>CM042556.1:7087500-8417500 GCA_023630585.1 Cranoglanis bouderius | reverse complement strand
TTAAACAATAACTTATAAAGAATTTGCATATACAGTATGACCACAAACAAAGGAGTACAAGCGACTGAATTAATAAACACACAAAAATCAGATATACTTTCAAGCGTCTATTCAGCACGCAGATTAAATATGAGCAGAATGCAGAGACGTGGGCCGCACATTTCCTTCCCTATCTGAGCCGGAATGCACCGTGATGGACTTCTGCAAGTGTGTGTCTGTGGGTGTATGTGTGTGTGTGTGTGTGTGTGTGTGTGTGTGTGTGTGTGTGTGTGTGTGTGTACATGTGTGAGGTTGGTTAAGTGTAGCTTAGAGGACATTTAATGGCAATTCTAAACTAGATTCTAATCAGTAATGTAAACTTTCAGATCACATAAATCACAATGTGAACAATTTCTGATTCGGGACTATTTCGTATCTAATTGTTTTATTTCATTTCATAAGAAAGAACACAACAACAACAACAAAAAGAGCCTGTACTTTTTCACATGCAGAAATAAAAGTTTACTTATTACCTTGCTTATACAGATGGATGACAAATTAAAGGGGAAAAAAAACATGGCTCTTATTCTGTAGGGGGCATTTTTCTCTCACAGTTTGAGTCCACTTGCCCCCTTACAGGGAAAGGATCACTGTAAATCAACACAGGGTTATTCACCATCAGAAGGAATATCATTTGGAAGAATGGTGTTCATCTCTCCAGTACAGTTCCAGAGAATCTATGCAAAGGAGCAAGTTGTTCTGGCAGCTCATGCAGCTCCTTTTCCTTTAATCTGTCACTCATCTATATCTTCATTCAAAGAACTGTTATGCATCATATGTGCAATATCAGATTTTCTCGCTTTGCAATCGAAGGCTCCCACATCTGTTCTAAACTCTACTTTTATCACATTTATTTGATCTTCGGCAATAAAAGACTTCCTAATTAGAATCATAAAGGCTCACAATGTCGAGGCTAAAGAAGAAAAGAAAACAGAAATACAAATAACAGAAACCTTATGTTTTCTCAGCAGCAGTCAAAGCTACCCCGCTCACACTCACTAAATTATAAATGATTCATTAACATTAAAAATGTAGTCATGCACACCATAGAAAGCTCATATGATTATTTGGATTTTCAAATGCATCATACTCTAATTAATCTAGAGTGCTTGATTTTTTGTAATCAGATGACATAATCTGCATTACATTCAGTCTGTATACATGTTTATACTTGGGTGTTTCATGTGTCTAAAGTATCAGAATCGTATCAGGATAAGGATAATCCACAAAAAAGGTGCATTTAGAATAAATTTAAGTCAGACTAATCCCACATCAGGAATTCTGAAAACTTCTTTTAGACAGATGAATCTCAAAGCCACTTTGACAAATAAAACCCCTCCTAACACATATTAATCCTGCTAAGATAAGTAACAATGGCACAGTCATTCATTCCACTTGAACACAAAGAACATCTGGGTAATGTAATCAAAGGAAAATGTCAAAAGTCAAAAACATCTAGTGGTGTTTGCTCTGACATGGTTTAACACTAGCTACAGTACATGAAAGAGGTCTTCAGCCCTACTGGGATTTACATGGAGAAAGATTAAGCCATATATTTCCTTCTATAAACTGACCAGTAGGAAATAACCTGAGGGAATATATATCCTGTCTGAAATGTTGGTAAAGATCCTGTCGTATCTGCTGTTTTTACTCAAAAAAGCAGAATAATAAAATATAGAAAATAAAATATAGAGAACATTTCAAAGGATGTCCAATGCTATTCAGTAAGTAGTTGAGTTCCTAGCACAGATACAGCCAACATACTTGTTATGGTTAGGTAAAAAAAAAACAAAAAAAAACAACAACTCATAATTATGGTCATGTTAAAAAAAAAAATCATCATGATTCTCGAGGACATTTAAATTATATATATATATATATATATATATATATATATATATATATATATATATATATATATATATATATATATAGATAGATAGATAGATAGATAGATAGATATAGACAGATAGATATGTTATGTTTCAAAATATACTAGATAACTCTAGTATAAAAAAAAAAGCAAAATTGTTAGCAGCAAATTTGCCTGCTTCTAGTCAGTTTGTAATATATTATATTACTATTATTATATTGTCATTTCATCCAGGCCTATGGGCATATGACCTACTATTGATCAAGGATTGTGGCCACAATCCCTACAAAAAGTGCTTATAATAAAGGTCAAGAGAAGAAGTTAAAATTACTAATATGTGCACGCATGTGTTCACTGTGAAGACACTCCCATCTGTTTCATTTATAAAAAGATTACTTATCATTATTACTACAGGCGTCCTCCAGCAACACTATGTAACAGACACATGTCAGTAAAACTTATCCCGACTTAATAGTACTTTAGTCAGTTAAATGATCAAATTGCATTGCCGTTAGCCTACTGTCAACAGTTACATAGCTACTAGCTCAAAATGCTGATAACCATCACATATTTATAAAAGGTATGGGTACACTGGCTAAGTAATTATCTCATTCAAAGTTTCAGTTCCAGATAGAAATGTTTGCTCACTAGCTAAGACTACCTGATTGTTTATAATAATGAAGGTAGCAAAGGCTAATTAGCTGATTAACTGCACTTGCCCAAAAGAAATTTAGAAACAATAGCAACAGTAATGTGATGGACCTTCTCAGGTGGAAAAGTTTGTTTGTTTGTTTGTAATTTAATGCCATGCCAGCTACCATGGCTATTTTCATAGTGGAAACAGATTAAAATGTAGCAAAATATGAAGAATTTATCTTTGATAAAAAATTTAAAAAAATCAAAAACTAAATCTGGCCTCACTTCATTAAAAATCTAGAGGAGTTGAAACAATCACAGTCTATTAAAATATCAGTCCCTCCAGGATTTCGCGATCGCAGAAACGAACGCAAAAGCAAGCAAACTCCGCAACATTCAGAGGAACTTGCAATTTGTCTAAATTGCTGCAGATTTTCTGCAGATTTGGGCCAAGACGCGTCATATGACGTCATCGCAACGCGCACACAGTCAAAGTCCTCTTCGATTCATGTGCGTTCGAACAGGAGTGCAGCTAAAATGTCTCATTTACCAACAAACATCACTGTGAAAGACAAAACAATTTAGTGCAATTGAAATTTCACCAATTCAAATAGTTTACCGCAAAAAAAGCACAAAAAACTTAGATCACAAATTTTTAAAAAAGCCACAGCAAACTCAAGCATTTTTGGCCGCAACAATCGCAAAAAAACTCCGCAAAATCCTCCAAGGACTGAAATATGCCTCAGAAATATTGGACTTTGGCATAAGGGGCATAAAGGAGGATCTTCACCCATTAACAACAAACTTATGAGTGATTCTGGAATGGCCTATTCGGTAATGGGTGTAGATGAAATGGTCCCAGCGGTTATCCAAGTAGAAATGACGTTTTCTACCAACAACAGGGTCGATTTTTTTAAGTTTATTTGTACTACATTGATCCCAATTGGCTTGCCCTTTTTTTTTTTTTTTTTGAAGATACAAGAATGTATAATGGGTTTGAGGTCTGAAGGTGGAATAGGGCATTTCTTGAGCTGTGAAGATGAGGTATGGTGACGTTTTTGTTTTTTTTGTTTTTTTACACTTTTAATAATTACAAATTAAATGGTACTGAATGGATGCCGTTCATTTCACGTAATTATTTTTACTTAATCGTCTTTGTAGGTATTAATGAAAAGTATCGTCATACACAGTTTAACTTTTTTTCTTGTTGTTGTCTATAGTACTACTGTTTTGCACACATTTTGTTAGCTAAATCATATATCAAGTATCGTGATATGATATTTTTGTCATATCGGCCAGCCCTACAATGTTGTTGAGCTGTGTTCATATGATTTCCTGGCTGAGCCACAGATGGGAAAAGCTGCCGCTAACTTGACGTAACTAACATTAGTCAAGTAACAGTGTTTGACTAATTTTTGTATACCCAGACTTTAGCATGTAAGCTTCTCTAAATAATAGAAAACAATTAGAATCGTTTAATTTTGGTTCGTAATATTATTAGAAGTGAATCAATATCAGGAACACAGCTTTGATGGCAATGTGCAATTGTCTAATAAATGAATGCTATCTCTTTTTAATATTTTTTTTTTCTTCCTGTGCACAGCACACATCAATCAAACTAATGTACTACTGAAACAACGGACAGCTCTGCTCTACTCTGACATCAGACCATCTTTAAACACATCCTCGCACTTCAGGCATTTTAAACATCCAAAATTTTTTTTTTTTTTTTACAAAATATTTGCTCAGGTACTATACACGTGTGTTTTCCTGGCTGGAATTTGCACTACTTGTCCTATTCCTGTATACAGGGATTCTTTTGTATGTTCCATCAAGCTTCCAGCTCCACACAGGAAGTCATGACACATTTACAGGTGCAACTAACCACTGCAAGGGCAGCGCCATGGCTGTTTGAACAGCTGCCAAAAATACTGCTGGCTTGTTACTAAATATAGTGAAATGCCACCCCAGATTACGAGAACAGCTATTTTGTGGTGGAAACATCATGAATTTTTGTCTCTATTTAAAACTGACTCTTTAGATCTTCTCTAACAGTACACATAAATATAGGTTAGGTGGAACAAGTAGTAGTAGTAGTAGTAGTAGTGGGGTTTCAGGTTGAGTGCAGGCTGCTGAGTCACTTGTTACCAGAGGAGATATTCACTTCTGTGGCACTTCACATCAGCCAACTTCAGTCACAATAATGACTCTGCATCTGTTATCAGCGACATTTCTGATAAACGGCATAGTTACCATATAAAAGCATTGCGCAGATAACTTCACAATCACAAGTTGAATTTTTGATGTCAACGATGGCTATTACGGCAAATTATACACATGAATATACTTTTTTTTCTTTTATACTTCACAGAACATAAAACTGACACCAAATATCATTGGTGCTGTATTTATTAATAAATAAACAAATAAACAAATAAATAAATATTGTATCCAGATGGAGACTTAGAAGCATTTCAGCCAATTGAACCAAGCATTCAAAAAGAGTGTGGCAGCTCCAGTTTTCTAAACATGAACCAGCATGGCTTCTGTAGGAAATCCTGTTTTGTGGCTTGTATAATAACCTGCATTTATGCAAATTATTTCACTGAAAGCAGTTCATTGCATCAGAGACTAGCTATATTGAAAGGGGAGAGTTTTCACAGAGTGTATTTACAGATCTTTCATTGTACTTATCCTCTCTGGTGTGATTAGCAAACTGATGACATGGCTCGTTTAAAAAAATAAATAAATAAATAAATAAAAAAGTTTTAAAACATGTATTCTCTATTATTCTTAATGCATCAAACTCAAAATAGATGCATCTCATAGGACTGTCACGATAATCACGTTACCGACTAATCGTATGACATACGGACATGACCTCGATCATTTTTGCTGACCTTGATGTTGGCCATTGTATTTATGTGTTTGTTTACACAAGAATGAATGTCACCAACATGTTAGCCATTCACGCTGCTTCAGTCCTCTTGTCTGCTCTAGTGCTGTCAAATTAAAAATTGAACTTAACATATTCGTTGAATTTAAGATTAAAATGCACATTCGAATGCAAAAACTGTGCCACGAAAGATATTGACAATGCACTAACAATGTTTTTTGAAGAAGAAAAGTGTTTCAGATAATCCATTCATGGTCAATAATGTTGGGGATTGAGCTGCTTAAGCTGCGTGAGCTGAAGCTGAACAGTGAATGAACAGCGGTAAACTGAAGCATTTTACTAGCGGGTTAATGAACTCACCCAAACGCACCCTGTACACATATGAGATTAATCAGGCATATTCATAATATTACACAACATAAATGTAATATTACAACTTGCTTCTGCACAAAATCACACGAATGCACGAGTGAACTTGAACTTAAGTAAGGCACTAGGTAGAATGGTAAGTCACTTTGTGAATACGCTCTTTTTGTAACAACACTTTAAATCACGAACAATGAAGAACTAAAGCATAAAGATTCACATTTGTGTTACAATAGCGTACAATAGTGTAAGTTATTATTTCAGGAGATCAGGATTTCACAACAAGGGCAGCTTTCACATGTTTTTGTTGATCCATGTTTAAGATATAAAATGTGTGAATATTGGTTTCATTTTTGCATTTTCTCATCAACTAAAATGCCGTTGACATTCAAGTATTCAAGGCTAAAATTATATAAATATGACAAAGAAATATTGACTAAGTTTAAAGAATATTTTCGTCCAAAGACAAAAACTATTTTTTGACATCCCAATTACAATGTCTGAATATTCTTAAGAATGAAAAGGTCATTGCTCTTTGAAAGGGTGCACTTGCATTATTATGGTATTACATTACATATACATTACATGATTACATTATCATTATATCAGTGGCATAAAATGGTCTTAAAATGATAATAATATAGTTTATCGCAATTATTTCTGGCACAATATATCATCCATCAAACCTAGTTATTGTGACAGGCCTAGCATCTCATCTGTTCAGAGTCCATGGTGCTGGTCATAAGTGGTAACATGACGCACATTGAATTTATAGCCACAGACTACCCATTAAGGGTTGAGCATTAAACGATAACCATATGTTAGTTTATAAACAAACCAACTTAGAGCAGATAACAGATAAACCTAGACCAACCAAAACGACTACATCAACCCAACTGAAAACCCAAACAGTCAAAGTTGCTAGATGTTTGATGCTATGAACTGGGGCTCGATTTAAAAAAAAAAGTTAAAATAGCACTAGAATTATTCCCAGAAGACTACTGAAGCAGCACTACTGATGTAATGTAATGTGTGTATGCTTGTGTATTACTATATCTTGAACCAAAAAACAGACAAATCCACAAATCCAAGTGAAAATATTTCAGCAGCAGTAGGAATATGGTTACATGATTTTAGGTAATTGTCTGTAGCTGGGAATTTTAGTGACATATATACATATATATTAGAGGTCGACCGATTGATCGGTTTTGCCAATTAATCAGCACCGATAACCGATTGCTGGAACTGTCGGTTATATGCAAAAAATCCACACCGATAGTTTTTCTCCCAGTTGCGTCCACTGCAGGAGCGGCTGAGAAGGGTCTGCTGTTATTATACAGTACAAAAGCGGCCTCTAGAGCTGAAATAAAACTACCACTGACTAATTTTGTTGTGACATTTTAAGTGTTTTTTATTCATTCTGGATGTCTCTATTTATTTGTTTTATGGAGTGTCATATATATATATATATATATATATATATATATATATATATATATATATATATATATATATATACACATATATATATATATATATATATATATATATATATATATATATATATATATATATACACATATATATATACACATATATATATATATATGTGTATATATACACATATATATATATATATGTGTATATATACACATATATATATATATATATATATATATATATATATATATACATACAGTATCTCACAAAAGTGAGTACACCCCTCACATTTTTGTAAATATTTTATTATGTCTTTTCATGGGACAACACTGAAGAAATGACACTTTGCTACAATGTAAAGTAGTGAGTGTACAGCTTGTATAACAGTGTAAATTTGCTGTCCCCTCAAAATAACTCAACACACAGCCATTAATGTCTAAACCACTGGCAACAAAAGTGAGTACACCCCTAAGTGAAAATGTCCAAATTGGGCCCAAAGTGTCAATATTTTGTGTGGCCACCATTATTTTCCAGCACTGCCTTAACCCTGTTGGGCATGGAGTTCACCAGACCTTCACAGGTTGCCACTGGAGTCCTCTTCCACTCCTCCATGACGACATCACAGAGCTGGTGGATGTTAGAGATCTTGCGCTCATCCACCTCCCATTTGAGGATGCCCCACAGATGCTCAATAGGGTTTAGATCTGGAGACATGCTTGGCCAGTCCATCATTTTTACCCTCAGCTTCTTTAGCAAGGCAGTGGTCGTCTTGGAGGTGTGTTTGTGGTCGTTATCATTTTGGAATACTGCCCTGCGGCCCAGTTTCCGAAGGGAGGGGATCATGCTCTGCTTGAGTATGTCACAGTACATATCACAGTACACTCCCCAGTGCACTCATGCAGCCACAGACCATGACACTCCCACCACCATGCTTGACTGTAGGCAAGACACATTTGTCTTTGTACTCCTCACCTAGTTGCCTTAAAACAAGCAGACTAAGGACATGGATTACTGGAACCATGTCCTGTGGTCTGATGAGACCAAGATAAACTTATTTGGTTCAGATGATGTCAAGCATGCTGCAGCTCAGTTTCAGGGTGTTGGCAATCTTCTTATAGCCTAGGCCATCTTTATGTACAGCAACAATTCTTTTTTCAGATCCTCAGAGAGTTCTTTGCCATGAGGTGCCATTTTGAACTTCCAGTGACCAGTATGAGAGAGTATGAGAGCGATAACACCAAACTTAACACACCTGCTCCCCATTCATACCTGAGACCTTGTAACACTAATGAGTCACATGACACCGGGGAGACAATGGCTAATTGGGCCCAATCTGGACATTTTCACTTAGGGGTGTACTCACTTTTGTTGCCAGTGGTTTAGACATTAATGGCTGTGTGTTGAGTTATTTTGAGGGGACAGCAAATTTACACTGTTATACAAACTGTACACTGACTACTTTACATTGTAGCAAAGTATCATTTCATCAGTGTTGTCCCATGAAAAGATATAATAAAATATTTATAAAAATGTGAGGAGTGTACTCACTTTTGTGAGATACTGTATATATATATATATATATATATATATATATATATATATATATATATATATATATATATATATATATATATATATAATTCGTTTAAAAAGTACAATACATTTTCATGGTACAGTCAGTACTGTTTATTTTTGTAATAAAGTTCAGCAGTATTTTATTTTGAGTGTTATGTTTTCATTCAGTATCAATTTTAAAAACTATTGGCTGATTAATCGGTTATCGGCAGGGGGTAATTTTTTTTAAATTTTTGAATAATTCTCCATTTGGAGCTATTTGTCACTACGTAACTGAACCTCAGTAAAAGAAGATGGCAGTGTTGTAATTTTGTATCTTCAGTGAACAGAGGTAAGACCAAACAGACAAAAGTACATGGAAATATTCGTGTGTTATTGGCTGACAGGTCTCATTTCTCAAAAATGCTAGCTCACCCAGTCAGTGAGGGTGAGGGAAAAATGGATATATGCCGATTTTTTTATTTTTAAAAAAATAAAGGGGTTGAAACTGAAACTCAAAAATCCTCTCAAGCTGAGCATCAAAACAAGGTGTGTAAATGTCTATATGAGTTCCAGGTTACTTGAATGATACTTGTAATTGATATGAGCAGATCACAAGGCCAGCTAACGTATGCTATGATAGCTTGGTGTGCCTCCCCTTGGCTAGTGACACCAAACTAGCCTAGTCTTGTGTTAGACAGTCAAAAAGTTTTATATTTTATCGGGCTGGTAGTCCTGCAAACAGTGATAATGCCCGAGGCAAGTTTTATGATAAATCCAACTTTTTGTACAATTTTAACATTTTTGAACAATTAGTCCTCACATGCAAGAAAAAAAAATGCATGGAAACAGTCTATTTAGAAGTATGTTTTTAAAAGTTTTTTGATGGAGAAGAGTCTGGGCTCAGCCCCGGATGATTAACAGCCCAGCTAATGCCCCGGGTTATCGGTATCGGTAAAATCCACTATCAGTCAACTTTTATGGCAGTTAGGTACACATTTCCTGACTGGAGGCCAGCTGTTGATATGCATATTCACGTAAGTACGTATGAGTAAACAGAGATCACCACAGGACCACTGCTGACCAGATTTTAGTGACTTTAAGCATCGACAGCTGTAGAGACAGCTAACGTGTCTAGAACTAAATATGCACTAACCCAGCAGTTGTGAAAATCAAAAACACTAAACAATATGACAGCTATGGGCTATAAGACGATTTATGTTGTCATCTGAAAAAAGAAAAAAAAAAACGTTTTATGTACTGTAAGATAAATATGATCAATCTCAGAAGAATCTGCTGTAATCTTTGTCATTGGTGCTTATTATTTGGGTGGTGCATCGTTTCCCGCACAGCAAAGACAATGACATGTTAATGTGGGTGTTGCTGTGGAATTAATGTATCAAACACAGCAGCATTACTACAGCTTTGAAACACTGTCTTCTTACTGATAACTTTATTAGATATACCAAGCTTGTATGTGTACTGTTAGAGGTTATGGAATCTTTATTCCACGCCTATTGTGTGTTAAATGTCCTCTAGCCTTCCAAAAGCAATATTATAACCACGTAATATTGCTGGTTTGATATTTTTGGTTGGAGGACTGTTTTTCAAACAAGCAGTGACTAATGTCTTTAAAAACAACACTGTTGTGACTCACTCAGGTGGCACACACAGGACCATGCCCTGTCACTATCACTGCTCTCCTAGGAACAGCCCAGGACCCAAATATCATCAGGTCCAAGGTTGGCTCTATGGTGGTCCCGAGCTTTTTTTTTTTGAGACGACAATTTGTGCATAGCAGTGAATAGCAGTGTGTGAGTGTGGGTGTGTGTCCAATTTTAAAAATCACACACGAATAAAAATATTCCAAAACTAGACATGATGGTATCATACAACCAAATTGCTTATATCGGCTATAAAACATGGAGCTGTGGTTTTGCATACGTCAACAAATCACAGAGTGGATGTGAAAAACTGTGCTAGGACTTCCTGTGCCCTAACACACAATAGATCCATGAGATAGTCATCTCAATACAGTGAACACTGAGGCTTTGTTGCGCTGTGGCCCTGTTCAGACCTGGTATTAACATCCTTCTCGAGTGTTCCGATCACAAGTGGACAGCCGAGACAAACAACTGTTCACACCTGGTATTATAATGTGTTTCGAGTGCATCTCGACAAACCATTTGTGATCTTTTTGACTGGGCTGCAAAATCTGCTGTCATGAACCTGACTAGCCAAAACCAAACAAAAACTCAATGATGTGTTTATAATTCATTGTCTCATAATTAAATCAGCGGGCGCTCAGTTTAGTCAATGAAATATTCAAAGAATGGGTTTGAGTTTGAGGATTAGGATTTTTACACACACACAAAAAAAAAGAAAAAAAAAAGAAAATCTGTCCCTCACAATGCAGCTCTTTCGAACCTGACCACAGGGCACACAGCTATAAACTCAAATATATTATTAAAAATCAAATATATATTAATGATGTTCCTGTATTCATGTTTCTAGAAGATGTCCAATTAACAGCAGATTCAAGCTCATGTATGGAGATTTATTTACATATTTTCTGATCATTTAAGCCCTTGATGGCTTTAGTATAGCAAATACTACACTACATTGCCAAAAGTATGTGAACACCTCGTCACCACACCCATATGTGCTTGTTATACATTCCGTTCCAGATTTAGTCCCTGCTTTGCTGTTATAATAACCTCCACTCTTCTGGGAAGGCTTTCCACTAGATTTTGGAGCGTGGCAGTGGAGATTTGTGCTCATTCATCCACAAGAGCATTAGTGAGGTCAGGCAGTGATGTCAGGCGAGGAGAGCTGGGCATGGTCAGCATTGCAGTTCACCCTAAAGGTATTCAGTGGGGTTTAGGTCAGGGCTCTGTGCAGGCCACTGAAGTTCTTCCACTCCAACATTTGCAAACCATGTCTTCATGAAGCTTGCTTTGTGCCCAGGGGCATTGTCATGCTGGAACATGTTTGGGTCTCTTAGCTCCAGTGAAGGGAAACTGTAATGCTAAGGCATACAAAGACATCCCACACAATTGTGAGCTTACAACTTTGTGGAAACAGTTTTGGGAAGAACCACATATGGGAGTGATGGTCGGGTGTCCATATACTTTTGGACATATAGTGATTCTAACTGTATAATGTTTGCTTTAACAGTGCTGTCAATCAGTTAAAAATGTACCACCAAACTCAAAATCTTCCTCTTCCAAACTCTATCATGTTAAAGCCCATCAAAACCATCAAAATGTGCAAAATGATATTAAAAGTGACATCATACCATTTGTTTTTTGTAACTAAGAAGTGTTAAGAACACACCATTTTCTTAAATAGGCTAGTTATTTCATGAAAGTGCTAAATATTGCTGTAAATAAAGAATAGCTGTGGGAATACATAGCCAATCTCAGCAAATGGCCTACATCTATAGCAATGAGCAGAGCATATGTTTTAAACAGTAAGAAGAAGCAGGGAAATGAGAGGAGACTTTCTGCGGCTGGTGTACACATTTAAACGATTGAAATTTAATTAATAGAACCAATAAAAGAGCTTTGGACAACAAAATCAATCTCTCATGTGTATCAGCAGCCTGACAAAGGAAACTCAATTCCGCATTAAAACCACATACCTGGCAACACTAGATGATGTATTGATGCTGTTGCAGATGCATAAGGCGCATTGCCATTCACACTACAAATGTACACATGCATCCACATGCATCCCAGACCACCTCCACAAGTGGTGCAAGATGGATGTTATACCAAAATTTTTTCTGGGCCTGTGATCATACATTCTCTTAGCAAGAAACATTTCTCTTGCTGAAATTATTCTGTATGTTAAACTGGCCACACTCGCAGCTTTAAATCCTAATGTATTACAGTTAGTGTGGGTGAAACTTACCACCAAGTCCCAATTGTTCAGTTCTAGGAGAGTGATTGCCTCTGCAATATTGTCGATCCCAGTGCATGCCTGAAACAAAGTACAGCAGAGATCAATAAGGGATTGTATCACTCTTAGCACACTTTCTAGCAGATAATAATGATCTACAGCTGGGAATTGCAAAATAAAACCCTAAACTGCTTGTGTGCAACTTCTAAATAAAACATTTCATTAAATCCGAGTACTTTATATGAGCAATACGCAGGTATAAGTGATCGTTTATATAGAAGCGTGTAGTTAAAGTTAATTGAGATTATGAAAACCTGCATCCTGCCTTTTTCCAGCCTTGGAACCAGTTGTGTTTGTGTAGTCACGTGACCGGGTGTCGCGTTTTCAATACACTGAAACCTTGTCCAAATATAACAACATACCCATTAATTTCAGCCTCCTACACACACTCAACTTGTCAGGGAGATTATTAAAAGGACTATTATTCCATCCAAAGAGCAAATTCATCTTAATTAACCTGTTCAAAGAACAGCTCTGGACGCGTAAACATAGATGTCTTATCTAGAAGTAGTGTTAGAGCTGCGCTAGCTAAAATGTCCAGTCATAGCTACAGAGCTAGCTGTAATTCACTAGACCTTCTCCACAGACTGACTGAAAACCAGGGGTTTTTGGTAATATTTTATTCTCCTGGAAAGCTGCAGAAAATCTTTACTGCATACTAAAATAGCTGAGTAACGCTGGTAGGTTCGCCGGTTGCTGTCAAAGACCAACAATAAAACAGTTAGCCATCAGCGCTAGGTACAGAGCTTTTTGCAAGTCAATACTCTTAATTATCTGACTGTCCGAATTAGCACTTGGCTTGTTGTGTGATGTGGTGAAGATATCTAGTAGTTTTATGAGTGACAACGTTTCGAACGCTAAAACAAAGACGGTATGTCAAGAGACGTTAGCTTGATAGCTGCTAACAAATGAACTGTCAGTGACATAGCACCTAGTTAGCTGGTCTCTTCACACCGTTACTGTCAGTGTTAGCTGACTATGCGGACAGTGCCGCGCGTTTAAGGTATGATAGACTTCTTGCTCAAAGTCAGCAACCAGGCTTAATGAACGTTTCCTGTCAGGAGAGAAAACCTACCTGAAAGTCTGCCAGAATCATCTCTCTGTCCATGTTGCTACCACTGTCGGAGGCCATTGCAGTGACTGGCTAACGTTAGCTAGCTGTTCTGTAGTGCCGCTACAGCTGTGCTCAGCTCTGCTCGCTCACTTCTTTGGTCCCTTTAGCACACACACACGGTCTGAGACGCAAAGGGTGAACGGGGACTGCAAAAGAATAACGGCTTTAAATTTCAAACCACATATGACCCTGAGATCGAGTTTAGCACAACAGAGAACCCGGGATAAAAACCCACACTTTATGTCCCACTTCTTAATCTGTAGTTTTTTAAACAGGTTTTCTGTTACAGTCACTCTTTAATCCAAGCAACGGAAACAACATACGGCAGTCGCGAAGAACTGTCGTAAAATGAACCAAGGCCCAAGCCAGAGATGTTCGATGAAACCAGAGATCATACATAAATGCTGAAGGTCCTCGGTTGTTAAAATGATTATTCCTATTTCCTGCACATGCTGCAAACAAATGGTCCACATCGGAATATATCCATTTATAACATATACATTGCATATTTGTTTGCTGTACTTGCATGTTTTCAGACAGGTCAATCACTTTTATTAAGGTAGGCCTTAACCTGTCTGTTAGCAAGACACTGACTACTGTAATAATTCATTTTATGGAATTACTGAGGGTAATAAATTCCTGCCTAATTTTGTTAGTATAACATTGCTTTCTAAATAAGGGTGTGTTAAATAATCTCATGATCAGGAACATTGTTTTCATTTACATATAGCCTGCTATTAACTGTATAGACTCCCATGTAGGTTACATATGTAATATTCCCAAAGTCCATGACCTTTTGCTAAACTTTAGCCTAAAGGTGTATGTGACTACAGTTGTCATGAATTATCTAACTATATATAGCTATGCGGCTAAAATTATCATCCTTTAAAAAAATTGTACACTAGAATATGTCATGTTAACAATGACCTTATAATTTTATGGCACTTCATGCAAATGGTTATTAAATTTAAACCTGATAGTAGGTATTATAGTTTTACTGTACATTATACTGTACTGGAATATGTCTATTCCATATTTAACTATAATACCATCATGGTTTTCCTGTAGTGTGTAATAGTAATAGTACATTATTACTTATTTGACCATGATTACTATCGAGGTTTTATTATTGTATAATCTACAATGTACTATCATGGTTAAATGTGTACTAAATGCAGCTACCATGAATTTATTATATATTTAACCATGGTATTACAATAGTTTTACTCTGGTGCATGTTTATTACTTATTTAACCATGGTACTATCAAGCATTTACTATAGTGCAATGTACAATGTAGTACCATGATTAAACATTCTATGTAGTACATGTAACTACTATACATTTGTTACATATTTAACCATGATACTACAGTGTATTTTTCTGTGGTGCACTATGGGAACTGTGTTCATTACATATTGAACTATGATACTACAGTGTAATAGTTCTGGTGTACAGTGGTATTCTGCTTATTAAATATTTAAATATACTACAGTAGTTTTACTGTGGTGCACTGTGGTACTCTGCTTATTACACATTTAAGTACACTACAGTCATTTTACTCTGGTGTAGTATGGTATTCTGTATATTACACATTTAAGTGTACTGCAGTAGTTTTCCTCTGGTGTAGTAAGGTAGTCTGCTTATTAAATATTTTAGTATACTACAATAGTTTTACTCAAGTGCTTATTACACTACAGTAGATTTACTCTGGTGAAGTATACTAGTCTGCTTATTAAATGTTTAAATATACTATAGTCATTTTTCCTCTGTGCACTATGGAAGTCTGCTTATTACACATTTAAGTATACTACAGTTGTTTTACTCTGGTGTAATATGGTACTCTGCTTATTATATATTTAAATAGATTTATTCTGGTGTACTTTGGTAGTCTGCTTAATAAAATTTAAATATACTACAGTAGTTTTAGTCTGGTGTAGTATGGTAGTCTGGTTATTAAATATATAAATATACTACAGTAGTTTTAGTCTAGTGCAGTATGTTACTCTGCTTATTGCATATTTAAATAATTTTACTCTGGTGTACTATGTTAGTCTGCTTAATAAAATTAAAATATACTACAGTAGATTTACTCTGGCATAGTATGGTACTCTGCTTATATATTAAATATACTACAGTAGCTTTACTCTGGTGTAATATGGTACTCTGCTTATTATATATTTAAATAGATTTATTCTGGTGTACTATGGTAGTCTGCTTATTAAATATTTAAATATACTACAGTAGTTTTACTCTGGTGTAGCGTGGTACTTTGCTTATTATATATTAATAAGCAATAAGTATTATAGGATACTATAATAGTTTTACTCTGGTGAAGTATGTTACTCTCCTTATTACATATTAATACACAATAAGTATTATAGTATAGTATAATAGTTTTACTCTGGTGGTGTGGTACTCTGCTTGTTAGGCTACATATTTAGCCATGACACTAGGCTACTATGTAAATGTAATAGATTGTTTAAAAAGCACCGATATTTTAAAAGCAAATTGACATTTTGCCCATATCACAGTGGATGAAGGATTTGCTGCTTTTCGGGTGGAAATGAGCTTCGTGTGAATTCATGTTTGACACTTTATCTTCCTGAGACTTTGAAAGGCAACAGTGAAGTGCATCTCAACGTCTCCTTGACGTTAGCACAGCTCCGAGTCCCGCCTCCTCTCCCCGTGTCTGTTAGTCAAAGTGGGCGGAAGTTTTCAGTCCTTTATTTCAAAAAATGAGTGATGTCAAACAACAGGAGCTGAGTCTCTCTCTATCTCTATCTCTCTCTCTCTCTCGCAACGTCAACTGCGTACAAAGCAGCTTGTCGAATTAGCCACTTCAAGAAAATGTTACGACGACACGTCAGTGTAGGTTATATGATGCTTCAGGTGGTCGCCACTATGTGAGATTTCAGATGACTCGGCACGGGACAGTATTGCGCTATTCTCCAGGCTGCGTAACGTAGCGAGGGCAGTGTGACCCAGCGAGCATTGCGTTTCTCACTTTGTGTTGTAGCATGAGTCGGTTTTACAGTGGCACAGGACCGGTTTCACACAGAGCAAGCCTTTCGTCATCTGTGTAATTTATTGTCTGGAGACAGCTTACCTGCTCGTCAGTAACGGTGAAAACTCGTCGTTGCGCAAGTGTAAACGTAACCGAGTGCACCGCTGCTTAACGACGCTCAACCGACTGCGGCTCAGTTTGAAATGGGCGGGAAGCTGCACCAAACACTCAGAGCTCGTCCCTGCTAAAAGTCATTGGTCGGCTGCAGCTCGGCGGCGCTCGTAGCCTCATTTGTTCTTTCATCCGTCTTCAGACGTGAGATTGGACGCATCGAGAGGCTGCTGTGAACTCTAGATGACAGCAACTGGATGGCAGAGGGTTTTTTTTTTTTTTTTTAAACAGCGTGCACCTGCATTTCAGGACTATTTGAAGTGTATTTGTGACCTGGAGATAAGCTTTAGATCTCTCAGTGCTGCCTGAGGGGCGCCAATACTTAATCTGCTGCGTTACTGCGCCATGTCATTCGGGCTTCATCTGGGGCGATTTGTTTGCTAAAGGATTTCCAGTAGGTTTTTTATTATTATTATTTTTATTTTTATTTTTTTTCAGAGATCATCAAGTGGATGCAAGACCAGCACGCTTGTCCTAACACGAGCCAGGCTGCTGCATGTGTGTGTGTGTGTGTGTGTGTGTGTGTATACACCGTGCGATTCAGAGACAAGGAGGGAGGCAAGAGAAATCGTCATGTTGAAGTTGGCTCATGTGTGATCGTACAGCACGTTTTCGGCCGGTGGTGACTAAAAGCCTCCTCCTCGGATAGAGATGGCGTGATATCCCTGTTTTTCCGCGCTGAGAGCGATCGCTACAGTGGGACGATATTAAAGCTGAGGTGGGCGGACTTTGGCATAGCACCATTTTGGGGGGGGGGGGGCTGGAAGAAGAGACTATTTACTACAGATCCGTGCTGATTTGCGTTACAACCAGAATTGGTCTTCAAAAGCAACATCACAGGGTTTTAATTGAATCTGTTATAGGTCTGGGTTGTTGTTGTTGTTGTTTTTTTCCCCTTCACTCGCTCAACATCTTGTGAAGATCATGGCCGAAGCCCCAGATGTAAACAGGTTGTCCACTGCTGCTGCGAGAGGAGACTTCAGAGAAACTGAGACGATACTGGAGACCAAGATTAACGTGAATGCTATGAACAAATTCGGCAGGACACCACTGCAGGTTGGAGACCATCACAAACTATTCACACTCAGGGGTTTTCTTTTATGCTTTCATCTTACTTCTCTTTTTTCCCCCTTTTTTTTATTTGATCCAGGCCGTCAAATGTTTAGTATCCTTTTATTTAAGTACCAATCTGAATTCGCTCGAAGCTCTGCTACTTTAACCGAATAAACAGTCATCTGTTAAAACTGAATATTAATCACAGATCCCGACCAGCACTCAGTAGCCTGCTAAATTATTTGGCTATTACTTTTGTTATGACCAGATATTTACTTGTCACGTTTTATTTCAGTTCTAAACGCTGCAAAACATTACTAAATATTAACATACGGGCTAATGTAATGTATATTTTCGAGTGAAAACATTGTACATTATATTTCTCCTGATTTAAGGCTATACTGCTAAACTGCAGAATTACTAGTTCAAGGCCGTGTGTTTCAAAACTATCCTCAAACATTAACAATAGTGTTTTCCACCTGTAAAAACAATCAAATATGAATAGGAAATAGGATTATGTCAGTGGTTTTGATATAATTAATTGTTTTGTTTTGTTTTTTTGCTTAGTTTGCTTGCGGCCTACATTAAAATGATGTAGAAGAACCTCCCAATAAGATCTCCAAACATCACAGTCCTTGCATTCTCAAAAATATATACACATATATATATATATATATATATATATATATATATATATATATATATATATATATATATATATATATATATATATATATATATATATATATATATATATATATATATATATATATATATATATATGTGTGTGTGTGTGTGTGTATATATAGATAGATATATAGATAGATAGATAGATAGATATATATATATATATATATATATATATGTGTGTGTATATATAGATAGATATATAGATAGATATATATATATATATGTGTGTGTGTGTGTGTGTGTTTAAAAAAAAATGTAAAAGTTAATATAGGATATTCATTTTCATGTATTATTACTATCAACTGAAAGAAAGGTCGCACGTGCCTATTATCTGTTCATAAGCACTGGTCAATATGAAATACAGTTGCTGCTTACTCATACTTATATACTATATTTACACAAACGTTTTGTTTCAGCTTCAAAATTACTAGATGTGTAGGCACATATATTTAGGGGAATCCCGCATGTCGAATATGCAGCTTATGTAGGCTAAGCTAACACTGCTAACAGCATGTGATGTAGGCTAATAGTCTACTTTAAATTATAAGTTGATTATTTATTGGTCAGGTTATATTGTTTATTTGTTTTTTGTTTTGGTTTGTTTTTTTTGTGTGTGTCTTTTTTTCAATATTCTCAAGCATATACACTTTATTTTTCTTTGTTTGTTTTTTCAAATTGAGGACATTTCTGAACACTCAGGAAACACAAGACCAGCTTTCTTACAGCACAAATCGGATTATTTGTTTAGCCTTTAAAAATAGCCCAATGCATAATATCTGTAATTGTGCTTTTAATTATTGCAGTCTACTGTATAAGTGTTTTTGGGTTTTTTTGTTTTTTTAACCAAAGTTACCATAGCCTTTGATTAAAATAGATTTTCAAAATCCCCAGAATCTGTTCAAGCTATTTAATAAGGTAAACATTTTAAAATTTGATAGGCCTACCAGTATATCCAGAAAGGCCTACATATTGTGTTTGTAAGGAGTGACCTAATTATTATTATTTTTTAACAAGTCAGGACCATGAAATTTTAAGAATAGGTTTTAAAAGCAGACCTGCTTATTTCCTGGTGAATTCGGTTGCAACCCACATGTCACATGGTCACATATAGGACGTTAAGCTTATATGCATATTCGTTATTCGTATAAAATAAACGTATAAATGCATATTCGTTTTGGTAAGTAAAAACAACATTTCCATGTTGAGATTTTTTTAACCAGCATCTTTCTTTTGCAAATAAAAACACGTGCAAAACGTTACTAAGGTCAATAATACGTTTAAGACAGAAATGTTGCACACAAGCCAAGCAAGAATTTGTTTCATTCTCAGAAAGAAATGGTACTTCCTTTGGGTGGTACACTTGCTCTGGTGGTAATTTTTTTGTACCATTAGTGTGTAAATGTGCACGAGGTGTACTGTTAAATTATTGCTCTGCAAGCTAATTAAAGGTACAACAGTGGTCCTTAATGTACTTTAAATATTTTTAAAGGTACACTACATTCACGTGACCATATAAAACATGCGTAGGCTTCTACAGGTATAAAAGATATACTCTAGAGGGGTACCGCCCCAGTGACAAGGAAAGTACAGTTTAGTTTTTTGTTTTTTTTTCCCCTGACAATGTGAATATAGGAGGTTAGTGCATCACGTATAATTTCGTTTATATTGGTTTATCCGCAGTGTGTCTTAAGCATGGTTGTGCTGTAATGTCTGTGCTTTTATTAAAGGTGGTGAAACTCGGCTGTCCTTCTGTAGCAGAAGCGCTGCTACGCGCGGGCGCTGATCCAAACGTGCGCGACCCCAGCGGAGGACTGACGGTGACGCACGACGCGGCGCGCGACGGCCACGCGGACACGCTTCAGGTGCTGCTGAGGTATGGAGCAGACGTCAGTCTCCAAGACGACGCTGGTAATCTGCCGCTGCATCTTGCGGCGCGCGAGGGACATCAGCTCGCAGTGGAGCTCCTGGCGCCGCGCACCGCACAGCCGTTTCTGCGCAACCATGCGGGTCTCACGCCCCTGCAGCTGGCATCACAGCATCACAGAGGCGATACGGCACGCTGGCTAGAGAACTACCAGCATACGCCTTCACAATCAGAGTAGGTAGAGGACCGTCCGCTTTGTGCTGTGACAGAGGTAGTTGTAGAAATACATGCTGAATGGGCGTTTTGGTAGTTTTCGAGAAATATTCAGCTAACTACCTCTTTTTATATATTGTGAAATCTGGACAATGAAGCTGGGAGGAAAGAGTTTGAACGAAGGCCATTTTGAAGTGCACACAAAGCCAAACGTTTTTACAGGCCTAGGCTGCTTTCTCTTAGTGTCCTGTTACATTCGATAATCATTCATTACAGTGTTTCAATTGGTTTGATTTTTAGAGATATTCAAATTGGATTTTTTTTTGTTTGTTTATTTGTGTGGGGTTTTTTTGTTGTTTGTTTGTTTTTTTGTTTTGTTTTTTGTGAAGGTGTCACATATGTCATTAGACTACTCTTGCACTCCTCTCAGAAATAAAGTTACCAAACTTTTCCTTGTCGGTGGTTGGTAAAATCAAAGGTACATGTTTTGTACCTTAACTATGTATATTTTACCCCGGAAAGTTCATGTAATTTACCTTTAATTAGCTTTTACAATAAACTTGTACTAAACCTTCTGTTGTCGCTGGGGTGGTCATTAAGGGTGTATTTTCATTGTCGCTGTTGTCATTAAGGGTGTATTTAATATGTATCTTTTGACCTGGAAACGTGAATGCAGTGATATTTTTAAAATGATTTAAAGTAAATAAAAATGGACCGTATTTGGTTTTTAGAGTAGTTTTAATTCTACGCACGTTTCTAGGTAAAAGATACACACAAAAGGTGTACACTTGACACAGCGACGAGAAAAGGTACAGTTTAGTACCCTTTTTTTTCTGAGAGTATAGGCCTAGACTAGTAGTCCAATTATTTATCTAAATAATAAATAATGTTTAAAGGTTTCCAGGTAAAACATACATACTGAAGGTACAAAACATGTCCCCTTCATGGTACCACTACACCAAAAAAAAAAAAAAAACATCACATAAAAAGGACACATTGGTACCTTTATTTCTGAGAGTGTACAGAGTGTGAAATGATAATAATAATGGATTCATATGGTGTGCGCTATGTATTTAATGCATAGCCTCTCGCCCATATCCGTCAAATGACCGGCCAATTTTGTTCATTTTCAATCCCGTTGTTAATTTTGTTCCAATAACTCAAACCCACAGGAACTGGTTTTTCACTGTATGATGACCGAAAGATCGCAACTCAATCCTGCTTCGAGATATTTTTCTCCCCTGTTTTACTGAAATAATTGCACTATGGGTCTCTGAGGGCCAGAAGCATTGCTCCTTTGCCGGCGCTTTTATGCCTTGTCCTTTTTTATTATTATTATTTGCTTCCGTTTGTTAAATAAATTGCACTTTTGCTTGTAGATAAATAATGCATTTTTGATATTTGTAAAACTGTAACTGTGAACGAATGTGTTTTTGTTGCAAATAAAACATTTTATTTTCTGAGAAGAAACCAAAGACGCTTTCCAAAAATAGCATCTCTGACTTAGACTTGTGTTTGGGCTCAGTGTGTTTCAGTCGGTCTTTTTTAACTGATATGATTCGAGACATTGTAGCATACTAAGTCAAAATGTCATATATTAAATTGGATTGAATTGCATACTTGAACGTTACTAATGTTTGTATCATCGAATTATATGAAGAAATAAAACGGTCGTTTTAAACGTGTTTTGGGGTGATTATTTATATCACTGTCATTAATATCCATCTTGAAGTTGGGGAGGATTTAGTGTAGGCTATGTATGCAGTATCTTACATGGCTTAACACGGCTTTATCTCTGATAGTCTACGATAATAATTAATATGCATGCTTACTTATCCAGTAAAGTTCAATATCATGTTTTTATTATTATATGGTGTGTCATGTTATCTGTATGACTGAAATACTTTGCAGCTGTTTTGTTTTGAATGTGTAATGAATCAGAGGAAGATACTATAGGATAAAACTGAAACGAGATGTCACAGTTTTGTTTTTACACACCACGGCTATTTAAGCGCAAATTATTCTTTCTTTGCTTACCTGAAACGAAAACAGGTTAAATCTAAATTAATTTGTGTGTGGTTTATTATTTTCAATTTTAAAAAAATTCTTTAAAAATCCAGCAAAGGGGGCAGCTGTGGTCATCCTGCAGCTGATGGCAGCTTTCACATTTTACCTCAAAACGCTAGATATCTTTACCTCATGTGCGTCAATAGCCTGTCCTTTTATATATATATATATATATATAATTTCAGGGTGTTACTTTACATTTTATAGAGTAAAAGCGAAAAAGAAACGGTGTGAATGAAAAAAAAAAAAAAAACAATCCCCGACAGCTTCTGTGTAAGGAAGTAAAACAAAAGAAGCAACCCGTTAGATCGGACTGAGGAAATAGCCTTAGCATCAGGCTACAGCCTGCCGTTCTGTGCCAAGACATTTCTGGTGCTGTAAATATAACTTCTCGCGTTATTCGGGGAAATTGAGAAAATGCGTACGCACAGTGCATCGAAATGAGGCTTTTTCGAAAAACCTGGCTTGTGACTGTGAAGATGTGAGAGATGTGAGCCTCTTCCTGGTTGCGCGGCTGCGATAAAGCTGTGGTAAGTCTGTTTATAGAGCCACAAGTATACGCATCCCATGTGCTCCATCACCGATTAATATACACATTACCAATCAAAAAAAGAATAACATGGTAAGTTATATAGCCTATTATAATGTATATATAAATACAATTACTATATTAATTCATTCATTCGAAGCCTGAGCTGTGTAAATGTCCTATAATAAGAGTCTAAGCTGTTTGCAGCCCATATTACAAACAACAGAAACGGTTACTTTAATAAACGTTAGCTTTTGCTAACTGTATACTGTAGTCAGAAACACCTGTGTTGGTTTGGAGGCGTTATGGAAATGTTTGTTGACTCATTCTTTGTCATATAGCTAAGTGTACCACAGTCATGAATCCTTCGTAAACAGGGCATGTAAGTAACCCTTCATATATTTTACTCTTGTCTGTCATTTAGTATGTTCATACTCTTTTTATACTTTATGAAAAGTTATCATTGAGGGTTCATGTGATATTAATAAGATAACTATGGTATTAAACCAGACATATGCACTCTAGGTAGTTGTAGGGACCTGGTCATTTGTGGTTTCTGTTTTGTGCACATTCTGTATGATTTTTATTTCTTTTTGTATACACTCTCAGAAAATAGAGGTGCTAAACTGTACCATTCCTTGTCACTACAGTAGTACCCTGAAATGTATACATTTTATACCTTTAGTATATATCTTTTGCATAGAAAGGGCATATAGTGTGCCTTTACATCTTCACTCTAAAAAGTAATTACAGTCTAATTATGTGCCTTAAATCTTTTAAACATTATATATACATTTCTAGGTGAAAGCTAATTTACCCTTTTTCTCTCAGAGTGTGGGATATTTTGTATTGGCTCAGAAAGAGAATATAGAAGAGGAAACACAAACTAGTTTCACACTGTTAGCTCATTTAAATTTGTACAGAATGTCATTAGCTTGTTTTTTCCCCTCTCCCTCTCCCTCTTTATTTATTTTTTATTTTTTATTTCTGTGCTCGACTTGTTCTGAAGGTAAAAATACAGTCCATTTTACTGGACCAATTTATTATGAGGTTCTTTTGTTGTAGCAGTGCTTTCACTGATATTTCACAGGCTTTGCACTGCACACAGGGATGATGGTGTACTTTTTTGTTATCCTGCATAATTGCTCATGTTGTTTTGCCTCGTCCTAATATTTACTCCATGTCAAAGTCTTTACCCAAAATTTAAGTCTCAGGAAAATCATGAAGGCTCCAGTTTAAAAAAAGAAATAAATTTTAAAAAATTTAAACTTAAAAAGTATGCCATGGTAGGTAAAATATTTAGGTATGTAATATGACAGCAGCTCTTGTTCATGCAGTTTTGTGTATAGACCTGCAATAGGCCTACATCCTGATTTAGCTGCAATCATAGTCTAAGTACAGCTTACACTTAAACAGTTAAAAATGATTTAAGGACCTCAGAAGTCTTCTGGTTAATACCTTATTTGTTAAGGCTGAAGATTCATGGCCCTCCCCCACAGCTAACAGATATGCAGTCACTTGAAAAACCTTCTTTGTTTCAGAGAATGTGATATGCCAGTCAAGTAGCCATAAGGTGGTGAAATATTGCACAATCAACACAGTTAATATTCTCTAAAGACTGGAGAGACTTCACATGTGCCCGCTTCTTTCCAGTTGTAAGGAGAGTCGATTGTGGTCAGATGAGTGACAGGACACCAAGTAGTTCAAGTACCGTGCTTCCTTTCTTACATACAGGCGTCTGTGCAACAACTAGAGAGGATTGTGGAGGCATCGTGGTAGCACTGTTGGTATGTTATATTATTAACAAAAAATCTATCTCTCTATCTATATATCTATCTATAAATGCTTTTGGGCATTTTAGTATTATTACTATGATTATGATTATTATGATTATTATGATTATTATTATTATTATTATTATCATTATCATCAATTAAAGGTGAGTAGTAAATAATTTAACAAAATACAAATATACAAATATATATATATATATATATACATATATATATATATATATATATATATATATATATATATATATATATATATATATATATATATATACATAAATGGCCAAAAATATGTGGACACCTGACCATCGTGTCTATACATGGTTCTTCCCCAAAGTGTTGCCACAAAGCTGGAAGCACACAATTGTATAGGATGTCTTTGTATGCTGTAACGTTACAATTTCCCTTCACTGGAACTAAAGGGCATAAACCTGTTCCAGCACAACAATGGGCCTCTACACAAAGCGAGGCCCATGAAGACATGTTTTGCCAAAGTTGGAGCTGAAGAACTTGAGTGGCCTGCATAGAGCCCTAACCTCAACCCCACTGAACACCTCTGGGATGAATTGGAACTCCAGGCCTCCTCGCCTGACATCAGTGCCTGACCTCACTAATGCTCTTGTGGTTGAATGAGCACATCCAGATAAAGAGTACAACTGCAAAAAAGATATTAGTGTGAAAGGATACCATGTAATGCAGCATGGATTCCACATGCATCATGGAGGAAGATTTTTGCTTAGGCTAAGACTGATATTAGCCTAAATCTAGGCTGAAACATCATTTTATTCTAAGTAATAATATACGCCCTATGAAAAGGTGACTATGGCAAGAAAAGGCTCCAGCATGGCAGAATAAGATTCTCTTCCACCATTCCTGTTAAAAGGCACAGGTCTGACCACATTAATATTAGGTGTTACTTCTGCTGGGAAGAATCAAATCTGGTGGCTCTGATCCAGGAATGGAGGCCTAAGTGAAACAGGCAGTCTAATGACATGGCAGTCAGATCATAGGTTAGACTTCTACCATCAAAGGAGATTTTTCTTAAAAATAACCATGCAAATTAAAAATAAGACTCCTTTGCAGCTGCACTCTTAAAATGAATGGATTGGAGAAAGAAGAAAGGCAGGAAATGGAGCTAAACATCAAAAACATCTCAGCAGAAATAAGTGTAACAGCACACCCATCTCCATCTAGTGGATGATAAACGCTACTAAAGTTGAAGTCAAGAACAAGTCATGGGTTTAAATCATAACAGAAACTGACCAATGCTGTAGGAAGAGACGTTTACATAGCCATCACAGGAAATGCACATAACTGTAATATATTAATTTAATAAAAATGACTGTGTCTTCTTGACTGCTTCATGTAGCTTAAATAATCTATAGATTAGCATTATTTTATATTACTAAAATGTATAATTTGATTGCAATGCATACAAGATGCTAAATAGAAGATCACACTGATTTTTTTTTTATTTTACAAACAGTGGTAATGATGTTCATGCGCACTGTGAAAGCAAGGCGAGGTCTGTGTGGCAGCATTGCTGGTCTCACTTTTGTTCCTTTGCCCTCCTGATGCCAATCTCAGAGCTCCAGGAAAAACCACATTGCTCAACTGGTCTAAGGCAACATGTTCCATGGTGTGGAGAAACAAATCTTGGTAGAAAAAAAATGACTTCATTTTGCATAAGTGACCAACTGAACGAACCTGTTACTTGAAGTAAGTATGAATAGGCTGACATAGGAATGTGCTTAGGTAAATGACTAGAATATATGAACGCTCAATGATGAATTATTTCCTAGAAACATGGAACCATATACAGTAGGTTTACAGAACCTCATTTAGCTGGTCATTAATAAGGAATGAACACATCAAAATCACACACACACCCTTTGTTCAAGAAAAGGACAAAAATGGAAAAACTAAACTTTAATAGCAGCCACATCTGTGTTTCCGTTTTGTTTACAACTTTGGGGAAATTTAAGGATGGTATTTGGTAACAGGACAAAGAACACTATCTCATGAGCAGAGAAACAGTACACATAAAATCAGGTTCCACTTTCTTCAGGCATGACAATGACCATCTTTTAGAGAACTGACAACAGGTTAGAAAAATAGAGCATTATGTGTTTTTGTTTGTGCTTCACCAAATAAGGAGAGAAGAGGGAAGGGTTTACATCTGAACAAACATATCAAGGGACATTTAAGATTTAAAAAAAAAAAAAAAAAAAAAGTGAATTGAAGTTCTTGCCATTGTATGTCCATATCACTCAGTTTTCATTTCACAGTTGTACCCATTTATTAATCTTTTTTTTTTTCTTTTCTTTTTTTACAAGGAAAGATCAAGACACAGTATAGTCCAAAGGAGGTCCTGCTTTCTGCTGCTGGCTGAACCAGAGCCATGGTGATGGTTCAAACTCACTTAACCCAGTAACAGTTCTTTTCAAAAGTCATATAGATTTGCACTCTTTATGGTAATGCTTGAAGTGCTAATGTTGAACATTTGATTAACATAAAATGACAATCATAAAATAATGTATATGTACAATAAGAACAACACATTTGTAATGTATATGATTTAATATGAAGTCAGATGCACACAGAAGAAAAAAAAACACAACACAGACTCTCTGCAAATAAAAGTGACAAAGTTTATCACGTGATACCTGCACTCATTTCCGGTCAACTCATGTGTCATTATGGTGTAGTTTTACGCAGTTATGAATTACAGGGTTTGGATTATACACACACACACACACAGAAACGGCCAGAAGTCTACTTTTAATGCACACCAGAGTGTATTATTGCACCTAATAACCGCTGACTAACAAACAACAAACTTCATACATTATTACCCAATAGTTTTAAAATGACTCCTAGTAATTACAACTCATTCTTGAATTATTATTATTAATGCTCATAGCAAAAACAGGGCTACAGCCCACCCATACGACTTATTACTCCACTGCTCTTACATTTAAATAAATTATTTGGTTCTGGTAATAGACAAGTTGTAGCATAATTAAAAGAAAATTAAAGAATCAAAAGAAAAAAAAAAACTGCTGAGTTAATCTAACAGCACTAGAGCAGTGCTTCAGAGTCTTTACTGTATTCCAAGGCAATATCATCATAAAATCAAAAAAGATCTCTTGACATGCAGCTTGTAAGTGACTGTGACATTGATCATACAGGATTCACAGCCCTATTATATCAAGTCTTTTGGTCCTTCAGGTGACCAAAAGAAATGAACATCTTACAGCTGAAATGTGATTCATAGGGATCACTATATCCTATATACAGTCAGGTCCATAAGTATTTGGACAGTGACCATTTTCACATTTTTGCCTCTGTATACCACCACAATGGATTTGAACTCAAGCAATCAAGATGTGATTGAAGTGTGGACTTTCAGCTTTAATTCAAGGGGTTTAACAAAAACATTGCATTAACCGTTTAGGAATTACAGCTATTTGTTACAGCTGCCCTCCATTTTCACAGGCTCAAAAGCAACTGGACAAGCTAAGCTAATCATAAACATTAGGTTTATTTTCAATAACTGGATGCAAATCCCTTGCAGTCAATGACTTACTGAAATCTGGAACCTATTGACATCACCAAATGCTGAGTTTCCTCCCTTGAGACGCTTTGACAGGCCTTTACTGTAGCCCAGTTCAGTTGCTTCTTGTTTGTGGGTCTTTCTGCCTACAGTTTTGTCTTCAGTAACGGAAAAGCATGCTCAATTGGGTTGAGGTCATCGGACAATTAAGAACATTTCATTTTGTTGGGTTGCTTTCGCGGTATGTTTTGGGTCATTATCCATCTGTACTGTGAAGTGCTGTCCTATCGGTTTTGTAGCATTTGACTGTTGCGCAAAAAAAAAAAAAAAAAGTATACATCTGAGTATAAAGTAGAAAGTATAGCTCTATACACTTCAGAATTCATCCTGCTACTTCTATTATCAGTCACATCATCAATAAACACTAGTGACCCAGTTCCATACATGCCCATGCCAGAACACTTCCTCCACATGTTTGACAGATGATGTCGTATTTTTTGGATTATAAGCATTTCCTTTCCTACTCCACAGTCTTCTCTTCCCATCATTGTGGTACAAGCTAATCTTGCATCAGAACTGGTCAGGTTTTTTTTTTTTTTTTTAAAAAGTCTAATCTGGTCTTTCTGTTCTTGAATGTTACCAGTGGTTTGCATCTTAAGCTAAATCATCTGTATTTACATTCATGAAGGTGTCTTTTGATTGTAGACTTTGACAATAATACTCCTACCTCCTCCAGAGCATTCTTGACTTGGCTAGATGTTGTGAAGGAGTTTTTCTTCAACAAGGAAAGAATTCTGCGAACATCCACTTTAGTTGTCTTCCGTGGTCTTCCAGGCCTTTTGGCTTTGCTGAGCTCGCCAATGCTTTCCTTCTTTTTAAAAATGTACCAAATTTTTGATTTGGCCATTCAAAGTTTCTGCTGTCTCTCTGATAAGCCGGTTTTGTTTTTTCAGCCTAATGATGCCCTCCTTGCATCGAGACCTCTTTCAAACATATATCAAGAGTTCCCATGAACAGCTACCAAATGCAAATTCAATGCTTGGAATCAAATCCAGGCCTTATCTCCTTAATTTGTCATGAAATAACAAGGAAAGAGGTCACACCTGGCTATGAAACTGCTTATCAGTCAGCTTTCCAATTACTTTTGAGCATGTGAAAATGGAGGGGGAAAATGTATGTAATTCCTAAACTGTTAGTGCAAAAAAATTTTTTAAAACCCTTGAATTAAAGCTGAAAGTCTACACTTAAATCACATCTTGATTGCTTCATTTCAAATCCATTGTGGTAAAATTACAAAAAATGTGTCACTGTCTAAATGGACATGACTGTTTCTTTCTTCTAAAGTTCTTACAGAACTCTATCACAGTCATTTTGGAGATTTTACATGCCTTTCCCTTCATTCTTTAGTAAATAAGATGCTTAGTCACTTTCAGGCAGAGTGATTCATTTGAACAGTAAAGAAAACTCCACCGTTTTACTCTAGCTGCTTTAGCGCCATAATTCAGGTCATTGTGCCATGGTAGGCTAAATTTTAAGGCGTTTGCTTGGCTTTATATAGACTCTTCTATAATACGGGATCTAATTTGTCCCCAAGACCAAATTCTAAGAGTTGGCAAATAGCAATCTGCCTTAATAAATTAAGCCTACCAGTGAAACAGGAAATGTTTACATTTTTACAGGGTTTCCAAACATGCTGTGGGCAAATAAAATGGTTCCAGTACCACAATGTAACAAATCTGAGCCATTTTTTTTTTAACTGGATAAACATTTTACAATATTTTTGTAGCTCTATCACACGAACGTGGCAGCATTGAATATGGGCATACAAAATAGAGGATGTGGTTTGGACCAAACAGCATGCTAGCTGTCCCATACAACAAATAGTCACTTCTCCATTTTATCACATTGCTCAAGTGTATAGAGGAATATGCATTTAAACTGCACATGCAAATGCACATTAAAACAACGGGACTCAAATGTTGATATTTTGGCCTCAACATATAAGTGTGATGTACACATGCAATAATGTTTTAACTACGCTTAATTCAGAAAGTGATCCCTGTTGTCTGTAGTTAGCCGAATACAACTGAGCAACGTGCCATCAATAGATGAAATCAGTGGATTCACTATATTTCACTGACCAAACTAGTCTCATTGGGCAAATACACTTGTTCCGTATTTCTCTGGTCCTCATTTCCGTTCTTTGCACCCTTTCCTCAGTTTCTCAGCGGGAGGAGCTAAGAAGGAAGGAAAGGAAATGAAGAGGCACAGTTAATGAAATGACAAGCACCCTATGACTAAACACAGCTCATACACTAAGCCTCGCCTATTTAATCAATTCCCACTCTATCACTGGTAGGCCCACCTAACAATGCAATGTTTCCACCTACTGGACATATTTTGAACAATAGCAAATATGTAATGTACTGGTAAATTTATTAACCCTTAAAACAGTACAGCCATGGCCAAAAGTTTTGAGAATGACACAAATATTAATTTTTACAAAGTCTGCTGCCTCAGTTTTTATGATGGCAATTTGCATATACTCCAGAATGTTATGAAGAGTGATCAGATGAATTGCAATTAATTTCAAAGCCCCTCTTTGCCATGAAAATGAACTTAATCCCAAAAAAACATGTCCACTGCATTTCAGCCCTTCCACAAAAGGACCAGCTGACATCATGTCAGTGATTCTCTCGTTAACACAGGTGAGAGTGTTAATGAGGACAAGGCTGGAGATCACTCTGTCATGCTGATTGAGTTAGAATAACAGACTGGAAGCTTTAAAAGGAGGGTGGTGCTTGAAATTATTGTTCTTCCTCTGTTAATTATGGTTACCTGCAAGGAAACACGTGCAGCCATCATTGCTTTGCACAAAAAGGGATTCACAGGCAAGGATATTGCTGCTAGTAAGATTGCACCTAAATCAACCATTTATCGGATCATCAAGACCTTCAAGGAGAGAGGTTCAACTGTTGTGAAGAAGGCTTCAGGGCGCCCAAGAAAGTCCAGCAAGCGCCAGGACCGTCTCCTAAAGTTGATTCAGCTGCGGGATCGGGGCACCACCAGTGCAGAGCTTGCTCAGGAATGGCAGCAGGCAGGTGTGAGTGCGTCTGCACGCACAGTAAGGCGAAGACTTTTGGAGGATGGCCTGGTGTCAAGAAGGGCAGCAGAGAAGCCATTTCTCTCCAGGAAAAACATCAGGGACAGACTGCTATTCTGCAAAAAGTACAGGGATTGGACTGCTGAGGACTGGGGTATTGTCATTTTCTCTGATGAATCCCCTTTCCGATTGTTTGGGGCATCTGGAAAAAAGCTTGTCCGGAGAAGAAAAGGTGAGCGCTACCATCAGTCCTGTGTCATGCCAACAGTAAAGCATCCTGAGACCACTCGTGTGTGGGGTTGCTTCTCAGCCAAGGGAGTGGGCTCACTCACAATTTTGCCTAAGAACACAGCCATGAATAAAGAATGGTACAAAATATCCTCAGAGAGGGAACTTCTCCCAACCATCCAACAACAGTTTGGTGATGAACAATGCCTTTTCCAGCATGATGGGGCAGCTTGCCACAAGGCAAAAGTGATAACGAAGTGGCTCGGGGAACAAAACATCGACATTTTGGGTCCATGGCCAGGAAACTCCCCAGACCTTAATCCCATTGAAAATTTGTGGTCAATCCTCAAGAGGCGGGTGGACAAACAAAAACCCACAAACTCTGACAAACTCCAAGCATTGATTATGCAAGAATGGGCTGCCATCAGTCAGGATGTTGCCCAGAAGTTGATTGACAGCATGCCAGGGCAAATTGCAGAGGTCTTGAAAAAGAAGGGTCAACACTGTAAATATTGACTCTTTGCATAAACTTCATGTAACTGTCAATAAAAGCCATTGACACTTATGAAATGCTTGTGATTATACTTCAGTAACATCTGACAAAAAGTTCTAAAAACACTGAAGCAGTAGACTTTGTGAAAATTAATATTTGTGTCATTCTCAAAACTTTTGGCCACGGCTGTAATCAGGTTGTTCAAATAGTTATTGTTTGGAAACACCCACTGTATTGAAATCCTGTGAAATGGTAGGCTACTTAGTGAAGCTGTGAAACACCTACAATACCATGCTGGGTATTCGCAATGTCAATAAAACTGCCATGTCGTCAAACTTAACTGCTGACCCCTGTCCTTCTGGCATTTTCACAAATTTTTAAGTAAGCTGTAACCTGCTCTCCTAAAACGACTAGCTATCAAAAGGGCTATGATTCCTACAAAGTTTACCCAATTTAGATGGCATGTATATATACACACCACTTCAAATTATAGCTGGCAGTCTGCAAATTAAATTCATATTAAGTTCAAACTTACTTCACTCCAAATCCATGCGCCAAAACACAATAAGAGTCACAGTCATGTTAGTTGGACTGCACTGTAAATGTTTTCCCCTAAAGCAAAAAAAGGACAAAGTACTTCCCAGCTTCCACCAAAGCATGTCCCGCAGCAACTGGATACAGTTAGTACGCTTAACAGGAAACCTAATGGTTGGGAGCTGAATGGAATGAGTTCAATGGGTTGTACACGCCCCTGCATGTAGAAAAAGGCGCTCTGTGGGGAAAGAGGTCTCTGAGAAGTGCAAATTTCACTGTTTTTAATTTAGGTGCAAGCACATTTCATCTTTTTTTTTCCTTCTCAGCTGAAATTCTGACAAGCCCTTACTAGAAAAAGGAGAGAAAGAAAGGGAGGGGGTCACACCCCAATGCATTACACACAGAGAAAGGGGGTGAAAACACAAATAGCATTTTCCCCTTCCATCTCTTTCTGTACTTTAAAATAATTTTTTTTTTAAATTAAAAAAAAAAAAAAAAAAAAAAAGTTATCTGCTTTCCAGTGTAAGGGGTGGCACAGCAGAATGGTCCGGGCTGTCAAGATGTTGTAAAGAGTCTCACTTGTCTGGCTCCTCCAGGTTTCCCTGTCCAGCAGGACAACCCAGGAGAGCGGTCCTGTACTATCTCATAGTGTTATGAAAAATAGCTCTGACCTGCCCACTGCCTATAGGTGGGATAATTCCAAAAACGTAAGGGCAGAGAGTATGTGTGTGTGCGTGCGTGCGTGTGCGATTCAGTTCAGTTGGTTTCATAGGAGGATAGAAGTGCAGCATCCACAGGCTCCATACAGGAGGGGCAGGTAAAGGAGCGCATCAGCCAGTCATCGATGCAATCCATGTGGTAGATGTGCATACAAGGCAGGAACCGGATTGGATCCCCATACACAAAATCCAGCATGCAGATCACACACCTACACAGAAAGTGGGAAACACAGTAAACTAAAAATAAGAGTCTAAAATAATTTCCCCTCCTACTTTCAAGTGCAACAAATACATTAAAACAAAATGGTGAAAATTTGCACAAAAAAAAAAAAAAAAAAAAAAAAAAAAGAAAGAAAGAAAGTTAAAACCTTTGACAGAGTTGGTGTGTCTCAAATGCCACCAGTCATTTTCATGCAAACAGCTACTGACTACTTACTCTCGAATCTTCTTCTCGGTGCCGTCACTGCCGGGATCAAACACCCCCTTGGGCAGGTGCTGAATGAGGCCGATCCTCTGTGCGATGCGCACTTGCTCTTCCTCAGTCAGCTGCGTCGCCAACCGGGTCTGACTCGGAGTGGGGTGGTAAACGGGTATATGGATCTGCTCCTAAACACACACACACACACACACACACACGATTATACATCATATCTAACAACAAGCATCATGGCTCACCTGGGTGCACTTACAGTACCGAAACCCCGCTCCATAAATTTTCTCTGTCTGTGAAAAGCAATATGTGAATATGAGTAATAATTGTCATGAAATCACATTTCAGTAATGAAGTGGACTATGGTTATTAGTAAGCGTCTTCATATCGAGTGGAAAATTACACACTGATCCACTAGGGGGCAATATTTCACTTAGGCTCAGCTTCATCCCAAATGCGGAAACTTGCTCAAAAAGAGCCAGACGGAGAAACTGCCTAACTCAGAGAGACAAAGTGAGGTGAACATAATGGCTTCTTTCAAACAGATGCCTACTCAGCATTCTCTATCGCTAGCAGTGGGGCGGGGGGGAGGGGGTGGGGGCAACCAAATACCTCGCTAGTGCTGCAATTTTCTTTCTGAATCATGTAAATCTTAAAATCAAGGAATGCAAATGCTAGGATCTTACAGATTTTCACATTTTTTAAAAGTGTTTGTGTATTTCTAATAACCCAAGCCACTTGACGACTGTGTGCTTCCTCCATGCAAGATAGCTAAAATTGTACTGCACTGTTCATTTTTGTATAATTACTCGTTTGTCTGTAGCCCTATAGGCAACATTTAATTAAAAAAACAGCAAAAAAAAAATTTAGAGGCAATAAATATTACCCGATGAGTCGAAATAATCTGCCTATAGCAGTAACCCCCATTCATGTTTTTACCCCTCACCCTGAACCTCGGTTTTTGCTTGACAGTTTATTTTTCCTCATTGAAATGTATGAAAAATGCACCATTCTATTTGTTAGGAGGGAAACATATCACTATAGAATCTAATGGATATTTCACTGTAGAATCTAACGCTTGTCACATTGATCACAGCACTAATAACAGACTGAGTGATAGACTCTGAGCTGGACAGTACAGTAGCAGGAGGTCTGTGAGTGAACTACAGTTGTCCAAGAATCAGAAATCAGATCAAAAGTCAGGAGATCAGGTTCCTCTCTCACACACACACACACACACACACACAAGCCCATAATCACATGCTGCCACGTCAAGCCAAACAAGTTAGTCTGCCTGCTCAAACACACAGCATGTTGGTTTTACTACCTTTGTGAGGCACTAATGTTAGCTTTTGTATTCCCGTAGGTTTAAGGTCTACGCCTTAACTTCTGTAGCCAGATAAACCTTTTGGCATTTTCTTTGGGAGGACTTGCCACACAAACAGCTAAAAATATGCCCCACACACCACACAAGGAAGTCTGACAACACAAATAATGGTAAAGTATCATCAAACAGAAATTACTGCAGTGTTCAACAGGTACTCACTATAAATTAATGGCATAACAGTTGGGGTAAATGATTAGAAACATTCAATATTTATAACTGAATTATCAAAAAGTTGTAATAACAGATGGGGGGAAAAAATTGCCACACATATAGTCAAGGAAATATTACAAAATAATTTCTCATTCCACTGACAGACATATGCCCAAGGCTCAAATGTAAAGCATTTTGAGGTTCACGCTGACATAATCCTGACAGAGATGCCAATGTCATTATGCATCCACAATATAGACATTAATAATACCATGGCACAATCGGTAAAACAAAGTTTCCTGACCCAAGTCAGCAACTCTGACACCAAACCACTTAGTAACATCATGAGGAAGCTTTGCGCCTCATTCTCAATGCCATTATATTCATGCCGGCACTGGCAATTCTGCATGGGTGCAAGAGCCAGCGCAAGAAAGAGATGACGTAGCCTAGATAGAACTACATCACTCATCATACTGGCTATAGATATTTTGCTACACAGGCTTAAATGTAACAAGGTTAAAGCTTTGCATCCTAAAGGAGACCATAAAATGAAAGTCAATGCAGCTAATCAGCAAAGCAGTTGCATAAGTATAATCACTGTAATATACTGAGGCCAAACATTAAAGCAATAAGACAGACAGCCTTATAAAGATATTACTTAGACATTATATTACTCAGACTACTGTAATTAAAATAATGATACAGCACAAACCAAGCAAAGCACAATTAGCCATGTGACATTGGCCAATAGTCAGATTTGCAATCAATATACTCAAAATGACTGAAAACCTACACGCTAGAATAACCCATGACAAAAGCATATATTTTTGTGAAACATTTAAAATATCATCTGCATGATCTACACATTCATTTGAATTCAACATTTTCATCCCAACCGTAGAGAGTACAAATAGACAGTGTAAAAATAGCCTATGTATGCCAGTACACTAGACCCCATGACCTTGGAACACGTGGCAAGGTTTAGCTGAAACAGCTAAAAGCAGCTGGAGTGTAAAGAAAGGTCCCAATGTCCTTTGTAGACAGACAGAAGAGTGCAGGCTGAATATTACTGACAGCTGTATGACAGGTGCAGGCACGCGCACACACACACACCTGTGGGACAAGAATGCTGATCAATGCTGGCGCGTGTGCGTGCGTGCGTGGATAAGTGGACAGACATAAGGACGAGAATAAGAACACGATCTCTTACTGGCTTCTAACTAACTGACACCTTCTTATTACTTAATCATGGAGCAGGAAGGCACCGAGACCCTCCTGGGTCAAACACAAGCTCTTACTTATTTAGTTCTGAGACTAACACTACAGTTTTCATTTCAGCTCATTCTCCTTAACCTAAAATACTGGACAGATTGTCCTACTAAGACAATGGGTGGTAGTGTGTTTGAGAATAGAGAAGCAAGGGGAGGGCTGAAATGAGAGAGGGTCCACATCTCTCTCAAGAGGCAGGGATCTTTCTTGTCTGGGCCTGATATGGTGTAGACAAAGAGTACTGTCTTGAATCCCCAACCCTCCATTTGCACTACAGCAAGACAATAAACATGACATCCACTGCATTCCTCTGCGAGTGTCAGCCCAAAGCAAAGCCACAGCATGATTCAGGTTCATCATACGGCCAGATGACAAAAACCCACATGGAAACTGATCTTCTCAGAAAGTGTCGTTTCCTGCTAAAATGAAGCCTCGGGCTTATTCGGAGTTATCCACGCTTGCTCGTAAGTGCTCAGAACTGAGATCCTGCCTATTGTGGTCATATGATTATAAAGACTATAGCTGAGTAACAGATGAGTCTGTGAGAAACATGCCTGAAAATGTTTACACACTTTAATCGGAATGTTTTGGCAAGGACACGTCTGTATATTTCTGTGGAAACGAAAAGGAATGTTTCTTCCCTGGGCACCAATACTTATTTACAACCTTCTTTTCTACATACATTTTACTACGTAGTGTATAACATAACAGGACTATAACTTTAAACTACCAAACAGACAAGCATGGTAACTGCTCACATATCAATTTTATATATTTAATCAGATTGGATTAAAATTGGAGAGTAATTTTAAACGTTGACCTATTATTACCAGTTTACACTTATTTACACTAAATAACTACAGACTTAGCAAACAAGCTCATCTAATGTCAAGCAAGAATCCCATAGTGTTATACACATGCATATGCACACACAAAACAAGTGAACAGGGGGAGCCTTTATCTGAGAAGGTTAAACAAACAGCAGCATATTCGGCCACACGTCAGCAAGGTGACAAACGCAGATGAAAACGTGCAATAACACACAATGAATCTGGACCTTGTTACATGGACATGCAATGCAGCCAAGACAATCTGAATATATACACCCATCAGCCATAACATTAAAACCACCTGCCTAATGTGTATAATAATGTGTAGGTCCCCCTTGTGCCATGAAAACAGCTCTGAGCTGTCGAGGTATGGACTCCTCAAGACCTCTGAATGTGTGCTGTGGTATCTGGAACTAAGACATTAGCAGCAGATCCTTTAAGTCCTGTAAGTTGCAAGGTGGAGCCTCCATGGATCAGAGTTGTCTGTGGCTATGCAGCCCCATACACAGTAAGCTGTGATGCACTGTGTGTTCTGACACCTTTCTATCAAAGCCAGGAGATTTTACATACATACATACACACTATCTCACAGAAGTGAGTACATCCCTCACATTTTTGTAAATATTTTATTATAACTTTTCATGGGACAACACTGACGAAATGACACTTTGCTACAATGTAAAGTAGTCAGTGTACAGCTTGTATAACAGTGTAAATTTGCTGTCCCCTCAAAATAACTCAACACAGCCATTAATGTCTAAACCCCTGGCAACAAAAGTGAGTACACCCCTAAGTGAAAATGTCCAAATTGGGCCCAATTAGCCATTTTCCCTCCCTGGTGTCATGTGACTCATTAGTGTTACAAGGTCTCAGGTGTGAATGGGGAGCAGGTGTGTTAAGTTTGGTGTTATCGCTCTCACACTGGTCACTGGAAGTTCAACATGGCACCTCATGGCAAAGAACTCTCTGAGGATCTGAAAAAAAGAATTGTTGCTCTACATAAAGATGGCCTAGGCTATAAGAAGATTGCAAACACCCTGAAACTGAGCTGCAGCACGGTGGCCAAGACCATACAGCGGTTTAACAGGACAGGTTCCACTCACAACAGGCCTTGCCATGGTCTACCAAAGAAGTTGAGTGCACGTGCTCAGCATCATATCCAGAGGTTGGCTTTGCAGAATAGACGTATGAGTGCTGCCAGCATTGCTGCAGAGGTTGGGGGGGGGTCAGCCTGTCAGTGCTCAGACCATACGCCGCACACTGCATCAAATTGGTCTGCATGGCTGTCGTCCCAGAAGGAAGCCTCTTCTAAAGATGATGCACAAGAAAGCCCGCAAACAGTTTGCTGAAGACAAGCAGACTAAGGACATGGATTACTGGAACCATGTCCTGTGGTCTGATGAGACCAAGATAAACTTATTTGGTTCAGATAGTGTCAAGCGTGTGTGGCGGCAACTAGGTGAGGACTACAAAGACAAGTGTGTCTTGCCTACAGTCAAGCATGGTGGTGGGAGTGTCATGGTCTGGGGCTGCATGAGTGCTGCCGGCACTGGAGAGTGTACTGTGACATGTACTGTGACATACTGAAGCAGAGCATGATCCCCTCCCTTCGGAAACTGGGCCGCAGGGCAGTATTCCAACATCATTATGACCCCAAACACACCTCCAAGACGACCACTGCCTTGCTAAAGAAGCTGAGGGTAAAAGTGATGGACTAGCCATGCATGTCTCCAGACCTAAACCCTATTGAGCATCTGTGGGGCATCCTCAAACGGAAGGTGGAGGAGCACAAGGTGTCTAACATCCACCAGCTCTGTGATGTCATCATGGAGGAGTGGAAGAGGACTCCAGTGGCAACCTGTGAAGGTCTGGTGAACTCCATGCCCAACAGGGTTAAGGCAGTGCTGGAAAATAATGGTGGCCACACAAAATATTGACACTTTGGGCCCAATTTGGACATTTTCACTTAGGGGTGTACTCACTTTTGTTGCCAGCGGTTTAGACATTAATGGCTGAGTGTTGTTATTTTGAGGGGACAGCAAATTTACACTGTTATACAAGCTGTACACTCACTACTTTACATTGTAGCAAAGTGTCATTTCGTCAGTGTTGTCCCATGAAAAGATATAATAAAATATTTACAAAAATGTGAGGGGTGTACTCACTTTTGTGAGATACTGTGTGTGTAAAAAAAATTATATATATATATATATATATATATATATATATATATATATATATATATATATATATATATATATATATAGTTATATTATACACACACACACACGTATGTATGCATGTATATATTACATTATATTATATTATACATTATAATGCTGAAAATATGATAAAGAATGGCTTGTGTGAAAATTACAGGGGGGAGCAGGGGTGAAGAGATCAGTAACCTGGGGTGCAGTTAGCATTCCAGTTCATACCAAAGGTAAGGTGTTCAGTGGGGTTGAGTTCAGGGCTCTGTGCAGGCCACTCAAGTTCTTCCACACCAACCTTAGCAAACCATGTCTTCATGGACCTGATCCAACACCTCCCATAACATTAACCCCTAACCCTACTCAACAAGATGCTGTACAACAAGGAATAATATGCTTATCCAGCCTGTAAAACACCGTTGTTTCCACTGCCTGGGCTTTTGGTTGAACTCCACCGAGGTAGGAGGAGATGGATCAGGTCTGACTCCCACCCGGACTTTAGATTCTGCAGCAAAGGGTACTTGCAAATAGCATCATTTTTAAGTTTGACAACCACAAGAACAAGAACACCACGTCTCATAGCCGAAGACTTTTTGCCTTTTTAATTGAGGGTACAAGCACAATGCTTCCTCATCAGAGACATCAGTAGAGGATAAAGTCTGTAGCTACATAAAGTCACACCTCCCAGGGATTCAAGCACATGCTTATTTTCCATAGTCTGTATTAATGGACATAATTAACTCTTAGTTTTGAGTTTAAATTACATTAGTTGCATTGCCATTTTTGGCCAAGTTAATTCGACTTCTGGCCAAACACATTGAAGTTCAACTTGCCCACTTGGCTTGATAATGAATTTATATGGTGTCCACCACTGAATTCATTATAATTCATTATAAAAAAAATAAATAAATAAAAATAAAAAAAAAACAGAATAGGTGATGAATGGGTTAAGCAGTTAAGCACAGAGGATCATTTCTACATGGCCCACACAACCTTACCACATGTAAATGGTACTTTGTGGAGCCTGCATGCTTTCAGAGAAACTGACACCTCTCTACAAATGCCTCTTTCATAAGAAGAAAAAAAAAAAGTTATCACCTCGACCAAAAAAAGGCTCACTTTGCCTCATGCGCAACTACACGTGCAGCATTTCAGGCATTCCCCAAACATGCAAACTCACCAAAAATACAATGTGTTATAGCTATTGGCACGGTCATGCACTTTCATTTTTCATTATGATGTGCGGTTTAATTTTGAATCAAGTGATTATATATACAGTTTGTATATGATAGCAGGAATGACAACAGGACTGTAAAGGGAATCTATTGCTTGGCAAGAAATTTCACTGGGGGAAGAAGATTTTGATTAAAATATCAAAGCAGTGATACATTTTCTGCTGTCACTTGTGGGTTGTAGAGAGATGCTTTGATTTCCTGAATGCCTGTGATCAATCAGCACACAGAAGCAGACTGTTCAATACACTTTAGAAAGGCTTTTTGGGGCCAGCATGTGCTTATGGTGAATATGATAGGCATAACCAAGTCTCCAAACCATGCTTTTCCCATATCAAATGATAAACTGTTTGAGGAATACATACACTTTTATCCTCACAAAATCCAGATTCTATGAATTTGAAAATGCCTCCAACACTGTATATCATCTAGCAAGGCAGTGCACTATTAGCAGAAGACCCCAGTAGCCTATATCTACGCCAGGCAAGCATACGCATAAAATAACAGAACACTCTGTAATATTTGACTACTTGTCAGGACACAGAGCCCTGACCGTAACCCACTGAACACCTATGGGATGAACTGTAACACCGACTGCACCCAAGGCCTCCTCACCAAACATCAGTGCCTGACCTCACTAATGCTCTTGTGGCTGAATGAGCACAAACCCTGTTGACATGTGCTTGCTGCTGTGCTCTTTGGTGGCTCACGGGTACCATAGGCCCATGGTTGTCTGCCAGAAATTCTTAGCTGATCTAGATTTTTAGGCAGAATTTAATTTTTGTAAACAAAACATGCCTGTCTCTGCTCTGGATAGCTCTGGATACTTTGGCATATAATGATGAGACCCCAGGCACTGAACTGCATCCCATACACATGCAATCTGTCATTTTGCTAATTCCAGCTGCCTACCTAGCAATCATGAAAAGGTTTCACATACACATTTGTATATTAGAAGATGATAGGCTCTTAATTTATGATGGATTAACACTTGCCTGTGACGTGCTCAACAATATTTCAGGTTTTTCCATCTTCTGATTGATTTTTAGAAGAAAGCAAGTCTTGTTACTCAATCTCCACAATTATAAGACCAGCTCTTCCATAAATTAACTGCTTTCATAAATCATACAACAGTGTGTGAGGAATTGGTAGCAACCTCTGTGCAAGACTTCACTTATTATTTTAAGAAATTATTTAACAATATAAAGGAGAAATAAATAAACGTCTGTTAAAAAAAAATTTACATTGAACATTTGAAAGATTCAGTACAAATTTACTTCAGTTACAAAATTAAATCAGTTAATGAAATTTAAATTGTTACTAAAAAGGTATAAAATAAATAAATAAATAAATAATAAATAAAAAAATATGGCAATACCCTGATATCTCAATATGTCAGACACAATATCTCCAAAAAACGTATTGTGACATAATTTATCACGATATCAATAGTACATCATCATATTACTCAGCACCAGTGTGAATGAGGTCGAATGAGTCATGTGGTCTGATCCCTCGAACTACTGCCGGTTTGTCATTTGCATACATTAGATTAAACAGAGCTAGATGTAATAGATGTAAACATGTAATAGGCTGGTTTTTGATCATACACACATCATCACATCTCCATTCTCAACATTAATGCATGATCATCTTGTGCATCAATGGGCTGGTCTATTCATTCATTATTTACAGCATTATTTGTAATAATAGGAAAACATTTTAGTTTCTTGGTGAAAGAAGAATTAAGGCAAACTGCATGTTTTTAAATATTGCTTCATTACGGAGGACATTGCTTTTTAAAATATTACAGCAAGCTAAATTTTTTAATGATAGTCATGATGTTGGACAAGGGTATTAGGATTATGGGGCGTATGCTGAGTTTGGCCGTGTTATTCCGCCATCTGACAGCCCAGTTAAAGGAAACAAATCACTGGACCGTTTTTCTAAAAAAACTCCAAGATTTCATGATTTTGCGACTGCAGAAATCAACGCAAAATCAAGGAAACTCTGCAATATTTGGAGGAGCTTGCAATTTTTCAATATTACTGCAGATTTGGGCCAAGATGCTTCATGTGACATCATCACAATATGCATTCAGCCAAAGTCCTCTTCAGTTCACATGTGTCGAACATGAGTACAGCTAAAAGGTCTCATTTAGCAGCAAACATCACTGCAAAGACCATGCAAAACAACATTTGTGCAATTGCAGTTTCGCCAATATAAGTAGTTTCCTGCAAAAATAAAAATAAATACATTTTAAAAATATAAAGTAAAACACTCTGTAAACTGCAAATTTTGAAAAAAAGACCTCACAAAATCAAGCATTTTTGGCTGCAACAATCACAAAAAACTCAAATCCTGCAGAAGGGAGAGAAGTTAAGTAAATTAATTTGGTAGAAAGCAACATGATCTAGACATGAGCTAGAAAAGGAACTTCCTGTTGGACAAGCTCCAGAAAACCAAAATGTATAGCTACAGCACAAGAACGCTTATTGCTTGTGTATCACTTATTAACACTTATTCAGACCGCTTTCCAACAGTTCTGAAGAGGTAAGCTATATAAAATTTGATATCTCAACACACTACGAGTTTGTAGTCTTTGGTGATCTGGATCATTGTGGATCTCTATGAGGGACTGTTTTAATCCATTAATTGCGAGAGACACATTCGAGAGACATGAAAATGCTAGGTGCAAACTGCTGGCTGTCTCGTGGTCCAATTAACAAAATTTCGGATCTGAACAAGACATAACTTTTTTGGTCTTTGTAAATAAGGGTATGTGCATTTACATGATTCTTCAGCAGTAAAGAAAATGAAAGACAGACCACGACATAAGGTAGTGAGCAGGAGAGAGGAAAAATAAACAAGCCTGTAGCGAGAGAGGGGTTTTTGGCTTGATTAAATCCAGCATGCCACGCTTTAGCTGAGCTGTCTCTCACACCCACACAGCATGTGTTCTCTGTAAAAGACAGGAAAGAGTCAGGAAGGGACAGGCAGACAAGTGCACTGCAGTCCAATCGTAAAACAAACAGGCAACTGGAGACTGGCCAGTGAGAACACAATCAATGTGATGGGGAGAGAGGAGGGGAAAACCATTTGTAAGGCTCCGGGGAAGCTCCATCATTTCGTACAATCCTTTTGACACACATTCATGTTCTCTCTCAGACTCACAATTACACTTACCCTCCTATGCCCAGTCTGCTGAGATGAGTCAGCATTTCCAGCCAACTGCTCTCCAAATACTCCTTTCCTAACACAACTTCCCTCCCACAGAAACCCTGTCACATCAATATACAGACAAGACTATACTCCTCCATTAGCATGTCTGCCTCTCATGTGTCATTTGAGGCTTCAGGAGAGTTGGTGTGAAGCTAGAGGTGTGTGTAATGTGCGGGAACAAGTGTCTATTTGCACTGCTGTACATGGTAGGATTCAGGAAGCCTGAAGAATCCAGTAACTCCTTTCCTCCTGCTGCATTGCTCATTTTGGGACTGGGACTGTTTAACCCTTTTCATCTTCAGAGATTCCAGTCTAACTGAGAGCACAGAAAGGATCATCTGGCTGGCATTTCACTGCATTTGGACAGGTGTATAGGTCTGAAGCAGACTGGGGTTTCACTGGTGAGGTCATAGACTTTGTTTTGGCCTATAGACAGAGGGCTGGAAAAAAGGCAGTTTTTTTTAACGTTTCTCTTATAAAATGTTCCTAAGATTTATATCAGTAAAGCTAAAAAGCTTGCTCGAAGCTAAGCATTCCAGACAAAGCAGGGAAAAAATAAAAAAATACGTCAAGCATTCTTGGCAGCCTCCACAGGAATGTGCTGAGATTGAAAATGATTTGGGCTGTAGAGTTGGCCCGGGCTCCCTCTTTGTCTGCACCACACAGTTCAAACAGACCTCCTAACATTCAGCCAAAAAAAGGCTTCTGTTGAACACTGCCGTCAATATACTGCACAAAGCTGCAGTCCTGTCTCTATGCTGTCTACTTTCCTGTGTTTTCACCTCCCCATCTCATCCTTAGGTTACAATTACTATTCTTATACTAAGCAGAAAAGAACCTAGTCCAGGAAAAACCACCAAATTATAAACAGAGTGCTGTGCCAGGCCTTTTCAAAAAACACACAGTTAGCTTGATTAGTTGATTAGCTATACACATTAGCGTAAAAGCCGAGTGAAGAAACAGCAGTGTGGAAGTCTTGAATATAAAATGTTATCCATCATCAAACCTCTGCACATGTGCCAGCTTATCTGGTGTTGCATCAAATCTGCTTGCAGTTTCCTTCTCCGACTTAAGAGGAGCTCTCAAAACGACACATTTTCACAGAATTTGAATTTACAGCCTACTGTAATGCAGAATACAGTCAATATTCAGATCAAACTCCAGTCACATTAGATCAGTGGATTCAAACAACAACAACAAAAAAAACCTAAGTACAATTGTCAACACTTTTACTATTAGGCCTCCAATTTCCATAGGCTTAGATTATAGCTAGTAAAATTATTTTCAGCACAGCACTCAAGTTTTTACAGTCATGGCCAGAAATACTGACACTCCAGATAACACAAATTGCTCCAAAATAATTAGATTCACTGCAACAAAAAAAAAAAAGTTGAAAATGTCAAAAGTAGCTTTCCATAATTCTTTTTTTCCACTAATAGCATGTTCTTTTTCCACTTAGAACTCAGTAAATGCATTAAAACTGGTATGGATAAAGTTATTGATACAGTCAACTTAATATTTGGTATAGCACACCCAAACAGAATAACTGAAATCAAGCGCTTCCTATGGTCATTAGGTCAGCTTCCTGCACCTCTCTACTGGAATTTTTGGCCCACTCTTCTTTTGCAGTCTGCTCCAGGTCTTCCAGATTTGAAGGGTGTCTTCTCCTGACTGCTGTTTTGAAACCTCTCCACGGTTGCGCTATTGGAATTAGATCTGGACTCATTGCCGGCCACTTCACAACAGTCCAATGCTTTGTCTTAAACCATTTATGGGTGCTTTTTGAAGTATGGTTTGGGTCACTGTCCTATTGGAAGACCCATGACCTCCAATGGAGATCCAGCTTTCTGGGCCCTAGACTGGGCCCTACATTGTGCTCCAAAATTCATTGGTAGTCTTTGGCTTTCCTGATGCCATGCATACATTCAAGGCAACTAGTGCCAGAAGCATTAACGCAACACCAAAACATCCATGAAATGCCTCCATGTTTGACCGAAGGGACCAGTTTTTTTTCTTTGAAGGCCTCATTTCATTTTCGATGAAATGAAGTTCATCTGTCTACAGGACATTCTCCCATAAGGAAGTTGTTGTCCTAAGGTACGTTTTGGCAAATTCCAGTCTGGCTTTTTTATGTCACTGTGTCAGCAGTGGGGTCCTTCTAGGTCTCCTACCATAGAGCCCCTTTCATTCAGATGATGACGGATAAGGTGAGCAGACACTGTACCTTGTGTCTGCCTGAATTTGTTTGGAAACTGATCAAGGTTCTTTCTCCACCATTCGAACAAACCTTCAATGCAAGAGCTGTTAGCTACAGTGCCATGAGCTGCAAATTTCATGATGACATTACGTACAGTTGACACAGGAACATTAATATCTCTAGAGATGGACTTGTATCCTTGAGATTGTCCATGCTTTTCCACAATTTTGTTTCTCAATCATCACACAATTTTTCCCTCTTCTTTCGTTTCTCCATCCTCAGTATGGTACACACAGACACAATATAAAGGTTGAGACAGCTTTTCTCTATTTAAACTGGTTGAAAATGTGATTTCTATAATCTATAACTTGTCTACAATGAGTTTAATTACAAACTAAAAGAGCATCACCTGCTTGAAAGCTAATTATTTCTTACATTTTCTAAAGGGTGCCAATAATATTCTGCATGGAAAAAGTGGGGTTTTTTTTGGTGTTATTCTAGTACAAACAAAGGAAATACATGAATAACAAAGTATATTTTATTTTTTTCTGGAAGAATTAGTGCATTATCTGGAAAAACTGAAAGTGTGTCAGTATTGCTGGTCATAACTGTGTGTCACTATAACTAAGCAGCTACATCCAACTAAAAACATGGAACAAAATCGAGATGCCACATGAACCTTTCTGAAGTTTGTGGACACAGTAACACTCAGTGACATCTATGCAAACATGAATTCACATTAAACAAAGTTTTATTCTGTAAGAGGCCAAACTAATGAGATGATTACAGCAGTCCCCATAAGTTATGAATTTTGGTACAGATATTAATCCTTGTGATTGATAGTAAAGACTTGAAAGAAAATATATAATCTTGTTTTAAACAATTTCATTATTTGGACAATTTGTCCCACAGTAGACCCTTTCATAAGATTTGTATTCTGCTGTTGGTTCTCTTTTATTAAGTCTCTTTCTGAACCAATTGGGCTGAACTGGTTATGTCTCTCTGAAGCAGTTAGACAATGGTGCAACTTTTTTTTTTGTACAGTGGTCAGCACAAATGTTCCTAATGCGATGCTGTGTAAACGAAGAAAATACCCACAACTCACTGTCACTTTAGTCATTTAATGAGATACCAAGTGATTCATTGTGGGCCAAACAAGGGATAACATCTACCAATGTCTCGCTCCTCCTAAATTAATATATACGGCAGATTACACCGTGTGGGTCTATTTTCTCTTCATAATTTTCCTACATTATGCACAATGCCGTTCGACTGCCCACTGATAGTAACGCCAGTGGGACTTTATCGCTTTAGTCGTTTTAATTTATTGCTTTACTCCTTTAGTCTGTCCAGCCTGCTCACCTCCTCGTCTGTACACTCTGCTCAAACAGATCAGGTCCTAGGGACTTTCGTGCTAATGCCTTGTACTTGTCATTAATGTAGATCACCAACAAGCCAAGCAGTGAGTCTCTGCTGCAATTCACCAAAACTAAGTTGTATAGCTGCATTTCCTTCTGGGACTTGTAGGGTCCAACTTTTGCTCCCTCTGCTACTTCTATGTTGGATTTCTCATGACACCGAATATGGCTAAACTTTAGTAACTGATAAGCTACAATGTTATTCTTTTGTTTTTAGGAGCTAACCTGATTGTCATCACTTATGCTTATAATTACTGAATAATGTTCTCCTATTAAACACCACTGTCCCTTGACATCAGCGCCACACAACCGCTATCTTCTCACTGGAGTAACAAAAATACAACACCAACCAACAACTTAACACCCCAAATATTTCAACACAGATATACTGAATGAGTTTTATTGTGGACTTTTCCTTTAAAAAAAAAAAACACTCTAGCAACATAACTGGACATTAAATACTACTGTTGTGCGTTGGAGAGTATTTAAAATGTTGGTACTAGTAAAGCACTTTTCTGCCAGTGGGTCACTGTTAACCAAAAAACACCACAAAGCCCACAAGTGAGTAGCATTAGCTCCGTTTCCGTGTGTGTTAAAGGGGCGGTGAATTAATAGGCCACTGAACTAAGGAAGATAACAAAAACGAAACAGTGGCAGTGAGATGGCCGGTCTGGAAATTGTGCCAAGTTTGAACACCTTGTCCGTCCGACACAAAACACCAGACAAAGAGAATTTAGTACGCTAGTCTACCTGAGCTACCATACAACAACACAAGGAATTTGGGACAATATAAAGACGGACAATACGGCCAGTATATAACGTTAATATCTGTAGTTAAAATGTTTTCCTTCATTTTGTTTACACGATGTGTAACACTGTGAAATTATGTTACACAAAAAGCTCTCTTCTTGAATACGGTTGCTAGCATACATAACAGTTACTTCCGATTATATCCGAGTTGTCATCCGTATACTCGCTGGGAACAAAGAGGTGAGTTAAGCAGCTGCTCTGAACTGCGCGTTTAAAAACAAACCCTTCATTTCACAATGAATCGACTCTCCTGCTATTTCCGAGTAAGGCCTCTTACCTGGTAAGGCGGTGGTGGTTCCTGGTCCGGATCAGTGCCGTCTGACTGCGACTCATGAAGCAAAGAGATGTCATCCGAAGTAGGAGATTTTAGACAATTGCCCATCTCCTTCCTCTCAAACACCTCACTGTTCAGATATAATATCCTAACTGACCCTTCCTTCTATCCTCCTGACACGATTTTGTCACTTAAATGCCGCTTTCTGACACTTTAAAGCACGTCGAAAGCCTCCTAGTCAAAGCCAGGAGAACCAACCTCTCTCTCTCTCTCTCTCTCTCTCTTCAACAAAAACAAACCATGTCGACACAAAGAGCTGGTATAAGCAGCAGCCTTGCGCAGCGAGAACAACTGAAAAAGGTGGCTGTTGTCCTTAAGAAAATTTATCTGGCTTCAAAAATCAACTAAATTAGTTACAAGTCTTCGTTTTAGCTAGCTACTGTAGCTGCTCCTTCTCTGTGTTTGACAAATTCCATAATATCAAATGCCGTTTCTCTCAATGGTCATTTGGTCTTTCAGTCACAGTAAACTCCGCCCCCCACGACGTCTACCAATCAAATGGCTTCTTCTTCGACCAGGAAGTCAGCTGGAAATGTTCATGTTCGTGAAATCATCCAACTTTAAAGGTTTACAAAGTTTAGGTAAAGTCAATTCACTTTTCCTGTAATTTACTTTAAAAACGCCGCTATATTTCTATATTTCATACCGTGTCTTGCACAAGTATGTTGAACGTTTCGATATTAAACTAAACATGACAACTAAAATGTATTTAATCGGGATTATGTATCATGAATCTAGAAAAAAAAAACTAGCTCAAACCATTGAATTGAGAGGAAAATCAGTAGTTCTCAAATTTATGTACACATTTTCACCCCGTAAGTATTTACCTTGTTGGCGTGAGACCACTAAATTAGTTGTAATAAGAAGCCACATAATCAATTGAATGAAGTCCACTTGTGTGCGATTTAAGTGTCACGTGATCTCAAAAATAAATACACCTGTTCCGCTAAGGCGCCAGAGTTTTTAGAGAACATAGGTTGTAACACTACAAACTCTGGAAGTTATTGTTAATATTACATGCTTGACTGATGAGCTTGTATCTGGAAGAGTTTGTAGTGTTGGAAGAGCCAAAAGAGGCTGAATATTTATGCAAGGTACTGTATACAGTCCCCTCCAAAAGTATTGCAACGGCAAGGCCAATTCTTTTTCTTTCCTTTTTTTTTTGTTATACACTGAATACATTTAGGTTTGAGATCAAAAGACCACACGAGACCACAGATCAGAATTTCAGCTTTCATTTCCTCATATTTACATCTAGATGTGTTAAACAACTTAGAACATTGCACCTTTTGTGTCAGACCACCCAATTTTTAGGCAAGCAAAAGTAATGGATATTCTTAAAGTAAATAACACTTAATATTTGGTTGCATTGCAATAACTGCATCAAGCTGGTGACCCACTGACATCACCAAACTGTTGCATTTTTCTTTTGTGTTGCTGGTCCAGGCTTGTACTGCAGCTTCTTTCAGTTGTTGTTTTGTTTTGGGTGGTTTCTCCCTCCAGTCTCCTCTTCAGGAGGTAGCATGCATGCTCAATTGGGTAAAGGTCTGGTGATTGACTTGGCCAGTCTAAAACCTTCCACTGTTTCTCCTTGATAACGTCCTCTGTTGAGTTGGCAGTGTGTTTTGGGTCATTGTCTTGCTGCATGATGAAGTTCCTTGCAATTAGATTGGATGCATTTCTCTGTAAATTGGCAGACAGATTGCTTCTGTAGACTTCTGAATTAATTCTGCTGCTACCATCATGAGTTAAATCATCAAGGGAGAGTAGTGAGCCTGTTCCAGAAGCAGCCATGCAAGCCCAAGCCATGGCACTACCTCCAACATGCTTGACTGATGAGCTTGTATGTTTTGGATAGTGACAGATGCTTTCTTTCTCCACACTTTGGCCTTTCCATCACTTTGGTAGAGGTTATTCTTGGTTCCAGAACTTTTGTGGCACATCTCTGTATTTCTTTGTGAATTCCAATCTGGCTTTCAAATTTTTACTGATGATGAGTGGTTTGCATCTTGTGATATGGCCTCTATATTTCTTCACTTGAAGTCTTCTTTAAATGGTGGACTGTGATGCCTTCCCGCCCTGGGAAGGTTGTTGGTGATGGCACTGACTGTTGCTTTTAGGTTTTTCTTCACAACTCTCACAATGTTTGTTGTTAACTTTTGTTGTTTTCCTTGGCCAACCTGTTCCATGTCTGGTTATTCCAGATTGTTGTACTGGTTATGCCCAATGCTTGTGCAATGGCTCTGATCGATTTTTCCTTTTTTTTTTTTTTTCTCAGCTTCAAAATGGCTTGCTTTTCTCCCATAGACAGCTCTCTGGTCTCCATGTTGGTTTATCCTTTTTAACAACAAATGCAGTCCAAGAGTAGACATTCAGAGCTATTAATTTTTTAAACAATCAATTAAACAGGGCACACCTGGGCAACAACAAACATATGTCAGTCATGTGTTCCAATAATTTTTTTTATCACTTGAAAAAATGGGTGGGTTCAAACAAAAGGTGCCATGTTCTAAGTTGTTTAGCACATCTAGATGTAAATATAAGGAAATGCATGCTGAAATTCTGATCTGTTGTCTCACATTCATCTTCTGATCTCAATCCCAAATGTCTTTAATATATAGCAAAAACAATAGAATTGGCCTTGCTGTTCCAATACTTTCAGAGGGGACCATATGTACATTGTAGAGGTGTGACGATCGGACAGTTTGGATCTGTGTATCGATTATGTATTATCGATAAAAGGCAACTACTGGAATGAATCAAGGCAGCGATCTTAAATAAATTATAATTGGTTATAAATCAATTACTATTGCCTAGAACTGATTATAAATATTATTGTTTATAATTTATTATAAATTGATTATTATCAAAATAGGACAGCTAAATGGTATGTTAGGTCGAACTGTTCCATATCACAGCAAATATCCATAGCCAAATAGTAAGATATCGAATTGTTGCCTTATGAAAATCATCAAAATCATATTGTATCATAGCAGATTCAGTGGTATTGTCAAATATCCAATCGTTACCTTAAAAATCAATCATATCGTATGGAAGCCTGAGGTTTACACCCCTAGTACATTATGTATAAATCAAGGCATTGTAATACTGATAAATAGAGGCTAGTAATAAATCACATTCTCTGTTGACTCAATAAAAAAAAATTGGAAGAGAACGTCGTCATTTATTCTTAAATTATAAAACAAACATTAATTTTTTTTAGTAATGTTGACCTGCACAGGAGCCATACACAACATAATTTGTTGACTTAACAACCCATTATATGTAAACCCATGATCTGTACACAAAATCAGTGTACACTGAGGAAAAACAGAACTCATGGAAACTGAGACATTGTAAATGTGTTCACCTTTTAATCAAATTTCTTTTTCTACCACCTTTGAGGAAATATGAATTTCAGTAGTTTTACTGTACATCCATTAAAGTCCTGCATATAAAAAATTAAGTATTTCATCTTAATCTCCACACTGATACTAAATATTAATAGAAACACTGTAGATCTACTACAACAGTAAGACTTAATGTTTAGTTTGGCCTGGCTTTGACAGTGTATGAATGACCAGGCAAAAAAAAAAAAAAAAAAAAAAAAACCCACTGACATTGCTCTTGGAGATAAAGCATGAGAAAGCATAATTTAATACAATGAATCTAAACAAAAACTTTAAAATAGAACTTTCTCTGAGACTTCATATGAATAATAAGTTTTCTAAATAAAAGACATTTATACAGACTGTACTGCCATGGTGATCAACTGATAAGATCAATGTTATTGGCCATATAGTATAGTAGCATTCGTTAACCTAACCAAAGTCCTATTTCAAGTTTTTTTTTTTTTTTTAATCTCTCTGTTTTTAGTATAAGGCTATAATGGTTTTCAATGCATCCCTTGCTATGACTAGAGCAGAAAGCCCTGTCTGCCGTCCTCCAATATGAATGACTTTTGGCGTTTGTTTGCGCCTTGATTAAGTCCACATGAAGGGAACTGCCTTTGTAAAAGACACATTCAGCTGTCCACTTACACTGGGACAGTTTCACAAAACCAATATCATTAATATCATCTAATACTAGAAATAAATACACTTAAAACACTAAAGAGACCCACACACTCCCGATATTGCATTTACATAGTTTGAAACTTGTGATGGAAGTGCAGCTTACACGACAATGAGAAGACAGACATGAACCTGCTATTATACTTACTGTGTTTTCAGACTAGCAACACTAAAATATTGTTATGCACATGTTCCTTTTGGGTAATACAAAAATGTTGTTGTTGTTTTTTGTTTTGTTTTTTTTTAATCAAAATGGGCTAAAGAAAATGCTAAAGTAAACCAGTCCAACAAGCAAACAATGATATTAATGTACAATATAGAGAACCGCAAAAAATCAGATTTTAACAATAATTTGAAGTTTTAACAATAATTTCCAGGTTTACATGAATCAGTTTAAAAAAAAAATTTTAGCAGCTCTGCTAAAAATAATAAATATTAGTAGTTTAATTGCAGTTTCTAGTAGGGACATGATAGCATTGCTACAATTTAAATCAAGTACAGTAGCTTGTGAAATTAAGTAGTTATTAAATATTTCATTGGGGCATTGATAAACACTACATCATTTCAGATTCCCATTGTAAACAATGCAGTTTATAATTTCTAATGTTAGGTGTTTCTTGTTGGTTGGCTGGAAATACGAATGATTTGAGGTTTTGGGTGCTACCAAATCGAGTCATTTTAATGAGAAAAAATTATTTGTGAGTTTTTATATAAGTAATATATAATTAATATAACAGTTTTTGAGCTCTGCCTATTTCGATCCAGATGGCCATTTTCTCTCTCCATTTACGAGTGTGTAATTCACACATAGAAAAACAAAAGAAAACAGATTAGCCATACATTCACAAACCACTTTATTAGGAACCCCTGTACACCTACACCATTCATGCAATTATCCAATCAGCCAATCATGTGGCAACAGTGCAATGCATAAAATCATGCAGATACAGGTCAAGAGCTTCAGTTAATGTTCATATGAAACACCAGAGTGGGAAAAAATGTGATCTCTGTGACTTTAACCGTGGCATGGTTGTTGGTGCCAGAGGGGCTGGTTTGAGTATTTTAGAATCTGTTGATTTCCTGGGATTATCACACACTGAATTTATGGTGCAAAAAAATAAATTAAAATCCAGTGAGAATCAGTTTTGTTGGCAGAAACGCCTTATTGTTGAGAGAGGTCAGAGGGGAACAGCCAGACAGGAAGTCTACAGCCGTGGCCAAAAGTTTTGAGAATGACACAAATATTAATTTTTACAAAGTCTGCTGCCTCAGTTTTTCTGATGGCAATTTGCATATACTCCAGAATGTTATGAAGAGTGATCAGATGAATTGTAATTAATTTAATTAAGTCCCTCTTTGCCATGAAAATGAACTTAATCCCAAAAAAAACATGTTCACTGCATTTCAGCCCTTCCACAAAAGGACCAGCTGACATCATGTCAGTGATTCTCTCGTTAACACAGGTGAGAGTGTTAACGAGGACAAGGCTAGAGATCGCTCTGTCATGCTGATTGAGTTAGAATAACAGACTGGAAGCTTTAAAAGGAGGGTGGTGCTTGAAATTATTGTTCTTCCTCTGTTAACTATGGTTACCTGCAAGGAAACACATGCAGCCATCATTGCTTTGCACAAAAAGGGCTTCACAGGCAAGGATATTGCTGCTAGTAAGATTGCACCTAAATCAACCATTTATCGGATCATCAAGACCTTCAAGGAGAGAGGTTCAACTGTTGTGAAGAAGGCTTCAGGGCGCCCAAGAAAGTCCAGCAAGCGCCAGGACCGTCTCCTAAAGTTGATTCAGCTGTGGGATCGGGGCACCACCAGTGCAGAGCTTGCTCAGGAATGGCAGCAGGCAGGTGTGAGTGCGTCTGCACGCACAGTAAGGCGAAGACTTTTGGAAGATGGCCTGGTGTCAAGAAAGGCAGCAAAGAAGCCACTTCTCTCCAGGAAAAACATCAGGGATAGACTGCTATTCTGCAAAAAGTACAGTGATTGGACTGCTGAGGACTGGGGTAATGTCATTTTCTCTGATGAATCCCCTTTCCGATTGTTTGGGGCATCTGGAAAAAAGCTTGTCCGGAGAAGAAAAGGTGAGCGCTACCATCAGTCCTGTGTCATGCCAACAGTAAAGCATCCTGAGACCACTCATGTGTGGGGTTGCTTCTCAGCCAAGGGAGTGGGCTCACTCACAATTTTGCCTAAGAACACAGCCATGAATAAAGAATGGTACAAAACATCCTCAGAGAGCAACTTCTCCCAACCATCCAAGAACAGTTTGGTGACGAACAATGCCTTTTCCAGCATGATGGGGCACCTTTCCACAAGGCAAAAGCGATAACGAAGTGGCTCGGGGAACAAAACATCGACATTTTGGGTCCATGGCCAGGAAACTCCCCAGACCTTAATCCCATTGAGAATTTGTGGTCAATCCTCAAGAGGCAGGTGGACAAACAAAAACCCACAAACTCTGACAAACTCCAAGCATTGATTATGCAAGAATGGGCTGCCATCAGTCAGGATGTGGCCCAGAAGTTGACGGCATGCCAGGGCGAATTGCAGAGGTCTTGAAAAAGAAGGGTCAACACTGCAAATATTGACTCTTTGCCTAAACTTCATGTAATTGTCAATAAAAGCCATTGACACTTATGAAATGCTTGTGATTATACTTCAGTAACAGTTAGTAACATCTGACAAAAAGATCTAAAAACACTGAAGCAGTAGACTTTGAAAATTATATTTGTCATTCTCAAAACTTTTGGCCACGGCTGTACAGTAACTCAAATAACCACTCTTTACAGCTGTGGTTAGCAGAGAAGCATCTTATTTGAGACTGAAGCTTGACATGTATCTTCATGATTTGATCTCTTTATGCATTACACAGCTGCCACATGATTGGCTGACTGAATCAATCCATGAATTAACAGGTGTACAGGTGTTCCTATTAAAGTGGCCACTGGCTGTGTATCCACTAAATAATTTAATAACATGCATAAAGATGAAGGCTTATTTCAAAAATAAATAATGACTGGCCAACAAGCATGGCCTGTTTTTTGAGGTCACAAGCAGTGTAGACAGTCAGCACCTCAGAGGGCAAAACCAATGACAAACAAAACATCCTTGGGTTATGTGTGTCAAAAATTACTCTGAGCCTCGGGCACAAGTGTTTCTGTATCAGCTCAGTGTTTTGCCTCTTATTCAGAGCTGGACTGTATCTTCACACTGCATGCATCTGGGGTTCCATGTATTATATGGTTGTCTCTTATATATAGATATGTGTTTTGTGTGTTACTGTTAATGCATATATGTGAATGAGAGAGACTGAGGTTTCTCTCATCAGATGCTCAGTCCTGCTTGTCTTTGTTCGTATTTCTGCACTTGTGCAGCCTCCACCCAGCTCCTTAGGCCTGAGCATGGCTTATGTTGACCCTGTGACCTCTCTGACTCTGTTGTTAACGTGGTTGTTAAGGGCTTGAGGGCGAGCAGGATTCCCCGTTCTCCTCTGTGGCTTGTGCTTTGTGCAGCGCTGCTTGGATCCGGAAATGAGTCCGTGACTCCATGGAGTAGTTTTTATAGTTCTGCCTGTAGATAAAAGGAACAGTGCTCAGGTCAGGATAATGTGAGGGGTGTATATATACCATGTACATTGGCTACATAATAGGGATGTAATATGAATAAACTATTCAGAATGAACAGATGATTTATTCTAAAAATATGTGAACACAATATGGGCACCTGATTAAAACCTGAGGTAGGATCGAGACACAGCAAAAAAGTGCGCATGGGCGTGTGAGCGAGTGCCAGACATGAACCTTGCATAATAAACAAAGACCATGAACGTGCAGCGCTGAATGATGCATTTATTTCATTCATTAATCCTTACTAACTGCCTGGTCAGGACCATGGTGGTCTAAATTGGGTTACTGGTTTGTTTAAATTTTGGGACATAGAAACGACTAAATTCCTTAGAAAATGTTATTGGCAAGTACAATAAACCAAAAAAAAATCAAACAAAAAATATAATAAAAATAATATCTGTGCAAGCAGGATTAAAATACTGTCAGAGCCAGAATTCAAAGACAGTGCTAGCAGTGCTGGTATTTCTACCTCTGGGTTTTTTCCAATGTATTCCAGTGTTTATGGAGGGCATAATGGTATGGTTCATTTAAAAACACTTTACGTGGCCCATTACAGATACTGATATTTGGAGAACAAAACCGATTCAGATACAGGCATTGCATTAAACTCCTACTACCTATGCCATATAACATTAATCAGACCCTTATGGATTGTTATGGAGCAATTAAACTAAATGAGGATATTTTAATCATTAATTGTGAAACAAACTAAGGGTATGCAAACAAGGGTTTGTATACCCTTAGTTTGTTTCACAGATGTTCCTTGAAAAAATGAAAATGATATCAGTTCAATGGTTTCCTGAATGTGATATAAATAAAAAATATTCCCACACTTTGCCTTTATAGCCACTACCTCCTGAGCAACTTTAGATCTCCTGTAGCCCACCTACCACACATTCTTCTTGACGTATCTGTTATAACTCTATCATACTGAGAGGGTGAGTTCAAAACTCTGATGTCTTGCTTTTTGTTCTTTTTAAACTATTTTTCTGTTATTGATTATGTTTTAGACGGTTGTCTTGTTGTAGGATAAAAACACATTTTTCATCCCAGAATTCTATTTTTAGAATTTAGGCACATTTTCCTTTTTTATCCAACAAATATAGGGAACACAAACTTTTGCATTCGATTATATGGAATAGTATATAGGAAGCTTATGAAAGTAAACATATCTCATATATATCTCATATCATAACATATCTCTGTCTATATATTAACAAGTCCTAAACAAGATTACATGGATCAACAAACACAGTGCCAGAAATGTTATGGACTGATGCATCTACTGTGGATTCATGGCTTACTTGGCCATCTCCAGCAGTTTGATGGCTTCCTCTCTCCTGCCCTGCTCCAGACACAGCAGGCCGTGTTCCAACAGAGCATTCGGTACAAGGTAGTGGTCAAACTTGATCTGTGTCTCACTGGGTGGAACAAAAGACAGAGAGAACACAATGTTCTAAGCAATAGCGTTTGGTGGTAACAGCACAGGAGGTCCTCATTAGAGATCATCTTCAGATTTCTCCAACCTAAAAACATGCACATTGTCCATTTGCTTGAAACCAGTAATGCAGGAGAATTCCAGCACATTTCTCCCGCAGGCACTCTTTCTGAAGCATAAGAAATTTAGTTCCTCATTCATAATCACCAAAAAAGTTATCTTAGGCATCTCATCTCACTCGATCTAGAAAAGCATTTGATTTCAAAAGTAAGCTATTTGCCTACAAGCCCTATTTATCAGGGTGAATTTAGTTCTTTACAATGTTTCAAACCTGCCAGATGGATATCATATGGACAGTATAAAACACTGAACCTGCAACATGGTGTGTTTAGACTGGGATAAGCATATGATTTGATGATTTTGCTTGGACTAGGAAAACTAACAGGATGATTTTCTTTAATTAATGCTAAGGTTGCAACTTTGGGTATGACTACTTGACCAGGTTAAATAAAAGGAGATAATATTTTAAGAATTAACTGCTTTATTTTGGTCAGAGTTGCAGTGGATCCAGAGCTTATCTCAACACTAGGCACACGGAAACAATACACACTAGATGGGATGCCACTGTATGCAGAGTTACACACACACACACACACACACACACACACACACACACACACACGAGAGGCAATTTATTGTAGCTAGTCCATATACAGGCATACTTTAGGAAGTGAGAAGAATCTGGAGTAGAGGGGGAAACCTACATGAACAGGGAGAATATGCAAAACTGCACATAGACAGTAACCTGATCTCAGGATTGAACCAGGGATGCTGTATTTTAAAGCCGCAATGCTACCTGGTCTGCTACTTCCCCTGTTGAAAAACATTTTCCTTGGAAATTGACCTTCCGTTAACCATTTTCCCATAAGTATCTAATAATTCTAACAATTAATGAGAAACACTTGGCCAATTTTCATTAGGAACTGCTTTTTCCCCAGCAACATCCATAAAGATGAATGAAAAGTACACAGACAATATTTGAAAGTAATCAAATAATATTCACTGTAGGGTAATAAGCTGTTTTAGTTAACAAGAGGGGTAGACTAATTGCCCACCCAGTCCACTGGTCAGTTTTTATGCCAATAAAGCTGAATTATCTGCTTTGTACAAACAAGGGAAACATTTTTCTTTTTTGGCAGTGAACTTTCATTTAAAGACTGATCATATTGGACAGAATGACTCACTTGCATAGGACGAGAGTGAAGTAGTGCTCAGCTTCTTCTGTATAGCCTAGGTGCTTGAGACACAGACCTTTCAGCAGACTCAGCACACACTGGTCATCTATGGAGAACTCTGTCTCTGAAGGAGAACCCACAGGATACAATCATCAACAGCACTCTCCTTGCAAAAATTATACATAGTCTATGCCATAACGTTGTATTATTGGGCCATTAGAATGGCCATACATCTCATTTATTGTCTAGACGCAGCCAACTTATAGACAATGTTAATGTAAAGGTCACTAATGTAATGCACATTACAGTCTGTACTGGACTTGCTATGGAAGAGCACTGTGTTTCGCTAGCAAATATCGAGTGGCAGGTTATGTGGTCAAACACTTGGCTGAACCGAGACTTGGATGTACTTGGATTCTGTTCAAGTTTCTGCTGAGCTTCATTCAGTGTCTTTAACATGCCCTCTGTCAGGTCTTTGTGCTTCCCGATCACCGTGTAGCCATTCCAGATATACATCATCTCCTGTAGGAAAAACACTTGCTTATGAGCAAAAAAATAATAACCAAAAAAAAAAAAAAAACATAAGCATACAACACTGCTGGTCCTGCTATACAATGTTGTTTAATCTGTAAATATTTCCATAAGCAAGGGACTGCCTAACAGCCTTATAGACACATGTATGACATCTGACAGTTTGTAAATGGTTTTCAAATGATATAATATGCCATTAAAAGTATAATATCATTCTTTAATACATTCTCAGCTTATTATTTATTCATTCATGTTAAAGCATATTTAGTAATCACAGTGAATCTAACATGAAAGGTAAGAGTAAGGAGTTTAAGGGATTAAAACAGTGCATAACATAATAATTAAATACATATATAGATAGGTGACAAATTAGATGGGAAAATGCTAGGTCTGTTATGCTCTGTGGTATGGATTGGGTCCACTTGTCCCTTTAAAGGGAAGGGTCATCAGATCTCAACCCAAGTGAACACCTATGGGAGATTTTGGATTAATGTGCTAGATGTTGCTCATCATCAAAACACCAGCAGAAGGAATAGTTTTTGGAAGAATGGTGTTTATCCTTCCAGTTTCGTTCCAGAGACTTGTAGAAGTAATACCCAGGTGAAATGCAGCTGTTCTAGTGCCATGTGGGGGCCCAACGTCTTACTAAATATTTTATGCTTCCTTTAATTTGTCACCTGTTTATATAGTGAAATATATAAATCCATAAACCCACAGCATACAGTGCACAGATACTGACCAGTGGAGGTGCAGGCAGAGGAACGGGGTTGTCTACATTATAGCGGCGAGCCTTGCGGATGGCAAACTTCTCAGTGGGTAGAGATTTTCCAGCTATTTTCTGCTTTAGTCCAGGCACTTGCCTGCAGAAACACAAGGACAACAGTGTACTCTGTATCAAACCAGTGTGAACTTACAAAGCCATCAGAATGAGATGTTTGTAACAACATGACAGTAGATGGCTGTTATGATTATGCTCCCTCTTTTGTATTTCATATTGACCAAACATGAAGCCACACACACTCTGTAGTTTTCCATTACCTGAATAATGCCACATCGCTCGCCCCAAATGGCTGACGTTCCTCTGTACTCAGCATGCTGAGGTAGGCAGCTTTCATATATGCATACATGGCCTGCAAAAAAAAAAAAAAAGGTTTGTATATGTGTGTAACAAAAATTGCAGCAAAATTACTGCTGCAATCCAAACTCAACATGATCAGAGCTTCTTCATGACTTCATCACTACTCCCATCACCTTTATATTTTTATTTACATTAAACATAATTGCACAGTAAAATCTCCCATCCCATGTGAAAGTGCTTCCTCGGTTTAGTGCTATGAGGTTTCACCTTAGACCATGCGTTCTCTTTGCTGAGCAGGTCTGCGTAAAAGTAGGCCATCTTCCAGTGTTGCTTATAGGTGAAACACCACATCAGCTCCCAGTAGCACATGTGATGAAACTGCTTCCAGTCCTGCTGGGCCTCACAGCACTCCTCAAAATGTTTAATAGCCTGAAACACACACACAAGCACATAAAGACACACAGTCACACCGTGTCCGCCAACATGAATAAAGTGCATGGAGTGAATTGAGAACAAACAGGTTATAGATTAGAGGAACTCACAGCATCAATATTGCCTTTGATTTCTTCTATTCGACCAGCGAAGAACAAGAAGATAGATCCCTATAAACAGAGGAGGGAAAAATGTACAGGCCGATGAAATTCAGGACTAAATGTGATTAGCACTGCTCTATGTAGATGGCAAACCAAACCAGCTCTGGAAATTACACACAGTGTGTGATTTTAGATATCATCCCAGCAGAGAATGTTACTGGAATGTTCAGTGACATATTTGATAAGATACAGTACTGTGCAAAAGGCACATGCAAAGAAATGCTGTAGAGCAAAGATGCCTTCAAAATAATGAAATTAAATGTTTCTACATTTAAAAAAAAATACTGTAAAGAGCAGTAAACAGTAGTAAATGAAACAAAGTCAATATTTGATGGTTTATTAAAATAATGGTTTGCTTAATAATGTTTTTAAAACATTGCTCACACAATGTTCATAACGGGACAAAAACTTAATGGAAACCTTTGTGTTGACATTCCTACAGCCGAACATTTATAAAAACATTATGTAAAAACAGACCAAACCAGCAGGAACCAGCAGGTCCTAGAAATAGTATTCAGAAAAAGTTTTGCTAATGGTGTCCTAGTGTTCACTTAGGAGTTGGGAGTAATGATTAGAGGTGTGTTGTTTCCCTCAGATGAATTAGCATACAAGATCCAATACATATACAGTGGGGGGAAAAAGTATTTGATCCCCTGCTGATTTTGTACGTTTGCCCACTGACAAAGAAATGATCAGTCTATAATTTTAATGGTAGGTGTATTTTAACAGTGAGAGACAGAATAACAACAAAAAAAATCCAGAAAAATGCATTTCAAAAAAGTTATAAATTGATTTGCATTTTAATGAGTGAAATAAGTATTTGACCCCTTCGACTTAGTACTTGGTGGCAAAACCCTTGTTGGCAATCACAGAGGTCAGACGTTTCATGTAGTTGGCCACCAGGTTTGCACACATCTCAGGAGGTATTTTGTCCCACTCCTCTTTGCAGATCCTCTCCAAGTCATTAAGGTCTCGAGGCTGATGTTTGGCAACTCGAACCTTCAGCTCCCTCCACAGATTTTCTATGGGATTAAGGTCTGGAGACTGGCTAGGCCACTCCAGGACCTTAATGCTTCTTCTTGAGCCACTCCTTTGTTGCCTTGGCTGTGTGTTTTGGGTCATTGTCATGCTGGAATACCCATCCACGACCCATTTTCAATGCCCTGGCTGAGGAAAAGAGGTTCTCACCCAAGATTTGACGGTACATGGCCCCGTCCATCGTCCCTTTGATGCGGTGCAGTTGTCCTGTCCCCTTAGCAGAAAAACACCCCCGAAGCATAATGTTCCCACCTCCATGTTTGACGGTGAGGATGGTGTTCTTGGGGTCATAGACAGCATTCCTCCTCCTCCAAACACGGCGAGTTGAGTTGATGCCAAAGAGCTCGATTTTGGTCTCATCTGACCACAACACTTTCACCCAGTTCTCCTCTGAATCATTCAGGCAAACTTCAGACAGGCCTGTACATAGGCTTTCTTGAGCAGGGGGACCTTGCGGGCACTGCAGGACTTTAGTCCTTCACGGTGTAGTGTGTTACCAATTGTTTTCTTGGTGACTATGGTCCCAGCTGCCTTGAGATCATTAACAAGATCCTCCCATGTAGTTCTGGGCTGATTCCTCACCATTCTCATGATCATTGAAACTCCACAAGGTGAGATCTTGCATGGAGCCCCAGACCGAGGGAGACTGACAGTTATTTTGTGTTTCTTCCATTTGTGAATAATCGTACCAACTGTTGTCACCTTCTCACCAAGCTGCTTGGCAATGGTCTTGTAGCCCATTCCAGCCTTGTGTAGGTCTACAATCTTGTCCATGACATCCTTGGACAGCTCTCTGGTCTTGGCCATGGTGGAGAGTTTGGAATCTGATTGAGTGATTGCTTCTGTGGACAGGTATCTTTTATACAGGTAACAAGCTGAGATTAGGAGCACTCCCTTTAAGAGAGTGCTCCTAATCTCAGCTCGTTACCTGTGTAAAAGACACCTGGGAGCCAGAAATCTTGCTGATTGATAGGGGATCAAATACTTATTTCACTCATTAAAATGCAAATCAATTTATAACTTTTCTGAAATGCGTTTTTCTGGATTTTTTTGTTGTTATTCTGTCTCTCACTGTTAAAATACACCTACCATTAAAATTATAGACTGATCATTTCTTTGTCAGTGGGCAAACGTACAAAATCAGCAGGGGATCAAATACTTTTTTCCCTCACTGTATGTTCTCATATTCATTCTGGGGAACCACATGTTCTGGATTTCTTCATGTTTTCTTTGCTTTAACACTCTATATAACATGGATAATTAAACCTATGAAGCCTAAGATACATCAGGTGTGTTAGACTGGGGGAGAGAATTAAACATAAATTCTGCAAGAATTTAACCCCTACAACTGAGGTCATGAACCATGTGATCACCATTCTCCCAAAGAGATTTTGTTTACAATGGAATATTTCTATTTGGCTTTGATTGTGAACAACTCCAATACCCTCACAAATATTCTGGCCTGTGGATGATATATAGTAGGATAAAGCGTTCTTTGGTTTGTGCTGCTGGATTAACAGTTTCCTTTTCCGAAAAGTTTCCATATAAAACCCATTTAAAAGGTTGGACCCTTAAGCATACAAAGAACCTTTCTGAGAAACGCTTGAGGAAGAGTGCATTAACCTTTTGGAATAAATAGTTATACATAATTTGTCTCAGCATGAAGTAAGAGTTTGCATGTGCTCGTGGTTGCATATTGTGAACTTCATATTTTAATATACAGCATCTTTGCATTGTCTATGTTCTGGACACATTTTTGGTAGAGCTATGCAACATAGTATAGCGAATTTACCATACCTTAGGATACTGTTTAAGGTACGGCTGCAGCAGTTTCTCTGCATCCTCGACATCTCCTTCTCCGGTCCCTGAATTATACCCAGATAAAATAAAAACACTTTATGTTCATAAAACTTAGATATGGATATGACTATGGATTACAGCACACTTAAAGCATCCAAGTGCTATCTTGTTGTTTTGGAATTGTTTGTTCTGTGTGCTTCTAAAACACTGAATTTCTATTTCTGAGTTTGTCTCACCCAGTATAAAGCTCATGAAGGTGTGATAGCAAAGCAGCAGCATGTTACACAGGAAAGACCTAAAGGTGTGCTCAGCAGAGCCCTCCTGGAGCTGCTGCAGTCCAAACTCCTATAACACACACACACACACACCGTTAACACAGTGAACACGATATACACACCCAATACACATATCTCTGATCTAGATACAGGCTAAGTCGGACAGAATGAGGAGTTCACCTTATTACCAGAGAATCCCACAAACTCCAGCATCCTCAGGGTCCTCGTGGGTAACAGGGAAAGCATCTGTCCGTAAAAAAAAAAAAAAAATGAATCAAATGCACATCTACTCCTTTCTTTATTCAAACTGTTACCTGCTTTCAAACAACTACTCTCACCAGATTAAACGCTCCCACTCCAAGTTTCACTCCTCCCTCAAAGTGGCCATGACTTTGACCATGAACATAATCAGAGGATTTCAGGACTGTATGAAGCTCCCTGAAAGCACAGAGGACACATAACCTCACAGCAAAAAGATCCTTGGTGTTCAAGTGTATACAATAACCATCATTAAAATCACTTGATGGACTACATTAACAAGAGAAGCAAGAGTATCACTGCATACTTGTATATTTGATAGCTGTTCCTCACTTTGATTCCTCCTTTGATAAAGCTGATCATATTTTCGTCCTGCATACACAGATGAAAAATAGTTAATGACGCTTGCTTATCCTGATTATATTTTTAACTTAAAACTTAAACTGCAAAATGTATATTCATCAAATATAGGAAAACTCCACCATGAAACATGCAGTGGAAATATGTTTGTATTGAAATACTTGTGACGTGCCTAGTGATTCTGGTTTCTTTCTGCTTGAGTGTTCAGAAGGACAGACTAAAGGATTAAAGCAGTAGCTGCATCGCTCTCTTTAGGTAGAGAGGAATTCCTACTGGCGCCGAGATCAGCGGTTTAAACTGGAAAAGGTCAACTCAGATTTTATCATACAATAAATCTTTCGCACAACTAGAGAGCACATATAGATTGTACATATTAATATGCAACTGATTCAGGGTGGATTTGTCCATTAAGTACCATTTCGAGAACTGAGACTAACCTGTAAGAAGGTCAGTGCTGCCCTCTGGAGGAGACACTCAGCATAACACACTTCAGCATGCAGCTCCTCTGAGAACAAAATCAACAGTCAGACTTACAGCAGGCGGGTATTAACTCCAACACTGTCAAACCCCTTTAAAAAACAAGTACCACCCTGTAGCAATAGAAAAGATTTGCTTGACTGTCAGTGTAATATAAACAGTATGTCAGCATATTTCTGGCATAATTGTAACTAGTATTAGTTCTCTAAAATGAATGTACAAGATGAATGTGTAGACAATAAAACTGACTGAGCACAGACCTTCTGTAAAGGCTTTGCTGTTGAAGGAGGACTTCTTACGATATCTGTAATAACAGTGAGAACCTCATCACACCAGAATGAAAAAACGTAGTCTATAATCATCAGGGGCTTTTAATAAAATTATAATTAAATTTGATGAACATAGTTTAATCATCCATTAGCACATAGTGTCTTTTCTTATATTTATCTAAATCCATCCATTTTCTGTACCGCTTATCCTACGCAGGGTCATGGGGAGCCTGGAGCAAATCCCAGGGGGCTCAAGGCACAAGGCAGGGGACACCCTGGACAGGGTGCCAACCCATCGCAGGGCACAATCTCACACACACACACACACACACACTCACACACCCATACATACACTACAGACAATTTGGAAATGACAGTCAGCCTACAACACATGTCTTTGGACTGGGAGAGGAAACCGGAGTACCCGGAGGAAACCCCCGAAGCACCCTGAACATGCAAACTCAGTATGCACACAGGGCGGAGGTGGGAATCAAACTCCCAACCCTGGAGGTGTGAGGCAAACATGCTAACCACTAAGCCACCATGCCCCCCCCACCCCCCATTATATGGATATATAAAGCAAATTAAGTAAATATGTTTCATTACTGAAATGTAGATTCAGTTATATAAGAGACAGTTATTAAAATTGTATCATTGCAGCTTCTAGACTGCTTTTGCTAGACCAGCATACACGTAGCCTAAAAAGTACACAAATGAGCTATTTCATGCTAGAGATGGATGATCATTAAAGAGACCAATTTTTATAAAAATGAACAAACAACCTTACGCTGTTCTCACTCTTTGTTTAATCTCGTATTACACATTTTAATTCAGATTAATTCAGATTACTTGAAATTTTTAATTTCTAATCCATGTCCTGATATTTGTCTATTAAAGTGAATGCTTAGATTTGAGCCGAGAATGTTCTATGTTGAGTATTTACTACTGAACATGAATCTTTAGGTTTCTGATTTGTATTTATGAATTGTGATTTGTTTTAGTAGTCAGAGTTAACATGACTTAAGTGTGCTGCCACGACACGGGATGCCTATACAAAGTTCTATTAAGCTTGAACAAGTTAAAACTAATGCACAAAGTAGACAATCGGTTTCCTAATATTTTCAAAGTAAAGTTTACAATTTACAGTATGCACTAGAATTTCTTCATTGACCAGCTCCAAGACATGCTCATGCACAGACATATTTGTGGAATATGTTGAGGAGCATTTCCTTTAAAGAAAGTATGGATGATTTCAATTCAGTTTTGCTTTTATCAGTTTTACGGACAGAGTGAAGCGCTCACGTCATCATTCTGGGAAGGAGAAAGTCTTCAAGGCTGATTGAGACATAACAACTCACATTTGACTTAAGTCTCCCGGGTAAATTAGGTGTGAGATATGTAAAATGATTCTTAAGCCTAAACTGAAGTTGAGACAGTGCTCACAGTTCTCTGTTCCAGCGTTAGCAAACGTACAATTGTGTGAATCCAACTAAGTGTTTGTAGCAAAGCTTCTCTGGGTGAAGAATGAATTTTGATCATGAATATCTTTGAAATCAAGGAGATGAAACCGGACTAAGAGCTGCTCCATTATTCAACCTAATATCAATGTGTTTTAGGATATCTGTATCTGGAGAGGACCTGCAATTTGTGGTAATATTGTTTTAACAGAACTAGGTTATGCTACTGCATAGGTGAGTGAGATTAATAGTGCAGGAATGTGAGATATACAGACAGTTTGGGAAATTAAAGGGGAAAAAACAATATAAAATGTCTTAATAAGGGTTTGGGCTTCCACAAACAAGACTTGTGTGTGTGTGTTTGTGTGTCTAGCCGCATTCAACATCACTCTCTGCTACATGGTTATAAGGGCTTTCCTGAGTAGAGTCTCTTAAAAACCGTACATACTGCACATTTTCACACATACCCGAGCGGCTACTGTATCAGGTGCTTCAGAAATTCCATCAACCCCCTTGATTTGAGGAAACCCTGTTGATATGCAACACCAAGCGGCATTCTGGGATCATATCCCTAACTCTTGTTCCTAATTCCCGTTCTGGTGTAGTTTAGGATTTATGCACACATGCGTGTAGAGTCTCTTCATTCATTTCATTTTAAACCTTATAGTAATATGTAGAAAGAGAGAGTGCATTTACCGCTGACAGATAGCCTGAGCATCTTTCATGGTGTTTCCTGCGGACAAAATGTCCTCAGGGTCAAAGGTCATCATTGCCTGCATTTCCAGAATGGTGGCATACGTGAGCGCATGATACATACTGTCTTTAGTCCTGTCAGAAAACACACACACCAAAAAAGATTTGATCTATTCATAGCACGACAACAATTAGTGATGACTCAGCACATGAAAATACACCTGAGACAAAGCAATGAATAGGTAAACACACTGACTGAGCACAGAACTTAGGAAGAATAAGACCTAAACTTATATACCACATTTGTTCACAGTACATGTGTGTGTATGTATATATATATATATATATATATATATATATATATATATATATATATATATATATATATATATATATATATTCTGTTATCAAATAATACAAAGCACACAGTGTAACACAATACTTTAAAAAGATCATAGACATTATTATGGTGTGATCTGAGATGTTGTAGCAGCTTAAATATGCTAGAAACTGCTCATTTGCATTAAAAAAAATTGGATATTCAAAGGTAGAGCTACTGCACCATCATTACTGATTTTTACATAAGTGTTGGCTTCAGTTCTCTAAGAAACAGTCCGGTGTGAATTGGAGAGAATGTGACACTGTAGGTCCAAAATGCTCAGCAGCAGGATTACTGGCTAAGCCAGTTTAACCCGGTTTCTTTTAATGAAACAAAGATGGAATGATGCTGGTGGGGTTAACACACAAAGGAATGCTGAATGTCTGCATGGTTCATGTTTCCCTCCTATTCACTAAAACCCTTATACACACTGTTACAGCTTAATGTAGCCTGTAGAGGATGCCTTCAGTATATACTCTCAGCAGTACATTCAGCAAAAAGGAAACAACCCAGCACAGTTGTTGTTAACTTACTGCACAAAAGGACAAAATGTTTACTAAAAAGAAAACAGTAAGCAAAACGTAGGAGAAAAAAATTAATAAAACGGAAACATCTAAAAAAATAATAATAATAATAAATACATTTTTAAAAAGAGAGAGAGAAAGAGAGAGAGAGAGAGACCATTTGGTAAGTTGGCTTGATGATATGCTGCATCACGATACATGTTGTGTCATCATATTTTGCCAGAAAAATAAAAACTGCATTTAATAAGGATCTGTAGTTAATGTTACTAGTACCAGTACAAAAATATATTTTTAAAATCCAATCATATTTCATACATATTTCAATATTTTTCATATTGTCACAATCAAGCGAAACCATCTACTTTACGCAGCAGATTTTTGTCTGTGTCAATTATTATACAGTCCCATAATTACAATCAGAAGCTGAAATTCCACATTAGTACTATCAATGTTGCTCAATGCACAAACACTGAATTGAGAATTAGTGTGTGAATTGGTGTCCTTGTTGTAGTGTTAACCATCATAAATATGAAACAGCGCTGTCCTGAACTCCTGACCAGTGTGTCATCATACTTAATCTTGCTCAATTCAAATCATATGACCTACAAAACAGCACCCAGATTACAAGAGAGCCGAGTGATGGTGTGACCCTCACACACACACACACACACACACACACACACACACACACACACACACACACACACATAAAGCACAATAGTCTGTTTATCACACAGCAGATTTACCATACTCTGCTACTCTGGAAAGAGAGCCATAGATTGTCATTTTGCATGTCATTTAGCATGTTTTTACATTTTTAACTGTGTCATATAAAGCTTTAAAGCTTTTGAACAAGTTGATAATCAACTACTTTGACCTGATTTCAAAATCTGAAGTGAAAAAAAAAAAAAAGAAAGAACAGGAATCTGAGGCTACAGTGGCCTGAAGTTCACCAAAACTGGGCAGTTGAAGATTGGAAAAACATAGCCTGGTCTTTTTCCTATTTTGAGCCCGTCTGCCTCAAGGTTCGAACTAGTACGGTTACTCTCCTCTGACCTTTCTATTCAACAAGGCGTTTCCACTGACAGAACTGCTGCTCACTGGACGTTTTTTGTTTTTCACACCATGCTGTGTAAACTGTAATGACTGTTGTGTGTAAAAGTCCCAGGAGATCAACAGTTTCTGAAAAACTTAAACCAGCACATCTGGCACGAACATCTATCCATCTATCCATCAATCCATACATCCATTTATTTTCATTAAAAAAATCTTATATGAACATACTCTGGATGTTCACACACTTTTGATAAGACCACACACTCTTTTCAGACCAATATCAGAAATGACTATTACATAAACATTCAGATAGGTAAATAAAAAAGAGACCAAATCTCACATTCAGCATGCTAATATCATACACTGAGCATTAGTCTGCTTTTTCTAAAAAGTAATACTCATACTGAGGTATCCTTGAATTGTATTCTGCCTCACTTGTCCCCATGAACTTGAGTTTCTGCCAAATGAATAAATGGAATTCACATAAATCTACAGACACACACCTTTACCATTCATTAACTGCTGACTGGAATTGGGAGGAGCTCATCTGGGACTGAATGGAACAAATCCATTATGTAACCGTATGAACTGCACCTTCCCTGTTTGTGCAAGTTAGGACAACTAGCCAGACATGCACACAGCACGTTGGTCTCAGTCTGTACTCAGAAAAGGCCCTTTTCTTTCACACCCAAAAGCAAACGTAATGCATTCTCAACATGACTAATCTTAAGGACATTTACTTATCTTTACTCTGAATGCATCGCTATTGCTTTAGCCTGTAGAAGGTCTAACAGCTACTTGGTTTATCATCACTACTAAGTTTAATGGTCATCATCTCGTTTCATGACTTGTTACAACTCGCAATCTATTTTCATCTGGTTTCTGTAAAGACAGGCTGATCTCTTCTTTGTTGTCATGCATGCAGGTTCATGTGTAAGACAATGCAGTTAAAGTGTTTTAAAAAATACTCTGTCCAGCCCAGACTCAGTGGTGCAACATAGCGATTAACACCCAGATCATCTTAACAAGTTCCAGACACTGCTAGTTTGGCAACAACATCTGGATTTGGTTTTACTGTTGGGGAAAACCAAAAACCAAAGAGAGACTCCACAATGGAAGAGAGTGGCAAACCACACTTTATTCATTTACTTAAAACCCCATTTGATAACTTCTTTGTGGGTTTTTTTTTATTTACAGGGGAAGTACATTTCCCCAGTAGTGTCACCTGGAAAAACAGGCTCACAGCCAGTTTAGAGGCTCCAACAGGAGCCTCCAGCATCTTCTGAGGAGAACAGACGAGACACAGACCTATAAAAGTCTGCAATAATTACAACCTCAATTTCATAATATGTACAGAATGAAACACTTCAGGGCGTGCTGTTATAAGAAAATAATAAAGGGTAAAGTGGTATGATGGAGCATAAATGCAAAGCAGAGTTACTGTTATCACCCACTGTTTTCCAATAACAGCTCATCCTGAAGTGTTTTATTCCTCTTATACCACAGCAATTTGCCAACAACTACATTTTTTTAAATTATTGAAACAATGGCATCATACTTATTTTTCAGATTATAGTTACATTAAATGTGAAACGTCCCCCAAACAAGTTCTCATCAGTGATTTCCCTTACTGTCAGAGCCGTGCTGTCATAAAAAATTAATTAACATCTTCTGACCAATCAGAATTGAGACTACAACAATGCTGTTTTATAAATAAACACACAAACACACACATACCCCCCTGCACGAATATTTTAATTGCTGTCAGTCCAGCTGGTTTCACGTACTAGACACTGTAAGGATGTCAGCTGATGCATGTTCTCAAGAGAATGTGAGGGAATCTGACTTTTTGTGAAATACTATTTACACATATGGTATCGGATACACGTGCACACACAGACACGTTTCGCAGGATTGTTGTGGCAAAATTAGTCAAACATCTCTACCATGTTTCTGACACAACAGCAAAGTGTTCACCTTATCATCAGGATGTTCTGAGTTTGAATCCTGACGATACCACAGCCGTCCAAGAGAGCATAAATAGCCAAACGCCATTAATCCATATAAGCTATACCAGCCAAACACGAGCACCTACGACAGTTAGAGCTTCATGTGGCTTAGAGGACACGTGTGTTATATTCTGATTGGTAGCTGTTGTGATGACAGAAATGAACTACTTAGTGGTTGGGAACTGACAAAGAATTGGGAGAGTGGTGTACAAGAGACTCCCGCAGCTAATTATAAGATTTGTTCTACAGAGTATCATTTTCTAATGAAATTCTTATTTTTTACAGCATCTGTAACTAGCTACTTGTAAACACGACTGTGAATGTTTTATTGGTAGAGTGAGAGTGGTGGGGAAGTGGTTTTCCTGGCAGTCTTCACATGGTGAGGAATCAAAAACTCCAGGCTGTGCAGTTATAGAAAACAGACGGTTGTAGGAAAATAATTACTGACAGCTTGATTTAGGAGGATTATATTCCTATAACTGCACAACCTGAAGAGGTGTGCATATATCATTTATACCACAGGAACTTGCCAATGATTACACAATTTTCTTTGTTAAAAAATACAACCCATTTTTTATTTTTATCTCTTTAAAGTTACATGTAAAGTATGGAATATTTGCCAGACAAGCTGTTCTCTGCTGTTAGTAAAGCATCTGTAAACAGGTCATCGCCTAAACTTCATACCAGAAGGAACAGTATTACATTTGACACTGAAGTCTCCTTCAATAAATGTTAATGAAAACATTCTTCTATTATTCCGTAATGGTCACGATCACTACATGGTGGATTATAGCTTGTCTACTTAAAAGTCTTACACACTCACCTGCTCTTGAGTCTAGACAGTGCCTTGTCGAATTCATTATGCAGGAATAAATCCAGCGCTGCCATGCAATCCTCCAGAGCCACAGATAGCTCAGATCTTTCTGATCTGAGATGCACACAAAAAAAATGACAGATTAGAGCGGAAAGAGACTATGCAGAAAGCTGAGTGAAATAATAATACACAATTAGCACGAGTGTCATAGATGAGAGTGAAAGTCCCATAATGTATAGAGCACAGACTGAACTGGAGTGCATTGCTAAACTTTACACTAGATTGTATTAGGGAAAAGACAAACAGCTTAAACTAATACAGTTTAATCTTTTGTAATGCAGTGCAACTGCATTTTTCAACTCCATTAACCTTTTCTACATTTTGTAGTGTTAAAAACTGGAATGAAAATATATGTAATTATTATTACATATGTCATGAATTTACACAAAATAGGCAAAATATTATTCGCAAATCAAAAATCATACAAGTTCTGCTTCTATAAATATTCACTCCCCTTGCTGTGAAACAACTAAATTGGTTCTGGTACAACCAGTTGCCATCAGAATTCCCATAATTAGCTGAATGGAGTTGACCTACATTTACGGCATTTGGAAGATGCCCTTATCCAGAGCGACTTACATTTTATCTCATTTATACATCTGAGCAGTTGAGGGTTAAGGGCCTTGCCCAAGGGCCCAACAGTGGCAGCTAGGTAGTGCTGGGGTTTGAACTCATGACCTTCTGATCAGTAGCCCAACAGCCTAACCACTGAGCTACCTGTGTGCTAATAAAGTGTCACACAATCTCAATATAAATACACCTGTTCTTGGAACAGAGATTGTTTGAGAACATACTTAAACAAACAGCATGATGAACAACCAAGCAGCATCAAAACAATTTCAGGAGAAAGTTCTGGAAAAGTCTCCATCTCCGAACATCCCACAGCACGCTACTAAATCCATTATTAAGAAATGGAAAGAGCATGACACAACAGCACCTTTGCCTAGAGGAGGTCATCCACCAAAAGTCAATGACCAGGTAAGGAGGGCATTAGTCAGAGACGTAACCAAGGGCCAAGGGTAACACTAAACGTGATGCTACCACCATCATTCAATTTTGGATGAATGTGTAAAAAAGTTCAAGGGGGAATACTTGAATACTTATGCAAGCCACTGTATGCACCATATGCACCATCCTAAAAATGACTTGTAAACTCAATAAGGTATCACCTTCTCAATGGCACACAAAGCCATCTGACTTTCAAATGTGATCAGCTGTGGTCATTTTGATTAACTCAGCATGAAAAGAGCTTTCCTGGAGCATTTTGTAGTGCAACTGAAGCAATCAATCAACTATGGATGGCAAGGCACTGTCAAAAGATCTCCGGGATAAAGTTGTGGACAGGCACAAGTCAGGAGATGGATACAAAAAAAAAATCAAAGGCTTTATCACAGTGAACTCTATTATTAAGAAGTGGAAGGTATTTGGTACAACACAGACCCTCCTTGGATAAGAGGCCTACAGCAACTCTGAAGCAGTTGCAGGAATTTCTGACAAAAAGTGGTCATTGTGTGCATGTGACAACAATATCACAAATTCTCCACAAATGTGGCTTGTATGGGAGGGTTGCAAGAAAAAAGCCACCAACGACTGAGTTTTGGCAAAACGCACCTTGAAGATTCTTAGGCCACATGGAAAAAGGTGTTATGGTCAGATGAGACTAAAATTGAATTATTTGGCCTCAACACAAAACGATATGTCTGGCAGAAATCCAATACAGCTCACCATCCAAATAACACCATTCCTACAGTAAAGCATGCAGGTGGTAATATCCTGTTATGGGGGTGTTTCTCTGCAGCAGGGACTGGAGCACTTGTCAGGATAGAAGGAAAATGGATGGGGCAAAATGCCATCAAATTCTTGAGGAAAGTCTGCTGCCCTCTGCCAGAAAGTTGTCAATGGGAAAAAGGTTTACCTTCCAACATGACAATGACCCAAAGCACACAGCATATCTGACTATACAGTAGTTGAAGGAGAAAAAAGTGAATGTCCTTGCATGGCCTAGTCAGAGCCCAGACTTAAACTCCATTGAAAATCTGTGGAATGACTTGAAGACTGTCATCCACAAACAGTCACCATCAATTTTAACTGAACTTGAGAAGTTCTGCAAAGAAGAGTGGGCAAATATTGCAAAGTCTAGATGTGCAAAGTTAGTAGAGACAGACTAAAGGCTGTAATTAAAAAATAAGGCAAATTAAAGCAAGGGGGTGATACTTTTTCCAACTCAGTGATTCTGGTTTTTAATTTTTTTCTGACATGGTGTTATATCTTTCACTTGGATGTTATAAGTTGCACTGAGTAAATACAGCTGGATAAAACAAAAACTGTATCTGTTTTCATTTCAGGCTGAAAAGCAACAAAATGTGATTATTTTAAAGGGGGGTGATTCTTTTCTATACCCACTGTATATAATTCATTTTCTATTATTTCAAGTCAAGATAGTATGGTCTAACATGAACTATAACATGCACTAAAGAGCATCCCTGCTGCTTCTCCTGTTAGTATGAGGGCAAAGAGACCAAAATAGCCTTCATATACACTACAGTGGAGATGTGTTCCTGTGCAGAGGTGACTGTGGTACAACAGTTTGTGCAAAAGGAGGACAGTGCTCAGGACTGTGTTAAGAAGAAAAATCTATTGTAGGCTAAATAGATAAGAGTCTGTTCAGTTTGCTCCAGTAGTGATCAAAAAACCCTATTAATTAATGTTGGTAATCATGGCCTTTTTAAAGGCAGTGTGTCTGGGTGGATGGATATGAGAACTGTAGTTTGTGATGTGTAGAGGGCATAGTTGTGGAAAAACTGCCAAACCTAGTATATCTATTGTTAGAGTTGACCATAAATGTCACCAAGAACCTCCTACTTTAACATAAAGAGTCCATTTGACTCACATTGCAAACAACCAATCACAGACTCTACTTTTCTTTTGTGTAGACGATGCGGTTATGGGAACAGTGCTAAGAAGTCCAGGAGTGGAGCATTCAAGCCTGAGACTAAGATAGTTTGATAAAACTCAAATACCTTTTAAGGAGGGATGCTATGAACCTTGTAAACCCTTTAGCCAATTACATGCCTTAAAAAGCTAATCGTTGTGATAATTGTTGTTTACATTCAATTATTTTAAAAAGTTTATTATATCAGCTTTCCCTGGTGAAAGATACATTCTAAAGCTTTAAAAGACACACTCTTAAGCATACCACCACAGGGACAAGCGAGTGAATTGGTTCCACAGTACATCACTGGAAAGCCATTCTTTATGTATATATATTTAATACGAATATTTAACAATAAATGGAAATGTTTGGATAGTTTTATGAGCAAAATCATCCATCCAATAAACGGATTACGAAGTCCTAAACCAGGTCTGGTATCTTCCCCATAAAAACACATACAACAATGACTCTCTGAAATGACTGGAAGTTGATGGAAAGCAGTAAACTGAATAAAGCATACCTCAGAGGCAACACAATCTAAAAATGTGTATTCATTCATTATGTGTGAATTAACAATACACTTTTTTTGTGTTATAACCATTTTCACACATTTTGTACCATATACGCTTACATATATGCTTGAGATTATTAAAAAGGTCAATGTCATTTGGACTGGGGGAGCAAACTGGAGTACCCAGAGGAAACCCCTGAAGCAAATTTTAGTTTTTTTAGTTTTTTTCAGATCCTCAGAGAGTTCTTTGCCATGAGGTGCCATGTTGAACTTCCAGTGACCAGTATCAGAGAGTGTGAGAGCGATAACACCAAACTTAACACACCTGCTCCCCATTCACACCTGAGACCTTGTAACACTAATGAGTCACATGACACCGGGGAGGGAAAATGGCTAATTGGGCCCAATTTGGACATTTTCACTTAGGGGTGTACTCACTTTTGTTGCCAGCGGTTTAGACATTAATGGCTGTGTGTTGAGTTATTTTGAGGGGACAGCAAATTTACACTGTTATACAAGCTGTACACTCACGACTTTACATTGTAGCAAAGTGTTATTTCGTCAGTGTTGTCCCATGAAAAGATATAATAAAATATTTATAAAAATGTGAGGGGTGTACTCACTTTTGTGAGATACTGTATATAAAAATATAAAGATGTTTGAATCATCAGCTACACACCAGGTCCTTCATAAGCTTAATTGGACATGCCAGAGTAGGAATGCACTCCTATAGCACATTCCCTATGAAATATCCCTGCAGTAATGACTCTTCTCTATGTACACAGGAATTGAGAAATTGAGAAAGGAATGCATCAGGACAATAAAAGTAGATGAGTGGAAGCAAGAGGGGAAACTGAATAGCGGCCATGTCTATCCACTCTAGCTGAAAGACAGACCGGTCTTTGTGCTCTCTTCTGCTCTCACAATTGCAACATATTTAATGGCTCAGGTGGCCCTCAGCCCCACAGAAGAAGTTCTGTATGGATATTAAATCTCACTGTGCATAATTAGCAATGAGTGACTCACAGATTTCCTACTACTTTCCCTGTACGACAACAAATAGATAGATAGATAGACAGATAGATAGATAGATAGATAGATAGATAGATAGATAGATAGATAGATAGATAGATAGATAGATACACAAATAGACAGATATACGCACACACACACATTATTTCTTTTTAGTAAAAACTTTGTTATAGATTTTTTTATTTTATGACTTCTACATGATCAAGTCAATACAAAAAGCATTTTAGATTCCTAAACATTAGTTTTCTAGCACAAAATTAAATGTTACAGGAAAATATTTGTCATATTTGCCAAAAAATATGTCATTAAAGATGTCTTTCTTTAAAGACATTAAACATTAAAAATGTTTGTATGTCATTTGTATGTCTTTCATTAAAGAAAGCAGCATATTATGTAAGAGACACTTTTTTCAGACAAAAAACACAATGACGGCTGCTGGGTTTTGCTGCAAAAATAAGAAGCAAGTGCGAAAGTCAAAGTCTCCAGAAGAACTGTGACTGGTTCTGCAAGATGCTCAATAAAACTTACCAGCTCATTTCCTTATAAAACTGCAAAAATTGTACCAGATACTACTATTTTTATTTTTATTTTTTTGTCACACCAAATATTGACTTTGTTTCATTTACTACTGTTCACTGCTCTTTTATTAAATGTAGAAACATTTAATTTCATTATTTTGAAGGCATCTTTGCTCTACAGCATTTCTCTCTACTAACAACCCAGCAGCCTTCATTGTGTTTTTTGTCTGAAAAGTGGTTTCTTATGTACAGTAATATGCTGATTTTTCTATAACAATTTTTTTACAGTACTGTGCTATATATATATATATATATATATATATATATATATATATATATATATATATATATATATATATATATATATGCATGCATGCATGCATGCTTAGGCCCAGACAAACATAACTGAAACACAGTGAGCTCTTCCCTGCTGAGAATTTTATCACGCCAATATCATTTGTACAAACTATCTTCATATCCCACCGAACATTTTACAGGAAGAAGAGAAAGTCAACAGGATGAACACACTTCTAAATTTGCCCTGACTGTTAGATGCTGTGTATGTAGTGTAAATGATTAGTCAGCTGCTCTCTAAATGCTGATCTCTGAGAGGGGTCATCTGAGAACTGATTACCGGAACAACTAACACAAACAAGCTGATAGGGTGAGGTACAATGACATGACAGATTCTCACTAGCACACACATACATACACATAGTGCAAGATATCTAGGTGGTTACAAAAGCTAGGATCTGCACTTCAGGATTTAATAAAGGACACTAGGTTATACATTAGCCCATGTACATGTATAGTGACACGGTAATAATAGAAGATAGACAAAGGGCATCTAATGCATAAAATTTCAAAAGCCAGCACCAAAAGGGTCCGTTTTCAAGCATCTCAATTCAAAACATAGCAACTCTAACACACACACTCTCACACTCATGCAGGACACACATACACAGCGTCCCATCAACACTGTCGCATTTCTTACCCATTTGACAGAGTTTCGCCTCCCTTTGACATTTTCATCTGGCACAGTAAATGATGTTAAAAGGTAAGACAAAAAAAAGAAGATGGAAGTACAAGAAGGCAAATGCAGAAGAAGAATTCACAGTGTGTTTGAGATCAGGCCCCTTCAGGAGATCCCAACAGCAGCTTCCCCCACCTCGACACACATACACATACTTGATTCAACTCACTCTCTCACACACGCACTCACTCTCTCTCTCTGTCTCTCTCTCTCACTCTCTCTCACACACACACACACACTCTCTCTCTCTAATAGGAATGAGTACAGGGAGAATGCAGACCTTAATAAGATCAGGATGACTATCACATATAGAGCAACAAAACATCCACTCAGCCCCCTTTCTCTCTGCCCATCATCTCCTCCTCTTCCTAACACACACACAAAAACACACACATGCATACTGTACACACCTCAGATCCGCTTTTCCTCCTCTCAGCACTGCATTCATGCCATACATTGCAGTCTGGTCTCTGATTGGTCAACGCAGCAGAGGGAAGGAGGGGAGTTTATCCTCAGGACACTGGCCAAATAATAAGCCTAGCTATTTTAATAGATATTACACAGTCAAGTGACAATCTGACCACTGTGTTCAGCTTACAAGGGCCGCCCTTATTAGAGGGCAGTTTATCATGAGACTCAGGGCTAGAATGCCTCAACTACAGCCTGCACAATGAGTGTGTAAGGAAATGACGTAGCCTAAAGCAACTGAGAAATATAGAGAATGAGAGTGTATGGATGAGACAGCAAGAGAGAGAGAGTGAGCAAGAGAGAGAGAGAGAGCAAAAGAAAGAGAGAGAGAGAGAGAGAGAGAGAGAGAGAGAGAGAGACTCTGTGCTGTTTTACTGCAGTGATGTGGTTACAGCAGCAACCGCAGGAGAACAGCACGACATGGCACACAGCCAGCCTCAGTTGTCCTCCATGCAATTTTCAAATAAAGATGTAGAGCATGTAAAGCTTTAACATCTAAGAATAATAGAAGAAAAATAGTACTGCACCTGATGAGTCATGATTCAAGAGCCAGTTTAGAATGAAAAGCAACTGTATGTGAAAGTTTTACAAGACAATATTAGATGTTCATCTACTACTTTACTAACACACATTACCAAAGACTGCTCTCAATACAACATTAATACAACTTCAAGTGATGCCCCTGTAGGAGAAACCTCTGGGCCAAAATAAAAAAGATAGCACTAATCAAGGCCAAATGATTAGCTTCCATCATTACACATAAACGTACAGCAAAGACTACAGCTGATGGCCAACATGCGCACACTTTCACCACCAACACTCCATATCAGGAGGGGGCAGTAGTACTAATAGTAATACTATAGTAATACTCTATCAGAAATACAAACAACATACTACTGTTCTTTTGTTTAACCCCATTTTCTCCCATATTAGTCGTTTGCCAATTCCTAACCACTAGCTAGCTCTCCCTTATCAAACTTCTACCAACTGGAGAGGGTGAAGGGCAGCATGTGCTCCCTCCAAAACAAGGGAAGCCAACCACCACATCTTTTGTTGCTCATACTACATCACAGGACACAGATCTTCCCTATTCCACATTCACAGATGCCCACGATTGGTTAGAGCTGCTGTGATTGACAACGGAGAGAGTAATGTCATTCCTCCTACAAAAAAGCACAGCCAATTACAGTGCTGTGGAAAAGTATTTGCCCCCATCCTGATTTTTCTGTTTTAGTGTATATCTCATACTAAATTGTTTCAGAAATCCAAACAAAATCTAAGATAAAACAAAGGCAACCTGAGTAAATACAAAATACAGTTTTTAAATGATAATGTTATTTATTGAAGCAAAAAGGTTTTCCAATACCAACTGGGCCTGTGTGAAAATGTATTTGCCCCTGTAGTTACTAATTCCCTAAATCTATGAAACTGCATTCATAATGGGGTTCGGCTGGACTAGACCCAACCAGGCCTGATTACTGCAAACCCTGTTCAATCAAATAAACGCTTAAATAGAACTTTTTCAACAGCATTAAGTTGGTTAAAAGGTCTTATCCAGTAACACACTATGCCAAAGTTGAAAAAAAAAATCCAGAAATGATGAGGAAGAAAGTGACTGAAATGCATCAGTCTGGGAAGGGTTACAAAGCTATTTCAAAGGCTCTGGGACTCCAATAAACCACAGTGAGAGCCATAATCTCCAAATGGAAAAACTTGGTACAGTAGTTAACCTTCCCAGAAGTGGCCGACCTTCCAAAGTTCCTCCAAGAGCACACCAACGACTCATCCAGGAAGTCACAAAAGAGCCAAGGACAACATCAAGGACCTACAGGCCTCTCTTGCATCAATAAAGGTCACTGTTTATGACTCCACTATCAGAAAGACACTGGGCAAAAATGTCATCCATGGAAGAGTGGCGAGGTGAAAACCAGTGCTAACCCAGAAGAACATTAAGGCTCATCTGAATTTTGCCAAAACACACCTTCATGATCCTCAAACCTTCTGAGAGAATATTCAGTGGATTGACGAGTCGAAAGTGGAACTGCTTTGAAGACAGGGGTCCCATTACATCGGGCGTAAACCAAACACAGGATTCCACAAAAAGAACATCATACTTACGGTCAAGCATGGTGGTGGAAGTGTGATGGTGTGGGGCTGCTTTGCTGCTTCAGGGCCTGGGCAACTTACAATAATTGAGGGAAACGTGAATTCTGCCAGAAATTGTACTAGAAAATCCTAAAGGATCCGTAATCCCTTCGGTCCGTAAATTGAAACTCAAGTGCATCTGGATTATGCAGCAAGACAATGATCCAAAGCATAGGAGCAAGTTCTAGTCCTAGAAGTAAGTGAAAGACTGATCTCCAGTTATCAGCAGCGTTTGGTTGCAGTTATTGCTGCTAAAGTTGGCACAACCAGATTTTAAATTTAAGGGGGCAATTAGTTTTTCACACTAGTGATAGGTGTTGGATAACTTTTTTTGCTTCAATAAAAAAAAAAAAAACCTGTATTGTGTGTTTACTCGGGTTGCCTTTGTTTTATGTTGTATTTCCTTTGAAGATCTAAAACTATTTAGTATGAGATATACACAAAAACAGAATAAATCAGGATGAGGCAAATACTGCATTTCGTTACCTTGTATTTATACATGTGTAATGACAATAAAGTTGAATCTAATCTAATCTAATCTAATCTACTTTTTCACAGCACTGTATGTATTCTTAGTCTCTCAGCCACGAATGAGTGTTGCATTGTCTGGATTGAAGCTGGCTATCCCCCAATGTTAAGATAACTTTTTTCTGTTTGCGCCACTCATGAGCACTGTCTCAATAGATAAAATTAAGCAAATTGTCTTCTAAAATTTTTCATACTTAGTTTATATATATATATATATATATATATATATATATATATATATATATATATATATATATATATTTTTTTTTTTTTTTAGATAGCCTTTAAGATTGCGTTTGACAAAAGAAGAACGTGTTGAAATAATTTTCATGGCTGGATCAGGAAGGTGTTGCAAGGTTGCGATGGACTTTAACAGGAAACAAGGCAAGCAGATCACACACAACACTGTCGCCAAACTTATTAACAAATTCAACAAGACTGGAAGTGTTGCCGACCAAACAAGAAGTGGACATCCACGAACATCCACTGACGAAAGCACAACCAACGTGGTGCTGGCAAACATAGTCCCCTATGTATGGAGACTTTTGGGACAACTTGTAGTACATCAGTTGTACCACCAATAGTGAACCAGTATCATGTTCATATACTCACATATCAACATATTAGAGACAAAAATGGCTAATGACATTTTATTATGCAGCAAATATAGCCAGCTACCACAGATGCTGCCAGGAAAAAAAATTTGGTACTCTGTATATACTCACTCAAGATTTTGTTCATTTGCTTTTTATTCTTAGCTGAGAAGCCAGTCGAGAATTCTGTCTCATCACTCAACATGCTTAATCGACTGAATCGGTGCTGACAAGAACAGTGAGACACACCACAAGAGATTCCGCACTAGCTGACAACTGACAGAAAGCTTGGTGTGTGGTGTGCATGGGGTGTGTTTGTGTACATGTCTGTATGTTGACCCACCTTTCACTAACCTCACACACAGCAGAGAAAATGGAGCAGAGGTTTGTTCACACACAAACAGACACATACACAATCAGTCAACTGAGCCATGGCAATTGATGTGGACTAACTGGCTGAGATTTTTTTTCCCTAGGCACTGTCTGTGTCAAACACTCTCACTGAGTAATAAAGCAAAGCAAGCACTCATCAATACTGTGCTTTGATGTTTGGCAAGGGAATCAAATGGGTCTGTTATTATGCTGTAATACAGGATTCTGTAAGAGAAGGAGAAGTAATTAGAATAGTGAGTTGATACACCTTTACAGAGACATACGAGTGAAGATACTCTTCTGATGCTGCCTATTTTGTTTTGAATGCTTCTTTATAAAGAACCACTGAGATCATGACATGCTACAAACTTGAGCAATTATCTGTGTCTATATGTTGTAAATACATCTATGTATACAGTCAGTCAGTAAATAATATTAATCTCAACCCTGCAACTGATCCAGAATGCAGCTGCACAACTTATTTTCAGTCTCCTCAATTTCCCCACATCGTGCTCCTCCACTGGCTTCCTGTAGCTGCCCACATCAGATGTAGAACACTCATGCATGCCTACAAAGCCAGAAACAGGCCAGCCCTCACCTACCTGAAGACATTTATCAAACCCCACTCTGCACTCACTTCAAGCCTCTAGCATGGCTCAACATGAGGAAGACATGCATCAAGAATCTTCTCTGTCCTGGCATCTAGATGGTCAAATGAACATCCCCAGGCTGTACAAACAGCTTAGTCTGTTTTCACACAAAGACTGAAGACCCACCTCTTCACTAAAGTTAGCACAAATAAAAAATAAAAATAAAAACTCGACTTGCACTGTTTCTGTACTAGACTAGATGAGTGTATCTGTCAAACAATGTAAATGTAAATATTTTAAAAATGACAATAAATGGGATGCTATTAACCTATTAAACTCCCAGGGCCCATCAATGACTCCAGACTTACATTCCTCACTCTTGTAACTACATACCTTGCATACATACATAGTTTAAGTACAGTTACTACATAGGCATAATTCATAGTAGTGTTTGAATAATACAGAATATTGTATACTGAATTATAAGATAGGACTTCAAGTGCTGTAATGAAGAATCAGAATCATGCTTTGTTGGCCAAGTACTCTAGAGTATACAAGGAATTTAGCCCATGATATAAACGCTGAGAAAATGTGTAGAGTGTAAGGGTGAAAACATAGAGCATATGTTGTAAGTAATAAATATAAAATTGAGTATATGTAGTTTTACTCACATTGGTAGTTAACTTTTCGGACATTCTGTATATACCAATTCTGTATACTACATAATGTACACAAATTATACTATGTACTATACTATATACAAATCCTACACTATATACTGTACCAATATTATACTATATACCGATATTATACTATATACCAATACAAAATACCAATAATATACTATATAAAGGTGAATAAACATGAATATGAGATGATAGATCAGAATTTCAGCTTTCATTTCCTGATATTTACATCTAGATGTGTTAGACAACTTAAAACACGGTGCCTTTTATTTGAACCCACCCATTTTTCAAGAGATGAAAAATATTGGATCATGTGACTGACAGGTTTTTCTTGTTGCCCAGGTGTGTTAGATTGATCCCTTGGTTTGATCCCTGGGTTTCGCCAGTGAAGACTGCATTTGTTGTTAAAAAGTATAAACCAACATGAAGACCAGAGAGCTGTCTATGGGAGAAAAGCAAGCCATTTTGAAGCTGAGAAAAAAAGGGAAAACTCGATCAGAGCCATTGCACAAGCATTGGGTATAGCCAATAAAACAATTTTGAATGTCCTGAGAAAGACAGAAACCACTGGAGTACTAACAACCAGACATCGGACAGGTCAGCCAAAGAAAACAAAAGCAGTTGATACAGAAACTTTGTGAGAGCTGTGAAGAAAAACTCAAAAACAGTCAGTGACATCACCAACAACCTCCACAGGGCAAGGGTGAAGGTATCACAATCGACCATTTGAAGAAGACTTTGAGAGCAGAAATATATAGAGGCCATACCACAAGATGCAAACCACTCATCAGAAGTAAGAATCAGAAAGCCAGATTGGAATTCGCAAAGAAATGCAGAGATGAGCCACAAAAGTTCTGGAACCAAGATTAACCTCTACCAAAGTGATGGAAAGGCCAAAGTGTGGAGAAAGAAAGCATCTGCTCTAGACGCAAAACATACAAGCTCATCGGTCAAGCATGGTGGAGGTAGTGTCATGGCTTGGGCTTGCATGGCTGCTTCTAGAACAGGCTCACTAATCTTTAATGGTGATGTAACTCATGATGATAGCAGCAGAATGAATTCAGAAGTTTACAGAAACATTTTGTCTGCCAATTTACAGAGAAATGCATCCAATCTAATTGGGAGGATCTTCATCATGCAGTAAGACAATGACCAAAACACACTGCCAACTCAACAAAAGACTTTATCAGGGGAAAAAAGTGGAAGGTTTTAGACTGGCCAAGTCAATCACCAGACCTTAACCCAATTGAGCAGCATTTCACCTCCTGAAGAGGAGACTGAAGGGTGAAACCCCCCGAAACAAACAACAACTGAAAGAGACTGTGGTAAAAGCCTGGAAAAGCAACACAAAATAAGAAACCAACAATTTGGTGAAGTCAATGAGTCGCAGGCTTGATGCAGTTATTGCAATTAAGGGATATGCAATCAAATATTAAGGGTTTTTTCCTTTTACTTTACTTTTCTTTAATTTCCTTCAAGATCTATCTGTTCCTATAAAAAAATTGGGTTGTCTGATACAAAAGGTTCTATGATTTATGTTGTTTAACTCATCTAAATGTAAATACCAGGAAATAAAAGCTGTAATCCTAAACTTTCGTCTCATATCCATTTTTTTTTCTCAAACACAAATGTCTTTGGTTTATAGCACAAACAAATGAATTGACCTTGCCGTTCCAATAGTTTCAGAGGGGACTGTATACAAAATGCAGTATGAAATTAAGGGGATGTAATTAAGGGTTGGTTAATTAAGTGATATTCTTTCAGGAGTCTCACAATTCCTGGCCATGTCCCTGTTTACAGGCAGGTAAATCTAGGTCTCAACAAACATGTCATGCCAGGTGACTGGACATTAGAAGAATATCATCTTTCCCATTATACAAGATTGAATGAGACTGGGAAACAGAGATGCGTGTATGGGTGGGTGGAGGGGTGTCTGAAAACCAGGATGGGTTCACAGACTAATGTGAAAGCCAGCCTGAAAATAGCTCAATTACTGAAAAACAAACAGCAGGATGCAGTGTTTTCTGGTGTGTGATCAATATGCTGCCTACAACAAGAGATACTGTCACTGTACACTTACATCAGCTTGCATCAGTGATTCTCATGCAGTTAGCTGGATCAGGCAAAAATATTATGCAGCAAATATGTGACTAAGCACAATGACACAATTCCCTTGTAAACACAAATTATTAATAATACAAAATTACAGATTGGGTTATGATTTGGATACAAAGCACATAAGCATTTGGGCCCAATCTGGTACTAAATTAACTGTAAAAACTAAATGAGACTTACGATGTAGCTGTTCCAGTGTCTTTGAGATCATCTTTACTGTCTGGCAGCTCCAACCTAGAATAGGTAGGACAGAGTTTAGATGACATAGATAAGCCAAGCCTTCAGTAAAGTGCTAAAGAAACACTTGAATGGACAGTATTGTTGTAACACAATATCCCCATTTCACCTGCGATTCCTCCCTGAGAAATCTCAGAATAAGAGCATAATCCACATTCAGTAGGCAGGACAATAGTTCTTTGATGTTTTTTTCTTTTCTTTTCTTTTCTTTTTTTTTTTTTTAAAGTAAATCCATTACGTAAAGTAGAAAACTAAAGGTCTCTTACCTGAAGTCTGTAATGACAGGATCCAGTCCATTAGTCTCTATGACCGGTGACCTGAAAATCGTATTTAACATTCTATCTCAGTATAAAGGGCCAAAAATACTTCTAATATTCAAATAATATTTAATGTGTATAGACTGACTCTGAGGTGGGGGTCAAGTAGAATGGTCCGTCATCCTTTTCATCTGCATTCCTTAAAAATACATTAAAAAGGGTTTTAAACTTAAATCACAGTGAAAACCTATAAACAGCATAGTTTATTTCTCAAGTATAAGAAATGTATTATTTCATGGTCAGTGATCATATGCTTGCACTATGTCTAAAAAGTTCCTATGCTGTTATGTTAATTATACACACAATTGTACACACAATTCTTGTTGAGGTTCAAGTAAAAAAAAAAAAAAAAATACCCACAGCCTACCAGCTTAAATGGTCATCAATAGCCATTAATAACACATTTAATAACAGAATATTATCTGCTGAGAAACATAATTCTATATTTGAGTAGCATATACAGTATGCTAAATAATTATGATGCCCTATCAAAGTCTCCAATACATGAGATGCTTAGCAACTGGCACCTCCTGCATGTTATAACATAGCTAGATATAATCACTACAGTTTGCTAAGGTGATTTGCAAAGTCTTGCTTGTGGTTATTTGTTCGTAGAATGTTGTTCAAAATGCATCCGGGTCTGCATTCCAACAAGAAAGAATACTCAAAAGTTGTCATGTCAGGTGTTTTTTCCAAATCGTAAGCATGATGACTGGGGGGTAAAAATCCTGGCTGCATATTTTCCATAGGTTTTATTAGTGCTTTAATGCCTGCCTCATTCATATTCTGATCACTGATCTGACTGTGTTAACTCTGTTCACATCTGTACCTTCAGGTTTTTGACCATAAATCCTGAAAAAAGCCCAGTAAAGCATATTTGCACATGCATCTTATTACCTTCAGGTCATGAACAATGCAATCACTGAACTTTGTATACAAGAGTAAAAAAAATGACATCAAAATAATCAAGGACCTAAAAATAATTGTTGTCTGAGACAAAATATTTTTTATTCTGTCATAGTAAACCCAGGAGAAGGGATGGGAACTTTGGGCCCCCAGACAGGTTTATGGCACATTTGAGTAAACCAAGGACCTACTTGACTTTTTTTTTATTTTTTATTTTTTTAACTAATGATATTTTCTAATCTCTAGTATGGACGCAACCAGTCAAGTTACTTTCTTTTACTGAAAGGGGTGGGGCTACAAAACACATGAACACAAATCACCCAAAATGACAACACTAATAAGTTCAATATTAGTCAACACTGAAGTCAGGACTTTCCAACCACAGCAGCACAAATGTCTAAGAAAATTCCTATAGCAAACTGAGCATTTCTGGTGCTGTACATCTTGTTGGATTAGTATTTTAAAGGCTTTAGGTGTAGGACGAAAAACTACAAAGAGTGATGTAGTATGACTGCACAGAAAAAAATCTAACAATATTTTATCAGAAAGCTGGTCTCAGGTAATTGCGTCCCCCCCAGACTATAAGGAAAACTGCCAGAAAGTGAGCTGTGATTGAACTTTTATATCCTTCAACCTGTTTGTGTACTTCCTCATTGAAGAGCACTGTAAGACATCAGCTGTCTGATACAGTGATATCTTACATGGGAATACTTAGTTATATACATGATAGATTGGATCCCTTTTTTTTTCCAACAGTTAATACCTTAAAAAAAAAAAAAAGTGTAATGTGATGGTGTTGGCCCTAAAAAAAAAAACGTCTTAAATATTCTGTAATGTCACACAGACAGAAACTACAGCACGCGCACATTTGCTATTTGGAAAAGTAATCACAATTAAATCACAGCAGCCCTCAAAAACACACCGCGTATAGAGCAGTGATCGTTTGTTTTAATTATAATAAGTAAACCTCGGTGGACGTGCAGGAGTTTAGAGTTACTTCATCATCTGGAAAGTTTCAGATTGCTAACTCAGTCACAACACATCGTTTTCCCGTATGAGTCATCTTTATGAGTCGACCCATAACAGATCTGGTATCGTTTTATACACCGTTTAAATCAATGCAAGAAATGCAAGCGCAAGAGAAGGCAGCTCCAAACTCACCTTTTGGTGTCATTCTTTTTGCGTTTCCAAAAACTCATTCCAAAGGAAAACGGAAATCCGGTCAATCGAGGCAGGAGACGATCAGCTGCTGAACATTCAGAAGAGGCTTAACACAAACAATCAGTAAGCGCACAGACTCTCCTGAGGTAAAAGTGAGAGCGCGGCTGTAGAAATACACACGCGCTCCTTCACTAAATGCTCTGGAATGTAGCGCCGCGTCTCTTCCCCGGTCTTAAAGACCTCCCAGTTACCTGTCCTACAAGCTTACACAACAGCCGTTCAGTATTTACACTGAACGCTATAGCTGCTCATAGCTACTCTAAAACTTTTTCAGCATCACTGAAGATAGATAGTGATTGATAATGATAAAAGCTCAATTTTTAATGCTTTAAAAAAAAAGAAAAAAAAAAAAAGATAAATATTTCTCCAACTGAGTTGAAAATTCTAATCTTTGGATTGAACATCTTATTCAGCCAATTTGCTTGAAAGGTGCCAATAATTCTGAAACTGACTGTATGTGTTTAATATTCTAGCAATACTAACGTAGGTTTATACACCTGATAAAAGCAATATGTAACAATACATAGATTGAAGGAGTGCTGCACATATCCACATCCATCCATTTACTGTACCGTTTATTCTACACAGGGTCACGCGGGAGCCTGGAGCTTATCCCAGGGAACTCAGGGCACAAGGCGGGGAACACCCTGGACAGGGTGCCAGCCCATTGCAGGGCACAATAGCACACACATTCACACACTACGGACAATTTGGAAATGCCAATCGGCCTACAAAGCATGTCTTTGGACTGGGGGAGGAAACTAGAGTACCCCCAAAGTACTAGAGAACCCCCAAAGCACAGGGGGAATATGCACCCCTATGAATTCATATGAGAAAAATATATTTGAAGTATATTCATTAATATTTCACATTTTTTAGTACACCTGGGTGACTAGAAACAGGGAAGTGTTCAACCATGACTTCCTGTTTCACAGGGGTATAAATATGAGGTAACACATAGGCCAAATTCTCTTAGTCATTCATAACAATGGGTAAGACCAAGAAATATAGCTGTGATGTGCGGCAAAGGGTTTTTGAGCTTGTTGTTTGGAAAGGTTTCAAGAAAAAACCTCTACTCTCATCCAAAAACAAATTCAAGCATCTTCAGTTCGCCAGACACTACTGGAACTTCAAATGGGATCGGGTTCTATGGTCAGATGAAACCAAAATAGAGCTTTTTGGCAATAAACACCAGAGGTGGTTTTGGCACACACAGAGAGGTGGCCATATAGAAGAGTACCTCATGCCCACGGTTAAATATGATCGTGGCTCTTTAATGTTTTGGGGCTGTTTTTCTGTCACAGGACCTGGAAATTTTGTTAGGATACATGGCATCATGGACTCTACAAATATCAACAGATATTAAATGAAAACCTGACTGCCTCTGCCAGAAAGCTTAAAATGGGCCGTGGTTGGATCTTCCAGCAGGACAATGATCCAAAACATACATCAAAATCAATACAAAAATGGTTTACTGACCACAAAATCAAGGTCCTGCCATGGCCATCCCAGTCCCCTGACTTGAAACCCATAGAAAACCTGCGGGGTGAACTGAAGAGGAGAGTCCACCAGCGTGGACCTCGACATTTGAAGGATCTGGAGAGATTCTGTATGGAGGAATGGTCTCAGATCCCTTGCCATATATTCTCCAACTTCATCAGGTATTATAGGAGAAGACTCAGAGCTGTTGTCTTGGCAAAGGGAGGTTGCACAAAGTATTGACTAAAAGGGTGCCAATAATTGTGGCACACATATATTTAACAAAGATTTATTTATTTTTTTGATAAACCTGTGAATTGTTTGCAATTGTTTGATATCCATGAGAGCAGAGTATTTTTGTGAAATTTTTTAACAAAACATTAAACAATAAAGAGAATTTTTCACAGCTTTCTTTGCTCATATTTACCAAGGGTGCCAATATTAGTGGAGGGCACTGTATATATTAACACTGTGCACAAAGTGGAAATGCAACTTGGATGGGCCACCAGGTCATCGCAGGGCACCATACACACATATATTCACACCTCAGGGGAATTTAGAGTAACCACTCCACTTACCTAGCCACAGTGCTGCCCATACATGATGGCAGGAATTTCATTAGTGACTAGGGTTGAGTAAATCAGTAAATAGGGTTGGAAATTGTGGTTGAATTCACACTTGCAATTACTCAAGACTCATTGATGCTCGTGCATTAGTGTCATATGCATTTAAAAGCAGAAGAGCAACTGTTTTACAGGCAACTGAGAATGTAAGTGCAGGACGTGGTCAGACTATCAGCAAGAACAAGCTATCAACAACTATACAGAGAGGGAAATTATACTAGGGTTTCAGTACATAAACTCCAAATTACCAAGACAAATAGACACGTGAGAGTTCAGTAGGACTAAAACCACTAGTAGTTTACAGAGAATCTGATATAGACAGATTAGTCATTCTTCCCCATATTCTCAATAAGTGATTGAGCACATGTGTGGCATATAATAAGAACTAAACAGGCCTGAATGCTTGACCCTTACAGTGAGGAGGTCCAGTGGCTCTATTATGCTGTGGGGCATTTTGTTGCTTTTGGATTCAATTGGGTTGAGATCTAGTGACTGTGAAGGCCATAATATGTGATTTATATCATTTTCAACCCTATTATACCATTCACTGAACCCTCATGTCCTGTGAATGGAGATTTTTTTTTTTTATCCTGGAAGTGACCACTCCCATCAGTACAGAAACATTTCATCATATGATAAAGGTGATCAGTCAGAAGAACTTTGTGATTCTTTCTTTCTGAGGGGACAAGTGGACCCAAATTATGCCGGCAAAATGCCCACATAGCATGCCGCCAGTTATTCTTTACATTTGGAATTTTGTTTTAAATACCCCTCTGTATATAATGGTGCATATATGTTATAATGCATAAAAACAAATGAAATTATATAATAAGACTGGTAATATGTTAATGGATCTGTGCTCATTTAAATATTTTTTTTTTTAGCAATGAATCTGTGGATACAAATCATTGTTCTCTCCTGAAATTTCCTTCATCTCAGGTCCAAGAGTGAAGTTATGGCTGCCAGAATTCTGACTATCAAGATCAACTGTGAGTTAATCTACAAAGCAGGTATCTAGCTTACCTGTAATATCTTGTTCTATTGTGCTAGAAATGATCTCTTTCTCTCCTGAGGCTTTAAAACACTTTCAATATTTTTATGCAGTTCAACTTTAATGCATACAAAGGGTTAAATGTCCAAGATTAGTTTCTGTTTAAATGAGGACAAAACACCACAGTCTGCATATAATAATTTCATGACCTGTAAGCCATCAGATTTTCAGTTGAACATTTATAGCAAGTGCTTAACATTTACTAAAATAGAACTGGGTATCCAAAGGTTCATAATACTGTATAAAAGTGAATGATTTGCTATTTATCAGATGCTTTCTATTAAACTAAACTTCTTTAAATTTTGAACAGCAGGAAACATCCAAAAAGTTTTAAAGGTTCATATTTATTCTTTAGCGTTAATTACATGTTACTTAACATATTTAAACATCTGTCCTTGTTAAAAGGGACACATTCTGTAAAGTTAAAAAAAATAAAATACATTAAGCCAGTTTTAAAAAGTATGTAGAACAAACCAATACACAAGTGGTTTTGGAGCAGGAGAGTTAAAGGCCTATACATACATACATACAGGTAATGTATGATGAGTAAAAGCAGATCATTTTAACAGGACTTAGAGAAGCAGTTACAAGCAGAAACCCAAATCTTTCCTTAACACAGAGTACTAAAGCAATATGTCTAAAGCAATACTTAAATCTGGTTTAAAGGGTATAATGCTGTGTTCATAATGCTCATAAAAACATTTATCAACTGTGAGGCAAATGTTGTATTGGTCAGAAAACTGTGTGTGCCAGGTTAACTTGCGCTTTGATTTAAAAAAAAAAAAAAAAGAAGAAAAAAAAAGTCGACCTTCTTTTTCAGAGTCGCATATCTTCACTCTAATGGAACTATTTGGATCAAAAGGACATTCTTGATCCAATGACATTTGAAAAGTCAAAGGTCACCACAAGCAAGGCTTTCATATGTAAATTCTGAGTGACAAAGTGCATCTATTATCCAAAAGGGTAAGATATTGTTCTCATGGTCACTTAAGACTTTAGAATGTAGACAATGGCCTTGAAGTCAAACCTAAAGGACAGGCACAGAGGATGGTTTAATACGCAAACCAGTGCTACAGAAGTGTTCTGATGACAGTAACCTATTTATAACCGACTGAAATGCCACAAGACATTCATAATTCCTTAATATCTAATTAAAGAGAAACAAATAATTGAAAAATCAATGAAGACAACACTTAAATTAGGGTATAGGGTGAATATTAATCTTTTTTTTTTTTTTTTAATGTTTAGTGGTTAAATCAGATATCTGATATCAGAGGGAAAACTCCCTTAATTTGACAGTCTTAGACATATTGCACAATCATTCCTTCCATTAGCCTTCAGCAACGTAAGTTTATTAAGGTTTAGAGAAATAGATAAGTTAATACAAATGTAAGAGGCATTTCCCAAATGTAGGTTTTCCTTGGTTTTAGGCACTGGAAACCAATTACTGACTGTTTATATATTTTTTTAATGTTTCATGTCCTACTGCCTCTGACAATAGTGTCGTCTTCTGCATTCTCACCAAGATATTTTGCTAATATTATGTGTGAAGGATATGATTAGAGAATGCACATATAGTATATAAAGTACAATTACATTTTCATACATACTTATAAATGGATATTTATATACTGTAGTTTTTCAAATTCTCAGATGCAAGGAGGACTAAAGGACTATTTAAACATTTAGAAACCAATAATCCCTCTAAAGCTGGTTATTTCAAATCTGAAGACATTCCAACTGGGTTTTGAATGTCATATGTGAGGCAAACTTCTCGCACAAGAACTACATTGATTTAGGGTGCCTTAAAAATGATTTCAATCAGGATTTTGTGTGAGCGTTCTGCTGAACGGAATCCGTTTAGCATAAAATCAGTGAAATGCCCTGGCTTCAACACTACCTTTATACATTAAAGCAGGGGCTTCAACTCCAGTCCAGGAGGGTCAGAGACCAGTACAGCACATCTGCAGGTGTCTTTAGTGATTTCCCTGCTCAAAATGATTTGGATTCCAACCTGCCTACCCTAAACCAATTTATAAACAGCTTTCCGAATAGAAAAATAAATTCTGGGCAAACCACATACCAAAATAGTGAGTATTGGTCATGGAGCAACTCCTATCTTACCATAAAAATATTATAATCGTATTGTTTATGTCATGAAAGATATCTAACTTCAAGTCACTTAATATAAACTTATGACCACTAATTTTGTATTTATTTCCAGGGTACTTTCAGTGACAATATTTCCTCCACCTTCACTCCTGAGTATAACCTCACAAAGCTCAATTTTATCATGATCACATCACGCAAAATAAACCCACCAGGTTAAAAGGGCTGGGCTTTCCTGAATAATGTCAAACCTGTCAATTTTCATTCCACACCTTTGCACTTAAACCAACTTAGATATTCCATAGCAATGACAAGAATAATAGCAAATGGGGAAAGTGTGTTGATGTGCCAGTAGCGCCAAATGTTTGATTGAGTTAGAAATATATAAAGTCGATTGATATTAAAACACAAGAAAACACAGCTCAAAGTAACACACCAGTGGTTGTGTTTAGTCCTTCACCTTTACACCAATTCTCCCCCAAACCCACACTTTTTTCAGAAGAGTTTCTGGCAACATGGAGAGATGACGACATACTGACAGGTAGTGGATGAGAAACTGGGAGGATGAGGGGAGATTTTGACTGTACTAAAACTAGTGGGATTGTGAAATCCCAGCACCCGTAAGTTTAGCTCTTCTTCCTTTCCTCTTCCTCCTCGGCAATGTGGTTCGAGGCCGGTTCAGGTCAGGAGAGTTCTGATTTGCTGAGCGCGATGGCCAGCTCCAGATCCTCCTGCTCCTGCTGGGTGAGTCGGGCCACACGCTCCCTCTCCTCTCGCTCACTCTCCCTCTTTGCCCATTCGATCATGTCCTCTTCTGTGGGGTACTGCTCCACACACACACACAATAACAGATCAGAAATAACATTACATGATGCCAACAAACAAAAGGGCTGTCAATTAATACTGGTGATCTAAACCCAGACGATAAACCATGTAAGTCAGTAATGCATATTAAATCATTTGGCATCACCAGTATCCATTTTTGTCTTTTCATAATAGAGTAAAAGAAGAGGACGACGACGACGACATATCCTAGAAGGCAGAATTTTATAATATGTTCGATAAAATTTCGAGAATAAACATTTGCTAGAATAATTAAAGCCCCAGTAGGAAATCATCGATGCCCAGCATTATTTCTAAATAAATAAGCAAGAATAAATTGTATATTCTTGTAGTTTAGGAGGAGCAAAGCCTTTAATATTGCAGTATCAAAAACTTACAGCAATTCTTTACTGAAGACTGCAAATCTAAAATAAATGACTAAATGGAAGCAACTAACAAAAGTTGGTCAAAACAGAAGGAAAAATATTAATTGCCCGATGAACTGTCATGGAAAGTTAGCTTTAGTTAATTAAAAATACATGGACTAATATTAAAATGGTGCATTAAAAAAGTTTTCATTTGTTGAAAAATGATTCAGGTGAATTGTTTGCTAATTAAATTTCTAACATTTAATTTCTTTTCACAGTGATGACAATTAAACAGAGCCTCATGGAATGCAGTAGATGAATAACTAGGATGAACTCCAGTGGTAGACTCAGATGCAAAAATTGAGTCTTTAATAATGACCAGTTGTTGTAAGCCTTTGGCATGTCATTAGTGATGTATATACAGTACTGTGCAAAAGTTTTAAGCACATGCAAAGAAATGCTGTAGAGCAAAGATGCCTTCAAAATAATGAAATTAAATGTTTCTACATTAAAAAAAAAAAAAAAAAAAAAAAAAAAACCTGTAAAGAGCGGTAAACAGTAGTAAATGAAACAAAGTAAGTATTTGGTGTGACAAAAAAAATAAAAATAGTAGTCTCCGGTACAATTAGTGCAGTTTTATAAGGAAATGAGCTGGTAAGTTTTATTCAGCATCTTGCAGAACCAGCCACAGTTCTCCTGGAGACTTTGACTTTCGCATTTGCTTCTTATTTTTGCAGCAAAACCCAGCAGCCTTCATTGTGTTTTTTGTCTGAAAAGTGTCTCTTACGTAATATGCTGCTTTCTTTAATGACATTTTTCTGTAACATTTAATTGTGTGCTAGAAAACTAATGTTTGGGAATCTAAAATGTTTTTTGTACTGACTTGACAATATAGAAGTCATAAAATAAAGTTTGGGAAAAAAAAACAGGGTGCTAAAACTTTTGCACAGTACTGTGTGTTGTATAATGTTAAGGGTTTTTCCCCCAAAACTAAATTACACAGACCTATTTTTCTTACCCTAATTAGATTTAAAATAATTAGTGATTTTGTTTCTGCAACATGGTCAATTTGTACATGAAACATTTATTTAAAAAAAACAAAATCCCCCTTGTTTCCCATCCTATTTCCTACAAACACCCACACACTGCGTCCTAAATCTCTCCCACCCATTACAAATACCTTATATCCATTCAAATGTAGCTGGTTTATTTAGCAAATTCCACCTGTTTACTGATATTAACCTTGTATTTTGGAGTGGCATTATTCTGTAATACAGGAGGGTCCAAAGTGTAGGATGATTTCAAACACAACTGAAGTGCTTAATCATGTTTACACCAACTTTAGGGCTACATATACATTAACCATGCTGAGCATGCAGTCCATGCACACAGAGACAGGATTAAAAGGTACAAAGATGGACGACACATACACCAAATAAGCTTCAAGCACATCATTTATAAGGAGCACACTAATGACTTCACCACAGCGTGTTACAACATACAAAACAGCTTTCGCAGTTAGATTGATCAGAGAGGACAGACATCTTCCCAGCTCAAGGACAGCCACGATACCTGACCTCTCACCACCGAGTAAAACCCCATATCCAGGAGCACATTATTACATTGTTCACCTTTAATGAAGTTAGGAAAATTGGACCATGCATTTTTAATGTATTCTAAATAGCTAAGTATGACTAACACCTCTTATAAATGAAGTAAAACTCAACTTAGTACAAATTTTACAGAAACAAAAATCTGTGTATTGGAACTAAAATGACGTTAACTAACCAAATAAAAGCTGAAATAATGACAACACAAAAAAGAAGCCATAATGATGACTAACCTCCTAATAAAACATTTTATTGAACATACTGTCTGTAGTTTATATTGTGAACTCATGACCTTCCTTAGGGTGGAGGTGGAGAGCATGTGCCAAGGGCATGCTGGGAGTCATGGGATGTAGTGGGTTTGACTCAATAGTCAGGAAGTACCTGAGCCAATCACAGCTCGGAAAAGCTTATATTATATGAAGTAGGCAATCAAGATAGGTGGAGAGAGGTGATTAGTGCATGCAGAGCAAGGTAAGGGGGAAACGGTAGAACAATGTACATGCAGAACGAGATCAAGCATCATGAACGATGGGAGAAACGGACACAGTACTAAAATAAAATTAAAAGAGCCAGCAAGCAGCCCCACCTCTCCAACCACAGCCAGTGAGAATGTATGGGTCAGGCTGAACAGAGTATAAGATAGGCATAATGAGGTAACACTGATATCAGAGCATAAATAATTTCTTTAACTCTGTCCCTCTCTTTAACATAAAAGTTAAAACTAATATATTTGCTATTTCTTACAAATTCATGCTCAAATGTCATTATGTTTAATACTTTTTCATATAATAGACATACAAGATAAAATATTAACAGCATCCATTATATAAAACCTGAAATTTGGGAGGGTTGAGAGGCAAAGGCTGCCACTCGGCAGAGGTTAAAGGTGAAAGGTTAATGTCGCTACTGCGTTTCAGGAGGTGGAGAGGGGGCAGGGGAGGTGCTCACTTTGTCAAAGGTGGCAAATCGGTCAGGCTCGCGCGGGACTTGGGAGGGGGCAGAGGGAGCGAAAGGGTCTGGCACAGTGTCTTTAGCAGGGAGGGAGGAAAACTCCCCCATTCCACGCCTCTGAAATGATTCTGATGATTCTGATCGGTAGATGTTCGACCGCTTACCTGTAGAACAGACCACACACACACACACACACACACACGTGCATATGTACCTCTTACTTAAGAGCAGTAGTGTACCAACAAAGAGTTCACTTTCACACTGGCAGTTTAGTCCGAAACAGAGCACGGTATGCATGAAAAATTGGTAATGTGAAAGCTGTCATGTCATGACACGCAGTGCGGTACCAAACCCGAGACCTGTAAGAGGTGGTCAGAGTTTGGCTGCACTGGAACTGCGCTGCGATTCCTGTGAATGTGAACGCAACTCGTACTCGGGTCCACACTTGTTCAGGACGTAAAATAACTCGCGCATGTGTTCTAGCCGATGACGGACATCATTGATTTCCACAACACACATGTACCATGAGCGGCAGGGGATTTTGTGAGACACATAATAATATCTGCTATGCATAATAGTACCAAAAAAACAAAAAAATAAGGTGAGTCTCGTTGTGTTCTCCATGTGCGTATATGATGACGCAAGATGAACACAGATGCACCGATAGAATCAAGTGAGTCTGAAATCAGACCAACGATGGTGGGGGGATGCTGGGAACAATCGCACTCGGATTCGGACCACAGCAAACATGTCCAGTGTAAAAACCGCCTATGAATGTTTTTTCATAAAGAAAAAAGTCCTAATATTACAGTTTAAAATATCAATTTAATTACTGCAATTTTACAATTTTGCTTTACTTACAAATTTACTTTTTTTGATATGACTATGACTTATTAATCTCTAACACTTCTACTCAGTAGATCTAAAATGTCTTTGTGAGAGAACTGTTAAAAAGTATACAGCTGTCAAAGATGTACACAGGAGGAAAAAAACGTTTGATGAATTTCATAAAATTGGATAAATAACTATAACTTAATGTTTCATAACTATTAAACATAAGGCCTGATATTGTGTGTGTGTGTGTGTGTGTGTGTGAGAGAGTGTGTGAGTGAGTGAGTGAGTGAGTGAATGTGTGAGTGAGCGAGTGAGAGAGATAGAAAGAAACACAAATTCTTGTACTTTTCTCTGGACTGACCTGGTGGAGGAGGAGGTGGTCTGGTAGGTGTGCCAGTTTTGGGTGGTAATGCAGGAGGCACATCTGACTGGTTTTCTTCCTTAAATAGATTCTTATTATGTGTGCTTGATGAGGCAAAGTGGTCGGCACCATTAGACTGAGGGGCACATAAACCAATACAGAAACAGTTCAATTCAAATTCAAGTGTTATACTCAATGATTCATGTGAATTTTAAAATATTTCATTAGGTTGATTTCAGAGCATTCCTAAATGAGAGTTTGGTGATTTAGCAATATGATAATCTTAAAAAAAAAAAAAAAAAAAAAAAAAAAAAAATCATTTACAAAGCAAATTAAGCTCAGTCTCCTGAAGAGGAATGACCTTTACCTTTTCCAAATTTCTAAAGTCTGCAAAACCTCCTACAAAGGACTCGGTACCCGTACCAAATACTGTGGCAAAGGGATCTAAAAGACAAACACATACAGACCATACACTTAAAACACAACCAAACAAAAATACACATATTATGACATTTCTGTTGTAAATTACAAACTACATGTACTTATTAAAAAAACTTAAGCAACTAAACCATTAGTCAAAATAAATACTGGAGGTGCTGGGATAACGCCAATGACAGGACGAAAAATAGAACACAGATTTGCGATCAGTGTTTAATACAGATGGAAATCCTCAGGCATTTGGTAATAAATAAATGCAATACAGTCTGTTCCAGCAGAAGGCTGTCTGCTCTTACCCGGATCTGAGTCAACCTTCACCACTGTTCCTCCAGGAGCAAATGGGTCATTAGCAACTGCTGGTGTTTCCTTCTAAACAACAAAGATAGTGTAAACCCATATTACTACAGTGGGACCTAAATTTAAAATAAGCTAAAATCAAAAACTCAGAAATGTTACTCTGTGCAATATCAAACTTCAGATGTGGTTTTCTGTGGTTCTATTTGTTAACACATGGATATTGCATGCCAATATAAATAATAAATCAATAACCAAGAGGGATGGGAAAGTACTTACTGATGACAGCTCTGACACTACAAATGGGTCATTCCCTTTCCCGGCTGCTGAGCTGAACGGATCAGAGTCGTCAGGGTCACCCATTTTGGGAGCGAATGGTGTGCTGCCACTGCTAGAACTAAATGGATCAGCTGCCACTGCGTTTGACTTAGGGAATGGATCAGACGCAGCAGTGTTGTTAAGGTGGGAGGAGAACAGGTCTGGCTCTGCAGAGCCTGTGTTTGAGCTGAATGGGTCGGAGGAAGCAAACGGATCTTCCGAGGAGAACGTGGTGGAGGAAGACTGCTTGAAGAAGGAGTCAGTGGCAAATGGGTCTGTGCCTTTGAAAGGGTCACCGCCGAATGGGTCTGAACAGTAGAGCAAATATTTAACTGTTGTGTGATCACACATTAAAAACACTGTCAAAGCCAAGGTATATGCTGCTCACCTGAAATGTCCTTTGAGAAGGGGTCATCGCTTTTGAAAGGGTCACCTGCACAGCAATACAGTAAATGTTTATATCTTAACAGGGGGGAATAATAAAGCTTTTAAGCTGACCATGTGATAATGTCTGTCTGCACCGAAATGTGTGGGTCTTACTGTCAATGAAAGGATCAGATGGAAAGAAGTCGACAGCAGGGACGGATGCTGAGCTCTCACTGTGAGTACTTATGGGTTGGGGGGAATCCTCTTTCTGCTCTGGAACTGGAGACTCCACCTACACATTATCCAAACACACATTCTGAATGAATCAGTAGTAATACTATCAAAAAGAGATTCTACAGAATGGTGGAAAATTCCCAAGCATTTTAATCAGTTGCCAGTTTATCAGACTTAAGCATTCAATTACTGACTATAGACCAGCTGTCCTTAAGCACAATAGGGACCAAAGTAAGATGTGTTGACCAGATATTATTCTCAGCATCAACAAGCTATGTGTATGTCAAATTATTGCATGTTATTCAATTCGTATCAGATCCAGTAATTCTGACTTACACCATTAACAATGCACTGGATAATTGCCAAGTTTCACACACATTCTGAATAATGCTCATGGGAATCATTTACATTTGTACTTCAAACATGTTGTTCTGCAGGTTAGGGGAGGCATTATTCTGGCTATTGAATAGTATTGTATTGAACTGTCAATAGAATAACTACTGACAGTCTGTTACTTAATGCTGACCTTTGTGGTGCTCGTGCTGGCCTGCTGTTTCATTTCCACTCCTTTTAGCTCCCACTCTACAGCAGGTGAGGAATCTTCCTAAAAACACCAAAGCAATACAATGCATCCTGTCACATTCTGTTGTACAATCCTTATGCTGATGCCAGCCAGGTGACAGAAGCATGTTATAGTATTCAATAATGCCTCACCGTATCGTTCTGAGGCCAAGCTGCACTAAGAGTGCTGGCTGTGGACATCATGCTGGTGAAGGGGTCTTCCACACTATCAACTTTAAGCTCCTTAGGACTGAAGGAGAGTTCTGCTGATTCATCCTCAAGCTGCTCTTCAGTCACTCTCAGTTCATGCGGCTCGTCTGTGGGAGTCAGCTCTTCCTCCTCCTCCTCCTCCTCCTCTTCATCTGCTGGTTTCTTTGCTGGCTGTTCTGTGGGCTGTGGCCACTGTAGCAGCTTGGGCTGTTCAGCAGGGGGCGCTGCTCCATTGACAAGCGGAGGCTCCTCTACTAAGACCTTCCAAGTAAGCTGGGCTGCGACCTCTCGCTCTTCTGCCTTTAGCTCAGTCAGTCGTTCCTGCATCTACAGCACACCCCACATACAGTGAAAAGAGAGAGAAATGCAAGCCACACACACACACACATAATGTGATTGAAAAGGGAAAGAGCCATTTATATGAGAGGAAATAAAGCCAAAACCATGGCAGGAAGCAGACAAAGATGAGCAGAGAGAGTGGGGAGTGTGGAATGAGCTTTCTTGGTAATGTTAAATTTTACAGATGTAAATAAAAAACTAAAAAAAAAAAAGAGACATAGCTGTATTTGTAATAAATACAGTGGGGGGAAAAAGTATTTGATCCCCTGCTGATTTTGTTCGTTTGCCCACTGACAAAGAAATGATCAGCCTATAATTTTAATGGTAGGTGTATTTTAACAGTGAGAGACAGAATAACAAGGGACAAGATTGTAGACCTACACAAGGCTGAAATGGGCTACAAGACCATCGCCAAGCATCTGGTTGAGAAGGTGACAACAGTTGGTGCGATTATTCGCAAATGGAAGAAACTGTCAGTCTCCCTCGGTCTGGGGCTCCATGCAAGATCTCACCTCGTGGAGTTTCAATGATCATGAGAACGGTGAGGAATCAGCCCAGAACTACACGGAAGGATCTTGTTAATGATCTCAAGGCAGCTGGGACCATAATCACTGCAAAGAGATGTGTGCAAACCTTGTGGCCAACTACATGAAACGTCTGACCTCTGTGATTGCCAACAAGGGTTTTGCCACCAAGTACTAAGTCGAAGGGGTCAAATACTTATTTCACTCATTAAAATGCAAATCAATTTATAACTTTTTTGAAATGTGTTTTTCTGGATTTTTTTGTTGTTATTCTGTCTCTCACTGTTAAAATACACCTACCATTAAAATTATAGACTGATAATTTCTTTGTCAGTGGGCAAACGTACAAAATCAGCAGGGGATCAAATACTTTTTCCCCCCACTGTATATTAGGGCTGCACAACAATGGGTAAAATAATGATGATTGATTTCACTTGACATTATTCACCTGACATAAATAGCATTATTTTTCATTTTTAAATAAATGAAAAGGCAGTTCTTGATGTTTTACATTTTGCATATAAAAAAAGTCAAACAAACGAACAAATAAACAAAAAAAAATAATAAACAAATAAGTAAATACGCCACCATGGTATGAAACCACATGGTCAAATATCATACTAGCCAAGTCACTTTAGCTAAGCTTGTCAATATTGCACTTGTTCATGCTCATGTTCAAGAAGCAAAAAAATCTTGATCACAATAAAATAAAATAAAACTATTAAGTGTGCACTAACAGACAACACACTAATAGTGATACTAAGAATAAGAACAACAGACAAATGGAAATCTGGTGGAGGGTTAGCAAACCTGTGCAATCTGTGTGTGAGACTCTGTAACAGCGTCCTGTAGAGGGCAGAGCTGAGCACGGGCTGAGCTCACTTTCTCCCCCAGAGTGCGGGTTTGTTCCTGGAGACAAAGCAGCTCCTCTCGCGCCCTCACCAACTCCTCCTCATAGTCTCCTATCCTCTGCTCCTGCTCGGAGTGCTCTGACTGCAGAGACTGGATCTGTTCAGAATGCACAAACAAGCACGCACACGCACACCCCTAATTAAACAAATAATATACAAGAACACATGATGTTGTGATAGTGAAGCTACAATAATACACATCAAGTTACAAAGAAGATTCGAGCATCTGACTTGAGAAACACTTGCTTGTGATTTGAATTGTGTGTGTACGAGTTAGGAAAAGCAGTCAAAGCAGAGAGCACTGACTCATTCGTGCTCTCTCTTTTTCACACCCACCAGCTGGTTCTCCTGACCGCACTGCTGGCGTATGAGCTTGAGCTGCTCCTCTAGGGACAACTTTTGCTCATCCAGTCTCTCCAGCGCTTCCTGCACCTCCTGTCGCTCTGCCTGTAACTTCCGCAACTCCTCGCTCTCTTTCTGCACTTCTTCCTGTAGGTCCTAGAGACAGAAAGAAAACAAAAATAACCACACAGTATAATAATATAGACCCACAGACCTGCTACAGTATATTTAATGCTGGGCAAATATTTAATTGGTCTTCCTTTTCTTTGAGAGTCAAGACACAGCAGCAAATTCAATTCTTCCTGAGCTCCATTCCAGGCAATTGAGGCCAAACAAAAAGGGGTGATTCAACAGTGCAGATAACTGTGATAGCTATGGTGCTTTACAAGAGCCACAGCCTGTTACGGGAATGCTTGTAAGGAAGAAATCTGTGTTACTCTCAATAGCTATGGTGAGTTTTGGGTCAATAATGAATATTATTGTATATTTGCAATTTATCAAGCTCTGTTTTTACTTGTGTGCAAAGAAACATCATCTTTTTCATCTGCTTTTGAGACTTGGTATGCTGCTTCTACTTTATTTACCATCCCTATTATTTAGCGTTCTCATCAGTATTACATCACAATTTTATGCCATAGGAAAGACTGTGCTAAACTAAACAAGCACCAATCACCAATCAATTAGATCTCCATACTGTATTGGGAGTACTTTATTGACCCCCATAACATAGATTTGCAATACTGACTGAAGGCTGTACAATAAAAAAAGAAAAAGAAAGAACTGAATAATCACCTTATAAGATTCAAACTGCGTGTCAATGACGCACAAGGAAACAAAAGGAGTTTCACCCAAATTTGGCAGCTCTTTTTACAAAGAGAAACCAAAGAGCACAGAGCTACTGCTGAAAGCGTGTACGAGTCAACTATTGACAGAAAAGATGATCTCACACTCAGCCTGACAAACCCAATGTCCTTGTCTTCCTAGCAAACAAAGAATAAGCACAGTGACACACGACAATGAAAACTAGTGGTTAGCCTTCAGCTTGAAAATGCCATGCATTCAGGCTTTTTCCAAGGTCCAGCTAATATTTACTGATGCAATATTTTTTATTTTTTATATTTTAAATTTTTTTTTTTTTTTTTTTACACAAAACCTGGCAAGATCTGCAGATTAATCTAAATCACTGCAGTCAGGAGTTCACTTTCCCCCTTCCACGTGTACCTCCTGTATCCTTAGAGTCCCCGTGAAGCGCCTTGAATCACAAAGCATTATTCGATGTGTTGACATAATTTCCACTGAAACAGAAAGTCAGGGTGGTACATATCGAGTGGCACCGCCTCCTTTTTAATGGCCAATAGCATTTAGCTTACCTCACAGCCTAGGCAGTATCCCAATATCCCTACTACCCTACTATACGGTAGGCGAAAAGCAGTATGCCAAAAGAGTATTATATCCGAATTCTCAGTATTCATAATACAGTAGGCAAGAAATACCCAGATGACCTACTGCTTCTGCCGAGATTCTGCAGTAGGGAACCAATGGACACTGCGCTATCCCATAAGGCAACGGGACTGGTGCGGAAGAGTGGTCAGAATCAAAAATGGCGAAAGACAGCACGTCAGCTGTTTTTAAGTTATAGGTCAAATGACAATGCCAACATGGCGGATGTAGTATGTCCGGATTGTATTCATGCTACACACTTACACTGATCAGTACATACTATTTCAACGGCCGAGCAGTTGATACTGAATAGAATGCAGTAGGTACCGTCCCAGTACTCGATTTCGAACGCAGCCCTACAACTGTTGGGGATGAGGCACTTCAGATTCTAGAGAGCATTTGATTGGACAGAAAATCTGATGAGAAGCTGAAGTGCAGAATGATGTCATCAAAACTGTTGATCCGTATTGGTCGTAGAGAAAGACCGTAAATTTTGAATGCATACATCTTCTAAATGCGAATTTTGCCATTGTTGTGGAGCACACTAGCTTATAGATAACCTTAAGGCTAACATATTCATACTAAAAGCCACAAAACTTCAATTTTGATTTCATGGGGACTTTAAAGTCCCTTTTAGGCTTCTTAGCTGTGATTTCTGCCCGTATATTGATGTATTTCTTTCTGAAACAGGAAGTCAAAGTGACAGCGTGTTGAAGACTGACTTAAATAACAGTCAGTATCTTTCAAGATACAGCGAAACTGACAGTAACTTAGCGAATTAGCTAAATATGGGAGATATACATTCTACAGAGCATTTAACTGCACTGCTTTTGCCTAAGAATTTTTTTTATGTTTTTTTTCCCAGAAGTGATGAACTATCACTTATTTGAGTCCTCTACAAATTCCAAAGCAAGCCTATTTTTTGTAAAGTGGATACCGAATCTGCATTTGTCCCAATTACAATTTTAAGGAGAACCCCAGAAGAGGAGCATCCGTAGCATCAATATGGCTACCCAGCACAGGGTTGTTTTGTTGTCTTCCTAATAAGGTAGTATTTCAAAAAAATATGTTGCAGTGTTGTCCCTATGCCCCCAGGATGGAAACATTACATCTCACTAGATTAACTGGAAAGATTTATTCCCCTGCAAAGACAATGAGTGCTTCTCATTTCTTTAATTACTTTGCCTCGTTTCCTTTCCTTGCTTCTTATTGCCTCCCTCTCAGGAAGCAAGGAATGGATACATTTAAAGCTTGATGTTTTACAAGATTCTACTCATCATCTGACATCAACATAAAGCAAGACATATATGAAATATAACAGTTAACTTTCCTGCAAGGATTTGTGTGTGTACCTATTGTTTATTTCATTAAGATGATTAATTTTGATTCTTATTCTTATATCATTTATTAGAATGAGTTTTGTGGGAGAGATGGAGCACAAAAACATTTCCACATTGTGTGTGTGTGTGTGTGTGTGTGTGCCTGCGTGTGTGTGTGCGCGCCTCATCCAAAAGCCACTTCTCCCCTTGTTCCTTGATTCCTCCGAGTGGATTTAAAGAATTGGTACTTCTTTAAGGATGGTGAATTTTCGATCGATTTCCAGGTCATAAGCTGAAGGAGGTAGGATCAAAGAATCAAAGAGGCATCACTTAGAGTTTTGGGATGTCTACAATACTGAAATAAAGTTTGATTGCATGTCGAATCCTGCACATCTTCGCTCATTACAATTATACAATCACATGTCTCTGTTTTTCTAACCGGCACTCATTTGGTGCTGGCTTTGTTTTTTTTACTTATTATGTTGTTTTGTACTGTAATGTTTATTCTGTATTGTTGATTTGCCCACACACAGAGCTCTACTGAAACCAAATTCCACCAACATGGTTGCATGGCAATAAAGAACCTTGAATCCTAATAAAAGGGAAACAAATGCATTGAGAGACTGTGTTTCTTAATCCACTGAAAACCATGAGAAGGGAAAATGGGGAAAGGAACTGCTGGTGCTCAGGACAGAGAATCACATTGCTACTCTATCAAACAACAGAACGCCCTTGCACATTCTTTAACTGTTATTTGAAACCCACACCTTTTCAGACAAGAGGAGAGACACAGACACTGAGTGACACAAAGTGAAGTCAAGCAGTACTCATTCTGCAGTTAGCCAGAGGAAGGCATCTGCCCAGTGCAGATTTGTGTCAACATATATATATATATATATATATATATATATATATATATATATATATATATATATATATATATATATATATATATATACATATATACACACACATTTTTTTGCAACAGAGAAAATAAAATTACAGATAAATTTACATTTTGCATCTTCTTATATTGTTCTCTATCAAAAGACACCCCTTACCTCCACCTCGGTGGTCCTCTGTCGAACACTCTCTTCCTTCTCCTTGATCTCCTGTTCCACAGAGCTTTTCTCCCTGAAAGACCAACAAAAGCAAGAGTATTTCAGTACCGCAGCGAGAGATGGTACTGGTAGCCAGGTGGCCACCATCTGGACTGCCTCTCCCTCTAGCACCATGTCTGCCTCTGCCGGAGAGATTCTATAAGAGAGTCTGTGTGAGTGCGCTTGTGATAAGGGTTGGATGGGAGAGGTGCCAGAACTGCACATGGGCAGATAGCTGCCTGGGGGTGATAGAGTAAGAGGAAAGGAGAGAGAGAGAAAGAGAGAAAGAGAGAGAGAGAGAGAGAGAGAGCGAGAGAGAGAGAGAGAGAACCCTCTCTTCTGACAGTCTTCTAGCTTTCTCTCATTGTTTAAAATATGCTAATGCACATGCTCCAATTGAAACTAACTATAAATCAGGTAGTTCCTCAAGGGATTTAAAACAATACCAGGGTATTGCACACAAACAGTGCAGTCAGTGTGTGTGTGTGTGTGTGTGTGTGTGTGTGTGTGTGTGTACGTGTGAGGGAGACAGAGAGAGGGTGACTCATGGTTAGAGATTTAGGAGTTCCATTTTTAACTTCCATTTCACATGAGTTTAAATCCAGAAATGCAATGACAACATGCACTCAACATGGCTTCACTACTGCTTGTTTTTTATCGTCTATAAATAGAACATCCAACCATCAATTTATGTTGATGTACAAGGACTCGGCTCAAATCGAAGCAGCTTCCAAAATCATCTGATTTAAGGGTATGGCTTCCTTTCACGAACATAGAAGCTTTTCTGGTAATTACATTGTAAGTTTATCTTATGAGCATGAACGAATATTCTGGAATGTGTCAAATGAAAAACTGTGATTTTCTGATTGTACTGGTTTATTCTGGAGCCATTATTTTTATGGGAAGTTAAAATGAAGTACTGAAGCCATCTTGAGTGCAGTTTGTCACTGTAATCCTGGAACTTACCTGAAATAGAAGTTAAAACTTCAAATCACAAATCTCTTACCATGAGTCAACGTTCTCTCGTTCTCTAAAATAGTTTCTGTTGCACAGTGAGAGGAAGAAAAAAAAAATTGGGAAAAGATACACAGACAGGGACATGAAGAACTACATAAACAAGTCAGAAATAGCCATGGTCTTGTTATAAAATAGACCCTCATCCACCCACCTACGTTGCTAATAACAGTGATGTGTTACAATCTCAAAGGCACACTATGTTTCCTGCCTCCTTCATGCGAGGCCCCAGCCATGGAGAAGGAGGAGGAGCTGCTTACCTTTCTCCAGAGGTGCCTTGCTGCCGTGAACAATTGAGGCAATCCCAAACAATATGCATCATTTTAGCTGCTTGGGTCCATGCTCAAGAATCCTGAATCCCTTCTCCTTCCTCGAGGTCTCAAATTATTCACCTGTCTTTCTTACTCACTGCAAAAAAAACACCTTCCAATTCCCTTGTTGCCTTGCTCTCTCACTCCTTGCAGTCTCAGACAAAAGAAGTGGGGAAAGTAAAACTGCTTTACCTGACCCACCCATCCACCGTGACTCTGTGGAAGCCTTAGCTGTGATCAGTGTCAGGGCCTGCTCTTTCTTAAAGAGAGAGCATGTTTGTGCAAATAAGCGTCCCTCCCCTCGGGTTCCTCTTCGACACTGGCCCTAATCTGGTACGTGAACCTCAGGAGACTTGCTGCTCCCTAGAACGCAATGAAAGTGTGCGCTCCAGGCCTCACCATCTATCTTACCTTTAACACAACACACAACGTCTCACCTCTCTGTTTAATTCTTTCACTCACAGCTAGGGATCAGCATTTCACATGAGCGTATGTGTTATTCTAACGTCTATTCAAAGTAGGATGACAACACTCATATACCCCACCCTAAGGAGGCTGGAAAAGCAAACAGTCAAAACAACCATTTTCTCGTCTCACCAAGTGGTTATATATGGAAGATAGATAGATGAATGTATAATCTGAAACTTTAACAACAAAATTGCCTCTTTAGTAATTAGTAGTTCTAAAAGCTAAATGTGTGAACAGTTTCTACGGGAAATGAAGCAGCACATACAAAGGTAACACTGGTTACAGCCAGAATCACCCATCTAGCTTACATTTTAAGCTCAAGCAAAGCAAAAGCAAAAAAGACGTGTCCATAAGTGTGATTCAAAGTAAGTGTGATGAAACATTCCTCTATCAAGTAGAGGAATTACAATTCAAACACACTTCAGTTCAAATAATAACCCAATTCCAGCTCACAATACACAACCAGCATTAAAAAAAAAAAAACATGAACTCCTCACCTCTGCAGGTCCATAATCTCATTACTGAGGGAGTCCAACTCTTTAATGGCAGAGAAGTCAGCAGCCTGACATGACAAGGCATTATTCTGCACAGGACAGAAAGAAAAAAAAAGTGAGAGGGGAGATGAGAGAATAGACAGCTTTTTGTACACATTGTTATCAAGCTAATTAGAGAAAGAGGCAAACATCTGGAAAACAAGAGCTTTGCAATGCAAAAATTATACATACACACCCCAGGTGTAAAGCAGAAGGAGAAGAAGGAAAGGGACAGGAAACTATGGAACAGCATATGAGGCTAATACTAACGAACTAACACGAGATCGATCTAATGAAAGCTAATGAAATAGGAACATATGATAAGTCAAATCTGTGAAGGTTTTTGAGGCAAAAAAAAAAAAACATGGTCCAACAGACAGGATTAATGAGAATATGAGAGAGAGAGAGAGAGAGAGAGAGAGAGAGAGAGAGAGAGAGAGAGAGAGAGAGTTAACAGACTCACACAGACAGGCAAACAGATAGACAGCGGAAAGCTAGAAAAAAAGACCCAGATAGAAAGGAAACGCACAATTAGTAGGGAGACAGATTTAACATTACAGTTCTATTATTCTTACACGTCTCTTTATGCAGTGCTACAAAACTATGTCATAATTCTTTATCTTTTAGCTAGGGGATTAAATAATTAAAATAATAAAAATATGTAGAGCAAATGAATGGGGTGGGTACAAATGGGGTGTGTCTTACCTGCCGTGATAGCCTATCAGATGGAGGGATCATCTCCGGAGAGAGAGTTTGAGGTGGATCAATGCCTTTAGAGAGCTTCTGATTGATTAAATAGAGAGCCAATGCAAACTGCTCTCTGGTTAGTTTCCCAATGTCTCCAATGTCACATAGCTCCCTGTTCAACATAGAGAACAAGTGTTTATAAAGATAATGCAAACGTTATGTCTATACAGTACTTCAAAAACGACAACAATAGCAGATAACATTAATACAGACAATAGATATGAATTTATATGTAACATTACTCAAATTAGTGCGTGCTTCCCAGGAAGTTCCCAGGAAAGGAGCGACTTTTTTGCAGCCACAGTCCTTATCCTTTCCTAATAAAAATCTGATGTAGCAAGTTTCACTAAAATTTCGCCCATTTTTCCTCGGCATGTGTTTAACTTCAAGGTGACCACTTATCATACTAACATTGACAGGTTTTGACAGATATGTATTGCATTTTGTAAAAAAAATAAAATAAATAATAATAATAAATTCCTGTACCCACACCTCTGTCAGTCCCTGATTCTTAAAAGAATTTTATACAAGTAGTTAAACAGTCCCTAACAATGACTGGACTGTGTTCTTTGTTGATGCATCTAATGCTTCAAAGCATTAAAGGTTCATCACCCCACATTTTGTCAACAAACAATGTTTTTTTCTTTCTCTGGTTGAAAAAAAAAAAACACTGAACCTCTACGTCCAGCAGGCAACTATGTGTAATGTTTAGTTTCTTTAGTAATATGGCACCACTGCACTGTATTTGTACACTTCTGCTAAACTATGCTAACCATGTCTGGATCAGGTCAGACGCTGAGAATCTTACTAATTCATAAACCACATGGAGGTCTTATTTAAGACAGGTAAATGCCTCATTTTAATATGTTTGTGTGAGTGGCCTCACCATATGCGAGCAAGTGTGGCAGAGGGTAGTCCCGTCTTTAGGAAGATGTCCCTCACCTCCGGCCCAGACACCAACCCGTCCATATCACTGTCGGTCTTAGTGAACAACTCATCATACTTAGCCTTATCGCCAGGCGACACAACCCACTGGAATCACACAGAAAAAGTGAAACAGTGAGACAGAATAGTAAAGAGCAAATATTTCCAAACTGGTCTTCAGGAATCCTGTGGTGTCCCTTGCTTTTACCTCCTAACTCACAATATGCCTAACCAAGCAATAAAGAACACTGAATATCTGGTGCAGGTGTGTTGGGACCTGGAAGAGCGGAAAAATGTTAACTCTGTTATAGAAAGTTGTTTTATGTTTTACAACAGATGTCCAAATTATTTAAGTAATAGAAATAGCCAACTAATAAAACACCACAGTAATTTGAAACAGGGACCCTGGAGCTACGAATTATCTGAATTATGCTGAATTATCATACCACCCTGTTTCAATTCTTACTTTCTTAATGAAATAGTGTTTAAGCTGCAAGTTATTATATAACTGCTGACCTGTGGAGGTGTGGGTTTAGCCGGCAATGTTTGAGAACCAGAGTGGGTGGAACTCCTTTCTTTGAGTGATGGCGGTGAAGGGAGGAGTGGCATGACAGGAGGTGAATTCACTTTTTTCCTTTTCGATGGTGGAACCAGTGGAGGAGGCAGAACCATGGGCACAGGCTCATTCTCAAGAGCTCTGTACACCAAATACATAGCCTACAAAACAAAGCACAATTAAAGCATGCAACCATTACATAACCATTATATAATCAAATTGAAAGCAATTCTCGAGACAGCTCATATATTAGACTCATATACCAGACCACACCTGGTAACGAGTTGTAAAACTGAAACTATACACCAATCAGCCATAACATTAAAACCATCTGCCTAATATTGTGTAGGTCCCCTTATGCTGCCAGAACAGCTCTGACCCGTTATGGACTCCACAAGACCTCTGAAGGTGTGCTGTGGTATCTGGCACCAAGATATTAGCAGCAGATCCTTCAAGTCCTGTAAGTTGCGAGGTGGGGCCTCCGTGGATCAGACTTGTTTATCCAGCACATCCCACTGATGCTCGATCGGATTTAGATCTGGAGAATTTGGAGGCCAAGTCAACACCTTGAACTCTTTGTCATGTTTTTTTTTGCAATATTTGCATTGTGGCAGGGTGCATTATCCTGCTGAAAGAGGCCACAGCAATTAGGGAATTCCGTTGCCGTGAAGGGGTTTACTTGGTCTGCAACAATGTTTAGGTAGGTGGTACGTGTCAGAGTAACATCCACATGAATGCCAGGACCCAAGGTTTCCCAGCAGAACATTGCCCAGAGCATCACACTGCCTCCACAGGCTTCCCTTCCTCCCATAGTGCATCCTGGTGTCATCTCTTCCCCATGTAAGCAACGCACACGCACCCGGCCGTCCACATGGTGTAGAAGAAAACGTGATTCATCAGACCAGGCTACCTTCTTCCATTGCTCCATGGACCAGTTCTGATGCCCACTGTAGCCACTTTCAGCAGTGGACAGGGGTCAGCATGGGCACTCTGACCAGTCTGCAGCTACGCAGCCCCATACACAGCAAGCTGTGATGCACTGTGTGTTCTGACACCTTTCTATCATAGACTGCATTAAGTTTTTCAGCAATTTGTGCTACAGTAGCTCTTCTGTGGGATCAGACCACACGGGCTGGCCTTCACTCCCCACACGCATCAATGAGTCTTGGGCACCCATGACCCTGTTGCCGGTTCACCATTTGTCCTTCCATGGACCACTTTTAGTAGATAGGTAATAACCACTGCATACCGGGAACACCGCACAAGACCTGTCATTTTGGAGATGCTCTGACCCCATAGTCTAGCCATCACAATTTGGCCCTTGTCAAAGTCTCTCAGATCCTTACGCTTGCCCATTTTTCCTGCTTCAAGAACTGACTGTTCACTTGCTGCCTAATATATCCCACCCCTTGACAAGTGCCATTGTAACATGGTAATCAATATTATTCACTTCACCTGTCAATGGTTTTAATGTTATGGCTCATGGATGCATCATATTTCGCAGATGTTCATATAAATTATAGGTGAGAAGTGTATGTTTAAGAGTGTACACGTTAGCACAGGACCCACCACTGCAAACTCATCTTTATCCAGCATTCCATCTCTGTCTATATCACTAAGCTCCCATACCTGCAACAGAGGTTTAAGTAAGCTCAAGTGATGATTAGAAATCAGGATACAGTACTGCCACCTGGAGGCTAATGCTCCACATACATGTTCCATATGCATGGGGGGTTTAAGCCTGTGTGGACCTTACCAAAACAAAAACACCACCCTGAATTCAGTAAACTATTGTGGCTTACCCTGCCCAGCACATCTACAGGGAGCTTGGAGTTCAGCAGCACTGGTTTGACCTTGTCGCCTGTGAGCATGCCACCCACTGGCGCGAGACTGTCAAAGATGGCATCGAATTTCACCTTCTCCTCTGGCTGTACCCCGAACATTCACACATACACCGACACACAAGCACATGAACATAATCAATTCTCATGTCAGACTAGAAAAAAGTGGTAGAATTAAAAAAAAAAGTTGATTATATAAAAGCATTAGCTTAATACATTTTTAAATGTACATTTTAAAAGCTTGGATCATCTCTAACCTTGACCATCCATGGACTGTCAATGGGCACGCCTGCTGGGAGGAGAGGACTGGTTGTGTCGTGCTAGCCAAAAAAAAACAGAGGGAGGAAATATTACCTCACATATACAAGCTGTATTCCTGTTAAAAAGAATATAATTTCTGCAATGTCAGCAAAATTATTTGTGTCTATTTTCTTTTCATATCATTACTCATCAGGGCATCACGGTGTGCTGAAAAACACAATCTGACACATATTCAAGGTGAAACAAAGCTTCAACTTACAAACTTTGGTGGAGGCACAGCCACACTGAGGCATTTTTGGGCAACCTCAAGGCCATTCTGAGCACAAGCCACTAATCGCAGTGCAACAAAAAATTGCTAGAAAGACAATGAGGAGAAACATACATATTATTATTCATTGTTCATTACATAACATAACATATATTATTCATTGTTAAAGTCTTCCAGACTTTCTATCAGTAATGCATCAAAATTAGAGATACCTGTTTGTTCAGAAAGCCTTTGCATTCTGAATCTGCCAAGTCCCATATCTGAAAGAGAAAAATAGGTAATCATATTTCTGAGATAACCCGAAGAGTATCACTTACATGTATCTATGAATGCACAACCTGCATGTGAATATAGTAGTTTTTTTTTTTTTTTTGGATTCAAGAACCAAGGATTCTATAGACTTAGACCAGACTCAGTAGACAAACTACAGTGTAACAGTAACTAGCAAGCACTCGATTTTAAAATAGAACAAATGTTTAGCATTATTTTCATTAAGATACAATGACAAATATCTACACCATGAAATACATTTACAGTACTGCATTCTTCCTTGATTACATGTAGCATTCTGCCTTTAGGGATCCATCATGGGCCTATCTCCTTATTACTTTTGGATGAATGTGTTTGTTTTATTTAGCAGAAGACACAAAAGAGGGGTAAAGGCCAAATTCTCATATATACAATGCAGATAACCATGCAAGAATAAATATTGTTTTGCCACTGCCCACAAAAATATAATAAAGTGCAATATAGTAGGCATACAGTCATGGGAAAAAGAAATTCCATGTTTTTATTTATCACAGAGTTTAAATGCAAGTTTCCCAGGTCTTGTGGCTGCGAAACAAGCTCAAATAATCACTCCTCCACCACCATGCTTGACAGCTGTTTTTTTTAAAATTTATTTTGCCAAACATGGTGCTGTGCATGATGACCAAACATCTCCATCTTGGTCTCAACAGTCCAAAGTTGTGCTTCCATATTCTTCCTGGAGAGAATAGCATTTTCCTAGCAACCCTTCCATGAAAGCCATACTTGTTCAGTTGTTTTCTGATTGTGCTGTCATGAACAGAAATAATTAAATGTTCTTACAGAGGTCTGTATGTCACATAGGACAGCTCTTGGGTTTTTCTTTATATATCTGAGCATTAAAAGGTCTGACTTTGGACTGAATTTGCTGGGACGGCCATTCCCTGGAAGACTGGCAATGGTCTTGACTCTCCATTTGTAAACAAAACTTTTTCACTGTAGAATGGTGAATTTCAAACCCTTCCCAGACTGCTGAGCAGCAACAATTGCTTCTCTGAGGTCATGGCTGATGTGTTTTCTTCATGCATGATGAAAACACACACCTGAGTGCTCCAGAACACCAAGTTCTGCTTTTATTCTAACCTTGTGCATTTTGGTAGCAACACCTGGCTGCTAATTACTCTCAAAGATTGTGGAAGTAGGAAGGATGCACTTATTTTTCCCACCTGGGTTTCTGTATGTTGTTTTGCTTTTTGGGAAAATATGATTACATGTTTAAATCTGTTGCATTTTTTGTCGTCATCTGAGGTTATTTGTTTGTTTATAGAAGTTGGTGAAGGCCACACAATTGTTATTTAGGCCCTCCTTATGAAGGAGGGTGTCCTTTCTTTTTCCCATTACTGTATAAAACACACATACACACAATTCCTTGGTTAGCTTACATGGTTAAAAGCTGACATGAGTGAACATTATTGCTTTTGTAAATGTATCCAGCTACAAATACATCCTCATAAAATAAGGATGTAAACTAGATGAAGTGTCCTTAGAGCAAAGGTTCTGCTATATCTATGTATGTTTGCATCAATATATATTGATGTCATGTCCCGCAGGACTTTGTCTGAATGCTTGAAGTGGTTATATATGCATACTGTGTTCGATATTACCTTGCCAAGGACCAAGTCTGAAAGACCAGACCTTTTTAAGAACAAGGCCGCGTCGGTGGCTGCTACTCGCCCACTGCCAGATGGATCGACCTGCACACAAGCATAGACACAGAACTAAGAAAGGGCATGTTATCTCATGCTGTATTTCCTCTCATATGGGGGCTTTAAATAAAACGACAAAACTATTTCAAGAGTCAATGCTAAAACATCCAGGACATCCCCGTCAATCCTACACCCTCAGTTGAAACTACATAAGGTGGTGCTGAGGAGTTCTGTTCCATGGAGCTAATTTCTGGGCCAGAAAGCAAACCTGAATTTAACAAACTACCCAAGACCACTGAATGACAATACTGCAAATCATTAAGACATTTCTTCTACGGTATCCTTATGGAAATAAAAACAGCTTTAAAAACTAAACGACATCACATAAGTTGCTCACTGTGTTAATTCTTTATTATACTGCATGAATATATCATAATTAGTGCCAGGAAAATATTAAAACAGTAAAGAATTTGACAAAGAAGATTACATGACTATGCAGGAAGACTATACAAGCCTTCTCCAATAGTGACTTAGGCACTTAAGTATGTGTACAGACTTATTTCAGACATGGTTTATTTAGTCAAACTGCTACAGAACGATGAAACTATCTCTCTGCAATTTCTCAATACATACATCTGACTGGTGCAGTGGTTAAAGGTTTCAACACACCCAAATCAATTTATCAGCTAATCTCATAATCGGTCAAATGAGTGTGTTACAATTGGCATGGGCGTGTGAGGTGTGCTGTAATCCACTAGGCCTGCAATTTAGACTCAGCGTATAGTCTTATCTATATGTCTATCTAGCTGCCGTGTGCAGGATGACACATGCATTTGCCTGAAAACAAATTAGTTCAGGTGGGATGCACAGATGCATCATGGGATATCTTTGCCAGGATGGGTAGAGGCTATGCTCACTGCTGACTCATTCTCAGTCTGCAGTCTGATGCAACAGGTCATCATTTATTCAATGAATTATTTATTTGACGAGGCCTCTTATTACAGAGACCATGTTACAGAAAGGATAGGTTCAAAGAGCTGTTAGTTGAATCCACGGATGATGAGTGTTTCTCTTACTATAGGCATCTCATTGTTTTGTTGTAAAATGCTGTACAAATAAACTAAACAGTTAATTTTTCTGTATTGTTTTGAAATATCAGACCTCATTTATCAATATTTCAGTGTTATTTATTGTGTGTAAATGAACATTTTCTGCCTGATTTACAAACGTTTCGGAAACACTGTTTTTCTTTGTTCTCGCGTGTGTATACTGATGACCACCTGCAAAGGGTGTTCCGGTCACAGCTAATTTGCATGTAGTTATGCCCATAAAACATCATAAAAGTTCAAGTGTGCAGACAGCTGGTAAAAGCTGAAAGGCAGAAGTGGAAGTCAATTTGACACACTTCTATGCCAGGGTCTTAATTTACGGGTCCGTGTTTGCTTGTGTTGTTCATTTTTTAAATATTCTTTAACGAATGGTATAATATGAAATAATATGGTGAAATAATATGAAAGGAATGGTTTTCACAAAATGTTCTTGATGGTATTCTTAGGCCCTGACCTACTGAACTAGCATGAGCATGGGTTGTTTTAATATAAAGATTCCAAAGCACTTCTCTAAGTCGCAATAAAATAAAAAATAATATTTTCATTATAAAATTAAGCAATTTAAACTCAACAGTATATTCCATATATAAAAGTGCAGCAATCCATGCAAATGTATGGTTTACAGTACTGTGAAAAAGTATTCTGTCAGTATTGATCAGAATCCTGATTTCTTCTGTTTTTGTGTATATCTCATACTAAATTGTTTCAGAAATGCAAACAAAATCTAAGATAAAACAAGGGCAACCTGAGTAAACACAAAATACAGATTTTAAATGATAAATGTTATTTATTGAAGCAAAAAAGTTATCCAATACCAACTGGGCCTGTGTGAAAATGTATTTGCCCCCACAGTTACTAATTTTACTAAAGTTACACAGAAACTGCATTCATAATGGGGTTCAGCTGGACTAGACGCAACCAGGCCTGATTACTGCAAACCCTGTTCAATCAAATCAGCACTTGAATAGAACTTTTTCAACAGCATGAAGTTGGTTAAAAGGTCTTACCCAGTAACGCACTATGCCAAACTATTGAAGACCTCTTTTTTGATTCAATAAAAAATAAAATAAAACTGTATTGTGTGTTTACTCAGGTTGCCTTTGTTTTATGCTGTATTTCGTTTGAAGATCTAAAACTATTTAGTATGAGATATACAAAAAAAAATTCAGGAAACCACTGTACATTAGTCAATCTTCTCATTTGTAAATTTACACAAACTCAGGAGCATGAGTAGGATACAAACGTTTTCCGAATTTACAGGATTTTTCAGGAATATACCAAATTGCTTGCGTAAACACTCATACGAACAATCTACGCACACATCTGTTCATATTCAGCTTAATAAATGTGTCCCATTGTGAGTAAAAAGAGGTCTCCATGCTTACTTGTCGATAGTACTTGTCGTACACAGGGTTCCCACTCGAAAGCTGTACAAAAGAAAAAAGAAAAGATTATCAGTCTAAAGCAATAAAAATGTTTGTTCCTTACTGAACAGACATCATGGCAGACAAAATCCTGAGATGTAATGCAGCTAAACTATTACATCATTTTGATGTGCGTGTGTCAGAAGGACTGCAACATAATCAGGATACACAGAAAAAAAAAAGAAAGGCCATCTGGCAACCAGCTGGAAATGTATGGGTGTGAATGTTCAAAGCGATTCAGAAAGACCTCACACAGACCAATCCCTTACTGTAGAACCTTCTGATACAGAAAGTGAAAATCAACATCACAGACTACTAATAAAATGAAATGTACTAAAAACTAATTTGCAATTTACATGAAATCACAGAACACCCTCTGAACAAATTCATGATTCAATAGTTTGGAATAGACAAATGATTTTGCCTACTTGAAATCTTTTAAAGTATACAATTATTGCTAAGACTGACAAAATTATTACTAATATTGATCCAGTTTTTTAAGGATAATTGTTAAATGATTTTGGAATATAATTTGTATGATTGCAGACATTTTCGCCACTTTACATTACATTCAGTGCAAAAAGTGGACACAAAAAAATATCTTAGGTTATACCTTGAGAGGACATATCATTTGTAATGATTAGTGATTATCAACAAGATTTATCATTTTAATCCAATACAAATCAGTAATATCTGCCAATTTAATGTCAGAATTCCATTCCAAATTAACCTGTATTTTGTTGAACTCAAAACCCCATCAATAACAATCTTAAACCTGGTACACCTAGGCCATGACATATTTTATCCCATTCAAATCGACCAGTCAAATCCGTTAAAATTACATTAACCGAGCTTATCTGGCTAAATGAAGTCAGCTCAAATAGCACTTTAACTGACTGACTACCTTTGAGGAAAGTGAAAGATTTTTTTTCTTTGTTTATTAGATTTTTCAACCACGTATAATTATATCATCCATTCATCAACATAATTATGAAAGTGAAAGATTTGCTTGAATTTAATTTTGTTCTTGTGAAGGTCCCACTTCAGGGATTTTACATTCTTCTTGTTCTAATGCTCATATTTAATTTCAGTAAGTAATTAAAAAGCCCTTCCCAAGTTGAACACCACCTGAAACTACACAACATTATGTTAAAGCTTAGCTCAAGCTTATTTCTTTAAATGCCTAATAAAAACCTGATGAAGTCCCTCAGATGAGTGGTGAAACAGCAAGTCTATAAGACATGGCCAGACACTTTAGCTTACTATTAATAAAGACACCCTCTTGTATATATTAGCATCATACAGGTGGGTTGGTCTGGGGAAACCCATCGGATACCACTGTGTCTGAATTACGGAAAACAGCCAAAACATTCTACTTATAACATGGTTTAAGATGACTTTATAATTGCCTACTTGCTGCCCAAGTGTGCTTTTCACATGAAGGATGTGATGTCTGTGATGTGTGATAAGTTTAAAAGACTGAGTTGGTAAATGGTATATACATAGAGTGTCAAATTATCTGCGATGGACATGCGCCGTCATCGACACTGTAGGGGTGGCAGCGGACAAAGTTGTCAATTTTGAATGCTAATCGAAAGAAAATGGGAAATTTAGCCAACAGAACAAAACTCACTAAAGCAATTAAGGAATATTTTATCACAAACGTGAGCAAACAGTGATCAGCTGAGTGAAGAGTAACAACGAGGTACCTGTTTGTCAAATGGCACGACTGATGTGGATACCTCAGGACAGGAAAAAAGAGAAACTGATGCGGATAATGCTAATCAAAGCGATAACTTGTTTTCCGTCACAAACTGTCATAATCTTTGTAATAATATTTTTTTTATAGCTATTTTATTTATTTCACATTTAACTAAATGTAAAGCAAATCAATAAATAGTTGTTTAGTGGAGTGGGAATGAAATCTTTAAATGCAATGAATGGAAGGGGTTACTTGAGGCTTCCACATATATAGTTACTGAGCACAGTCTAATAATTGCACAGTTAGAGGTATTAACTCTGTGACAGCTGAACATTCTACACCGCATCGCTTTCTTACAGCGGTCCTCACTGACTGACATCTGAACAGAATCCCAGCTGTTGATTTCAGCCCGGGAGCTCTGCCTCCCTTCAAGAGATTACTGATGCATGCTAAAGTGTTTTATATTGCAACCATCTTCCTTTCCACGCTGAATAACAGCAGAACTTTCCAGAACACGTCACAATCTGGTCAATGCAAATGCACCCGCTACTACTTATCATATAATCTTTTTTTTTCAGTTATTGCATCTCTAACAAGTCAACGATAAACACTTGTAAATAAACATACATAGATATCCATCGACAACATGAGTATTCATTCATTTCTTCCCAGGACACAGCTCCAGAGCTAGAATTGCTGTGTTTCTAGAACAGCTTTTGCTCCCTCCTATGTATACTCAGGAGAATAGCAGGCACATTTCAAAATACTCGAAATGATCAGCGATACAAAAAAAGAGAAATATAGCACAGACACACTTTTCTCTTCACCTGAGATTATAAATGTATAATATTACATATTTACAAAAAAAAACAAAAACAAAAACAAAAAAAACAGCTTTGCCTTGACATCTTGTGTTTCAATCTGTACCTGACCTTCGACTAAGCGTGACATATATACCCGGTTGACAAATGAAACGCATGAATAAATAAATGGAGAAACATAATCAGTGCAGATGTTTCCAAACAGCTGAACTGCGTGATATGATTAAGCAATTAAGAGAATGATGCACGTCATATGCCATGGCCTTCACCGTCACCAGATCTCAACCCAGATGAACACCTATGTGAGATTTTGGAGCAGGGTGTTAGACAGCGCTCTCCACCACCTCCACCAAAACAGTAACTGAGGGAATATCTTTTGGAAGAATAGTGGTTATAACTGCAGTACCATTCCTGAGACTTGTACAATACATGCCAAGAAGCACTGAAGTTGTTCTGGTGGCTTTGTAGTGGCCCAACACCTTACTAAAACATCTTAGGCTGTCTTTCCTTTTAACGTCACCTGTCGATATATAGACCCAATAAAATGAATGCACTTTAATTATGTATTCAGTTCCCTTCAGGCAAGTTACACTTCTAATTAGCATACTAACTTCAAGCGTGGAACTGTGCATAACTTAAAATTAGAAGTATGTATGAAGCAGTTGTCCATTTACTGGAAACTTATGAGAACTGCACTCGTCTAGTTAGCTAGCTTAAACAATATTAATTAGGTGATACAAGTTAGCATGTCTTGACTAGCATCCTTCAGTAAGTGCGCTAGCTTGCTAGTCAGTTAGACAACTCAAAAAACCTCAGTCAAAGTTGTTTAGTGATATCAAATTATCTCTAACAGACAACAGAAAACAAAATGACACATTTCACTCAGGTTTTGCCATAGTTTGACATTTACAAAAGCTTTTTTTTTTTTGTCGACACTAGAGAGCTAACTAGCTAGAAAGCAAGCCACTTCCTCCTGGCTTTACATTCAAAACTAATATCCTTTGACCAAGGAAACTGTGGAGACGTTTATCCGCCTTTCCAGCAGAGTTGACAGCACTGACTGCTTATTTACCAAGTGGTGCGCTTCTTAAGAAAAGTGTTAACCTTTTTCCTAATTATTTTCACTTAGCAAAATCTACCATTTGGACTTGTGCTAGCCAGCCGCTTCGCAGTTGTGGTGGACATAAAGCCAAACTGCTGCTGCTAACGTTACACACTTCATTTCAACAACGATAAGACAACGTCCATGTCCTGTTACAGTCTGCGGTATTTTAAAGTTAAGACTTTTAGACGTAAAACAAAAGTACAGTAATGTTGCACGATCTTCTAAAGAAGGCAAGGCGAACACTTGTAACTCATTTTAAAAGTGACACAAACTAGCAACGCCCTTTTCGCAGTCCCTAAGATTAGACACAAGGCTAAGCTAGAAACTTTTCTCCAAGCACTGTCTGTAAACAGCTTCAAACCACACAAAGCATGACTGCGTTCAACTTCAAAACTTGTGTACGCGCAACAGTGTGAAGGCGTGTTTAAGATAATTAGTTGTTTTTTGTTTTGTTTTTTAACTTGGAAGATAAATGTTAAAATTGATTGCAAACCATGATTACCTGAGTCAAGGAAAGACTGGCAGCCATAATGTTTCTGTTCCCACTAGTCCATCCTGCGCTCTGCGATAGGCGATGAGGCCGATAAAGACACCCAGAAATCCCGGAGCTGGAACCCGGTACTATACTGGATTAGATCTGGATCTGTATCTGGACTCAGCTGAAGTGCAGAGCTGAGAATCAACTATATTCATGCATTAAACTGTGGCGAATCACGATTTATTTGGCATTGACAAATTGTGCCATATGTAACCCTGCTAAAGAATCCAGCTTGTTCTGGCCAGCTACCATCTGCCAAAACACAAGCCATGCTGGAAGACCATTTTTTCCCAAGCTGGTGGGTTCCATCCATCCAGGGAACTCGGGGCACATGGCAGGGGACACCCTGAACAGGATGCCAACTCATTGCAGGGCACAATCTCACACACATTCACACACTACGGACAATTCAGAGATGCCGATCAGCCTACAGCTCATGTCGTTAGACTTGGGGAGGAAACCAGAGTACCTGGAGGAAACCCCACAAAGCACGGGGAGAACAGGCAAACTCCACACATGCAGGGCAGAGGTGGGATTCAAACCTCCAACCCCAGAGGTGCGAGGCAAATGTGCTAACCACTAAGCCAGCTGGTAAGTTATTTTTCATTCATTCATCTTTAGTAACTGGATCCAGTGCCTGGGCATGAGGTGGGGATAAAATCTGGATAGTATGCCCGTCCAGCGCAGGACACCCATCACACACACACACACACACTCTCTCTCTCTCTCTCTCTCTCTCTCTCTCGCTCATGGCCAATCCTCTTCCAAGCCATCATTTTCCATACCGCTTATCCTTCACAGGGACACGGGGGAGCCTGGAGCCTATCCCAGGGAACTTGGGGCCAAGGCAGGGGCCAGGGCACCATCACATACACATTGACACACTATGGACAATTTGGAAATTCCAATCAGCAACACGTCTTTGGACTGAGGGAGGAAACATCAGTATCAGGAAGAAAAATGCAAACTCCACACACAAAAGTGCATAGGTGGGATTAGAATTCAAGAGGTGCAAGAAAATGTGCTAACCACTAAGTCACCATGCCCCCCTTTTACTGACTCGTTTTTGGGAAGTCAGAGGAAACTGGAGAACCCAGAAGGAGCCCATACAAACATGCACAGAAACGGCAAAGACAGTAATGGGAGCTTACTTATTACTAGACTACATTGATCAATATATGTTTGAGATTTTCTAGTTACCTTTCTCTTAAAAGTAACTTTCCCACGATGTAGCACTGATTCAGAAACTGTTTTCTTTCTACCAACACTTACTAACTGGCAAAGATACTGGTTTGACCAGCTCAGTCTGTGTTTTGGCAGCTGGTAGCTAGTAAAACCAAGCTGGATTTTCCCAGATGTTACATATGTAAAGCTACCATATATCATTGCTAGGCCAGGATACTGTAACATTGGAGAGAAAGAAGTTCAAGTGCACTTTTGAATTATGTTAACTATTAAATAAAGTGGTAAATTTATTCTTAATATTTGAGTTGACCATAACCCTGGCATAAACTGGCACAAATATTTCACTGAAATAAAACATAGGGGACAAAAGATGATTAAATCAGTAATAGTTATACAAAAGGGTTACAAAATTGTTATTAGTTTAACTTAATTCCTAACATGAGTGTCAGCTTTATTTAAAAAAAAAAAAAAAGATTTGAATTATAGTTTACTTGAGTCCAGACCACAAAGTCAGAATTTGGACTCTGGCATAAAGCCTCAAAGCACAATCCATTTTCCAGATACAGATTTTATTGTATCTATTTTTTGTTATTTTTAATTTCTGGCCACAAGAAAGCATGGAGACCCCTGCTGGTTAAATAGAAGACTTATTAAAAGAAACTAATTCTACACTATTGGGAAATGTGAACGTACTTAATTTGAGATTACTTAACAGTGAATTGTGGGTTGATTGTGCAGTTAAACCAAGAACCCTAAAGGGTTCTTATCCCTCTGGGGCAACAGTTAAATGCTTTAAGTAGCATCCTACAATACAGGGGTTTACCTTTCAGAGAGCACTCCAAATTGAACCCCTTTAGGAAGATAAGAATCCTTACCTAACCAAAGAACCCATGAACAACTGTTTTTTTTTTCTTAGTGTAGTGTATTTGGAATGCTGTCGTAATGGCAAAGACCCTAATCAGATTGGCTTATTTCTTTTCAGTAATTACTTGTAATAAAGAGTGAAGTTATTTTTTGTGTTATCAAACACTAGGCCTATATTCATATCAGAATGTTCTACTTTGTTCAAAAAACAAAAAGTGCCAAACAGATCCAAAATTGATAGTCAAATATAGTCAACTAGCCAAGACACATTTGGTGCCAAAGGTTTGCTTCAGTTTTGCACTGGAGTTACAAAGCTAATATCGCTAACAGTTACACCGGTCAGCCATAAAATTAAAAACATTGACAGGTGACGTGAATAACATTGATTATCTCATTACAATGGCACGTTTCAAGGGGTGGAATATATCATGCAGCAAGTGAACAGTCAGTTCTTGAAGTTGATGTGTTGGAAGCTGGAAAAATGGGCAAGCATAAGTATCTGAGCAACTTTGACAAGGGCCAAATTGTGATGGCTAGACGACTGGGTCAGAGCATCTCCAAAATGGCAGGTCTTGTGGGGTGTTCCCGGTACGCAGTGGGTAGTACCTACTAAAAGTGGTCCAAGGAAGGACAACAGGTGAACCAGCGACATTTCAGTGATATAATTCATAAATCTATTTTTTATAGATCACAGTATAAGGGTGTCAGAAACCCAATCAGCTTAAGATTGATTGATGAACAATGTGATGCAGTTCAAGTGATGCGAGATGATTGTGACATAATTTGTACAGTATTAAAGTGGAGGCTATAAGCTTCCTTAACCATTTAGCACTTTAAGCTCCAGTGCAAAACTAAAGAAGCAACATTAAAAGACCAAACATTTTCACAGTTCAACTACATTTGTGTAAATGTGTGTACATTTTAACTTAACTACTGCTTCATACCGGTCACATATATTTGCTGGGAGAAGGCTATAATTGAAGCCGAATCGGTACTGCAAATTAGGCCAGCACGTTAACTGCATCTTAAATTTCAAGCACAGTTTTACTGGAGACCCATATCAAACCACAACTATTTTAAATAATCTTTCTTTCTAAAAATCTTTCTAACCCTATACAGCAGCTTTGCAGTACTCCCATCTGGTTTGTGGAACAGCCGGTTTGTGGAATCTGGTTTGTATTTCCACGTCAGTTATAAAGTTTCTTCATAAGAACAAAAAGTCACACGTGTGAAAGGGGCATGAAGGTATGTCAAATATTAACAATACAATTTAATACAACAAAAAAATTATAATTTCTTTGAGGTTAGATTTGGAATCATACAAACAAAAACAAAAAAACTTACAAGGATTCTCGCTCTCACACACAGACACACAACATACAAAGTTCAAGCATATTGCACTATGGATGGAAAATGAACAGCAATCTGTTGGAATCTCAGGCTCCTAGATGTTCAGATAATACAGCAACAGAAATGAATGAGGACAAAACGGTGAGTTCAACTGAACAGTAGTGATTCATAGAGACTTTGTGTACCATCAATTTTTGCAGCCTTCTTAAACATGTTACATAATTTCCCCAATCCATCATGTTCACTGTATTCATTACAAAGGTGGGCAATTCCTCTTATATCAGTTCCTCTGAACACCACTTGGTTATGCTGACGAAGCTCAATGAAGTATGGTTTAGTTATAAATATGTTTGCAGCACCAGAACTGAACATGTTAAATGTCTGAGATGAGAAACAAAGGAATGTCCAACACAGTTCAGGTCTCTGCCATATTCCTCCACTGAGAATAGGAGACAAGGCAGGAGTTTCATTTCAAGTCTACAACTCATCCTTAAGTTTAGAGTCTGTTTCCTCCTCCACTTCATCATCTTCATCATCTTCCTCCTCCTCTTCCTCATCTTCATCCTCCTCATCTTTGTCTTCTTCATCCTCATCATCCTTTGCCTCTTCACTTCTTTTCTTGTCCTCTTCCTCACGTTTCTTTCTCTCTTCCTCCTCTTGACTATCCTTCATCTTTTTTTCAGCATCCTGTTAAGCAGAACACATAGCATTAACTAAAAAAAAATAATAATTAAAAAAAAAAAAAAACTCTGGCCATAAATTAATTATGTTAAGCACCGATTACAATATACACAACACATTTGCAAATCATGACATCGGGGCAATAAATAGCCTTAATAAAAAATAGCTGTAGAATAGCTTTATTAGTATTCAGAGGAGAGCCATCCGCCATATGTATGGGATAAAGGGCTTTAAAGAGAGTAACTATATAGCTTGCTTAAATGTTAAACACTTTTGGCCATCGGTACAATGTCTGTTGTTTTAGCTTCTGCTTCAAACAGGCCAATTTTTGCTCATGGCCAAAGCAACTTTCTTATTATTTATATAAAATTCAAACAAAACAATCTTTGGTTGTGTGAATGGCACTATATAAATATGTAATTCACTATAATCATGTACCTAAGGAATGTGTAGATCAATCCTGTGAATACAACCAAAAGACAAGTGGCTGGCTTTTACCGTTTGAGCATGTTAACAGCGTATCTTTAAATAATAACTACATCAGTGTTATTGTTCCCACTCTGCAATATCAGCAGCTAAACCTGAAATATAATTAACAGCCAGGTGAACACACCACCAGAACCATGATCAACTTTGGGTACACATTTATAATTGCTTTACCAATGTGATATAAACGCTCTTAGCAACTATTTGGAAGCTTTTTAATTAGTCCAGAGGATGCATTTCAAACCAGTCATATGTCCTATTAATGCATTTAGAATATGAATGTACCTTTGTTGCACCCCAAGTCTCATCGCCAACCTCCTCAGCCAGTTTTGGGTCATTGGTAATGAGAAAGTTGTCAAAAATGGTGCCAGACTTCACCTGTTCCAATACAATAAAGTAGTGTGGGTTAGTACATGTAAAAGAGGCTCTTCTCATACAAGAGAAGTTATATATTAAATCTGTCATGTATAACAACAAAAAGACCATCACACCTTAATCCTTCTCATGTCATAAGAGATAATAGGATTCATACCTGCCACAGGTCCAATCCAATCACTCCAATGCTGCTGTATTTGTAGATCTCAGAATCAGGAGTGTATTCAGGGTTGTCAATTTCAGGGTGCACCCATTTTCCTTTGTAGGCAGGATTGTCAATCTGTTTTGGCTTCCACTCACCCTAAGAAAGGGGGAAACCCATTTTATGAAACATTCTCAAAGAACAGCTGTCCTACTATGCTACAGGTTTTCAAGTAAAAAGCAACGATACACTCTTTACTCTACTTTGAAGACAACACATTTTTTTGAACACTGAAAGTTTATTATTTTTGCCAAATGTTTCTTTGGTACATTTGTTAACTCTCTGAAATGCTACACTCAATGAGGAAGCACTCACTTATGGCATAGGTTTATGGAAATCCCAAATTCATCTACTGTGATGTTTATATATAGCACAAAAAAAGATCAGATCAGTTCTAAAATTACATATAGACTGTACATTTCTAGTTACACTGGGGCATCTACCAGAGTTCTAGACAGAACCTGCATCATGTCCACTGTAATAATATACTCTATATTCCATTTCTGTACGATACCTTTGGAAAATTAGCACAGGTGTTATTTTTAAATCCTCTTATTAAAGGGAGGATTAAAGAATTAAAGAGAGATTTGTGTACCTTGTAGTCAGGGTTGGTAACCATGGCAGGCTCCCATTCTCCATCCATCTCTTCATCCCAGTCATCAGGCTTTTTGGCATCAGGATCAGGGATGGTCTCAGGCTTGTCCCAGTCCTGTAGAAAGCCAAAAAGACAGAATTTTTTTTAGAAAGAATCAGTAACTGTTATATGTGTAAAATAGCTTAAGCTATATACAATTAAGCATATAAAGTGCACAGAAAGGCACTCCAAATATGCAGAGGACCTCGCTGCTAAATTAAATCCACTTGTTTGGGGAAATCATTTAAAAATAAAAATACATATAAACACAGGAGTTTAGGACTGAAAGTAGGGACTTTGAATGTTGGTACGATGACAGGTAAAGGCAGAGAGCTGGTAGATATGATGCAGAGGAGGAAAGTCGACATTCTGTGTGTGCAGGAGACCAGGTGGAAAGGGAGCAAGGCTAGAAGCATTGGAGCAGGGTTTAAACTGTTTTATCATGGGGTGGACAGGAAGAGAAATGGAGTAGGAGTGATCCTGAAGGAGGAGTTTGTGAAGAATGTTCTGGAGGTAAAGAGAGTGTCAGATAGGTTGATGAGTCTGAAGCTGGAAATTGAAGGTGTGATGTTGAATGTTGTTAGTGCTTACGCTCCACAAGTAGGTTGTGAGCAAGAGGAGAAAGACAGATTCTGGAGCGAGCTTGAGGAAGTGATGCAGAGTGTTCCCAGAGGTGAGAGAGTGGTGATGGGGCAGACTTCAATGGACATGTTGGTGAAGGGAATAGTGGGGATGAGGAAGTGATGGGCAGGTTTGGTCTTCAGGTAAGGAACCCAGAAGGACAGAGGTTGGTAGACTTTGCTAAAAGTATGGAGATGGCTGTGGTGAACACGTACTTTCAGAAGAGGCAGGAACACAGGGTGACATATAAGAGTGGTGGCAGGAGCACACAGGTGGACTATATCTTATGTAGACACTGTAATCTGGTGGAGATTAGCGATTGCAAAGTAGTGGTAGGAGACAGTGTAGCTAGACAGCATAGGATGGTGGTGTGTAAGATGACTCTGGTGGTGAGGAAGATGAAGAGAGCAAAGGCAGAGCAGAAGACAAAGTGGTGGAAGTTGGAAAAGAAAGAGTGCTGTGTGGTTTTCAGGGAGGAGTTGAGACAGGCTTTAGGTGGTCAGGAGGTGCTTCCAGATGACTGGACTACTACAGCCAAAGTGATCAGGGGGACAGGTAGGAAGGTGCTAGGTGTGTCATCTGGAAGGAGGAAAGAAGACAAGGAGACTTGGTGGTGGAATGAGGAAGTTCAGGAGAACATCCAGAGGAAGAGGTTAGCTAGGAAGAAGTGGAACAGTGAGAGGATGGAGGAAAGTAGACAGGAATATAGGGAGATGCAGCGTGAGGTTAAGATAGAGGTGGCAAAGGCCAAACAGAAAGTTTATGAGGACATGTATGCAAGGTTAGATAGTAAAGAAGGTGAGAGGGATTTGTATCGGTTGGCGAGGCAGAGGGATAGAGATGGTAAGGATGTGCAGCAGGTTAGAGTGATTAAAGATAGAGATGGAAATGTGTTGACAGGTGACAGGAGGGTGAGGGAAAGATGGAAGGAGTACTTTGAGGAACTGATGAATGAGGAAAATGACAAGGAGATAAGAGTAGTAGAGGCAAATATTGTTGAGCAGGAAGTAGAAAGGATTAGCAAGGGTGAAGTTAGGAGAGCTTTGAAGAGGATGAAGAGAGGAAAGGCGGTTGGTCCTGATGACATACCAGTGGAGGTATGGAAGTGTCTAGGAGAGATGGCAGTAGAGTTTTTAACTAGGTTGTTCAACGAGGTCTTAGAGAGTGAGAGGATGCCTGAGGCATGGAGGAGAAGTGTTTTGGTGCCGATTTTTAAGAACAAGGGCGATGTGCAGAGTTGTGGAAACTACAGCGGTATTAAGCTGATGAGCCATACAATGAAGTTGTGGGAAAGAGTAGTGGAAACAAGGCTAAGGGGAGAAGTGAGCATTTGTGAGCAGCAGTATGGTTTCATGCCAAGAAAGAGCACTACAGATGCAATATTTCCTTTGAGAATGTTGATGGAGAAGTACAGAGAGGATCAGAAAGAGCTGCATTGTGTCTTTGTAGATTTAGAGAAAGCATATGACAGGGTGCCAAGAGAAGAGCTGTGGTATTGTATGAGGAGGTCTGGACTGGCAGAGAAGTATGTTAGAGTGGTGCAGGATATGTATGAGAGCAGTAGGACAATGGTAAGGTGTGCGGTAGGTGTGACAGAGGAGTTCACAGTGAAGGTGGGACTGCATCAAGGATCGGCCCTGAGCCCCTTCTTGTTTGCGGTGGTGATGGACAGGCTGACTGATGAGGTCAGACAGGAATCTCCATGGACTATGATGTTTGCGGATGACATTGTGATCTGTAGTGAGAGCACGGAGCAGGTGGAGGAAAGTCTAGAGAGGTGGAGGTTTGCTCTGGAGAGAAGAGGAATGAAGGTTAGTCGCAACAAGACAGAATACATGTGTGTGAACGAGAGGGATCCAAGTGGAACAGTGAGGTTACAGGGAGAAGAGGTAAAGAAGGTGCAGGATTTTAAGTACTTAGGGTCAACAGTCCAGAACAATGGGGAGTGTGGAAAAGAGGTGAAGAAGCGTGTGCAGGCAAGTTGGAATGGGTGGAGAAAAGTGTCAGGTCTGTTGTGTGAAAAGAGTACCAGCAAGAATGAAAGGAAAGGTGTACAGGACAGTAGTGAGACCAGCGATGTTGTATGGTTTGGAGACAGTTGCACTAAGGAAAAGACAAGAGGAAGAGTTAGAGGTAGCAGAGCTGAAGATGTTGAGGTTCTCTTTGGGAGTGACGAGGATGGATAGGATCAGGAATGAGTACATCAGAGGGACAGCACATGTGAGATGTTTTGGAGACAAAGTTAGAGAGGCCAGGTTGAGATGGTTTGGACATGTTCAGAGGAGGGAGAGTGAATATATCGGTAAAAGGATGCTGAGGTTAGAGCTGCCAGGCAGGAGGCCGAGAGGAAGACCAAAGAGGAGGTTTATGGATGTAGTGAAGGAGGACATGAAGGTAGTCGGTCTGAGAGGAGAGGATGCAGGGGATAGGGCTAGATGGAGGCAGATGATTCGCTGTGGCGACCCCTGAAGGGAACAGCCGAAAGGAAAAGAAGATATTATGTTTAACAATATCTTTATCGCCCACTAGATGGTGCTGTTTGTCTTGGAATGATCATTTATGGAAAACTACAAACATAATAATAATAATGATAATAATTAATAATTAGTTACATTTATATAGCGCTTTTCCAGACATTCAAAGCGCTTTACATAGTATGGGGGAAAATCTCCTCAACCACCAGCAGTGTGTAGCATCCACCTAGATGATGCAACAGCAGCCATAGTGCACCAGAATGCCCACCACACACCAGCTACTGGCGGAGAGGAGAGGAGGGTGATGTAGCCAATTCAGGGATGGAGATTATTAGGGGGCCATGATAGACAAGGGCCAATAGGGCAATTTCACGAGGACACCGGGGTGGTACCCCTACTCTTTACGAGAAGTGACCTGGGATTTTTAATGACCACAGAGAGTGAGGACCTCAGTTTAACGTCTCATCCAAAAGACGGTGCTCTTTTTACAGCATAGTGTCCCCATCACTATACTGGGGCATTAGGACCCACACAGACCACAGGGAGAGCACCACCTACTGGCCTCCCTAATACCACTTCCAGCAGCAACTTTAGTTTTCCCCAGGAGATCTCCATCCAGGTACTGGCCAGGCTCAACCCTGCTTAGATTCAGTGGGAAACCAGGCAAGAACTGCAGGGAGATATGGCTCTGGCTGTAACTGGCTGTAACTGGCCGTAACTGGCCATACCCTTAAACATGAACTTAAAATCTGCCATTGATCCAAATGTGTTGAAATGCTATATCTGTGGGATACATTTCTCTACCATGTCAATTTTGAAATGGTCAGCAATATTGAGGAGGAATCCACCATTGCTGCTTGCAGCTATATTTACAGTTTATTTTTAAACAACTCACCTCTGGCTTTTTATCATCAGGGTCATCGATTTTCTCCCGCTCGTCCCAGTCTTCAGGCTTCTTTGCATCTGGATCCTTGATCTTCTTCGGGGGCAAAAAGTCCCAATCATCCTCGAGAGAGCCAGACTCCACCTTCTTATTGTCAATCTTCACCTCATATGTGTTGTCAGGATTAACGACGAGTGTGTACAGGTGGGAGTATTCATCATCCTAGTTATCAACATCACAGGGTTAGTGGAGTCATTTTTCCAACAACTAATAAAAAAATATGGAATTAGCATACTGGGAATACCATGTAGAACTGACTTTACCTTGCACCTGATATCTTTGTTGATCAAATGATTCTTGCCCTTGTAAGTGAAGATGACATGAACCTTTTTAGTGCCAGGGCCACAAATATCAGGACCTTAAACAGGAAATAACTTCAATAAATATTCCAAATTCTTTATTCTTAGTATAAGGTATCAGATACCAAATTATGAAAAAAGAAGCTCTCACCAAACATTATATTGTATGTGGAATCTCCATTCATTTCCTCTTGCTTGAGGTCTGATGGGAAAAGCTTAATATAACCTCCTCCACAGTCTATGCTCTGCTCATGTTTCACTGTGAACTGCACGACCAGTGGCTGGTCCTTATTGCTGAAGTCCTCAAACCGAGATGAGATGGCATAGAAGTGAGCATCCTGGCTGGTCTGAAGGCCTGTGGGACAACACGATAATATCTAGCTCAGTGATATTATATAGCAGTTCTCGGTTCATAAAGTGTGTGCACATACATTTGCTCTACCACAGAAGTGTCAAACTCTAGGCCCACAGGCTGAATACAACCCGATTCCTTGTAGTTTATATAGTTGCGAGCCAACAGTTAATCTAGATAACATATGCACTTGTAATAAACCCATACAAACTCAAAATTAATTACCTGTATAACCTTTGAGGACATACGAAAGTGCCAGGACACAAAATTGTGTTTGACACTCTACAATGTGCATAAGGGTGGGGGTCCATGATTGCAGTGCAATTTAGCCCTTGTAACTCTAAAAATTAAACCTTAAAATCATTTTTCAACATTGAATCTGAGAAAACATACATTGCACTTTCTATTTTTTGTTTTTTAAACAAGGTTTCTTTGATGACAATGGCTGCATTTTTCTGTTTAATGAGTAATAGGGTTGAATTTTTTTTTATTGATAATTTAAGTTATAATTTGTGTAACAAGTTTGCACTTATGAATTTCCACATCAGTCAATATACCAATATAATTAAAAATAAAGAACAAAGGAAGGAGAGAACTTCCTTCCTCTTAAACATATGACATGTGGATATTCCAAATATATATATGTATATATATATATATATATATATATATATATATATATATATATATATATATATATATATATATATATATATATATATATATACACACAAACACATTTAAACTGCTGCTTTCTAAGTGCTGTATGTTTTGTTTGTAGTTTAAGTTATTTATCTGCAATATGCACATAGGCTGTTGTAAACATCGGCGGTGTCTTTAATGCCTTGTGTTCTGTTGGCTACTTAACAACGGGTCAGACACCGGAGACAGAATATAAGAGCTGAAATGACCAATCTTGAATAAATCTATGTTTTGGGGGAACAATGAAGACAGAAACACTTTTCATGCCTGGGGAAACTCCTTCCAGCATATGTGTGCTATCATGAGTGCTGTATGAGTGCAAATAAGACATGACAGCAATGTCAGAGTGAATTCACCTATTTTAGTTTTTTTTTTTTTTTCTTTTTTAAGAAGCAGTTGGTGTCAATTAATATTTCACCATTTTTATAATCCATTTTATTATTTGTGGAGTCAAACTGGCCCAAACGTAACTTGTATAATAGAAATATGAAGAGGGGAAAAGCAGATGCATCAAAATGTAAATTTGTCCTTTTTCTAATTTTACTAATATAAAAAGGGTCATTTTTGCCTTGAACAGAACACAAGTGTTAAAATGTCCTTTACCTTTACCCCAGTCATGGAATCACTCAAGGTTTTATTTTCTAAGATTGGTGCATTTTATTGCACAAAATACAAGATGCATCATTTAGAGATTTGATGAATTGTTGACAAAGATTTTCATCAAAGCCAGAACATGAGAATTTCAGCACTAAAGAGGAAAGGACAATCTTACCCTTGTCTTTCTCTGCATCGCCATAAAATTTGCCGGCCGACAGCACAAACTTGCCATAGTCGGATTTATGGGTGGATTCCAGCCACCGGCTTTTCCAGGCATCTACACAAACAGAAAATAAGAGCAAAATCTTTACTTAATAAAAAGCACCTGCGAGGTTACCTAATGTCTGGAGGAAAAGTGTGACGCCCTGGCGTTTTTATTCACTGGAAGGCTATGCGTTTTTCCAACATATAATATGCAACTTTAATGCAAGTCAATGTTTATATTCAATGTTTATATAATGTTATATATACATTATATATAATGTTTATATAACACTTCCATTGTTTCAGACTGCATGTTTACACAGAACAAAGACAACACATAAAGCACGGTGTAAGATGTTATTGTTATCAATAGCTGTCGGTAGCATAGCCATGGGAGTGGCGTGACTAATATTAAAAACAAGACTTTTAACTTTAGATAAATTCTTTAAGAAGAAAGAAACACATACATCAGGTTATTGAATCATCTCCTATGCATATGGACAGTTTACAGTAGTGTAAATATAAAAATGAACACATTACCCCCGTCTTCAAACTGCTCTCTGAAATAAACGGACGATTCTGCAGTTATTAAGGCGAATGATAAGCTTATGAAAAGCAAACAGAGCGCTGTCATTTTGTCCAAAACAAATATGCTCTCAACAGACTACTAGACAATACATGAATTAGCTTGAAAACCGTTATAATGTCACCCGAGCACGCATTAATGCCGGTGATACCACAACAACGCGCTTTTCTAAATCAATGAGCACTTCTTTGCGTTGCCAGGCTCTCCTCTTGGCTCAGAACAGATGGCCTGCTCTCATTGGCCCAGAGCAGTAAGAGGCGGGGTCACAGATTCCGACCAATAAAATTATTAATAAAAATCCAATGGACAGCATGTTTGGCCAATTCAGTGTTACCACGCAGTTAACTCGCAATCCAAAGAGGATGACGTAAAATAATGATTTTGGGATGGAGAAAGGGAATCACACATTTTAAATATTTACTGGCATTATTGTGGTTAGTGGACAATTTAAAAAAAGTCACGTTTGCCTCACACCTCCAGGGTTAGGGGTTCGATTCCTGCCTGTGCTCTGTGTGCGTGGAGTTTGCATGTTCTCCCTGTGCTTTGGGGGTTTCCTCCCCCAGTCCAAAACTGCATTGTAGGCTGATTGGCATTTCCAAATTATCCGTAGTGTCTGAATGTGTGTGTGTTTGTGCCTAGCTATGGTTTGGCACCGCGTCCATAAAATACGTATAAATATTATGTCCTTTAATGCTTTCATATATGTGAAAATATAACTTTTTGGAGCGTTAGAAAAGTCAGAAGAAAGGACACAAAACTGGTTCCAGTCTAAAACATTTTATGTGTAACAGCTAAAATTAAATTCTTCACAAAAGGTTTAGAACTTTAAGCTGGTGACTTTGTAGTGAAAATGTTACTGACACAAAATTCTAAAAGCAAAATACAGTGTTTAAAATGTTCAAAATATACATAATGACAATTTAGAATTCCTTAAATAAAAAGCGTTAATAGCTTACTATTATAGCAAACCAGAATTAAAATGTCATTTTTATTTGGATTTTTTTTTTTTTTTACACAATGTAGATTCATGTCAACCAAAATGACTAAACTTGGTGATGTATTTTCATCTAAAACATTTAAATTAAATCCTTTCACTTCAACAGTAATGACATTGTAAACTCTACCATGTACTTCCATAGTGTATTGAAAAGCAATTTAGACGTTAGACGTCTAAGGGGTACACGCTAATCCCAGACTAGGCATTGTTCTTATTGCTGTCACAATCTGGTATTTTCTCTAGAAAAATAGACTTTTGTTGTAATAGAAACAACAGTAATTTTGATAAACAATGATCTGTCATATAATTTCAACTGCTTTCCTCTGTCTCCTGAACCTTAAAATCCTGTGTCCAATTAAAGTGACAAAACCCCAAATAATTCAATTTAAGGCATTCATAAACAGCAGATGTTTACATTAAATAATACAAAATGTAAAAGTAAAAAAACAACAAAAAAAAACAAAAAAACAAACAAACAAACAAACAAAAAAAACACAGTAAATAACTGCCACAATTGACCTATACATTACGGTGCTTTTCCACAGGAAAGTGTGTTATGAAAACAAATATGTGATCTGAGATTTTGTTGTTTTTTTTCCATTTCCTAGTGAGCGTACAGTACATAAGTGCCCTTAATGAATTTGGTCCGTCTCCCCCCCTGCCCAAACTGTGCCAAATAGGTGACGTGTCACTCATTTTGTAAAAACATTAACTACCTAGAATCAACAGAATCCCAGAAATCAATAGTTATAAAGTTCACATGAGATGGAATGGAAAACATGGTTGAATATACACACACACACACACACACAATGTTGTGCGGAGTCATTTATAAATCATTTTTGTGGACTTGACCACATGTGAACCTGTTTCTCTGCACCAAATTTAACACATTTTCATATCAGTATTTCTGGCAACAGAGGCTCACATAAATAAAACTGGCTCAAAAGGCAACAAAGAAGAAACATTTTAGTGAGTCTGAAATTGATGTTCTTTAACAGAAGTGCAGTCAAGAGCTGACACAATGCTTTTTTGGAAGTCTTAGCAATAGTATTGCATTCCAAACAAAATATGTTGTGTGGCAGTGCGTCACGGCTGCCGTCACTGAAGCTGGGGGTAAAGGCCGGACTTTGCCCGCAGTGAAAAAAGCGTCCGGATATTAAATTTCAAGGACAAAAAGCCGATTGCTGCATACAGAACCAGCGTATAATCCACTGGGCAGGACATGGTCTGCCTGTGCCAGTGTCTAGCCTCCATCATTGGGCACAGTGCAGTTAGTGGTAGAATTCCCAATAATGCCCGACATTAATGCTTGGATAATGTTGACTAATGAACTTGTACAACCCCAATTCCAAAAAAGTTGGGACGCTGTGTAAAATGTAAATAACAACAGAATACAATGATCTGCAAATCTCATAAACCCATATGTTATTCACAATAGAACATAGAAAACATATCAAATGTTTAAACTGAGGAAATGTTCCATTTCAAGGAAAAAAAAAAAAGGTCATTTTGAATTTGATGGCCGCAACACGTCTCAAAAAAGTTGGGACGGGGGCAACAAAAGGCTGGAAAAGTAAGTGTTGAGGGGGAGGGAATATGTCATGGATGGGACACCAGTGGTCCGCACCTACGAGCAATTTATCATAGCCAATCCAACTGCCAGCATGTTTTCGGGTGGGAAAAGGAAACCTACATGGACATGGGGAGAAGAACACGAGAAACTCCACACAGGCAGTAAGTCGAGCTCAGGATAGACCTGGGAACACTGGACCTGTGAAATGGCATGTAAAAATCTGGCAACAGTATGCCATAACTTGTTAAAGTGGGCTTAGTGACTGGGCTTAATATTCTATTAATGTAAAAAGAAGTTGATTCGTTGTGGGATGGACTTGCAACCCTGTGCAGAAAAGAGTTTCTCTTCTTTGGGTACATACAGCATGGCTTTAGCCACGTCGTCCAGAGTTGCCTCATCAGGCTCCACGCCACGGATTACAAAAGCGTCCCGAGCACACAGTTTAACGTGACGATATTCAAGAGGCAAGAATGGCACAAAGAAGTCAATCAGGTGCCCTGACATGAGCTCACTCTGGGCAAATCCTCCTAGAGCAGTGAGAGAGAGAGAGCAATTTCATATATCACTAATATTGCATCAGTTCAGTTAAGGCTTACAGAAACCTATTTTTAATATTAATGATCCATTATTAATTACATAGAAGTGCATCAGTAACGTTGATCAGGTTAAAAAGAAAGGAAATGTAGAGTTTTGTGTTTGTTGTAAGTTCTGTTATATGTATTCATTGTGAGATAACTTGCCTTCAGCCTCCATTGATTCTGCTCGCAGTCGATGTTCCAGATCTTCCATACCAATATCCTCCCGGTTCTGCCCTGAATGCCAGAAGTCCAGTGCTACATCATTGATAGTTGCACCACCAATATTACTACAGAGAGAGAGTGAATAGAGTTGAGTGCAAAAAGTTGTACACCCTTACTTCAAAAATTCTTTGGTCACATTCTATTTCTCCCATTTCTGAATTATAGTTTTGATATATATATATATATATATATATATATATATATATTTTTTTTTTTTTGGAAATGATAACCATAAACACAATCATATCTTTTTAATGCCCTTCTCTAGGTTTATAAGAGGTTAAAACTCTTTCTGTGCAATAGATACAATTTAAACTGGTAATTAGACACCTTAATGAGGCACATAGTGGTTAGAAATATGCTTTCCATTTATTCACCCATAAACCAAGAGGTATGCAAACTTTCATTGGTAGTACATGGTAGCAGTTTGCACTTTCAGAGTGTTTAACTGTATTTCTTTTCTCAAACACTGCTACCAGCCTCTTCATATCATTACCTTATACTGCTCAACAATTTTATAGTTCATATTGTTGGAGTAGCAGCACTCCTGAAATAACTCTATAAAATATCCCACTGGAGACTCTAATATAAATTATATGCTGTACTAGCCCCCTTCAGTTCAGTTTTTTTTTTTCCATATAAATTAAACTTATTAAATGATGACACATGAACCTGAGAAACAGGAATATGGCTCTTCTGTAGCTAACACCATCCACATTATCATAGTGATCCATATAGGGCTTAATGGCATCTATAAGACCAGGGTGTAATTTCTCTGCCTCATCAAAAATGAAGAGTGTCTGTGGGCAACGGAGGACCATGTCTCTAATAGCCTCCCTCAGCTGACCCTAAAAACACATGCACAAAAATGAATGAATTTTTTATAATGTAACAACACAGTTAAAATACACAATGCACAATATACTTATATATATATATATATATATATATATATATATATATATATATATATATATATATATATATATAAAATTTTCAAAAAAAACATACACAACAGAAACATAAAATGTTGCAATCTTGCCCATCTCGGGAACACTGTGCTTTTTTTCTACTTGCATGAGAATAATCCCTCCAACCTGCAGCTACTGACCAAATCTATATACCGCCACCAAATTTGCCACCCTGGTTGTTCGGTCTTGGACAGAGGGACAATCAAAAGAGTAAACCATACATCTCAGAACAATGGGTTCTACTCTACATACCTTCCTCACACACATTACACCCCTCTGTCTCATGGTGAACAGAACTCCCTAATACCAAAGCAGGTCACACAATCTGTATGAAGCTAGATTAGCTAATAGTAAATAGTAAAGTTCGCATAAAGACATTGTGAGAATGACTCACCTTGTACACATCCAGCAGTCTCGCATGTGGGAAGTGGAATGGGGCAATGAAGAGACGCACACACTCACTCTTCACTCCGTCACGATACAGGTTATCTGCCACCAACCGGGCCACAAAGTTTTTGCCAGTGCCTGACCATCCGTGGAAGGACAGAGTCAGGGGTTTGTTAGACTCAGGGTTATTAATGAAGCCTTGAATGGCCTTCAGGACCACCGACTGAGCCAGGTGCTGCCCATGAAGTTTTAGCTGTAGATCCCGCTCTAGACCTAATTGCACAGTTCAAGAAAAATAGCTGCTATTGCTGATATAAAACCACGCAATGTATACATGAAACATACACATTCAGCTGAGAATGAGTGGCTGAAAAATAAATGATGTACTGTCGAACATTATACCCGTGATGTTGTTAGTAATTCTGCAGTCTCCTGAATCACAGCACTGTCCAATGCTGCAGTACCAGTTGGTCACCATGCCCATATAATCCTGAGAAAGCCACGACCACATGTTCCCTGTAGGCACTGAACAGAGCACGAAATTCTGACGTTTCAACGTTTAATGATTACGTTTGAAGATCTGATCATTCTGTAAATAACGGAATAACCCTAAAGCTGCCGACAGCACAGTACGTTCCTCAATGAAAGCAATGGTTTTGTTTAGACGGCTGTTTGTCACAAGCCGCAGTCAGAGTGAAAACCCCCCAGTCTATTTAAAAAAAAAAAAAAAAAAAAAAAAAACAGCGTTTCAGAGCCTCGGTCCCTACCTTGTTGAGTCGCATCGTCCTGATTCGGCTGACACTCGCCTTCCCAAACATGGCAGTAGAGGTAGTTGAAGTAATAGGTTGACACATTCGAGATGCTGTCAAAGTGAAACAAATCCGCGTTAACGGACACCGCCAGAAGAGCGGAGAAAAAGGCTAAAACAATCATCAGGTCTGATAGTATTGCCTTGTATACAGTGAACTACAAATAACCCTCTTTATTGTGCCCATTCAGACCTCCTGTGACAGCCTACCGCGGACGTAAAAACGTACCAGTAATATTTACCCAGGACAGGCTGCCGCGGAAAAGTGACGCAATTTCCGGTAGCCCCAGAGAATACGTCAAGCTTCGAATTTCCCTTACAGATACAGATCTCTTTATAGTACATAAAATAAACGGTGACAAAAACAGCAATATTAAATATAGATATTCAGAGGCCTATATATTTAGAAGATATTTCCCAATGCCTCATATATATATATATATATATATAAATACACACACACACTCTTCCGGTGTCTGACGGGTAAAACTGAGCGGCTCAAGAGGAGCTTCCACTCTCAGGCCAGAAGACTCCTCATTACAGACATGTCCACCACTCGCATCCCTTATGACTCCATAAATACTGTCAAACTGCACTTTGTATTGTTACTACACGTAGCATACTTATATATTTTGTACATTCCATTACAATCATCTTATTGCTCATCTCTAACTTAATTTACTTACCTAAATTAAAATGCACACTAAGGATGAGTAGACCAGGTTTTCATTTCACTGCAAGTTGTGTACAGTATACAACTGTTCAATCTCCACCTCCCCTCAAACATTTTTGTGGGTTACTCACTCCACCTGATCCAATATCAGACAAATTACACCTGGGTCAACCAGTACCACCAATTTTCAAATTAATTCAAAATGATTCAGTTGGAATTACTTTAAAATTAATCCGACATGCTCAGAAGCAAATACTGAACACCAAACAAGTCACGTTCTGTTGTACAACGCAGGTTTAAATTTTGGTGACCAGACAATTGGTCATTGACCACAGATGTACTTTGCTCAATTCAACTACCAAGTTCAGTATTCAATCACTACAGCATACCTTTCCTGTTATGGATTCACAAATACTTGAAGCCACTGACTAGTCTGCAGAGTTTAACAGATTAAAAAACAACCATAACATTACAACTATGGAAAAAAGGAAGAAACAGTACATTCACTTAAGTTTTATTGGCAGACATTTTAAAATAGACAAATCAGTATCCCAAGATCCACTCCCACCCGATGACTAACAGTTGAATGCCCTTTGTTAAAAACCAAGCACATCCAATGGTACGGGATGACATCACAACTTCCAGATCCTGATGTTCAGTTGATCACACTGAAGCTTGAATAGAGGTCCACTGTGTTTAAAAAAAAAAAAAAAAAAAATTAAAATCAGGTAGCAAGAGTTTACATGACTAATGCAAACAGCAGGTAACCATAGCAACCTCAGAAATAAATGGAACGGAAAAAGGGTATAATCAGCAGATTCATTTGGCAGAATCTCTTCATCACAGGTTGCAGGTCAACAATTTACAAGCATTAACACGACTTACCTGAATGTCCCCAGTCTGTCAAGTTATCCAATGGACTGCAACTCAATCTGCATATAATGGATATGTATGGTTAAGTCAGGGTAAATCGGCACACCTTGCAGTCAAGTAAAAACATGGGTTCATCAGCAAGAGACTGTCCACATTTGTGTTCAGGTCAGACATTTGTTAAACATCACTGAACCCCAATTGTGGGCTAACAATTTAATAAGCATACAAACCTTGTGAGTCTGGCTTGCCTTAACAGGGCACTTAACAGGGTTACAGGATGCTTACAGCTTCACCTGTCAATGAATAGACTCCTATTAGAACAGAAAACATTACCCATGAGGTCTAAAAGCCATCTAAATGACCATATCAGACAGAGCTAATATCCAATCTCCATGGAAAAGTCAATGGACATTAATCATCCTACTGGTCATGTAATACTGATGTGCATTTGTTAGTGCACAACTCACCATTCCTCAAGCATAAGCAGCCACCCTATAGGGGAGAAAACAATTAGGGCAAGACTACTGCAGATATGGAATACTGAGACATCTGAATCCAGATCAGTCATCAAGGCTTAGTGTCCTCAACAAGATCAGAGACCTGATTCAAGATCATCCTCTCCAGATCACAGCTACAGGATCACACAACCAAGTGACTACATACCTGGTGTGATGACATCCAAAGACAAGGTCGCAGTCATCTACACCATCTAGAAGCTGCACCAAAAAAATAAAGATATTTAACAGCAGCTAGTAAAGGCAATAAATCACATACATCTGCTTTACTTGATACATCAGCTAGGAGCGAAAGACATTGCACATGGTTCTACATGGAGATTCTGCTGAACTATGCAGTCATCATTTGTATCATGTTATAACTATATTTATTTTAAAAAACAAAAAACTAAAACTCACCTTAGCATAGGTTTCATCAGCTTCATCACTACAATAAAAAAAAAAAAAAAAGTTTGGTTTTTTTTCCCCCCACCAAAGCTTCACAATTCCATTACATTAACTTAAGTGAATAATGGATGCATCAGCTAGGAGCGAAAGACATTACGCATGGTTCTACATGGAGATTCTGCTGAACTATGCAGTCATCACGTGCATCAAAATTAAAGTTTTTTCCACCAAAACGAAATCATTACCATTCAGCCAATTTCACTGGGCCACATCATGCACTCGACACAGGAGCCCTGGGGGAAGAGGACCACTCATTACAACGTGAACACTAAAAATGATTAACGATATAACGACACGCTACTGTTTCAGTACAAATATCTCTTTCACTCTTATTCAGAGAGATTCCCATTGTATTAATAACAATCATCATAAACAGTAGATGGGTGACACCTTTGCAGCATTTAAATAAATTCCCAAAAGCTTACCTCGCTCATTTCATCAGATCAAACATCCTCAGGGAAAACCCCAGAGTCATCCTAGGAGGAAAAGGAAGGGGGAGAATTACTTAAAGAAACACCAGGAGGACTCCAGTAGATAAACACAGTGCCTCAGATTAAATATTTGGTGGTTGCAATCTCATCATTCTTGAATCAAGAGTAGCAAATAGTGTCGTCATAGAGCACACATCAGAAGGGAAAAACTTTAAAGGCACAAAACATACCTGTATACAAGTACAGCACACAAATTTCCATCAGGCACTGCAAGAAGAAAGGACCAGATTAAGCTTTCCTGTCCATGTTAATATCAGAAGAGAAAATTGATCAAGCTGCCTCAGATTCAAGTTCTCAGAAATCACTTCTGTCCACTACTCTTATTCATGATGCTCATCACAGGCAATAATAGGGAAGAAACCTTTAAGAGTACATACCTTAATTTATAGCAGTGCATTCGCTCTAAATGCTGTAACAAGCAAATAAGCCAACAATTAACCCTTGTAACATGCAAAGTAACAATGAAAGAAAGCCAAATTTAAGCCTCAGAAATATATTTTTCAGAAACCACTTCTGTCCACTACTCTTACTTATTTTTCTTAATCACAGGCTTGGGTAGTGTTTATGTGCATCAGTAACTAAAGCACTGCTTTTAATGGTTTTTGGTAGGATATAGGCTGCATTTACGGCTGGCGAATAGAAAAAGTGGACGTGAACTTACCAACACCTGGATCTGCCAAGACGGATCCAGCACCTGCAAATGAGAGAGTAGAGTAGAGAGAGAGAGAGAGAGAGAGAGAGAGAAAAGTTAATAGACGCTGCATGGCCGCCACGTGGGACGCAGGAAGTGACCTACAGAGGAAAAGCCAATAACTAGATCAGAAATGTTGGCATTCATCAGATTTTCTCAGATGTCCCTACCAACATAATTTTCATCATATGAACATGAATTGAAATCCATAACTAGGGTTAAACTGAAAGGGAACAAAACCCAACCCAAGCTAAACTAGAGTTAGCTGGTTAAAATGGGCGCGGATGATAATCATTCAGCTAGTCTAAATCGAAGCGCAAATATTAAAGAGAAAAATAATGTATACACAGTTATACACGCCCACAATTAAAGTAGAAAATCTTCTATGACTAGACTGAAAAGAGAAGGAAAAAAAAAAAAAAACACTTATGACCCATGCACACGTGCAGCTAAAGGCTAACAGGCTAGAAAAACCCCGAAAGGTCATTAAAATTAAAAACGTATTTAAGAAAACTAAACTAAGGAGATGTTTACTTAAACAAATAGGAGGAAAACATACATTTGAGTATATATATAGACATATATGTAAAACTAGACAACAGCACTTAGGTAACAAAAATAACTGACCCTCCAAGACGCCATGGCGGAATGAGACCCCAGGAAAGGGCACGCGAGCATTTATACTATGTGCCGCAATGACTTATGGGAAGTTTCAAGATGGCGGTTAGCTAGCAGTACAAATTACAGACGCTAGATAGCAGTGCATAACTGCTTTACTTGTATTTTGTATTGATTCAGCTTACCAATAAGTGTCGACTTACGGCTTCCAACGACTGCTTGGCAGTTTGTATGAAAACCGGCCAGCGTGGTTGGTCTTTGCACATCTGTCGGCCAAATTATTCTAAAATCTACAGACTAGCAGTTTATACTAGCAGTATAAAAGGAAATGTAAAACCAACAAGGTGCTACATATTTGCTTTAGCAAATGCACTGCGCATTTCTGCATCTGTATTTACTGTGCTGTTTTGCCTGCGCTTAACGTTCATTAAACGTAGAATTCAACTTGGAATATTGTTGTCTATTTATCCCGATTTTCACTTCCCCAATACACTACACTCCATACACCATCATAAGTAACAGGCACAATGCAGTGGGCCCCTCAGAGCATGCTTCCTCAGCCGCACACAAATTCAATGTTTTAATCAACGAAACATCATCCGTATTTGAGCAGTCCAACAGTACAATATGCCAAGCTGCCGTTCTCTGTTTTATAATTGACGTATACCTCGGTCGAAATATTTTTGGGGGAGGAAAAAATAAATAAAAATCAAAACTCAAGCTGGTCTCATTGAGATTTAATATTTTGCATCAATAAACATGAAAATCTGGTACAATCAGTGGTTATGTCAAATGAGAGGAGAACACAGCTTAGATTGCTTTTGCAAACCCACACTGCATTACAGTGAAATGTATGTATATGGCAAGGCCTCGATTTCAAATTTACAAACATAAGAAATTTTTCTTTTAATAATCCATTGCCTGTCCACCTTGATTCACTATGTATGTTGAAAATGATGAACCTTCTCAACACCATTCTGCCCATGAAATCACCAACAGTGCAAAGTTCAACGCAATCTCAGTCAAAATGTGGATCCTGGTGGTTTTACTACAGCATAGCTTTACTTTTATACTCACATTAAGCCTGTAGAATCCTTCTGATGACAAACTGAATTTCAAACATTTTCGTAATTGATTACTATTAGGCTTTTTTAGGTATTAGATATATTTTAGGTATTTGGTAACATCTGTTTTATTTATAATGTAGAGAGAATAAAAAAGGCAAACATAGAGGAGGGAGAGAGAGAGAGAGAGAGAGAGAGAGAGAGAGAGAATATGTTTGTTGGGGTAATTTAAAGATAACCACTGGCTGAATACATGGCATACCCTGCATATGTTGCATAATTATGCATTCATACTCCCAGTGGACAGTGCTAATTTTAAAATAATATACATTTAAAACAAAGAGTACTTGAATTGGAATGGAGTTCCCTCAGCTGTGACCCGTTTTTCATTTTAATTTTGGTTTCCTTAACTGGTCCTGGTTTGCAGCTACAGATGACTTGATGCAAAACCTTTTAAAAGGAGAAAAGCATGGGTTTTTCTTCTATTTAATGACTGACAGGAAGAGAGGAAGTAAATGGAATGGTTGTTATGCTGACATTTTCAAGTTCATTCTTCCAAACCATTACTATTGCAGATGAACAAAAAGGCAAAAAGGACATTATATAATATATAATTATAAGTTCTATATGTGTATATATAAATATCTGTAGCTAGCTGTAGGCGAGCCAAGTTCTTCCATGTTGTAGTTCCACCTAAGGCGTTTAAAACATCAGGAGATACAGCCTTCATTCCTCAGTCACCTGATTCCCTGAGATACAGAACGCTGCTTTCAGTTTGTTCGATTAAAACCCCTTTTACCCCACAGTGGGAGACAACATGCCTGTGGGAATGACCCACCCTGTCGAAACAAGAGCGTTCATTTGGCTTGTTAAGGAGCCATTAACTACCTCAGTGTATTTCTGTGGTGTGGGATTTTTCCATCTTAAAGGAGCAGTGGAGCGTGGAAGTGGTGCAGTTGGCGAGAAAGGAGTATTTTTTTTATTTGATATTTACTTGTATAGAGTTCTTATTCTAGTTCTTATCATTCATTTCCAAAATGCAAAGCTGTTTAAGTGTTCATTCCTCAGTCATTCCAAGGCTTCACATCAAAGGTGAATTGTAAGAGAGTTCTTTTTCTCAGACTTGGTTGTTTCAGAGAGACTGTACTAGTGTCGTAGTGAGGCCGTTCTCTTCAGAAGAGGTTCATCATAAACCCAGCACTCGCCATCCTCATGGAACAGCTGCAAGGAAGGAAAACAATCAAACGTCAGACAAACTTCAAGTACACGGACACTCCCCCCCCCCAGAAACACTCCCTTAAAAAGGGGGAAAATTACATACAGTACAAACAACTTGATCAAAACACAAACTGAAAGCAACAATATGTTGAGAGACTGGAAGCAAACTCACTCTAGTCTCCCACTGAACCTCCTTCTCCTTCCTCTCCCTGGCCTCGGCCCGCTGTTTCTCCTCCAGATGGTGCTTGGCCTCTGTAGCGGCATCAATGTCTTTCAGCTTCAGGTTCAACGTCACATCCTTCCACAGCCTGACAAGCCAAAGGAAAAGCAGCTGGCATTACAAATGATCATTAGAGAAGGAGCCATAATACCAGCCTACTTTCTCAGCTTATATCATGAACTGGACAAATAGAACAATATTAGTTTAACAAAAAAGAAATTGTCCAAAATATTAAAAACCCTCCCAGATTAGAATGGAACTGCCCAAGTTTTCAGTAAAATGGTGGTTTTCAAAGTGGGATCTGGGGACTGTGAAGTATAACCGGGTTTGTGATTGTTTTTTTTAAAAATGACAACGAATCATTATCAAAAGAAATTATATTTATTATTTAGTTCCTGTAGTTATTAGCCTGTTTAACTAGTCACTTGAGCTGAATGGTTTACTCTAAACCTGAATAGCTTAAACAACTAAATAACTGTACACTTGGATCTAATGTCTTCTGTTGGTGAAAAGTTCAGGAATAAAAAGCTCTATGGCTGCAATGAATATGCAGAATAGTTTATGTTCATAACTATGAACACAGATTATAGATTATCCTCATAAAATAAATCTGTTGCTTAGGTGGTCTGGGGATTTTCTTTACAGTTAATCATAGTGACACTAGCCAAGCAGGTTTTTTTTTTTTAGTTCATGTATGCAGAAGAGGGCACATAATACTTTCGCTCAAGTGCATGCTCTGTGATGCAGCACACAAGTTAGTGGGTGGAAATTGGCAAAGGACCAAATTGGGAAGGGAAACATTAGCTAATGTAAACATCTGTGCAAATAAAATAAGATTGGGGAGATACTGTTAGAGCAGAAATAATGATGCTGCCACTGTGAAGGAGGCAAGGTACTTACCGCCTTGATTCATATTCTAACTGATCCTCCAACCTCCGCACCTTCTTTTTAATAATGCCGATCTTCCTTGTGTCAATAAACACAGAGTTTTCCTAAGACAGAAAAAAGCAAAGATCATATATTTTAAAGTGCACTTGCAGTGTGTATTTTGTGTAAATCATTTTGTTCAAGTCTTTCAATATTACAATCTGAAGTTTTACTTAGATGTACTCAGTCATGTTATTTAAGGTCTCTCATCCGACTTACCCCAGAAGCCCATTTTGCATACATCACTCCATTCCATTCCCCTTCAATGGAGCAGAATGATTTCTTATCATTGGGGCCACTGCAAGGGAGTGAACATGTCAGGCCATAAAGTACAGAGTAAGAGTCAACATACAGTTGAGGTCATAAGTTTACATACACCTTGCAGAATCTGGGAATCTATCAGCAGGATTAATATTTATTTTAAACACATTCTTCAATTGATATGCACTCAACTGACTCAATAGTGATGCACAATATTGACTCACAAGATTTCTGCAGTTATCCTGTGCTTCTTTCCCCCATAAAAGGGTTTGGTGTGGAACACTATGTTGGCACTGTAGCCAGATTTGGAGCAGGAAATATTGCACTCTCCACCTAATTCCACCCATGGAATAGTCAGGATCGACCTACAAGGACACACGCAGGATAATGAAAGACAGGATCACACTGACACACAAAACACGTCTCTTCATGTGAGGAGAGGATGGAGACACATATGGTTCAATCTCACCTGCCATAGCCATTGGGGAAAGTCAGAATGTAGTGTTCATCATGCTCTAGACAAGACACACAGCCTGTAGAAGACAAGAAAAGAGCAGTAAAAGATACATTATCATTGTTATACCTGAACATTGATACCTACTGTGTGTGTCTTTGCCTACCTTGGCCAATATTATGTACACCGATGGACATCCCAAGGAACTTGGATTTGGTCCAAATGTGTGCGTTGAACTGGATTTTCTTGCTTATACACTCAGCGTAGAAGGCAGATACTGCAACAGTGAAGCCAGAAATAAGCATCACTTCAGAAGTGTACTCAAGAGACAAAACATCTGTTCTTGTTCTTGAAAGTTAAGTCTATATGAGTGGTTTACATTCCCTATAACAACAGTCTGCAGTTTCCTGAGTGCAGGAAATGCATGTTTTTTTCCACACCACCCACTGAACACTGAACACACAATTACCAATATGGTTGAAGTCATGTAATGGACAGAGCATTAATACTTAATGCTTTCTCTTAACTAATTCTGAACTCCTGAACTTATTATTATCCATCCATTTTCCATACAGCTTACCCTATACAGGGTCGCATGGAGCCTATCCTAGCGAACTCAGGGCACACCCTGTGCAGGGTGCCAAACCATCGCAGGGCACAATCGCTCACACATTCACACACCAATTCACACAGTATGGACTATTTGGAAACCCCCGAAGCACAGAGAGAACATGCAAACTCCGCACACACAGGTCAGAGGCAGGATGTGAACCCCCAACCCCAGAGGTGTGAGGCAAATGTGCTAACCACTAAGCCACCGGATCCTATTATTATTATTATTGTTATGATTATTGTTATTATTATTGTTAAATGTGTGTGTTCATGTTGTTATTATTATTATTTCAGCATTTAATATAATACATTTTTGGATGTACACATCTTTAAAAACATTTTTGTTGTCCATTTCAAGAGCTAGTTACAATGTGATTAATAGTCTAACTTGTTTGTATTTATTACGTTGGTTTGTGGCCGAACATATAGAGCACTTACTTGGTGGGTGGTGAGAAACCTGCTCTGCCACGAATGACACACTGCCTGGGCTACAATATGGCACTGGCCCCTCTGACACAGGCTCCTGTCCAAGAACCACACATGTCTGTTTGAGAAATGCCACTATTTAAAGAGTTATGCTGTGTTCACATGTCGGCGAGAGGTAGCGCAACAGGTTATTACTGCTGAGATGAACCAGTAAATGTTGCTATGGTGATTTGGCAGGACATATTTAATTTGAATAGATGATACTGTAAAATCATAATCTCCAAATTACCATGGCAACTTATACACCTGTGGGTGTTAATTTACCTAAAAACACAAGGGTAATCAAAAATGGAGGTAGGTTCACTCTTCAAGTCTTATAGTCCTGTATGTCATTTTTTTTTTGTGTGTTTTCTGTATAAAGCATGCTAAATCCACTAAAATCATGTGTTTCAAGTGTTTTAAATTCCAGAAGGAGAAAAACAAATCCAATTTGTCATCCAGCAATGACAGTTTTCATAATTTTCTTAAGTCAAGAAAATTAAATCTCTGACATATCTCTGTGATGGCATAATAATTGTATCGTATTTTCCATCAGCTAGATAGCATTAACCACTGACATGTGAACACCGTAATAAACACAGTAATATACATATTTCATATCATCTCACACATACCCCAGGAGCAGGCTCCTCTGTTTCTGAAGGAAGGTCCCAGTGGCAATAGAATACCTCTCCCAGGATGGGGTTGTATGGCTTCTTAGCCACAGATCCTTTCCGGCCAGCGTGAAAGGCTGAGAGATACCACCTCACCACCTGTACCATGCGGTCCCGGGGATCTGACTGCTCTGCAATGCTGAGTGTAGATAGAAGAAAACATGAGATCACACCAAAATAAGATTCAACAAGTCATACACAAGAGCACATCAGGCATAAATAATCAAGCATGAAAAAAAAAGAAAAAAAAAAAAAGGGGGGCACACATGAGAGGGGCAGCTGAAATAAGAGCAAATAAACCCAATCAACAGACATTAACTAAAATATATGATTTTTAGAAGAAGAAGCCTTTATTTGTCACATATACATTATAGCACAGTGAAATCCTTTTCTTTGCATATCCCTGCTTTTAAGGAACTTGGGGTCAGAGGACAGGGTCAGCCATGATACGGTCAGCCTGAAGCAGACAGGGTTAAGGGCCTTGATCAAGGGCCCAACAGAGGTAGCTTGGTGGTGCTGGGGCTTGAACTCCTGACTTTCTGATCAATAATCCGGAGCCTTTAACCACTAAGCCATCACTGCCCTACAAGCAATATTTCTCAAAGTGGGGTCCATGAAGCATAGGGGTCTGTGATTTTTTTATTAAAAAAAATGTAGTCACAAAATTACACCCCACCATAATTAAAGTTATTATATTTATTATTGAGTCCTTATAGTTCCAGATATCAACATGAACTAACGTTGCATTCGACTCGAAATTGGGGACTCAAGAATCAAACTATATGGCCAAAAGTATGTGGACACCTGTCCATCACAGCGATACATCCACCTTTCCCCAAACTGTTGCCACAAAGTGGGAAGCACACAATTGTCTAGGATGTTTTTGTATGCTGTAGCATTATGATTTTCCTTTACTGGAACCAAGGGGCCCAAACCTGTTCCAGCATGACAATGCCCTTGTGCACAAAGCAAGCTCCAAGAAGACATGGTGTCCCAAGGCTGGAGTGTAACAACTCGAGTGGTCTGCACAGAGCCCTGACCTTAATCCCACCAACAACTTTTGGATGGAACTCTGACTGCACACCAGGCCTCCTCAACTGACATCAGTGCCAGACCCCACTAATACTCTTGTGGCTGAATGGGCAAATCCCCACAGTCATGTTCCAAAATCCAATGGAAAGCCTTCCCAGAAGAGTGGAGGCTGTTACAGCAAAAGAATGGGGGACCAACTATATAAATGCCCATGGTTTTGGAATGGGATGTTCACCAAGCACAAATTGATGATATATGATTAAATGCCCACATACTTTTGGCAATATAGTGTATGTAATTTTGAAAAAACAAACAAACAAACAAACCAACCAAAAAACAGCGACTCCTTCATGTTCGTCTTTTTTTTTTTTTTTTTAAGCAACAAGCTAGCCAGCTAACTGTGTTGAGTGATGTAGATTTACCTTCTCAAAACTGTAAACTGTAAAGTCAATGTTAAACATTTAACAAGCTAATATGTCTGTATGTTGATTGATCAAAAGCAAATAACTGTCCATACAATAATTTAAAGGTAAGAAGTGCTGCTTTGTTTATTTACTGCTGATTCAGTGAACAGCCATGTTGACTTGACATCACTTTTGCTGAGGAGTTGAGGAAACTGTCCTGAATTTATAAGTCGGAACTCCGAGTTGAGAGTTGGTGTTTTCTTTTCTTTTTCCCCCCTAGTCCAAGTTACGCGTTTTAGACGAATGCAGCATTAATTTGCATTGTCTGTGAAAAGTAACAGAAAGCTACATGGCTCTAAAAATTGACAAAATAATCCCTGCACATACAGTATTTAAATAATGTACTGAAGTTAATCTATACTGAGGGGGTCCACTGACTTATTTTTAATAGTTAAAGTGGTCGCTGGCTACAAAACATTTGAGAACCCCAATCTAAAGTATGCTGGGTAAAAGAGAATGGCTCATGTGTGGATCAAAGATGCTGCTGTTAAGTCCACACTATATATAGCACACATCAAACCCCATTTCTCACATTCTCTGTACATCCTGTTGTGTAGATATGCTGTAAATTAAAGCTGAACACTTTACCTCACAAACAAATCAGGATGTGCAAAGAAGTCTGCATACATCTCCAGCAACGACCTTCTCTCCAAGATGAACGTAGGTAAAACCACCTAGGGAAGACAGTAACAAGTTCATGGAGAGAGGACAGACAAGGAAAGAGAGCAGAAGGAAGATAGAAGTAGAGTCAAGAGCTACCTTGGTGAGGTCCATTCCCAATCGGACTTGTGAAAGCAGATGCATAATGACGCTCTTATGTTCCTCCACCGACTCTCCCTCACCATCGTCGTCCCTCTCATCATGACTGTCAAACTGATCTGAGCAAGACAAAGCACAGAGTAATTCAGACTGCTGAGTGTATATAACCATGTGCTCTACATATTCAAGGTTCAGTCTACCCATGTGTCTGTGTGTGTGTGTGTGTGTGTGATCTGCTGGCAATTTTTGGCTGTAAGTATTCATGTAGGCTAAGAGGTCATTGGTGGTGGTTTATGATTAGGGGTAGGTGTGTGCACGAGTACATTTTCCATGGTATCACGACATACATGGGATGTCAGATGATACTACGGAAAATGCTATTATGTGGGATCCAATTACACAATAAATGAATGGTTTTTAACGTATGCAAATGAAAACGTGGGATTCTACGGTGTTCAGTTATTCACAAGCATGCATATTGGTGCACATGATTGTGGTTAAAAAGTAACCCAAAAATGTCTCTGACATGCTCTAGTGACTGGTTACTGTACAATCTTTAACCCTAAATATTAACTTTTTATTTTTGTATTAGTGAACGGCGGAAGGGTCAAATTATTATCTCAATTTACACATCTCATCAGTATTTTTGGCAGCTGGCTGTCTATCCTAGAATTTTTACTTCACATTAATACCTCTCCTCATATTTGACTTTATAATTAATGTGTTTTACAGACATATTTGAATGATATTTATGAGGCAGTAGTTGAAGTAGTTGAACGACGTGCTTTATCATTATCGTTTGACTGTATGTGGCACTACACTTTACACACTACACTAAATGCTTGTGTAGCTTTATGGTTAAAAATGGAACTTGAAAGTGCGGGAAATTGTATCAATGTATTATATTTGTTATTATACCATGGTCTGAACACTCAATTCTGATTGGCTGGAAGAGGTGCGTTAAAGCAGTGTATCCCACAGGTAGTTCCGGTCAGTATAATCACTGTTCTAAAATAATGCGCTGCCTACAAACAACTGTAACCATATTAACATACAGTTAAGCGCACAGGTTCATTATTAGTAGACAGACTCCGCACGATCTCTCTCTCTCTCTCGCTCATTTGCTCACTCTTTCTCTCGCTCTCTCTAATAATAGTTACTATAATTCGTTCAAATAAATCTAATCTTACAGCACTACTTTATCTCTGTGTATGATTTAGAGCAGGCAGAATCCTAGATCTAAAGACCCTTTCAGTCAAAATTTCACACTGCAAACATCAATGACAGCTTTAACTTGTCAATGCTGGCAAGTGACCATGGTATGAGTGGGATAATCTGCTGCTAGAGGCAACCGGGAGGTTCTGTGCACAAACAGCTGTAAATTAACCCTTACTTATAGTTATTACTCTGCATTTACAAAAATTCTGGTTAATGGCTTTTAACACATCTGTAACTCTGTAACTGGCTTACATGCATTTCCTGTTTTTATCATATAAAGCATCTGGTGGGTGAAGCATGTAGTATTGCACATAATTAGTTAAGTGCAAATTTAGGGTGCTTGAACCTGCATTACAGTTATTGCTTGTGCCATCATTTTTTTTTTAGTACGGATATTTTAGATTATTAATTTCTATTGATTAAAAAGACATCAGTTTAATATTTGTATATAGTCCCACATATAACCAGGCACTTTTATTCCCTGGCCATGTGTGCTGAAACATGAAGAGGAGGTGTATTCCTAATGAAAACACTGTCCCAACACATGCTCAAATTTTTCATCTACTGCATAAATATGATCATTTTCAATTTGGCCGATTTCATAACCATGTTGCTTATTGGGCACTCATTGTCATTGTATGTGTTTAAGTGTACTTTGGAGTAGAGTCGGTCCTGATCCAACTCCTCCTACCAGTGCGGAGTTGGATGGAGTCAAGCCAAAAGTCGAGGCGCATTGAATGTGTTGTTCCATGCTGTACAGCATTGTGTGGGTTAGGGTTAGGGGTTATAGGAGGAGTTGGATCAGATCCAGCTCCACCCCCTGGACTTTTTGTTCTGCAGCAAGGACTATTTCATTTATTTTCAAGTCCATCAACAGTAGTGATACTGAAAACTGGAATTTATTTTTAGCCATGTGTGTATCTGTTTGAATACCTGCATCAGTTGTGCCATTGGACATAGAGGAATTAAGGGATTCGTTGGTGTCCGGTCGTTTGAGAGCTGCATTTCCTTCGCTGTTAACACCAGGGGTTCTGGAAGGGCTGTAGCCAAAAGCAAAAAATGTAAAACAATACTACACTCTACTACCTACGCAGTGTGTCTGCAAAGCCATAAGGTGTGAAACAAGAATGTGTGTAATATCATGCTGTAATTAGGGAGGACTGTGTTTAACTATAGTTCGTAATTAATCACATGGTGTGTGGAATATATTGTGTGGGTTTACTGTGTAATTATCTCCATGCACTATTTTGGTAACGGCTGTGTATGTGTATGTGTATGTGTGTGTGTGTGTGTGTGTGTGTGTGCGCATTCTAACTCACTCAATGCAGTGCTTCGGTGAGGCACTGCTCTGGTAAAATTCATCAGCGTCGTAAAACTCATCCTCACTGCTAGAGTAGGAGAAATCTGGGACAGTGTGGGCTGGCACATTCATGTGACTGGGGGAAGTGACACTGCTACTGGGTGCAGAAGGACCACTCCCTATACACCAAAAATTAAAAATGAATGGAACATTTTAAATACAGTGAATCATAATTGACATTATTTTTTCTTTTTTTTTTTTTTATAAACAAAGGACATCACTGAAGGGTCCAACAGTGGCACAAAACCACCTAGTGACTTGCTCAGAACCTTAACTGATCAATCCTCGTATGGCAGTGCAGTGTTAATTTTTATAATTTGACTTATCAATCGGTACCGCCAACATTCTTTTTCTACCAGCAACATGGCTGCAGCAAACCATGTCTAAGTGTGTTCTGGCAGACATAATAATCTATTACTTTAATTATACATGGACTACACCTACTATCTACATAATGCATACCCAAGGACCCCTCATCTCCTTTTCCACTGTTTAGTTTGCAGTTTCTCAGGCTGCACTGAGAGCTGCTGAGCTGCACTTTCTACCAAGCTCATCATTTCTTGCACCATCTCAGCAGAAGCGCAGGGAATGCACCTCAGCCAGCACTAATGACTGTTAGAAAGGAGCTGAGACTCACTGCAGAGAGGTACTACACACTCATATTACATAACTGAACACAGTAATACTGATAATAAAAGTGCACTAGAAACAAAAATGGAACTAGTCCTAGGATTAATATTAGGATTAAAATTCTGAAATGTTCTACCAGCTTGTCATAATGACAGCCATATGGACTTTGTAAAAGACACCCGGGTATTATACTCCATAAGGGTCTAAATTACCTATTTAAAATTTTTACTAAAAGTAGAGAAATGCTAAAAATTATTTTTTTGCAACATGAAACATTATGTGCTTGGCTCAATTTCTCTAATGCGTGTGAAGAAGTTAAATATCTTTAACCTTTTGTGCTCCTTCACATTTACATACACTTGGGCTTCGGGTAACCACATGGAAAGCAATGCAAAATGATTAAGCTAATATACATGACAGTCTGGGAAAACCATTCACATGGTGCAATTTTCGACTATATATACTCTATACCATTGCACACGAATGAAAGAGTGAAAGTTTCTGAGGAAATATATGGTTCCTTGGAGTTCAGGATGTTAAAACATTAAATAGATTCAAATTATTTTGATCTGAGGATAACAACATGAAATACAACTCTATTTCTAAATAATCTAAAGTCATGAGCTGTGGGACATCCATTGCTAAGCAGTGAATAGAAAAGGAAACATGAGTCTTAAACATTTATTTTTCTGAAAGCTTTTTTTTTTTTCCCTTTTTCAGGAAGGTAGCCAAACAATGGCTTTAGTTCATACTCTCCTTTACACTTTTACAGTATGTTGCCAGGAGAGCCATCTAATCATATCTCATGTCTGCACTTTTCCCTTACATAACATCTTGGAATTGCCATCTGCACCTGTGCTGTTGGGAGTGGGCGTCTGAAGGCTGCCCATCACTGTGACGACGGGACCCATGGGAAGAGTAGAAGGCCTCTGTTCTGCTTTACACACCTGAGCCCCATCTACATGTTCACACACACACACACACACACACACACACACACACACACACACCATACTGTATGATGGGCTTAATAAAACAACATTAATTCCTGTAACTCAAAAGCACAAAGCAAAGCCTCTTAACACAGCTGCCTACACATGGCCAAAACACAATTGTACATTTGTTTACAGCTTCATATATGTTCATATATGTTTCAGATTAAAGTGTATGAACTACTCGTTGACAGCAAGGCAAAGAAAGAGCGGAAGTGAATTAAAAAAAGTGAAAGTGAGAGAGAACAAGGCAACATGGCATACCTGTGGGGAGGGTGGTCTGCGTTGGCATGGCAACGGCACTGACTACAGAGGCATCCAGGGGGCTGGGCTGGTGAACTCCATCCACTGGGTTTATGGTGCTCTGCAGGGTAGCACAGGTACCACACACACACACACACACACACACACACTCAGAGGACATCTCTGCTACTTCATTACTCCTCATTTGGGAGGACTTCACTTCCTCTGGGGCTGACAGATTTCTATGATGAGAAGCTGGCTTGCATATTAAAAGCAGTAGATTCTATTCAGACGAATGGTGGGATATTGTTCTATTCTACACGGCAGCATGAAACTGATTTATTAACTTTGAAAAAAGCAAAATTTAACATCACTGATGTACTCTTGATATGCAGTTTGAAATTGGCTTATGTAAACAGATCACAAATAGGTTGATTATGTCACTGTGATAATTAAGAGATGCTTCTGCCATAAATCATTCTGCTGAGTGTCACATTAGTGGTCAGTTATAAAGCTGCAGTTTGATCTCGTTCATGGCACTAGACACACTGAATCTAATTATACAACAATCACGGCAGCACCACTCTACATTTATAACGCCCCAGTACACACACACACACAAACACCCAAGCAGAGGAGACTCAGATACAGGCTGTTAAACTCAGCTTCCATGGTGACAAGTGCAGAACATAATAATCTGACTCATCATGCAGGTAAATAATTCCTGTGCTGTATCCATTGTGCAGACCTCAATGCAGTTGTACAGACAAGAAATGAAGGAAAACGGGAAAACATGCAACAGCAGGAAGATTGAAGGGAATTTAGCATGGAGTGAAACCTGTCTGTTTACTGATGCAGGGTTATGATGGCAGCCATAAACATTAATGAGATTTGGAGAGGTTTTTCTCTTCCTGGACATTCAAAGGACTCAATACTGATTATTTGATTGCAATCGGAACTCATTTCCCCATATGGCGAATGTGCCGGTCATTCTTAATTAAAAACCAATCAGAAAAATTAGACCCATGGTGATGGGAGGCAGGTGAGATTGGATTAAATCAACAGCTGAAGTGACCTGGAGAGCAGAGAGAGGAGGTTATGGATGGTAGAAATGGATTGGTTTAACACTCTAGCTTGTTCTAGAGGATTCGAATACAAAAGTGTTTTTTATTTGCTTTGAATATTAGTCTGGATAGTGTAACATTACCAACATAAACTGTATGGCGCAACATGTTCCCCATAGCTCAAACAAGATATACGAGGTAGAACTACTATAACCAGATGGCACAGTGGGTTCTTGGTTCAAACCTGAACTAGAGTTACAATCGGTGTTGAATTTTGCATATTCTCCTTGTGTATGTGTGAGTTTCCTCCATGTTTTGTGGTTTCCTGCAACCTCCCAAAACCATGCTGGTAGGTGGATTTGCTATGCTAAATTGCTCCTAGGTATGAATGTGTGGTGTGCTTCATCTAATGTTCTGGACCCACTAAGACCCTGACCAGGATAAAGCAGTTATAGAAGATGAATGAATAAATGAATAAATGAATGAACTACTACAAGTCTAAGGAATCAAGAGATATATTCCTGAATGGCAGTTTCTTGGGCAAATTAAAGCCAAAATTCAGTGCAATGCCAAAGGCTCCTGATTGGTGTTAAAACAAATGTGAACGGCGAATCTCTCCAGGACCAATATAAACGGTTACTGACATGATATGTGGTTTGGGGTGGATAGCCACTAAATAGTCTTTGATCTATTAGGCTTGAGATGGCCGAGTAAGCAAGTATGGTGAAGGAAGGATCAATAGCCCTTTTTTGTGTGTTGTTAATGTGCATGTGGAGGTCATATAATCAGCAGAGATGGCCCGATTATTGGCTCAGTCATATATCATCATAGATACTTTCAACATCATATTCCACAGAATATTACAAAAAGGCTTTCACTTTTGACAAAGAGTAATGAACGTGAGAGCGACAGAAAGATGTGGCAGAGCCGGTTTCCAAAGGTGAAAAGCATGCACTTGTTGCCATGTCAAATTTTCCCAATGTGAAGAAGAGTTTCCAGAGAAAAGAGACAGAACATTGGTCAAGTTAGATTGATCTATGGTTGAGGAAAGTCACAACTTACTATCAGTCCGTTTGCGTGTTGCTGTTCATTACTTTGATCCTTAAAATTTTGAAAAGAAAACATGAATTGAGGAATGTGCAGCTCAGACACAGGGGTGAACCATCTCAAGGATTATTTACCAACTTACTCCATAACTCTACCCCCTCATATGTTAGTAATAAATAATCATAAGTTGGTTCTGTTACTGAGATTTCAGCATGCTACAATACAACAATAGAACTATTTTTTATAAATATTTTAGGCTCTTCGCTCTTTATGCGAGAAGCACCTCTCCAAACCATTACAATGGAACCTATACTAATGTAGCAAACTAATCTGAGCAATCACAGGCAAGTGGAAAACTACTGTCATTAGAGATAGCACCAATAAAACATCCAGTATCAGTGTCAGGTTGATATCAGGAGAAAATTCTGGATTGGATATCAGAGAAAAAAAAACAAACTGAACAAATCTAGTCCGATTCAATAACAAGCTAAGATTCTATTATAATGTGCCCTTTATTTTCATGTTAAAGTTATACAGTGACTAGATATTTTCTACAGTTACACTATGTGGCCAAAAGTATGTGGACACCTGACCATCACACCCATATGTGGGCCTTCCCACAAACTGTTCCCACAAGGTTAGAAGCACACAATTGTATAGGATGTCTTTGTATGCTGTAGCATTACAATTTACCTTCACTGGAACCAAGGAGCTCAAACCTGTTCCAGCATGACACTGCCCCTGTGCACAAAACAAGCTCAATGAAGACATGGTTTGCCAAGTCTGGAGCGGAAGATGGTTCGCCAAGTCTGTAGTGGAAGAACTCGAATGGCCTGCACAGAGCCCTGACCTCAACTTCACCGAACACCTTATGAATTGGGAACACTGGCTGCACCCTAGGCCTCCTTGCCCAACATTAGTGCCTGACCTCACTAATGCTCGTGGTTGAATGAGCACTAATCTCCACTGATACGCTACAAAATCTAGTGAAAAGTTCTTCTCTGAAGAGTGGAGGTTATGATAACAACAAAAAGGGGACTAAATCTGGAATGGGATGGTCAGAAAGCACAGTATTATGGTTAGGTGTCCACATGCTTTTGGCCATATAGTGTAATTTTTCATTTCCAGCTGAAACTGGTTAACAATTTTGTGCAAGTCATGTTAATGGCCAATCTTAAGTGAAATTTTTCAATTAGAAATCGCTCATTCTAAAGCATAAAGCAAAGCAAGTCAGATCGGCATCAGCATTTCATTATTGGTATCAGTAACTGAAAAGAAAAGGTTGTATTGTGCCATCTCTAATTGCCATGGTTACAAAGGATTACACACACATTTTTACCAATCACACAGCACTACTGATTCATAACAAAAGTAAGAAAAAGTTTTTACCTTGGCAATTTGAAGCAGTACTATACAGTGCTTGATAGATTCTACCATACTCTACAAAACAAAGCATAAATACAAAAACAAAAAACAAAAAAAAAACAATACGTGAGACAATTTGGCACTAATGTTCTACTCAGAAGCTGAAGGACAAACAGGGTACAAAACACTAGGACATACTTACACAAGTTGTTTCTTTCAGGTTCTCGATTTTCTTTAACAAAAAACAGAAGGGCAGGATTAGGACAAATAGTCTAAAGTTGTTTCAATACCAACGCCTTTACTTATAACGGAACCATGAACAACTGTCCACATGAAAAAAGGGAAGTGAAAAGGTGAAGGTAGAGAATGGAAAGTCGTGTGATTCCCAGATTACTGTAACTTTGTATGCTCCTCTAAATGTAAAAGCTGTTTCGCAATATAAAATGCAGCATACTGTTACAACAACGCCTTTTAACTGTCAGAATGAGTATTTAGCAAAACACTGGCCACAAACTCCTACGAGATACCAAGTGCGCACACACATACACAGGTCTGTGCTTTGCAGAGAAAAACACTCACTGTATAAAATAAACATGTCACCAGATGTCTGGGGCGAGATGATGATAATGACTTACTCTGCGCGACTCGTCATCTTTGCAGTCTTTTATCTTTTCATCAAAGAGCTACAGGATGAGGGGGGGAAACAGAATAAACAAGCTGGATGATGAAAAACAAAACCCAATAACAGTATGCTAATAATGTCATTTTCTGATAAAACACATACACACAGGTAATAATCTTCACAAATCTCATCCAAATGGCTGCAAATTATGACAAAGTTTACCTTTAACTGGTCAATCAGAATCTGTAAATATGCGTCTGCTTCAGCAAGCTTTTTGTCAAAGTCTTGAACACTGGGAACAAGCGCCGTCTCAGCCTCCTGGAATCGAAAGCACAAGAGACTGTTTTGAGTCATTGTACTAGCTTGATACACCTCCATGCTGTGCTTCCCTTTGCCATGTTCTGCTTTCCACTTTCAAGGAGGCTAGTAGAGCAAGCAGTACTGACCCCGGCTTGTTCGCTTCACACCCTAATGAGATTAGCTTAATTACAGTTAGAATAGCATCCAAACAGAAATTAAACTGAGGAGAGGCCACCAATGCTACACAGAACTGTAGAACAGAGGATAATACAATGGACAAAAGCTGTAATTTATTTAACTAAAAAAAAAAAAAAAAAAAAAAAAAAAAAAAAAAAAAAAAAACCCCGTGTACTTACATGAGAAATCATATCAAAGTTAGAATGAAGCTATAATAACACCAGTGGACTACTGAGGTTGGATACTTGGGAACTAAGGAACCAGACTAGGAGTGTACCCTTGTACCCTCATGGAATCAAGGCAATAACCACTGGAAAAGAGTAAATTTACAAAAGGGGATTTCAAAGTAGAAATGAGAATATCCTACAAAGATGATTTTATCATCTCTACACAATATTATGCTGCCACAGTATCCAGTTATGTTTACTCCAATTATATTATATTTTCCAGACCTTTCGTGTAGGAGCTCCATAAATTAACAGCAGAGTTTATCACTTACAAATATGCCAAAAAAGCAGTCTTTCTTCCAGTAAAAAGGGCCAAGGGGTCAAGACACATATGAATCTGGAATGATTTGCATATGTGTTTTGAATACACCGCCTGATAGCCCCACCCACTTCTCCCATCTCACATGCTCTCTTCCAGATTGAACTCACTGAGCACCCTTGCTTTCTGTCAAGGAGTATCCAGAATTTTCATTCAGAGTTCATAGTTCATTAATCTGAAATAAGATCTATCAATGTATGTTTGACTTGGCTAACATTAGACATGTATATAGTTAAAATCGATTAACTATATTTATTAAGGATGCACTGTCCTAAAAATGGACAAAAATGGCACTTTCTGTTTTCGACCGAAAGACAAAAAAGATTAAATAGGCCTACAATGAAGTGTCAAATCCAACACTTTATAAACAATTTTAATAAATGAAATTGGAATTGAATGGTAATTAAAATTACAAAGTGATTAAATATGCGGCTGTTTTTTTTTGCTCTCCTGTGCCAGTCCTGGCACACACATTCAAACACTTTAAGCAGCAGCAACAGCAGAACAACAATCAAAATGTCTGCCATAGACACAGACAAATGATTTTGATATAATTAAAAAAAAACAAAAAACAAAACAGTACTGCACTTTTTATTATTATTTTTTTTTTAAATGTTTTTTTTTACCATTCAATTTGGTATCACTTAAAAATCCACCATCCAGCTTTGTTTTTGCGATTGCCACTACCGGCAAGCAGATCCTGACTGCTTAGCTGGTATCCTATCTGATATAGTGGAAATGCTCATTGTCTTGTCTCTTGTGGTTCTGGATGATTAAATCGTTAATCACAATTTTTGCACATAATAACGAGCAGGCAAAAAACAATATTGCACAAACCTAGTAGACACTACTTGTCTGAATATACAATACGTTTATAGAGTGCGGTGTTTAGTTACAGTGGTGACAGAGTGCTGTTTACTTATACTCACTTCCCCTTTTGCCTCAAACATAAACATGGTGTTCTGATAGTAATAAGTTCAAATCAGTTTGCATTACAATAACGAACACTCAATAAACTGTGCATAATACCTAAGACACAGTTTTTTGTGACCTTTTTTATGACAAGATCTAAAAGGGCCAGAAAAGAGAAAATATAAAATCACAAATTATCACTTGCTAAGCACCAAGGTTTCCAGCTAAATAGTTAGCTTATATAATGGGATAATTTCAGCAATAGCCATTTGACTTATTACAGCACGGTTAAATGCTCGAATCTGATTGGTCAGAAAGTATGCATTATTTTCATATAACAGCACAGCTAGTTCTGACTGCAACATAAACGTTAATATTAATGCACTCCTTCTGATATGTTATTGTTTCTATATTAAAAGGTTATACACAGGGACTTGTATGGCGAATGTTACACATTCAGTAATCTAAGACTAATAATAAATGGATTGAAAAATGGCTTGTTTAACAAAGTAATTCTTCTAATCATTGATGAACAGCACAATCCTCCAGACTGGTTGTGTTATTCCTTACTTAATATGTAGCCAAGTGCATTAACAAGCTAACTAATTTTAAGCTAATTTATATTGTATAATCCAGTAGTTAAGTCTACTAGCAAGCTAGCTAATTATGATATTGTAAAAACACCTAGCTGATTTTATTAGCAAGCTAGTTAAAATTAGGATAACTACTATGTACTAAAAACACTATCCTGGTGAGAGTTGGCAATGACCAAACTGTGTGCCAACAATATACATTTCTATTTGAGCTCAGGTATAAACCAACTGTATGAAGATAGAGTTGTTTATAATAAACACACATTCTAACATACTGTATACCGAATCCATTCACTCCAGTAGAGCCATACAGACCTTTTCTAAAGAAATTTTTTAAAATGAATAAAAAGAAGGAAATGTGTTCAATGTCAGTCAATAAGTAACTGCCTGCTCTAACAGACTACAGTACAGCGTGCATAGTTTCAGAGATGTGGTTAAATTAAACAACATATTAGCAGCTACTGAAAAAAGAATCACTGCAACAGCTTGGTTAAATATTAATAGTAAAATATAAGGTACTCCCCAATCTGGATTCTGCTCTGCGTTGAGGGACTCGAGCAACTTTATGTTGACCTCCAGGGCGGGAACTGGCCATACGGGACCTCATCACAGGGACATGAAGAAAAGCCATTGACACATCCCTGCCATTTTACTGCACTTCCAATAAAAGCTGAAAACAGTTTATAAAAGCGGTCAAAGTCTTCTCTGTTGCATGAGTACACAAGTCTCCACTAGAAGCAAAAGTGGGCTGAGCTAAGGATGGGCTTGGGATCAGGAAAGGTTTCTCTTGTAAAACAGTTCTTCTTAGGGAGAACTTAGTTTCTCTTTAATGTTTTTCCATTAAATGTGAGTAAGGTGGCATTTGGCTGAGAAAGTAGATACTTTCTTTTTCATAGCCCGTCAGCAAACACACAAGATTAGCTTGTTTGTTCACCACTAAACCGATGTGCATGTGTGGAGCAGTTTCGTGTCAACATCACCACAACAACCAGAAGCCTGGCAACATGTTCAGCTTTTTTAATCACTTTGCTTGTGCTCGTAAAAGTTTTAAATGATTTCCATCTCAACAAAACATCAAACAAATGTGACTAAATGGGCATTTCATATTTGCCTGACATTCAAAAAACGCTGTTGAAAATGATCCATTGACATTATCCATCGGTATATTACCTTTACTCTACCTTCTACTGCTACCAACTATAAAAGCCATTGTTTGGGAATAACAAGAAATAAAGGCTTTATTAAAATTTTAACCCCATCTTTAAGATTTGCATGTTCTGCGTTCTCACTGAATTTCTGCTGAATATTGTACACTGAACTTTACGGTGGTCAATCTGTGTCTTGCATCTGCCTCAAAAGGTTAGTTTGATTCACATCCCACTGTCCATCCAACCTCATATTTATTTAAGATTAAAATGTGAAATAGGCACAGGGGGTAGCATTGCTACCTCACGTATCAGGTTACTGTCTGTCTGGAATTTCGCATGTTCTCTCATGTTTGTGTGGGTTCACCGGTTTCCTTCCACTGTCCAAAAACATACATGTAGGCAGATGGTAAATCTGTGCTAAATTGCCTCTAGGTGTGAATGTACAGTGCTGTGCAAAAGTTTTAGGCACCCTAGTGTTTAGTACAAACTTTGTTATAGATTTTTTTTATTTTATGACTTCTACATTATCAAGTCAGTACAAAAAAACATTTTAGATTCCCAAACATTAGTTAATTAAATGTTACAGAAAAATGTTTGTATGTCATTAAAGAAAGCAGCATATTACGTAAGAGACACTTTTCAGACAAAAAAACACAACGAAGGCTGCTGGGATTTGCTGCAAAAATAAGAAGCAAGTGCGAAAGTCAAAGTCTCCAGAAGAACTGTGGCTGGTTCTGCAAGATGCTCAATAAAACTTACCAGCTCATTTCCTTATAAAACTGCACAAAATTTACTGGAGACTACTATTTTTATTTTTTTTGTCACACCAAATATTGACTTTGTTTCATTTAGTACTGTTTACTGCTCTTTACGGTATTTTATTTATTTATGTAGAAACATTCAATTTCATTATTTTGAAGGCATCTTTGCTCTACAGCATTTCTTTGCATGTGCCTAAAACTTTTGCATGGTACTGTACGTGTGCATGGTGCTCTGTGATGGACTGGCGTCTCATCTGGCGTGAATTCCCCCACCTTGGGCCTGGGATAGGCTCCAGATCTACCACAAACCTGACCAGGATACACTGGCTACTGAAGATGAATGAATAAATGAATGAATGAAATGTCTGTGTTTTCTTACATGACCAGTTTATTGGACAAGGAATGTATTCTTACTCAAAACACACTTGTGCAGAACATACACACCGATTCTGATAGCGAAAGTATTCAGATACAAAGAATATTATTAGCTATTATTATTTTATTTTAATAGATTAACAGGACCTCATTTAATTGGATAGGCATTTCATTTGGATTGGCCTCAATTGTTTTATTCTTTTCTGACTGAGGTCTCTAAATGAATGTTATCATTCCGATTGAAATAACAGTTACGTTTAGTAGACTGTACATAAACTTAGCCAAAGTGTATTTTCCCCACTGATAACTAATGCAGGGAAATGAGGAGAGCCAATCAGACTGTAACCTTCAAGATCTTGAAGCCAAAAAAATACAAAAGAAATATCAGACTCTTAAGTAATTTGTGGGTAGAACATCTAAGGTTAAGACTATTTAAAAATGTCACGTATAACATATTTGATTTTCTTAATTCAGTCCCTCCAGGATTTCACGATTTTGCGATCACAGGAAATGAACGCAAAATCGTTAAAAAAAAAAAAAACTCCACAATATTCAAAGTAGCTTGCAATTTTTCACAGTTACCACAGATTTTCCGCAGATTTGGGCCAAGATGTGTCATGTGACGCATTCAGCCAAAGCCCCATTAGATTCACATGTGTCAAACATGAGTACAGCTTAAATGTCTCATTTACCAACAAACATCACTGTGAAAGACCGTGCAAAACAATTCCGTGCAATTGCAATTTCACCAATTCAAATAGACTGCCGCAAAAAAAGCACAAAAAAATCTGCAAGGTGCATAGCAAACTTTGAAAAAAGCCACAGCAAAATAAAGAGTTTTTGGATGCAACAATCGCAAAAAAATTAAAATAAAAAATGCCCCGAAATATTAATTGCCTTTTATGTGTGTAGATAAGATTTTGGTACACAGCTAATCGTATTGTACTAGAACTGAACCAAAGAGTACACTCCACATTTCCATCTATGAAAGCGTGTGATTGTTTATAAGGTGGAGAAGGTGGGGTTTATCACAAGAACACACTCAACTACTAACAGTCGAGAGTTATGATCACACCTCTTTTCACGAGTCTCTCAAACACACACAAACAAATCAAATTCTAAAAAACTAAAAATAGGTCAGTTATAATATTCCAGACAGAAAATTACTTCAAAAAATTTAAACATGACCAAATAAAGTATCAAATAATTCGTAATGTCTTCAACCAACCAACCATCTGTGGAATGAATGGAACAACGTCACAGGAAGCATGTCTAAACTTACTGTTAAACATAATGTTTTTGTTAAAACTCGCTCTACCCTGAATACAAAAGCATGTGCTGACAGAATGTTAGTGACTAACCCCTTTAAACACCTGCGCTTGTAGGGCCAAGTCAAAAACAGGACATGGCTTTGCCACCTAACTGTAAGGAGCCTGAGTCACAGTCAAGCCTGGAACAACACAGCAAATCAAACTAACACGGACATGTGCCAACACTGCTGGTTGTTGAACGCAGTCTCTACTTAGCACGGTAAAACAAGCACTCACTTTAGGATGTTTCCTGAGCCAAACACCATCCTTAACCTGAATCTAATCAATATGCAATGTTTAGGCAGGGGCATACATATGTACACACACACACACACACACACACACACACACACACATGCACAAGAACTAGAACATACACACATTCTAAAGGTAAAACAGATAGTACAGTGTGTTGCATGAATTCAAAGGTTTAATCATGCATGCCATACACAATACCATGACCTTCACAATCCAAAATACACAAACTCACTATATGACACATTTACACTGAATCTCCAACAACACAGATACTCACAGGAATCCTGCCTCTGCTGAATTGGGACATTAGAGAAGCCAACAGTTTCCCTGTCTTCGTCCCACCTAAAAATTTCCCCCTAGCTGTCAGCCCAAGTCAGATTTTCTTCCGTTGGCCACCTCTGAATCCACCTCCAAGACAACAGCGGCTAAAACATGCAGTTACAAAAACTCTGCTACGTGAAAAACACACAACATTTCAAGTAACTCATGACAGGAAGTACAGACTTCCTCAAATTAAAAAAAGAAAAGAAAAGAAAAAAAAAGAAACTCCCTAAAGGGGATCACACAAATACGAACAGCTGCTCTGATTGGATAGCCATCTGCTACAGATGAGAGACTGGCCAAGTGTGCAGAGCTGGTATTGGCTCATTAGGGGCTTTGGGATCACGTGACTGGAAGGCTTCATATTGCCAGGCAAGTAGATTCATGCATCAGTCAGTCAGCAGAATTATTCACATTGGGGGCAGGACACAAGGAGAGAGATCAAATCGATTCAAATCATTAAAAAAAAAGAAAAAGAAAAACAAAAAAGAAAAACAAAAAAAGGGAAAAAGAGAAGTTGTGTGGCAGTAAATAAGCAGTCTGTGATCCGATTTCATGGATTCCCTGACACACACACACACACACACACACACACACACACACACACACACAAAACTCTCACTCCTCACTCTTTAGAATTGATTTATACTTCTGCAGCACGTTTCTTGCTGCACGTCACAGCATTGTGCGTGTACATTAACATGTCCACTAGGGGGCGATGTCACATGAACCACACCAACATTTACAGAACTGAGAGAAGAAGAAAAAGCACACACAAAATTGTGTTTCACTGTGTAAAGAATTAACAGAAGATTACTCAGGCATTACACTTGGTTTAATAAAGCGCTAGGGAGAAAAAGAAACCCTGCGTGATCAATTATAAACTAAGTCAATGCTTACTGAAAGGATTTCTGTAACGTTTTCATTCGTCAACAAAGCAGCTCTTGTATCAAAGCTGTTCACAATTAATTAATTGTTAAATTATATTGTCCATTATAATAAACCATGGCTGTTATAAAGCCTCACACTTTATATCCATATGCATTTAACACAATATCATGACTGTAGTTTTCTGGAAATAAATCCATTGTACAATATTGTGATCGCCATGTGTGAAAAACAACATGAAAAACTGATCCACTAGCTTGAGCTGTTCATTTAACTGTTCAGTGTGAGAGTTTGATCATAGAGGTGAAAAATTACTAAAGACACCATCCTGAGAAACTAATTAATTAAGTTTAATATATTACTTTCTCCATCAAATATTCTTCATAGAGTGGATATGTTTAAACAGATTTCAACCGTTTCTGTTACAAGCTGCTGTTTTAATGTACTACACGTTCAAAAAAAAAAAAAAGGCTGAGGAGCACAAGCACGTTTATAGAATACGGAAAGTACTGGATACAAAGAAGGAAAAATTGTTTACACTTGAGATGTACAGTACTGTGCAAAAGTTTTAGGCACCCTATTTTTTAATACAAACTTTGTTATAGATTTTTTATTTTATGATTCTACATTATCAAGTCAGTACAAAGACATTTTAGATTCCCAAACATTAGTTTTCTAGTACAAAATTAAATGTTACAGAAAAATGTTTGTATGTCATTAAAGAAAGCAGCATATTACGTAAGAGACACTTTTCAGACAAAAAACACAATGAAGGCTGCTGGGTTTTGCTGCAAAAATAAGAAGCAAGTGTGAAAGTCAAAGTCTCCAGAAGAACTGTGGCTGGTTCTGCAAGATGCTCAATAAAACTTACCAGCTCATTTCCTTATAAAACTGCACTAATTGTACTGGAGACTACTATTTTTATTTTTTTGTCACACCAAATATTGACTTTGTTTCATTTACTACTGTTTACTGCTCTTATATATATATATATATATATATATATATATATATATTAATGTAGAAACATTTCATTTCATTAATTTGGAGACATCATTGCTGTACTGTAGACTACAGCATTTCTTTGCATGTGGCTAAAACTTTTGCACAGTACTGTATGTGGAACAATATTACTCTGAACTGAAGAATATTATTCTGAATTTGATATCCGGTACGTAAATGGACACACCTCTCCACCAACCAATCAATGCTCAGCTCATGAGTGGTAGATGCAGAGCACCGATGCGTGCAATGTGGAGTCAGCTTCTCTTAATGCAGACATATTAACCAGGCCTTACACTGAAGGCCAGGTCTACATCCCTAAACAAAGGCAAAGGTGCAGTCTAATAATGACATCTCAGGTGTTTATTATGTTAAAGCTTAACAGATGTCAAAAATATAGAAGTATGGTTAATATGATCATCCCTGTTACTAACTAAAAATGCAGCAATTCCTAGTTAGCTCATCACAAATGTTCCTTTATTTTGTGTGTAAGCCTGATGAATTACTTTGTTTCTCCAAAAGAATTCTTCAGGAAGGTTCCACATGGACAGAAAGCAGCCTGAACTCTTACCCGTAGCTGGAGAGCGTGACGCAGAATCGTCCCTTCTAATGCATGAATCCACTTCTCCCGCTCATCTGCGTCTCGGGCTGCCGGGGCAGAACATCCAAACACAATCCGTTAGAGACAGAACACACACAGGAAAAAAAAGGAGAAGGAGAAGTAGCACAAGGGTAGCACAAGGGACAGCAGTGAACGAGGCCAACAGCGGCACAGCTTAACATGGCTGTAGAGGTGATGGATGACCAAGGATTGGGTGTGCTCTGTTTGCGTTTAATAAGACATAGAGAACTGAGGACTAAACTGGACTAGAGTCACACACCCACACCAAACCACATCCACATGCAACCTCTTCTCACCATGTTAGTGATGAACACACACTCACACACACACATACAGGAACACAAAATTTTACTGAAAGACAAAGCAGAAACTGCAGAATGACTAAAGCCTTTCCCAATAACTAGCACTTTTCTTAAAACTTTCCAGAGTTCTGAAGACAATGTATTTACACACTGCTGCAATAAAATGTGAGCCCTTTTATGGTTTGACCATCATAGAAAGAGAGAAGTAAATGCTTTGATCATGATCTCACTTATGTTACACTGTACACAGTTTGTGTCTATTTAAGGACTTGTTTTTAACTTTCGACCTTATTTTTCTCTATTACATAGTTTCTGCTTAATTAGTATATTTTATGAATGAATGTACTTAATTTATTGTTTATTTCAGTTATATCTTTCATTTCTTATATTTGTGTGCGTGCTTATTTTCTCTTCTCTTTTCTCTGTTTTAATTTTTCAAATGTCTTCATTTGTTTTGTTTTTAAAAAATACTTTTTCCCTTTTCTGCTGCTTGGGTTTTTCTGCTGGTATTATTATTATTGTTGTTGTTGTTGTTGTTATTGTTATTGTTATTATTATTATTATTATTGTTCTATCAAATAAAAAGTGAAAAATTGGGAAGATCCAACTATATTTATAATACTGGATACCAAATGTCTTGCGGTGGACTGGCATCCCATTCGGTGTATTCCCACCTCATGTCCAGTGTTTCCAGGATAAGCTCTGGATCCACCATGACCCTGACCAGCAGTTACTGAAGATGAATAAATGAATGATACCAAAAGTTACAGGGATTTGAAAGAATATAACCATATATCATTGCTGTATGACTCAACTACCTCAACTACCATCAAGCAGCTAAAACCCTGTTTTTAGAGGAGTTAGAACAATGAGATGGTACGAGTTGGTACAGCACTAAATTAGTGCCCTTCTTTGTATCTTTAGGGAACGTGGTGGAGGGCAGGGTTTGAGTAGTGTACTAAAGGATAGTATAGTAAACTGTTCTACATTTACCTGCAACTGGATGTACTAACTTTAGCTAGGTATACATCATAATAACAGTACTTGGTCAATATGATCAACACTTGATCAGTGTTAGCCGCAGAACCTGTTTAAATTTTAGCCGCAGAACCTGTTTAAACCCATCAGCTAAATAAAATAATCTAAACATAATGACACAGATACAGACATCAGGTATCTACCAAAACAGACACTGAAATAGTACAGCATTTGCAAATTTTGTTCTTTTTCCATGAAGATAATAGTATTTTTCTCAAGGAAGGGAGAAAACCTAGTGAACAAGATGTGAAATATAGCGGACACTTAGCTCAGCAAAAACAGCTCAAAGCTTTTAAAGTCATTAACCAGATCCATGCATGCCAAATACAACCCCCTCGCACACACTCACATACACACGTTCAGCTCCACAGGGGAAAATGTTCAGATCGATTTCTATATTACAAGGAAAAGGCCTCTCAGCTTCATCCTGTGCATCTTTCAAAACACTACAATGATCCAACCGCATGTATGAGTCACATTTTACTAGGGAAGAATTTAACATCACAGACAAAAACAAATCAGTCTTTAAAAATATTTTATGGCATTCAGCGCTTGAAAACAGTGCTACATTTCACTTCATTTAAGATGAATGTGTGTAACCTAGCAAAAACCAACGTCTCCTAGATCCATGCAGTATTTACAGTCCAAATCAAACATGACCCATCTCTGTATTAACTGGCACAAAAGGTTTATGGGTTGTATAATTGGCTTCTCTACTACACTGTTTATGAAACTGACTTGGATTAGTCTACAAGCCTGTCAGCACAAAAGAACATGCTATATTCTCCATATTTGTGATAAATCAATAACAGCACAGCTTCAATGAATGAATGCAAATGAAATCTGAGCAAAAGCACTGACTTGAGCAAGACCATGGTAGCTCAATACAGATTTCTGGAGGAAAATTCTAGACTAACACTCCTAGGACACTAGAACATTATAAAGGCTACACAATATTCTGAGGAAACAGCAGGTTTCATAAACCATATTCCAGGTACAATTGGACCTCTCCTTTTTCTTGTAAGCACAACAGGGCACGTCTAATGGACGAACACAGAAACAGACAGAGACAGATAAAGAGAGTAATGGCATAGGTGGGTGATGAATAAGGGCATGGAGCACAATGTACCCATCTAATGAAAAGGACTAGTGAAGGGCAGGAGGAAGAGAGCCAAATGTATTCTGCATGTTAGTGGATGGACATTTTTTTTCTTCACAACATTTTTGGCAAGCCTCATATTTGTGTTCTTAGAATGAAGTCATTATCAGTTTAGCTAGCACAACGCAAGCTGGTGTGTTGTGGATGTTATTAGAAAAAAGGTTCAATTCAAAGAAAACACCTCCTCCTACTCAGAAAGTCTCATATGACATCATGTCAACATGGCTGCTCACACCGTCAACGGTAACTAAAACACTACTTCCTGACTTTAAAAGGAGTTTATAGTAGCTTTTGATCAATGAACATAGACACACTAGTTGTTTAAATCTATAACACTGACCATACCACCGGCTGTTTTGAGAAAGTAATTACATCATAAACTCGTGATCATGCTTTTATGTAACTCAAATGCAGAGCTCGAAAATGATGCAATCCTAGTACAGAGTACAGACTTCCAATCCATTCATACATCCATACATTTTCCATACCGCTTATCCTACACTAGGTCACGGAGGAGCCTGGAGCCTATCCCAGCAAATAAATAACCCAGAACACTGACGCTCCATCTTTTACACCAGCCATCCATTCATCCCTCTCACTCTCCATTTCATAACCTCCTGATGAGAGCGAGAGTCTCCTTGTTAACTATGCCCTCAATAACAAGAGCATCATTAAAGGAACTTTGTGGCAAGGCCATTGAGCTCACCCGCCTTTTTCCACGAATCAAGTAGCTTCTCGGTAGCATGGGGCAGGTCTTACTGCTCAGCACAGACTGCTGAAATAAAGGAGCTTTCAGCCAGGCCAATATCAGGCCCTGTAAGAGCCTAATGAATTATAGATGGTCCTGTAAATAGCAAATTTCATTGGAGAGGCCTCTGCTTCAACTGCTGGGGGGGAAAAGAAAAAAGAAAAAAACAACAACAAAGCATTTCACTTCAGTTGAGAGGCGTAATCAGATCGCTTTTTCAGCGATCTTCTTATGTTTATTATAGAAACAAAGGGGCTCCCAATATATTTTGGTCAATACCAAAGTCCTGTATGCTGCATCCACATTGAACAGCCCTTCATTCTTCCTCAGCTCATCTTATTAGTGTTAAATGGCTGCTTCGCCTAATTACAGGTAGCTTTGCATCCTGCCATCACACCCGTTACACACCTGCTCAATGCTGTTCAACACGTATAAATTCCTAATAGAGATGCATGTAGTCACATTTCGTTTTACACACACATCCCCAACACACTCCCTCTCTCCGTTTCCAAACTGTTATACATCAATGAGACAGCAGTTCTGAGGCAACTCTACGACATAAATGCAAAAAGTCCCAGCCATGTATGAGGTTGTAAAATGCATTTCTATACAGGGGCCAGGTCAAACAGGCAGGTAACTTGTATTCTGATTCTGGGATAATCCATGTGGCATGTTTACACAATAAAAACAACCTCAACAAAACATCTACTTGCTTGCTTTCTAACAACCAATAAGAACATTAACACATTACACTAGGAACGAAACATATTACATCAGTCACATTTCTGGACTCAAGCGCAAGCAACAGACACATACAGAGGTTTGGTCCCATTAATGATGATAAATGAATGACTCAGCTATTGCTCAGTAGTGTAAACAGTGAGCGCAAAACTATGACTGCAAAAGCATTATTCCTACTAGCTCCAGCCAAGCATGCAGACGTGCATCACCTTACCCTTCCTACTGTACAGCCACAGCAGACAGTGCCGAAACATGGCAATGGATGAGGGCATGGGGAGGGCGAGAGGGCCCCCGGGGGAAGGGTGTGGAGTGAAAATGAACGAAAAGAGAGGGGGTGGAGGCTAAAAGCTAAAGACCTGGATCTCAGCGCCCTTTTCTTGCCAGCTTGCCCGGCCCAGCGCCACCGGATGAAGGGAGGGGTGAAAGGAAAGAGGAGGAGGTCTGAGGAAGATGAGAGAGGTAGAGCACGTGAGCGCCTAGTGGAGAGAAGCACGCTTCTTCATCTGCTAGACCAAAGCCTAAGGACCACTCAGATATGTCCTAGAATTTGCAGTTGGTGGTGTTGCTATGCTGCCATTACAAATGTGACAGCCACACTGCAGTACAGAAGAGGAAATTAACACCTGTGCTATTTTTCCTCCAGTGCTGCAGGAGAGCCGCACTTCCAAAACACTGGAATACGCTGACTAATCGCACCAGCCGCAATGTGTCGGATGTGTGCGAGAGCAATGCAAATGTGTGTGTGTGTGTGTGTAAGAGAAAGAGAGGGAGAGAGAGAGAGAGAGAAAGAGAGAAAGAGAGACGGCATGAGAGTAAAGGCTGCAGATGTTTTGCTGGCATAATCTGCTCTAAACACAAAAATGAGTGAAAGAGAGCGGGAGCAATGGAGACAATGTTTGAGAGCATGTGATTGCTTCAACAAAAACAGCAGAAGCCCACAGCTTGGAAAGGGAGGAAAAGAATGAGAGAAAGAAGAGGAAGAGAGAAAAAAAAAAAATAAATAAGTGAGAGGAGGACTTACCTTGAAAATGGAAAGTCTTCTGGTCTACAGTGATGGTGAAAGTGCTATCGTCTTCATCATCGATTCCAATCACCGCTCCCTGAGCAAGCAAAACGGAACGAGAGACTGTCAGACAGAGGGCCACGTCATTCTCTCTCGCTTTTTCTGTTCTGCTCCCTCACAGACTCACACACACACACACACACACTCACACTCACACACACACACAGAGGAGGGGGAGAATGGGTGGAGCATGGGATGTGGGGACAAGGAACAGGGGAGGTGGAAGAACATGAGGGACGGAAAGAGGAAAGGCTGAAAAGTGGCTGGGGAGGCTGGGAACTGCAGAACTGTGCCCACTTGCAACTCTTTCATCAACACAGCAAAGATCATATCAAACAGAATTCAGATAATTATAAAAAAGTGTCTACGTGAGACATCGATTTGTTCAAATTGAAGAACGCTGTGCAAAGAGTTTATTGAGACACTGAATTACAAAATGTGAACTAGCAAAAACATGAGCTGGCAAAGATATGTAGGAACATGCCTGAAAACAACAGGAAAAATTGTGACACTTATCTCTCAAAGAGGAAGTTTGTTTAAAAAGAGGTCATTTAGACAACACACACACACACACACACACACACACACACACACACACACAAGCACACACAAGCACACACAAGCACACACACAGGCACGCAAACACAGGCACAGGCTGCACAGATATTTAGAAACATAATGCAACATTTCAGCAAGTGTAAAAGAGGAAGGTAATAACAGTGAACATGCTGTACAAGAAAGCACCACAGACTTAAGCCAAATATATTTAAAAAGGGTACAGAGCCAAAATACACGACATAAGCAGAAGCTCCTCGATATTATCCCTCGACTCACTGATCTAAGCCTCTCCTCCCTGCGGTCCTAATTTGAAAATCCACTTCATTTGAAAATGCACTCGTCTGTGTAGTTTTGCATCGGGAGAGGCCACAGGGCCTGACCTGAATGCTCAAACCTGAAACTGCTGCACTCAGTCTCTTAAAACAACCAGTGTAGGCTGACATTTTGAATTTATTCAATCGTCAAAACAATTTTTAACGGGATGGGCAGCAGAAACACAAAAACCATTCCCAAAACAGCTTTTTAAAAATAAATTTTAAAATGAATTATCAGACAATTATCACATGTATTCCATGTTACACCTATAAACAATCAGCTAACCTGATGTTTGACACCTGAATGTAAAGTTAGATATGCTCTGCAAATAAAATAAAATCTCATTTGGTGGTTGTAAATGTGTTTTATTTAACTGAGACCCAAACATACCACCTAGTGGTCAAGATTCATTAAACCAATACAGGTCTAGAAGTTACTTCTTCACTTCTCAATAAACTTGGTGCATTTTTAATCTTTCAGACTTATCATCAACAACAGAAAAAGCTCATATCTGGGTGAGCAGATCAAAAACAAAACAACAACAACAAAAAAAGCTCTGTAACGAGTGTCCTGTCTTTATTAGCCCTACAATTAAGTCAGGAAAGTGCAAGAACATGCATGTTCAAAACAAAAAATGTTGATTTTTTTTTTTTTTTTTGCACAAAGTATGAGTGAAGGCTGATTGCTTACCCTGAGCCTGACACACCCTCTTCTGGAGCCACGCATCATCTTGTCTTTTGACTATGTAAAAAAAAAAAAAAAAAAAAAAAAAAAAAAAAAAAAAAAAAAAAAAAAAAGGGGGGGGGACAAAAGAACATTAGAGCACCTGTTTTTCATGTCAGTCATGTGCAAAAGCTACATTGTGACTTACAAACAATTCATCCTTATCTAGATGCACAAATGTGCAACTTTTTAACTTCAATGCTAAAGCCTTATTGATCCTGTGAGGCAACTTCCCAAAATTATGAGCAGCATGTCAGCTGAAATGATAAACAGTTCCCTCCAATAGTATTTGAACAGCAAGGCCAATTCTATTGTTTTTGCTATGCATTGAAGACATTTTTTTTTTTTTTTGTTTAAGATCAAAAGATGAATGAGACGACAGATCAGAATTTCAGCTTCATTTCCTCATATTTACATCTAGATTTGTTACACAATTTAGAACATGGCACCTTTTGTTTGAACCAACCCTTTTTTCTTTTTTTTTTCCCCCAAGTGATCAGAAATATTGGAATGTGACTGACAGGTGTTTGTTGTTGTGCAGGTGTGCCCTGTTGATTGTTTAAATAATTAATAGCTCTGAATGTCTACTCTTGGTCTGAGCCCTAGGTTTCACCTGTGAAGACTGCATTTGTTGTTAAAAAGGATAAACCAACATGAAGACCAGAGAGCTGTCTATGGGAGAAAAGCAAGCCATTTTGAAGCTGAGAAAAGAGGGAAAATCTATCAGAGCCATTGGGCATAGCCAATACAACAATTTGGAACAATTTGGGGGACCTTAACCCAGTTGAGTATGCATTTTACTGCCTGAAGAGGAGACTGAAGGGAGAAACCCCCCAAAACAAACAACAACTGAAAGAAGCTGCAGTACAAGCCTGGAAAAGCAACACAAAAGAAAAATGCAACAGTTTGGTGATGTCAGTGGGTCACTGGCTTGATGCAGTTATTGCAAGCAAGGGATATGCAACCAAATATTAAGTGTTATTTTACTTATTTACGTCCAAGACTATCTGTTCCATTACTTTTGCTCACCTAAATATTGGGTGGTCTGCCACAAAAGGTGCCATGTTTTAAGTTGTTTTACACATCTAGATGTAAATATGAGGAAATTAAAGCTGAAATTCTGATCTATCATCTCATTCATCTTTTGATCTCAAACCCAAATGTATTCAATGTATAGCAAAAAACAAGAGAATTGGCCTTGCCATTCCAGTACTTTCAGAGGGGACTGTGTACTTGAAAATATGGATCCATCCATTATATTCTTGTCATATGATGGATGCATGTCAAGTTTCATCTGTCCTGGACTCCTTTGCACATGGGCATTACGCTGTCACAATAATTTTCACACAGACAGCACAGATGATGTGGAAAGCAATATGGATGCACACTGCCAGGGACTTGGTGATCTATCCTATTATTTTGTGAGAGTCACCAATGAACTGAAAAGGAAAAAGCTGAGAAGTTAACACTGACCTATAAACTGATCAGTCATAACGTTAAAACCACCTGCCTAATATTGTGTGGGTTCCCCTTGTGCCGGAAAAACAACTCTGACCCGTCGAGGCATGGACTCCACAAGACCTCTGAAGGTGTGCTGTGGTATCTGGCATCAAGACATTGCAGCAGATCCTTTAAGTCCTGTAAATTGCAAAGTGTGGCCTCCATGGATCGGACTTGTTTGTCAAGCACATCCCAGAGATGCACAATCAGATTTAGATCTGGGAAATTTGGAGGCCAAGTTATGTTCCTCAAACCATTCCTGAACAATTTTGCAGTGTGGTAGGGTGCATTACCCTGCTGAAAGAGGCCACTACCATTAGGGATTACTGTTGCCATGAAGGGGTGTACTTGGTCTGCAGCAATGTTTAGGTAGGTGGTAGGTACCAAAGTAATATCCATATGAATGACAGAACCCAAGGTTTCCCAGCAGAACACTGACCAGAGCATCACACTGCCTCCACAGGCTTGCCTTCTTCCCATAGTGCATCCCGGTGCCATCTCTTCCCAGGAACATGTTGCACACGCACCCGGCTGTCCACATGATGTAAAAGAAAACGTGATTAATCAGACCAAGCCACCTTCTTCCATTGCCCCATGGTCCAGTTCTGGTGCTTACATACCCATTGTAGGCACTTTTGGCGGTGGACAGAGGTCAGCATGTTCACTTTGACCGGTCTGTGGCTACGCAGCCCCATATGCCCCATAAGTGTTCTGACACCTTTCCATCATAGCCAGCATGAACTTTTTCAGCAGTTTGTGCTACAGTAGCTTTTCTGTGTGATTGAACCAGACACGCTAGCCCTTGCTCCACACAGACATCAATGAGCTTGAGATGCCCATGACCCTGTCGCCATTTCACTGGTGGTCCTTCCTTGGACCACTTTTCGTAGATACTAAACACTGCATACTGGGAACCCCACAAGACCTGCTTTTTGGAGATGCTCTGACCCAGTCGTCCAGCCACCACAATTTGGCCCTTGTTAAAGTCACTCAGATCCTTACGCTTGCCCATTTTTCCTGCTTTCAACACATCGACTTCGAGAACTGACTGTTCAATTGCTGCCTAATATATCCCACCCCTTGACAGGTGCCATTGTAATGAGATAATCAATGTTATTTGTTTCAATGTTATGGCTGATCAGTGTAAGCTCATACATTATATACTGGAGCAGACATTTGGAATAAGATTAGCCTCAAATTCCAGCTGCCACATTGTTCACAAGGACCTCTGCATCTGACACAGTTTTGCTTTGCAAATTAATGGAGCAACTGAGAAATATTTCTTCACTTGAAGAGACATTTAAATTTGCTACATGCTCCTCCTTCCCTACAAAAACTGATTTAACAAATGATCATACGATGTATGACAAAGTTTTGGTATACTCAGTTGCAAGATTTTTAATTGCACCTACAGATGGGTGACAAAACTGGTGGCTCGGTTATGCTGTGGGAAATTTTATTGGTGTGATTTGGGTCCAGTTAGAGGCACGGTTACTGCAAATCAATACATTTTGACTAATCCCCTTTATCCTATGATGAAACATTTCTATCCTGATGGGAGTTGTCTCTTTCAGGATGATAAAGTCCCAATCCACAGGGCTTGAGGGCTCACTGAATGGTTTAATGAGTGGGAAAATGACGTAAAGCATATACACAATCACCGGATCGCAAGCCATTTGAACACCTGTGAGAGATGTTTGAGCAAAATTTTAGACAGTGCTATTCACCACCATCCTCAAAACACCCACTGAGGTTGAATGGTGTTCAACCGCAGTACAGTGTCAGAGACAGATACATGGCAAGGTGCACTAAAGGCACGTGGTGCCCCAACACCTTACCCACACTTTATGTCGTTTTTCCGTTTGTCATCCATGACATTTATTCACCAAAATAATACCTGACCAGCAAAGATCCTAAGATGGCCTCTTTCTGTTATACTGGGGGAAGAAAATTGGGCATAGCAACACAGTTATTTACTGTATACACAGAAAGCGTACCTGTGTGCCTTATCCACTGACAACTGAGTGTATTAAACCTTAAAGCAGCTTTTATTTGTACTGTGTTTACTCATATATGCTCTTTTCATCAACTATTATACATTTTATCTAGCTAACCCTGAATGACTATCCCATTAAAGGTGAATCAGATATCCAGTACTGTATGCTCACAGACATTAAACATGATGTTCAGTTTCCCAGAAAATTATTCACAATATGCAAAAAACACATTGGAAGCACCTGTTCTGAAAACAAGTGACAGTACACTCTACAAGCATTTGCAAGAGTTCCAGCTTTGTCTGTTTCCTATCTCAAATAGCAGTGCGAACAGATATGACAACATGATATCAGACAAACGACAGCACTGAACCTGTAGCCAGCTAGCGAGACTTCATCACTTTTATAGCTAGCTATATTACCCTCAACTTAACGTTAAGGTATTATCTTAACGTTAGATACTGTATTGTACTAAAATCTATATTTAATTGTAAATGTGACATGTTTGAAGGCTGGAACTGTATTTTTTGTCATTTGTAAGGCGTCCAGGCCAGACAAAAAGTGTCACATGACGTTGAGACCACCACCCTTACATTCTTCCAACTAACAGTATCTAGCCATAACACATTAAATGCGTCGTAGCCAAGCTGGAATTCTAGGGCGAAACATCGCTCGTTCTGACTGCTTATTGGATAACGCGCCTCGTAATAAAGCCCGGGATTGGTTCCTTGTCTTTGTCACTCAAAAAATACCGCCCCAACCAGCTGAGATTCTCAACTCAAGTGCTCTTTCTGTTCTTGATTTGTACCCTTCCCTTAGGCAAAATTACCGTCCTGACTAATGTAATGCGTTTTTTGCAATCGTACTTACAGTGTAATATGACAGCAGTCCCGCGTTATAGTCTAAAACAAACCAACGATACTGCCAACCCTTCATGAGATTAGTCCATTTGCTCAGCGGCCCCTCCATGATGGACGCCATCTTTACACTTAAACCAACCAGAGGTTGAGGAGGAGGGGCAAAATCGAGAGGTTTTACGTCATGGTCTAAAAGGTGTGTCATGCGTTCACAACCGTACATACATTAACTGTACACTATCACAGTGGTTGTAGAATAATTAAAACCGGACTGTTACCCAGCAAACACGGGACGTTTCCCTAATGTTAGGGGAACATTCTTACCGCAAGGTTTTCTTAAAGTTATGGAAACATTAAGGGAACGCTCTCTGGGCCAAAATGCGCAACGAAAAGCGAATGTTACATTGCCGTAAAAAAAAAATTCTTGATGGGAAACTAAATGTGAACCAAAAAAAAAAAACATCTGTTCTGAGAACGTTCCGGAAACCAAAAACAAACGTTCTGGGAACCAATAATTGTTAGCTGAGTACGAGTGACACCCGAATGCCGCTGTTGTGGTAGGAGAGTTGTCATTCACTTAACAAGTATACTCTACTCTCTATTGGTCATGTCCTGAAAGTTCCGTTTAATGCACCTTGATCCGGAACGTTCCGTGTAGTGTTTTGTTTCCCTCCAGACACGTTTGACTGTACCACGGCGCAAAAATAAAACAACTTTGGACTTTTGTAGCTATGTATCGTTGTATGTCAAGGTAAGACAGTTATTCGGAGCGGATAAATTATGTGTTATACGTATAGGCCGCTTAATCAAACGTCTGAATTTTTGTTTTTTTGCAAAACACAAATGACCCTTGACACACTTGCATAAAACAAATAGCAGTTCAGCCCAAGGGTTATTTGATAACCTTCAGTGAATACTGCTGACAGATCAGAAGAAAGTCAGAAAATCTAGCAAAAGTTGCTGTACTGTAAATAACTGTGTATTTTTTATTTTTATTTTTCCAGCTTATTTCGAGTAAATGGAAGGATATGCTTCACAAACCGATTATGCACCCAAAGACTGTCGAGGACCACGGAAAATAACTGCTGTCTATGTCAGTGCAGTCATTTCAGCTCAGCCAGACCACTGAAATACCTAAGACACAAACTGCCGCCCATCTGCACACATCAGGCAGTGTTACACCGGTGCATGAGCTCAAGTGTACGCAGAAGAAGGTTGCCAAGTGCTTTTCCAGTAGTAGATGGTGCATGTCAGCTTATTCACAGACATGTATTTGAAGCAAATTTACAGAACAGCCAGGCATGTCAGCAAAGGTATGATTAAGTTATTTACACTAAACTGCTCGTTTATACACTTTTTTTTCTTTCTTTCTTTATTTTTTATTATTATTTTTTCTTTCTTTCTTTTTTTTTTTTTTTAAAGATTTCTACCACCCCGTTCCTGTTGCACAGTCTACAGTGTTTCAAGGGGGATGAGGAAATGTGCTAAATAAAACTTATCACTGTGTGATAACACAATCATGCATTTTGGGTGGTAGTAAAAGCATGATTTACTGTCAACCAATCTGAAATAAAATCCACTCCAATTACGTCTCTGCTACATAGTCATTAGTGTGGTGAGAGATTTCGAACTAAATGTGTCATACTAAAAAAAAATTTAGATTTATGCCGGATTATTTGAATCCATTACAATTTAAATGTGACCTCGTGATTATTTTCATGATATTTTTCCAATTTATGTGTAAAATTTTAGACTTATTCAGTAAATGGATGTTAGGGCCCAGTGATCTCAGATTTTCGAGGATTTGAAATGAATGATTTCATATCGAATATCTGATTCAAGTGAGATTTTTTGTTTAGGTATCTAGAGCTTAGGGAGAAAGTGTTAAAGGCAGGTGGGGAAAATGCCATCGCCCGACATACACAGAGGAACAAGAAGGTTCTAGTCAGAGACAGACTCCAAATGCTGTTGGATGATGATGATTATCTAGAACTGTCTCCCTTTGCTGGACTGGGTTTACCCTATGGAGACATCCCATCAGCCGGCTGTCTTACAGGTACTTTACTGAACCACCAAGCCTGAGGTTTTTTTTCCAACCATACCTTGCTTTGTTGTGGAACATTTTGCTATCTTTGTTCAAGCATATTCTTTAATGCTAGCTGCCTATGATTCATGTTTTAAAATAAATCTGAGCTTTAGTTTTTCCAGTCTGAAAGCCACTACCAAGTTCCATCTTTCATGAAACTGGTGTACACTACAGTGCCCTACTCAATTATTGTCACCCTTCATTATATAAATGCACAAAGATTAATAATTAAAAAGAATAACACATGTAATAAATCATATTGCACTTCAGCAGTGTTAATAATTTTTTTTGGTGAGGAATCTAGAAATAACGTGGTTTAATCATCCATATCATACTTATTGTATTGTACATATTGTACTTCTTTCCCCCCTTTTCTCTTAGTGTACAATGATGTTTTTTCTTATAACAGGTATTGGTCAAATAAATGGGCTGTGGTGTGTGTTCATCGCTAATGATGCCACGGTGAAAGGAGGCACAGCATACCCTATTACAGTAAGGAAACAGCTTCGAGCCCAGGAAGTGGCCATACAGAATCGGCTCCCCTGTGTGTACTTGGTTGACAGTGGGGGTGCATTTTTACCTCTTCAGGTAAGATGCACTGTAAAAATCCAAAGCTCTTCTATCAATATAAAGCCACAGTGATTGAAATAACAGCTCTAAAAATTCTGTTAACAGTCAGATATATTTCCTGATAAGAACCATGGTGGCCGTGTTTTTTACAATGAAGCTATAATGTCAGCAATGAAGATTCCACAGGTATGATCTTTTTTAATAAAAGTTTTTTTTGTATGCAAGTGTATAACCATCACAATATATTTAATTTAATAAGGGTGCTTTTCAGTAGCTCTTTTCACAAATCCGTGCTTGTCAGATGCAAGGTGAAGCCAGAGCCTGCGATCAATGTGTTATTTTTGTGCCTGCAGGTGGCAGTGGTCTGTGGGTCGTGCACTGCTGGTGGAGCCTATGTCCCCACTATGGCAGAGGAAGCGATCATTGTGCACAGGATAGGGACCATATTTTTAGGTGGCCCTCCGCTAGTTAAAGCTGCTACAGGTGAAGAAGTGACTCCTGAGGATCTTGGAGGGGCCAGGTTGCACTCAGAGTAAGTGAATTCCTTAATTGAGCTGTGGGTTTAGTTAGTTTAATGTATCTCTCCTTAATAGCTGTGTAGGGTTAAGCATGTTTAATTCAATTCAATTCAATTTTATTTGTATAGCGCTTTTAACAGTGGACATCGTCACAAAGCAGCTTTACAAAAATATATAAATTTCGGATCTAAATTTAAATTGATAAATTTAACGTATTAAATATGGATCATTAACAAGAATTCTTATAGAAGTGGACACCAGCGCCAACCTCAAAATTTGAAGGACCTGGAGAGATTCTGTATGGAGGAATGGTCTCAGATCCCTTGCCATGTATTCTCCAACCTCATCAGGCATTATAGGAGAAGACTCAGAGCTGTTATCTTGGCAAAGGGAGGTAGCACAAAGTATTGACTAAAAGGGTGCCAGTAATTGTTGCACACCTATATTTAAAAAATTTTTTTAATTTTTTTTTTTTATAAACCTGTGTTTTGTTTGCAATTGTTTGATATCCATGAGAGCAGAGTGTTTTTGTGAAATTTTTTTTAACAAAAGATCAAAAGTTTAAACAATAAAGACAATTTTCCACAGCCTTCTTTGCTCTTATTTACCAAGGGTGCCAATATTAGTGGAGGGTACTGTATTAGTTTACTATTGTGCCAGGGTGAGTGGCTGCGTTGATCATTTTGCTGCTGTGGAGAGTGAGGCATATGAGTGCACCAGGAACATCATCTCCACTCTGAACTTCGAGCTCACAGAGGAGGACAGTGCTGAGATCGAGGAGCCCCTGTATAATGCTATGGAGCTTATGGGTCTCGCGCCAAGGAGCTACAATTTTAGCATGGATGTCAGACTGGTGAGATTTACAAATACTCAAACATGTACATGTCAATATTGCAGAAAAAGTGTGGCACAAAAACATTTCTCTTTCTGTCTTTACATGTTTAGACTGTGAGTCGGCTGACTGATGGCAGTCGGTTCCAGGAGTTTAAGTCTCGCTATGGTACCACTCTTGTGACTGGATTTGCCAAAATTGAAGGGTAAGAATTATATATATATATATATATATATATATATATATATATATATATATATATATATATATATATACACAGGTGCATCTCAATAAATTAGAATGTCGTGGAAAAGTTCATTTATTTCAGTAATTCAACTCAAATTGTGAAACTTGTGTATTAAATAAATTCAATGCACACAGACTGAAGTAGTTTAAGTCTTTGGTTCTTTTAATTGTGATGATTTTGGCTCACATTTAACAAAAACCCACCAATTCACCATCTCAACAAATTAGAATACTTCATAAGATCAATAAAAAAAACATTTTTAGTGAATTGTTGGCCTTCTGGAAAGTATGTTCATTTACTGTACATGTACTCAATACTTGGTAGGGGCTCCTTTTGCTTTAATTACTGCCTCAATTCGGCGTGGCATGGAGGTGATCAGTTTGTGGCACTGCTGAGGTGGTATGGAAGCCCAGGTTTCTTTGACAGTGGCCTTCAGCTCATCTGCATTTTTTGGTCTCTTGTTTCTCATTTTCCTCTTGACAATACCCCATAGATTCTCAATGGGGTTCAGGTCTGGTGAGTTTGCTGGCCAGTCAAGCACACCAACACCATGGTCATTTAACCAACTTTTGGTGCTTTTGGCAGTGTGGGCAGGTGCCAAATCCTGCTGGAAAATGAAATTAGCATCTTCAAAAAGCTGGTCAGCAGAAGGAAGCATGAAGTGCTCCAAAATTTCTTGGTAAACGGGTGCAGCGACTTTGGTTTTCAAAAAACACAATGGACCAACACCAGCAGATGACACTGCACCCCAAATCATCACAGACTGTGGAAACTTAACACTGGACTTCAAGCAACTTGGGCTATGAGCTTCTCCACCCTTCCTCCAGACTCTAGGACCTTGGTTTCCAAATGAAATACAAAACTTGCTCTCATCTGAAAAGAGGACTTTGGACCACTGGTCAACAGTCCAGTTCTTCTTCTCCTTAGCCCAGGTAAGACGCCTCTGACGTTGTCTGTGGTTCAGGAGAGGCTTAACAAGAGGAATACGACAACTGTAGCCAAATTCCTTGACACGTCTGTGTGTGGTGGCTCTTGATGCCTTGACCCCAGCCTCAGTCCATTCCTTGTGAAGTTCACTCAAATTCTTGAATCGATTTTGCTTGACAATCCTCATAAGGTTGCGGTTCTCTCGGTTGTTTGTGCATCTTTTTCTTCCACACTTTTTCCTTCCACTCAACTTTCTGTTAACATGCTTGGATACAGCACTCTGTGAACAGTCAGCTTCTTTGGCAATGAATGTTTGTGATTTACCTAGTGAACCAAACTGACAGACCATTTTGAAGGCTCAGGAAACCTTTGCAGGTGTTTTGAGTTGATTAGCTGATTGGCATGTCACCATATTCTAATTTGATGAGATAGTGAATTGGTGGGTTTTTGTTAAATGTGAGCCAAAATCATCACAATTAAAAGAACCAAAGACTTAAACTACTTCAGTCTGTGTGCAGTGAATTTATTTAATACACGAGTTTCACAATTTGAGTTGAATTACTGAAATAAATGAACTTTTCCACGACATTCTAATTTATTGAGATGCACCTGTATATATATATATATATATATATATATATATATATATATATATATATATGTATGTATAGCAAAGCTAAAACAAGAAGCTGGTATGCTGAAAATTGAAAAGTATTTGAAATTATGGGATTATTTTTGCACAGACCTGTCAATTATATAAACCAAAAATCTCTCATGGAAGTCCTGATGTGGTAGAGGAATCATTATCAGTGAATACTACCAACATCATGTTTTTATTCCTGTTTTATCAGTCATTTGGTTGGTATTGTTGCCAATAATGGCAAGCTAACATATGAAGCCAGTCTGAAAGGAAGCCACTTTGTTCAGCTGTGTGAGCAGAGAGACATCCCTCTCATTTTCCTCCAGAACACGGCCCCAGAGCCTTTGCACACTCTCTCCCAAGGCAAGGTACAGTCACAATGCCAGTATATGAAATTCATATTCAGCATCAAGCTCTTGTGACGAAACAGAGTTTTTTCCTTCTTTTTTCAATTTCTTAAGTAGATTTTATGTTTATATCTCTCAGGCAGAGTCCAACACTATGGTACTCAAAGCTCAGGGATCCATGATGTCTGCTGTGGCCTGTGCATCTACTCCTAAGATCACTGTGATCATCGGAGGCTGCCATGGTGTTGACAGCTATGCCATGGTCAGTAACACAAAATGGTGATTTAGTGTATTATGTATGTGACAGCACATAACAATGCATACTACCCATTAACTGTGAAGAAAAATTTTAATTTCTTTATCTTCTTTTTTTAGTGTGGACGGGCTTTTGACCCCAATTTCCTGTTTCTGTGGCCCAATGCTAGGGTGTCAATTTTAGCCCCAGACCACGTCAGTGGTTTGGTGCAGGATGAAGAGGAGGCCATGCACATTAATGAGCAGTAAAAGACACCCCAATACTTAACTCCCTTGCTACCTAGCTGACCATTATGTTGAAATATCAATGTCAAAATGTCATTATGTTAATTATGTCAAAAAAACATCTGTGGAATAAACCAGGTTAATTTAATTATAAGAAATATACATTTTAGTCCTGAACTCTTTTGTACTCAGAGAATTGTTGGTTCTTAAAGGTTGCAAATGTAAAACAACACTTGGAATTTGGGTGCTTTTTTCAGGAGTTGTAGAACTTTCACAGTATTTCTTTATTGTATGTTGCATAGTAATGTTACTATAAACTAATAGTAATATAAAAATATTACTAAGTGATTATTGTTTTTCATATCTATGTGAAGGCTGAAAAAAGAGAGCTCAGCATTCTTCTCATCAGGCAGACTATGGGATGATGGCGTGATTCTTCCACAAGACACAAGGAAGGTAAAAAACTAAATTCAGTACCATGTTTCTTGTAATTGGACAATGATAATACAAAACCTCTGTTAATGTTTCATACTTACTTTTATAAGATTGTTGTATAGTTTCATATGCAGGTTATAGCAAGTAAGGAATAGTTTTTTTTAACCAATAAATCAAACTTTTCCAGAGTTAGTTATAGGAACCGTGGTGGTAACAGATCTGGATAGCTTGCTATATGGCCTATACGTTTGTGGACACCTGAAAATCACATACATATGTGCTTTTTGAACATCCCATTCCAGATTTAGTCCCCCTTTGCCTTTATAATAACCTCTGCTCTTCTGCAAAGGATTTCCTCTAGATTTTGGAGTGTTGCTGTGGGGATTTACTCCTTCAGGCATAAGAGCATTAGTGAGGTCAGGGACTGATGTTGGGTAAGGAGGTTTGGGACTCAGTCGTTGTTCCAGTTCATCCCCAAGGTGATCAGTGTGGTTGAGGTCAGCGTTCTGTGCAGGCTACTCGAGTTTTCCTCCACAAACTTGGCAAACCATGTGTTCATGGACATTGTCATTCTGGAACATGTTTGAATCTCTTAGTTCCATTGAAGGCAACTTGTAATGCTACAGCATACAAAATCATTCTATACAATTGTGTGCAAAACAAACTTTTGGCCATATAGTGTATATAATTGCTTTCTTATTTTAGACTGAAATTAGCCTGTTTTTGTTATTAGGTGTTGGGCAAATGTTTAAAAATCATCAAGCAACAGGAGTACCAGCTGTCTCGAGGAAAGGCAAAATCCATCCCTCTTCGAATGTAACATCTTTCAACAAAGCATCTCACTAAAAATGTTTGGGCTACTTGCAATCATGAGGACTTCCATTGTAAACCAGCAAGGCAGGAGCCATGTTTTTGATGTTTTTGCACCTAGAAAAAAATGAAAAATATGAAAATCAAGTGCTCTCAGCATAGGAAAGACTCCGGTGACAAAAAAAACATTAGCTGCAGCAGAATCATCCAGGTATCTACTCTTTCAATATCAGCATTATGAGATTCTGATATTGAAAGACTGATTTTCCACTCTAATCTTCAGAGGGAAATTTGACTGGTCTCCATTATTATGTTATAGGCATTATCATGGTTCATATCTGTTAAGGATATTTTTTGAAAGCTTAATACATATTAATCAACTTTCATCACTTTAAAATTTAATTTTTAGTGTCTTCCAGCTAATCTATGGAGTCATCTGTTCAATGGAATGTAAGATGTTTTACTATTATTCTCAGTAACTGTTGTACATGCGCTTCTAATCAGAGGTTTCCCTGTGTTTTTTGGATAGTTAAGGATCATTGCCTTCCTAAAGGGGTTTACTTGAACACCTCTCTGATAGGGAAACACTCAGTAGTATACAGTAGTTCTCCAGAGAACCTTTTAGTGTTCAACCCTCAGGACAAACCGAAGAAACATTAAAGGTGCTAGACTGAACTTTTCTTTCTAAGAGTGAATTGCAGTTACTTATTGCCGTATTACTTTTTCTGTAAATGAATATTATGTATTAACATTTCTCCTCTGGAAGAAATGCAGGAGAAGACTGTTTAATTTTACTCTGGTTTTAATAAAGCTGAAAAATGTTATCCTACTTGAATACACATACAGTCATGTGAAAAAATAAGTACACCCCATGGAAATTGTTGGCTTTTTTTGACATATTTGGACAAGCAAACATTTGACAATCTTTGAAACAGTGCTTATTAATGAAGTTGATATACTTGAACAAACCCACAAGGACAATTAGCTTTTTCAATCATTTATTCAACAGAAATATCATTGGATGTAATATTCTTCTGTGGAAAAAGTAAGTACACCCTTGGCCTCAGAAGCTAGTATTGCCCCCTTTAGTAGAAATAACTTATTCTAGGCTTTTTGCATAATAGTCCACCAGGCTTGCTGGAATTTTTCACCACTCTTCCATGCAATATTCTTTCAGTTGCAAGATGTTTGAGGGTTTTCTTGCATGTACTGCCTGTTTCAAATCCCCCCACAGCATTTCAATTAGATTCAAATCTGGGCGTTGACTAGGCCATTCCATAACCCTCCATTTCTTCTTTTTGAGCCATTCCTTGGTGGATTTGTTAGGGTGCTTAGGATCATTATCCTGTTGAAAGGTCCACTTTTGGTTCAGTTTCAATTTTTGAAAAGATGGCCTCACATTACCTTCAAGCGCTCTTTGATATGATGCAGAATTCTTAGTTGAATCAATGAATGCAAACTGTCCAGTCCCCGAGGCAGTGAAGCAACCCTAAACCATAACATTTCCACCACCGTGCTTCACAGATGTTATGACGGTGCTTCTCCTGAAAAGCTGTCTATGGTCTGTACCAAGCATGTCTGCTGTTACTGTGGCCAAACAACTCTATCTTTGATTCTTCTGTCCAGAGCACATTATTCCAAAAGGCCTGGTCTTTGCCTATATGCTCATTTGGACGGCCAGTCCTGGCCAAATTGGCAGTTCTGACTAAAATGCAATCCCTTCATTGAAGACGTAAGAAAGAAGATTTCAAAGGATGATGCAGAATCTGTTAGCAGTTAGAAAACTGCATTTAAACAAATCCAAACTTGTCTGGGGAGTTAGGAAATGCCACAGGTGTCTGTGTGACTGTGCGTGCGCTCACGTGGATCTTGGAAAAAATCTGCCATAACAGAAGGTTAAAGGGTTAAAGGATGACTAAAAATTGAGCAACCTGTTGAAGGGGGTCATGTACTTTTACACTTCACATACATTAGCGTGGGATATGATATTTCATTGTTTAAATAATTCTTCAGGAAGTTCAATAGCCGCAATACACTTTGTCATGTGGACCACTTAAAGTGAAAGGCCAATGTATGGTAACCCATACTTGGAATTTGTCCACTGCATTTAACCCGTCCAAGTTAGTGCACACACATTAGGAGTTGTGAGTACTGAACACACACACTACAAACCGTGAACACACCTGGAGCAGTGGGCAGCCATTTTTGCAGCGACACCCAGGGAGCAGTTGAGGGTTAAGTGCCTTGCTCAAGCACCCAACAGTGGCAACTTGGCGGTGCTGGGATTTGAACTCACAACCTTCCGATCTGTAGCCCAACTTTTTAACCACTGAGCTACCACCACCACTTAGTCTCCCTGCTCTCACTAGGCAAGTTAACACAAACACAGAAATATCTGCAATTTGTTTATCCCCCAACAGTGAGAGCTTACACATGAAACTTAAATAACAATAACCAGTAACTGTAAAGGGTGACGCACAAGTCCCATAATCCTAAAGCATCCATGACATAAAATGACGACACTCAGGTACACATCACTAGAACACGTATTTTAAGAGGTATTCAATTTCGAATGCTAAATGCTTTAGCCTTCCTTATGCCAATCAACATTGGTGGTTTGATCTTTGATTTGTCTGCAAAAAGCTGTGCCTCGCTCTCAGGGGAAGCGGCGAGAGTAGATGTCAGGATATTCCTTCTGAAACTGAGAAGACAAAATAATTGAAAAACACCCAATGCAAGTCTATAAATATAAACAACCATTAAAATATTCACATTGTATACCATCAGGACAGTTTATGGAAAATGCAATTGCAGTTACCAGTCTGAGTTTCTTCTTCTTCTCCTTGACTGACATGCCTTTGTCCTTGATGATGCTCTCCAGCAGTTCTGCAACAGCTGCTTGAGACAAAGACAGCTTCTGCTCCTCAAACTCCTGAGTGCTGATCTGTTTGCAGAATGAGTAGGTTGGAAGAGGGTGTCTCTTCTACGAGGAACAAAAAGAATCAAATCAAGGTATGTCTTAAACATGACAGAACAAATTTGAGATACACACATCAACTACTAATACCATTAGCATGGTTAAGCAGTGATGAATAGAATTGTGGATTTGAACACTAGTTCAGTTACAAAAGCTGCTCATACTGCTGAATAAAAATGAATTAAAACATTTCAGAAATGCTTTCAGTGAGAATTCACTTGGTTTATAAATCAATCATTTTGGTTTATAAATCACACAAGGTTTCTTTTTCCCCAGCAATTTTGTTTCAAAATGTAAATTTTTATTTTTGCTTTTCTTCACTGTAATTCAACAAATTCTTGTGTGGCTCATGTGACATTGCCTGTTAGAGGACATGCTCATATGACGCGCAAGTATGAATACTTCACCCTGTGTGAGCATCCATGCACTATACCCAGTGCAGTTTATTGAGACTGACTCAGAGTTCCTGTTTTTACTCTATACACCCTGACATTCGAATCACAGCATTTTCTATTTGTACTTTCTTCATTTCAGAGAAAAAAAAGATAAATGACAAATTTTCTTATCCTTATCAAATCATAGTACTTGTTTGCAAATCCTCTGCAGTTGATGACTGCCTGAAGTCTGCAACCCACAGACATCTCTAGATACTGGGTGTCTTTTCTAAAATACTCTGTCACTGTATGGGTTGCCCTCAGAAAGGGTTTATTTTTTGAGATCATGCGAGATCTGCCCGTGAGATCAGTCCATGAACTGAATCTCAAGAGAAAGTGCATGCAGTAAGCCAACGACCCTAAGCACACAAGTCGTCTACCAAACAATGGCTAAAGAAGAATAAAGTTAATGGAATGGCCAAGTCAAAGTCCTGAGCTTAATCCAATAGAAATGTTGTGGAGCAACCTGAAGCAACAGTTCATGTGTGGAAACCCACCAACATCCCAGAGTTGAAGCTGTTCTGTACTGAGGAATGGGCTAAAATTCCTCCAAGCCGATGTTCAGGACTGATCAACAGTTACCAGAAACCTTTAGTTGCAGTTATTGCTGCACAAGGGGGTCACACCAGATACTGAAAGCAAAAGCTCACATACTTTTGCCACTCATTATAATATATAATGTATACTCATTATATAATATATACTCATTATATATATAAATATTTTTGTCTCATTTGTTTAATTGGTTTTTCTTTATCTACTTTGAGGACTCGTGTGAAAAACTCCATGTTTTAGGTCATATTTATGCAGAAATATAGAAAATTCTAAAGCGTTCACAAACTTTCAAGCACCACTGTACCTGGGCTCAGGTGATGGTGAAGAAGAGGGTAAGTGCATATCAGTCAGTAATTGAAAGACTATAAAGACAGAGTTCGCTATTCCTTCTAGACCATGTTGATTTCATTTGAAAGTGAGATATTCCCAATTAAATTTTTTGTTTGTTTTCTGATGAAGCGGTTTTCCTCCTCTATGGGAAGCCAAACTACTCAAAAGCTGGTCCAAACTGAGCTACTCGGAAGAACCGCGCCAAATACCTGGGCAGCGCGGCGCGAGCAGCTCAGTTTGGACCAGCTTTTGGGTAGTTTGGCTTCCCATACTATTCTAAACTGTAGGAAAGGCCACGTGTGTGTGTGTGTGTGTGTGTGTGTGCGTGTGTGTGTGACTGCCTGTGCGCGCGCTCACGTGGAAGTTGGGAAAAATCCGCCATAACAGAAAATTTAAACGATAACGGACGAGTAAAGATCGAGCAACCTGTTGAAGGGGGTCATGTACCTTTACTTTCTGAGGTAAGTGTGTACAATTCACATACCTTACCGTGGGATATGATATTTAGTTGTTTAAATAATTCTTTAGGAAGTTTAATAGCCTGCAGTGTGTTTTATGGTAGCTTAATATTTAGCGTTCTGCTAACCGGAGTCTGCTGCTAGCTAACTAACGGGAGAGCAATGTATTTGGTACACATTCCCCTCTAATTAAAACAGTAAAATAATACATTATAATTGCTGCCCATGTATTACATGTAAACTGCTATCTTATGGTATTTATTTATTTAATTTATTTATTTTACGTCAAACCCGTTTATTAGACCGAGCACGCAGTGAATTACCTTCAAATCATACAGGCAGATGGATATATTCAAAAATCCTTAAAAAAAAATCAGTCCTACTATAAGAATAAGTTTTGTGTACTTATTTATTTGTTTGTGTGTTTGTCAGAGCGTTACCTTTAAAAAATAAAATGTTGTGGAACATAATTAAAGTGCAGTTAGGAACTAAACAGACACACACACACACACACACACACACACGATGCACGCAGAAACGAAAGAACCTTAACGCATAAATTTTAGATAAAACTTAACCATAACTTTTTTTTTTTTTACACAGAGAACCATATTATGTTAGATGTCAAAATATTAAACTGTAATTCGAATGCACCGAATGTACATTGAATGTACAAACTACATCTGCTTTCAAGCAACTGTTCTTGTGAGGTGTCGTTCGCTAACAACCCGACTCTTTGAGCCGACTCTTTTATGTAAACAACTCAAAAGCTGGTCCAAACTGAGCTACTCAGAAGAACCGCGCGGCGCGGACCCATTGACCCACTGGACAGCGCGGCTCGGGCGGGTTTTAAACGCGCTGCGTGGACCATTTTGGATCTCCTAGCGCGAGTCACGAGACCTGCGCGACCCAGTGATCAGCGCAGGGCAAAATAAACTGGGAGAGACTAAATAGAGAATAATTTGATTACTTACAGCCATGCAAATAGGCTTACAGTTACGTGTTCCTGCTCTTTAAAGAGAAACAAGCTGAATGTGAATACACTTTAGTGAGACCTCTGAAGTCTTAAGTTTTCTTATGCTCGTAAACCGTTTTTTCTGTGTCTATTGTTTCTTTCAAGGGCTTCGTCAATTTCATTAAGTATTTTAGGACTATTTAAAATAGTTTCAAATATTCTCCTATCCCTGTGTCCCATCTGTTATAGGAACTGTTGATAGCAGTGGTATTTTAGAGTAGAATTTTGTGTAAGAATTCAAATGAATTTGCGCTTCGCTGCTCAGTGACTCGGTCCGCGGTTCTTCTGAGTAGCTCAGTTTGGACCAGTTTTTGACTTGTTTGGCTTCCCATAAATATTGATCTAATGACAAGACCAGTAGCTCATCTGACTCGTCTGCAAACGCAATACAAATATAATGTTATTTTGATAATCGCAGTGATTTTACTGAACATTATGAACGATCGATATACAAAGACCAAGAGTTTTGGCAAGTTTAGGAAATGAGCCGTTTGGGAGCTGAAAGAGTCGGCTCTTATTGATGAGCTGTTGGTCCGAAGTCGACTATTTAAAATGCATTTTGTTTGATAGGTAGACTTTTACATAGCCCAACCAATCATTGCAGCCTTTACTATGTCGGGCTTTACGTAATATCCACGGAAATGTTTTTAACTGCAGTTTCGTCATCAGACAGTGAAATGTACGTGAGGCGGAGTAGCGAGTGTGGAAAGCCAAAAGGGACGCATAGATTCGAAATGCTTTCGTTTATAAGAAAATTAAGAAATTCAGTTTGTTAAACTTAACTCTATGAGATACATTTACGCATAATTATAGAGTGCATTAATGCATATTGTATGCATTATTTATTATTATCTTACACTTAGTACAGTTTTTCAAACTGACTACAGTTTTTAATTTTTTTTTGTAAAGCTGCTGTCTGATAATGTCTGTGGATGAAAATTAATTTTTTTAATGACAAATTGTGTTGTGTAGAAAGTTTAATAATGTGCACTATTTATTTATTTATTTATTTATTTCAATGTTCCAAATATTAAACTTTTATATTGCTCATTTATAATAATATTTCAGAATTACATGGGAAAACGTGGCTTTACACCATATAATTACAGACTTAATTATATAACCTTCTGTAGTTTAGAGGTGTAATTAGGACAATATGATACAGCATATCCTGTTCCTAAACTTGATCCAGACCATTTTGTCATCAATATTTGGCTGATTTTGAGTCACTCTAATTATGAAATATTCCATAATTCACAGATGCGTGACCGTACTAAATCTGAACACATTTTGCTGTTAAGTTTTTAGAGAAAATCCACCTTAAACTAGCTATATTATAGACATAAATAACTGATTTTTAGGTGGCTCTAATTATGGTATATTTCATAGTTCACAGATGCAATCAGCATAATATATTGGAGGACCTCCCATAATGTGACCTTAGTAAACTGACCAATGTCAACTCTCAAATTTATATATATATATATATATATATATATATATATATATATATATATATATATATATATATATATATATATATATATATATATACAGGTGCATCTCAATAAATTAGAATGTCGTGGAAAAGTTCATTTATTTCAGTAATTCAACTCAAATTGTGAAACTCGTGTATAAAATAAATTCAATGCACACAGACTGAAGTAGTTTAAAGCTTTGGTTCTTTTAATTGTGATTATTTTGGTTCACATTTAACAAAAACCCACCAATTCACTATCTCAACAAATTAGAATATGGTGACATGCCAATCAGCTAATCAACTCAAAACACCTGCAAAGGTTTCCTTAGCCTTCAAAATGGTCTCTCAGTTTGGTTCACTAGGTAAACCACAAACATTCATTGCCAAAGAAGCTGGCTGTTCACAGAGTGCTGTATCCAAGCATGTTAACAGAAAGTTGAGTGGAAGGAAAAAGTGTGGAAGAAAAAGATGCACAACCAACCGAGAGAACCGCAGCCTTATGAGGATTGTCAAGCAAAATCGATTCAAGAATTTGAGTGAACTTCACAAGGAATGGACTGAGGCTGGGGTCAAGGCATCAAGAGCCACCACAAACAGACGTGTCAAGGAATTTGGCTACAGTTGTCGTATTCCTCTTGTTAAGCCACTCCTGAACCACAGACAATGTCAGAGGCATCTTACCTGGGCTAAGGAGAAGAAGAACTGGACTGTTGCCCAGTGTTCCAATATCCTCTTTTCAGATGAGAGCAAGTTTTGTATTTCATTTGGAAACCAAGGTCCTAGAGTCTGGAGGAAGGGTGGAGAAGCTCATAGCCCAGGTTGCTTGAAGTCCAGTGTTCAGTTTCCACAGTCTGTGATGATTTGGGGTGCAATGTCATCTGCTGGTGTTGGTCCATTGTGTTTTTTGAAAACCAAAGTTACTGCATCCATTTACCAAGAAATTTTGGAGCACCTTCTGCTGACCAGCTTTTTGAAGATGCTGATTTCATTTTCCAGCAGGATTTGGCACCTGCCCACACTGCCAAAAGCACCAAAAGTTGGTTAAATGACCATGGTGTTGGTGTGCTTGACTGGCCAGCAAACTCACCAGACCTGAACCCCATAGAGAATCTATGGGGTATTGTCAAGAGGAAAATGAGAAACAGGAGACCAAAAAATGCAGATGAGCTGAAGGCCACTGTCAAAGAAACCTGGGCTTCCATACCACTGTGCCACAAACTGATCACCTCCATGCCACGCCGAATTGAGGCAGTAATTAAAGCAAAAGGAGCCTCTACCAAGTATTGAGTACATGTACAGTAAATGAACATACTTTCCAGAAGGCCAACAATTCACTAAAAATGTTTTTTTTATTGGTCTTATGAAGTATTCTAATTTGTTGAGATAGTGAATTGGTGGGTTTTTGTTAAATGTGAGCCAAAATCATCACAATTAAAAGAACCAAAGACTTAAACTACTTCAGTCTGTGTGCATTGAATTTATTTAATACACGAGTTTCACAATTTGAGTTGAATTACTGAAATAAATGAACTTTTCCACGACATTCTAATTTATTGAGATGCACCTGTATATATGTATATACACTGTATATTCAGTGCTGTGAAAAAGTATTTGATTACTGGTTTCTTCTGTCTTTGTGTATATCTCATACACAAAAGATCTTTAAATAAAATGCATCATAAAACAAAGGCAACCTGAGTAAACACACAATATAGTTTTAATTTTTAATTTTTTTTTTATTGAAGCAAAAAAAGTTATCCAACACCTATCACCCATCTGAAAAACTAATTGCCCCTTAAAATTAAAATCTGCAAAAACTGCAACCAAACACTTCCAATAACTGGAGATCAGTCTTTCACTTACAGTTGTGCTTGAAAGTTTGTGAACCCTTCAGAATTTTCTACATTTCTGCATAAATATGACCTAAAACATCATTTTCACATAAGTCCTAAAAGTAGATAAAGAGAACCCAATTAAACAAAGGAAACAAAAATATTATACTTGGTCATTTATTTATTGAGGAAAATGATCCAATATTACACATCTGTGAGTGGCAAAAGTATGTGAACTTTTGCTTTCAGTATCTGGTGTGACCCCCTTGTGCAGCAATAATTGCAACTAAATGTTTCCAGTAACTGTTGATCAGTCCTGCACATCGGCTTGGAGGAATTTTAGCCCATTCCTCAGTATAGAACAGCTTCGACTCTGGGATGTTGGTGGGTTTCCTCACATGAACTGTTGCTTCAGGTCTTTCAACAGCTTTTCTATTGGATTAAGGTCAGGACTTTGACTTGGCCATTCCAAAACATTAACTTTATTCTTCTTTAACTATTCTTTGGTAGTCGTTCTAGGGTCGTTGTCGTGTGCTTAGGGTCATTGTCCTGCTGCATGCCCCACTTTCTTTTGAGAGTCAGTTCTTGAGAGACATTTTCCTTTAGAGTTCACTGGTATACTTCAGAATTCATTGTCCCATCAATGATGGCAAGCCGTCCAGGCCCAGATGTAGTAAAACAGGCCCAAACCATGATACTACAACCACACTGTTTCACAGATGGGATAAGGTTCTTATGCTGGAAAAAGGTTTTCCTTTCTCCAAACATAACGCTTCTCATTTAAACCAAAAATTCTATTTTGGTCTCATCAATCCACAAAACATTTTTCCAATAGCCTTCTGGCTTGTCCACATGAACTTTAGCAAACTGCAGAAAGGCAGCAATGTACTTGTTGGAGAGTTCAAGTTCAGATTATTTGTATAGCGCTTTTAACAATGGACATTGTCCCAAAGCAGCTTTACAGAAGTATATAAATTCAGGACATAGATTTTAAATTTATGAATTTATCCCCAATGAGCAAGCCAGAGGCGACGGTGGCAAGGAAAAACTCCCTGAGATGATATAAGGAAGAAACCTTGAGAGGAACCAGACTCAAAAGGGAACCCATCCTCATCTGGGTGACACCGGATAGTGCGATTATAAATAAATAAATCCCTTCTATAAATGTACCAGTACCACACGGTCAGAATGGCAGTTGTGAGACCATGAAAAATTCATTACAGTTTTTATATGAAGTCTGTTTTGTTGAACTTCACCACTGTAATCTCAATGATCTTTAGGCTGCACCGTGTGGGGCCATCCTCAGCAGCATCATGTGACCTCAACTGATGAGTTCTCCAACCAGAAGTAGGGCATCAGGATGGATCAGGCAGTGGCTTCACCCTGCAACTTGCCACGTACACCATTGTTGTTCCGTGTTCTCCTGATGGTGTACTTGAACATTAACATTAGCCAATGTGAGAGAGGCCTTTAGTTTAGTTTAGTTAGCTTAGAAGTTATGCTTAACAAGTTGTGCCATGTTATAAGTTGTTTAACACCTCTAGATATGAAATGAAAATGAGGAAATGAAAGCTGAGGTTCTGATCTATCATCTCATATTCATCTTTTGATCTCAAACCCAAATATATTCAATGTATAGCGAAAACAATAGAATTGGCCTTGCTGTTCCAATACTTTCAGAGGGGACTGTATCAAAATTTGTGTCAGCTCAGTGCTAATTTTTTGAAATGCCTTCTGAAATATGATTGGTTAAAGGAGGACATGTTTTTGAAGTAATTAAATGATGATTAATATTTCAATTACAGGTTAGCAGAAGCACACCAAATTTAGACTCTAAAGGACTTTTGGTTCCTGAGAAACTGCTAATTGAACCTAACTCTGTCCCCTTTCAATGACCATGCCCCTACCTTTGCAGCCATCCTCAGAACCTTGGCCTGAACAGTTGTTTGAGTAAAGGAGCTCTCCCCTCCTTAGAATTGACTGACGTATAATGGCCATTGTTACGGCGGACAAACGGGGGCTGGATGCATGCGCTGGGGAAACAGTCAGTTTATTAGGAATATAACCAAAAGTAAAGGAACACAAAAGCACGGGAGGCAAACAGTAATCCAAAGAAGGCAAACAGTCACACAATAATCCAAAGAATGCAAACAGTCAAATAGTAATCCAAAGAATGTCAAGGTCATAATCCACAAAGTGGCGAGGCATTAATCCACAATAATAGCGAAGCAGAAATCCAGAAAGTAGCGAGACAGAAATTCCACAATATTGAGGCAAGTGTCCACGGTCCAGGAAACGCGAGGGCAGTGCAAAAACAAAGAACATCCATTTAATTCAATGCTAACACAATCTAAACACAATTCAATACTCCGCGCTGAGGCGGAGAAACAAAGGGGTTTAAATAATAAGAATGAAATACAAAACACCTGAAACTCATAATGGAACGTAAAACAGAACACCAATGAAAGAACAGGGGCGGAGACATGACGTAAACAAAAAAACCAATCAGCAACTGAGGGCAGAGACATGACGTAATCCAAAACAAAGGAGCACATGGCGGAGTAAACATAACCAAAGTCTATGAATGGGAGATCGCGCCACTCGCTGTCCTTAGCGAGCAGTGCTAGGGAAAAGTCCAGCCGAGTTTGTGAATGGGATGAGGGGAATGTGGAAGTACGCTACTTGCCAGCCCCCGTGAGCAGCGTAGAGGGGACGACTCTAACAGCCATATTGTTTACAAATTTAAAAATGTTTTTGTTAATTTTTGAGGGTCACAGTCTGCTGAGTAGTCATATGGTTGCATATTATGCAAATTATTACAAAATGAAGTGGGTGGAGCTAAATGCCCCAAAAGGCCATTTTTGACAGTTGACAGGGCAAAGGAATCAGCAACTGATGTCTATAATATAGCATTATAGACATAAAGTTTAGGGAGGGTTTTCTCCAAAACTTGACAGTAAAATGTGCTCAAATTTAGGATGGTCATACTATGGGTGGTCGGGTGGTACTTGCTTTTTTGTGATTGTCGGGGACAAGAATGCTTGATTTTGCTGTGGCTTTTTTCACAGCTTTTTTTTTGCGGAAAACTACTTGAATTGGTGAAATTGCAAGTGCATGAAATTGTTTTGCACGGTTTTTCACAGTGATGTTTACGATAAATGAGACCTTTTAGCTGTGAATTTCAATTTCATAAAATATTTTTTTCCATTAACATGTTATTTTTTACTACAACCCCAATTTTGAAAAAGTTGGGACAGTATGGAAAATGCTAATAAAAACAAAGAGGAGTGATTTGTAAATGTACTTTGACTTGTATTTAAACAAAAAACATATAAAGACAAGGTATTTGATTGTTTACTTAATCAACTGCATAGTATTTTTTAAATAAATGTTTATTTTGAAATTGATGCATACAACACGTTCCAAAAAAGTTGGGACAGGGGCAATTTAGTACTAATAGTGATGTGACAAGTTAGAATAAGAAGGTGATGTGAAACAGGTGAGGCAATTGTCTAATCATAGTATATAAGGAGCCTCCAAAAAAGGCCTAGTCCTTCAAGAGTAAGGATGGGTTGAGGCTCACCAATCTGCCAACAGATGCGTCAGCGAATAATCCAACACTTTGAGAACAACATTCCCCAAAGACAAATCGGTAGGCTTTCGGGAATTTCACCTTCTACAGTGCACAATCCGGTCAAATCTCGGTGCGTGAAGGGCAAGGCCGAAAACCACTTCTGAATACGCGTGATCTCCGATCCCTCAGATGTCACCGTTATGAGTCTGGTATGGGGGCGTGTCAGTGCCCATGGCATGGGTAATGTGCACATCTGTGAGGGCAGCATTAATGCAGAAATATATGTACACCTTGTGCAGCTGAAGAAATGCATAATGGATGAATGGGGGAAGATTCTGCTTGCTAAACTTAACCAACTGGTGTCTTCAGTGCCCAAACGCTTAATAAGTGTTATTAAAAGCAAAGGTGATGTTACATTGTGGTAAACAGTCGACTGTCCATCGACTGTTAAATTCACAAAGTAAAACATCAAAGAATATGTTAATAATGTGTTTTGAATGTAGTACAGGGTGAACTGAATTTTCAAATTACTCTTTTTGTTTGTTTTTTTGCATTTTCCATACTGTCCCAACTTTTTCGGAATTGGGGTTGTAAAACTGGCTGTACCAGCATGCATATCATCGTTATTATTGACATTATTAATTCAGAGTATGGTTAAAATTAACAGAAATGGATTGCTGCACAGCTCATATATTACATTTAATACCATAATTATGTGAAATGCACTATATGGCCAAAAGGTTTGTAGACACCTGACCGTCACACCCATATGTGGTGTTTCCCCAACTGTTGCCACAAAGCTGGAAGCACACAATTGTATAGGATGTCTTTGTATGATGTAACATTACAATTTGTTGTAATGGAACTAAGGGTTTAATCCCAGTCATGTCATGCTCCAGCATGACAATTCCCCTGTGCACAAATGGGATGTTCACCAAGCACATCCAAGCAAAAAGACTATAAAATTAATCCTACACGTTTTTGTGCTTCCAACTTTGTGGCAACACACCCACATATGGGTGTGATGGTCATGTGTCCCCAACTTTTTTTTTTGCCATATAGTGCACTCACTAATTTGGTGAGTAAAGTTGACAGTTTTACTCAAGCATTTAACCACGGCTTATATTAAGTGCCGTATGTTGATGTTATATTGTGAAATAGGGTGACAGTGCATTTCTTTAACAGGATGTTCCAAAGTTATAGAGGGAGATTTTTCACAAACACATCCTGCGCTCAAGCACTGCCATGGATCAAAGGAAACAGACACACATCAACAGTTTTTATCAAGTTGATCTCAGCCAGAACAGTGAAACACTGTGAAAGACACGTTCAGCAGAGGAGCTGGACACATCAGACAAGATTAAACAGGTGCCTAAGCTCAAGTGCAGGGAGAAGATGTTTGCCAAGTGCCTTTCCAATAATAGATGGTGCTTTTCAGCCAATTCACAGACATGTACTTCAAGCCAATTTACAGAACAGCCAGGCATGTCAGCAAAGGTATGATGGAGTTTTGTATACTAAACAGCTTCTTTATTTACATTTCTACAACTTGACATGGGACACTTTCTTAATACTGACTGTTGCAAGGTAAAGTTGAAAGAACCTAATTAAATAGCAATTTACTGAATCGATGTATGGCTATTTCTGAACCTGTTCAGGTATCTAGAGCTTAAGGAGAAAGTGTTAAAGGGAGGTGGGGAAAACGCCATCGCCCGACATATACAAATGCAGAACAAGGTTCTAGTCAGAGACAGACTCCACATGCTGTTGGATGATGATGATTATCTAGAACTGTCTCCTTTTGCTGGACTGGGTTTACCCTATGGGGATATTCCATCAGCCGGCTGTCTCACAGGTAGCTACATTGTCATCATAAAAAAATGGTTGGTTGTGTGGTTTGTGCTAAATGATGGTCTGCTTCACACACCATTTATGCTCCCCATGTTTCATTAGTCAGTGTGAGAGTTTTTTGTTTGCTTGTTTTTCTGTACAGGCGTTGGTAAAATAAATGGCCTGTGGTGTGTGTTCTATGCTAATGATGCCACAGTTAAGGCAGGCTCAGCATACCCTATTACAGTAACAAAAAATATCCGCACACAAGAAATCGCCATACAGAATCGTCTGCCCTGTGTTTACTTGGCAGACTGCAGTGGTGCATTCTTCCCACTTCAGGTAACACACACTTGTAAAAAGTCTTAAACACCAATGTCCTGATATGTCATTGTTCCTTACGTTAATTACATATAATGGCTCTGTCAATAGGCAGATATCTTTCCTGATAAGAATCATGCGGGCCGTATTTATTACAACCAGGCAATTATGTCAGCATTGAAGATTCCACAGGTAAGACAAAGCAATTTTTTTGTACAGTTAAGACAAAGCAATTTTTTGTACATGTTTTTCTGGGCATTTTCACATCTCACACTGCTTTGTCCTTTGACTCATTTTGTGTCTTGCAGAACCATTCAGCAGCTAGCCTCAAAAAATGTTACCTGCAAACCATAATACATAGCATGTTTAATTTTCTGCAATTGGGCCATTTCAGGGTCCTTTCTCACTTCAAACAAACTATGTTAGAGTGTGCTTGGAAGCAGCTGAGACCACTTCAGTTATTTGCAGCCTGGTCATTTTGGTCCGCACTCAAGTAGGATTGCTGTGTTCTCACTACACCGAGGAGGCAAATACACCAGGGTTAGATTCAAGTGAAGTAAATATTTTATACAGTGCCCTCCACTAATATTGGCACCCTTGGTAAATAGCAATAGCAAAGAAGGCTGTGAAAAATTGTCTTTATTGTTTAACCTTTTGATCTTTTGTTCAAAATATTCACAAAAACACTCTGCTCTCATGGATATCAAACAATTGCAAACAGAACACAGGTCTATCAAAAAAAATCTTTGTTAAATATAGGTGTGGAACAATTATTGGCACCCTTTTAGTCAATACTTTGTGCTACCTCCCTTTGTCAAGATAACAGCTCTGAGTCTTCTATGATGCCTGATGAGGTTGGAGAATACATGGCAAGGGATCTGAGACCATTCCTCCATACAGAATCTCTCCAGATCCTTCAAATTCCGAGGTCCACACTGGTGGACTCTCCTCTTCAGTTCACCCCACAGGTTTTCTATGGGTTTCAAGTCAGGGGACTGGGATGGCCATGGCAGGACCTTGATTTTGTGGTCAGTAAACCATTTTTATATTGATTTTGATGTATGTTTTGGATCATTGTCCTGCTGGAAGATCCAACCACGGCCCATTTTAAGCTTTCTGGCAGAGGCAGTCAGGTTTTCATTTAATATCTGTTGATATTTGATGGAGTCCATGATGCCATGTATCCTAACAAAATGTCCAGATCCTCTGGCAGACAAACAGCCCCAAAACTTTAAAGAGCCATCACCATATTTAACCATGGGCATAAGGTATTTTTCCATATGGCTACCTCTCTGTGTGCGCCAAAACCACCTCTGGTGTTTATTGCCAAAAATCTCTATTTTGGTTTCATCTGACCATAGAACCCGATCCCATTTGAAGTTCCAGTACTGTCTGGCGAACTGAAGATGCTTGAGTTTGTTTTTGGATGAGAGTAGAGTAGCTTTTTTCTTGAAACCCTTCCAAACAACTTGGTGATGTAGTTTTAGAGACTCTCTGACCCCAAGATGCAACTAACTGCAATTTTCCAGCTGTGATGCTTGGAGATTTTTTTGGCCACTCGAACCATTCTCTTCACAGTGTGTTGAGACAATATAGACACACGTCCAATTCCAGGTAGATTCATAACATTTCCAGTTGACTGGAACTTATTAATTATTGCCTTGATGGTGGAAATGGGCATTTTCAATGCTTGTGCTATTTTCTTATAGCCACTTCCCATTTTGTGAAGCTCAACAACCTTTTGCCACACGTTACAGCTATATTCCTTGGTCTTATCCATTGTTATGAATGACTAAGAGAATTTGGCCTGTGTTACATCATATTTATACCCCTGTGAAACAGGAAGTCATGGTTGAACAATTTTCTGTTCCTAGTCACCAAGGTGTACTAAAGAAAATGTAAACTATCAGTGGGAATATACTTCTAATATATTTCTCTCATATGAATTCATAGGGGTGCCAATAATTGTTGCACACCTATATTTAACAAAGATTTTTTTTTTTGATAAACCTGTGTTGTGTTTGCAATTTTTTGATATCCATGAGAGTATTTTTGTGGGGTTTTTTTAACAAAAGATCAAAAGGTTAAACAATAAATACAATTTTTCACAGCCTTCTTTGCTCATATTTACCAAGGGTGCCAATATTAGTGGAGGGTACTGTATGTGAAATATGCCTGTTTTCCCACAAAAATTTTGCCTGATTGGTGTGCAGGAGGGGATGTGGCTAAAAACATACTCAAAACCTATTAATTTGTCAGAAACAAAGTGATGGGAAAATTCATTCATTCATTAATATCATATGTTACCTCTACATTGAATTAAGAATTACCTTCTTTTTACTTATTTCTTGACAATCTGGTATGTATCAGGGGAACAGAAGCAGGAGCCTAATAAGTAGAGAGGCATCAATACCTTTTTCTATTTTCAGACTAAGTATGGGTACATGTTTTTTTGTACTTTTCAATAGTCACAGAAGATTTTATTCAGCTATGTTTGTTGGTTGCTGTTGTGTGCTGTTATCAATGAAGTCCTCATGCTGATTGTTATGTTTAAGATGTGATGAAGATGTGTTTCTTTGTGCTTGACTTACAGGTAGGAGTGGTATGTGGTCACTGTGCAGCAGGAGGAGCCTATAATCCTGTAATGACAGAGGAGGTAGCAATTGTAAACAGGATAGGCACATTGTTTTTAGCTGGCCCACCCCTAGTTAAAGCTGCTATAGGTGAAGAAGTGACCCCTGAGGAGCTTGGAGGGGCCAGGTTGCACTCAGAGTAAGTGAACTGTTTAATGAAGGTGTGGTCCAATTTTCTAAAAGCATTTTACATCCTCCTATTCCATAAATGTAAATTTTGATAGTCATCTTAGGTATTATTTTAACAACAGGAGTAACTGCCAAATGATGTAGAACATACTTACATAAAATACAACTCATCATTAATTCATCTTCAGTTACTATTTTATTCTGGTCAGGAATGTGTTGGATTCCTGTCTCAGGAACACTGGGCATGAAGTGGGAATACAGCCTGATTGGGACATTTATTAGATTTTATTATTACTTTTACTGTTACTTTTTTGAGTCTCACAGTCAAAATGTAGGACACCTGCCTTATCTGCAAGATCTGATGATGGCACATATATTATCACACACACAAACATACAGTACTGTGCAAAAGTTTTAGGCACCCTGTTTTTGCTTAGTACAAACTTTGTTATAGATTTTTTATTTTATGACTTCTACATTATCAAGTCAGTACAAAAAAACATTTTAGATTCCCAAGCATTAGTTTTCTAGCACAAAATTAAATGTTACAGAAAAATGCTTGTATGTCATTAATGAAAGCAGCATATTACATAAGAGACCACCTTTCAGACAAAAAACACAATGAAGGCTGCTGGGTTTTGCTGCAAAACGTAAGAAACAGGTGCGACAGTCAAGGTCTCCAGAAGAAGTTTGTGGGTTTTCTTGCATGTACTGTCCGTTTGAAGGAAATTGTTCAACAATGACTTCCTGTTTCGCAGGGGTATAAATACGAGGTAACACATAGGCCAAATTCCCTTAGTCATTCATAACAATGGGTAAGACCAAGGAATATTGCTGTGATGTGTGGCAAAATGTTGTTGGGCTTCACAAAATGGGAAGTGGCTATAAGAAAATAGCACAAGCATTGAAAATGCCCATTTCCACAATTAGGGCAATAATTAATAAGTTCCAGTCAACTGGAAATGTTATGAATCATCCTGGAATTGGACGTGTGTCTATATTGTCTCAACGCACTGTGAAGAGGATGGTTCGAGTGGCCAAAAAAATCTCCAAGGATCACAGCTGGAGAATTGCTGAAGTTAGTTACAGTGGGGGAAAAAAGTATTTGATCCCCTGCTGATTTTGTTCGTTTGCCCACTGACAAAGAAATGATCAGTCTATAATTTTAATGGTAGGTGTATTTTAACAGTGAGAGACAGAATAACAACAAAAAATCCAAAAAAAAACTTGTTTCAAAAAAGTTATAAATTGATTTGCATTTTAATGAGTGAAATAAGTATTTGATCCCCTATCAATCAGCAAGATTTCTGGCTCCCAGTTGTCTTTTACACAGGTAACGAGCTGAGATTAGGAGCACTCTCTTAAAGGGAGGAAGTGCTCTCTTTAATCTCAGCTTGTTACCTGTATAAAAGACACCTGTCCACAGAAGCAATCAATCAATCAGATTCCAAACTCTCCACCATGGCCAAGACCAAAGAGCGGTCCAAGGATGTCAGGGACAAGATTGTAGACCTACACAAGGCTGGAATGGGCTACAAGGCTGGAATGGGCTACAAGACCATCGCCAAGCAGCTTGGTGAGAAGGTGACAACAGTTGGTGCGATTATTCGCAAATGGAAGAAACACAAAATAACTGTCAGTCTCCCTCGGTCTGGGGCTCCATGCAAGATCTCACCTCGTGGAGTTTCAATGATCATGAGAACAGTGAGGAATCAGCCCAGAACTACATGGGAGGATCTTGTTAATGATCTCAAGGCAGCTGGGACCATAGTCACCAAGAAAACAATTGGTAACACACTACGCCGTGAAGGACTGAAATCTTGCATCTAGAGGATTTAGAATCTATAGATCTGTAGTTATCGTTATTCATTTTATTTCTCTCTTTTTCTCCTTACTTTAATTAGTGATGGGCTTTTTTTCCCCTTCCCCTCTCCCCCCAACTTGTACCCTCTCCTCATACATCTGCCTATCAATCTATACAAATGCCAACCTTTTATACTTGATAGGAATATCTATCTATATACCTATCCATCTATCTATCTGTCTGTCTATCTATGTATCTATCTATCTATCTATCTATCTATCTATCTATCTATCTATCTATCTATCTATCTATCTATCTATCAACCCATACAAATACCAACCTTTCATACTTGATATGAATATCTACCCATTACACCCCTGCTGGCTCCTTACCCCAACCTCAGTACACGCATACATATAATACACACTATATCCCTAAAACCACACAGAACAAAACTCCTTGGATATAAGCTTGACTGCTGTACATTAATTAACCGCACTGATGTCTCATGCACCAGCCAGTGTTCACCAAAAAACTCCACACCACCACCTTTTATCCTCTGTTGTTTAATGTTATTCTTTGTTCATCTATCCAGCCCCTTGTTTTATATTTTAGATATACACCACCATGCTTACATACAAGTCGAAGGGGTCAAATACTTATTTCACTCATTAAAATGCAAATCAATTTATAACTTTTTTGAAATGCTTTTTTCTGGATTTTTTCTGTTGTTATTCTGTCTCTCACTGTTAAAATACACCTACCATTAAAATTATAGACTGATCATTTCTTTGTCAGTGGGCAAATGTACAAAATCAGCAGGGGATCAAATAATTTTTTCCCCCACTGTACGTCTTGGGGTCAGAAAGTCTCCAAAACTACAATCCGAAGTCTCCTATATCACCACAAGCTGTTTGGAAGAGTTTCAAGAAAAAAGCCAGACACTACTGGAACTTCAGATGAGATCAGGTTCTATGGTCAGATGAAACCTAAAGAGGTGGTTTTGGCGCACACAGAGAGGCAGTCATATGGAAAAGTATCTCATGCCCACGGTTAAATATGGTGGTGGCTCTTTAATGTTTTGGGGCTGTTTTTCTGCCAGAGGATCTGGACATTTTGTTAGGATACATGGCATCATCAAATATCAACAGATATTAAATGAAAACCTGACTGCCTCTGCCAGAAAGCTTAAAGTGGGCCATGTTTGGATCTTCCAGCAGGACAATGATCCAAAACATACATCAAAATCAACACAAAAATGGTTTACTGACCACAAAATCAAGGTCCTGCCATGGTCATCCCAGTCCCCTGACTTGAACCTCATAGAAAACCTGTGGGGTGAACTGAAGAGGAGAGTCCACCAGCATGGACCTCGGAATTTGAAGGATCTGGAGAGATTCTGTATGGAGGAATGGTCTCAGATCCCTTGCCATGTATTCTCCAACCTCATCAGGCATTATAGGAGAAGAATCAGAGCTGTTATCTTGGCAAAGGGAAGTATTGACTAAAAGTGTGCCAATAATTGTTGCGCACCTATATTTAACAAGATTTTTTTTTTGATAAACCTGTGTTTTGTTTGCAATTGTTTGATATCAATGAGAGCAGAGTATTTTTGTGAACTTTTTTAACAAAAGATCAAAAGGTTAAACAATAAAGACAATTTTTCACAGCCTTCTTTGCTCATATTTACCAAGGGTGGCAATATTAGTGGAGGGCACTATATGTATATGTATATATATATATGTGTGTGTGTGTGTGTGTGTGTGTGTGTGTGTGTGTGTGAAGTAAAAGGTCTAACTTTTTCAACTAAAGTGCAGGAATCTTATTAAGGTTGTGAACTTTGTCACCATTTCACGGAATTCTTTATTTCCAAGAATATATCCTTATCAGTTAGCAGAGTACATCACGATTAAAAAAAACAACATTTCAGCTATTTTAGAAAAATAAAGTACAGTTGCAACTTTTATGCCTTTCTTGTGCAGTCATCATGGACAAAACAAATATTTATAAAAATATATATATATATTTAATAATTTATATAATTTAAAAAAGATTTAATAATGTATATTTAATAATATTTCAAATACAAATGCCAGGGTGAGTGGCTGTGTGGATCATTTTGCTGCTGTGGAGAGTGATGCATACGAGTGTACAAGGAACATCATCTCCACGCTAAACTTCAAGCTCCCAGAGGAGGACAGCACTGAGATTGAGGAGCCTCTGTATAATGCTGAGGAGCTTATGGGCCTCGCACCAAGGAGCTACAATTTCAGCCTGGATGTCAAACTGGTAAAATGTACACACACACATTCATTCCTGAAAAATAGAATCGTTGGCTAAATCATTTCTTCCTCTTTCTTTACCTTTTTAGATTGTGAGTCGACTGACTGATGGCAGTCGGTTCCAGGAGTTCAAAGCTTACTATGGTACCACTCTCGTGACTGGCTTTGCCAAAATTGAAGGGTACATACAATGATATAATCATATATATATATATATATATATTTCTTTCTTTCTTTCATATACAATGGGGGAAAAAAGTTTTTGATCCCCTGGTGATTTTGTACGTTTGCCCACTGACAAAGAAATAATCAGTCTATAATTTTAATGGTAGGTGTATTTTAACAGTGAGAGACAGAATAACAACAAAAAAAATCCAGAAAAATGCATTTAAAAAAAAGTTATAAATTGATTTGCATTTTAATGAGTGAAATAAGTATTTGACCCCTTCGACTTGGTACTTGGTGGCAAAACCCTTGTTGGCAATCACAGAAGTCAGATGTTTCATGTAGTTGGCCACCAGGTTTGCACACATCTCAGGAGGTATTTTGTCCCACTCCTCTTTGCAGATCCTCTCCAAGTCATTAAGGTCTCGAGGCTAATGTTTGGCAACTCGAACCTTCAGCTCCCTCCACAGATTTTCTATGGGATTACGGTCGGGAGACTGGCTAGGCCACTCCAGGACCTTAATATGCTTCTTCTTGAGCCACTCCTTTGTTGCCTTGGCTGTGTGTTTTGGGTCATTGTCATGCTGGAATACCCATCCACGACCCATTTTCAATGCCCTGGCTGAGGGAAGGAGGTTCTCACCCAAGATTTGACGGTACATGGCCCCGTCCATCGTCCCTTTGATGCGGTGCAGTTGTCCTGTCCCCTTAGCAGAAAAACACCCCCAAAGCATAATGTTCCCACCTCCATGTTTGACGGTGAGGATGGTGTTCTTGGGGTCATAGGCAGCATTCCTCCTCCTCCAAACACGGCGAGTTGAGTTGATGCCAAAGAGCTCGATTTTTGTCTCATCTGACCACAACACTTTCACCCAGTTCTCCTCTGAATCATTCAGGCAAACTTCAGACGGGCCTGTACATGTGCTTTCTTGAGCAGGGGGACCTTGCGGCACTGCAGGATTTCAGTCCTTCACAGCGTAGTGTGTTACCAATTGTTTTCTTGGTGACTATGGTCCCAGCTGCCTTGAGATCATTAACAAGATCCTCCCGTGCAGTTCTGGGCTGATTCCTCACCGTTCTCATGATCATTGAAACTCCATGAGGTGAGATCTTGCATGGAGCCCCAGACTGAGGGAGACGGAAAGTTATTTTGTGTTTCTTCCATTTGTGAATAATCGCACCAAGTGTTGTCACCTTCTCACCAAGCTGCTTGGCGATGGTCTTGTAGCCCATTCCAGCCTTGTAGCCCATTCCAGCCTCGTGTAGTAATCTTGTTACTGACATCCTTGGACAGCTCTTTGGTCTTGGCCATGGTGGAGAGTTTGGAATCTGATTGATTGATTGCTTCTGTGGACAGGTGTCTTTTATACAGGTAACAAGCTGAGATTAAAGAGAGCGCTTCCTCCCTTTAAGAGAGTGCTCCTAATCTCAGCTCGTTACCTGTGTAAAAGACACCTGGGACCCAGAAATCTCGCTGATTGATAGGGGATCAAATACTTATTTCACTCATTACAATGTAAATCAATTTATAACTTTTTTGAAATGCATTTTTCTGGATTTTTTTGTTGTTATTCTGTCTCTCACTGTTAAAATACACCTATCATTAAAATTATAGACTGATCATTTCTTTGTCAGTGGGTAAACGTACAAAATCAGCAGGGAATCAAATACTTTTTTCCCTCACTGTATATAGTTTGTCATTCACCTGAAGAACATAAAGAACATGGAAGATTGTATATATCTGTGTAATTTGGCCAAAAGAACACAGATAGCCTGGATTAACACATCATAGCCCAACAGGCATAATCTTGTCTCTTACAAATTCTATTAAGTAGTAAGGGAGCTCTGGGTTTAGAGAAAATTAATTTCCTCCAGAATTATTACATCTGAAGTGACATTACACATCGGTTTGCTGTGCCTGTTGCCTAGGCTGACATGAGGTCTGTGAGTAAGCACTGGGTTTAAGCATCTTTGAGTGAGGGTTTAGATTATGTTTATTGAGTGAACATTCCCTCAAAAGAGATTTTGTTTTTTTTTTCTAACAAATTGACTGTCTGTTTCTAAGGTAGCAGAATGTCCTGTTCAGTGACCACTGCAATAATATAATCACTCAGGGTTATAGCTGGCATAAACAGTTGAGCCAAGGCAATAAAATAATAATGATACAATATATAATAATAAATACAAGTAATAAAATGTAATAAAAGCAAGTTTAAAACAACACAAAGATTTATTCCTGTTTCATTAGACACTTGGTTGGCATTGTTGCCAGCAATGGGGAGCTATCATATGAAGCCTGTCTGAAAGGAAGCCATTTTGTTCAGCTGTGTGAGCACAGAGACATCCCTCTCATCTTCCTCCAGAACACAGCCCCAGGGCCTTGGCACACTCTCTCCCAAGACAAGGTACTGCAACACTTCCAGTGTAAACAGGCTGATCTCTGGAAACCCATTCAGTCAAACAATGTACTGTATATCTTGATGGAACACTGGAAAATGTATATTTAATGAACCCCAAATACTAAACCTTGACAGTGTAGTATAGCAACCTATTTGCCCAAACCTTAAAAACAAACTCATTTATTTATGTAGTGCTTCAATTTAAATTGATTCTGAAGTCCATCTGAATCTTACTTTAAGTTGTATTGCATTTAAATGCTTCTTTAAATTGAACTCAAAATCATCTAATTAACCCATAAGATCAGCTTTGTGGTCTTCACCCCTGGAGCAGGGGTAACTCTCACTGTTTTGAACTGTTCAATGACTCAGAACCTGCCGTACTGAGTTTTATTTTTATTTATGACAGATTAAGTTGTAAAGGTTATTTGTGCTTATCATGGTCAGTGCAATTTTTTTTAGGTTAAAATCTGGTTTCCCTATTCAATTTTAAGCTTTGATTATGTCATGGCCCCCCATGGACCACTAGAGGGCACCCTTCTCCCCCATTTAGAACTTCTTCTTCTGTTGTTTCCCCTTAATTCCTTGTTAATCATTCCCATGTGTGTTTCATTTGCCCTGATTGGTTAGTGCTCTATTTAAGTTCCTTGTGTTTTCTCCTTAGTTGCTGGAGCATTATGTCAAGTCAGGTTACGTTTGTGGTTGGTTCTTCTGTTTTGCACAGTGTTTTGGTTATTTAGTATCTTTTTTCCTTGAGGGTTTATTTTTCTAGTTTTTCTTAGTTTCTGTATATGCTGGGTCCTAGTGTGTTTTCCTAGTGTTTATTTTCCCTGAGCCTGCTTCCCTGATTCCGTGTCAATAAAGAAGTTCTGCATTTGCATCCGCCTCTGGGGACTCTCCCTTCATGACAGATTAACTACATATAATTGTTTCTGTTGTGTGTATGCTGTCCCTTCCAGGCAGAGTCCAATGCTAAGTTACTCAAAGCTCAGGGATCCATGATGTCTGCTGTGGCCTGTGCTTCTACTCCTAAGATCACTGTGGTTATTGGAGGCTGCCATGGTGGTGACAGCTATGCCATGGTTGATAACACAAAATGTTTTAGTTAATGTGTTTAACAACATAATATTGTCTGTAACCATTCATCACAAAGAAAGAAAAAGTTTCTTTATTATAATTTTTCCAGTGTGGAAGGGCCTTTGACCCCAACTTCCTGTTTCTGTGGCCCAATGCTAGAGTGTCACTTTTGGCCCCAGGCTACGTGGGACATTTGGTGCAGGATGAAGAAGAGGCCATACACATTAATGAGCAGTAAGAGGCAATCACTGTGTTGAATTTAAGCTGTTAAAGAAAACATCTACCATGAAAGACATTAAATGTTTTATATTGAAATATTTGTAATTGTGTTAAGCAATTCTAGTGCTAATTGGAAGGTGCAATATATTTGTTATTCCTGTGAGACCTTAAGTGGTTGTGTGCACCTTTGGGATCACAGGGTTGCGTTGCAAACATAATGGCATTTATTGGGAGAAGAAATTTCAGTAATTTCAAACATAAATTATAATGAGCAGGATTTACTGTTAGCTCCTAAAGATGAAGGAGCACAAGCTCCACCAGTTTGAAAGATGTTCAATATCATACTAATGAGAAACACAACATAGAATTAGTGGAGACAGCAAAAGCTGGACTTAATGTTCCAGAATAGAAGGCAGCTATACAGTTCAGCTGTCTGTATGATTGGCTTTGAAGTGAGTCAAATCGTGCATGGTGGATTTTTCCTTTAAGAAAAGATCTGAATTTAATGATGTACAACCCCATTTCCATAAAAGTTGGGATTTTTTTCTAAAATGCAGTAACAACAAAAATCTCTGATTTGTCAAGTCTCTTGAAACTTTAATTAAACTGACAAAAGTACAAAGAAAAGATATTCAGTGTTTTCACTGACCAACTTAATTGCATTTTGTAAATATAAACAAATTTAGAATTTGATGCCTTCAACACACTCAAAAAAAAGTTGGGACAGTGTTTAGTTTATTTATATAACACAATACAACAACAGTCGTTGACCATTGTGCTGTACAAGAAATTATAACATTAAGTTAATAAAACAACATAAAAATAATATGGTACAGGAGGTAATACATACAGAAGAAAAAACATGCTCAGGACGATTCAGATGTTATAAGCCTTTTCTAAAAGGTGAGTTTTAAGTTTTACTTTAAACAGAGATTCTGAAGAGATTATCCTAATAGATAAAGGTAGGCTATTCCACAATTTGGGGCCGACTATGGCAAAAGCCCGGTCTCCCTTTCTTTTTAACCTTGATCTGGGAACCTTTAACAGTTTCTGATTTGATGACCTTAAACATCTCGCAGATATGTTAACAGTCACAAGTTCAGATAAATAAGATGGTGCCAGACCGTTTAAGACCTTAAAAACAAAGAGTAAAATCTTAAACTCTATATAAAACCAATGCAGAAAGAGTAAGATGGGGGTGATGTGCTCAAATTTACAAGTGCCAGTAAGGAGTCTAGCAGCTGGATTAATTTGGATTAATTGCAAGCGGTTCATATAGGAATGACCAATACCTATATAGATTGAACTGCAGTAGTCCAGACGAGAAGATATAAATGCATGGATTACTTTCTCGAACTCAGCAGGAGTTAAAAACTTTTAACTTTGGCCAGTAATTTCAGCTGGAAAAAACACGATTTGATAACTGCATTTACCTGCTTATCAAATAGCAGGGCAGAGTCAAAGACAATACCCAGGTTTTTAACGGATGGTTTTACGTAAGCAGCTAAGCTACCTAACACTTGATTTAATCTGCCAGAAAAAGCTAATGGTCCAAACACAATTGCCTCAGTCTTACTCTCGTTTAAGTTCAAAAATTTTTTGGACATCCAAGCCTTAATATCTGACAAACAGGCAGTTAGGGCAGACAAACCAGTATTGTCATTTTGCTTAATGGGCACATATATTTGAGTGTCGTCTGCATAAAAATGAAAAAATACTCTGTGTTTTCTAAAAATTGAGCCCAAAGGGAGCATATATAAAAAGAAAACAAAATGGGAGCAAGAATAAATTTATATTGATTTATTTATCACATAGTTAATTGTGGAAAATAAAATCTTGGGTCTTTGATAATTTCTAGCTATGATGTCAGAGAAATACTTTGATTTAGCCTCCTTCACAGCTCTTTGATAGTTAGTTAATGAAGTACGTAGTATCTCCAACAACACATGTAACTTATCTTTTTTCCATTTACGTTCTGCACGCCGACATACTTGTCTAAGAGCCCGTGTATCAGTATTTAACCATGGCTCTGCCTTAGGTTTAAGTTGCTTACTCCGAAATGGAGCAATAGAGTCTAAAATTCCAGTACAAGTAGGATTAAATAAAGTAAGCTGTTCAACATCTAAATTATTTGAGGGACAGTCAAGAGAAACCAGCTTACATGCCTCATCAAAAAGGGGAACAAAAGCCTCACTAAAGGTAAAACTAAACATATGTGACCAAATAATAGGCTTCTTGGTTTTAACAATCTGATCTAAAATAGAACAGGTAAACATCACATGGTTATGATCTGAAAAACTTAAATCATCAATTTCAAGATCATGAATATTGATATCATGTAACAAGACAAGGTCAAGAGTATGGCTGAGGGAGTGTGTAGGCCCTGTAACCATTTGAACAAAGTCAAAAGAGTGAATAAGATTTTTAAACTCTTTAGCAAGCGAATTTGTATCGCAGCATACATGAATATTAAAATCACCAACAATCAAGAGTCTATCAAACTGAGAAACAATTCTACCTAAAAAATCAGCAAACTCATGTATAAAATCTCTGTTTGTCTTTGGAGGACGGCATACAATAGCAATCGCTAAATTTTTGTCCCTTTTAAGATGAAATAACAGTACCTCAAAGCTGGAGAAAGTCTCAGATTGTATAGTCCGACAAGCTTTTAAAAACACATGCTAAGCCGCCACCCTTTCCAGTTGATCTTGGGCAGTTTAAAAATGAACAGTTTGAAGGTACAATTTCAGAGAAAGGACTCACATCCTCAGTCTCAGTCACAAATAAAAAATCCAGATCGTTTTTTGTAAAAAAGTCATGTAAAATAAATGTCTTATTCACCAACGATTTAGCATTTATCAGAGCCATCTTAACTTCCACTGACTCACCAATCGACTGAGCTATACGATTTAAAGTTCGAAGATTCCTGTGATTTGTTCCTCCTCGAGGAAAGCTAACCAAGGATGACCAAGACCTTGGAGGGACTTGAAGAACCTTCGGAATCACACGCCGAACATATTGCTGAGGAAACTCCAGTAATCGCCGCAAGACGAGGCGATCACCGACGGGCTCAAAATCCGCGAAAGCCTTGAGGGGACATCGCGCAGACAGCCGCGTTAGATGTAGTTTTATCTTAACTGCAATTCCTCCCCGCTTTCCTCTCCGTCTGCGGCGTTTCCTCCGGGTAAAATCCCATGGCGTACGACGCAAACAGGTGGGAATGGACGCCAGTACAGGTGGAGGTGGTTGATTAGAATCAGTTCCCTCTGGAGCGGTGTTTAATAAAACTTCTACTCCACTCCTTAAATTAAGGAGCTGTTGCCGGTCGTACACTATAAGTGTATGCACGGTTTGAGTCAGAAGAGAGCTTAGACAAACAACAAACAGTACAGAGAACATAGAGAGCAGACGCAAAATAGGACTGAAACGTTTATAGAATATTCAAGTAACACCATTTTGGAGGATCATGTTAATTGGTAACAGGGGAGAGTATCAGGATTGGGCATAAAACGAGCATCCACAAAAAGCTCAGTCTTTGCAAGCAAGGATGGGTCGTGGCTCACCACTTTGTGCCAAACTTCCTGAGAGAATTGTCAGTTCAAAAAGAACACTGCTCAAAACAAGCTTGCAAAGAATTTAGGTCTTTCACCATCTACAGTGCATAATATTGTGAAAAGATTCAGGGAATCTGGAGAAAAAGGGCAAAAGCCCTGCGTAAAGGGCAAAGCCAGAAACCACTGTTGAATGTGCGTGACCTTCGAGCCCTCAGCTGGCATTGCCTGAGAAATCGTCATGCTACTGTGATAAATATAACCATATGGGCTCGGGAGTACTTCAGAAAACCATTGTCACTTAACACAGTCCGTTTCTGCATCCAGAAATGCAACCTGAAACTCTATTATGCAAGGAGGAAGCCACACATCAACTCTGTGCAGAGTTCTCTGGGCCCAAACTCATCTCAGATGGACTGAAAGGAAGTGGAAGCGTGTGTTGTGGTCCACGTTTCAGCTTGTTTTCGAGAAAAACGGACGTTGAGTTCTCCGTGCCAAAGATGTTATAAGCGAAAGGTACAAAAGCCAGCATCTGTGATGGTATGGGGGTGCATCAGTGCCCATGGCATGGGTGACTTGCATATGTGTGAAGGTACCATTGACGTGGAGGAGTATATTGGGATTTTAGAGAGACATATGTGCCACCAAGGCAATGTCTTTTCCCAAGAAGTCTATGGTTATTTCAACAGGACAATACCAGTTCTCAGTCTGCTCGTGCAGAAAAAAATCCCAACTTTTATGGAAATGGGGTTGTAGATTGTGCATGTAATATGTAGAATTTATGTGTGTGTTTGTGTGAAGGCTGGAAGAAGAGAGCTCAGCATTCTTCTCCTCAGGCAGACTTTGGGATGATGGAGTGATTCTTCCACAAGACACAAGGAAGGTATATAAAAATATTTAAAGAAATAAAATTCCAGACAAAGTATTTTTTGGTAACTTTACACATTTTTAATAGGTTTTGGGCAAATGTTTGAAAATCATAAAGCAAAAGGCGTACCAGCTGTCTCAGGAGAAGCAGAACTCTCCGGTACTTCGGCTGTAACCCTTGACGTCTTCAAGAACCATCTTGGTAAATTTCAGTTTTTAATGTGACTGCTGATCAAATATCTCTATACTCATTTGCTCTTTAAAGTACTACTGTACCCCCCTCATACTGTCTCGTTCACTGTACTATCAGTGTAATCAGTCAGGTAATTTTTCTGAATGCAATAGAGGTTTTAATAAAATGTATAAACTACTCACAACTGACCTTACAGGTTATGGCAGCATATTTGACACATGTAAAGGTGGCATACTTTAAACAGTACCAGTAACAGGAACATATGTCTTTATTGCTCCTTTATAAATCAAACCACATATACTCATGAAAGGAAAAACTATCTTTGCCATACTTTTTCAAATGAAAGTGTGATAAGATGGTAGTTAACACAGATTAGGGGAAGCTGGGGATTAAGAAGCAAGGGTATGAATATAAGGGTATGAATATACAGGTGCATCTCAATAAATTAGAATGTCGTGAAAAAGTTCATTTATTTCAGTAATTCAACTCAAATTGTGAAACTCGTGTATTAAATAAATTCAATGCACACAGACTGAAGTAGTTTAAGTCTTTGGTTCTTTTAATTGTGATGATTTTGGTTTACATTTAACAAAAACCCACCAATTCACTATCTCAACAAATTAGAATATGGTGACATGCCAATCAGCTAATCAACTCAAAACACTTGCAAAGGTTTCCTGAGCCTTCAAAATGGTCTCTCAGTTTGGTTCACTAGGTAAGCCACAAACATTCATTGCCAAAGAAGCTGGCTGTTCACAGAGTGCTGTATCCAAGCATGTTAACAGAAAGTTGAGTGGAAGGAAAAAGTGTGGAAGAAAAAGATGCACAACCAACCGAGAGAACCGCAGCCTTATGAGGATTGTCAAGCAAAATCGATTCAAGAATTTGAGTGAACTTCACAAGGAATGGACTGAGGCTGGGGTCAAGGCATCAAGAGCCACCACAAACAGACGTGTCAAGGAATTTGGCTACAGTTGTCGTATTCCTCTTGTTAAGCCACTCCTGAACCACAGACTACATCAGAGGCATCTTACCTGGGCTAAGGAGAAGAAGAACTGGACTGTTGCCCAGTGGTCCAAAGTCCTCTTTTCAGATGAGAGCAAGTTTTGTATTTCATTTGGAAACCAAGGTCCTAGAGTCTGGAGGAAGGGTGGAGAAGCTCATAGCCCAAGTTGCTTGAAGTCCAGTATTAAGTTTCCACAGTCTGTGATGATTTGGGGTGCAATGTCATCTGCTGGTGTTGGTCCATTGTGTTTTTTGAAAACCAAAGTCACTGCATCCATTTACCAAGAAATTTTGGAGCACTTCATGCTTCCTTCTGCTGACCAGCTTATTGAAGATGCTGATTTCATTTTCCAGCAGGATTTGGCACCTGCCCACTCTGCCAAAAGCACCAAAAGTTGGTTAAATGACCATGGTGTTGGTATGCTTGACTGGCCAGCAAACTCACCAGACCTGAACCCCATAGAGAATCTATGGGGTATTGTCAAGAGGAAAATGAGAAACAGGAGACCAAAAAATGCAGATGAGCTGAAGGCCACTGACAAAGAAACCTGGGCTTCCATACCACCGTGCCCCAAACTGATCACCTCCATGCCACGCTGAATTGAGGCAGTAATTAAAGCAAAAGGAGCCCCTACCAAGTATTGAGTACATGTACAGTAAATGAACATACTTTCCAGAAGGCCAACAATTCACTAAAAATGTTTTTTTATTGGTCTTATGAAAAATTCTAATTTGTTGAGATAGTGAATTGGTGGGTTTTTGTTAAATGTGAGCCAAAATCAACACAATTAAAGAACCAAAGACTTAAACTACTTCAGTCTGTGTGCATTGAATTTATTTAATACACAAGTTTCACAATTTGAGTTGAATTACTGAAATAAATGAACTTTTCCACGACATTCTAATTTATTGAGATGCACCTGTAAATGCCATGACTTTAACCTAATTTTGTATGTCTCTGACATTCTGTCTGGTTGTTAGTATAGGGCAGTGCCCTAGAAATTTTATTTTATAAAGTGTGATCCTCGTGAAACTCTTATTGATACCTCTCATTGATAGCTGTATGAGTGTTCATGTTTGACACTGAAGATTGAATATTTACCCTGTTGTGCTGTGGAAAAATAACCTTGGGCTCAAGCCAAATGGTCCCATCACTGCACATAACAGCTATAACTATATGATGTATGGCAGTGAGATTGGCTTATTTCCTGCCTCCTCCTGTCAGTGAAGACAATGTGCAAACAAACAAAGAAAAGCGATGACAATATATTAGAGTATAACTTGAGAAGCACAAGAATCCCTTTTAGGATGATCTTGGAGTAACCAAAAGTATGTGAAGAATGTTTTGCTTCAGTTAAAGTACTGTAAGCATTTTGAATCTACCAGTTCTAGACTATCTGATAATAGGCAATAATATGTAATAGGGATGGAATGAAAAAAAAAGAAAATAAACAGAAAATGTTCTCTTACCCTGTAGATATCCAGAGGAAGCACATATCTTCATACTTCTGTCTGGTGCTCTCAAGACGGCTTTCTTCATCTCGTCCCATTACTGCTTCAGGTTCTACAAGTACAAGTAGTTACACTAGCTCCTGTCAGTAAAAGGTGTAACAGTACTGATAGTTGATAGTAATAGTTTCAGTTTGGTTTTGAAAGTTAAATTAAGCCAGTTCTCGTGCAAAATTGTTCTGAATATTCATAGCCTTTATATGGCACTAGCGGTTGCTGTTTTGTTAAAGTTATGTTCTGCTTATATCTACAATTGCAGAATATTTGTTTTATTGTTATTGTTGGTTTCCATGAGCAAAAGTGAATAAAATGTTTGCATAAAATGTTGATGAATAGAACTCACCCTTTACAGGTTTACAGGTTTACCACTATGAAACCTTGACCCTCAGAACAAGACAATAAAGGTGAATGTCCTGAATCTGTGATATTTTCACCAAATTCAACATTAGAACTAATGCAGAAAGTCAGTCTCTACACTTCTGCTTATTTTTAATTGTTAATGTGTAAGACAAAAAAGAAGCTGGTCTTTGAACATAAGACAGCTTGAATCTCTGCTGGGGAATGCACCATAACTTTGGCCTTCTCAATAGCATCATTTGTGTTTGAGTAACAGTGAACATAGTCAGCAAGATGACGGACTAAATCTTATAATAATGCTTGGACACAAACCTAATCTTTCAGTTAGGCCAATGACATGTTCTTTCCCATGTTGTACACTGAGGTCAATGTGTGGGTGTGCAGTAACTTCATTGATTGAAACCTAATTATTCAAATGCAAATAGAATTAAGAAGATTTTCAATCTTGTGTGTAATAAAGAATTTACATACAAGTAAAGAATATACATTTGCTCGTTTGGCTTATGCCTTTATCCAAAGCAAAGTATTTGAAAAATGACATAGAGCAATTGAGGGTTATGCGTCTTGTTCAAGGACAGTGAGAGCTAAGTTGATTATATTTCTATAACAGCATGTTCCTCTTATACCACAGGAATTTGCCAATTAAAGAATAACATGTCATACTTTTTATCACTTTAGTTACATTGTTATGATGTGGAACATTTGTGAAACAAGTTAGTGCCTGTTATCACTTACATTATAGCAGCTATAAACAGTCATCCCCACCCCGTCTCCCATGGTGGAAGCTTAATGACTCTTACAAAGCGTTGACACTGGAGAGTTCTTCTATAAACGTTTAATAAGTATCACCTAACAACAGGGGTTCCTCAACCTTTTGGGCAAACAACCCAAAATGGACATTATAACTTTTCTGCGACCCCAAGCAATAAAACCGGTTTGTGTTAGTACTCAATAACAGCCTGGGATAGTACATAAATATGCAATTTGAGGTAGATGAACAGGGAAATTGTCCATTTCTATTGTCAAATTATTACGCTAGTGCAGCTTGTCAGGAGAGCAAAAAAAGATTAAAATAGCATGTGCACTAGTAAAATTTGGTTTCATTGAATACACAGAAAATAAGATCCACAAAATCTGATTTTAAATATAAATAAATAAAACAAAAGAGGTGAATTTCTCTCGTTGCCCATTTGTAAATCATGCTACCCTACATGGAGCTGTGACCCCTAGTTTGTGTACTGCTTTTATCACTTTTTTTTTTTTTCATTTGAAGGGCAGCCATTAAGGCACTCCATCATGTTTTCTCCATTGTAAGGGCACCCCAAAGGGCACTTTGTCAAGTTTTATCTACCATAGAGAACAAAAATGGGTTTTTTTTTTACCATGTCCACAAGAGTAGTTATATCATGCACTTGTCATGATTTATGACCCCTCATGTCAGCCTGATTGACAGTTCAGCACAACCTGTAATTTACGACCCCACCTGTCTTCTGTCTGTGTGTATGTATGCGCATGCGTGCGTGTGTGCGTGCGTACGTACATACGTGTGTGTGTGTTAATGGATTTTACACCCCCGCTATGTGCATGTTGGAAAAGCTATTGATTAAATAAATAGCTGTGGATAAAACATAGAAGAGGCACCGTAACACCCATACGATGTCTGGTCCACGAGGTCCCAAACCCTTAGAAGGACGATGTGTATTTCACCAAGAATACGTGTTGAAATGAGTGGTGTCGGCTTTTGCGTCAGGGGGAAAACAGGGGTGTTATCAAAAAACCGAAGACCATCCCTTAAACCCTCCCCACGAACGTTTCTGTAAGGTACATAAATCACAAAAGCTCATGTCACTGTCATGAAATGTGCATAAATTATGACTCTAGTGTCACTCGCGAATGTGCGTGAATTATGACCCCCTTGAACTGTTTGGCAAATGCTGTAATTTATGACTTTTTCCCTGTATCCTGGAAGTTTGTTCTTTCCCAGGTGTGTGTGTGTGTGTGTGTGTGTGTGTGTGTTTCACGAAAGCATTATATGTTAATGAGTTTTACACCCCCTGCTATATGTGCGCGACCTGAGAACTGATGTTTAAACATTGATTAAATAATCCCTGACCTTGCCTGTATCCTGTCTGTCTGTCTGTGTGTGTGTGTGTGTGTGTGTGTGTTTTTCACGAAAGCATTATATGATAATGAGATGAGTTTTACACCCCTGCTGTGTGTGTTGTGGCCTGAGAAAACCGCTGTTTTTTATGAAAACGTGGCCGGATCAAAGTTTTTGTTAATTTGATTGTAAAAGTGTTTCATGAAATGGACAAACTGATGTATTGTGAAATTGCTGAAACATTTGTTGATTACGTCGAGAAAAACACTTGTTCACTTTTACTGAACTGAAATCCCAAACATTTAAAAACCATGTGAGTTATTCTTTGTGGAATCAAATCTGAATATCCTGTCATGGTGCACATTTAATGAGGAATATGCTGCGTTCATTCTTAACTCATTTTAGCCAATAATACTTTTTATACATTCATCACATTCAATAACACAGATAACAGCATGACCAAAATATGAGAACACAAAACATACAAAAAAAGATTAAATTAAAAAAAAAAAAAATAGCCATCTACGTGTGTGCATTCTGAAAAACTTTTGTTTAAACTCTGATTAAATAATCCTGACCTTTCCTGTATCCTGTGTGTGTGTGTGTGTGTGTGTATGTGTTTCACGAAACATTATATGTTAACGAGTTTTTACAACTACTATGTGTGTGCGTGCTGAGAGCCGCTGTTTTTAAAAACGTGGGGTTAGACACGCCGACGGATCGATGCGTTCGTGTGTGTGTAGAGAAACATCGCTCTCAAGTTGCTTTTCCGAAAAGTTTTGCTAATTTGGTTTTTAAGAGTGTTTCCAGAGAAGATGGCCGTCTATCTTAACAGTAAGTGTATTTTATTATCATGTTTTTTATTATTGTTGTTAAGAATTTATGAGACGTTGTTCTGATGTAAAAAATGCTTAAACAGGTTCTCTAACGATCCAGGTGACATGAACGAAACTGATGCTATTGTTGGTGAGATATGTTACCCAAACCAAGCGAGCGGTACGTATAAATGTTATACACATATCCACATTTTAATTTATAATGTATGATGTTATGTATAGTATTAATGTGTCTGTTATTTGGCTGACCGCAGGATCGAAGACGTATGATAGACCGGTCTCGGAGCGCGTGACACAGCGAGAGAGTGTGAATATCCCCCCACTCGGTATGTGGTATTGTAACGATGTAATGTTTACATGGATGTTGAAAAATGTTTACATGATTGTTGAAAAATGTTTAAAATGTACTTATGTCATGTGATTGTTTTCATCAGTAGGTTTATCAAGTATTGTAAACAAGCTTGGCGTATCTGGACACGATAATCAGACAACACAGTCTATCATCTGTGGCGTTTTTAAAAAACGCCAACCAGATAAGTGTGAAGAGATTACACACGCACAGATCCACGCGGAGACTGTTGATTGTGAAGTTAATTCAGAAACCCCATCGATAGTCCCATTCAGAAAACGGAGGAGACAATCGAGCGGCGTGTCAGATGGTATGTAGCATATGTGCTATGTTGTAAAAATGTTGTTTTAGCTTTTACCTAATTAATACGATAACCATGTGTTCTTTTTACCACAGAGATGTTCGCGGATAAGTCTTCCGACGACAATACGACTGATGGTATTAGCTGGGGTGACAAGCTGTTAGAATCATGGGATGCGGTCGAGTTTAGCCCGGTACGACCGCACGAGGAGGAAGAAACGCAAATCACGGGTGTCGACACACAATCTCTACCTTCAAATCAGGAGGCATACAGACGGGAATCGGAAAACGTTAATCAACGTTTAATCGACACGATACGGGATTGCCTCAAACCCATTGAGGACCGTTTAAAAGCCATTGAGGACCGTTTAAAAACCATTGAGGACCGTTTAAAAACCATCGAGGAATGCATTCACGACAATGGTATTAACGTCTCAGGTGATTTCATCTTCACTCACACAGCCGTGGGAGGGGTCTTGTACCTGTAGTAGTGGGAGATGGCAGCCGTGTTTGTGCGGGTAGGACACAAACAAAACAAGAGATATGGGACTATTTAGATAAAACAATTCGGGTAAGCATCGATTCACATTTACGTTTCGAGTATTGTACTTGCAGATGTTCTTAAAGGACCTTGTAAAAAGTGAATGTTCACGCTGCACTAAACTTTGACGAGCAGCACACTGACCACTGTATATACAAGTAGAAGGAGCAGGTCGTTTATATTTGTATTTTTACTTTCCACACTCTTCTTATTTTTATGAACGCAATTGAATTATGCAAACATTGTTTTTATTCCATATTTCTACAAGGACAATAAAGGTTTTATGAGAGTTACGAGGATTTGTTTTTGTTATTAAGTAATAGGCTACTATAACTCCACGCATTTTTTTTTTTTTTTCAGTGGTGGCTTTTAAGTTGGGCAGATGAACGCTGTCTGTATATTCAAACACTGGTAACCTTTGTTATTACACATATATTTCACAGAAAGACTTGTGTAAGTTTTAAGTTTATATTCATATTGAAAATGGTACATAGAGGATTAATTACAAATCTTGCATAACACTGATGTATTTCTGTAGCCGGTGGAGACTGATAAAGGTGTCCACGCCCCGAGGTTCTGGATCAACAGGTCGGTTTTGGAATTCAGTCAATTTTACTGTTTAAAACATTATTCACAGTGTTACTGTAGAGTTTAGTTAGGTGACCGTTTTTAGGTTAACTGATATAAGCCTTTTTAAAAACACGACTGAAACGAATTAAAATGGATAAAAGGTTTCTATAAAGACAAATTGGCATTTTTAGTTCCCCAAAGAACCTTTTTAGTGGTTGTTAAAAAATGTAACTATTTAGGACTCTTTGATTGTACAGCAAGGTTCTATTTGTTTAATTTATTTATTTTATTCTTATTTTTGTTTGTCAGCTTACAGCAAACAATCTTGTTTATCATGCAGCTTCACGTTAATATATAAATAGACTATTTTTCATGTTAGTTGATGTTCATAATGTGTTAACTGATGTTAACATTCAGCTTTTAAAATAAAAGTGGAGGCAACACTTTGCAATAAGGTTTTATTTGTTAATATGAAATAACGATGAACAAAACCTTTTCAAATAATGTATCTGTTAACATTAGGTAGAGTTCATTACACCGCCCTGCATCTAGAAAAAAAAGTTTATCCTGTTTTGCAAATCACACTTGTTTTTACCTATTTTGGTCATGCTGAGTTCAAATATGCCACTGAAAATTCCCTATCACGTACTGTTTTCCCACAAAATAAGAATTAAGTTTTTTTATAATTTTGCTATGTTTATATTGCTTTCAGGGTTTTTATTTAAATTGTTAGAAACTGTCAATTTCACTATTATTATTTATTAATTACAACAATAGGTACACAAAACATAACACTTTTTTACAACATGAACAGCAGACAAATAGTCTGTGAAACGTTGTGTTGTTCTAGAGCAAAACTAACACCATATCTGGACTCAGCATCTAAGTATTAGTAAGAAACAACTATCAGATCCTATTCAGCAAATCTGATGCAGGGTGGCGTTATGAATTAATATGAAAGAACATTTGTATTTTTATTAAGTAGTATTAACCAGGATGAATAAGTTCTGTAAAAAAAATAGTTCTTTGTTAGGTCATGTTAGTCAGTGCGTTAACAAATGGGGCCTTATAGGAAAGTTATGCCAAAGGTGTTATTACAAGCGGGCAAATGCTTGGTTTGACCTAATAGAACAGATCCAGATTTCATGATCATGTATAAAATGGTGTAAAATGTGAGTATAAAATAGATAAATCACAAGAGAGGGCAATTTGTAGTACATCAGTCTTTCTATATATCTGCATAGAGCTTGACATAATGGGGGCTGGTTTGCAGTACATCAGTCTTTGCCAGTGTGTGCAGATTATTGCCAATGGCAGACTGTTGTTTATTATTCAAAGTGTGAATGTATACCATTTTAGGAATGTTACCACTAGACTCAGGCCACTGCAGAGAATAAACTGCTGATAACTTTTCAACATACTTGAGCTTTTTCACTCCTTTAATTACTAATTGCTTCATAACCAATGAAACAGTTTGTTGTTTATGTCTTTATTCCGGCTTTTTAACAAACACACCAGCGTCCTCTCACTTTACAGTGACAAATTTGTTGACGTTATTTAATGCATCCACTTTAGTTAATGCATTATCTAACATCAATCAGCAATGAGCAATGTATTTTACAGCATTTATTCATCTTGAACAATTTTTAACTAACTAGTATGTTAACTAGTGTGTTTTTCATATTGCTTCAACTAACGTTAACAGATACAACATCAGTAAATGCTGTAGAAGTATCGCTCATTCAAGTGTTTCTTTCAAGGAGTTCATGAAAAACGTATTTCAGGGTGTTGTTTAAATGTAAACAATGAGGTGTGCATGTGTAGAGCAGTTAACTGTTTAAAATACATAAAAAGACCAGAGCATTTTTTTTTTCTTTTTCTTTTTTCACGCCCTTTCTGCCTTGTCAGCTATAGGCTATTTTATTTAGATTTACTGTCTGACCCCCTTATAGCATTATTTTCTGGGTGTGGGAATTAATGATAGCTAGCATCAATAAGCATAATTTTCAAGATGATCCCATGTCAGTTTGCCCACATAAATCTGATTACTGTTTTGGCATATGTAAGACATATGAAATTTCACACATAGGCATAAGGAATTTGTCGAATGCAAATGCAGTATGGTATTCAAAAACTTTAACCTATCTGTATCTATCATCTCTCTAACTGTACCTATCATACCATTAAATAAATAAATAAATATTTATAATATATGTAATATATTGACCTCATTGTTCTTTTCAGAGGTGGACAGTAACAAAGTACATTTACTTGAGTACTGTACTTAAGTACACTTTTTGAGTATCTGTACTTTTTCTGGAAACCTGTGACTTTACCTTAACTACATTTGAAAGACAAATATCGTACTTTTCACACTTACATTAATGGACGCTATGTGAGAACATGGTCCTAAAAACAATGCAAAGTTAATTTTGTACATGAAATATTTTATTCACTTCACAACTTCACATATTACCCAACAGGGCCCTTCAAACAATACAGGAATAATACAATCTGCATGAGCTTTTTTAACAACATAAGCTGATCAACATGTTCATCATAAAACCAAAAGTCACAAAGACACAATATTTCAAGACTTCATGAACAGGCCAACACGGCCAAACAGCAAGGCCCCCAACTAAACCGCTAAACTTCTGAACTAGAAAACGGAGAATGCTTTAGGTATAGATCCTGATCCATCCGAAGGTCCAAGGAGCGGCTAGATATATTGAAAAGAACCAGAGGTGGACAAAGTACAAATACTACAGGTCACATATTACTCCATTACAAGTGAAAGTTGTAAAGACAGATTTTTACTTAAGTAAAAGTACAGAAGTACTTGCTTTTAAAAGTACTTGAGTATCAGAAGTAAATTTCCTTTTTCATGTCAACACATTGTTTTATTATTGTCGCATCGTTGTATGTAATACTTACAATACCTTATGCCTCTGAAACAACCTGTTGAATACACTGACTAGCTTGGAGTATCTGTGGAATAAAGAGCTTTTAGATTGTGACAAAACCATGTAGAAATGATAAGTACTCTCTCTGTGGCTCAGCGGCAGCACCAACACAGATTTGAATGTTTTGGTGTGATTTTTGTCAAAGGTTAAATAGGCAGACGAATCGTTATCATTTAGGAAAGAGATGGTGTGGGTGTTCGAATCGAGATCGTGATCTTTTTCTGATTAATCGTGCAGCTCTACACATAACATTAGTAATTATGCAAGGTGACAAAAAAAAAAAAAACTAAAAAAAGTTACAAGATATTAACTTATTTAACGCTTAAACTCATTTACATTTGAATTCACGCTTTTGCGTGCTAACTAACGTCATTGTGGAAACCTTACCTATGCATAAGCGGTGTATCCACAAGGCTATGGCAACTTGGCGGGCAAATCCATAAGTCATTTGGCCGACCAGACTTCATACTGAAACTTTACCTCTAAAGCACAGACAATTTCAAGCTTTCACAAGAATTTTTAAGTTTACACTCCTCAATAGGCTGCCGCACACTCTAAAAAGTAATTCAGGGGACCTATTAACACAACTTAATTAAACGCGTGGTTGCAAGATAAAAATACTAATTTATTAAGTCTGCCATTTAGCCATGTTGGAATTATACCTGAGGGAAACAACTTTTACAAAGCATATTCTCAGGTCCTTCCTAAAATGCACATGTAAGCCTATCACACATATGAAGGCTGTTAAGTGTATTATACAGCTTTTGGGCTGTTTTAACTAAAACAAACCAAAAAATGAAAGATTCAATGACGTATTTGCTAATTATACTATCCAGATAGGCCAAATGGGTTCTCCAACTAGTTGAGTAAAATCTTAACTTTGGTTAACATAGTAACATTGATTGCCATATGCTTTGGATAAATGTGATCGCTTATTACACAGACACACACACACACACAAAAAAAACCCACATCATATACAAAATGGGTGAATAAGATGTTAAGATACTCTGCACAAATTATTTGTATTTTTTTCTTTTCTTTTATTGCATAGCATAAAATCCATAGAAACTGCACATCACAAAAGCCTGGCATGGTTAATAACAATCAAACTGTGTTAAACAAAAGCACCACACCATGAATACTGCTCATGATCACACTTCAACACTGACTTCAGGAGCAATCATATCAAATAATTTTTGGAAAGCCTGGCCCAGAGCAGACTTCAGTAGCAGAGGAATTTATATTTAAATTTGATTTTAATATTAAAACAAACATACTCAAGCAAATATTAAAAAGTTATATTAAAATACTACACTGTCAGGCTAAAATCCCTAAATGGTTAGATAAACTGCTGCAATGACATTTAAATGGACATCCGATGACAATAGTGCAAAAATAATTTCTATTGCATAGTGGATTGAAAGGCACTTGCCTAGCAAACTTAAAAATGTATCCCATCATAAAGTATAGACTTAGTATAAACTTGCAGAAAAAAATATCATGTAAAATATGGGATCTAGCGCATGAATGTGAATTTAGTTTTCAAGTTACTATGCTGGAATTACAGTGCTGATTCAGCATGAATTCATATTGAATGGTAAAACACAGAAATGAGCTCACAACAAACTAATCAAACAAACTAGCAATAACACATCAGTTAAAATCTGGTGTTAAAAAATGGCTAAATGAGGAGAGGAGGAATGCTGATAAAGTATAAATAAAATAGACCAACAAATAATGTTATAAAACAAGACGCACCTTCATTTGGCTTATAAATCTCCTTGCTTGAATGAATAGCTGTTAATCCTTTTGTAAACATTTCATGTAAAATTTTACTCAGCTATGGTTCCAGTTAGACAGGCTTAGTACCCAAACTATGAATAGAGAGCGCTTAAACTGACACAAAAACCAACCCTGAAATGCCCTTCATTTTATAAATTTGTAAAATGAACGTTTTATAGCTCCCACGAATACAAGGCAACTATGTACATAAATAAATAACAAATATAGAAAGTGAGAAAAAAAAGTAAATAAAAAACAGCTGTCGTCCCTTAAATGTCATGTCATAAAAACATTTCAATCCCAGGCAATAGTATAACTTAATGGTAATCCCAGTCATGTGGACCACTTTCTCTACACTTTGTCATGTGGACCACTTAATCTCCCTGCTCTCACTAGGTGAGTTAACACAAACACAAAAATATCTGCAATTTGTTTGACCCCCAACAGTGAGAGCTTACATGAAACTTCAATAACAATAACCAGCAACTGTAAAGGGTGACGCACAAGTCCCATAATCCTAAAGCATCCATGACATAACCTGACGACACTCAGGTACACATCACTAGAACACGTATTTTAAGAGGTATTCAATTTCGAATGCTAAATACTTTAGCCTTCCTTATGCCAACCAACATTGGTGGTTTGATCTTTGGTTTATCTGCAAAAAGCTGTGCCTCGCTCTCGGTGGTGGGGAAGCGGCGAGAGTAGATGTCAGGATATTCCTTCTGAAACTGAGAAGACAAAATAATTGAAAAACACCCGATGCAAGTCTATAAATATAAACGACCATTAAAATATTCACATTGTATACCATCAGGACAGTTTATGGAAAATGCAATTGCAGTTACCAGTCTGAGTTTCTTCTTCTTCTCCTTGACTGACATGCCTTTGTCCTTGATGATGCTCTCCAGCAGTTCTGCAACAGCTGCTTGAGACAAAGACAGCTTCTGCTCCTCAAACTCCTGAGTGCTGATCTGTTTGCAGAATGAGTAGGTTGGAAGAGGGTGTCTCTTCTACGAGGAACAAAAAGAATCAAATCAAGGTATGTCTTAAACATGACAGAATCAAATTTGAGATACACACATCAACTACTAATACCATTACTATGATACATTTTTTCAGACAACACTGAAACACTGAACATTTCATTTAGCTCCGTTTATGTTTCCCCAGTTTATATAACGGGCACGAAAAGTGTTAAGCTACTGGAGCAGTTCTTTAGAACATAAGTGAGTTGATTTTACATAAAGTGCATCAGTTAGCTACACTAGTTACAATGGATGGACTAGAGTTGTAGTGAAGAAGAGGAGGTTTTGTTCCAATTTGGAAAAGCACTTCTGTACAGCTGTGAGTAAAGTGAGTTTTTGTTTTCGTTGCATCCTTGTTGTCAAGAATGATAGTGGCTGGTCATCAAGAACAATGTACGGGTTAAGGGCAGTTATTTTCATTCATCTAGACTTTGTTTCATGTAGACGTTTGCTGCGGCTTTGTGCAGCTCGATAAAAATAAAAACTAAAGCATTGTTAAGCAGTGATGAATAGAATTGTGGATTTAAACACTAGTTCGATTCAAAAGCTGCTCATACTGCTGAATAAAAATGAGTTAAAACATTTCAGAAATGCTTTCAGTGAGAATTCACTTGGTTTATAAATCAATCATTTTGGTTTATAAATCACACAAGGTTTCTTTTTCCCCAGCAATTTTATTTCAAAATGTAAATTTTTATTTTTGCTTTTCTTCACTGTAATTCAATAAATTCTTGTGTGGCTCATGTGACATTGCCTGTTAGAGGACATGCTCATATGAGGCGCAAGTATGAATACTTCACTCTGTGTGAGCATCCATGCACTATACCCAGTGCAGTTTATTGAGACTGACTCAGAGTTCCTGTTTTTACTCTATACACCCTGACATTCGAATCACAGCATTTTCTATTTGTTCTTTCTTCATTTCGGAGGAAAAAAAGATAAATGACAAATTTAGAACCTTATCAAATCATAGTACTCGTTTGCAAATCGTCTGCAGTTGATGACTGCCTGAAGTCTGCAACCCACAGACATCTCTAGATACTGGGTGTCTTTTCTAAAATACTCTGTCACTGTATGGGTTGCCCTCAGAAAGGGTTTATTTTTTGAGATCATGCGAGATCTGCCCGTGAGATCAGTCCATGAACTGAATCTCAAGAGAAAGTGCATGCAGTAAGCCAACGACCCTAAGCACACAAGTCGTCTACCAAACAATGGCTAAAGAAGAATAAAGTTAATGGAATGGCCAAGTCAAAGTCCTGACCTTAATCCAATAGAAATGTTGTGGAACAACCTGAAGCAACAGTTCATGTGTGGAAACCCACCAACATCCCAGAGTTGAAGCTGTTCTGTACTGAGGAATGGGCTAAAATTCCTCCAAGCCGATGTTCAGGACTGATCAACAGTTACCAGAAACCTTTAGTTGCAGTTATTGCTGCACAAGGGGGTCACACCAGATACTGAAAGCAAAAGCTCACATACTTTTGCCACTCATTATAATATAAAATGTATACTCATTATATAATATATACTAATTATATATATAAATATATTTGTCTCATTTGTTTAATTGGTTTTTCTTTATCTACTTTGAGGACTCGTGTGAAAAACTCGATGTTTTAGGTCATATTTATGCAGAAATATAGAAAATTCTAAAGCGTTCACAAACTTTCAAGCACCACTGTACCTGGGCTCAGGTGATGGTGAAGAAGAGGGTAAGTGCATATCAGTCAGTAATTGAAAGACTATAAAGACAGAGTTCGCTATTCCTTCTAGACCATGTTGATTTCATTTGAAAGTGAGATATTCCCAATTAAATTTTTTGTTTGTTTGTTTGTTTTCTGATGAAGCGGTTTTCCTCCTTTATGGGAAGCCAAACTACTCAAAAGCTGGTCCAAACTGAGCTACTCGGAAGAACCGCCCCAAATACCTGGGCAGCGCGGCGCGAGCAGCTCAGTTTGGACCAGCTGTTGTAGTTTGGCTTCCCATACTATTCTAAACTGTAGGAAAGGCCACGTGTGTGTGTGTGTGTGTGTGTGTGTGTGTGTGTGTGTGTGTGTGTGTGTGTGTGACTGACTGTGCGCGCGCTCACGTGGAAGTTGGGAAAAATCCGCCATAACAGAAAATTTAAAAGATAACGGACGACTAAAGATCGAGCAACCTGTTGAAGGGGGTCATGTACCTTTACTTTCTGAGGTAAGTGTGTACAATTCACATACATTACCGTGGGATATGATATTTAGTTGTTTAAATAATTCTTTAGGAAGTTTAATAGCCTGCAGTGTGTTTTATGGTAGCTTAATATTTAGCGTTCTGCTAACCGGAGTCTGCTGCTAGCTAACTAACGGGAGAGCAATGTATTTGGTACACATTCCCCTCTAATTAAAACAGTAAAATAATACATTATAATTGCTGCCCATGTATTACATGTAAACTGCTATCTTATGGTATTTATTTATTTAATTTATTTATTTTACGTCAAACCCGTTTATTAGACCGAGCACGCAGTGAATTACCTTCAAATCATACAGGCAGATGGATATATTCAAAAATCCTTAAAAAAAAAATCAGTCCTACTATAAGAATAAGTTTTGTGTACTTATTTATTTGTTTGTGTGTTTGTCAGAGCGTTACCTTTAAAAAATAAAATGTTGTGGAACATAATTAAAGTGCAGTTAGGAACTAAACAGACACACACACACACACACACACACACGATGCACGCAGAAACGAAAGAACCTTAACGCATAAATTTTAGATAAAACTTAACCATAACTTTTTTTTTTTTTACACAGAGAACCATATTATGTTAGATGTCAAAATATTAAACTGTAATTCGAATGCACCGAATGTACATTGAATGTACAAACTACATCTGCTTTCAAGCAACTGTTCTTGTGAGGTGTCGTTCGCTAACAACCCGACTCTTTGAGCCGACTCTTTTATGTAAACAACTCAAAAGCTGGTCCAAACTGAGCTACTCAGAAGAACCGCGCGGCGCGGACCCATTGACCCACTGGACAGCGCGGCTCGGGCGGGTTTTAAACGCGCTGCGTGGACCATTTTGGATCTCCTAGCGCGAGTCACGAGACCTGCGCGACCCAGTGATCAGCGCAGCGCAAAATAAAATGGGAGAGACTAAATAGAGAATAATTTGATTACTTACAGCCATGTAAATAGGCTTACAGTTACGTGTTCCTGCTCTTTAAAGAGAAACAAGCTGAATGTGAATACACTTTAGTGAGACCTCTGAAGTCTGAAGTTTTCTTATGCTCGTAAACCGTTTTTTCTGTGTCTATTGTTTCTTTCAAGGGCTTCGTCAATTTCATTAAGTATTTTAGGACTATTTAAAATAGTTTCAAATATTCTCCTATCCCTGTGTCCCATCTGTTATAGGAACTGTTGATAGCAGTGGTATTTTAGAGTAGAATTTTGTGTAAGAATTCAAATGAATTTGCGCTTCGCTGCTCAGTGACTCGGTCCGCGGTTCTTCTGAGTAGCTCAGTTTGGACCAGTTTTTGACTTGTTTGGCTTCCCATAAATATTGATCTAATGACAAGACCAGTAGCTCATCTGACTCGTCTGCAAACGCAATACAAATATAATGTTATTTTGATAATCGCAGCGATTTTACTGAACATTATGAACGATCGATATACAAAGACCAAGAGTTTTGGCAAGTTTAGGAAATGAGCCGTTTGGGAGCTGAAAGAGTCGGCTCTTATTGATGAGCTGTTGGTCCGAAGTCGACTATTTAAAATGCATTTTGTTTGCTAGGTAGACTTTTACATAGCCCAACCAATCATTGCAGCCTTTACTATGTCGGGCTTTACGTAATATCCACGGAAATGTTTTTAACTGCAGTTTCGTCATCAGACACTGAAATGTACGTGAGGCGGAGTAGCGAGTGTGGAAAGCCAAAAGGGACGCATAGATTCGAAATGCTTTCGTTTATAAGAAAATTAAGAAATTCAGTTTGTTAAACTTAACTCTATGAGATACATTTACACATAATTATAGAGTGCATTATATGCATTTTATATATATTACAATGCATATTGTATGCATTATTTATTATTATCTTACACTGAGTACAGTTTTTCAAACTGACTACAGTTTTAAATTTTTTTTTGTAAAGCTGCTGTCTGATAATGTCTGTGGATGAAAATGAATTTTTTTTTTTAATGACAAATTGTGTTGTATAGAAAGTTTAATAATGTGCACTATTTATTTATTTATTTATTTATTTCAATGTTCCAAATATTAAACTTTTATATTGCTCATTTATAATAATATTTCAGAATTACATGGGAAAACATGGCTTTACACCATATAATTACAGACTTAATTATATAACCTTCTGTAGTTTAGAGGTGTAATTAGGACAATATGATACAGCATATCCTGTTCCTAAACTTGATCCAGACCATTTTGTCATCAATATTTGGCTGATTTTGAGTCACTCTAATTATGAAATATTCCATAATTCACAGATGCGTGACCGTACTAAATCTGAACCCATTTTGCTGTTAAGTTTTAGAGAAAATCCACCTTAAACTAGCTATATTATAGACATAAATAACTGATTTTTAGGTGGCTCTAATTATGGTATATTTCATAGTTCACAGATGCAATCAGCATAATATATTGGAGGACCTCCCATAATGTGACCTTAGTGAACTGACCAATGTCAACTCTCAAATTTATATATATATATATATATATATATATATATATATATATATATATATATATATATATATATATATATATATATATACACACACACACACAGTGGGGGGAAAAAGTATTTGATCCCCTGCTGATTTTGTACGTTTGCCCACTGACAAAGAAATGATCAGTCTGTAATTTTAATGGTAGGTGTATTTTAACAGTGAGAGACAGAATAACAACAAAAAAATCCAGAAAAACACATTTCAAAAAAGTTATAAATTGATTTGCATTTTAATGAGTGAAATAAGTATTTGACCCCCTATCAATCAGCAAGATCTCTGGCTCCCAGGTGTCTTTTACACAGGTAACGAGCTTGTTACCTGTAAAAAGACACCTGTCCACAGAAGCAATCAATCAATCAGATTCCAAACTCTCCACCATGGCCAAGACCAAAGAGCTGTCCAAGGATATCAGGGACAAGATTGTAGACCTACACAAGGCTGGAATGGGCTACAAGACCATCGCCAAGCAGCTTGGTGAGAAGGTGACAACAGTTGGTGCGATTATTCACAAATGGAAGAAACTGTCAGTCTCCCTCGGTCTGGGGCTCCATGCAAGATCTCATCTCGTGGAGTTTCAATGATCATGAGAATGGTGAGGAATCAGCCCAGAACTACACGGGAGGATCTTGTTAATGATCTCAAGGTAGCTGGGACCATAGTCACCAAGAAAACAATTGGTAACACACTACGCCGTGAAGGACTGAAATCCTGCAGCGCCCGCAAGGTCCCCCTGCTCAAGAAAGCACATGTACAGGCCCGTCTGAAGTTTGCCTGAATGATTCAGAGGAGAACTGGGTGAAAGTGTTGTGGTCAGGTATGGTCAGATCTCTTTGGCATCAACTCAACTCCCCATGTTTGGAGGAGGAGGAATGCTGCCTATGACCCCAAGTCATAACACCATCCCCACTGTCAAACATGGAGGTGGGAACATTATGCTTTGGGGGTGTTTTCCTGCTTAGGGGACAGGACAACTGCACCACATCAAAGGGACGATGGACGGGGCCATGTACTGTCAAATCTTGGGTGAGAACCTCCTTCCCTCAGCCAGGGCATTGAAAATGACCTTAATGACTTGGAGAGGACCTGCAAAGAGGAGTGGGACAAAATTCCTCCTGAGATGTGTGCAAACCTGGTGGCCAACTACAAGAAACGTCTGACCTCTGTGATTGCCAACAAGGGTTTTGCCACCAAGTACTAAGTCGAAGGGGTCAAATACTTATTTCCCTCATTAAAATGTAAATCCATTTATAACTTTTTTGAAATGCATTTTTCTTGATTTTTTTGTTGTTATTCTGTCTCTCACTGTTAAAATACACCTACCATTAAAATTATAGACTGATCATTTCTTTGTCAGTGGGCAAACATGCAAAATCACCAGGGGATCAATTACTTTTTTCCCCCACTGTGTGTGTGTGTGTGTGTGTATATATGTGTGTATATATATATATATATATATATATATATATATATATATATATATATATATATATATATATATATATATATATACTGTATATATATAATATATATATACTGTATATATATATATATATATATACTGTATATTCAGTGCTGTGAAAAAGTATTTGATTACTGATTTCTTCTGTCTTTGTGTATATCTCATACACAAAAGATCTTTAAATAAAATACATCATAAAACAAAGGCAACCTGAGTAAACACACAATATAGTTTTAATTTTTTAATTTTTTTTTATTGAAGCAAAAAAAGTTATCCAACACCTATCACCCATCTGAAAAACTAATTGCCCCTTAAAATTAAAATCTGCAAAAACTGCAACCAAACACTTCCAATAACTGGAGATCAGTCTTTCACTTACAGTGGTGCTTGAAAGTTTGTGAACCCTTCAGAATTTTCTACATTTCTGCATAAATATGACCTAAAACATCATCAGATTTTCACATACAGGTGCATCTCAATAAATTAGAATGTCGTGGAAAAGTTCGTTTATTTCAGTAATTCAACTCAAATTATGAAACTCGTGTATTAAATAAATTCAATGCCACAGACTGAAGTAGTTTAAGTCTTTGGTTCTTTTAATTGTGATGATTTTGGCTCACATTTAACAAAAACCCACCAATTCACTATCTCAACAAATTAGAATACTTCATAAGACCAATAAAAAAAACATTTTTAGTGAATTGTTGGCCTTCTGGAAAGTATGTTCATTTACTGTACATGTACTCAATACTTGGTAGGGGCTCCTTTTGCTTTAATTACTGCCTCAATTCGGCATGGCATGGATGTGATCAGTTTGTGGCACTGCTGAGGTGGTATGGAAGCCCAGGTTTCTTTGACAGTGGCCTTCAGCTCATCTGCATTTTTTGGTCTCTTGTTTCTCATTTTCCTCTTGACAATACCCCATAGATTCTCTATGGGGTTCAGGTGTGGTGAGTTTGCTGGCCAGTCAAGCACACCAACACCATGGTCATTTAACCAACTTTTGGTGCTTTTGGCAGTGTGGGCAGGTGCCAAATCCTGCTGGAAAATGAAATCAGCATCTTCAAAATGCTGGTCAGCTGAAGGAAGCATGAAGTGCTCCAAAATTTCTTGGTAAACGGGTGCAGTGACTTTAGTTTTCAAAAAACACAATGGACCAACACCATCAGATGACATTGCACCCCAAATCATCACAGACTGTGGAAACTTAACACTGGACTTCAAGCAACTTGGGCTATGAGCTTCTCCACCCTTCCTCCAGACTCTAGGACCTTGGTTTCCAAATGAAATACAAAACTTGCTCTCATCTGAAAAGAGGATATTGGACCACTGGTCAACAGTCCAGTTCTTCTTCTCGTTAGCCCAGGTAAGACGCCTCTGATGTTGTCTGTGGTTCAGGAGTGGCTTAACAAGAGGAATACGACAACTGTAGACAAATTCCTTGACACGTCTGTGTGTGGTGGCTCTTGATGCCTTGACCCCAGCCTCAGTCCATTCCTTGTGAAGTTCACTCAAATTCTTGAATCGATTTTGCTTGACAATCCTCATAAGGCTGCGGTTCTCTCGGTTGGTTGTGCATCTTTTTCTTCCACAATTTTTCCTTCCACTCAACTTTCTGTTAACATGCTTGGATACAGCACTCTGTGAACAGCCAGCTTCTTTGGCAATGAATGTTTGTGGCTTACCTAGTGAACCAAACTGAGAGACCATTTTGAAGGCTCAGGAAACCTTTGCAGGTGTTTTGAGTTGATTAGCTGATTGGCATGTCACCATATTCTAATTTGTTGAGATAGTGAATTGGTGGGTTTTTGTTAAATGTGAGCCAAAATCATCACAATTAAAAGAACCAAAGACTTAAACTACTTCAGTCTGTGGCATTGAATTTATTTAATACACGAGTTTCACAATTTGAGTTGAATTACTGAAATAAACGAACTTTTCCACGACATTCTAATTTATTGAGATGCACCTGTAAGTCCTAAAAGTAGGTAAAGAGAACCCAATTAAACAAAGGAAACAAAAATATTATACTTGGTCATTTATTTATTGAGGAAAATGATCCAATATTACACATCTGTGAGTGGCAAAAGTATGTGAACTTTTGCTTTCAGTATCTGGTGTGACCCCCTTGTGCAGCAATAATTGCAACTAAATGTTTCCAGTAACTGTTGATCAGTCCTGCACATCGGCTTGGAGGAATTTTAGCCCATTCCTCAGTATAGAACAGCTTCAACTCTGGGATGTCGGTGGGTTTCCTCACATGAACTGTTGCTTCAGGTCTTTCAACAGCTTTTCTATTGGATTAAGGTCAGGACTTTGACTTGGCCATTCCAAAACATTAACTTTATTCTTCTTTAACTATTCTTTGGTAGTCGTTCTAGGGTCGTTGTCGTGTGCTTAAGGTCGTTGTCCTGCTGCATGCCCCACTTTCTCTTGAGAGTCAGTTCTTGAGAGACATTTTCCTTTAGAATTCGCTGGTATACTTCAGAATTCATTGTCCCATCAGTGATGGCAAGCCGTCCAGGCCCAGATGTAGTAAAACAGGCCGAAACCATGATACTACAACCACAATGTTTCACAGATGGGATAAGGTTCTTATGCTGGAAAAAGGTTTTCCTTTCTCCAAACATAACGCTTCTCATTTAAACCAAAAATTCTATTTTGGTCTCATCAATCCACAAAACATTTTTCCAATAGCCTTCTGGTTTGTCCACATGAACTTTAGCAAACTGCAGAAAGGCAGCAATGTTCTTTTTGGAGAGCAGTGGCTTCACCCTGCAATTTGCCACGTACACCATTGTTGTTCCGTGTTCTCCTGATGGTGTACTCGAACATTAACATTAGCCAATGTGAGAGAAGCCTTTAGTTTAGTTTAGTTAGCTTAGAAGTTATGCTTAACAAGTTGTGCCATGTTATAAGTTGTTTAACACTCTAGATGTAAATATCAGGAAATGAAAGCTGAAGTTCTGATCTATCATCTCATATTCATCTTTTGATCTCAAACCCAAATATATTCAATGTATAGCGAAAACAATAGAATTGGCCTTGCTGTTCCAATACTTTCAGAGGGGACTGTATCAAGATTTGTGACAGCTCAGTGCTAATTTTTTTAAATGCCTGCTGAAATATGATTGGCTAAAGGTGGACATGTTTTTGAAGTAATTAAATGATGATTAATATTTCAATTACAGGTTAGCAGAAGCATGAAGCACACCAAATTTAGACTCTAAAGGACTTTTGGTTCCTGAGAAACTGCTAATTGAACCTAACTCTGTCCCCTTTCAATGACCATGCCCCTACCTTTGCAGCCATCCTCAGAACCTTGGCCTGAACAGTTGTTTGAGTAAACCAGCTCTCCCCTCCTTAGAATTGACTGACGTATAATGGCCATTGTTACGGCGGACAAACGGGGGCTGGATGCATGCGCTGGGGAAACAGTCAGTTTATTAGGAATATAACCAAAAGTAAAGGAACACAAACGCACGGGAGGCAAACAGTAATCCAAAGAAGGCAAACAGTCACACAATAATCCAAAGAATGTCAAGGTCATAATCCACAAAGTGGCGAGGCATTAATCCACATAACAGCGCGGCGATAGTCCACAGTATCGCGAGGCATTAATCCACAATAATAGCGAAGCAGAAATCCAGAAAGTAGTGAGACAGAAATTCCACAATATCGAGGCAAGAGTCCATGGTCCAGGAAACGCGAGGACAGTGCAAAAACAAAGAACATCCATTTAATTCAATGCTAACACAATCTAAACAAAATTCAATACTCCACGCCGAGGCAGAGAAACAAAGGGGTTTAAAAAATAAGAATGAAACACAAAACACCTGAAACTCATAATGGAACGTAAAACAGAACACCAATGAAAGAACAGGGGCGGAGACATGACGTAAAAAAAAAAAAACAATCAGCAACCGAGGGCAGAGACATGACGTAATCCAAAACAAAGGAGCACATGGCGGAGTAAACATAACCAAAGTCTATGAATGGGAGATCGCGCCACTCGCTGTCCTCAGCGAGCAGTGCTAGGGAAAAGTCCAGCCAAGTTTGTGAAACTTGGGATGAGGGGAATGTGGAAGTACGCTACTTGCCAGCCCTCGTGAGCAGCGTAGAGGGGACGACTCTAACAGCCATATTGTTTACAAATTTAAAAATGTTTTTGTTAATTTTTGAGGGTCACAGTCTGCTGAGTAGTCATATGGTTGCATATTATGCAAATTATTACAAAATGAAGTGGGTGGAGCTAAATGCCCCAAAAGGCCATTTTTGACAGTTGGCAGGGCAAAGGAATCAGCAACTGATGTGTATAATATAGCATTATAGACATAAAGTTTAGGGAGGGTTTTCTCAAAAACTTGACAGTAAAATGTGCTCAAATTTAGGAGGGTCATACTATGGGTGGTCGGGTGGTACTTGCTTTTTTGTGATTGTCGGGGACAAGAATGCTTGATTTTGCTGTGGCTTTTTTCACAGCTTTTTTTTTGCGGAAAACTACTTGAATTGGTGAAATTGCAAGTGCATGAAATTGTTTTGCACGGTTTTTCACAGTGATGTTTGCGATAAATGAGACCTTTTAGCTGTGAATTTCAGTTTCATAAAATATTTTTTTCCATTAACATATTATTTTTTACTACAACCCCAATTTTGAAAAAGTTGGGACAGTATGGAAATTGCTAATAAAAACAAAGAGGAGTGATTTGTAAATGTACTTTGACTTGTATTTAAACAAAAAACATATCAAGACAAGGATGGTTTACTTAATCAACTGCATAGTATTTTTAAAATAAATGTTTATTTTGAAATTGATGCATACAACACGTTCCAAAAAAGTGGCAATTTAGTACTAATAGTGATGTGACAAGTTAAAATAAGAAGGTGATGTGAAACAGGTGAGGCAATTGTCTAATCATAGTATATAAGGAGCCTCCAAAAAAGGCCTAGTCCTTCAAGAGTAAGGATGGGTTGAGGCTCACCAATCTGCCAACAGATGCGTCAGCGAATAATCCAACACTTTGAGAACAACATTCCCCAAAGACAAATCGGTAGGCTTTCGGGAATTTCACCTTCTACAGTGCACAATCCGGTCAAATCTCGGTGCGTAAAGAGCAAGGCCGAAAACCACTTCTGAATACGCGTGATCTCCGATCACTCAGATGTCACCGTTATGAGTCTGGTATGGGGGTTGTCAGTGCCCATGGCATGGGTAATGTGCACATCTGTGAGGGCAGCATTAATGCAGAAATATATGTACACCTTGTGCAGCTGAAGAAATGCATAATGGATGAATGGGGGAAGATTCTGCTTGCTAAACTTAAAAACTGGTGTCTTCAGTGCCCAAACGCTTAATAAGTGTTATTAAAAGCAAAGGTGATGTTACATTGTGGTAAACAGTCGACTGTCCATCGACTGTTAAATTCACAAAGTAAAACATCAAAGAATATATTAATAATGTGTTTTGAATATAGTACAGGGTGAATTGAATTTTCAAATTACTCTTTTTGTTTGTTTTTTTGCATTTTCCATACTGTCCCAACTTTTTCGGAATTGGGGTTGTAAAACTGGCTGTACCAGCATGCATATCATCATTATTATTGACATTATTAATTCAGAGTATGGTTAAAATTAACATAGAAATGGATTGCTGCACAGCTCATATATTACATTTAATACCATAATTATGTGAAATGCACTATATGGCCAAAAGGTTTGTAGACACCTGACCGTCACACCCATATGTGGTGTTTCCCCAACTGTTGCCACAAAGCTGGAAGCACACAATTGTATAGGATGTCTTTGTATGATGTAACATTACAATTTGTTGTAATGGAACTAAGGGTTTAATCCCAGTCATGTCATGCTCCAGCATGACAATGCCCCTGTGCACAAATGGGATGTTCAACAAGCACATCCAAGCAAAAAGACTATACAATTAATCCTACACGTTTTTGTGCTTCCAACTTTGTGGCAACACACCCACATATGGGTGTGATGGTCATGTGTCCCCAACTTTTTTTTTTTGCCATATAGTGCACTCACTAATTTGGTGAGTAAAGTTGACAGTTTTACTCAAGCATTTAACCACGGCTTATATTAAGTGCCGTATGCTGATGTTATATTGTGAAATAGGGTGACAGTGCATTTCTTTAACAGGAGTTATAGAGGGAGATTTTTCACAAACACATCCTGTGCTCAAGCACTGCCATGGATCAAAGGAAACAGGCACACATCAACAGTTTTTATCAAGTTGATCTCAGCCAGAACAGTGAAACACTGTGAAAGACACGTTCAGCAGAGGAGCTGGACGCATCAGACAAGATTAAACAGGTGCCTAAGCTCAAGTGCAGGGAGAAGATGTTTGCCAAGTGCCTTTCCAATAATAGAAGGTGCTTTTCAGCCAATTCACAGACATGTACTTCAAGCCAATTTACAGAACAGCCAGGCATGTCAGCAAAGGTATGATGGAGTTTTGTATACTAAACAGCTTCTTTATTTACATTTCTACAACTTGACATGGGACACTTTCTTAATACTAAATGTTGCAAGGTAAATTTGAATGAACCTAATTAAATAGCAATTTACTGAATCGATTTATGGCTATTTCTGAACCTGTTCAGGTATCTAGAGCTTAAGGAGAAAGTGTTAAAGGGAGGTGGGGAAAACGCCATCGCCCGACATATACAAATGCAGAACAAGGTTCTAGTCAGAGACAGACTCCACATGCTGTTGGATGATGATGATTATCTAGAACTGTCTCCTTTTGCTGGACTGGGTTTACCCTATGGGGATATTCCATCAGCCGGCTGTCTCACAGGTAGCTACATTGTCATCATAAAAAAATGGTTGGTTGTGTGGTTTGTGCTAAATGATGGTCTGCTTCACACACCATTTATGCTCCCCATGTTTCATTAGTCAGTGTGAGAGTTTTTTATTTGCTTGTTTTTCTGTACAGGCGTTGGTAAAATAAATGGCCTGTGGTGTGTGTTCTATGCTAATGATGCCACAGTTAAGGCAGGCTCAGCATACCCTATTACAGTAACAAAAAAAATCCGCACACAAGAAATCGCCATACAGAATCGTCTGCCCTGTGTTTACTTGGCAGACTGCAGTGGTGCATTCTTCCCACTTCAGGTAACACACACTTGTAAAAAGTCTTAAACACCAATGTCCTGATATGTCATTGTTCCTTACATTAATTACATATAATGGCTCTGTCAATAGGCAGATATCTTTCCTGATAAGAATCATGGGGGCCGTATTTATTACAACCAGGCAATTATGTCAGCATTGAAGATTCCACAGGTAAGACAAAGCAATTTTTTGTACAGGTAAGACAAAGCAATTTTTTGTACTTGTTTTTCTGGGCATTTTCACATCTCACACTGCTTTGTCCTTTGACTCAGTTTGTGTCTTGCAGAACCATTCAGCAGCTAGCCTCAAAAAATGCTTCCTGCAAACCATAATACATAGCATGTTTAATTTTCTGCAGTTGGGCCATTTCAGGGTCCTTTCTCACTTCAAACAAACTATGTTAGAGTGTGCTTGGAAGCAACTGAGACCACTTCAGTTATTTGCAGCCTGGTCATTTTGGTCCGCACTCAAGTAGGATTGCTGTGTTCTCACTACACTGAGGAGGCAAATACACCAGGGTTAGATTCAAGTGAAGTAAATATTTTATACAGTGCCCTCCACTAATATTGGCACCCTTGGTAAATAGCAATAGCAAAGAAGGCTGTGAAAAATTGTCTTTATTGTTTAACCTTTTGATCTTTTCTTCAAAATATTCACAAAAACAATCTGCTCTCATGGATATCAAACAACTGCAAACAAAACACAGGTCTATCAAAAAAAATCTTTGTTAAATATAGGTGTGCAACAATTATTGGTTCCCTTTTAGTCAATACTTTGTGCTACCTCCCTTTGTCAAGATAACAGCTCTGAGTCTTCTCCTCTAATGCCTGATGAGGTTGGAGAATACATGGCAAGGGATCTGAGACCATTCCTCCATACAGAATCTCTCCAGATCCTTCAAATTCCGAGGTCCACGCTGGTGGACTCTCCTCTTCAGTTCACCCCACAGGATTTCTATGGGGTTCAAGTCAGGGGACTGGGATGGCCATGGCAGGACCTTGATTTTGATGTCAGTAAACCATTTTTGTATTGATTTTGATGTATGTTTTGGATCATTGTCCTGCTGGAAGATCCAACCACGGCCCATTTGAAGCTTTCTGGCAGAGGCAGTCAGGTTTTCATTTAATATCTGTTGATATTTGATAGAGTCCATGATGCCATGTATCCTAACAAAATATCCAGATCCTCTGGCAGACAAACAGCCCCAAAACTTTAAAGAGCCATCACCATATTTAACTGTGGGCATAAGGTATTTTTCCATATGGCTACCTCTGTGTGCACCAAAACCACCTCTGGTGTTTATTGCCAAAAAGCTCTATTTTGGTTTCATCTGACCATAGAACCCGATCCCATTTGAAGTTCCAGTAGTGTCTGGTGAACTGAAGATGCTTGAGTTTGTTTTTGGATGAGAGTAGAGTAGCTTTTTTCTTGAAACCCTTCCAAACAACTTGGTGATGTAGTTTTAGAGACTCTCTGACCTCAAGATGCAACTAACTGCAATTTTCCAGCTGTGATGCTTGGATATTTTTTTTGGCCACTCGAACCATCCTCTTCACAGTGTGTTGAGACTATATAGACACACGTCCAATTCCAGGTAGATTCATAACATTTCCATTTGACTGGAACTTCTTAATTATTGCCCTGATGGTGGAAATGGGCATTTTCAATGCTTGTGCTATTTTCTAATAGCCACTTCCCATTTTGTGAAGCTCAACAACCTTTTGCCACACATTACAGCTATATTCCTTGGTCTTACCCATTGTTATGAATGACTAAGGGAATTTGGCCTATGTGTTACCTCGCATTTATACCTCTGTGAAACAGGAAGTCATGGTTGAACAATTTCCTGTTCCTAGTCACCAAGGTGTACTAAAGAAAATGTAAAATATCAGTGGGAATATACTTCTAATATATTTCTCTCATATGAATTCATAGGGGTGCCAATAATTGTTGCACACCTATATTTAACAAAGATTTTTTTTTTTTTTTGATAAACCTGTGTTGTGTTTGCAATTTTTTGATATCCATGAGAGTATTTTTGTGGGGGTTTTTTTAACAAAAGATCAAAAGGTTAAACAATAAATACGATTTTTCACAGCCTTCTTTGCTCATATTTACCAAGGGTGCCAATATTAGTGGAGGGTACTATATGTGAAATATGCCTGTTTTCCCACAAAAATTTGGCCTGATTGGTGTGCTGGAGGGGATGTGGCTAAAAACATACTCAAAACCTATTAATTTGTCAGAAACAAAGTGATGGGAAAATTCATTCATTCATTAATACCATATGTTACCTCTACATTGAATTAATAATTACCTTCTTTTTACTTATTTCTTGACAATCTGGTATGTATAAGGGGAACAGAAGCAGGAGCTGTCAATGAAGATGTGTTTCTTTGTGCTTGACTTACAGGTAGGAGTGGTATGTGGTCACTGTGCAGCAGGAGGAGCCTATATACCTGTAATGACGGAGGAGGTAGCAATTGTAAACAGGATAGGCACATTGTTTTTAGCTGGCCCACCCCTAGTTAAAGCTGCTATAGGTGAAGAAGTGGCCTCTGAGGAGCTTGGAGGGGCCAGGTTGCACTCAGAGTAAGTGAACTGTTTAATGAAGGTGTGGTCCAATTTTCTAAAAGCATTTTACATCCTCCTATTCCATAAATGTAAATTTTGATAGTCATCTTAGGTATTATTTTAACAACAGGAGTAACTGCCAAATGATGTAGAACATACTTACATAAAATACAACTCATCATTAATTCATCATCAGTTACTATTTTATTCTGGTCAGGAATGTGTTGGATTCCTGTCTCAGGAACACTGGGCATGAAGTGGGAATACAGCCTGATTGGGACATTTATTAGATTTTATTATTACTTTTACTGTTACTTTTTTGAGTCTCACAGTCAAAATGTAGGACACCTGCCTTATCTGCAAGATCTGATGATGGCACATATATTATCACACACACAAACATACAGTACTGTGCAAAAGTTTTAGGCACCCTGTTTTTGCTTAGTACAAACTTTGTTATAGATTTTTTATTTTATGAATTCTACATTATCAAGTCAGTACAAAAAAACATTTTAGATTCCCAAGCATTAGTTTTCTAGCACAAAATTAAATGTTACAGAAAAATGCTTGTATGTCATTAATGAAAGCAGCATATTACATAAGAGACCACCTTTCAGACAAAAAACACAATGAAGGCTGCTGGGTTTTGCTGCAAAACGTAAGAAACAGGTGCGACAGTCAAGGTCTCCAGAAGATGTTTGTGGGTTTTCTTGCATGTACTGCCGTTTGAAGGAAATTGTTCAACAATGACTTCCTGTTTCACAGGGGTATAAATACGAGGTAACACATAGGCCAAATTCCCTTAGTCATTCATAACAATGGGTAAGACCAAGGAATATAGCTGTGATGTGTGGCAAAATGTTGTTGGGCTTCACAAAATGGGAAGTGGCTATAAGAAAATAGCACAAGCATTGAAAATGCCCATTTCCACAATTAGGGCAATAATTAATAAGTTCCAGTCAACTGGAAATGTTATGAATCATCCTGGAATTGGACGTGTGTCTATATTGTCTCAACGCACTGTGAAGAGGATGGTTCGAGTGGCCAAAAAAATCTCCAAGGATCACAGCTGGAGAATTGCTGAAGTTAGTTACAGTGGGGGAAAAAAGTATTTGATCCCCTGCTGATTTTGTTCGTTTGCCCACTGACAAAGAAATGATCAGTCTATAATTTTAATGGTAGGTGTATTTTAACAGTGAGAGACAGAATAACAACAAAAAATCCAAAAAAAACTTGTTTCAAAAAAGTTATAAATTGATTTGCATTTTAATGAGTGAAATAAGTATTTGATCCCCTATCAATCAGCAAGATTTCTGGCTCCCAGTTGTCTTTTATACAGGTAACGAGCTGAGATTAGGAGCACTCTCTTAAAGGGAGGAAGTGCTCTCTTTAATCTCAGCTTGTTACCTGTATAAAAGACACCTGTCCACAGAAGCAATCAATCAATCAGATTCCAAACTCTCCACCATGGCCAAGACCAAAGAGCGGTCCAAGGATGTCAGGGACAAGATTGTAGACCTACACAAGGCTGGAATGGGCTACAAGACCATCGCCAAGCAGCTTGGTGAGAAGGTGACAACAGTTGGTGCGATTATTCGCAAATGGAAGAAACACAAAATAACTGTCAGTCTCCCTCGGTCTGGGGCTCCATGCAAGATCTCACCTCGTGGAGTTTCAATGATCATGAGAACAGTGAGGAATCAGCCCAGAACTACATGGGAGGATCTTGTTAATGATCTCAAGGCAGCTGGGACCATAGTCACCAAGAAAACAATTGGTAACACACTACGCTGTGAAGGACTGAAATCCTGCATCTAGAGGATTTAGAATCTATAGATCTGTAGTTATCGTTATTCATTTTATTTCTCTCTTTTTCTCCTTACTTTAATTAGTGATGGGCTTTTTTTCCCCTTCCCCTCTCCCCCCAACTTGTACCCTCTCCTCATACATCTGCCTATCAATCTATACAAATGCCAACCTTTTATACTTGATAGGAATATCTATCTATATACCTGTCTATCTATCTATCTATCTATCTATCTATCTATCTATCTATCTATCTATCTATCTATCTATCTATAAACTCATACAAATACCAACCTTTCATACTTGATATGAATATCTACCCATTACACCCCTGCTGGCTCCTTACCCCAACCTCAGTACACGCATACATATAATACACACTATCCCTAAAACCACACAGAACAAAACTCCTTGGATATAAGCTTGACTGCTGTACATTAATTAACCGCACTGATGTCTCATGCACCAGCCAGTGTTCACCAAAAAACTCCACACCACCACCTTTTATCCTCTGTTGTTTAATGTTATTCTTTGTTCATCTATCCAGCCCCTTGTTTTATATTTTAGATATACACCACCATGCTTACATACAAGTCGAAGGGGTCAAATACTTATTTCACTCATTAAAATGCAAATCAATTTATAACTTTTTTGAAATGCTTTTTTCTGGATTTTTTCTGTCGTTATTCTGTCTCTCACTGTTAAAATACACCTACCATTAAAATTATAGACTGATCATTTCTTTGTCAGTGGGCAAATGTACAAAATCAGCAGGGGATCAAATAATTTTTTCCCCCACTGTACGTCTTGGGGTCAGAAAGTCTCCAAAACTACAATCCGAAGTCTCCTATATCACCACAAGCTGTTTGGAAGAGTTTCAAGAAAAAAGCCAGACACTACTGGAACTTCAGATGGGATCAGGTTCTATGGTCAGATGAAACCTAAAGAGGTGGCTTTGGCACACAGAGAGGTAGCCATATGGAAAAGTATCTCATGCCCACGGTTAAATATGGTGGTGGCTCTTTAATGTTTTGGGGCTGTTTTTCTGCCAGAGGATCTGGACATTTTGTTAGGATACATGGCATCATCAAATATCAACAGATATTAAATGAAAACCTGACTGCCTCTGCCAGAAAGCTTAAAGTGGGCCATGTTTGGATCTTCCAGCAGGACAATGATCCAAAACATACATCAAAATCAACACAAAAATGGTTTACTGACCACAAAATCAAGGTCCTGCCATGGTCATCCCAGTCCCCTGACTTGAACCTCATAGAAAACCTGTGGGGTGAACTGAAGAGGAGAGTCCACCAGCGTGGACCTCGGAATTTGAAGGATCTGGAGAGATTCTGTATGGAGGAATGGTCTCAGATCCCTTGCCATGTATTCTCCAACCTCATCAGGCATTATAGGAGAAGAATCAGAGCTGTTATCTTGGCAAAGGGAAGTATTGACTAAAAGTGTGCCAATAATTGTTGCGCACCTATATTTAACAAGATTTTTTTTTTTGATAAACCTGTGTTTTGTTTGCAATTGTTTGATATCAGTGAGAGCAGAGTATTTTTGTGAACTTTTTTAACAAAAGATCAAAAGGTTAAACAATAAAGACAATTTTTCACAGCCTTCTTTGCTCATATTTACCAAGGGTGGCAATATTAGTGGAGGGCACTATATATATATGTATGTATATGTGTGTGTGTGTGTGTGTGTATGTGTGTGTGTGTGTGTGTGTGTGTGTGAAGTAAAAGGTCTAACTTTTTCAACTAAAGTGCAGGAATCTTATTAAGGTTGTGAACTTTGTCACCATTTCACGGAATTCTTTATTTCCAAGAATATATCCTTATCAGTTAGCAGAGTACATCACGATTAAAAAAACAAACATTTCAGCTATTTTAGAAAAATAAAGTACAGTTGCAACTTTTATGCCTTTCTTGTGCAGTCATCATGGACAAAACAAATATTTATAAAAAATATATATATATTTAATAATTTATATAATTTAAAAAAGATTTAATAATGTATATTTAATAATATTTCAAATACAAATGCCAGGGTGAGTGGCTGTGTGGATCATTTTGCTGCTGTGGAGAGTGATGCATACGAGTGTACAAGGAACATCATCTCCACGCTAAACTTCAAGCTCCCAGAGGAGGACAGCACTGAGATTGAGGAGCCTCTGTATAATGCTGAGGAGCTTATGGGCCTCGCACCAAGGAGCTACAATTTCAGCCTGGATGTCAAACTGGTAAAATGTACACACACACATTCATTCCTGAAAAATAGAATCGTTGGCTAAATCATTTCTTCCTCTTTCTTTACCTTTTTAGATTGTGAGTCGACTGACTGATGGCAGTCGCTTCCAGGAGTTCAAAGCTTACTATGGTACCACTCTCGTGACTGGCTTTGCCAAAATTGAAGGGTACATACAATGATATAATCATTTATATATATATATATATATTTCATATACAATGGGGGGAAAAAGGTATTTGATCCCCTGGTGATTTTGTACGTTTGCCCACTGAAAGAAATAATCAGTCTATAATTTTAATGGTAGGTGTATTTTAAGAGTGAGAGACAGAATAACAACAAAAAAATCCAGAAAAATGCATTTCAAAAAAGTTATAAATTGATTTGCATTTTAATGAGTGAAATAAGTATTTGACCCCTTCGACTTGGTACTTGGTGGCAAAACCCTTGTTGGCAATCACAGAAGTCAGATGTTTCATGTAGTTGGCCACCAGGTTTGCACACATCTCAGGAGGTATTTTGTCCCACTCCTCTTTGCAGATCCTCTCCAAGTCATTAAGGTCTCGAGGCTAATGTTTGGCAACTCGAACCTTCAGCTCCCTCCACAGATTTTCTATGGGATTACGGTCTGGAGACTGGCTAGGCCACTCCAGGACCTTAATATGCTTCTTCTTGAGCCACTCCTTTGTTGCCTTGGCTGTGTGTTTTGGGTCATTGTCATGCTGGAATACCCATCCACGACCCATTTTCAATGCCCTGGCTGAGGAAAAGAGGTTCTCACCCAAGATTTGACGGTACATGGCCCATCGTCCCTTTGATGCAGTGCAGTTGTCCTGTCCCCTTAGCAGAAAAACACCCCCAAAGCATAATGGTCCCACCTCCATGTTTGACGGTGAGTATGGTGTTCTTGGGGTCATAGGCAGCATTCCTCCTCCTCCAAACACGGCGAGTTGAGTTGATGCCAAAGAGCTCGATTTTTGTCTCATCTGACCACAACACTTTCACCCAGTTCTCCTCTGAATCATTCAGGCAAACTTCAGACGGGCCTGTACATGTGCTTTCTTGAGCAGGGGGACCTTGCGGCACTGCAGGATTTCAGTCCTTCACAGCGTAGTGTGTTACCAATTGTTTTCTTGGTGACTATGGTCCCAGCTGCCTTGAGATCATTAACAAGATCCTCCTGTGCAGTTCTGGGCTGATTCCTCACCGTTCTCATGATCATTGAAACTCCATGAGGTGAGATCTTGCATGGAGCCCCAGACTGAGGGAGACTGAAAGTTATTTTGTGTTTCTTCCATTTGTGAATAATCGCACCAAGTGTTGTCACCTTCTCACCAAGCTGCTTGGCGATGGTCTTGTAGCCCATTCCAGCCTTGTAGCCCATTCCAGCCTTGTGTAGTAATCTTGTTACTGACATCCTTGGTCAGCTCTTTGGTCTTGGCCATGGTGGAGAGTTTGGAATCTGATTGATTGATTGCTTCTGTGGACAGGTGTCTTTTATACAGGTAACAAGCTGAGATTAAAGAGAGCACTTCCTCCCTTTAAGAGAGTGCTCCTAATCTCAGCTCGTTACCTGTGTAAAAGACACCTGGGACCCAGAAATCTCGCTGATTGATAGGGGATCAAATACTTATTTCACTCATTACAATGTAAATCAATTTATAACTTTTTTGAAATGTATTTTTCTGGATTTTTTTGTTGTTATTCTGTCTCTCACTGTTAAAATACACCTATCATTAAAATTATAGACTGATAATTTCTTTGTCAGTGGGTAAATGTACAAAATCAGCAGGGAATCAAATACTTTTTTCCCTCACTGTATATAGTTTGTCATTCACCTGAAGAACATAAAGAACATGGAAGATTGTATATATCTGTGTAATTTGGCCAAAAGAACACAGATAGCCTGGATTAACACATCATAGCCCAACAGGCATAATCTTGTCTCTTACAAATTCTCTTAAGTAGTAAGGGAGCTCTGGGTTTAGAGAAAATTAATTTCCTCCAGAATGATTACATCTGAAGTGACATTACACATCGGTTTGCTGTGCCTGTTGCCTAGGCTGACATGAGGTCTGTGAGTAAGCACTGGGTTTAAGCATCTTTGAGTGAGGGTTTAGATTATGTTTATTGAGTGAACATTCCCTCAAAAGAGATTTTGTTTTTTTTTCTAACAAATTGACTGGCTGTTTCTAAGGTAGCAGAATGTCCTGTTCAGTGACCACTGCAATAATATAATCACTCAGGGTTATAGCTGGCATAAACAGTTGAGCCAAGGCAATAAAATAATAATGATACAATATATAATAATAAATACAAGTAATAAAATGTAATAAAAGCAAGTTTAAAACAACACAAAGATTTATTCCTGTTTCATTAGACACTTGGTTGGCATTGTTGCCAGCAATGGGGAGCTATCATATGAAGCCTGTCTGAAAGGAAGCCATTTTGTTCAGCTGTGTGAGCACAGAGACATCCCTCTCATCTTCCTCCAGAACACAGCCCCAGGGCCTTGGCACACTCTCTCCCAAGACAAGGTACTGCAACACTTCCAGCGTAAACAGGCTGATCTCTGGAAACCCATTCAGTCAAACAATGTACTGTATATCTTGATGGAACACTGGAAAATGTATATTTAATGAACCCCAAATACTAAACCTTGACAGTGTAGTATAGCAACCTATTTGCCCAAACCTTAAAAACAAACTCATTTATTTATGTAGTGCTTCAATTTAAATTGATTCTGAAGTCCATCTGAATCTTACTTTAAGTTGTATTGCATTTAAATGCTTCTTTAAATTGAACTCAAAATCATCTAATTAACCCATAAGATCAGCTTTGTGGTCTTCACCCCTGGAGCAGGGGTAACTCTCACTGTTTTGAACTGTTCAATGACTCAGAACCTGCCGTACTGAGTTTTATTTTTATTTATGACAGATTAAGTTGTAAAGGTTATTTGTGCTTATCATGGTCAGTGCAATTTTAAGCTTTGATTATGTCATGGCCCCCCATGGACCACTAGAGGGCATCCTTCTCCCCCATTTAGAACTTCTTCTTCTGTTGTTTCCCCTTAATTCCTTGTTAATCATTCCCATGTGTGTTTCATTTGCCCTGATTGGTTAGTGCTCTATTTAAGTTCCTTGTGTTTTCTCCTTAGTTGCTGGAACATTATGTCAAGTCAGGTTATGTTTGTGGTTGGTTCTTCTGGTTTGCACAGTGTTTTGGTTATTTAGTATCTTTTTTCCTTGAGGGTTTATTTTTCTAGTTTTTCTTAGTTTCTGTATATGCTGGGTCCTAGTGTGTCTTCCTAGTGTTTATTTTCCCTGAGCCCGCTTCCCTGATTCCGTGTCAATAAAGAAGTTCTGCATTTGCATCCGCCTCTGTGGACTCTCCCTTCATGACAGATTAACTACATATAATTGTTTCTGTTGTGTGTATGCTGTCCCTTCCAGGCAGAGTCCAGTGCTAAGTTACTCAAAGCTCAGGGATCCATGATGTCTGCTGTGGCCTGTGCTTCTACTCCTAAGATCACTGTGGTTATTGGAGGCTGCCATGGTGGTGACAGCTATGCCATGGTTGATAACACAAAATGTTTTAGTTAATGTGTTTAACAACATAATATTGTCTGTAACCATTCATCACAAAGAAAGAAAAAGTTTCTTTATTATAATTTTTCCAGTGTGGAAGGGCCTTTGACCCCAACTTCCTGTTTCTGTGGCCCAATGCTAGAGTGTCACTTTTGGCCCCAGGCTACGTGGGAGGTTTGGTGCAGGATGAAGAAGAGGCCATACACATTAATGAGCAGTAAGAGGCAATCGCTGTGTTGAATTTAAGCTGTTAAAGAAAACATCTACCATGAAAGACATTAAATGTTTTATATTGAAATATTTGTAATTGTGCTAAGCAATTCTAGTGCTAATTGGAAGGTGCAATATATTTGTTATTCCTGTGAGACCTTAAGTGGTTGTGTGCACCTTTGGGATCACAGGGTTGCATTGCAAACATAATGGCATTTATTGGGAGAAGAAATTTCAGTAATTTCAAACATAAATTATAATGAGCAGGATTTACTGTTAGCTCCTAAAGATGAAGGAGCACAAGCTCCACCAGTTTTGAAAGATGTTCAATATCATACTAATGAGAAACACAACATAGAATTAGTGGAGACAGCAAAAGCTGGATTTAAAGTTCCAGAATAGAAGGCAGCTATACAGTTCAGCTGTCTGTATGATTGGCTTTGAAGTGAGTCAAATCGTGCATGGTGGATTTTTCCTTTAAGAAAAGATCTGAATTTAATGATGTACAGCCCCATTTCCATAAAAGTTGGGATTTTTTTCTAAAATGCAGTAACAACAAAAATCTCTGATTTGTCAAGTCTCTTGAAACTTTAATTAAACTGACAAAAGTACAAAGAAAAGATATTCAGTGTTTTCACTGACCAACTTAATTGCATTTTGTAAATATAAACAAATTTAGAATTTGATGCCTTCAACACACTCAAAAAAAAGTTGGGACAGTGTTTAGTTTATTTATATAACACAATACAACAACAGTCGTTGACCATTGTGCTGTACAAGAAATTATAACATTAAGTTAATAAAACACCAATAAAACAACATAAAAATAATATGGTACAGGAGGTAATACATACAGAAGAAAAAACATGCTCAGGACGATTCAGATGTTATAAGCCTTTTCTAAAAGGTGAGTTTTAAGTTTTACTTTAAACAGAGATTCTGAAGAGATTATCCTAATAGATAAAGGTAGGCTATTCCACAATTTGGGGCCGACTATGGCAAAAGCCCGGTCTCCCTTTCTTTTTAACCTTGATCTGGGAACCTTTAACAGTTTCTGATTTGATGACCTTAAACATCTCGCAGATATGTTAACAGTCACAAGTTCAGATAAATAAGATTGTGCCAGACCGTTTAAGACCTTAAAAACAAAGAGTAAAATCTTAAACTCTATATTAAACCAATGCAGAAAGAGTAAGATGGGGGTGATGTGCTCAAATTTACAAGTGCCAGTAAGGAGTCTAGCAGCTGGATTAATTTGGATTAATTGCAAGCGGTTCATATAGGAATGACCAATACCTATATAGATTGAACTGCAGTAGTCCAGACGAGAAGATATAAATGCATGGATTACTTTCTCGAACTCAGCAGGAGTTAAAAACTTTTAACTTTGGCCAGTAATTTCAGCTGGAAAAAACACGATTTGATAACTGCATTTACCTGCTTATCAAATAGCAGGGCAGAGTCAAAGACAATACCCAGGTTTTTAACGGATGGTTTTACGTAAGTAGCTAAGCTACCTAACACTTGATTTAATCTGCCAGAAAAAGCTAATGGTCCAAACACAATTGCCTCAGTCTTACTCTCGTTTAAGTTCAAACATTTTTTGGACATCCAAGCCTTAATATCTGACAAACAGGCAGTTAGGGCAGACAAACCAGTATTGTCATTTTGCTTAATGGGCAAGAGTCTATCAAACTGAGAAACAATTCAACCGAAAAAATCAGCAAACTCATGTATAAAATCTCTGTTTGTCTTTGGAGGACGGCATACAATAGCAATCGCTAAATTTTTGTCCCTTTTAAGATGAAATAACAGTACCTCAAAGTTGGAGAAAGTCTCAGATTGTATAGTCCGACAAGCTTTTAAAAACACATGCTGAGCCGCCACCCTTTCCAGTTGATCTTGGGCAGTTTAAAAATGAACAGTTTGAAGGTACAATTTCAGAGAAAGGACTCACATCCTCAGTCTCAGTCACAAATAAAAAATCCAGATCGTTTGTTGTAAAAAAGTCATGTAAAATAAATGTCTTATTCACCAACGATTTAGCATTTATCAGAGCCATCTTAACTTGCACTGACTCACCAATCGACTGAGCTATACGATTTAAAGGTCGAAGATTCCTGTGATTTGTTCCTCCTCGAGGAAAACTAACCAGGGATGACCAAGACCTCGGAGGGACTTGAAGAACCTTTGGAATCACACGCCGAACATATTGCTGAGGAAACTCCAGTAATCGCCGCAAGACGAGGCGATCACCGACGGGCTCAAAATCCGCGAAAGCCTTGAGGGGACATCGCGCAGACAGCCGCGTTAGATGTAGTTTTATCTTAACTGCAATTCCTCCCCGCTTTCCTCTCCGTCTGCGGCGTTTCCTCCGGGTAAAATCCCATGGCGTACGACGCAAACAGGTGGGAATGGACGCCAGTACAGGTGGAGGTGGATGATTAGAATCAGTTTCCTCTGGAGCGGTGTTTAATAAAACTTCTACTCCACTCCTTAAATTAAGGAGCTGTTGCCGGTCGTACACTATAAGTGTATGCACAGTTTGAGTCAGAAGAGAGCTTAGACAAACAACAAACAGTACAGAGAACATAGAGAGCAGACACAAAATAGGACTGAAAAGTTTATAGAATATTCAAGTAACACCATTTTGGAGGATCATGTTAATTGGTAACAGGGGAGAGTATCAGGATTGGGCATAAAACGAGCATCCACAAAAAGCTCAGTCTTTGCAAGCAAGGATGGGTCGTGGCTCACCACTTTGTGCCAAACTTCCTGAGAGAATTGTCAGTTCAAAAAGAACACTGCTCAAAACAAGCTTGCAAAGAATTTAGGTCTTTCACCATCTACAGTGCATAATATTGTGAAAAGATTCAGGGAATCTGGAGAAAAAGGGCAAAAGCCCTGCGTAAAGGGCAAAGCCAGAAACCACTGTTGAATGTGCGTGACCTTCGAGCCCTCAGCTGGCATTGCCTGAGAAATCGTCATGCTACTGTGATAAATATAACCATATGGGCTCGGGAGTACTTCAGAAAACCATTGTCACTTAACACAGTCCGTTTCTGCATCCAGAAATGCAACCTGAAACTCTATTATGCAAGGAGGAAGCCACACATCAACTCTGTGCAGAGTTCTCTGGGCCCAAACTCATCTCAGATGGACTGAAAGGAAGTGGAAGCGTGTGCTGTGGTCCACGTTTCAGCTTGTTTTCGAGAAAAACGGACGTTGAGTTCTCCGTGCCAAAGATGTTATAAGCGAAAGGTACAAAAGCCAGCATCTGTGATGGTATGGGGGTGCATCAGTGCCCATGGCATGGGTGACTTGCATATGTGTGAAGGTACCATTGACGTGGAGGAGTATATTGGTATTTTAGAGAGACATATGTGCCACCAAGGCAATGTCTTTTCCCAAGAAGTCTATGGTTATTTCAACAGGACAATACCAGTTCTCAGTCTGCTCGTGCAGAAAAAAATCCCAACTTTTATGGAAATGGGGTTGTAGATTGTGCATGTAATATGTAGAATTTATGTGTGTGTGTTTGTGTGAAGGCTGGAAGAAGAGAGCTCAGCATTCTTCTCCTCAGGCAGACTTTGGGATGATGGAGTGATTCTTCCACAAGACACAAGGAAGGTATATAAAAATATTTAAAGAAATAAAATTCCAGACAAAGTATTTTTTGGTAACTTTACACATTTTTAATAGGTTTTGGGCAAATGTTTGAAAATCATAAAGCAAAAGGAGTACCAGCTGTCTCAGGAGAAGCAGAACTCTCCGGTACTTCGGCTGTAACCCTTGACGTCTTCAAGAACCATCTTGGTAAATTTCAGTTTTTAATGTGACTGCTGATCAAATATCTCTATACTCATTTGCTCTTTAAAGTACTACTGTACCCCCCTCATACTGTCTCGTTCACTGTACTATCAGTGTAATCAGTCAGGTAATTTTTCTGAATGCAATAGAGGTTTTAATAAAATGTATAAACTACTCACAACTGACCTTACAGGTTATGGCAGCATATTTGACACATGTAAAGGTGGCATACTTTAAACAGTACCAGTAACAGGAACATATGTCTTTATTACTCCTTTATAAATCAAACCACATATACTCATGAAAGGAAAAACTATCTTTGCCATACTTTTTCAAATGAAAGTGTGATAAGATGGTAGTTAACACAGATTAGGGGAAGCTGGGGATTAAGAAGCAAGGGTATGAATATAAGGGTATGAATATAAATGCCATGACTTTAACCTAATTTTGTATGTCTCTGACATTCTGTCTGGTTGTTAGTATAGGGCAGTGCCCTAGAAATTTTATTTTATAAAGTGTGATCCTCGTGAAACTCTTATTGATACCTCTCATTGATAGCTGTATGAGTGTTCATGTTTGACACTGAAGATTGAATATTTACCCTGTTGTGCTGTGGAAAAATAACCTTGGGCTCAAGCCAAATGGTCCCATCACTGCACATAACAGCTATAACTATATGATGTATGGCAGTGAGATTGGCTTATTTCCTGCCTCCTCCTGTCAGTGAAGACAATGTGCAAACAAACAAAGAAAAGCGATGACAATATATTAGAGTATAACTTGAGAAGCACAAGAATCCCTTTTAGGATGATCTTGGAGAAACCAAAAGTATATGAAGAATGTTTTGCTTCAGTTAAAGTACTGTAAGCATTTTGAATCTACCAGTTCTAGATTATCTGATAATAGGCAATAATATGTAATAGGGATGGAATGAAAAAAAAAGAAAATAAACAGAAAATGTTCTCTTACCCTGTAGATATCCAGAGGAAGCACATATCTTCATACTTCTGTCTGGTGCTCTCAAGACGACTTTCTTCATCTCGTCCCATTACTGCTTCAGGTTCTACAAGTACAAGTAGTTACACTAGCTCCTGTCAGTAAAAGGTGTAACAGTACTGATGGTTGATTGTAATAGTATCAGTTTGGTTTTGAAAGTTAAATTAAGCCAGTTCTCATGCAAAATTGTTCTGAATATTCATAGCCTTTATATGGCACTAGCGGTTGCTGTTTTGTTAAAGTTATGTTCTGCTTATATCTACAATTGCAGAATATTTGTTTTATTGTTATTGTTGGTTTCCATGAGCAAAAGTGAATAAAATGTTTGCATAAAATGTTGATGAATAGAACTCACCCTTTACAGGTTTACAGGTTTACCACTATGAAACCTTGACCCTCATAACAAGACAATAAAGGTGAATGTCCTGTATCTGTGATATTTTCACCAAATTCAACATTAGAACTAATGCAGAAAGTCAGTCTCTACACTTCTGCTTATTTTTAATTGTTAATGTATAAGACAAAAAAGAAGCTGGTCTTTGAACATAAGATAGCTTGAATCTCTGCTGGGGAAATGCACCATAACTTTGGCCTTCTCAATAGCATCGTTTGTGTTAAAGTAACAGTGAACATAGTCAGCAAGATGACGGACTAAAGCTTATAATAATGCTTGGACACAAACCTAATCTTTCAGTTAGGCCAATGACATGTTCTTTCCCATGTTGTACACTGAGGTCAATGTGTGGGTGTGCAGTAACATCATTGATTGAAACCTAATTATTCAAATGCAGATAGAATTGAGAAGATTTTCAATCTTGTGTGTAATAAAGAATTTACATACAAGTAAAGAATATACATTTGCTCGTTTGGCTTATGCCTTTATCCAAAGCAAAGTATTTGAAAAATGACATAGAGCAGTTGAGGGTTATGCGTCTTGTTCAAGGACAGTGAGAGCTAAGTTGATTATATTTCTATAACAGCATGTTCCTCTTATACCACAGGAATTTGCCAATTAAAGAATAACATGTCATACTTTTTATCACTTTAGTTACACTGTTATGATGTGGAACATTTGTGAAACAAGTTAGTGCCTGTTATCACTTACATTATAGCAGCTATAAACAGTCATCCCCACCCCGTCTCCCATGGTGGAAGCTTAATGACTCTTACAAAGTGTTGACACTGGAGAGTTCTTCTATAAACGTTTAATAAGTATCACCTAACAACAGGGGTTCCTCAACCTTTTGGGCAAACAACCAAAAATGGACATTATAAATTTTCTGCGACCCCAAGCAATAAAACCGGTTTGTGTTAGTACTCAATAACAGCCTAGGATAGTACATACATATGCAATTTGAGGTAGATGAACAGGGAAATTGTCCATTTCTATTGCCAAATTATTACGCTAGTGCAGCTTGTCAGGAGAGCAAAAAAAGATTAAAATAGTATGTGCACTAGTAAAATTTGGTTTCATTGAATACACAGAAAATAAGATCCACAAAATCTGATTTTAAATATAAATAAATAAAACAAAAGAGGTAAATTTCTCTCGTTGCCCATTTGTAAATCATGCTACCCTACCTGGAGCTGTGACCCCTAGTTTGTGTACTGCTTTTATCACTTTTTTTTTTTTTCATTTGAAGGGCAGCCTTTAAGGCACTCCATCATGTTTTCTCCATTGTAAGGGCACCCCAAAGGGCACTTTGTCAAGTTTTATCTACCATAGAGAACAAAATTTTTTTTTTTTGGACCATGTCCACAAGAGTAGTTATATCATGCACTTTATGTCAAAAATTGATTTATGACCCCCCTGTCATATGATTTATGACCCCTCATGTCAGCCTGATTGACAGTTCAGCACAACCTGTAATTTACGACCCCACCTGTCTTCTGTCTGTGTGTATGTATGCGCGTGCGTGTGTGTGTGTGTGTGCGTGTGTGTGTGTGTGTGTGTGTGTGTGTGTGTGTGTGTGTGTGTGTTAATGGGTTTTACACCCCCGCTATGTGCATGTTGGAAAAGCTATTGATTAAATAAATAGCTGTGGATAAAACATAGAAGAGGCACCGTAACACCCATACGATGTCTGGTCCACGAGGTCCCAAACCCTTAGAAGGACGATGTGTATTTCACCAAGAATACGTGTTGAAATGAGTGGTGTCGGCTTTTGCGTCAGGGGGAAAACAGGGGTGTTATCAAAAAACCGAAGACCATCCCTTAAACCCTCCCCACGAATGTTTCTGTAAGGTACATAAATCACAGAAAGCTCATGTCACTGTCATGAAATGTGCATAAATTATGACTCTAGTGTCACTTGCGAATGTGCGTGAATTATGACCCCCTTGAACTGACTGTTTGGCAAACGCTGTAATTTATGACTTTTTCCCTGTATCCTGGAAGTTTGTTCTTTCCCAGGTGTGTGTGTGTGTGTGTGTGTGTGTGTGTGTGTTTCACGAAAGCATTATATGTTAATGGGTTTTACACCCCCTGCTACATGTGCGCGACCTGAGAACTGATGTTTAAACATTGATTAAATAATCCCTGACCTTGCCTGTATCCTGTCTGTCTGTCTGTGTGTGTGTGTGTGTGTGTGTCTGTGTTTCATGAAAGCATTATATGATAATGAGATGAGTTTTACACCCCTGCTGTGTGTGTTGTGGCCTGAGAAAACCGCTGTTTTTATGAAAACGTGGCCGGATCAAAGTTTTTGTTAATTTGATTGTAAAAGTGTTTCATGAAATGGACAAACTGATGTATTGTGAAATTGCTGAAACATTTGTTGATTACGTCGAGAAAAACACTTGTTCACGTTTACTGAACTGAAATCCCAAACATTTAAAAACCATGTGAGTTATTCTTTGTGGAATCAAATCTGAATATCCTGTCATGGTGCACATTTAATGAGGAATATGCTGCGTTCATTCTTAACTCATTTTAGCCAATAATACTTTTTATACATTCATCACATTCAATAACACAGATAACAGCATGACCAAAATATGAGAACACAAAACATACAAAAAAAGATTAAATTAAAAAAAAAAAAAAATAGCCATCTACGTGTGTGCATTCTGAAAAACTTTTGTTTAAACTCTGATTAAATAATCCTGACCTTTCCTGTATCCTGTGTGTGTGTGTGTGTATGTGTTTCACGAAACATTATATGTTAACGAGTTTTTACAACTACTATGTGTGTGCGTGCTGAGAGCCGCTGTTTTTAAAAACGTGGGGTTAGACACGCCGACGGATCGATGCGTTCGTGTGTGTGTAGAGAAACATCGCTCTCAAGTTGCTTTTCCGAAAAGTTTTGCTAATTTGGTTTTTAAGAGTGTTTCCAGAGAAGATGGCCGTCTATCTTAACAGTAAGTGTATTTTATTATCATGTTTTTTATTATTGTTGTTAAGAATTTATGAGACGTTGTTCTGATGTAAAAAATGCTTAAACAGGTTCTCTAACGATCCAGGTGACATGAACGAAACTGATGCTATTGTTGGTGAGATATGTTACCCAAACCAAGCGAGCGGTACGTATAAATGTTATACACATATCCACATTTTAATTTATAATGTATGATGTTATGTATAGTATTAATGTGTCTGTTATTTGGCTGACCGCAGGATCGAAGACGTATGATAGACCGGTCTCGGAGCGCGTGACACAGCGAGAGAGTGTGAATATCCCCCCACTCGGTATGTGGTATTGTAACGATGTAATGTTTACATGGATGTTGAAAAATGTTTACATGATTGTTGAAAAATGTTTAAAATGTACTTATGTCATGTGATTGTTTTCATCAGTAGGTTTATCAAGTCTTGTAAACAAGCTTGGCGTATCTGGACACGATAATCAGACAACACAGTCTATCATCTGTGGCGTTTTTAAAAAACGCCAACCAGATAAGTGTGAAGAGATTACACACGCACAGATCCACGCGGAGACTGTTGATTGTGAAGTTAATTCAGAAACCCCATCGATAGTCCCATTCAGAAAACGGAGGAGACAATCGAGCGGCGTGTCAGATGGTATGTAGCATATGTGCTATGTTGTAAAAATGTTGTTTTAGCTTTTACCTAATTAATACGATAACCATGTGTTCTTTTTACCACAGAGATGTTCGCGGATAAGTCTTCCGACGACAATACGACTGATGGTATTAGCTGGGGTGACAAGCTGTTAGAATCATGGGATGCGGTCGAGTTTAGCCCGGTACGACCGCACGAGGAGGAAGAAACGCAAATCACGGGTGTCGACACACAATCTCTACCTTCAAATCAGGAGGCATACAGACGGGAATCGGAAAACGTTAATCAACGTTTAATCGACACGATACGGGATTGCCTCAAACCCATTGAGGACCGTTTAAAAGCCATTGAGGACCGTTTAAAAACCATTGAGGACCATTTAAAAACCATCGAGGAATGCATTCACGACAATGGTATTAACGTCTCAGGTGATTTCATCTTCACTCACACAGCCGTGGGAGGGGTCTTGTACCTGTAGTAGTGGGAGATGGCAGCCGTGTTTGTGCGGGTAGGACTCAAACAAAACAAGAGATATGGGACTATTTAGATAAAACAATTCGGGTAAGCATCGATTCACATTTACGTTTCGAGTATTGTACTTGCAGATGTTCTTAAAGGACCTTGTAAAAAGTGAATGTTCACGCTGCACTAAACTTTGACGAGCAGCACACTGACCACTGTATATACAAGTAGAAGGAGCAGGTCGTTTATATTTGTATTTTTACTTTCCACACTCTTCTTATTTTTATGAACGCAATTGAATTATGCAAACATTGTTTTTATTCCATATTTCTACAAGGACAATAAAGGTTTTATGAGAGTTACGAGGATTTGTTTTTGTTATTAAGTAATAGGCTACTATAACTCCACGCATTTTTTTTTTTTTTTTTCAGTGGTGGCTTTTAAGTTGGGCAGATGAACGCTGTCTGTATATTCAAACACTGGTAACCTTTGTTATTACACATATATTTCACAGAAAGACTTGTGTAAGTTTTAAGTTTATATTCATATTGAGCTTGAAAATGGTACATAGAGGATTAATTACAAATCTTGCATAACACTGATGTATTTCTGTAGCCGGTGGAGACTGATAAAGGTGTCCACGCCCCGAGGTTCTGGATCAACAGGTCGGTTTTGGAATTCAGTCAATTTTACTGTTTAAAACATTATTCACAGTGTTACTGTAGAGTTTAGTTAGGTGACCGTTTTTAGGTTAACTGATATAAGCCTTTTTAAAAACACGACTGAAACGAATTAAAATGGATAAAAGGTTTCTATAAAGACAAATTGGCATTTTTAGTTCCCCAAAGAACCTTTTTAGTGGTTGTTAAAAAATGTAACTATTTAGGACTCTTTGATTGTACAGCAAGGTTCTATTTGTTTAATTTATTTATTTTATTCTTATTTTTGTTTGTCAGCTTACAGCAAACAATCTTGTTTATCATGCAGCTTCACGTTAATATATAAATAGACTATTTTTCATGTTAGTTGATGTTCATAATGTGTTAACTGATGTTAACATTCAGCTTTTAAAATAAAAGTGGAGGCAACACTTTGCAATAAGGTTTTATTTGTTAACATGAAATAACGATGAACAAAACCTTTTCAAATAATGTATCTGTTAACATTAGGTAGAGTTCATTACACCGCCCTGCATCTAGAAAAAAAAGTTTATCCTGTTTTGCAAATCACACTTGTTTTTACCTATTTTGGTCATGCTGAGTTCAAATATGCCACTGAAAATTCCCTATCACGTACTGTTTTCCCACAAAATAAGAATTAAGTTTTTTTTATAATTTTGCTATGTTTATATTGCTTTCAGGGTTTTTATTTAAATTGTTAGAAACTGTCAATTTCACTAGTATTATTTATTAATTACAACAATAGGTACACAAAACATAACACTTGTTTACAACATGAACAGCAGACAAATAGTCTGTGAAACGTTGTGTTGTTCTAGAGCAAAACTAACACCATATCTGGACTCAGCATCTAAGTATTAGTAAGAAACAACTATCAGATCCTATTCAGCAAATCTGATGCAGGGTGGCGTTATGAATTAATATGAAAGAACAATTGTATTTTTATTAAGTAGTATTAACCAGGATGAATAAGTTCTGTAAAAAAAATAGTTCTTTGTTAGGTCATGTTAGTCAGTGCGTTAACAAATGGGGCCTTATAGTAAAGTTATGCCAAAGGTGTTATTACAAGCGGGCAAATGCTTGGTTTGAACTAATAGAACAGATTCAGATTTCATGATCATGTATAAAATGGTGTAAAATGTGAGTATAAAATAGATAAATCACAAGTGAGGGCAATTTGTAGTACATCAGTCTTTCTATATATCTGCATAGAGCTTGACATAATGGGGGCTGGTATGCAGTACATCAGTCTTTGCCAGTGTGTGCAGATTATTGCCAATGGCAGACTGTTGTTTATTATTCAAAGTGTGAATGTATACCATTTTAGGAATGTTACCACTAGACTCAGGCCACTGCAGAGAATAAACTGCTGATAACTTTTCAGCATACTTGAGCTTTTTCACTCCTTTAATTACTAATTGCTTCATAACCAATGAAACAGTTTGTTGTTTATGTCTTTATTCCGGCTTTTTAACAAACACACCAGCGTCCTCTCACTTTACAGTGACAAATTTGTTGACGTTATTTAATGCATCCACTTTAGTTAATGCATTATCTAACATCAATCAGTAATGAGCAATGTATTTTACAGCATTTATTCATCTTGAACAATTTTTAACTAACTAGTATGTTAACTAGTGTGTTTTTCATATTGCTTCAACTAACGTTAACAGATACAACATCAGTAAATGCTGTAGAAGTATCGCTCATTCAAGTGTTTCTTTCAAGGAGTTCATGAAAAACGTATTTCAGGGTGTTGTTTAAATGTAAACAATGAGGTGTGCATGTGTAGAGCAGTTAACTGTTTAAAATACATAAAAAGACCAGAGCATTTTTTTTTTCTTTTTCTTTTTTCACGCCCTTTCTGCCTTGTCAGCTATAGGCTATTTTATTTAGATTTACTGTCTGACCACCTTATAGCATTATTTTCTGGGTGTGGGAATTAATGATAGCTAGCATCAATAAGCATAATTTTCAAGATGATCCCATGTCAGTTTGCCCACATAAATCTGATTACTGTTTTGGCATATGTAAGACATATGAAATTTCACACATAGGCATAAGGAATTTGTCGAATGCAAATGCAGTATGGTATTCAAAAACTTTAACCTATCTGTACCTATCATACCATTAAATAAATAAATAAATATTTATAATATATGTAATATATTGACCTCATTGTTCTTTTCAGAGGTGGACAGTAACAAAGTACATTTACTTGAGTACTGTACTTAAGTACACTTTTTGAGTATCTGTACTTTTTCTGGAAACCTGTGACTTTACCTTAACTACATTTGAAAGACAAATATCATACTTTTCACACTTACATTAATGGACGCTATGTGAGAACATGGTCCTAAAAACAATGCAAAGTTAATTTTGTACATGAAATATTTTATTCACTTCACAACTTCACATATTACCCAACAGGGCCCTTCAAACAATACAGGAATAATACAATCTGCATGAGCTTTTTTAACAACATAAGTTGATCAACATGTTCATCATAAAACCAAAAGTCACAAAGACACAATATTTCAAGACTTCATGAACAGGCCAACACGGCCAAACAGCAAGGCCCCCAACTAAACCGCTAAACTTCTGAACTAGAAAACGGAGAATGCTTTAGGTATACAGGTGCATCTCAATAAATTAGAATGTCATGGAAAAGTTCATTTATTTCAGTAATTCAACTCAAATTGTGAAACTCGTGTATTAAATAAATTCAATGCCACAGACTGAAGTAGTTTAAGTCTTTGGTTCTTTTAATTATGATGATTTTGGCTCACATTTAACAAAAACCCACCAATTCACTATCTCAACAAATTAGAATACTTCATAAGACCAATAAAAAAAACATTTTTAGTGAATTGTTGGCCTTCTGGAAAGTATGTTCATTTACTGTACATGTACTCAATACTTGGTAGGGCTCCTTTTGCTTTAATTGCTGCCTCAATTCGGCGTGGCATGGAGGTGATCAGTTTGTGGCACTGCTGAGGTGGCATGGAAGCCCAGGTTTCTTTGACAGTGGCCTTCAGCTCATCTGCATTTTTTGGTCTCTTGTTTCTCATTTTCCTCTTGACAATACCCCATAGATTCTCTATGGGGTTCAGGTGTGGTGAGTTTGCTGGCCAGTCAAGCACACCAACACCATGGTCACTTAACCAACTTTTGGTGCTTTTGGCAGAGTGGGCAGGTGCCAAATCCTGCTGGAAAATGAAATCAGCATCTTCAAAATGCTGGTCAGCAGAAGGAAGCATGAAGTGCTCCAAAATTTCTTGGTAAACGGGTGCAGTGACTTTGGTTTTCAAAAAACACAATGGACCAACACCAGCAGATGACATTGCACCCCAAATCATCACAGACTGTGGAAACTGAACACTGGACTTCAAGCAACTTGGGCTATGAGCTTCTCCACCCTTCCTCCAGACTCTAGGACCTTGGTTTCCAAATGAAATACAAAACTTGCTCCCATCTGAAAAGAGGATATTGGACCACTGGTCAACAGTCCAGTTCTTCTTCTCGTTAGCCCAGGTAAGATGCCTCTGATGTTGTCTGTGGTTCAGGAGTGGCTTAACAAGAGGAATACGACAACTGTAGCCAAATTCCTTGGCACGTCTGTGTGTGGTGGCTCTTGATGCCTTGACCCCAGCCTCAGTCCATTCCTTGTGAAGTTCACTCAAATTCTTGAATCGATTTTGCTTGACAATCCTCATAAGGCTGCGGTTCTCTCGGTTGGTTGTGCATCTTTTTCTTCCACAATTTTTCCTTCCACTCAACTTTCTGTTAACATGCTTGGATACAGCACTCTGTGAACAGCCAGCTTCTTTGGCAGTGAATGTTTGTGGCTTACCTAGTGAACCAAACTGAGAGACCATTTTGAAGGCTCAGGAAACCTTTGCAAGTGTTTTGAGTTGATTAGCTGATTGGCATGTCACCATATTCTAATTTGTTGAGATAGTGAATTGGTGGGTTTTTGTTAAATGTGAGCCAAAATCATCACAATTAAAAGAACCAAGGACTTAAACTACTTCAGTCTGTGGCATTGAATTTATTTAATACACGAGTTTCACAATTTGAGTTGAATTACTGAAATAAATGAACTTTTCCATGACATTCTAATTTATTGAGATGCACCTGTAGATCCTGATCCATCCGAAGGTCCAAGGAGTGGTTAGATATATTGAAAAGAACCAGAGGTGGACAAAGTACAAATACTACAGGTCACATATTACTCCATTACAAGTGAAAGTTGTAAAGACAGATTTTTACTTAAGTAAAAGTACAGAAGTACTTGCTTTTAAAAGTACTTGAGTATCAGAAGTAAATTTCCTTTTTCATGTCAACACATTGTTTTATTATTGTCGCATCGTTGTATGTAATACTTACAATACCTTATGCCTCTGAAACAACCTGTTGAATACACTGACTAGCTTGGAGTATCTGTGGAATAAAGAGCTTTTAGATTGTGACAAAACCATGTAGAAATGATAAGTACTCTCTCTGTGGCTCAGCGGCAGCACCAACACAGATTTGAATGTTTTGGTGTGATTTTTGTCAAAGGTTAAATAGGCAGACGAATCGTTATCATTTAGGAAAGAGATGGTGTGGGTGTTCGAATCGAGATCATGATCTTTTTCTGATTAATCGTGCAGCTCTACACATAACATTAGTAATTATGCAAGGTGACCAAAAAAAAAAAAAAACTAAAAAAAGTTACAAGATATTAACTTATTTAACGCTTAAACTCATTTACATTTGAATTCACGCTTTTGCGTGCTAACTAACGTCATTGTGGAAACCTTACCTATGCATAAGCGGTGTATCCACAAGGCTATGGCAACTTGGCGGGCAAATCCATAAGTCATTTGGCCGACCAGACTTCATACTGAAACTTTACCTCTAAAGCACAGACAATTTCAAGCTTTCACAAGAATTTTTAAGTTTACACTCCTCAATAGGCTGCCGCACACTCTAAAAAGTAATTCAGGGGACCTATTAACACAACTTAATTAAACGCGTGGTTGCAAGATAAAAATACTAATTTATTAAGTCTGCCATTTAGCCATGTTGGAATTATACCTGAGGGAAACAACTTTTACAAAGCATATTCTCAGGTCCTTCCTAAAATGCACATGTAAGCCTATCACACATATGAAGGCTGTTAAGTGTATTATACAGCTTTTGGGCTGTTTTAACTAAAACAAACCAAAAAATGAAAGATTCAATGACGTATTTGCTAATTATACTATCCAGATAGGCCAAATGGGTTCTCCAACTAGTTGAGTAAAATCTTAACTTTGGTTAACATAGTAACATTGATTGCCATATGCTTTGGATAAATGTGATCGCTTATTACACAGACACACACACACAAAAAAAAAAAAAACCCACATCATATACAAAATGGGTGAATAAGATGTTAAGATATTCTGCACAAATTATTTGTATTTTTTTCTTTTCTTTTATTGCATAGCATAAAATCCATAGAAACTACACATCACAAAAGCCTGGCATGGTTAATAACAATCAAACTGTGTTAAACAAAAGCACCACACCATGAATACTGCTCATGATCACACTTCAACACTGACTTCAGGAGCAATCATATCAAATAATTTTTGGAAAGCCTGGCCCAGAGCAGACTTCAGTAGCAGAGGAATTTAAATTTGATTTTAATATTAAAACAAACATACTCAAGCAAATATTAAAAAGTTATATTAAAATACTACACTGTCAGGCTAAAATCCCTAAATGGTTAGATAAACTGCTGCAATGACATTTAAATGGACATCCGATGACAATAGTGCAAAAATAATTTCTATTGCATAGTGGATTGAAAGGCACTTGCCTAGCAAACTTAAAAATGTATCCCATCATAAAGTATAGACTTAGTATAAACTTGCAGAAAAAAATATCATGTAAAATATGGGATCTAGCGCATGAATGTGAATTTAGTTTTCAAGTTACTATGCTGGAATTACAGTGCTGATTCAGCATGAATTCATATTGAATGGTAAAACACAGAAATGAGCTCACAACAAACTAATCAAACAAACTAGCAATAACACATCAGTTAAAATCTGGTGTTAAAAAATGGCTAAATGAGGAGAGGAGGAATGCTGATAAAGTATAAATAAAATAGACCAACAAATAATGTTATAAAACAACACGCACCTTCATTTGGCTTATAAATCTCCTTGCTTGAATGAATAGCTGTTAATCCTTTTGTAAACATTTCATGTAAAATTTTACTCAGCTATGGTTCCAGTTAGACAGGCTTAGTACCCAAACTATGAATAGAGAGCGCTTAAACTGACACAAAAACCAACCCTGAAATGCCCTTCATTTTATAAATTTGTAAAATGAACGTTTTATAGCTCCCACGAATACAAGGCAACTATGTACATAAATAAATAACAAATATAGAAAGTGAGAAAAAAAAGTAAATAAAAAACAGCTGTCGTCCCTTAAATGTCATGTCATAAAAACATTTCAATCCCAGGCAATAGTATAACTTAATGGTAATCCCAGTCATGTGGACCACTTTCTCTACACTTTGTCATGTGGACCACTTAAGTCTCCCTGCTCTCACTAGGTGAGTTAACACAAACACAAAAATATCTGCAATTTGTTTGACCCCCAACAGTGAGAGCTTACATGAAACTTCAATAACAATAACCAGCAACTGTAAAGGGTGACGCACAAGTCCCATAATCCTAAAGCATCCATGACATAACCTGACGACACTCAGGTACACATCACTAGAACACGTATTTTAAGAGGTATTCAATTTCGAATGCTAAATACTTTAGCCTTCCTTATGCCAACCAACATTGGTGGTTTGATCTTTGGTTTATCTGCAAAAAGCTGTGCCTCGCTCTCGGTGGTGGGGAAGCGGCGAGAGTAGATGTCAGGATATTCCTTCTGAAACTGAGAAGACAAAATGATTGAAAAACACCCGATGCAAGTCTATAAATATAAACGACCATTAAAATATTCACATTGTATACCATCAGGACAGTTTATGGAAAATGCAATTGCAGTTACCAGTCTGAGTTTCTTCTTCTTCTCCTTGACTGACATGCCTTTGTCCTTGATGATGCTCTCCAGCAGTTCTGCAACAGCTGCTTGAGACAAAGACAGCTTCTGCTCCTCAAACTCCTGAGTGCTGATCTGTTTGCAGAATGAGTAGGTTGGAAGAGGGTGTCTCTTCTACGAGGAACAAAAAGAATCAAATCAAGGTATGTCTTAAACATGACAGAATCAAATTTGAGATACAAACATCAACTACTAATACCATTACTATGATACATTTTTTCAGACAAAACCGAAACACTGAACATTTCATTTAGCTCCGTTTATGTTTCTCCAGTTTATATAACGGGCACGAAAAGTGTTAAGCTACTTTCGAACATAAGTTCTTTAGAACATAAGTGAGTTGATTTTACATAAAGTGCATCAGTTAGCTACACTAGTTACAATGGATGGACTAGAGTTGTAGTGAAGAAGAGGAGGTTTTGTTCCAATTTGGAAAAGCACTTCTGTACAGCTGTGAGTAAAGTGAGTTTTTGTTTTCGTTGCATCCTTGTTGTCAAGAATGATAGTGGCTGGTCATCAAGAACAATGTACGGGTTAAGGGCAGTTATTTTCATTCATCTAGACTTTGTTTCATGTAGACGTTTGCTGCGGCTTTGTGCAGCTCGATAAAAATAAAAACTAAAGCATGGTTAAGCAGTGATGAATAGAATTGTGGATTTAAACACTAGTTCGATTCAAAAGCTGCTCATACTGCTGAATAAAAATGAGTTAAAACATTTCAGAAATGCTTTCAGTGAGAATTCACTTGGTTTATAAATCAATCATTTTGGTTTATAAATCACACAAGGTTTCTTTTTCCCCAGCAATTTTGTTTCAAAATGTAAATTTTTATTTTTGCTTTTTTTTCCACTGTAATTCAATAAATTCTTGTGTGGCTCATGCAACATTGCCTGTTAGAGGACATACTCATATGAGGCGCAAGTATGAATACTTCACCCTGTGTGAGCATCCATGCACTATACCCAGTGCAGTTTATTGAGACTGACTCAGAGTTCCTGTTTTTACTCTATACACCCTGACATTCGAATCACAGCATTTTCAATTTTAGAACCTTATAAAATCATGTTTAGAACTTGTTTGCAAATCCTCTGCAGTTGATGACTGCCTGAAGTCTGCAACCCACAGACATCTCTAGATACTAGGTGTCTTTCCTAAAATGTCTTATCCAGTAACTGGATGGGTTGCCCTCAGAAAGGGTTTCTTTTTTTTTGCAAGCATTCCAAACAGGTATACATTATAGACCTGGCATCTAATGGTTTATTTTGAAACCTGACACCCGCCTCCTTTATAATACAGCTTGCTGTCGGGTTTTCAATTTTTTTTAAAAAACTTTTTTTTATTATTTTATTATATGTTGATTGTACTAGATTGTATTTCATACTATCATTTTTGTGAATTGTCCCAATAGTGCAATTTATAAAGGAATTTTATATTATTTTATCTATTTCTGAGGCAGCATATTTAAATTCGAGCATTTCAGTCTGGTTAGCAACATATTTCTGCTCAAAGTGATATGATAAAAGATGAGATTCTTCACCTGCGATCTGAGGTAGGCGATATGTTGTTCAACAGCATTACGAAGGTACATGGGTACCTGGAGTACCTCTTGATGATGGTCCATTAAAAAGGACAGCAGCCTGGTGGCCAAGAGCTCATCCAGATCTACTTCCTCCTCACAGCTCAATACACAGCGAGAGAATGTTTGCACCATCTGCATTCACACCCACACACAGAAAAAGGGGCACACTCCATCTGAACATCCCATAATATAACAAGAATATAATATTTTCATGAGAGGCAAAGAGAGTGTAACTGCTACTAGTTACTAGGGATGCTCCAATCAGGATTTTTGCAGCCGATACCAATTACCGATTTCTTGTCATCATGATCGGCCAATACTGATTGTTCAAGCTTTATACAAGTGATATGTAAGCTTTCTGTTGGCACAACAAATATTCATTTTACAATGAACATTTTACTAGGCCTTTAAAAATACATAGCAAATGGCGAATTTTTCATTGTTCCATGAGATCTCATAATAAGATCTCCACTTGAACTTAATTCCACATTGGTGATGACATGACTGCAGCGCTAAAGTTTAATATCTTCATGTGTTTTACGTCATCAAATTCGGATCGGTTCGTGAGAACGGCCAAATATAGAGACTACCGATCGAGTCATAGAATGTGATTACCGGCCGGTACCGATTGGCGGCCGATCGATCAGTGCATCCCTACTAGTTACATTACTGAATGATCTCTGTGACAGGACACAGTTGCTCCTTACCAGTGTGCGTGTGCCGATGGTGTCATGCAACCGAGGCATGTCCACATTCTGGCTCATGCGTGAGATCATGCGCAGGAGCAGTTGCAGTTTGCGGCGAGAACCCGGAGGAAGGAGAAGGGTGCAGAGCTGCAGTGCCTCGATGGCAAGACGCTCCAATGCAGGCTGCAGCAAGCCTGCGAACCCCCACAGTCAAAGGTTTGCAGCAAAGTACAACATGTAAAGGCAAATGCAACAAAAATGGAAATAGCAATCTCAGTTTAGCAATATGGCCAATCACACAGAACACAGTCACTGATTCTATCCATGCACATCATTCATACAAACAGCTCAAAAATAAATAAAGTCCTATATTTCAGCTTCAGATGCACATGTCTTTGGTCTCCAACGTTCTTGTTCCATACCTGCATGATTCCCCCCCCGCTCTCTCAGTATAATCAAACAGCAAAAGTGCATTTCACTAATTTGTTTCTGCATGCATACGAGTACAAAAATAAACCTCATGGGCTCTTTCACACAAACGGAATCCTGAACATGAAAATGAAAAGCATTTTATAAACACGCATGCGCACACAGAGAGAAGATGAAAATATTTGTCGAGACATAAAAAAATTCGGATGAATTCAAAACAGCTGAAATCAGATCATTTACAAAAACATTTTCTCCCCAATACCAAATTGTCTGATTTGAAAAACAGCATGCAAAAGAGAAGAAAATAAAGTTAAAACAAATGCTAAAAAGTTACATGCATGCATGTTAAAGGCGAGGTTATACACACAAAAATCACAAGCCACACCAACACAAGCAGAACACTCACAGTGCTATGGACAGACACATGCAGGCCTTACTTTGCTCAGGACTCAGGTGACGTGCAACAGAAGACATTGAGGGATGAGACGGCACAACAGGCTTGCACAGATCCAGAGAGCTGTGACAACGTCTGCTATTACTTGGCCCTGTGCTGACATCCAAGCAACTTCCATGCAAACGGACCAACCCAGGACCTCTAAGACTAACAGTAGAGGAAGACAAGTCCGGTCTCATAGTAATTTCTGCTATTGGGGCATTGATGCTAAAACAACTTGCTGACATTTCTCTGTGTTCCAATATATCAAGACAGTTCCCAATGCTTCTGGGCCGAGGCCTGGTAGTTTGCCGACTGGTGGGTTGACATTCTGAGGAGAGATGTGAGCTTGAGCTGCTGTTGCTTTGAAAAGTGTCTATACTGGGACAAGTCTCGCTTGGGGAGGTGTTACAGGACATGGAGGAAGAACCATCAGATTTAGGCTCCACATCTGCTGGAGAACTTCCTTGAGGGGAGGAACTGTCAGTGCTGTTAGTCCTGAAGGACGCTACACTTTCAGCAGACCTGAAGAGCTCCCATTTTGGGCAGGAATCTGCAGATTCATCCAGGATTCTTTCCAAAGAGCAGCTCCTGTGTGGAAACCTGTTAAGTAGACGTCCATTGGAGCGTGCCCTTGGGCCCGTAAACTGGGTCTTAATTTTAGTGGCAAACACCTCTTTCATGGGGGACTCAGTCTCCTCAAATGACTCCTTTCTTATCAAACTCAGCAAGAGGCACTCAGTGGATCTAAATGCTTTGGCAGAGTTCAGATGAGGGGCTTTAGCCGGCTGTGGACAGCTCAGCTCCTCCAGGTTTTTACGCTTTCCATGCTGAGTGCTGGGAGCAGTGGCATAACCGCACAAAACTAGCAAAGGATCAGACAAGACAACTTCAACAACAAACAAGCAGGCAAGAATTGTGGGAGGAAAAAGGGGAAATTTTTAGGAGTCAGGGCACATAGCAGTGTTAGTTTTTAAAAAGTACACAATAACAAAAGCACCATCGCAGGAGTAAACTGTTAATGTTGTGTAACTTGAACTCTCTGCCTTTGAGTGAAAAGAAAAGTCATATATCACCCATTATTTCATCCCTCTCGTTCTAATACTGTGTTTTGGCCCTTGTGATTACAGCCAATGTCTAAATAGATATGTATGGTTATTATATTACATTATTATTCTTATATACCATACATAGATTATATTTTTAATATCATGGTCGAGAACCAGTGGCTTTTCAGCCACATAAGGCATTCTCAGAACTCTATATGCCACTCCAGTAGAAAGGAAAATTCCACCCTGAAACATTTGTGATGTGCTTCACAAAGTTGATGCTAAATTGTTCGCTCATGCGGTATTTTTGCTGTTCCTATGAGAAGTTAGTGGTTGTCTTCTACTCTGATGTCACAGCCAGCACAGTTCTATTTGCATTATTAAAAACTATTTTTTAACAACCTCCTAAAAACAACTGAGAAAGAGGTTCTTTTCTGACTCACCAATTTTCATCATCATATTAATAAGAAACCTAATGTAGAATTAGGGAAGACGGCAAATGTTGGGCTCAAACTCTCATAATGCAAAGAATATTGCAATCTAAGAGAGATCAAGATCAGTGGCTTTGATTGAGGAAGGTGTTTTTCCTCAATTTGAATGAAAGTTCAACCTTTGGAAATATATCTGTTTTAGCAGAGTGTACAGATAAGGAGGTGAGAGAGCTGGACATATTAAAGGACTAAGCACTGCTATACCAGTCGCTTTAGGTAGACATGAAGCAATTAACAGTGAGTAGTCAAAAAGCATTTTAGGTAACGTGGGAAACCATTAATAAATGTGAAAATAGAATAACGTGCCAACTAAAGAAGTTTAAACAAAAAAAAAATCAATATTGTATTTCATTTCATAAAATAATTCTTGGATACCATGGAATATCACATATTAGTTATAAATATTTCTATGCAAGTTTTCCAGGGTGGATTTTTCCATAAGAACACAAACTAAACTGGAGTGTGATCTATTTCAAATAATACATAAGGTGACACAGGACTTCCAATATCATTAAAATCTGGGAATTATCTGTTTAATTCTGTCAAATAAAAAGATTCCAGATTCCTGATTTAGAGGGATGAAATTCTGTTATTATTTTCATGAGTAGCACCATTTAAGTAGGTTCCCCTTATTCTTCCCAGGACATTAACAGAACCCAACAGAACCATTTACAACTGAATCTGACATTGCAACCCATTTACACCTGAATAACATTGCAACCTATAATTTGGATGGTATGGAAAAACAACTGGATATATGACTTTATACGTTGCCAGAACATTAACAAACAATTTCATACATACCCAGAACATTAATAAACAATTCATAGTACTGAAAGGTCAGCATTGGCTGGGGAAGACTGTGAAAATAGTCAGACACTGATTTGAAGACATCCCTCTCAAAGCCTGTGTAAGATGGCTGGTCAAACTTTGGCCCTTTAGAATGCAAGAAAGATACAAAAACCAAATATATAATCAGAAAACTTCAAGCAGAAGATAAGTTAGCCTTAACCATTAACCCTGTTGAATCGTTACTTCAAAGAAAGGTTTATCTCCCATAATTAAACATTATTCAGGGTGTTGTGCTTTTTTTGGTCACACACCGAGATGCATCAGTTGGTCCAACTGTATAGCAGTATCTTTAGCACCATAAAGAGACATCATGCTTTCAACACTTCTCTAACCATATATTTCAAAAATAAAGTCAGATACTACATACTAAAGAGGCACCACCAATTATGTCAGTCCATACAGGATTTCGTTGTGTTTTTTGTGATTGTTGTGGCCAAAAATGCTTGATTTTGCTGCGGCTTTTTCCAAAATTTCCTATGCAATTTGAGGAGTTTTTTGTGCTTTTTTTTGGGTGGGGGAAAACTACTTAAATTGGCAAAATTGCAAATGCACGAAATTGTTTTGCACAGTCTTTGCACAGTTTGTTAGTAAATGAGACCTTTTAGCTGTACTCATGTTCGACGCACATGAATTAAAGAGGGCTTTGTCTGAATGCGCATTGTGATGACGTCACATGACACATCTTGGCCCAAATCTGCAGAAAATATGAGGTAATTTTGAAAACTTGCAAGCTCCTGTGAGGAAACTATAAGTGTTTCCTTGATTTTGCGTTAATTTCTGCAATCACAAAATCCTGGAGGGACTGTTAAGTGAAGGTAAATGCATTTCACTGATTATTCTTAATGTGTATTCATATGGAATAAACCATCTAATCATTAGAGATTTCAATTACAAGCATACTTACAGTTTGCAAGACATTTCATGGCTGACAAAACCCAGTGGGGCAGATCATCTGTGAATAAAACCATTGTACCATATAGTTAAGCTAAACCACTAAAACATGATCAGAACAACCATCCTTAAGCAGTGGTATTTAATAATTAGTCAGATTTTCTTACCCGTCTTATCTTCCAAGGTAACAACTCCATGCTTGTTCACTTTGGTCATGTTATACACAATGAAGTGAGAATTGACTTCTGCTGGATTCAAAACATCTTCCAGAGATCGCAAACCCAGCAACTTCTGTAAACTGGTAAAAACACAATCACATTATTTGTCCCTTTCTTACACATTCCTTCACAGAACAGTGCAATAAAATCACATCTTAAAAAAGAAAAAAAAAGAAAAACCCTGAAGCTTACTGTGTTAATGTTACATTCTTCCAAATATCCTGAATTTCTTCCTCTGTGATTTCTCTACAGTGTACAGCCTCTTCTGTGGGTGAGCCGTTGGAAGTATCTTCTACAGTTGGAGCTATATTTTCCTTCAGGATGAAATAAGATTTGAGATTTGTAAAATGGATCATATGAGTAGTCAATAAACCGACAAAGTCGTTTAACACTCACTTGGATTTCTTTGTCAAATCTCTTGGAACCTCTTAATTTGAAGAAGCCCTCCCTGTCTTTCAAAGACACACTCTTTTTCCTTGTGCCTTGAGAACTAGCAGGAATCGGCTTCATTGGAGATGTTGGTGGAAACCTGCAAAACATTTAAAAAATGTGCCAAGTAATTCATTTGTTCATTCATCTTCAGTAACCACTTTAGTCAGTTCAGGGTCGCAGTGGATCCAGAGCCTATCCCATGGACACTGCCTATCCCATGGACACTGCCTATCCCATGGACACTCATGCACCTATGCCAAGCAGAAAACATTTACAATGAGGACAGCATGGTTGTAGAGGGACCCCGGTTCAATCCTGAACTCAGGTTCAATCTGTGCGGAGTTTCGCATGTTCTCCCTGCTTTCACCTGTATTTCATCCGGGTTTCCTGTCTACCAAAAACATGCTGGTAGGCACACTGGCAACTCTAAACTGCCCCCAAGTATGACTGAGGGTGTGAATGTATGTGCATGTTGCCCAGTGATGGACTGGTGTCCAATCTGGGATGTATTCATGCTTCATGCCCCAGGATATGCTCCTGATCCACCACGACCCTGACCAGGATAAAGCGGTTAGTCAAGATGAATGGACAGAGTGTACAACACAGCCAACTTGTTAATCTGGAATACCTGTAGAGCTGACTGTTATCCTCCAAGTACTCCATACCCCATCGTCCTTTTACATCCTCAATGACGTGATTTTTTAAGAACTTCTTTAAAAGCTGGACAGTCTGCTGCCTGGTGACCTCGGGTCCAAAGTTACAGTTGTTTCTGAGGAGGTCGTGTAACCAGTCTACAGCTGAGGTGGCGGTGAAGCAGCTCGGATAAGCCTTCAGGTGCTGTCGATGCTTCTTCACAGGCATCCCCGCCCGGAAAAGCTTAGTCACTTCATTCCACTGCAAAACAGGTAGAATTATAGATTTACAAATAACTAAAGTTAGAGGAGTTTGATGTTGAGGACCTGGCTTGATGCTTTCCACGTAGTGATCCTTTCCAGCACAGCATAACAAAACCATCTTTACGTGCATAGCCAAAGGTTTAAAGGTAAATTATTTAAACAAACAAAAAAAAAAAGCAAAAACAATCCAACTGCTTCAAAAAGAGCAAAGCATATAACGTCTTTTTTTTCTCTCTTACCAGTTTAGTGGCTCGGTAAGGACCTGGTGTGATAATGTGCGAGTCCATTGAGTCGGTGCCACGGACATCCGAGACAAAAGGATCTTCAGCGACACATTCAGTAAGATTCTATGTTTAATTTATGCATAAGAAATGCATAATATATACAAACTAAAAGACAAAACCAGAGCTTGCTATTTAAAATATAAACACGCGCAGTAACCGCACAGCATGGCTGTTACTTCTCTCACCGAACCAACTGTTTGAAATGATACTGCTGCGCTCAGGTGCATTGTGATTGGAGCGTTTGTTTGGACACGTGACCGAATTCCTCTTCCATAGAGCTTGAACACAAATCTGCCACCTGTTGGTCAGATAGTGAATTACACCAGTGCTGGTAATTCAGTAAACAAACTTTTACTACATTTAACTATTTTAGTATCATTTTAATACATTTTTTTGCAGTCAGTTCTCCCCGTTATCGCCACTGGTCAGAATGCGGCATCAGGGTAGTGTTTTAACGGGCGTCTTTAACTTTATTAACTTCATTAACTTTCCGTTTCATAGGCTGTGAAACGGTTCACGAATCTTAGGAATGTGGCCTACATTTAGGTTACGGTTGTCTTGCAGTCATTTAATAGATAAACCCTGCTGCTAGTCCTTCTTTCCTTTCTCTGTAGGGGTAACACATGCAGGTGTATCAGAATCATAGCCTATAACCTACTTTTCATTAAACTGGTTAAGTAAAAAGTGTTATAACAGTGCCAAATCTCCCCTATGGCACAAGCCATGCTGTTAAACTCTGTCAGCATATAATATATGGAAATAGCTATTGAGGACTGAAGTGTGGAAATTATTTAGAAGATGACTGAGAGGGGGAAAAACCATTTACTTGAAACTTGCAACAGTGTAGAATGAAAATGAAATCATTACAGAACGCTGTGGACAACAACAACAGATCAGGAACAAATTTGATAACATTTAAGTTTGTTTCACTATACTGCATATGTGACATGAAAAGAAAAACACTTAAAGCATGATAATTGGGAACATATACAAAGATAATGACTTGTGTGATCAGTGCAGTACCAGGACCACACATTAGAGCACCATCTCTTATCTTATATATTTTTTAAAACCAGTGATCTTATTTTTATCTAAAGTAACACTGAAAGCTGACAGCCTTGAATCATTCAGCTGTAACACAAACAGATAACCGACAAAAGACTGAAATAAAGGTCAAATGGCATGTTTCTGAAACTGGAGAATATTTTTTCAGGTTATTTCTTTATTTAGTTATAAACTAGATGCAATAGACAGATAAGCAAATTATGGAAGAGTTATGATTACTGTCAATTATGTGCTCTTTCAGGGCTACATTCGTTAAGACTTATGCAACATTCTGGCTCTCTAAAGAAATCTCTTCTTCAACCCCGGCACCAACCTCTACACCAGACCCTGTATCCTCAGGTGTGTTAATATAAGGCAATCACACTACACCTGCCACTGGTACCTCTGCAGCCATGTTTATACCCAACTACTGGTTTGCATTATTCTTACTAAAGTCACTAGTTATAGACCTGTAACTGTTACAGTGCAAATAAATAGCTGCTCATTCAGAAAATCACAATAATACTGAAGACTTTTCAAGCAGCTGTGTTTGACATATTATTTTACAAATACATTCAATGAGAAACCATTGATTGGCTTATCTATACTTATGGGAGCTGTAAATGCTTGTGTCTAAATAGGCCTGTTTAATGGAATTGTGGGTGTCCAAACTTTTTCCAAACTGTTATTAATGGACTGTAGGGTGTCCAAATGTTTGCACGTGCAACAATTACTATTTTAGTTTTTCTATTTTAGAGGCTCATCAAGTATAAAGTAATTGTGCTTTAATATTTGCAGAATTTTTTTTTTTTTTTTAAATAGTTTGCTGCAGAGATTGTGTTGACCTCTTTTCACTTGAAAAATCAATAAAAAACGTAATTTGGCTGGGATGTCCAAACATTTTTGCAGCTGTAAGGTGAACCTTTAAAATCATGTTGATGTTTAAAATCATCCCTGATTCTTGCATGTAAATCTTAATGCACATTTATCAGACTTGTATATTGACTTGTATACTACTGCACTTAATAATCATAATCATATTAATAATAATAATGACAATAACAGCAGAAACAACAACAACTATAATAATAACGTGTGCATGTGTGTGTGTGAGGTCCCATACAGCAGAATATATAACTTCATATTCTGGAAATGATATTTCTTAAACTTGTATGTTACAAATGAAACCACCAACTGAAATGTGTTAAAATGTCACCAAATATGACCGGTTTTCTCCCTCTGAGCTGTAGACTTAAAGTATTTCACCACATGCAAATAGGCTTGGGAACGTGATTTTAGCAGGGTGAGTCAAATATTTCACTGAGGTTATAATTATGATTATAGGCATTAAGGTTATCACAAGAAGGGTACTAACTTTGTTAATATATAACATTCCCTCCTCCACTCCTTTCTGCTATAATAGATTGTAATATAATGACAATTCAGAGACATTCTTGGTAGTATACATCAGAAAATGTACACAAGCATGAAACAAACAAATAAAAAAAAAACTTCACCAGGACCACTGTAAAGCATTCTTGCAAATCAGTTTTTCTAGATACCACAGAAATTATTTAATTATTCAATGGGATTATTAAACGTCATTAAATGTTACATTGTGATTTTGCTCAACCTCATTGTAATATTGTCTACTTGTAGGCTTCTCTATAATGCAGGGATTCCAAAACTTTTTGCAGCGAAGGACCCCTTTAACAGTAAAAGAAATTCTACAGATTTATTTCATGAATATTTATTTAAATGTGTACAATGATATTTTTTCCATTTTTTTTTGGAGCCATACAGCTTTTTAATATCCTACTGATTTTTCCACTGACAGAACACATTAGCTCCAAGTTGATATAGTTCATAGGCTGATTTGTTTTTTGAATTATTGAGGTTTTGATTAAATACATTTATTTAAGGGATCAGACAAACAGCCTATAGCTATAAGAACTCAAATATAAACATAATAACTGATAATAGGTGGAGATTTCCACCTTACTAAATGAAAAAAGCAGGACCTCTTTGGCTAAACTTCATGGACTCCACTTTGAGAAGCACTACTTTAATATTTAATGTATATTACCCTCAGTGTAGTGTTTTTACTATTTACTATTTAATAAACCTCAGTTTTGTCCATATCTCATGTATAACACCCTAGGGAAATTCTATAAAACAATTCTCTATTGTTGCCTTCTAAATGTCTGCAGGTACTCTTTAATGGTTCTCAAACTTTTTTGTAGGGAACCCTGACAGTAAAATAAAACCCACAGACCCCTTCAGTAAAGATTAATTTTTTTAAAGGTCTGGAAACACCATTAATTTTTTACAAACTACACCTTTAAGGCTGCATTCTGTGATACTGTTTACACCAATATCCTTGTCTTTCACAGTGTAACGGTGCACTGTTTTACAGGTACTCTTTCATACTTAATGTCTCAGTATTACCCCCAGGGTAGTGTTTTACTAATGTTTAATTAACCTCGGTATTGCACATACCAATAAAACCACATCAGGGGAAGTTCCACTTCTGCATGCATGTATACGCAATGGCTTTGATAACAATAAGTGGACATCAACCTCATCCGAGTAGCTAAGAGGAAGTTTCATCTGCCAGTCATACTGTTTATTATGTCTTGTTTAGTAGGTACTACACATGTTCGCCTGTATGTAGAGATGTATGGATGATCGCACCTATTTCAAATCATTCTCACACTGCAGAAATCTGTGAGCTCAGTAACATGGGATAAAGTACACTGAGTCACCAGCGCTTTAAAAAAAAAAAAAAAAAAAAAAAAAAAAAAACAATTAAGGGCTGGGTGCATCAGGCAAACTTACACATGAACTTCCTGAAATAAGAGAGAAGACTCCTACAATCCCCTAAGAGATTCTGAGTTAAGGTAAAGTGTTTTTACTTTGTATCTATAACTTCCAATCACTTATTTGATAATGTCATAAAGTGGAAAACTAATTTGTGTTTATTCGTGAATTGATTGTAGGTTTGATCTACGAGCATTTTAATCAGATGATGGGTTAAAAAGATTATATTAGTCCATAGCTATTTTATGTCGCAGATATAAGTAGTCTCAGACTGACCGCGGTAAAGTTGGTTGTATATTGGACCCAATCGAGATTCGCTCTTCTATTTCTGAGGAAATAAACACACAAAAAGGACAAAATGTGTATTTTCTTACTCTGGAGTGGACAGAGAACCAAGTACAATTGAATATGTTTTTAAAATTTCTCCCGTTAAAGCCCGCGGAAGCTAAACTTTCGGAAACGCAGGTCATCAGCAGTTTATAGTAATGGTTTATTTATACATATATATATATATATAAATACACACATACACACACATACACACACATACAGTACTGCGCAAAATGCTGTAGAGCAAAGACGCCTTCAAATTAATAAAATTAAATGTTTCTACATTTAAATAAAAAATACCGTAAATAGCAGTAAACAGTAGTAAATGAAACAAAGTCAATATTTGGTGTGACAAAATAAATAAAAAAAAATAAAAATAAAAATAGTAGTCTCTCCGGTACAATTTGTGCAGTTTTATAAGGAAATGAGCTGGTAAGTTTTATTGAGCATCTTGCAGAACCAGACACAGTTCTTCTGGAGACTTTGACTTTCACACTCGCTTCTTATTTTTGCAGCAAAACCCAGCAGCCTTCATTGTGTTTTTTGTCTGAAAAGTGTCTCTTACTCTAATATGCTGCTTTCTTTAATGACGTACAAACATTTTTCTGTGACATTTAATTTTGTGCTAGAAAACTGATGTTTGGGAATCTAAAATGTTTTTTGTACTGACTTGATAATGTAGAAGTCATAAAATAAAAAAATCTATAACAAAGTTTGTGCTAAAAAAATAGGCTGCCTAAAACTTTTGCACAGTACTGTGTATATATAAGCTGGGTTTTAAAATCTATTTACTGTAGTTAGTAGCAATAATGAACAGTATCATAGTGCATTTGCAAGTCATCAAATGTTGTCAAATGCTGAAGTCAAAAAGTTATTGAATTTTGATTATTTTTCTTTTTAAATAACAACAATAAATTTAAATGTAAAAAATTTAAACGGTGCTTTTAAAATCTATTTTCTGTAGTAAATGGTAGCATTCTATAAGCATGGGGCGGCTGTGGCTCAGGTGGTAGAGCGGGTTGTCCACCAATCGTGGTGTTGGCAATTTGATTCCCGGCCCAAACGCCGAAGTATCCTTGGGCAAGACACTGAACCCCAATGGCCATTGGTGTGTGAGTGTGTGTGTGTGAATGGGTGAATGAGAAACAGTGAAAAGCACTTTGTAGAACCACTGAGGTTAAAAGGTGCTATATAAGTTCAGACCATTTACCATTATAAAATATAAAGTAACTAACTGCATAGATACACACAGTATGAAATGATTAGTCAGTCATTTTTAGAGACTTGAATGGGCAATAATATTACATTGAATTTATATTATAAGCCTTTATTTTCCATAAAATTTCACAAGCTTGCATAACATAACAAAATTCTTCTTCAGTGCCATGTCTCCATGAAAAAAAAATTTGGTTGGTTTAAGTTATTATGAGATTTACATTTCAATTTGTTATAGCATTTTATTTCCTGTAAGTAGTCCAAAATCTTTAGACATCTGTTCTTAGGTTTCATACAAGTTCCAGTGCTGCTGCACCTCTCCTAACCACTGGAGCTGGAGAGAATCACTTGAATACCTCCTTTATGTGCGTGCTCACATAGGCAGGACACCCTCCACAATGCGGCTGGGCGATTTGACAAAAATATCACATCACAACACTATGAAAAATTCTACACGACGCACAATATATATTACATTATATAATTTAGATAACAAACTGCCAGCAAAACAGAAGTGCTGCATTAAGACACATTAAAAAGACCACAATACCAACAATATCTCAGAAAAGTGTATTGTGACAAAATTTATCATGATGTTGATATTATATTGTTATATTGCCCAGCCCTATTCCACAATGTCACACAATTTGTGGAAGGTCTTGGCATGTATGTGCATGTGCACAAGTAAGTATGCAGGTGTTAGAACCAACATAGAGCTCCCAAGTGGAGCAACATAAACACCTTTGCCCTGTTATCTGGAAATCACAAGTTCAAATCCAGATGATATCACAGCCATCCATGGCTGGAAGTCCAAAACTGGCTGTGCTCTCTGTTTAGTTCAAAATTACCTTACTTTTTTCTAAACTTAAAAGAAAGGTCTTTAATACACAGTTGGAAATATTTTAGCATTGTTCTAATTTTAAATTAATGCAACATTCATCTAAATAATATCTTATTTTCTCTTCTTTGCTTTATAGATGAAACCCCAAGTTCTAATCTTTATTTACTTAGGAGGACCTATATTACACTTTGTGAAATGTTACAGCAGTGGCAATTTTGACTATGATCCAGCTATTTGTCAGACAATGGCAGTTGTTCACGGCAGCAATCTACCTCAGAAAACTGAATCACCTTTTAAAGTTGACCCAGATAGAATCACTGTTGATTCTTCAAATGTGGGAACATTCTTTGATGGTGGGTGTCTTTTTCTTTCTTTTACTGCCAATTAATGGTTCTTAGCTTTAAGGCCTATCCTGGCATTTCAAGGTGTACCAAATATATATTGTTTTCCTTACTCTTCCAAAACATTTGGTACCATTATCCTTAAACTTAATATAACTGCAACTCTGTGCCACAAAAGCTATGAAAAGGGCTATGATATTTAAAGCTGTTTGCAAATGACACCATAACAAAGTGGTGATGGAAAGTGAGTCTATATCACAGCAAATGTGGTAGGTAGATTTAAGACCACACCTTAAACGTCAACAATATATGCTGTGTCATTACACTGCTATGTGAACTAATATTCTAATGAAAACATCTCCCTCCCAAAAAGAGAATGTCCATTAAAGTATCACCAAGTGGAACCAAATGAAAAGGATGAATTCATAACTTCCAAATCCATCACAGTTATCCTTTCATCACCACTTGCGACTTTATTGCTTCTTGAATTCAGTCTGGTATTTATCCTAACTGTGAGATATTTATATGTTTATATTTCCATCATATTAATCAACAGGTGTCCTAATGAGCTGTAGCAAGGGTTCAGTGGATAATAACAACTAAATAGACAGATACAAGTACAGTACAGAATTAAACAGCACATTGTATGGCCATCACACCCAATTACAACATTGTTTCACTATACTGCATATGTGACATGAAAAGAAAAACACTTAAAGCATGATAATTGGGAACATATACAAAGATAATGACTTGTGTGATCAGTGCAGTACCAGGACCACACATTAGAGCACCATCTCTTATCTTATATATTTTTTAAAACCAGTGATCTTATTTTTATCTAAAGTAACACTGAAAGCTGACAGCCTTGAATCATTCAGCGGTTTTATGTTGGAAGCACGAAAACCAGACAGCACAACACCTCAGGGGATTTTTTCTTTGGTGGACACAAGCTTGAGCAGACTTCAGCAATGTGATGGTATAAATGTGAGTGTCTTCTTTCTCAATTTCCCACTAGCTTAACAAACCAAAACAAGAACAGGATGTAATGATGCAACTAACTATTCTTAAAATTCTTATACTACAATAGTGGTCCCAAAACTTTATTGGGCTTCAAAATACAATGAAGCCCTTCAATTAATAAACTGTGAGCAAGAAATCTGGTGGGGTTTTTTTTGTTTTGTTTTTTTGTAATAATAGTAGTTTATGGTTGTCCAATCATGTGTCCACTACTACAGTTATGACATAACCATAACTGTCCATATCTGTTTCCGTTGTAATGTTTGAAAGAAAATATGTATTTACCTATTCAATTTGAGTATAATTATGTGTCACTTTATTATAAACTGAGAAATAGAGCATAGTTGAAGAAAAATATGGCTATTTAAAATGCTTTTTATGTCTTTCTTTATCCAGGGTAAAGCTGTAACACAAACAAATAACCGACAAAAGACTGAAATAAAGGTCAAATGGCGTGTTTCTGAAACTGGAGAATATTTTTTCAGGTTATTTCTTTATTTATAGTTATAAACAAGATGCAATAGACAAATAAGCAAATTATGGAAGAGTTATGATTACTGTCAGTTTTGTGCTCTTTCAGGGCTACATTCGTTAAGACTTTTGCAACATTCTGGCTCTCTAAAGAAATCTCTTCCTCAACCGCGGCACCAACCTCTACACCAGACCCTGTAACAACAACCACCGTAACAATATCAACATCAACAACATTATCCTCAGGTGTGTTAATACAAAGCAATCCCACAACAATACTTGCAATATTGCAATATTAATATTTGCAGATTTAAAAAAAAAATTTAAAAAAAGTTTGCTGCAGAGATTGTGCTTACTTCTTTTCACTTCAAAATTTAATAAGATACATATTTGGCTGGGGTGCCTGAACTTTTGCAACTGTAAGGTGAATATTAATAGTACAAAAGTTCTTATAGTTCTGTTATGTACTTTCCAAAACTTTGAATAATGCCATCATTAATTTCTTGTTTATACAGGTATAGTCTCTTCCTCAACCTCGGCACCAACCTCTACATCAGACTCTGTATCCTCAGGTGTGTTAATACAAGGCAATCACACTACACCTGCCAATGGTACCGCTGCAGCCATGTTTATACCCAACTACTGGTTTGCATTATTCTTACTAAAGTCACTAATTACAGACCTGTAACTGTTACAATGCAAATAAATAGCTACTCATTCAGAAAATCACAATAATACTGAAGACTTTTCAAGCAGCTGTGTTTGACATATTATTTTACAAATACATTCAATGAGAAATCATTGATTGGCTTATCTATACTTATGGGAGCTGTAAATGCTTGTGTCTAAATAGGCCTGTTTAATGGAATTGTGGGTGTCCAAACTTTTCCAGACTGTTATTAATGGACTGTAGGGTGTCCAAACGTTTGCACATGCAACATTTACTATTTTAGTTTTTCTATTTTAGAGGCTCATCAAATATAAAGTAATTGTGCTTTAATATTCGCAGAATTTTTAAAAAATAGTTTGCTGCAGAGATTGTGTTGACCTTTTTTCACTTGAAAAATCAATAAAAAACGTAATTTGTCTGGGATGCCCAAACATTTTTGCAGCTGTAAGGTGAACCTTAATAGTACTTATGGTCTTATAGTTCTGTTATGTATATTGCATTACTTTCCAAAACTTTGAATAATGCCATCATTAATTTCTTGCTTATATAGCCACCACAAATGCCTCACCGCAAACATTTCTGGTATGCAGCAAATATTTCATTTATTTGAATTTGACCAGCAGATTTTGCTAAATGATTCTTATTATTTATGTTTTGTTTAATTAAAAATGTGATTATGCTTTCACTTTGCCCAGTCTCATATTGCTTTGGTTTTATCTGTTTTGCTTTTACAGCAAATAAAGCATCAGCAAAAATCAGCAAAATGTGGAGACACTTTTGTGATGTTTCATCCCTGATTCTTGCATGTAAATCTTAATGCACATTTATCAGACTTGTATATTTATACTACTGCACTTAATAATCATAATCATATTAATAATAATAATGACAATAACAGCAGAAACAACAACAACTATAATAATAACGTGTGCATGTGTGTGTGTGAGGTCCCATACAGCAGAATATATAATTTCATATTCTGGAAATGATATTTCTTAAACTCGTATGTTACAAATGAATCCACCAACTGAAATGTGTTAAACTGTCACCAAATATGACCGGTTTTCTCCCTCTGAGCTGTAGACTTAAAGTATTTCACCACATGCAAATAGGCTTGGGAACGTGATTTTAGCAGGGTGAGTCAGTCATCTAGCAAGATAGCCAGGAGTCTGCAGCGTATTAAATCTGTTGATATTTGATAGAGTCCATGATGCCGTGTATCCTAACAAAATGTCCAGGTCAGCCCAAAAACATTAAAGAGCCACCACCATATTTAACCATGGGCATGAGGTACTTTTCCATATTGCTACCTCTCTGTGTGCACCAAAACCACCTCCCATTTGAAGTTCCAGTACTGTCTGGCAAACTGAAGATGCTTGAGTTTGTTTTTGGATGAGAGTAGAGGCTTTTTTCTTGAAACCCTTCCAAACAACTTGTGATGATGTAGGTGACTTCAGATTGTAGTTTTGGAGACTTTCTGACCCCAAGCCGCAACTAACTTCTGCAATTCTCCAGCTGTGATCCTTGGAGATTTTTTTGGCCACTTGAGCCATCCTCTTCACAGTGCGTTGAGACAATATAGACACACGTCCAATTCCAGGATGATTCACAATATTTCTAGTTGACTGGAACTTCTTAATTATTGCCCTGATGGTGGAAATGGGCATTTTCAATGCTTGTGATATTTTCTTATAGCTACTTCCCAATTTTTGATGCTCAACAACCTTTTGCTGCACATCATTGTTATGAATGACTAAGGGAATTTGGCCTATGTGTTACCTCATATTTATCCCCCTGTGAAACAGGAAGTCATGATTGAACAATTTCCTGTTCCTAGTCACCCAGGTGTACTAAAAAAATGTAAAATATCAATGGGAATATACTTCAAATATATTTTTCTCATATGAATTCATAGGAGTGCCAATAATTGTTGCACACCTATATTTAACAAAGATTTTTTTTTTTTGATAAATCTGTGTTGTGTTTACAATTGTTTATCCATGAGAGCAGAGTATTTTTGTGAATTTTTTTGAACAAAAGATCAAAAGGTTAAACAATAAAGACAATAAAGCCTTCTTTGCTCATATTTACCAAGGGTGCCAATATTAGTGGAGGGCACTGAATGTTCTCCCTTTCAATGGATTACCCAATTTCATACAGGCAGAGACACATCCAACTACATACATTATGAGTGGTAGAATTTGCACCAATTGGAAAAAATGTACCCTGGCTATCTCCACAGTATGTGGCATCAGTGCATTTCAGTACATGTCAATTTTTTACAGTGTAGTTCATAACATAAAAAAAAGACAATTAATTTAGGGGAGAAGATAATGTAGATAATCACATCTGCAATAAGCTGCTGACACATTAGTCAATATTAAGTGTAGGTGGGACATACAGCTTTTTTCCCTTATTGTTTCTTGCTAGGAACTCAGAAGGAAGCAGGAAGCTAAGCAGGAAAGCTAGTGAACATTAATTTCAGTGTTCAAATTGATATTGACATTCAGTGGTGAAATGGGAAACCAATAGCATGCACAAATAGGCCAGTCCTACAGTGTTATTTATGTTCATGATCATCTCAGCATGCTGACATTATTATGTCATTAGTATTATGTCATTAGTATGTGAAATTAGCATTTATATAGCACTTTGATTTGCTATTTTGATTGAGTGTCCCAATTTAAGAAATTAATGCAGTAAATCAGAATGTTTTTTGCATTAACAATGTCTATATTTATTTATGTGTATTTATGTTTTTTCTTGCTTAATACTTAATGTCTCTCTCTCACGGTCTGTATCTTAGTTTGAATTGTCTGCAACTCTACATTTGCTCAGTTATCTTTGTCTTGCTGAGTGTAGTCCTTTCCTAGCGAAAGCCTGTGTATGTCCTTGGATGAAGGTAAAATCTATAATACTTCTACAAAATTCTTTAACTATTTTTACTTTCAACATTCAACATTTAATCCAACAAGTACATATAAAAATGCATAAAAAATACATTACATGCAAAATGATTCTTTTGCATAACCAGAGTTTTTTATATATTTATATATTTATTTATTTTATTTACAGGTGACATCATTTCTGTCTTTGGCATTTTCATTGGCTGCTTTCATCCTCTTACTGATAGACACCAAACAAGTAATATATTTTTTCCTAAATTTATTCCAGCTAGTTTTAGGTGTCAGACTGGTGTATTCTTCATCTCCTATTAATCTGCCATAACAACTTTAAATAATGTATAGTCATTTTTCACATTTTGGGAAATACACACAGGTTACTATTAACAATATATAATAGATGCACTGAAGAAACACAAAACAAGTAATAACTACCTATAGTAAGCTCATCAGATGTCAAGAATTATGTGTTCATTTATGTTGTCACAATAATAATAATAATAATAATAATAATAATAATAATCATCATCATCATCATCATCATCATCATCATCATCATTCCAGCAACATTCATGTTGACAGTTCAATCCTATGCTCTTTCCATCTGTGCATTTGTCTGTGTGCGTACATGAATCTGTACATGTATAGGTTGAGGGTGAAATTGTGGCGGGAGTAGCAGCAAGCCTGAACTTGTGCCAAACCATTCTAATATTCTTTCTCTGTGGACCGGGCCATGAATTGTGAGTGTTGCTGCAAATTGCTTCAGAGTGACACTGCTAGTTTATACACATGAAATGTTGTGGAAAATGAAAAGTTTGGGGAGTCAAAATTGGTCTTTTTTCTTTGGCTTTATTTCTTCTGTATATTTAACCAAAGAAAGATATTTTTGTTACAAATTTCAGAAGGAAGATTTTCTGCTGGGTGCTCAGATTGGTTGCATTCATAAACTTTTGTTTTACAAGTAAGAATGCCTTTTTTTGTTTCTTGTCTTACAGAAATTCATAGCCAGCACATACTGTATATACAGTGCCTTCCACTAATATTGGCACCCTTGGTAAATATGAGCAAGGAAGGCTGTGAAAAATTGTCTTTATTGTTTAACCTTTTGACCTTTTGTTCAAAATATTCACAAAAATACTCTGATCTCATGGATATCAAGCAATTGCAAACAAAACACAGGTTTATTTAAAAATACATCTTTGTTAAATATAGGTGTGCAACAATTATTGGCACCCTTTTAGTCAATACTTTGTGCTACCTCCCTTTGCCAAGATAACAGCTTTGAGTCTTCTCTTATAATGCCTGATGAGGTTGGAGAATACATGGCAAGGGACCATTCCTCCATACAGAATCTCTCCAGATCCTTCAAATTTTGAGGTCCATGCAGTTGGACTCTCCTCTTCAGTTCACAACACAGGTTTTCTATGGGTTTCAAGTCAGGAGACTGGGATGGTTGTCAGTAAACCATTTTTGTGTTGATTTTGATGTATGTTTTGGCTCATTGCCTTGCTGGAAGACCCAACCATGGCCCATTGTAAGCTTTCTGGCAGAGGCAGTCAGGTTTTCAATCAGTTCATGATGCCATGTATCCTAACAAAATGTCCAGGTCCTCTGGACAAAAAACAGCCCCAAAACATTAAAGAGCCACCACCATATTTAACCGTGGGTATGAGGTACTTTCCCATATGGCTAACTCTCTGTGTGCGCCAAAACCACCTCTGGTGTTTATTTCCAAAAAGCTCTATTTTGGTTTCATCTGACCATAGAACCCGATCCCATCTGAAGTTCCAGTAGTGTATGGCAAACTGAAGACGCTTGAGTTTGTTTTTGAATGAGAGTAGAGGCTTTTTTCTTGAAACCCTTCCAAACAACTTGTGGTGATGTAGGTGACGTCGGATTGTAGTTTGGAGACTTTCTGACCCCAAGCCTCAACTAACTTCTGTAATTCTCCAGCTGTGATCCTTGGAGATTTTTTGGCCACTCAAACCATCCTCTTCACAGCGCATTCAGACAATATAGACACGTCCAATTCCATGTTCATTCATAAGATTTCCAGTTGACTAGAACTTCTTAATTATTGCCCTGATGGTGGAAATGGGCAGTTTTAATGCTTGTGCTATTTTCTTATAGCCACTTTCCATTTTGTGAAGCTCAACAACCTTTTGCCGCATATCACAGCTATATTCCTTGGTCTTACCCATTGTTATGAATGACTAAGGGAATTTGGCCTACAGTGGGGGGAGAAAGTATTTGATCCCCTGCTGATTTTGTACGTTAGCCCACTGACAAAGAAATGATCAGTCTATAATTTTAATGGTAGGTGTATTTTAACAGTGAGAGACAGAATAACAACAAAAAAAAAATCCAGAAAAACGCATTTCAAAAAAGTTATAAATTGATTTGCATTTTAATGAGGAAAATAAGTATTTGATCCCCTATCAATCAGCAAGATTTCTGGCTCCCAGGTGTCTTTTACACAGGTAATGAGCTGAGATTAGGAGCACTCTCTTAAAGGGAGTGCTCCTAATCTCAGTTTGTTACCTGTAAAAAGACACCTGTCCACAGAAGCAATCAATCAATCAGATTCCAAACTCTCCACCATGGCCAAGACCAAAGAGCTGTCCAAGGATGTCAGGGACAAAATTGTAGACCTACACAAGGCTGGAATGGGCTACAAGACCATTGCCAAGCATCTGGTTGAGAAGGTGACAACAGTTGGTGCGATTATTCGCAAATGGAAGAAACTGTCAGTCTCCCTCGGTCTGGGGCTCCATGCAAGATCTCACCTCGTGGAGTTTCAATGATCATGAGAATGGTGAGGAATCAGCCCAGAACTATACGGGAGGATCTTGTTAATGATCTTAAGGCAGCTGGGACCATAGTCACCAAGAAAACAATTGGTAACACACTACGCCGTAAAGGACTGAAATCCTGCAGCACCCGCAAGATCCCCCTGCTCAAGAAAGCACATGTACAGGCCAGTGTGAAGTTTGCCTGAATGATTCAGAGGAGAACTGGGTGAAAGTGTTGTGGTCAGGTGTGGTCAGATCTCTTTGGCATCAACTCAACTCCCCATGTTTGGAGGAGGAGGAAGTCATATGACCCCAAGTCATAACACCATCCCCACCATCAAACATGGAGGTGGGAACATTATGCTTTGGGGGTGTTTTTCTGCTAAGGGGACAGGACAACTGCACCGCATCAAAGGGACGATGGACGGGGCCATGTGGAGTCAAATCTTGGGTGAGAACCTCCTTCCCTCAGCCAGGGCATTGAAAATGACCTTAATGACTTGGAGAGGACCTGCAAAGAGGAGTGGTACAAAATCCCTCCTCAGATGTGTGCAAACCTGGTAGCCAACTATAAGAAACGTCTGACCTCTGTGATTGCCAACAAGGGTTTTGCCACCAAGTACTAAGTCGAAGGGGTCAAATACTTATTTCACTCATTAAAATGCAAATCAATTTATAAATTTTTTGAAATGCATTTTTCTGGATTTTTTTGTTGTTATTCTGTCTCTCACTGTTAAAATACACCTACCATTAAAATTATAGACTGATCATTTCTTTGTCAGTGGGCAAACGTACAAAATCAGCAGGGGATCAAATACTTTTTTCCCCCACTGTATGTGTTACCTCATATTTATCCCCCTGTGAAACAGGAGTCATGGTTGAACAAGTTCTTGTTCCTAGTCACCCAGGTGTACTAAAAAATGTCAAATATCAATGGGAATATATTTCAGATATATTTTCCTCACATGAATTCATAGGGTTGCCAATAATTGTTACACACCTATATTTAGCAAGGATTTTTTTTTTTTTATAAACCTGTGTTGTGTTTACAATTGTTTGATATCCATGAGAGCAGAGTATTTTTGTGAATTTTTGCACAAAAAATCTAAATGTTAAACAATAAAAACAATTTTTCACAGCCTTCTTTGCTCATAGTTACCAAGGGTGCCAATATTAGTGGAGGGCACTAATATTGGTCTTGGTCTTTAACCTTTTTTTTTTTTTTTAACCACAATCTAGAGAAGATATTCAGTTCTTTTTCATGATCAGTCTTATTTATCTTCTGACCTTCCTGGTATTCTTATATCTGATTTTCTTGCTTTTTATAGTTGCAGCAGTATATGTTGGTCTTGTGGAGCATTGCTCCAAACGCCCCTGCTTCTGGCCCTCCATATTGATGGGAGTTTATTTAGCATGCCAATTGCTGTCATGTCCATTTTTTTTATATGGGGAACTAAAACAAAAGCACCGACAACAAACTGCATTAAGCTATCAAAATTGCATGGTAAGATTAACCTTTAACTTATCATTCCAAAATTTTTTATTCATGCTAAAGCTACAAACAGTAAAACCCTATACTCTCTGTGAAGTAAGATAACACTGTGAACTTGTGCTTTTATGGTTTGTTAGATAGCAAGCATGAAGAATTTTATTAGCTATATCTTATAATATTACCACTAATTTCTTTACACTTAGCCTTCTGTAAGCTTCTTTCTAGCTATCAGAATCTTGAAATGCTGCCATGAAATAAAATGTGTTTATGGTGTTCTTTTTGCTTTTTTGTTTGATACAGGTTTCTTGCTGGTGTACATGCTTGGTTATTTTTACTGGGATGAATATAGCATTCACTGTAGCACTTATATTAGGAATATTTTTGTGCGATTGCATGATTGATACCTGAAGAAACAAAAGCCATGATATTTTCATTATGTATACTGTATTACTTATATGTAACTTTTCTACATGAATAATTTCAAGCAGTTTCCATTTAGTATGTATATACTGTATACTGTATGTTGGCTTTCTGAGATTTGGTTCTGAATGTCTGTTTTCACCACATATATCATATATCATATATTAGTTTATTATTCCTGTTATCTATGCTTATGATCAATGTAGAATCTGTATTTGTAGAGAAATATCTATATTTATTGTGAAAAGAGAGAATCTACAATCCCCTCTAAAATTATCGAAGAGGCAAAGCCAATTTTATATGCTGAAGACATTTGGGTTTGACATTAAAAGATTAGAGATCAGAATTTTTGTACATCTAGATGTCTTAAACAACTTAAGCACCTTTTGTTTGAACCCACACATTTTTCAAGTGATCAGAAATATTGGAACATGTGACTGACAGGAGTTTCTTGTTGCCCAGGTGTGTCCTGTTAGATTGATTGTTAAAACAATTAATAGCTCTGAGTGTCTACTCTTGGTTTGATCCCTGGGATTTGCCTGTGAAGACTTCATTTGTTGTTAAAAAGTATAAACCAACATGAAGACCAGAGCTATCTATGGGAGAAAAGCAAACCATTTTGAAGCTGTTAAAAGAGGAAAACATTGATCAGAGCCATTTCAGAAGCATTGGGCATAGCCAGTAAAACAATTTGGAGTGTCCTGAAAATGAAAGAAACCACTGGTGTACTAACAACCAGAGATCAAACAGTTTGGTCAAGGAAAACAACAGCATTTTTTGACAGAATCATTGTGAGAGCTATAAAGAAAAACCTAAAAACAGCAGTCATTGACATCACCAACAACCTCCACGGGGCAGGGGTGAAGGTATCACAATCCACCGTTCAGAGAAGATTTAAGATTAAGCTCTAACAAAGTGATGGAAAGGCCAAAGTGTGGAGAAAGTAAGGATCTGCTCATGATCCAAAACATACAAGCTCATCGGTCAAGCACAGTGGAGGTAACGTCATGGCTTGGATTTGCATGGCTGCTTCTAGAACAGGCTCACTAATCTTTATTGATGATGTAACTCATTATGGTAGCAGTAGAATTAATTCAGAAGTTTACAGGGACATTTTGTCTGCCAATTTACAGAAAAATACATCCAATCTAATTGGGAGGATCTTCATCATGCAGTAAGACAATGACCAAAACACACTGCCAACTCAACAAAAGTCTTTATTGGGGGGAAAAGTTGAAGGTTTTAGACTGGCCAAGTCAATCACTGGAACTTAACCCAATTGAGCAGCATTTCACCTCCTGAAGAGGAGACTGAAGGGTGAAACCACCCAAAACAAACAACAACTGAAAGAAGCTGTGGTAAAAGCCTGGAAAAGCATCACAAAAGAAGCATCACTGCATCGCCAGCTTGATGCAGTCATTGCAAGCAAGGGATATGCAACCAAATACTAAGTGTTATTCACTTTAATTTAAATATGTTTGAATTGATCTGTTCCAATACTTTGGCTCTCCTAAAAATTGGGTGGTCTGCTGCCAAAGGTGCAAAATTTTCTATGTTGTTTATCACATCTATATGTAAATAACATGATATAAAACCTGAAATTCTGATCTATCATCTCATATTCATCTGTTGAACTCAAACCCAAATGTCTTTAGTGTATACCAAAAACAAAAGAATTGGCCTTAAAATCCCTTAACAGTCAGAAACATTTATCCAGTAAACTGGTGAGGCTTCACCAATTTTTTTATTGTGTAGATGTTAATAATTTTGCAACCAGTCTTTTGCACTTTCTAAGACAGAATACAAGTAGAAACAATTAGAATGATTTTGGTCAACCTATAACATGTCCTTTCTTACAACTTTCAGATATGAAAAAGGCTCATCATGTTATGAAAAGCTTGTTTTGGCTATATATATATATACACATTTTTTAAATGGGAAAACACAATAAAATTTTTAATTGTTTTTTCTCTAGATCATATTCTATTCTATATTAAGAACCAAAATAATAATTCTTTTGTTCTGGGCCACCAGGATGATTTCCTTCAGAACTATGTTTTCCTTCTTTGCTTGTTTCCTTGCTGAGTACCAATAGGAAAATCTTCATTTCATGGCAATGACCCCATGTGGGTAGCCTTTAAAAGGTTCACCTCTACATAAAAAAACAAACAACCAAGCCACCTTTAGCGTGTGGTTTTTAGTGTCCCCCATTAAATATCCATTTTTGCCTGTTTCATGAAAGGTGGCAAAGGTTGAATACATTCTACTGAACAATGTTTTTGTTCTGAGCTTGATATTTTTATGATAACACAAGTTGAAAACTTAATTTTTTTTATTTTTATGGAAAGATTCTATTCTAGTTACACAATCCCCTTTTATTAAGAAGCCATATAAAACAAAAGAAAGTCTAAACAGATATAACAGCAAACACTCCTGACGTCTAAGTTATGGGAGTGGCCTTAAGTTATAATTGACAAGGACCTTTCTTTGGAAGACTCTTATCAACAAAGCGTGATAATATTTTATTGATCCTGACCAAATAACACTGTGCTCAGTCATGTTGATACATGATAATTACAGTTCACTTCAGTCTCAGCAAATGTACAGTAGTGCAATTCAGATAACTTGCACACAGCATAGATTAGTCAGGTAACCTTTATTGGGTGTGACCATATTCCTGATTCCCACTCCTCTCGTGATATTTCTCTCAGCAGAGACTAGATAATTTTACTGTGCAGGATATAGAATTTTATTTCTTCAGTACACTGGTTTCAAAATGATCAGCAGCCCTAGAATTAATATATTGTGATCCCTGCCATGTCTTTCTGTAATGTCTAACAAGGTTTGAGAGACTTGTAAAAGGAATCTTTATTCAGCTTTGTTTTAAGCTTCTTTTCCTCTTCATGTCAGACCACAGGATTTCAATAGATTTTACATCTGGAGACTGAGAAGATTTTGTGTTTCTTTAACCATTTGCGTTGATTTGAAAGAATTATTGCTCATCATTTTGTGAAAGTGGCCAAGTCACCTCTATCTGTAGCCTAGTCCAGACGTCCTGGGAGAGGCAATCAGGTTTTGGGCTGAAATAGCATGGTAGAACACGTGATGGCAAGCAACAGTCTTCACAAGAGCCCCTGAACCACCAGCCACAAAAAGCCCCAAGACTTCAGTGATCCACCGCCATATTTTACACTGGGATATTAGGTGCTCCTTTTTGTCTCCAAACATGCTGATAATGTTTATGACCAAAACGTTTAATTAGACACACAGTGCCCTCCACTAATATTGACACCGTTGGTAAATATGAGCAAAGAAAGCTGTGAAAAATTGTCTTTATTCTTTAACCTTTTGATCATTTGTTCAAAAAATTCACAAAAATACTATCATGGATATCAAACAATTGCAAACACAACACAGGTTAATAAAAAAAATCTTTGTTAAATATAGGTGTGCAATAATTATTGGCACCCCTATGAATTCATATGAGAAAAATATATTTGTATATATGTATTTATATATATATAAGTATATTCCCATTGACACTTAATTTTTTTTAGTACACCTGGGTGACTAGGAACAGAAAATTGTTCAACCATGACTTCCTGTTTCACAGGGGTATACATATGAGGTAACACATAGGCCAAATTCCCTTAGTCATTCATAACAATGGGTAAGACCAAGGAATATAGCAGTGATGTGCCGCAAAAGGTTGTTGAGCTTCACAAAATGGAAAGTGGCTATAAGAAAATAGCACAAGCATTGAAAATGCCCATTTCCTCCATCAGGGCAATAATTAATAAGTTCCAGTCAACTAGAAATGTTATGAATCAACCTGGAATTGGACGTGTGTCTATATTGTCTTAACACACTGTGAAGAGGATGGTTCGAGTGGCCAAAAAAAAATCTCCAAGGATGACAGCTGGAGAATTGGAGAAGTTAGTTGCGGCTTGGGGTCAGAAAGTCTCCAAAAGTACAATCCGAAGTCACCTACATCACCACAAGTTGTTTGGAAGGGTTTCAAGAAAAAAGCCTCTACTCTCATCCAAAAACAAACTCAAGCGTCTTCAGTTTGCTAGATACTACTGGAACTTCAAATGGGATCAGGTTCTATGGTCAGATGAAACCAAAATAGAGCTTTTTGGCAGTAAACACCAGAGGTGGTTTTGGCGCACACAGAGAGGTGGCCATATGGAAAAGTACCTCATGCCCACGGTTAAATATGGTGGTGGCTCTTTAATGTTTTGGGGCTGTTTTTCTGCCAAAGGACCTGGACATTTTGTTAGGATACATGGCATCATGGACTCTACAAATATCAACAGATATTAAATGAAAACCTGACTGCCTCTGCCAGAAAGCTTAAAATGGGTCGTGGTTGGATCTTCCAGCAGGACATACAAAACATACATCAAAATCAACACAAAAATGGTTTACTGACCACAAAATCAAGGTCCTGCCATGGCCATCCCAGTCCCCTGACTTGAAACCCATAGAAAACCTGTGGGGTGAACTGAAGAGGAGAGTCCACCAGCATGGACCTCAAAGTTTGAAGGATATGGAGAGATTCTGTATGGAGGAATGGTCTCAGATCCCTTGCCATGTATTCTCCAACCTCATCAGGCATTAGAGGAGAAGACTGAGAGCTGTTATATTGGCAAAGGGAGGTAACACAAAGTATTGACTAAAAGGGTGCCAATAATTGTTGCACACCTATATTTAACGTTTAACTATATTAAAGGTTTTTTTTTTTGTTTTTTTTTGATAAACCTGTGTTTTGTTTGCAATTGTTTATCCATGAGCAGAGTGTTTTTGTGAAATTTTTTTAACAGAAGATCAAAAGGTTAAACAATAAAGACGATTTTTCACAGCCTTCTTTGCTCATATTTACCAAGGGTGCCAATATTAGTGGAGGGCACTATATATTAATAATTTTGGCACATATTTGTGAGAGAAAATGCTATTGTTTATAAAAGTAACTCGAATGTTTTTTTCATTTGAATTATTGTGTGTAATGGGCACTGCACTGGATAAAAGTTGTATTTTATTCTTTTGGAAGTAATTGGTATAACACATGCTTTTGTATTGCTTTTTTACATTTTGAACATCCAGATCCAGTAGGTTTGTTGCACATACAATCAGATTTTGATTGTATGTGCAGCAAACCTACAACCTCAGATTTTTAGCAACCATTGTACAACTGCACAATCCCAATGTTACTCTCTTAAAAACTCAGTAAAATATCTTAAATCACAAATCAGTGAATATTTCTTCACTTGTTATAATGCTGTATCTCTCACTTGAGTTATTCCTTGTTTGATATATAATGTATGTGCTATAGGATGTCTGCCAGGCTTTCACAGCATCAAACTACCTGCACTCTACTGTTGATGATCAAGAGCACCAGGACCCTTATTGTTTTTGTAACTTGCATTAAATTAGCATTTAAGTTAATTTGCATTTCTCAAAGGATTGCTGTATTTTTCCAACCAAATCTCTATTTACTGGCTTGGTACTGTATGTCTGATTACCACAGACAAGAAATTGAACACATATATCTCTAGTGAGTAACTGCCTGTTTACTCAAACTCTTATAACAGAACTTATAGTAGAATTCTTAGGGCAGTTTTTAGGACAACACTAAATGTTTATGTAAAATGTATTTTTAAATTAAGTCCTAAGTCTCTATCCCCACAGTCACACTTCAAAATCTAGTGGAAAGCCTTCTCAGAAGAGTGGAGGTTATTATAACAGCAAAGGGAGACTGAATCTGGAAAGGGATGTTCAGCTCCCTCACATAAGGATGTGATGGTCAGGTCCATATACTTTTAGCCATATAGTGGATGTTATGTACTAACATATTAAAAAAAATTATTGAGGAGATCAAAAATTGTTCTTCCAAAACTATAGTTTTTTGAGTACAGGGGAACATTTTAATTGCCCATATGCTACAGATGCACAGATCTGAATACTTTCTAATGATTTATAGAAACAAAATCTGGTTCATACTCTTAGACAAGACCCTAGCTTTATTTTCTACTCTTACAAAAGAATCTAGCTTTTTTTTCTTCCTTGAACTGCATATCTGATCCAATGAAAAAGTGGTTTATTAAGTACACGTATCTCTATTCCAACAAGCCATTTTCTCAAAGTATATAACAGCGGCAAGAAAAATACCAAACAAGCATATAAAAAAAGTCTAGTTTTAATCGTTATAAATTTAGTGACGTGCACAATATTAAGCCAGAGCAAAGCTTAAAAAACAGCCTTACTTCAACAAAACTAAATTCAATAATATGAACCGCTAAAAATAAATTCACGATATAAATTCAGTCAATTAGTCATCTGGTCCAAGGAGCTGACCCTTACACCTGCACTCCAGTTAAAATTTAGCCTTGTCAATATCCCTGACGACTCTAGCTATTTTGGAGAGTGTATATTAGATATATAACAAAAATCAGAAGTAAAGCTGAATGAAGAAGTAATGTTGCACCTTATACTAGGGCAAAACTGCATAACAAACAATATATTTACAGTTTAGGTCAAAGAATTTTTAACATGGCATTATTCCAACACTGTTGCCATGACATTAAATGCATTACCTTCCAAAGAGCTCATTGCATATGTCCAAGACGTTTGAAGAAAAAAAAAGAAAAGCTATTTTACAAAGATCCTGCACAACTTTTAAATCACAGATTTAGTTTTGACAATTAGATATGTTCCAGGGGTCAAGAACATCCTGGCTAAGTGAACATATCATCAGCCATTTAGCTGCACAAATACAATTATTACCATCCAGTAGCACAATACTGGTGTGAAAACCCTCAGTTATTAAAACTCTCACTCCCCACATCCATGATGTTCAATCTTCTGCTCTGCAGTTACCGGTAGGATGAGATGGGAGATTCTACTCCACAGCCCACTTAGCTTGTCTACATCCATCTGGTTAAACTCAACAGTCCTGTCAGAGGAGACAAACTTCTTTTTTATGTATTCTTGCACCTGCTCTTCCACTTCACTCAGACTGAGTTTGAAGTCTAGCTCAGCAACAGGGAGCATCACAGTGAAAACCAAAAAGACTTTCTTAAAGGCAGAATTCTCATGATCACAGTAGCGGTAGAAGATGAGTGTAGATCCAGGAGGAAGCTCTTCAAAACGGTGAACAACAGCTGCCTGCGTGCCGCCCTCAAAGGCCTCTTTCAGCGCGTTGTCAATGTCCAGCTTAACCTGGTCACTGTCTTGTGCACTTTTGCTGGTTCCATCAATACCCAGGAATGAGGAGTTGAAGGCGCTGGAAAAGGCCACAGCTAACTGTTGAGCTAGACAACCCAGAGTCTTCTCAGCCGCTTGACCAGAGGTTAGGATGAGACTCACTGGTTCAGTTGGATCGGTCAGATTAAGGTGGCGCTTAAGATGGATCTCAGTCCTTTTCCAGAGTTCCGGTCGCTGGCTAGGGAATAACGACTTTAGTTCAGCTAAGTGGTTTACAAAAGTTGCACTGTACAACAACCTGTTTTGATGTTCAGTTGTTCTGGATGAGGACGGAAAGTGTTGATAACCCATTAAGCCCAACACAACTGAGGCCAGCAGGAGCACAGCCCACTGAAGCCACCTGCATACACCCCATGCATCTACTGTAGAGACAAATAACACCAGTTATTGCATCATCATCAAACATAATGAAAAGTCAAACTGTGTTTGACTGTGTTGAATGGAGAGAATACCTCTTGAGGGGAAAGTTGAACCTGCTTTCGTGATAACTTGTTTCCTTAATTCTACAAGGAAAAGACAAAATGTTAAATGTTCATCTCTATTAACACTCAAACAAAGCTGAGAGCTGAGAAGGCTACCTGTGTTTGTGTGATCTAGGGACTGTTTTTCAGCAGGAAGGTTATTTGTCTTGTAGGAGTGTGTTGCGTGACCTTTCACATATGGATACCTGTCCCTGCCCTGATAATCAGCAGCAGAAACACCTACATTAAAACAAAGTGAAGAATAAAGAAGGCAAAGAAAATACTTAGAGATATACCTGTGAAATGAAAGCGCTTACCCAGCATTTACACAAGCAAGAAAGCAAAAAAGCTGACCGTTTATTTCCTATGCAACTTCTTAACAATTACATTGAGAAGCGGATAGAAACTTTGCTCAATTGTATGCAAATTAACTATGAAATCAAAATGTCTGACCAGTATCTTCCTTAGACCATTGTCACTGCAGTGCAGTGCACTCACTGCAGAGTTATGAAAAATTAGGGATTATGTTATGTCTTTTCTCTAGTCTCCCAACTGCAGCTCACATTCAACATTAGTGACAATGTTGCTTGTTAGTCTGAATGCAATGTGATTCTGACCTCTGGCTTTCTCCTCCATTTTGTTCCGATACTCTCTTATGCTGCTCCTCACTGTCAAAATGTCTGTCCTGTTCTCCTGTGGTTTGAGATTGACAGAAGCAGAACCGGCTCTGGAGGGTTCTGTGGAGAAAACCAAATAGCCATGAGAAAAATAAATGAAAAATGTGTATATAGAAACGTGTATAAAGTCTATTTTGAAGACAAAATGTTGACAAACCTCTTGATAAAATCTGAGAACCATGAACTGTGTCTCCACACCCTGTCAGTTTGGGCAGCTCTGGTGCCTGTGACTTTTGACGCGAGTCTCTTTGCCGCCGTAAGAATACCCTCATCTCCTCTGTTTCCAGATTCCCCACACGCAGTGTTCTGATGGCCCTTTCCTCCTGGATGAGAGGTTTTGCTGGGACAGACACACAGACAGTGAGTTTGAGCCCTACCTCTCCAACAAGTTTCTGTCTGATTTAACTCAATTTTAATATAAAAAGGTATGAAATGTCTTACTCTTCATGACTGCCTCACAATTTTCACTTTGATCCTCTGAACTCATGTCTTGGTCCTGATCTTCGTGTTCCTCTGCATCCATTTCCACTGTATTATTTTGGTCCCCATTCTCATGTTCTGCATCCTTCTCCATCTGAAGCTTTGACATCTTATCTGGAGATCCTGCTTGAAATATACGTTTGTAATATGTGATATATGTAATAAGTGAAATATTATATACACAGTCAACTCTAGACTTATTGGTACACTTGGTACCAACCTTTGAAACTAACCTTTCATTGAAGACAATTTATTTTAAGAATTATTTTTTTTTTTTCCTTGTCAAAAAGATCTTTTTTTATATACTGGCAGCCCTAGACATTATTCAGCCTTAGAGGTCATCCATGATTTCCTGTTTTACTAGGGTATAACACACAAAGGCTAAATTCCCTTAGTCATTCATCAACATAAAGAAGATCAGAAAATACAGAAATGAAAAGAGTCAAAAGTGTGTTGCACTTCGTAAATCAGGCAATATCTATAAAATGCCTGAAAATTCAAATATCCACTGATAACAATTATGAAATTTAATACATCCAGAGCTGTAAGGAACCTGCCTGGAAGAGGTCTAAATTGTATTTTGCCCTCACATACAGTGAGGATGATGGTCAGAGAGGCAAATAAAGTCATCTGTGGATGACTGTTGGGAGATTAACAGAAAATTATAGCATTTAAGCATCACCAAGTATCCAAATCTACAATCAGACACCACCTCCATGTCAACAAACTATTCTTCTCAAATTTGTACCAGAAGAAAAGCTTTCTCTTCCATCTCATCACAAATGTAAGCACCTAGACTTTGCTAAATGATATACTTGGTTAGAATGATATACTTCATGATATACCGGGTAGATCATTCTAGATGTTCTTTGGCTAGAACTATGGTCACATGAGAGAAAAACAGAACTTTTTGTAAAAAACAAACAAACAAACAAACAAACAAAAAAAAAACCATTAAATGTGCATTTGATATAAGAAGAAGGATGGCTATACAACTGTTAAGTATAGTTAACATCTGTGATGTTATGGGTCTGTTTTTACTACAAAGGCCCTGGGAACTGTATTAGGATACGTGGCATCATGGCCCCCATGAAGGAAAGTACAAATCCGGCTGCCTGTATAACTGGGTTGAGGATGGAGCTTTCAGCTGGACAATATGATACAAAAATGGTTCAAAGACCACAGAATCAAGCTTTTGACATTTCCGAAGAGAAAAGTCCATAACAGAGGACCAGTGCTTTTGACAAATATGATTTTTATTTTCTTAGAATATAAATATAGAATATATGTAAGCAGTGACATGATAGTTTATATTATGGGATGGATTAGAGGGCTGACATATGAATAGTAAATAGAGTCAGAAACATTATTTGTATAAAGTAAATAAATCTAAAAGCTTTTCACTCGTGGCTACCTTCATCTGTGCTACACTCTTCAGTGGTGGTAACAGCTGTGATGTGTCTCTTCCTCTTCAGCGCTCCTCTCGGTCTCAAATCAATTGCAAAGACTCCTAAACACAAAAAGAGCTAACGTTTATTCTTCGTAATAGTCTATTAACTCAGTTTAATCAATTATACCAGCTAGCCTTCGCCACAAAAACTGCGCCCTGGGCTTTTTTTTCTTTTTTCTTTATCTGTACAAGTTTCGCTTAAACTATAGCGAGCAAGCGCAAAACGAAAGTAACTGCATTATTTGCCAGTTCCTCTTCCGAGTCCTTTCATATTGTTTTCTGATCGCAAAAGTATCGTTATATCTATGAAGACCAACCGTTCGATGCACATATTCACAAAAACTATCACTTTAATAAGTAGAAGAGCCGCCTTTAGACAGCTTACATAAATTAAGTCCATACATAAAGTTTAGATCCATGCACAAACTACAAGCAAGCTAAAAAGCTAACGGGCATCTATGATATTTTGATTTAAACTCTGTACAGACAAACCTTTATTCCGCAGTTGTCTGGTGCTTCTTCTCAATCCAGCACTCTCTCTTTCCAAATCGACGCGATCCATTTGAGTCACATGAAATCCGACCACTTTAATAAAACTTTAACTCCATCCAACACAACTAACTAGCGGTAAAAGAGAAGTGGAAAATGTTTTCTGGGGGACACATTTGTGTGAACACCAGTCATTTCCGGAAACAACATACGTCAGACACCAGACCGCAGAGATGAGTAAAATGGCAAACTTACTTTTCATCGAACTCCAGTAGGTTGATACGCTCCTTATTTCTTAATGATGCAGTAACAGTCCCAAACGTCAAAGTTTACTGGAACTCCCCTGTCTCTGACATTAATTGAAGGATTGTTTGGTTAATCCCCAATAAATGTTTAATTACAAATAAAGTTGGAGAAGTAGTTTAAAGAATAATTCATCGTGTCTACCCAGTTAATGTTTATATGAAGAAATTTAGAAGAGATATTAAAACAGAATGTTCACTGTGTAAACAACAGCCAGAGACTATTGTGCATTTATTTTGGTTCTGCCATCATACTGAGCTCGTATGGAAAGGTCTGTCCAAATTAATAACTGAATATACTGATGTTGATTTCTGTTTACACTGGAAAGAAGTTTTGTTTGGATTCTATACATGGGATAACATAGACCAGAAAAACAAAGTATATTTAATTAATCTATTGATTTTGCTGGCAAAATTCTACATACATAAATGCAAATTCTCCAATCAAAAACCTGTTTTTGATGTGTTGCTTATTGAGATTCGACAATATCTTAAAACCATTTCTGTGTCACAAAACAAGAAGGCTTTAAAAACTATTAACATATGCAAAACTTTTGATATTTTCTCTTTGGATGTATAATGTATGTGTATATATGTGTGTATATATATCTGTGTGTGTGTGTGTAGATCTTCTTTAAATTGTAGGTCTATGTGCAATACCCATGACTGTTTTTATTCTATTTAATTTAATTTATTTTTTTTATTTCTATTTATTTATTTTTTCCTCTTTTTTCTGTTTCATCATATTGTTGCACATTTGATGTCATTAAATTGCTGTTATAATTTTGAACTGTTGATAAATAAAATAAAATAAATAAATAATAAATAAATGGCAGACTTATATACTGTGTACTATAGCCTACTAAATACTACAACATTATTGTTATGGTGTCTTTATGATATCAAGCAACAAGACCTCACAACCAGTTAATGAATAAAGAGCTTTTCACAGTTGTTAAAACAGTAATATGAAATGGCTTATTTCTAAATGGTGTATTCATACATTTATTTATACAAGGATCGAAATTTGCATTTATTCATTTACCCTGCAGAAACAAAATCAACAATCAAATTAAACAATTAAAATGTTTATTCTTTTATTTCAAATCTAGTCAAGAAATATTCCATATAAAGACAGCTAACTGCTCAAAACATTTTCACTGAATAACAGTCCATTTACAGTGCAATTTCTTCTCCCAGATGCAGTTTGTCATATGTTGAGCTCACTTCTGCCTGCAAGGTGAAGTGCAACTGCAAGGAAAACATTGATTAGCCTTCCACATGCCTCGAACACCACCCACTGTTGAAACTTCATATGCCCTCTGAGTTGCCTTTCAGGGAAAAGGAGATCGTGTAGAAAAATGTAGTCAGAAGCCAGAAATGATTAACCTAGCCAGATCCATTACAATATTTCAAATGACAGATTTTCTAATGCATCATTAAAAATTCCTCAAGCTTATATAATTTCAAGCGATACAAACTGTAATATGTCACCTTAAGGCATTTTCAAATGAATTCAAGTATTATCAGTCTCACTCACTCACACACAGAGGACTATGTTGAAACTATGAATCAGTAGATCCCTGTAGATTTCCCCCAACAATTTCTGTAGATTAACTATAATAAGCCTCCAGTTCAGTTCACAGAACGTCACCTTTATGTTTGACAGCCGTGCTGTTCAATCTTCTGCTCTGCAGTTACCGGTAGGATGAGATGGGAGATTCTACTCCACAGCCCACTTAGCTTGTCTAAATCCATCTGGTTAAACTTAGCAGTCTTTTCAGAGGAGACAAACTTCTCTGTTAAATACTCTTGCACTACCTCCTCCACCATTCCCAGACTGACGTTAGGTGGGAAATCCATCTCCTCCTGTAGCATGACAGTGAAAGCCAAAAAGACTTTCTTAAAGGCAGAATTCTCATGATCACAGTAGCGGTAGAAGATGAGTGTAGATCCAGGAGGAAGCTCTTCAAAACGGTGAACAACAGCTGCCTGTGTGCCGCCCTCAAAGGCCTCTTTCAGCGCTTTATCAATGTCCAGCTTAACCTGGTCACTGTCTTGTGCACTTTTGCTGGTTCCATCAATACCCACAACTGAGGAGTTGAGAGCGTTAGAAAACGCCGCAGCTAACTGTTGAGCCAGACAACCCAGAGTCTTCTCAGCAGCACGACCAGAGGTTAGGATGAGACTCACTGGTTCAGTTGGATCAGTCAGATTAAGATGTTTCTGGAGGTGGATCCTACTTCTCCTCCACAGTTCACTGTGCTGGCCGGGGAAACTGGCTTTGACCTTGTCCATTTCTTGACAGAACACCTTCAGCAAGTTAAACTCGTTTTGCAAGGGTGGAGGGGTATACAGAGACCACAAAACCACAGCCAAAAGAGCAAGCAGAGAAAGTAATATCGCAGGTAATATGTACCATCCTGTGTGAGAGAAAACAATAATATGTCTGTAACAACAACAATGCTGTACCAAAAAATAGCAATGCTATTTCTGCATAATTTGCATAGCAACTTTTGTTGCTACTGATCATATAAGACCATGTCAAAAACAATACTTACTGGAAGTATCAGCAACAGTTGGGCTCCTTTTTGTTTCAACATGGCCACGATTGTCACCTTCACCCAGATGTGCTGTAGTACAATCGCATAAAACACGTCTAAATCAACCATCTATCACGGTGCTAACAAAATATTTATTTAAATTTTTTTTTTTTTTCAAATACTGCATTCACAGTGTAAAGTGGAAGAGTCAGGTGAAACAAGGTTATGAGACAATAACATTATCTCATTACAGTGGCATCCGTCAAGGGGTGGGATATATTAGGCAGCAAGTAAATAGTCAGTTCTTGAAGCTGACGTGTTGGAAGCAAAGGAAAAATGGGCAAGCGTAAGTATCTGAGCAACTCTGACAAGTGCCAAATTGTGATGGCTACAAGGAAGGACAACCGGTGAACCAGTGACAGGGTCATGGGCTCCCAAGACTCACTGATGGGAGGGAAGGCTATACCTTCTGGTATGATCAAGCATCTGTGGGATTTTGCTGGACAGACAAGTCCAATCTGTGGATACCCCACCACGCAACTTACAGAACTTAAAGGATCTGATGCTAACGTCTTGGTGCCAGATAGGAGCCAGGAGTCCATGTTTTTTTTTTTTTTTTTTTTTTACAACTGAAGGTGCTTTCAGCGGTGGACAGGGGTCAGCATGGGCACTCTAACCGGTCTGCAGCTACGCAACCCCATACGCAGCAAACTGTGATGCACTGTGTGTTCTGACACCTTTCTATCATAGCCAACATGAACTTTTTCAGCAATTTGTGCTGTACTAGATCTTCTGTAGGATCGGACCAGACAAGTGAGCACTCATAACCCTGTCACTGGTTCACCGGTTGTCCTTCCTTGGACCACTTTTTGTAGGTACTAACCACTGCATAGCGGGAACACCCCACAAGACCTCCCATTTTGGAGACCCAGTCATCTAGCCTTCACAATTGGGACCTTGTCAAAGTTGCTCAGACCCTTACACTTGCCCATTTTTCCTGCTTCCAAACACATCTTCCAACACACTGCTGCCTAATATATCCCACCACTTTACAGGTGCCACTGTAACATGATAATCAATGTTATTCACTTCACCTGTCAGTGGTTTTAATATTATGGCTGGTCAGTGTATATTCAATAATACACTGCAATACATTATACCTATTTTTTGTTTCTCATTGGACCTCCTCAGTCTTGGGCCCTTCCCAGCATGTGGCACGTCATTGTTTTCATTCTTGCCTTTGATGCACTTCCCATCTAATTTGTCAAGGTTCTCTCGTTCTGCATCAGACTGACCACTGACTCCATCTATCAATTAAAATGTATTCAAAATCTGTTTCACTGTTTAAAATCTCTGTCATTTTAGTAGTGTAATATGTGTAGACACCCTATAGTCAGTAATTCATTATGCACAAGACACCTTTCTTATTCTCCTTCTGTTGGTTATGTACTCTTGTGTCAGTGTCCTCAGGCTGCTGAGTGTCCAGTCCTACATTAAAGATGCAACATGAGGTTATTATTTCAAGAATGGATTCGAAGACAGAACAATGAATCACCAATGACTGGAAATGTATTAGGACTACAGCTTCTGGTGGTTATACATAAACTGTGTGAAAGCCTTATTGCTTTAATAAATAATGTGGGTTATCAACAAATAAACAAACTCACACACATTCAATAACATAATAGATTCAATAGTATATACCATGTTTCTTTTGTGAGCTCTTCACACTCTGGTTTATTTCTGAAGAGGTAACACCACAGTCCTCGTCCTGACTTCTTTCATCTATGTCTTGATATAGTACATAACAGACTGTTTAAACAAGGATGCAAAATGCAAAATGATCGTAATACATTTTTATACCTATTTTTCTAGCTGTGATGTTACTTAGATGTGGTGGATTAAAATAAATGCAAATGGAATAAAAAAAAAATCCCACTATTTCAATCACCATCATCTGTGTAACACTCTTCTTCTTCTTCTTCAGAATTACCACTGTCTGCATCTCCACCTATTCAATGGGCAGATATAATAAGATTGTTAATATCACTACTGTACATTAACGAAAGGTAACAGGCTTAAGTGAAGAATGTAAAAACAAATGCAATGATTCAGAATTAAATTCTATAGACAATAATGCAATGGGAGCTGGGATAAACCAAACATGACGACTGGCTAGAAGTACTCGAGAACCTATTAAAGATTAAATCCTAATTTTGCTAATCACATGTCAACCTAGAGTATTTAATAATAGATAAATGCTAGGTACCTTTTTTAATTTTCTTTGGTAGATTATGCTGTCTTATGTCATCATCCATAGGCTGGTTTGTATCCCCTTCTATGTATATTTAAAAAATAAATAAATAAATAAATAAATAAAATAAGTTTTAATCAACTGGATCATTGTTTACAAATGCAACACACAAAAACTGCAATCGCACAGATCAACCAAAGGTTGACAACTTCATTAAACAAAAACAGGTCCTGAGGCAGTTCTTAAACTCACTGACAGAGGGGGGAAAAAAATCTCTCTAGTCCTCAACAGTACTAGAAGAGTTTGCACATGTTAGGACTATCTTCTTTCATGGTTGTTTTTGTGTAAATATTCTTTCTGAAAATACACATAACTCTTAAATGGAAGAATAAAAATCAGTACAAGATGTAATAAATACAAATCATAAACTAGATACATTCTTATTAATAAATAAATATAGAGACACTTGGAAAAACAGCTGCTGATTAATACTTCATGTATAATCTGAGTTTGTATGTATAATATTTTCTCTAGAAACTAAGAGCAACCTCTTAGTGTAGAGGGGGAACAAATTATAATCTAGATCTAGACTTATCGTGTGTCTTAAACGTTTTATCTGCTGTCTGCGAAAAAAGGGGACATGCTGAATGAAGAAATGACACACAAACAGCAAATGGAAGTAAAAATGAGTAGACAGTGTGGTGAAAGCCTAGTGATGATTATGATAAGAAGAAGGAGGGAAATGCACAAGTAATTACCATTCATTTTTTTTTCAGCACTATCCAGCTGTCTAGGAGAGGAGTCAGTCAATTCAGTGTAAATATGTGTAGCTGCTGTCATAAAAAAAAATATTATCACAGCCATGAACAGCAAAGCGTTAACATTAACTGTATAGTGACTGAGATAATAAACCGTCACTAAGCAGTACGATTAATGAAGACAGTGTATAAATAAAGCTCACTGAACTAGCTAGATTTTTAATCATTCATATTTTAAATATAACAACAATAATGCCATGAAAAGCCTGTGCCATGAATCTTGATCTTAACTGATTCGGGCCCATTTATATAATTAGGAAACATTACTAAGCATATATAATGTGTACATATGGTTCATATGTTCAGTGGCTCAGCCACCGATGTAATGTTATGAAAACTTTGCTAACAATTTGTACTTTCACAGCTAATTTACCCGAGCTAGCTAGCTAGGTTTTCTGACAGTTAATTTACTTCTGCTTAGGCGAGTTTCTGACTCCGAATTATCAGATATGATAAAAAATTAGACAAAGTGATTTGAAAAAATTACTTTATACTCACCAAGTTCATTTGTTCCTACATCAATAGTTTAGCAGAGCCCGCTTTCGGTTTTGCCTAAACCGAACAAAAAATTCATAGGATTGAACTGAGTTGATGACGTCATTGCGCTGGTGCATTCGGGGCGATTTCCGTTTCGGAGTGACAGCAAACCGGAAGTTACAAAGGTTTCCCGTCTTTTTAAACAAGCTGGCGTCTCGCTTATTACTGTTTCTCCTATGAATTCAGTTATTAGAAGAAACTGCTAGTCATGTACATTACAATCTCCAATGTACCGTTCTTCCTAACCAGGGCGGAACGTATTGTTTGAACCCTTGTTTCTTCTGGGCTTTCACTGTTCTCTTGAAACTTAAGGATGCATGGTTGGTTTGCGCTCTTCATGAAAAACGAGGAAAAAATGATTGTAAAAAATAAACATTACACACAATAATTAAAATGTCCCACACAAACAACATGATAAATTATTTATCTTTGTTCTAACACAACTCATTAGAACTACTTTTTTTTTTGTTTTTTTAAATAGTAGTGTTAAAGAATGCAAACAAATCGTCATTCACGAAAAACATCCATCCAAAAATCCATCCATCCATTTTCTGTACCACTTTTCCTACGTATGGTTGTGGAGAGCCTGGAGCCTAACCCAGGGACTCGGGGCATTAACCCTAACCCATCACAGGGCACAATCGCACACATTCACAGACTGTGGACAATTTGGAAATGCCAATCAGCCTATAACCCATGTCTTTGGACTGGGGGAGGAAACCGAGGTAGGAAATCCCCAAAGCACAGGGAGAAAATGCAAGCTCAGCACACACAGAGCAGAGGCAGGAATCGAACCCCCATCCCAAATATGCTAACCACTAAGCAACCATGCCTCCCATATTCATGAAAAACATGAATGACAATTTTCTTTTATTCATTCATGATAACCAAAGAACACAAAAAAGACATAGTTGTTAGCCTGCACAAATCAGATAATGGATATACAGTACTGTGCAAAAAGTTATAGGCAGTTGTGAAAAAATGCTGTAGAGTAAGAATGCTTTCAAAAATAATAGTTTATATTTATCAATTAACAAAATGCAAAGTGAGTAAACAGAAGAAAAATCTACATCAAATCAATATTTGGTGTGACAACCCTTTGCCTTCAAAACAGCATCAATTCATCAATTCTTCTAGGTACACTTGCACACAGTTTTTGAAGGAACTCTGCAGGTAGGTTGGCCCAAACATCTTGGATAATTAACCACAGTTCTTCTGAGGATTTAGGCAGCCTCAGTTGCTTCTCTCTCTTCATGTAATCCCAGACAGACTCGATGATGTTGAGATCAGGGCTCTGTGGGGGCCATACCATCACTTCCAGGACTTCTTGTTCTTCTTTATGCTGAAGATAGTTCTTAATTATTTTCGCTGTATGTTTGGGGTCGTTGTCATGCTGCAGAAAAAATTTGGGGCCAGTCAGATGCCTTCCTGATGGTATTGCATGATGGATAAGTATCTGCCTGTACTTCTCAGCATTGAGGAGACCATTAATTCTGACCAAATCCCCAACTCCATTTGCAGAAATGCAGCCCCAAACTTGCAAGGAACCTCCACCATGCTTCACTGTTGCCTGCAGACACTCATTCGTGTACTGCTCTCCAGCCCTTCGGCAAACAAACTGCCTTCTGCTACAGCCAAATATGTCAAATTTTGACTCATCGGACCAGAGCACCTGCTGCCATCTTTCTGCACTCTAGTTCCTGTGTTTTCGTGTATAGTTGAGTTGCTTGGCCTTGTTTCCACGCCGGAGGTATGGCTTTTTGGCGGCAAGTCTTCCATGAAGGCCACTTCTGTCCAGACTTCTCCGGACAGTAGATGGGTGTACCAGAGTCCCACTGGTTTCTGCCAGGTCTGAGCTGATGGCACTGCTGGACATCTTCCGATTGCAAAGGGAAGTAAGCCTAATGTGTATTTCATCTGCTGCAGTAAGTTTCTTTGGCCGACCACTGCATCTATGGTCCTCAACGTTGCCCGTTTCTTTGTGCTTCTTCAAAAGAGCTTGGACAGCACATCTGAAAACCCATGTCTGCCTTGAAATTTCAGCCTGGGAGAGACCTTGCTGCTGTGCTCAGTCTTGCCATGGTGTATGACTTGACAGTAAACAGTCTTCCGCAACCTCACCTTGTTAGCTGAGTTTGGCTGTTCCTCGCCCAGTTTTATTCCTCCTACACAGCTGTTTCTGTTTCCGTTAATGATTGTTTCAACCTACATATTGAATGGATGATCATTAGCACCTGTTTGGTGTAATTGTTTAATCATACACCTGAGTATATGCCTACCAAATCCCTGACTTTGTACAAGTGTACCTAGAAGAATTGATGCTGTTTTGAAGGCAAAGGCTGGTCACACCAAATATTGATTTGATGTAAATTTTTCTTCTGTTCACTCACTTTGCACTTTGTTAATTGATAAATATAAACTATTAACATGTCTATTTTTGAAAGCATTTACTTTACAGCATTTTTTCACAACTGCTTAAAACTTTTGCACAGTACTGTACAAATATATAAGCAGATAAAAATATCATTAAGCACAATTATAACTATAACAAAATGCATGAAACAGGTGGATATTTTCCAGAAGAAATGAAAGTGACCAGTTTTAGAACTGTAGTTCAGCTTATTCTTCTGGTTGTCATAAGAAGAATGGTTCGACTATATTTACATGTAAAATGATCACTTGGAGAGAAAGTTAGAAGTGAATGAATGTGCTGCTCCTCTCTGAACAGAGTAGCCGCAGAGAGAGATGTGTCTGCGGGGGGAAAGCAGGACCTCGCGCTCGCGGTGCAGTACTGGCCACTCTCTTCTACGGAAAGTAGCTAAAGTTTGCCCAAAGTCGCTAGATTTGTCACTTTTTTTCTTTCTTTTTTAAAAAAAAAAAAAAAGAAAGAAAAGAAAGATGAATATAGAAAGAAAGAAAAGGGGGGAATTTTTTTTTTTTTCCTGCAAGTGTTGTCTTCCTCAGAGTCAAGCCTTATACCCGAGGTCTAGAAGTTTGAGGTGCATATGTCAATGTGAGGCAAATACACAAAACAGTGAGATTTGCAAATTTAATTCCAAATGAACAAAAAGAAGTTATATTAAATAAAAAAAAAAAACACAACCTTATTCACAAATGTCTAGATGTTTCCTACACTGAATATGCAAATGAACTACAAATGATGAAAATGATAATGATGTACTGTAGCAATGCGTTAAGAAAATCTTAAATGCAAATATAATGTTAGTGTATTAGGCACTTGCTAGTGATATTGCTTTGGCTGAGACCTTTTGAGGTATCTAAAACTGATTGATCAGGTATAGGTTTACTAAACTGTCAACTATGGGTTCATATTTACTAAACATCAGCACAGCTTTACTGTTGAAAGACAACATTGTCACATTTCAGGAAGACAACATAAGACATCTTTTAAAAGTAGTTATCGACATCTCCCATTTCCACCACAACAGTTTTCAGCTGGGAGTAATACTCAATGGTCACCATTCCATTCTCTCTGCCAAAACCTGGAGAGAAGGGGAAAAAAGGTTATATATTTTTTTTTTCTCATGGATGTAATTTACATAAAACAAAACAAACAGTTTAAGAAGCATCTGTGTATACACAGTAAGAAAATGTGAATATGAAATTTGTTTGCAAAGAGACCAGTGGCCATTGTTATGACATTAATAAAAGTATAATTAACTCCCAACAGCTACAGTATACCTGACATCTTGTAGCCTCCAAATGGGACCTCCACTGGACTGACATTATAGTTATTGATAAAGCAAGTTCCAGCTTGAAGGTTTTCAGCCACTCTGTGGGCTCGAGAAATATCCCTACATGCATGCGAGACAAAATGTTGAAATGTAGAAGAGAAGGTTGCATTAAAGAATGTTTTACACTTCTTATCATTGTGACATCTGAAAGTGACACTGGTGAGAGTGTTTACCTGGTGAAGACTCCAGATGCCAGACCAAAAGTTGTGTTGTTGGCTCTTTGTAAAACCTCCTCTTCTGTGTCAAATGGCATAATGGACATCACAGGCCCAAAGATTTCCTCTTTCACACAGGTCATGTCATCCCTACAGTTATCTATGAATGGAACAACATATAAAAGAAATCAAACACTCACTTGTATATCACTAGAAAGCTTATTTTAGATTAAATTAGGGCCCAACTTGGTTTCATTCTTAGAATGAACAAAGCTAATGACTCTTCTCATGCTAATTGGTAGTGGATATATATATATATATATATATATATATATATATATATATATATATATATATATATATATATATATATATATATATATATATATATATATATTTATTTATTTATTTATTTTTTTTTAATTAAATGTAACATTACTCATATGAATGGCAATTGAGAATAATTGTTTTTTTTCGTTGCAGTTAATACAGCAAGAGTGGGGATTATTATAAAGGACAAAAACAGATGTAAACATTTTAATAAATTATAAACCTTATAAAATAAGGTTTAGATAAAAAAATATATGCCTCCAAGTGTGAAAGACCAGTACTCTAAATCTAAAATATTTTCAGAACAGAATACGTATAAGAAAAGTGAAGGAAAAAATCCATTGTGCAGCATCACTGGTGGTAGACAAATACTGTACATGCACAAATACAAAATTAGCACCTTGTCATAGGCAGTACTTTTAAAGCATGAAAATAGAACCAACCTTGTTGGTCAGTAACACACACACAAAGATTAGTGTTAAGCTAGAGGCTAAGCTAGACACAACAAAACAAATAAAAACATTACTTACCCAGTACACAAGGGGACAAGAAGTAGCCTCCTTTCAGTTTGGGGTCACTGGAAACAAATGGTTCTCCACCACATAGCACCGTGGCTCCCTAAAACAAGATGTGAGACATTAAAGCTACAGCTTCTATTATTCTATATTGTTACAATCACCACCATGTACATTCACCTGTTCTGATCAGACTTCTGTTTTTTTTAATTGATCAGACATACACGTATTAGTGCACAGTTCATTCAATTTGATTTAGTTATGTATAGTATCAAAGATGCTCTAATATACAGAACTTCTACAAAACGACATCCTCAGCACATCATGTGTGTGCTGTACAATGATAGTAACTTGTTGATCTACTATGAAGAATTTCACAATAGGTTCAAACTAACTTGCTATGTAAATTTACATAATAAACAAAATAAACATAAACACATTGATAGTGTTATCAAAGATCCACCAGTCGAAGATGAAGTGCAAGGAACGACTGCAGACACAATGCACAGGTTGAGCACCTGGTGAGACAGAGGAGGAGCTGGGTCTGGAAGCACCCCACAGAGCCCAAAGCCTTCACATGGTGCATACAGTCCCTTTCATTACAACTCACATGCTAACATTAACCTAAAATGGGGTGAAAAGGAGTTGATTTTGTCATTTTTTAAAAACTGGTCGATACCCCTTGTCATCTCTCGAAATATTTGCTTTTTGTTGTAGAAAAATTAGATGTGTACCAAGTCACTGAAAAGTCCATTTATATTGATGTGAAGAAATAAATCTTCCCTTAAGTGGACATTCAAAATCATATACCACACTCTTTTTTTTCCATAGATTAAATACCTTTATTAAAAAAGCTTAATGAGTTGATGTGCAGTAGTACCTGTTCTTTAGCTTTCTTAATAAAGCCCAGTACTTTCTCCATGTGGGGTTTGCTGATCAGCGCACCCATCCGTGTCCCATCTAGTAAAGGATCTCCAACAGCAATGGCCTTGGTTCTCTTCACAACCTCATCTACAAATGGCTTCATAATCTCCCTCTGCACGTAGACCCGTGTCCCATTGCAACACACCTGCATCAACCAGAAAACTGTTGTGACACCTGCAGTATGTCTGTACTTATTTAACATCATTCATAAAAACATGCTAGTAAACAACTTTATATATATATATATATATATATATATATATATATATATATATATATATATATATATATATATATATATATATATATATATATATAAATAAAAAGGACAACTGGGAACTTACTAGACTGTCATTAATAACTGGCAAAATATGGCCAAGTTTGTGGACACCTGACTATCACACCCATATGTGCTTTTTGAACATTCAAAAAGCCCATTCCAAATTCAGTCCCCCTTTTGTTGTTACAGTAACCTCCACTCTTCTGGGAGTGTGACTGTGGGGATTTGCCCATTCAGCCACAAGAGCATTAGTGAAGTCAGACACTGATGTCGGGTGAGGAGGCCTGGGGTACAGCCAGTGTTCCAGTTCATCCCAAAGGTGTTCAGTGAGGTTGAGGTCAGGGCTCTGTGCAGGGCACTCAAATTCTTCCACTCCAAATTTTGCAAACCATGACATCATGGAGCTTGCTTTGTGCACAGGGGCACTGTCATGCTGGAACAGGTTTGGGCCCCTTAGTTCCAGTGAAGGGAAATTGTAATGCTACAGCATACAAATACATCCTATACAACTGTGTGCATTTTGTGGCAACAGTTTGGGGAAGACCCACAATAGAGTGTGATGGTCAGGTGTAAACAAACATTTGGCCATATAGTGTATTTTAACCAAGATAATCCCAAAAGTGATCACATGACAACAATTTAGACATTTTAAGTCAAGCCGATATAAATTCCTAATTACCTCTCCCTGGGTAAGGAAGTTAGCCATTAGAGCCCCTCTGATAGCATTCTCCAGCTCACAGTCCTTAAAGATGATAAGTGGTGACTTTCCTCCCAATTCCAGTGTCACCTGCTTCACACCTTTCGCTGACATCTCCATGACCTTACAGACAAAGGAACAGTGTTTAAATCGCTTATTTGTTTATATTTGTAAGAACTAGGCTGCCTGAACACGGTTTTTTGCACAGCACAATGTGGTGCAACAAAACATACATTCTACCCAGAAATAGAGGCCTTTATAACTAAACCTGTTAAGTAAAGGCTGTGTTAAATAAAAATAAAAACATCCACATCCATAATTTTTCATGATTACCATAACCGATTATTTTGACTAAATGTTGCTGACCTAGGGCTAAGGATATTCAACATATTACTATTACTTCAACATATGATCATCTCCCTAATTACTGCAGAGGCAGACCAAAACAGAAGACCAAAATCTTTTCCATAAACAAAACCTTCTAGCTTTGTTACCTTCTTGCCAGTAGGCACGCTACCAGTGAAGGACACTTTGGCAACCATGGGGTGGTGGCACAGCAATGTTCCAGTCTCAGCTGCTCCCTGGACCACATTAAATAGCCCATCTGGCACACCAGCTTCTTTATAGATCTCTGCCAAAATGACTGCTGTCACCGGAGTCATGGGTGATGGCTTAAACACCATGGCATTACCTGTGCAAGTGAAAACGTAACAGAGAGAAAGTCAGTCCCAGCAAAACCGTGTTCAACAAAGGCAAGCATAGTTGAGTCTTATATAAACTAGCACAATTTTGAAATCTATATACTGCAGTAGTCTAGAGTAACTAACATTTAACATTGCTCACATACCACATGCTAGCGCTGGGGCTGATTTCCATGCAGCAATCTGGAAAGGATAATTCCAGGCTCCAATTCCCACACATACACCCAGTGGCTCTCTACGTGTGTAGGCAAAAGAGCCTCCGGGAAGCTGAACATGCTGGCCTGAGACAGACACACACAAATCTTTATTACCCTATGATTAACCTAATGATGGACAAATATATGTATTTTCAAATGCATTATTTTGGTCCAGGAGATATGTTCTGAATATGCCATTATAAAGAAACGCATTAGTGGTTTAACAATTTACAGCTGAAAATACCTGCTAGTGTGGGAGCTATTCCAGCATAGTACTCAATACACTGCCAGGCCACATCAATGTCCACCTTAGCTTCAGTGATGCTTTTTCCATTATTGATCACTTCCAGTATAGCGATTTGATCTCTGCGCTCCTGTTAAAGGCAACATGGAATAAGGTTTACAGCGCAACATGCTAAATCCAATCTAAAAGCATATTACATATGCAAGGTCAGTGGGATTTCTGCATAGTGTTTCAACATTGCACCTTATTGAATTGCCAGCCACATGGTGTTATCAAATGTGCTGGTGCAACCTTAGGACAGTTTAACTGACAATACCTCAAATATTAAATTCACCATTACTAAAAGGTGTAAAAAGAGACCAAATACCAAGTAAGTTTCTTTGAATCGAAATAATGTACATTTGCATCTGCACAAGTCAGTTATTGTAGATGTGAAGTTTAAATAATCTTTGCAGATTTTCATTTGACTACATGTAGCCTGTAAAACACAGTAAAATACAGTATTGGAACGGCAAGGCCGATTAATTTGCTTAGCTATACACTGAAGACAATTGGGTTTGAGATCAAAAGATGAATAGGAGACAATAGATCAGAATTTCAGCTTTCGTTTCCTAATATTTATTTATTTATTTTGTTTTAACGCCGTGTCAGCAACCAGGCTATTCACATTAGCAGCAGATCCTTTAAGTCCTATAAGTTGTGAGGTGGGGCCTCCATGGATCGGACTTGTTTGTCCAACACACCTCACAGATGTTCGATCGGATCTGGGAAATTTGGAGGCCAAGTCAACACCATGAACTCTTTGTCATGTTCCTCAAACCATTCCTGAACAATTTTTGCAGTGTGGCAGGGCACATTATCCTGCTGTAAGAGGGTACTGCCATTAGGAAAAACCGTCGCCATTGTCTGCAACAATGTTTAGGTAGGTGGTACGTGTCAGAGTAACATCCCCATGAATGCCAGGACCCAATGGTTTCACAGCAGAACATTACCCAGAGCATCACACTGCCTCTGCCAGCTTGCCTTCTTCCCATAGCCAGCCACATAATGTAAAAGAAAACATGATTAATCGGACCAGGCCATTTTCTTCCATTTCTCCATGCTCCAGTTCTGATGCTCACATGCCCACTGTAGGCACTTTCGGTGGTGGACAGAGGTCAGCATGGGCACTCTGTCCAGTCTGCAGCTACACAGCACCATAAGCAGCAAGCTGTAATGCACTGTGTGTTCTGACACATTTGTATCATAGCTAGCATTAACCTTTTCAGCAATTTGTGCTACAGTAGCTCTACTGTGGGATCAGACCAGACGGGCTAGCTTTTCCTCCCCACACGCATAAATGTGCCTTGGACACTTTGGGTAGGTACTAAGCACTGCATACCGGGAACACCCCACAAGCCCTGCCGTTTTGGAGATGCTCTGACCCAGTTGCCTAGCCGTCACAATTTGGCCCTTGTTAAAGTCGCTCAGATCCTTACACTTGCACATTTTCCTTCTTCCAACATATCAACTTTGAGAACTGACTTCACTTGCTGCCTAATGTTTCCCACCCCTTGATAGGTGCCATTGTAAAGAGCTAATCAATGTTATTCACTTATCAGTGGTTTTTATGTTATGTAGATCTAGATGTGTTAAACAACTTAGAACATGCCACCTTTGGCGGCAGACCACCCAATTTTTTGGCAAGCAAAAGTATTGGAACAGCTAGATATTTGGTTGCATATGTCTTGCTTGCAAAAACTACACTGACATCACCAAACTGTTGCATTCTTCTTTTGTTATGCTTGTTCAGGCTTATACTGCAGCTTCTTTCAGATGTTGTTTGTTTTTAGGGGGTTTCTCCCTTCAGGTGGTGAAATGCATGCTCATTTGGATTAAAGTCTGATGATCGACTTGGCCAGTCTAAAACCTTCCACTTTTCCCCCTGATGAAGTCCTCCGTTGTGTTAGCAGTGTGTTTTGGGTTCCTCGCAATTAGACTGGATTCCTCACAATTAGATTGGATGCATTTCTCTGTAAATTGGGAGACTGAGAATTGAGAATGGTTCTGTAAACTTCTGAATTCATTCTGCTGCTACCACTGTAAGTTACATCATCAATAAAGATTAGTGAGCCTGTTCCAGAAGCCCAAACCATGACACTACCTCCTCTAAGTTTTGGATTAAGAGCAGATCCTTTCTTTTTCCACACTTTGGCCTTTCCATTACTTTGGTAGATGTTAATCATGGTTCCAGAACTTTTGTGGCTCATCTTTGTATTTCTTTGCGAATTCCAATCTTTCCAGTTCTTACTGCTGATGAGTGGTTTGTATCTTGTGGTATCCTCTGACACATTCACCCTTGCCCTGTGGAGGTTGTTGTTGTGTCAACAGCTGTTCTGATCTGTTCGACTGTTTAAACAACCAATAAGGCACACCTGGGCAACAAGAAACACCGGTCAGTCACATGTTCCAACATTTTTGATCACTTGAAAAATGGGTGGTTTCAAACAAAAAGTGCGATATTCTTTGTTGTTTAACACATCTATGTGTTATGTGTAGTGTAAATATCAGGAAATGAAAGCTGAAATTCTAATCCATCATCTTATATTCATCTTTTGATTTCCAACCCCAATGTCTTCAGTGTATTTTACCCATTTCGGTTCGCTCCTGTTTCGGGGTCGCCACAGCGGGTCACCCATCCACATATTGATTCTAGCCCAAGTTTTACACTGGATGCTCTTCCTGACACCATTTTCCGTATTTGGAACCGGCCCTGAGAGTGTACTGAGTCATGCAACCATACAGTGCCTGGGGTTAGTTCCTTGACTGGGAATCACCATGGGCCGTGGCAACGAGAACGTGAAAGTGACATGTGAAGGCCAATGTATGGTAACCCATACTTAGAATTTGTCCTCTGCATTTAACCCATCCAAGTTAGTGCACACACATTAGGAGTAGTGAACACACACACACACTACAAACTGTGAACGTGTGTCCAGAGCAGTGGGCAGCCATTTTTGCTGTGGCACGTGGGGAGCAGTTGAGGGTTAAGGGCCTTGCTCAAGCGCCCAACAGTGGCAGCTTGGCAGTGCTGGGATTTGAACTCACGACCTTCCGATCAGTAGCCCAACATCTTAACCACTGAGCTACCACTGCCCTGAGTGCCACATGCTAGCCACAAGTCCACCAGGGAACCCAAATGTCTTCACTGAATAGCAAAAACAAAAGAATTGGCCTTTCTGTTCCAATACTTTTGGAGGGAACTGTATTTAACTAAAAAGGCACCACATACTGTTTAGTTATATGATTAATGCTTTTTTGCATTGACCTTTCAACACTACAAATATTTCTTATGAAAATACATAAATATAGCACTACATTAAACGTTATCCAGTAGCTTAAATATACAGCACTGTGCAAAAGTTTTAGGCACATGCAAAGAAATGCTGTAGAGCAAGGATGACTTCAAAATAATGAAAAATGTTTCTACATTTTAAAAAAAATACCATAAAGAGCAGTAAACAGTAGTAAATGAAACAAAGTCAATATCTGGTGTGACAAAAAATAAATAAAAATAGTAGTCTCCGGTACAATTTGTGCAGTTTTATAAGGAAATGAGCTGGTAAGTTTTATTGAGCATCTTGCAGAACCAGCCACAGTTCTTCTGGAGACTTTGACTTTCACACTTGCTTCTTATTTTTGCAGCAAAACCCAGCAGCCTTCATTGTGTTTTTTGTCTGAAAAGTGTCTCTTACATAGTATGTTGCTTTCTTTAATGACATACAAACATTTTTCTGTAACATTTAATTTTTTGCTAGAAAACTAATGTTTGGGAATCTAAAATGCTTTTTGTACTGACTTGATAATGTAGAAGTTATAAAATTAAAAAAATCTATAGAAAAAAAGTTTGTACTAAAAAAATAGGGTGCCTAAAACTTTTGCACAGTACTGTACATCCAGATATGATTTTTATGACCTTTGGGATCTCGGTTTTTGTTACGAATCACATTAGATTTAGTGTCTTTACCCTAATAATACGTGCAGCCTCCAGCAGGATCCGAGCTCTCTCTATACCGGCAAGTTTACTCCATTTCAGGTAGGCAGTGTGTGCACTCTTTATGGCCTGATCTACCTCCTCCTCCCCGCAAGGAATCAAATCACACAGCACACGGCCTGGAGACAGCAAAGTATTGTTTAATTCGCACACAAAGTTTCCGACATGTTTAAAAATTTAAAAAGGTATTGTCTTTGGCTGGAATGATTTTTACATATAACCCATAACCTGCAAGGCAACTTCAGTTAATCAGTGACAAGTGAGTTGCAGAGAACACTACATTATAAAAAATGGCCATAAATTCATGATCCTTTGCTACACATGGAAAAAAGCCAAACACTTACCAGTTGCAGGTTCATACACTGCCTCTGAGTACTTTGTGCCCTTGCCTTGAACTCGAGCACCACCCCAGAAGTTCAGAGCCTCTTTCACAACCAGACTCCCAGTAGAGACATTGTGAAATTCAGGCAGTGAAAGAAGTGGAGTCTGAGCCATTTTGAACTGCTCACAGGAAAAATGTTGATTATTAGAATGTAGACTATTGGTGCTGTCTGAGAAAGTTTAACAATTATTGCAGTGGATTATTATGGAGCATTTTGTGCTGCCAGTAATCTGAGACACCCTCGTCCAAGACAATGTTCATTCTCCTTGATAATTTCTGTTCCCTTTGGTCCGCTTGGACCATTTGTCTACTTGGAGTTCTTGGCCCCATTTTCAACCCCCAACCCCCCTCTCTTCACACAGCCTGGCCTGTCATGCATGTAGGGCTTCTGCATGGTGTGGTTAAGAGATGAGCAGAATTTCTCAGTAGCATAACTACAATATAAGCATCCCCCCTCACTTTAAAGAAACTGCAGTATATATGAGTCATTATCTGTGCCATATGTGCCATACACCTTCACTGTTTAAATAAAGCTGGTAAATAACTCTGAAGGGAAAAGTTGGGCTATAGTGCCTTAAGTGCACACTGCAAGTACAAGCTCAAGTTACTTTATTGTCTTTTCAACCATATACAGCTGGTACAGCACACAGTGAAACGAATCAACGTTCCTCCGGGACTATGGTGCTACATAACACAACACAGAGCTACATGAGACTACACAGAAATTAATAAGACTACAAAACACAGGACCACATAAAGAGCACGTGTGCAAACAGCGCAAGATACTACAACAATTACTAAGACAGGTCAATAAGCACAATGCAGCGCCGACCAGTACACAGTTCACAGTATGGCACGAAAATAATCTCACATGATTAAACTAGCTCGCATTACTCTGTACAATAGCGGCTTGTATCGAGCGCTATTTTCTTTATGAATTACATGTTCAGGTATTTCTTCAAATCATATCAGTAAATCTAACGTTACCTTGACGCGTATGACTAGGTTTCTTAGTGGAGCTACTTCCCTTCACTCTACTGGAGCTGAGTCCCGAAATAGCCGTTCAGCTTCTGTGTAAACAGGTTATAGCTAATCCAGTCATCTGACCCTGATTATATAACACGGAGGGCGTTGAGTTTTCACTGGTTTATTTTTCTGTCAGTCAGCACTTGTGATTTTGACACACGATCATCCATCCAAGTTTCAGTGAATACACTTTTGTAATCTGCAATTTTATAATCTGGATTATGATCTTCCATTGCATCATTGCCTTCAAAGAAGTTGCATGTCGTAAGTGGGTCAAATGTACACTCTTTAAAAAAAGGGTTCCTCAGTGGGTTTTTTCTTTCTTTCTTTCTTTCTAAAGGAGTTCTTCTTGAAACCTTTTCTGAAAGGTAACCCTCTGTTGTAGGGTTCTTTGTGCAAACCGAGTAACCCTTTACAGCACAGACTTCCAACCCTGTTCCCGCAGTACCCCTTGTTCTGCACATTATCTGCCTCCAACCCACCTAATTAACAGTCCTTACTGAATTGAAAGGGGGGTGTTAGAGCAGAGAAAACTCTAAAATGTGTAGGACAGGGGGTGCTCCAGGACCAGGTTTGGGAACCTGTACTTGAACTAATCCAGTGGTTCTTAACCTTTTTGCGAGTAGCTCCCTATGGCTACTTTTACATGCACATCAATATTCCAGTATTAATCGAAATTTGACAATATTCTGATTAGTATTGAGTTATGTAAACGCCACAATCCAATTGTCCGATTCAGATTAAGACACTAAACAGGCATATTCCAGGGGAATTCTGATTCCCCAAATTCTGATTCCCTCCCCGGAATATGCCTGTTTTAATCGAAAAACACCTTATTCAGAAAATCCACTGAAGGGAGATGCTCTGTCTGCAAGGAATTGTGGGTGCTAACAGATGCTTAGCTGTTAGCTAGGTATTTAGGAATAGCAACTCAGGCATACGTAAAACAACCATGTATAAAGGAATATTCGGATGCCTGTACAGATATAAACATTGTATTCGGAATGTGGCTGCAACTCAAATAGACGTTTAAAGAAATTTGAGGTGCATGTAAACAGGGTTGCCAACTGTGGCTTCCTGTCTGGAGTGAGATTTGTGAACCAAATGACCCTTTTTTGCTGTGCGGAAATGAGAATTATTGGATAAAATGTGTGTAATGTCACATTCCGTTTGATTGTTTCTATTTCTTCCTCACCGTGCCCTTGTCTTTGCAGGCTTTTAGCATAAGTGTTAGCCTTAAGGTTATCTTTAAGCTAGTGTGCTCCAAAACAATGACAAAATTTGCATGTAAAAGATATATGCATTCAAAATTTACAGTCTCTGTCTAACACCAATACAGATCAACAATTATGATGACATCATGATGCACTTCAATTTCTCGTCAGATTTTCTGTCCAATCAAAAGGTCTCTAGAAGTGTCCCACCCCCAGCTTTATAAAAATCCATGGTATTAACTCTCCAGTACGGCTTAGCCCGGCTAGTTATCACAAACAAGCGTTACTGTACTGCTCACTTTTGTACAGATGTTTCATCTGGAACAATGGTAATATCACTTATTACAACAAGTCATTGTACATGGAGAATTGGTTACAGCATAGCATATTAATTGTAAACCAGCTTATTGACGATAATGGGCAATTATACACTTGTAAATGAAAAAGAATTTCAAAAACAATTAAGGCTATCCCCAGTGACATACCAACTTCAACCAAATCTTCAGCTGTAGATATTAATGATTCAACCTTACAAAGTCCCCAACTTTTAGTAAATGGTCTTTCCATTTTTGATAAACCTTTTAATAATAATTTGATAAGAAACTCTTTTATTGTCTGATCCAATCCTCCATGTAAATCAAGATGGGTTAAACCTCACCATTTATCATCTGGACATTACCTCATAAATATAAATCTGTTATCTATACCTCATTTAGAGTTGACTTTAAAATGGACATGACAACAAAATTTAACAAAACCTTACATTTAAAACCATATGATATCTTACTTTGTGTACAAAACCCAAAATTTTCTGAAAAATAAAATTACATCATTAATCTTTTAATAATTTTAGCAAGACAAGACAACTTAAAAAAAAAAAAAAAAAAAAAAAAAAAAAAAAAAAAAAAAAAAAACCTCATATGTTATCTTTTGTAACACTGACCTTAAGGTTTATTTTGAAACCCGTTCAAACATGAGAATCAATACAAAACAAGAAACTTATGAAAATGGTAAAAACTCTAAAGCTTTTCAAATTCATGTAACTGCCCAAACATGAATCTTTTCTATTGCTGTTGTTGTTTTTACTTTTGTTTTTATTTCAAATCTCAATAAAACTGGCTGGCGCAGACGTTTTGTAATACCTGTAATAATTGTGGGAAGACGAAATACACGAAATACACAGCACTGACATTATTGTGAGGCTGTGAGCAGACAGTGTCAATGCATTGGGGAAATTAGCGACCATTAATGTAAAAAAAAATAAAAATAAAAAATAAGTAGCTTGTCAGATTTTCCTAACAAGCAACCATATTTTTTAAAACAAGCCCAAAAAACCACGACCCGTGATTTTTTCAAGCGACTTGAAAAAAAAAGAAAAAAAGAGCAGAAGCCCAAAAGTCGAGTATTACAAACGGACTTGGCAACTCTGGTCTCAACGTCTCCGTCCCCGGCGACTTATAGACAGTGAGCTTACACAGCGCGAGAGGAAATGTGATTGGTACAGCACCCAGCCGATTGGTCTAATTAAACCCCACACCTTCTCGATACTGCCAGAAAAAAACTCATATGAGCAGATTTGTGACTGTATTTTTACGTTGGCTTGATATTTAATTTGGCGTGAGATTTACTTGGGCAGCGTGAGAGCCTGAGACAGCCTTAACGCGTGTGTCTCACGCCAAATGCGTGAGAGCTGGAAACCCTGTGTAAATGTAGCCAATGACATACACACCAATATTCCGATATTAATCAGAATTTGGCAATATTCGAATTAGTATTGAGTCATTTAAATACCACAATCCGATTGCCCGATTCAGATTAAGACAATATTCTGATTCCCACCACTGGAGTATGTCTGTTTTAATCGGAAATGTGTTGCATGTAGACACCTTATTCAGAAAATCCACTGAAAGGAGATATATCTCAGTCCGCAAGGAATTGTGGGTGCTAACAGATGCTTAGCTGTAGACTAGATATTTAGAAATGGCAGCTCAGGCATATTTATAACAGCCATGTATACAGGAATATTCCAATACCTGTACGCATATAAACATCGTATTCCGAATATGGCTGCAACCCGAATACAGACCTTAAGCGGAATTTGATGTGCATGTAAGAGTAGTCTCTCTTTCTTATATTGACTTGTATATTAGAAATTATACAACTGCATTACTAACGCACTAATATTTGTTGCTTTTCCCAACCCACTGGTTCATCTTTGCGGCTTCATAAATGAGATGATGCCATGTGTAAATCTGACCAAGAGCATGACTCAAACATTTTAGTTTAATAAAATGTCACTGACAATAAAGTAATCTTACAGCAAAAGAATCCATAGTTTAATCTCTTTTATTCTAGTCAACACGTTCACTGGTATGCATAAATAAAGCCCTAACCCATAATCAATCTTACATTTCAAATAAAAAAGAAAATGGAGAACATATAGCAGTTTGTCAGGTCACTAATCTAGAAACCATAATAAAACAGCATGCTAACATTCTGATAATTATGTAGTGCAGTTATGTAGTGACCCATAGAAACGGGAATTAGAATTACATAACCAAAGTACTAAAATAAAAAAAGGAAAACAACATCTGGTGAGTTACCCAGGTGAATACTCCTTCCTATCTGTAGCATGCAGTTTGAAATAATGTAAATCAAAGCCTATGGGATCACCTAATACAGTGTTCCCTAACATGAGCCAGGAAGAGCAGACAATACCTGCTACATGTTTTGGGAGGCAAGAAAATGGAATAACATATATAGTCTGTGGGGTCCAACACTGAGCTTGTGAGCTTCTTTTAAAAGCTTTGCTTTTAATAGTTGGTAAATAATTTTTAGTATTTAAAATGTCAGAAGAAAATGATTTCTAATACTGTTCTATTTTGATACATCACCCTTTGCATCATTTACATTTGAAAGGTCTGGTGAATATGTCTCAAATTTCCTATAAAGGAGACTTTTATAAAAAAAAAAAACTAATATCAAAGTATTTTAAAAGCATGGTCTATTTCCCTGCTTTTCATAAGCGCGCAGGTAACCCAGTTGTTCCTTTACGATACCGTTGAATAGTCTATGTTTAGCTGTTCTACTTTCAAACTTGATTTGGGGGGGGTTAGATGTAGATGGGATTAATTATTACCCAGCACAGCTTAATGTAAAGAAAAAGGTATTTGCCAGTGTTGAACCATTTTAGTTATTTAGAGCTTGAATAAAATCATTAGGTCAAATCTAATAAAAAATATATACAGTGAGGTCACCACAGGCAGTGGTAGCTGCTGCATTTAAATATTTGTTTTCTCTTTTGCCAAGAGTGTGTTTGGTTGCATCGAGCCTTTCCAAAGCATTTTTGCAACCCAAAAAAAAGGAGAGATATTACATATTGTCTAATGAGTTTACGAGAACTTGGCAGCTTGTGGAGGGGGTCCCAAAAACCCTCCAGCTTGTTTGGTGGCAGCACGAGATGGAGCCAGACCCAGCATCTTCTGGATGTTCTGAATGAGAGACAGGAAGAGTATTTTTCACTGCAGCTGAGATAATAAATATACTATACAAATGCAGTAGTATTAATTGTAACAGTAATGTGCAGTTTCAAAATATCTCAGAGACTGTAGTCAACACCTAACTGATGCTGTTCAATAACTTTCTTTTGATTCTTCTCTGTGAAGCAGTGGCAAAGTGTTGAGCATTACCTGTCTAATAGACATGGTGCACAGGATATAGAGGAAGATGAAAGAGCAGTCAGTGTAATCTTCACCCAGAAGATTGCGGTGGGAAAGGCCTTGGATGTAGGACAGGGGAACAAACGGCAGCTTCGCTACAACTCGCCCATCAAAGCTGAGGTGAAAGGGAAAAAAAAAAGCAAGAAAATCTGAGCAATTCAACAGGCCTATATATTAGTCAACAGTATAAGAAACAAAAACAAAGCAAAAGCACCACTCATTCATGGTCTTTAATATTTAAAGGTGATCATTCAACCCACTTACATGGAATTGAACATGCCCATTAACGCTGTAAAGCAGAAACCAATGGCAAACATGGACTTCATTCGTACCTGTGTTGAAAAATCATTTCAGTTTAAGGCAGAGACTTGCTATTGAGAAACTGACTTTTCTGCCAAGATTAAATGACAAATATGGGAGCTGTATCAAATTAGATTCATTCACCATTGACAGGTCTCGATTGTTGTTCTTGAGTTTTTCCTCTTGCCTCTCTGTTTGACCAAAACAAAACAACAACGGAAAAAAAACAACATTATTTATTTCTACCTGTATGAACATTCTGCACAGCTGGCATTCTACAGAAGAGAACACGCGACACCAAATATAGCAAAAGGAAAATGCAATATTAACTACGCAGTGGAGGCTCAGCAGTTAGTCCTCTGGACTACTGATATGAAGGTTGTGAGTTCAGATCCCAGTACCACCAAGCTAGTCACTGTTGGGTCCTTGAGCAAGACCCTTAGCCCTCATCTGCTCAGCTCAACTGTACACAAGTTGCTTCAGATAAAAATCGTTTGTCAAATAAATAAATGTAAATGTGCAGCTTTTCACTCACCTATCTTTTTCTTCTGTTGACGCCCAGCAGACTCTGTAATCGTCTCCTTCTTCTTCTCCACTTAAGCAGATAGAAAGAAAAAAAAAAACTCAAATGACCTGGTGATGCTCAAGGCATTAATTACTGTACTTAGAACTGTAGTTTAATAGCCAACTCAGTTCATACTTACGCTTTTTGCTTTGCTTTTCTACTTCAGCCTTGAGCCTCTTGTACTTGTCTGTGCGGTATACCAACACCCATGTTATACCTAGCCATTTCAAAAAGAGAAAAGCGAGGAAAACGTCAAGCTCCATAAATGCACCTGGCATAACTAGCGTTATCTTCTCAACACGTGACCAGCAGTAAAATACAGTATAGTAACGTTTACTTGCCTTCAGCCAACAACGCAGTGCAAACAGATATGAAGACGATAAGTATTGTGTCTGCGAACATAGTACTCATTTTGAAGAGATGTGTGATTATATGTCCGCACTACAGCTAACCTTAGATATTCCGGTCGAAGAACAGCGTCAGCATTAAGTGACATCATCAATATGCGACCGCTGTTTTACAATCGTGCTATCGCTCTCTAGTGGTCAGGACCTGCAGTTTTCCTGTGTTTTATTTTATGCAATAGTGCATAGTGTTCGTTCTGAGACATGGCTTTTAGACTATCAAAATATGCCCAACTACTTGCTGGGCATTTTTAAAATTAGAAATAAATGAAAAATGTGTTTATAATGAGCAAAAAAGCCGAACTATTAAATAATATAATAAAAAACGTAACAAGAAAAAACATCTCTATTGTCACATACATTAAAGTACAGTGAAATTATTTTCTTTGCATATCCCAGGAAATTGGGGTCAGAAGGAGCAGAGGAACTCCCACACTTCTGATTAAAGGTTGAGATGGCAGTAAGTTATCTATCAGCAAGGGAGAAGTTAAGGTCATAGTAAAACACAATGTACAAGCACAGTTTCAAAAAAGTGTAGGAGAATGAACACCAAGGTTGACTTCTGTATACAATACAGAAACAAGTTGGGTCATTACCCAGATAGCAAAATTTGTCTGGCCCACTTGTGGGCCACATACTTGATTTAGTTCTGGCCCAGTATACGCCTGGGTCCTCGGCCCAGATCTGGCCCACACACTGTAAACTGAGCAGAAGTGATGGATGTGGCCCAGACAGGGCTGTTTCTTTCCATTTTGGCGCCCTAGGCAAGATTCCATGTGGTGCCCCCATCACCAAAACCATTCATCCGCACCTTCCAACACCATAAAATGTGGAGAAACACTTTTATTTTTAGAAATAACATTATTTGTTTGTAGCATAAATATAAAACTCTACAGGATAAATGAACAGATTCTCAACCACAGGACACACCCAAAATCACAAAGCATGCCTGTTTGTAACTGCAATTAGTTATACATTTACAGCAAGAAGATTATTGAAATTATTCATGTACAATAACTTTTATACTTTTTTTTTTTCCTGTTCAGACTGCAGTTGTTTGGCAGGGCTACACTGGTTGTCATAGTAACAACACTATCTTCAATATACACTAAACATTGATTTCTGATCACCGTCTTGTTGATAGCAAAAAACAAAAACAAAAAAAAAAAACATATTATTATGCTAATATTCAGCTGCTTAAATGTGTTTTGACACATGGGGAATTCTTGCTAGGACAACGTGTCATTTGTGAACATGTTGTGCTCGTCATGATGGAGCGCTAATAGGCGCTAATAGGTAGCAAAACAGGTCTTTACCGTCCATAGACTACTAGTCGCATACCTTTATATTTCTCTTTCTTTTTCTCATCCTCCTTTTTCTTTTGGCGATACTGAGCCTCTGGTTGACCTTTTCATGATGAAAGATGGAAGACCAGTTAAGCACGGACAGCGCGCCCACTATCACTAGAGATACCAGATAAATAATCGCATCATGCAATCATAAAGTGTTACCTGATTAAAAATAGAAGAGGAAAACTAAATAACTTACTAAATAATAATAATTTTATTTCAAAACCTAATCCCAGCAGGACTCGAGCGCGCTCCTCCGGCATGGAAAACGGAGGCGCTACCAAGTACACAAATATCTGCCGGTTACGTACAAGGAAACTACATAACCCATAAACATTGTGTAAAATAAAATAACTAATAAAGTTTTCTAATAAACACAAAGGATTTAGATGTAATGAATGTTAAGAGACACATGTCAAGCTGTGTGGGTTTTCTGACGTTATGTTCTCGTCGCCATCACACATACCGTTATAAAGATATAAATGATATCTTGACATTTTAAACATCAAACAATACTGTAGACTGAAATTACTTACCTTTTTCAGCTGAAATGATTCCTCTCGAAAATGAAGACTCGACTGCAGCCTAGAGCAGTGGTTCCCAACCTGGGGGGTCGCGACCCCCACTAGGGGTCGCTAAAGATTTACTAGGGGTCGCCAAGCTCACTCTAGTTTGAGGGTTATAAGAGGAAGAAATAATGATTTTTAAAAAATGTAAAACAGCACGATAAATCTATTTGTAATATTCTAATAATAGTGTGTAAGATATATGAAAAGAGAAGCCATTTCCTTCAGCAGTAGGGAGAAGAGAAAAATGTATGCGCTAAAAAGAAAAGGATTTATTTGGACAGTTACAGTACCCTCCACTAATATTTGCACCCTTGGTAAATATGAGCAAAGAAGGCTGTGAAAAATTGTCTTCATTGTTTAACCTTTTGATCTTTTGTTTAAAAAAAATGCACAAAAATGCTCTGCTCTCATGGATATCAAACAACTGCAAACACAACACACCCCTGTGAATTCATATGAGAAAAAAATATTTGAAGTATATTCCCATCCATATTTTACATTTTTTAGTACACCTGGGTGACTAGGAACAGAAATTGTTCAACCATGACTTCCTGTTTCACAGGGGTATACATATGAGGTAACACATAGGCCAAATTCCCTTAGTCATTCATAACAATGGGTAAGACCAAGGAATATAGCTGTGATGTGCGGCAAAAGGTTGTTGAGCTTCACAAAATGGCAAGTGGCTATAAGGAGAATAATTAAGAAGTTCCAGTCAACTGTAAATGTTATGAATCAACCTGGAATTGGATGTGTGTTTATATTGTCTCAATGCACTGTGAAGAGGATGGTTCGAGTGGCAAAAAAATCTCCAAGGATCACAGCTGGAGAATTGCAGAAGTTAGTTGCATCTTGGTTTAGTCAGTTCTCTGGTAACCACCAAAACAAAGGCATGCAACAAGCTAGAAGCTAGAAGCAATGACTTTCATCTGTCACGAAAATCATGCTTGCTATCCAATCTCTAGCTCAAGAAATGCAGGCCCAAAGCTTACATTAAAAAGACTTTCAGACTTAAAAAAGGCATCATTCAATCAGGAATACAAGAAATGGAATGAATAATATGCAAATAACAGTTATTTGGTTATATTATTGTTTTTAAATTATTTTATGTATGTTATTAGTTGGGGGGGGGGGTCGTTAAGGATGTTGAATGTTAAAATAGGGGTCTCCTGGAAAAAAGATTGGGAACCACTGGCCTAGAGGATCCTAACCGATTTAACCCCCAAAACTTGTTTTCTTCCGGCGGCTGAGTTCCTTAATTCTGGATGTGGCCCGACTGTGACGTAACGAACTTGGACCGAAAGTAGACACACACAGCTACACAGAGTATGGCCCTGCTGCAAGTACACCTGCTTTCAGCCGAGATTGGCCCACATAGGAAAAACCGTCTGTCAGCCAGAAGTGGTGTGAACAATCGGCAGGGCTCTGGCCTGTTATCTTTTCACCTATGCCGGCATTGAGCCGACAATGGTGCATTTCAACCGGAATCAGCTCAAATGTGCTTGCTATCTGGGTAGGGGTTTGGAGGGAGCAACAGAAGATAAATGAAATAATACTCACATGGTTTAGAATAGGACCAGTTGAATCACTCACTAAACTTAATAAAGAAACATGATTCAGGACTCTACCCCCACTTTCAATGTAGGGAGACAGCAGAACCAGACTACTAAACTGTGAAGCATATAACACATACTAGGGAAGAGTGAAGGGCCTACTGGCATACATTTCTGTGATGAGTGCAGTACACAAAAATGATTTTCATTTTTTAAGGTACTCTTAGAAACAGTGGCTCCTCTATTTCTTTGAATAGTTAGTAGTTCTAGATTTCTAAAATGGTTCTAGATTTAACCTTAAGTAGGTTAAACCTAGAACTCTTTTAGAAAGCTAGAACAACTAACTATATAGAAGTACCACTATGGGTGCAGACTTTCAACTAAATACTATAAGTATAGTATTTATTTCAAAGTCTCTACCCATAGTGGTACTTCTGTACGCTGTATCCAACAGACAGTGTAACGAACCACATTACAGTTAGTTCAGTGTCAAGTGGGCTGGACAAAAAAATAATAAAAAATAATAACACATCAGCAGCTCCCCATAAATGTGTTCATTTATCTGCATTTATCTGAAAAGTCTGATTCTGAATGCACAAATGTATTAATATCACATAACACATTAACACATTATTTATTTATTTATTTATTATCCAATAAACAAACAAATAAAAAGTTGTGAATAAATTTTGAATAAACCCTTAATATCAATAAAAAAATATTATAATAACTGAAGTTATTATAATGTTAAAAATGGAGTGCCCTCCAAGCACTACACAAAACCTTCATAAAAATTAGCAACAATGGACCTCATTTATCAATCTTTTAGTAAAGTTGTATGTAAATGTTTGTATACGTCAAACTGACCTAAAAATTTCCACCAGATTTACAAAAGGTTTGGAAACAGATTTTCTTTGTATTCATGTTGATAAATGGTAATCTTGGCACAGCTGATTTGCACAATGAACAGTCAATAAAGAAGAATTTCTCAGAAGTGGAAGTATTTTTGATTTCTGTCTATGAAAATGAAAAATATTATTTAGCAAAGTAACCAGTAGAGTCAATTTGTGCTAGTTCTAAAGTGTTGCACAGCATTAAAAGAAGATGCCATGGTAAATGGAACCCAGTTTCATCCTCCGAAAAAACCCATAATGACCTCTAAATATCCCTTCCATTCTTTGGGCAGCATGTGCTAACTCCTCCAGTAATATCAGGTCTGTCATTAATATCAGGTCTGTCCTCGGCTTACAGCACCTACCTATGCATTGTTGCAGACCAAGTACATCCCTTTATGGCAATGGTATTCCCTAATGCCAGTGGCCTCTTTCAGCAGGATAATGCGCCCTGCCACACTGCAAAAATTGTTCAGGAATGGTTTGAGGAACATGACAAAGAGTTCAATATAAAGTGTTGACTTGGCCTCCAAATTCCCTAGATCTCAATTTGATTGAGCATCTATGGGATTTGCTGAATAAACAAGTCCAATCCACAGAGGCCCCATCTCGCAACTTACAGGAACTTACAACTTACTGGTGCCAGATACTACAGCAGTTTAACTAACACCTATATTGGGAGATCCAATCAGAGCTCATCTATGATGCACCAAGAGAAGGTAGGCCAATCAGATTACTGATCAGGTGGGAAAAAAACATAGCATAAACATTACACGTGAATAGTGGACCAACGCAGCACATTTACAGTACACACATTTTACTGTACATACATTTTACATACATTTACATTTTATTAACAAATTTGCCTACATGTGTTTTTAAGAATTTCTAGTTATTACTCCCCAGAGTATCTAGCTGTACCTATAAATGTATTTTCTCACTCTTTCCAAATGTGCATGCTAACCCTAACATCTTTGTTGGACCAAGTTTCATTAATGTACACAACAGGTGTTGGCCCTTAACACAGTAGCAAGCATAGTTGCACTGATTAAACACAAGTTTGATACGATTCTGGATGCAAACAGAACAGGTCTAGCTATGACAACATAATTAAAAGGGAGAGCCTGAAGGTAACACAGGCATGAAGGCAACCTGGAACAAACAAGCGTTCTGCCACATCACCATAAATAAACCTGAGTGAATGCATGAGAGTGGGGCGGGAGTGACAGCATCAAAGTATGCTAGTTTACCAAAACTCTTTGTGCCCATGAACTATGGATTAAAATAATCACAGTAGCTTTAACTTCTAGCTATTGTCTATTTTTTGTTAGGTTTAAATTACAGACATTCACATTTACACACATGTACACAATTAAAAAAAAAGTTTGATAAAATAATAGCAATAAAAGAAGAAGAAGAACAAAAAGCTGAAAATACACAATGATTTGTTTTATTACCCTATTTCTAAGCATTTTCCGCATGTTTACAGTGTTGATGTTATTGTGCAGTTGGTGGTCCTGTTCCACTGGTCATTCTTTTGTTGTGACAGGACTGGCAGCCAGGTTTGAGCTTGCTGAAGTTTCTCCTAGCAGGTGTAGGAGTATGTCTTTGTTTGGCAAGATTGAAGACATTTTCATGGGTTGTGAAGTGGGGAAAAATGTTTCCCTAATTTGTATATAAAGCATGTTGTTAAAAAGTGTAGCTCTGTTTCCAATTCATTTTGTGTCCAGGAGGGGACAGCATTCTTTTGGTAGCCTTCTAGTCTTCTTTTGGTAGCCAGGTCTGTCTGTGTCTGCCCGTCTCTATAGCGAGGTTGTGGTCACTGAGTCTGTACATGGTCAGGACTTTCCTTAGTTTAGGGTCAGTCACTGTGCCAATTCTGCCAATTTATATTCTCTGTTTAGGGACAGATAACATTCTAATTTACTTTGTTGAGCTGTTGCTTCTGTGTTTTTCTTTCTGTGTTTTAATAATTTGATTGGGTCTATCTCGGGTTTGGCTGGACATGTCTTGGATTGTAAAGTCAGCTCTAAAACCAGTTGCCTGAGGGGGCTTCTCTCTGTGGTTAGCTCTTGGTATCTTAGGACTTTGTGACGGAGGGTCTCTGTATCACTATTCTTAGGTGGGCATGGAATTTATTGGCTGTTTTTTTTTTTTTTTTTTTTTTAATTATTAGTGGGTACAGTCCTAATTCTGCTCTGCAGGCATTATTTGGAGTTTTTCATTGTACTTGTAGTATATTTTTGCAGAATTCTGCCTGTAGAGTCTCTATTGGGTGTTTGACCCATTTAGTGAGCTCTTGGTTTGTGAGTGAACCCCAGACCTCACATCCATAGAGTGCGATGGGTTCTAGAACCGAAGAATTATTTTTAGCCAGATTCTGATTGATGTCAATCTTGATATATTTCTTACTGTAATAGTGTAAAAAAAACTCTTTGTGCTATTTCTCTCAGGTTTTTCACAGCCTTATTGAAGTTTCCTGTGTTGTTGATGTTTATACCGCGGTATGTGTAGTTCTGAGTGTGTTCAAGGGGCATGTTGTCTAATTTGAAGTTATGATGTTAGTCTTGGTGACTGTGTCTTTTTTGGAATATCATTATTTTCTCTGGCAGAAGGTGTGCAGGAGGTCTAGATGCTGCTGTAGACCTTGTTTTGTGGGTGACAGCAGCACCAGATCATCTGCAAACAGACTTCAGTGTCTCCCAGAGTAAGACGGGGTGCTGCAGACTCTTCCAGAGCCCTTGCTAGTTCATTGATGTATATATTGAATAGCGTGGGACTCACGCTACAGCCCTACCTCACTCCATGACTCTGAGGGAGGAAATCTGCCTGTTTGTCACAAATTTTAAATGTTTTGTTCATATAAACTGATTTAATGATGTCATATGTTTTTCATGCGACACTACACTGAATCAACTGAAGTAAAAGTCCCTCATGCCAAATTGAGTCAAAAGCTTTTTTGAAGTCAGCAAAGCATGAGAAGATTCTACTTTTGTTTTGGTTGATTTGCTTGTCAGTAAGCGTTTGTTGAGTGTATATACAGTATTGTCTGATGTGTGATATTTTGGTTGGAAGCCAATTTGCCATTTACTCAGGACATTTCTGTCACTGAGAAAATGGAGGAGTCTGCTGTGTAGGATGTTGCAAAAAAGTTGACCTATTTTGCTATTTACACATACAATATACCATGGTATTTATTGGGGTTGAATTTGTCTCCACTTTTCTAACCCCCCCCCCCCCCCCCATGACAAATATTAACATTTGTATTGCTAAAGCTTGGGTACAGACAAATTTGAAAATGAATACAGAAATAAATAAATAGAAACAAATGTACATACATGCAACAATACAGTCAAACAGAAACACTAGTAATGAGGCTCATAGAACCCTGAAATTAAAAATAAATAAATAAATAAATAAATAAATAATAAAAAGAAGAAAGAAAAATACCCATATATATGCATATATGTATACATACATATAAATATACCTACCCATATACACACCCATAAAGTATAATAATTTGTGTGTGCATGTATGTGTGTGTGTGTTTGTGACGCGGTCACTCACTGTACCTTGTGGCAGGTGTGTGTGTACTCTGCTGCTAGTGTGCAGCTCTCTCTGTGCTCCTGTGATTCTCTCTCTCTCTCTCTCTCCCCCTCACACTCACACACACACACACACACACAGGGAAGAGGAAGGAGGCGGAGCAGCGCTGCTGTTTCTTTGCCTGGAGCAGCGCTGATCGTGTTCACACTGACCGGCAGCATGGCAGGAGAAAGCGAGGCCGATCTGGAGCAGCGTGAACCCGAGCACACACACACCATCCGACAGCCTTTCCTCATTGGGGTGGCGGGGGGCACTGCCAGCGGAAAGGTCGGCAATCTCATTTTCTCCCAGACAAAAAAGAAATCCTGTTTGCCAGGATGCCTGTAATATTGTACTCTTGATGTCTGTAGATGAGAGCTCATGACCGCGTGCTTCACGCCAGACCTTAACGTGTCCTTAATGTCTGTTCTGTTTTTTTCCGGCATCACGTTTACTTTAACGGATAGTTAACGGACTGGTAACGTCATATAGGCTATTTATACATTATACACATTATATCTTTTGTACTTTTACATGAATTGAACTAACTGTAGGCTGATATAGTGTTTTTTTTTCTTTCAACTATTAAAATAATATTGTTATAATAGTTACAAACCGTAATCCAGTCTACATGATGATGATTTAATACAGACGACAGTATAAAATTCCAACCTGTGTAATATCATGTATTGTTTAGAATAGCCCTGTTTGACTGACCCACCCCGTTCACAAACACTGACCACGAATGTAGCCATAATTATGATCCCCTCGCCTATCTCATTGGAGTTTCAAGGTTAACGGTCCATATGTTATTGTGTAAAACAGTAGAGTTAGCCGGTTAGCTTTTGTTCGTGTAATGTTCCACGCGCACTTCGTTGGCTCCCCGACAGATTCCTTCAGATTGACTCAGATTATCCGCCAGTGTTGTCTCAAAATATCGGGCTAACGGGTTAACCACTTTGTCTTAAAAGACGACTGTTACATTTACACTTGCTCAAAACACGGCATTATTTACGCATTTTGTGGATAGAGCTGCCGACTAGTGCCTTACAGTAGATTTACCGGTTACGTACCTTCACAAAGAACAGTGATCCTTTGTTTGAAACGGTAACACGGCTTTTACGCTTGCCTGACCGTTACAGTATTTGTACAGTATTGAGATATTTATTCAACCGAAGTAATGGATGAATTAAGCTGTTAAAGCTACACATTTGAGTGGTTGCGATCAGTAGGTAAACAATAATGGGGTCAGTAGCACATATGATGTGTGTCAGATGGGACAGGACGCACTCTGTGCACCACCTAGTTTTTCTTCGAAAATTAAGTTTTCCAAATATCTAATCAGTCATATAAAGGGGATTTTCATCATACATACTGATGCATGACAAAGGAAAAACCACTGTCTCGGTTATGCTGTGGGAGGCATTTTTCTGGCATGATTTGGGTCCACTTGTCCCCTTAGAGGGAAGGGTCACTGTAAATCAATACAAAGTTATTCTGACTCATCAGCGTTATCCTATGATGAAACATTTCTTTCCTGATGGGAGTGCCCTCTTTGAGGACGACAATGTTATTTCATCTACAGGACACACGAGCTAACAGATAAGAATGAAATGATGTAAATCATATGATATGGCCTTGACCGTTACCATCAACGCAAGTGAACATTCATGTGAGATTTCAGACAACACACTACAATCACCATCATATAGTTGGTGTTTTATTTTTATACAGTCCCCTCTGAAAGTATTGGCTTGGCAAGGCCAATTCTTTTGTTTTTGCTATACACTGAAGACATTTGGGTTTGAGATCAAAAGATGAATATGAGACAGTAGATCTTATAGATTCCTGACGTATACATGTGAGATAAATATTGGAACTGACAGGTGTTTCTTGTTGTCCAGGTGTGCCCTGTTATATTGATTGTTTACACAATTAATATATTTGATTGCCGACTCTTGGTTTGAGCCCTAGTTTCTGCCCGTGAATACTACATTTGTTTTTTTTTTGTTTTTTTTGCTTTAAAAAAAACAACAGAGAGCTGTCTATGGGACAAAACCAAGCCATTTTCAAGCTGAGAAAAGAGGAAAAAATTGATAAGAGCCATTGCACAAACCTTGGGCATAGTTAACACAACAATTTTGAATGTCCTGAAAAAGAAAGAAACCACTGGTGTACTAGCAATCAGACATCGAACAGGTCGGCCAAGGAAAACAACAGCAGTTGATGGCAGAAACATTGTGAGAGCTGTGAATAAAAATCCCAAAACAGCTGTCAGTATCATCACCCACAACCTCCACTGGGTAGGGGTGAAGGTATCACAAGCCAACATTCGAAGAAGACTTTGAGAGCAGAAATATAGAGTCCATACCACAAGATACAAACCATTCATCAGCAGTAAGAATCAGAAGGCCAGATTGGAATTCACAAAGAAATACAGAGATGAGCCACAAAAGTTCTCAACCAAGGTTCGTTGTGCCTACCAATTTACAGAGAAATGCATCCAGTCTAATTGTGAGGAACTTCATCATAAAACAAGACAATGAACCAAAACACTCTGCCAACACATCAAAAGACTTAACCAGGGGAAAAGTGAAAGGTTTTAGACTGGCCAAGTCAATCACCAGACCTTAACCCAGCTGTGCATGCAGTTCACCTCCTGAAGAGGAGACTGAAAACAAACAACAACTAATAGTTGGTCTGCCACCAAAGGTGGCATGTTCTACAACCCCAATTCAGAAAAAGTTGGGACAGTATGGAAAATGCAAAAAACAAACAAAAAGTCATTTGAAAATTCAATTCACCCTGTACTTTATTGAAAACACATTATTAACACATTATTTTATCTTTTACTTTGTGAATTTAATATATTTTTGAAAATATACATTTCAAATTTGATGACTGCAACACACTCCAAAAAAGTTGGGACAGTTGAATGTTTACCACTGTGTAACATCACTTTTTCTTTTAATAACACTTATTAAGCGTTTGGGCACCGAAGACTGGTTAAGTTTAGCAAGCGGAATTTTCCCCCATTCATCCATTATGCATTTCTTCAGCTGTGCAACTGTACGGGGCCTTTGTTGCCTTATTTTGCACTTCATAATGCTCCACACATTCTCAATCGGAGACAGGTCAGGACAGGCCATGCTAGCATCCGCACACTCTGCTTACGCAACCATGTACTTGTAATCCGGGCAGAATGTGGTTTGGCGTTGTCCTGCTCTGGATGGCAGCATATGTTGCTCCAAAATGTGTACATATCTTTCCGCATTAATGGTGCCCTCACAGATGTGCAAGTTACGCATGCCATGGGCACTGACACACCTCCATACCATGACAGACGCTGGCTTTTGGACCTGACGTTGGATGGTCCTTTTCCTCTTTGGCCCAGAGAACATGGCGGCTGTTTTGTCCAAAAACTATTTGGAATGTTGAGTCGTCGGACCACAAAACACGATTCCACTGTGCTACTGTCCATCTCATATGAGACCGAGCCCAGAGAAGTCGGCGGCCCTTCTGGACAGTGTTGATGTGTGGTTTCTGCTTTGCATAGTAAAGCCTTACTTGCATCTTTGGATGCAGCAGTGAATGGTGTTGACTGACAAAGGTTTACCAAAGTATTCCCGAGCCCATGTCAGGATATCCATTAAAGACTCACGATTGTTTTTAAGACAGTGACGTCTGAGGGATCAGAGATCATGCGCATTCAGAAGTGGTTTTCGGCCTTGCCCTTTACGCACCGAGATTTGACCGGATTCCTTGAATCTTTAAATTATATTGTGAACTGTAGAAGATGAAATGCCCAAAATTCTACCGATTTGTCTTTGGGGAATGTTGTTCTCAAAGTGTTGGATTATTCGCTGATGCATCAGTTGGCAGATTGGCGAGCCTCGACCCATCCTTGCTCTTGAAGGACTAGGCCTTTTTTGGAGGCTCCTTATATACTATAATTAGGCGATTGCCTCACCTGTTTCACATTACCTTCTTATTTCAACTTGCCACATTGCTATTAGTCCTAAATTGCTCCTGTCCCAACTTTTTTAGAACATGTTGCATGAATCAATTTCAAAATACACATAAACAAAATAAACTGTGCAGTTGATTAGGTAAAACATCAAATACCTTGTCTTTATACGTTTTTTGTTTAATACAAGTCAAAGAACATTTCCAATTGTTTTTATTAGCATTTTCCATACTGTCCCAACTGTCGGAATTGGGGTTTTAAACAAACAAACAAACAAACAAACAAATAAATACAGTGAGGGAAAAAAGTATTTGATCCCTTGCTGATTTTGTATGTTTGCCCACTAACAAAGAAATGATCAGTCTATAATTTTAATGGTAGGTGTATTTTAACAGTGAGAGACAGAATAACAACAAAAAAATCCAGAAAAACGCATTTCAAAAAAGTTATAAATTGATTTGCATTTTAATGAGGGAAATAAGTATTTGATCCCCTATCAATCAGCAAGATTTCTGGCTCCCAGGTGTCTTTTACACAGGTAACGAGCTGAGATTAGGAGCACTCTCTTAATGGGAGTGCTCTTAATCTCAGCTTGTTACCTGTATAAAAGACACCTGTCCACAGAAGCAATCAATCAATCAGATTCCAAACTCTCCACCATGGCCAAGACCAAAGAGCTGTCCAAGGATGTCAGGGACAAGACTGTAGACCTACACAAGGATGGAATGGGCTACAAGACCATCGCCAAGCAGCTTGGTGAGAAGGTGTCAACAGTTGTTGCGATTATTCGCAAATGGAAGAAACACAAAATAACTGTCAGTCTCCCTCGGTCTGGGGCTCCATGCAAGATCTCACCTTGTGGAGTTTCAATGATCATGAGAATGGTGAGGAATCAGCCCAGAGCACAGGAGGATCTTGTTAATGATCTCAAGGCAGCTGGGACCATAGTCACCAAGAAAACAATTGGCAACACACGATGCCGTGAAGGACTGAAATCCTGCAGCACCCGCAAGGTTCCCCTGCTCAAGAAAGCACATGTACAGGCCCGTCTGAAGTTTGCCTGAATGATTCAGAGGAGAACTGGGTGAAAGTGTTGTGGTCAGATGAGACCAAAATCGAGTTCTTTGGCATCAACTCAACTCGCCGTGTTTGGAGGAGGAGGAATGCTGCCTATGACCCCAAGAACACCATCCCTACCATCAAACATGGAGGTGGGAACATTATGCTTTGGGGGTGTTTTTCTGCTAAGGGGACAGGACAACTGCACCTCATCAAAGGGACGATGGACGGGGCCATGTACCGTCAAATCTTGGGTGAGAACCTCCTTCCCTCAGCCAGGGCATTGAAAATGGGTCGTGGATGGGTATTCCAGCATGACAATGACCCAAAACACACAGCCAAGGCAACAAAGGAGTGGCTCAAGAAGAAGCACATTAAGGTCCTGGAGTGGCCTAGCCAGTCTCCAGACCTTAATCCCATAGAAAATCTGTGGAGGGAGCTGAAGGTTCGAGTTGCCGAACGTCAGCCTCGAGACCTTAATGACTTGGAGAGGATCTGCAAAGAGGAGTAGGACAAAATCCCTCCTGAGATGTGTGCAAACCTGGTGGCCAACTACATGAAACGTCTGACTTCTGTGATTGTCAACAAGGGTTTTACCACCAAGTACCAAGTCGAAGGGGTCAAATACTTATTTCACTCATTAAAATGCAAATCAATTTATAACTTTTTTGAAATGCGTTTTTCTGGATTTTTTTGTTGTTATTCTCTCACTGTTAAAATACACCTACCATTAAATTTATAGACTGATCATTTCTTTGTCAGTGGGCAAACGTACAAAATCAGCAGGGGATCAAATACTTTTTCCCCCACTGTGTGTGTGTGTGTGTGTGTGTGTATATATATATATATATATATATATATATATATATATATATATATATATATATATATATATATATATATATATGTATATACACACACACACACACACACACATATATATATATATACACACACATTACTTTGTATAAACAAAAAACGTATAAAGACAAGGTATTTGACTGCTTTATCTGTGACCCAGAGCCATTCACAGTAATACTGGCCGCAAGTCAGGAGAATAACCCTTGATGGCATGTCAGTCCATTGCAGTCCATGCACACACATTCATTCACTAATAAGGGCAATGTAGCATGGAAGATGTTCTTGATCTGGCCAACTGTTGAAAAGGGATAGTTCTTCACCAGTGAAAGAATTCTTCTGTCATTCACCACAGTTTTTTCATGGTCTTCTGGGCCTTTTGGTGTTTCTGAGCTCACCACTGTGTTCTTTCTTTTTTAGGAATGTGCCAAATAGTTGGTTTGGCCACACCTAATGTTTTTGCTATATGGGTGTGTTTTGATATGTCAGCCTAATGATGGCTTACTTCACTGGTAATGACAGCTCTTTGGACTTCATATTGAGAGTTAACATCAACAGATTCCAAATGCAAATGCCACAACTGAAATCAGTTCTAGACCCTTTATCTGCTTAGTTGTAAGTGAAATAATAAGGGAATAACAGGTGGCCATGGAACAGCCATGCACTTGTGATGATACTTCCACAGATGAGTTTTATACTTACATACACCCTGTTACACTCTTCTATCAAAACATTTATAATTGCTTGACAGAGTGAGAGTGAATACCTGTTTGGTTGCTAGACTTCTTGCACAGAAAGTTTGCTCAACATTACACTCTTTCATGAATGGTGTCCAAGAAGAAAACAAATTGAATATTTTAATTATATGAAACAGGCATGTATTACCATATTGTACATGTATATTGTATATTTTAAACATTTTATAATTCCCTATACATTAATGCATATGTTTGTGGTGTTGTGTGTCTTGTTTTTCTCTGTCATCATAACACCAGCTGACAGGTGGCCTTGCTACATCTCTCCATCTCACTTGAGGAAGTATTTTTATTGTGGCCATGTTTATGTGCTTTGACTGCTCTTTCTAAGATATAGCTTGTTTTTGACCTCGTCTGGTTCCATTAGATCTTTTATTTATAGATTTTAAAAGTTATGCTATGTCTTCAGGTGGCTCGTGTGAGGACACTGTGTTGATGCTTTAACGGTACTTTGTAAAGGTACTTATACTCAGAATTAAGGATATGTGACAAAAGAGTGAACTTAATACCACTTGTCTGTTTATATTGGATACAGGAATTTCTGGTTCTTATGGTTCTTTTGGCTCTATTTTATTCATGACATGACACCATATTGACAGTATTGAGTACAGGCACAGTGGCACTGGCATTAGAGCTCTGAAGTGCAGCATAGCCTGTTGGTTGCACTGGGGCTCAGGCTGAGACAGAAGAATGTTTAGTCAGCGTTGACAAGGGCTGGTCGGCTGGCTTTTTTTCTGTGCCCTGATGCAGTATGCGATAGTTTTCATTGATGTGGGGTCAGTGGGTGCAGTAAAGCCCTGACATAAAATGGTGCAATTGCATACCATTATGGTTAGTTTTTAAAACTTGTTCTATTGGATAAAGAGCTTAGCAGTTTGTAGAATAGTTTAGTAAAACCCCACTTGTATTCTTTATTTCTGTAGGATTCTATACAAATTCAAAGACCTAAAGGCCAATGAGGCGGTGATGTCAGCTTCTCTTAAAATCATGGAGCATGTTTATAATTGCTTACAAAGGGCCAGAAACAGCTTGTGAGAGTTTGCAGATTATGTGCTAAATGGATTGAGACAAGCAGCACTGCAGCTGATAAGAGCTCTGGAAGGCATGGTGAAACAGCCCTGAGAGACAGATACACTTATTGAATTCTGAGTCTGTCAATCATTGTGGTCATGGATTAACTTATGATTTTATGATCACATACCCTTATTTTAATTTTTTAATGTAATATTGATTTGCGATTAGCATTAACTAGCAGTAAGCAGCTAGTGCTTGCTGGCAGATAGAATAACAGTGTAAATAATGTTTCGGTATTGACTTTGCCAGATCTTGAAACAGTGAAATTATTTGCTTGTGCCTTTAATACACTTGTCCTATGACATTCTTATGACATGCTTGCACTCTGACTTTTATTAGCCAATTAATTAATATTAACACTCTCCCTTGTTTTATACTGCATTGTAGTCATTGCTGAACCTTGTTTTCTGTTACTCCGTCCCATATAACAAATGTAAAAATATTTACGAGTTAGTATTAACCCCTACACATTGCTGCCATGTGGTTAAAGTGTTGTTGGTTAAAAAAGGAGCTAGACTTATTATGATGATCAGGTACTTCTTTATAGCGCCATACAGTTAAGGGCATCTGCTGTGTGGGTGGTTGATTTCGGAAATAGAAAACTCAGCAGGGAATGTTGTGAACACTGTAAAACTAGAGAGAGAGAGAGAGAGAGAGAGAGAGAGAGAGAGAGAGAGAGAATTCTCACACAGAGCCAAACCTAAACAGTTGCCATACAACAATATGATGCAACAACAATATAACTCAATACATCGATATGACTGCTGTAGTTACACATGTGCAACTCAAAAGTTTCACATTGGTAACACCTAGATTTTCCTTAGTAATGTGTACAGTGAAACAAGACAAGCATAAGACATTTCAGTACAATTTCTAGTTTTGATATATATAGTCAGCTCCATAGTCATTGACACCCTTGTTTAAAAAACAAAAACAGGTTAAAAAAAAGGTTATGAAAAAATGTCATTCTTCTGTTTCACCTTAGTATTTCTCTGTTTCCCTAATGAAACAGAAAGTCATGGGTGACTGCTAGAGAGTTCCTTAACTCTCAGGTGAACTTCACACACAAGGTCATCTGTACATTGGAATATGCTTCAGTTATACACTGAAGTGGTATTTCAAATGGTATTTTCCAGCTTAATTTTATTGGTGAACAAATACAGTGGTCTCAGTTGATCCTAAATGTTTATTTCACATCAAAATAGAATGTTTAACAAAGAAAAACTGAAATTTGTCTTTCTCAGAGGAAATTATTAGTGTGCACAGTTATTAGGCAAGTTTTAGTGTACACACTTATTAGGCAACTAAATTTCAAATAATTTTTTTTTCACTTACTTGTTTATTCTTCAGTCCTAAAGTATTATTTAATAAATGACTAACATAATATAACATTTAACAATTAAGGGAAAAAAAACTATTGAATATAGCTACCCTTCTTTTCAATAACTGCCATGAGCCTTCCATCCACTGAATCTGTGAGTTTCTTGATCTATTCACGGTCAGATTTAGCTGAGGCAGCCTCCATAGCCTCCCAAATTCTGTTCAAAGAGGTGAATTGTCTTCCCTCACTGTAAATCTCACACTTGAGACTGGCCTGGAAGGTCTCAATAGGATTTAAGACACGTGAGGAAGGGAACCAGGTCATCATTCTGTCATCTTTAATGCCTATGCTGGCTAGCCAAGCAATGGTGTACCTTGATGTATGCGATGGAGCATTGTCCTGCATAAACATCATAGCCTTCTTGAATGATGCTGACTTCTTCCTGTACCACTGCTTGAAGAAAGTATATTCTACAAAGTGGCAGTAGTAGGATTGGGAGTTGATTTTCAGTCCACCTGGGGCTCTCCCATCTGGTCCATCTAGAGTCACTTTCATTTCATCTGTCCATAAAACCTTTAAGAAACCGTCTTCAGGTATTTCTTGGCCCAGTCATGATGCTTCAGCTTGTGCGTCTTATTCAGTGGCGGTTGTATTTCAGTCTTCCTTATCTTAGCCATGTCTCTGAGCACTATGAGAATTTCTGGACAGTCCTGGAAGGTTGCAGTTCTGAAATATGGTGGCACTGGAGGCTAATGGGTTCCTGGTAATCTCACATTTTATTCTTCTTAAGTCTTTTGCAGTCAACTAGCGCATTTTGTTCGCCACATGTTTTTTTTTTTTTTTTTTTGCGACCCTGTCAAGTATTCATAACAAAACGTTTGATTGTTCAGTGGTCATGCCTCAGTAATTTCAGGAATCTTCAATGTGCTGCATGCTCTGATAGGCATATTACAATTTTTTTCAGTCTGTTAAATCTCTTTTTAATTATGCAAACCTTATATAGAGTGTTAAGTACTTTAAGCCACACCCTGCCTCATTAAACAATTAAACTTCACTTGAAAATAATTCTACCCTGTTAGGGTTTAGGTTTATATGGTTAAGAGGTTATGGTTATAGATAATATGCATAGAAATGATGATCAGACCATAATACTGATTTGCCTAATAATTATGCATGCAGTGTACTGTATGTTCATAAGAATTTTTAGGTGTTCCAATAATTGACACATATTTTGTTATTCTTTGTAAAATAATTAACTAAATAACAAAAGACATGCTTTCCAAGGGTGCCCATAATTCTGGAGTTGTCTGTATATGGTTTTCTGCAAAGATCTTCATGGATGTCTCATCCATAACACTTGTAAATATCTTATAAATATTCTGACTTTGCCCTGATAAGTTACATGACAAGTCATGCACACTGTTACCCTTGTGCAGGGAGTGAGACACTTTTCAAGACACTATGGCTGTAAAATGTCACACCTACAATGCCTCTAATTACCCAACAAGAAAGTCAGGAATAAAGTGCAATAGTAAGAAAGCCCAGTTACCACGAAGCTTGCTTTAATAAGCTGTACCATGTAGACTAACTTATTGTTGTGTATTTGAAACCACAGTTTCTTTGGAAATTCTAGTGCCGACAACTCCTTGCAGTGTCATGATGGGGTTACACCGATAATATTTTAATAGATAAAATATTATATGTTAAATGCACAGTATAATTAAAGGTTTAAATTTTGCTTAAGAAGATTTCAGTGAGATGCTATGTTCACAGTGTAGACAGTAAAAACTGTTTTGTTATTACACATTTATTATTAGAACTGACTAATAACACATTCATACATCATCTTTTGTCTTTTGATTGATTATTATCAGACCTACATTGTAACAGAGGATATGAAAACAAAAACAGGATGTGATGAGTATCTGTGTCATTGCAGAGGTGTGCATATGCATTATAAGTCCAAAAGTATAGTACTGTGCAAAAGTTTTAGGCACATGCAAAGAAATGCTGTAGAGCAAAGATGCCTTCAAAATAATGAAATGAAATGTTTCTACATTTAAAAAAAAAAATACCATAAAGAGCAATAAACAAAGTGAAACAAAGTCAATATTTGGTATGACAAAAAAATAAAAATAATAGTCTACGGTACAATTTGTGCAGTTTTATAAGGAAATTAGCTGGTAAGTTTTATTGAGCATCTTGCAGAACCAGACACAGTTCTTCTGGAGACTTTGACTTTCGCACTTGCTTCTTATTTTTGCAGCAAAACCCAGCAGCCTTCATTGTGTTTTTTGTCTGAAAAGTGTCTCTTACGTAATATGCTGCTTTCTTAAATGACATACAAAATTTTTTCTGTAACATTTAATTTTGTGCTTAAATGTTAACTTGGGAATCTAAAATGTTTTTTGTACTGACTTGATAATGTAGAAGTCTTAAAACAAAAAAAAATCTATAACAACGTTTGTACTAAAACAAAAAATAGGGTGCCTAAAACTTTTGCACAGTTCTGTATGTGGACACCTGACCATCACACCCATAAGTCGGCCTTCCCCAAATTGTAACCACAAAGTTGGAAGCACACAATTGTATAAGATGTCTTTGTATGCTTGTAGCATTATGATTTCTCTTCACTGGAACTAAGAGGCACAAACCTGTTCCAGCATGATAATGCCCATGTGAGCGGGCCTGCACTGTAGAGAGCCCTGACTTCAACCTCACTGAACACCATTGGGATGAATTCAAATGCCGACAGCATGCCAGGCCTCCTTGTCTGACATCAGTACCTGACCTCACTAATGCTCTTATGCCTCAATGGGCAAATCAGTCATGCTCCAAAATCTAATGGAAAGCCTTTCCAGAAAAGTGGAGGTTATTATAACAGCAAAGGAGGACTAAAGCTGGAATGGGATGTTCAACAAGCACATGGATGTGATTGATCAGGTATCAACAAAACTTTGGCTGTACTGTAGAGTGTATGCTACAATACCAGAAATAAAGACATAACTTGCAATTAAAAAAATATAGTAAAATTATTATAAAAGCCAAAAACATGTCTTGAATATGGTCCAGATCCTGCCCCACCAAATATACTAAACTTTTCAGCTTGTGTACAACAACAGTGCGATGAAATTAATCATGTTTATTATATAGTCACCTAAGTCACACTTTCTAGCTGTAGAGGAAAAATGCTACTGAAATGTGAGTAAACTAAAGCTAACAATGTCCATCTACACACACACTGCAAAGTGCTAATGAAATTCTTTTAACAGGTACAAGATTAAAGTGTAAGAACTGTAATCAGAGTCAGCGTCTTAAGTTTGAAAGATACGTCAAGTTCTCCATATTCAGAGGCAGGCTATGCAGGTACTTATTAAATTAAACTGCATGTAGTTCTTGCCTCCAAGGTTGCCAGATTTTTCTTAAGTAAAGGTGTCCAAGATGGGGGGTTCTCAGTAGCGGTCACCTCCCATCTCTTCCATGTGGAAGAAAAATTTACAGGGACAGTTCAAGTAATTAATTCGAGGACTGAATCATCTGTAACTGAGAAACGCTTCTGCACAGCTGCACAAAAAATCCTGCACAGCTGTCTGAGTAGCACATAAGTCAGTAGTTCTGTCTGAGGTCTGAATACTGATGTAAGAAATTTCAGTATTAAGTCCTCAGTATGCACGTGTATCAACACTGATTACGGCCCTAAAAGATTGGGGTTGTTGAAATTTTTTTTTGCAAACTTTTGAAATATGTCTTTGGTATTTTAAACGTGTAGTTGGTTGATACAACAATATTGTACTCTTTACAACAAAATTTGAATGATTTATTAGAAAATTACCTTTCAGATTTTCAGGCATGGGGACCCAAATGTCATGTCCATTTTTTTTTTTTTTTTTTTGAGGATCTTTAAACCGACATTGTACTGTTACCACAGATTGATACATCAGACAGATATTTGAATGATTTTTTTTGGGGGGGTATATTTTTCCTTACAGTCATCCGTGTGTGGTAAGATTATGGAGCTTCTTGGCCAGAATAAAATTGACCATCACCAAAGGCAGGTTGCCATCCTGAGTCAGGACAGTTTCTACAAGGTGCTTACCCCAGAACAGAAGGCCAAGGCTCTTAAAGGGCAATTCAACTTTGATCACCCAGGTAACTGTAATGTAAGTAGGGAGCTGGAATTTTTTTGAAGGCTCCTGATATCTATCCTGTAGAAGATGTTTTGGAATTTACACCAGTTGTGGCCTGGAATGTTCTTTTTTTCCTCTTTTTTCTCATCCACTTTATTCCTTCCTCCTGTTAGATGCATTTGATAATGAGTTAATAATTAAGACTCTGTGGGACATCATGGAGGGAAGAACAGTTCATATCCCAGTCTATGATTTTGTAACCCATTCCAGGTAAGCCCCTGCAGCATTTCACATAAAAAGTGATATAGATTGTGTTTTATTTTCTTTCTAATTTGTCCTGTGTTTCTCTACAGGAAGAAGGAAACGGTGACGGTGTACCCAGCTGACGTGGTGCTGTTCGAGGGGATTCTCATGTTCTATTCGCAGGAAATCCGGGATCTCTTTCAGATGAAGCTGTTTGTCGACACAGATGCTGATACACGACTCTCACGCAGAGGTGAGTAGGGTAGCACTAACACTACTAAGTGGTGTATATATGGTTGTGCTCATAAATTTACATACCCCTTGCAGAATCTGCAAAATGTTAATCATTTGAAAAAAGAGAGATCATTAAAATCGCATTTAATTTATTACTGCCCTGAATAAGCTATTTCACATAGCAGATGCTTACATATAGTCCAAAAGACACAATAATAACTGAATTTACACAAATGAACCAGTTGAAAAGTTTACATACGCTTGATTCTTAATACTGTGTTGTTATCTGGATGATCCATGACTGTTTTTATGTTTTGTGATAGTTGTTCACGAGTCCCTTCTTTGTCCTGAGCAGTTAAATTGCCCACTGTTCTTCAGAAAAATCCTCCAGGTCCTGCACCTTCTTTGGGTTTCCAGCATCTTCTGCATATTTGACCCCTTTCCAACAATGGCTATATGAATTTGAGATACATTTTTTCACACTTAGGACAATTGAGGGACTCATACACAACTATTACAAAAGGTGCAAACATTCACTGATGCTCAAGAAGGCAACACAATGCATTAAGAGCCGGGGGGGAGGGGGTGTGTAAACTTTGGAACGGGATGATCGATGTAAATTGTTATTATTTTGTCTTCTGAGAAACATTTTAATATCTTATGTAGCTTCTGAAGGGCAGTATTATATGGGGGAAAAAAAAGATCTTTAAACAAAATAATAACAGTTTACACCAATCATCCTGTTCAAAAGTTTACACCCCCCTGGCTCTTAATGTATCATGTTGCCTTCTTGCGCATGTTGCCTTCTTGCGCAGTGAATGTTTGCACCTTTTGTAATAGTTGTGTATGAGTCCCTCAGTTGTCCTCAGTGTGAAAAGATGGATCTCAACATCATATAGCCACTGCTGGAATATGAGAACAAGATGCTAAAAAACCAAATAATGTATAGGACCTGGAGGATTTTTCTGAAGAACAGTGGGCAGTTTAACTGCTCAGGACAAACAAGTGACTCATGAACAACTATCACAAAACAAAACATAAAAGCAGTCATTGATCATCCATGTAACAACAAACAGAATTATTAAGAATTAAGGTTATGTAAACTTTTGAACTGGTTTATTTGTGTAAATTCAGTGATTATTGTGTCTTGTGGACTATATGTAAACATCTGTTATGTGAAATAGCTTATTCAGGGCAGTACTAAATAAAAAACTAAATGCAATTTTGATCTATTTAATCTATTTAATGATTTTTTTTTTTTAATTATTAACATTTTGCAGATTCTGCAAGGGGTATGTAAATTTATGAGCACAACTGTAGTTTCAGTACTTGTATGGCATTGTTTGTAGGCCTTCTGCTGCATTTTCTTCATTCTTGACGTCAATTTAAATTGAACTATTTCCTGGTTTGATTTTTCCTTTTTTGTTTTTTTCCATCAGTCTTGCGAGACATCAGTGAGCGAGGACGGGACCTGGAGCAGGTCTTAAGTCAATATATCACATTTGTTAAGCCTGCTTTTGAAGAGTTCTGCCTGCCAGTAAGTGCTGAAGTATTTCTCACAAAACCTCCCATTAGTTATTTACCTTTCTATGGAGCAAAACTGCAAAAGTGAGGACCTGATTTTTTTATATAAACATAGACAAGGGTATACAGTGAGGGAAAAAAGTATTCGATCCCCTGCTGATTTTGTACATTTGCCCACTGACAAAGAAATGATCAGTCTATAATTTTAATGGTAGGTGTATTTTAACAGTGAGAGACAGAATAACAACACAAAAAAAAAATCCAGAAAAATGCATTTCAAAAAAGTTATAAATTGATTTGCATTTTAATGAGTGAAATAAGTATTTGATCCCCTATCAATCAGCAAGATTTCTGGCTCCCAGGTGTCTTGTACACAGGTAACGAGCTGAGATTAGGAGCACTCCCTTAAAGGGAGTGCTCGTAATCTCAGCTTGTTACCTGTATAAAAGACACCTGTCCACAGAAGCAATCAATCAATCAATCAGATTCCAAACTCTCCACCATGGCCAAGATCAAAGATCTGTCGAAGAATGTCAAGGACAAGATTATAGGCCTACACAAGGCTGGAATGGGCTACAAGACCATCGCCAAGCAGCTTGGTGAGAAGGTGACAACAGTTGGTGCGATTATTCACAAATGGAAGAAACACAAAATAACTGTCAGTCTCCCTCGGTCTGGGGCTCCATGCAAGATCTCACCTCGTGGAGTTTCAATGATCATGAGAACGGTGAGGAATCAGCCCAGAACTACATGGGAGGACCTTGTTAATGATCTCTGTGGAGGGAGCTGAAGGTTCCAGTTGCCAAACGTCAGCCTCGAGACCTTAATGACTTGGAGAGGATCTGCAAAGAGGAGTGGGACAAAATCCCTCCTGAGATGTGTGCAACCCTGGTGGCCAACTACAAGAAACGTCTGACCTCTGTGATTGCCAACAAGGGTTTTGCCACCAAGTACTAAGTCAAAGGGGTCAAATACTTATTTCACTCATTAAAATGCAAATCAATTTATAACTTTTTTGAAATGCGTTTTTCTGGATTTTTTTGGTCTTTTTCTGTCTCTCACTCTTAAAATACACCTACCATTAAAATTATAGACTGATCATTTCTTTGTCAGTGGGCAAACGTTCAAAATCATCAGGGGATCAAATACTTTTTCCCCCCACTGTATTTTGTCATTTACAATTTTGAAACAAGTCTCTACCTATGAAACAAGTTCTGTAGCTGTAAAACACTGTTTATACTGTTTTATTGAAATATCTTGACCACCTTTTGAAAAATTAAAAAGGGAACTGTGTAGACATCCAGCAGTCTTCATTGAGTTTTCATAGTCTGCAAGAAAAGAACTATAATTAAACCACCATTTGGTGGTTTATGGGTAGAAGATGATGCATGTAGATGCAGAAAAATTTACTACAAATATGTGCATGGTTCATGTTGTCAAATGATCATGTACAGGTGCATCTCAATAAATTAGAATGTTGTGGAAAAGTTCATTTATTTCAGTAATTCAACTCAAATTGTGAAACTCATGTATTAAATAAATTCAGTGCACACAGACTGAAGTAGTTTAAGTCTTTGCTTCTTTTAATTGTGATGATTTTGGCTCATATTTAACAAAAACCCACCAATTCACTATCTCAACAAATTAGAATATGGTGACATCCCAATCAGCTAATCAACTCAAAACACCTGCAAAGGTTTCCTGAGCCTTCAAAATGGTCTCTCAGTTTGGTTCACTAGGTAAGCCACAAACATTCATTGCCAAAGAAGCTGGCTGTTCACAGAGTGCTGTATCCAAGCATGTTAACAGAAAGTTGAGTGGAAGGAAAAAATGTGGAAGAAAAAGAGAGAGAACCGCAGCCTTATGAGGATTGTCAAGCAAAATCGATTCAAGAATTTGAGTGAACTTCACAAGGAATGGACTGAGGCTGGGGTCAAGGCATCAAGAGCCACCACAAACAGACGTGTCAAGGAATTTGGCTATAGTTGTTGTATTCCTCTTGTTAAGCCACTCCTGAACCACAGACAACGTCAGAGGCGTCTTACCTGGGCTAAGGAGAAGAAGAACTGGACTGTTGCACGGTGGTCCAAAGTCCTCTTTTCAGATGAGAGCAAGTTTTGTATTTCATTTGGAAACCAAGGTCTTAGAGTCTGGAGGAAGGGTGGAGAAGCTCATAGCCCAAGTTGCTTGAAGTCCAGTGTTAAGTTTCCACAGTCTGTGATGATTTGGGGTGCAATGTCATCTGCTGGTGTTGGTCCATTGTGTTTTTTGAAAACCAAAGTCACTGTACCCGTTTACCAAGAAATTTTGGAGCACTTCATGCTTCCTTCTGCTGACCAGCTTTTTGAAGATGCTGATTTCATTTTCCAGCAGGATTTGGCACCTGCCCACACTGCCAAGAGCACCAAAAGTTGGTTAAATGACAATGGTGTTGGTGTGCTTGACTGGCCAGCAAACTCACCACACCTGAACCCCATACAGAATCTATGGGGTATTGTCAAGAGGAAAATGAGAAACAAGAGACCAAAAAATGCAAGTGAGCTGAAGGCCACTGTCAAAGAAACCTGGGCTTCCATACCACCTCAGCAGTGCCACAAACTGATCACCTCCATGCCACGCCGAATTGAGGCAGTAATTAAAGCAAAAGGAGCCCCTACCAAGTAATGAGTGCATGTACAGTAAATGAACATACTTTCCAGAAGGCCAACAATTCACAAAAAATGTTTTTTTTATTGGTCTTATGAAGTATTCTAATTTGTTTATAATGAATTGGTGGGTTTTTGTTAAATGTGAGCCAAAATCATCACAATTAAAAGAACCAAAGACTTAAACTACTTCAGTCTGTGGCATTGAATTTATTTAATACACGAGTTTCACAATTTGAGTTGAATTACTGAAATAAATGAACTTTTCCATGACATTCTAATTTATTGAGATGCACCTGTATATTTAAAAAATGAAACAAAAAGGCATGATGGATCAAATTTTATACAGAGAAGTTGTCTGATCTGATCTCCACTAAAATTATAGGGGGTGCAGCAACTAGCTAATGTTAGCACACTAGCAGGATCATATCAACAGACTAAATTTACCTTAAAATTTACATTTACGATATTTGGCAGATGCAACTTACATTTATCTCATTCATACAGCTGAGCAGTTGAGGGCCTTGCTCAAGGGCCCAACAGTGGCAGGGTGGTAGTGCTGGGATTTGAACTCACAACCTTCCGAGCAGTAGTCCAGTGTTTTAACCACTGAGCCTCCACTCCCCACCAAAGCAGAAAAATCTACTCTAAATAAGACTCATAGCTACATACCTACAGTTAAATCAATAAACCAAAATTATAATCTTGTTAGTTTGAATTGGATGAGTAATGTAAGGATACTACCCAAAGTCACATTACCAAATATGGTTTATAGTTTATTATATAATTTTCATTTCTAAAATGTGTTCTACATGGTGCAATGAGTAATTTACAACTTTAAATAGAAGGCAGTGCATCTATTAATGAGTAACATATTTTTTTTAATTATGTTTTAAATGTTGTACATATACAGTACAGTCCCCTCTGAAAGTATTAGAACGGCAAGGCCAATTCTTTTGTTTTTGCTATGCACTGAAGACAGTTGTGTTTGAGATCAAAAGATGAGATCAAAAGACTTAGAGCATGGCACCTCTTGTTAGAACCCACCCATTTTTCAAGTAATCAAAATATTGGAACATGTGACTGACAGGTTTTTCTTGTTGCTGTTAGAGAACCCCTTGCACTTGGAGTCGCTCGCGAAGCGAATCGTTCGAATGCACGAACACTTCCGCATTCCATTCTCCGCGCCGCCATTGAAGACTATCAGTTTGTTAACCTCCGCCATGTGCTCTTTTGTTTTTGTTTGGTGTCATGTCTCTGCTCCCGTTTGTTTATCGGTTCTCTGTTTTTGGTTTGTGTCATGTTTCCGCCCCTGTGTGTCCATTGGTTTATCATTTATTGTCTCATTATTAGTTGCAGGTGTGTTAAGTTACAGCTTGTTAAAGTTTATTATTTAAGCCCTGCCTTTTGTCTGCTTCTGTGCGGAGTATTACCGAACTAACTAAGTAAGTGAATGTGTTGCCTTTGCCTTTACCTCACGTTTCATGGACTGTGGATTATTCATTACATCGCGTTTCATGGACTGTGGATTATTCATTCGTTATTTTTTGGACCTATGCCTTGCCCTTGTGGATTCATGTTTTGCTTTTTGGATTATACTCGTTTAAGCTTATTTGGATTATTGTTTGTTTTCGACCTTGCTTTTGTGTTCCTTTACTTTTGAATTAAGTTCCTAATAAACTGACTTGTCCCTAGCACTTGCATCCAGCTCCCCTGTGTTTACCTAACAGTTGCCAGGTGTGTCCTGTTAGATTGATTGTTTAAACAATTAATGGCTCTGAATGTCTGCTTTTGGTTTGAGCCCTTGGTTTTGCCTGTGAAGACTGCGTTTGTAGTTAAAAAATGTTAAACCAACATGAAGACCGGAGAGCTCTCTGAGGCAGAAAAGCCATTTTGAAGCTGAGAAAAGAGGAAAAATAGATTAGAGCCATTGTGTAAGCATTGGACATAGACAATACAACAATTTGGACTGTCCTGAAAAAGAAAGAAACCACTGGTGTTATAACAATCAGACATCGAACAAGTCAGCCAAGGAAAACAACAACAGTTGATGACAGAAACACTGTGAGGGCTGTGAAGAAGAAAAAACAAAAAAACAATAGTCAGTGATATCACCAGAAACCTCAACAGGACAGGGGTGAAGGTATCACAATCCACCGTTCGAAGAAAATATTCGAGAGCAGAAATATAGAAGCCATACCACAAGATGCAAACCACTCATGAGCTGTAAGAATCTGAAAGCCAGATTGGAATTTGCAGAGAAATACAGAGATGAGCCACAAACATTCTGGAACCAAGAATAACCTCTACCAAAGTGATGGAAAGGCCAAAGTGTGGAGAAATAAAGCATCTGCTCATGATCCAAAACATACAAGCTCATCTATGAAACATGGTGGAGGTAGTGTCATGGCTTGGGCTTGCATGGCTGCTTCTGGAACAAGCTCACTAATCTTTATTGCTGATTCAACTCATGATAGTAGTAACGGAATGAATTCAAAAGTCTACAGGAACAATCTGTCCGCCAGTTTACAGGGAAATGTATTTAATTGGGAGAATCTAATTGGGAGGAATCATGCAGCAAGACAATGACAATAACACACTGCCAACACAACAATTGACTTCAGCAGAGGAAGAAAGTGGAAGGTTTTAGATTAGCTAAGTCAATCACCAGACCTTCACCCAATTGAGCATGAATTTCACCTCATGAAGTGGAGACCTAAAAATTGGGTGGTCTGCTAAAAAGGTGGCATGTTCTAAGTTGTTTAACACATCTAGATGTAAATATCAGGGAATGAAAGCTGAAATTCTGACCTATTGTCTCATATTCATTTTGATTTCAAAGCAAAGTGTCTTCAGTATATAGCAAAAACCAAAAAATACTCCCAAACTTTTGGAGGAGACTGTGTGGGTGTGTGCGTATGTGCGTGCGTGTGCGTGTGTGTGTGTGTGTATGCATTTGAGGTCATACGTTTACATACGCCTTGCAGAATCTGCAAACTTTTGAACAGGATTATCAATGTAATTTGTTATTATTTTGCTATTATTGTGTCTTGTGGACAATATGTAAACATCTGTTATGTGAATAGCTTTTTCGGGGCAATACTAAATAAAACACAAAATGCAATTTTTATGATCCCTCTTTTTTTTTATTTTTTTTTTTAAATTATTAACATTTTGCAGAATCTGTATGTAAACTCAACTGTATATATTAAACTGCAGTGGATTTAATTAAGTGGCTAATAAATGGCAACTCCATTATAAATGTAGGTTGTTTGGGTTGAGACTGGGTCAGAAAGACTTAAAAAATTTTTTTAACTGTTTGGTTTAACTGTCTTCCTGTATACTAGTGAGCTTCAGGTTTTAACCGCCGTTTCTTCTTCCTGAAGCAGGTGTTTCATGCTCCTTTTTTTTTTTTTTTTCTTGTGTTGCTATCACATCTGTAGCTTGAGCAACCAGGTATGCATTCTTTCTGGGGTTTTTTTTTTGACAATTTTTTTCACAAGTCTATATGTCTCTGTACTACAGAAAATTAAGTTTAGAACCATATTAGTGTCAATATATACAACGTGTAAATACAAACATATTTGATACGATTATATTAAATTTGATGAAAATATATTTCATATTGACATAACAATATAACACTTTCTGTCTGCACACATTTTTTTGGTTGTAGCTACTGTGTGGGCCAATGCTATTTGCAAGAAATCGCTTTGGAGTTTGGTGGTATTTACTAAGATAAACACCACCTTTTGGTTTAACACTGGCATCACTGATAGGATGCAGACCCTATCATGCCTACGGTTTCGGTGTGATACTTATCAGATGGCATATCTGTGGTAACTAATGGAATAAGTCCAAAAACTAGCTACAAAATTTACCTGACTTTATTTATATATATATTTTTAAATAAAAAATTCTGCAGTATTCTGCTATATTGCAGAATAAATGATGGTTTTAGAGTAAGGGTCACATACACTACTTGCTGCTGTGGAGAGTTTACTAGTTGGGGCAGTGTCAAAAAACAGTGAGGCAGATGGAAAGGAGATGTAGGCAGATGATAAAGAAAGTGGGCTAAATGTGCTTTGAAAAATGTTCATACTAGATTAAGCCAATTCTACAGCCAACTGTACAAGACTACACTGGGGAAAGTCTTTTTTAATTTTCTTTTCCTAATGGACTATTAGCACTTTGATATCACTCTGGATGAAGTTTGAATTAATTTTAAATGCATTTAAATGCAAAAATCCTGTTTGAAATAAAATTAAACTGCTGCCAATGGAATTCCTCCCACAGTTATTTTTGTTGTCAGTTAAAGTTAAATAAAATTGAAATCCTTGCACTAGGATAGAGTGAATTCAGTTGTGACGTGCTGTACAAAAGAGCAGTATTTTTGCAGCTCACTATCCAATTCCACTCAGCTAATTTAGAGTTTAGTTTAGACCACCGGTGCATGCCAGCTCAAATGGGCCCATCCTGTCGTGTTTTAGAAATTAGAAAAAATAGAAGTTAGAAATGGCTGAAAAAACTCTCAGTTTCAGAATCAACGGTTTTTGTTCAGCTGCCAACTGATCCACAGCAATGTATTTTATCAAATGGTCCTTCAGTAGTGTAATATGATACACAGATTTATAATTTTGCACATTGATTGCACCACTTTCATTTTTAACAGTCTAGCATAAAAATGTACTAAAGCTGTAAATATAATTTGTAGCCTGTATAGTGGCTGTTAATTTAAGTGCAGACTGATGTATCCTTTGCTGCACAAATAAAACAGTCTAAAAATAGTGATGTCCTGAATCTGTTTTTGCTTTAATTAGGGAAAAGAATACTCTAGTTGTCTAGTTTTTTTTTATATTACTGGTGGACTAGTGAAAATTGCAAAGGCTTGCAATTGCTAGTTTAGAGATCTGTTTTTTTTTTTTTTTTCTAGCTATTTGTAGGCCTTTTGTCAGACAGTCATCAAAATAGCCGTTAGAACATTAGAGGGTTTCACAAGAACTCTGAGAAACTTCTAGTATAAACATCTCTGGCATCGTGCCAACCAGGAACCGGTTATAAAATGCCACCTGGGCACTTGAGTGTGTCTTTTCTTCCTGGGAACCTTACAGAGTGCTTCTTGTTTTTTTGTTTCCAGACAAAAAAGTATGCTGATGTGATCATCCCAAGGGGAGCTGATAATCTTGGTGAGATTATTGTGTGAACGTGGAACTAGGAAATGTTTTGGTTCTAGTTATCACCTCTTCTGTTTTGGAATGCTGAATGTTTCTTAGCAAGGCCATTCTCAGATTCTGCACATTCCTGTTTAGTAAAAACAGACTCAGTCAGACTCACAGCTAAAAATTTCACATTTATTTAATGATGGTGGTTTAATTTAAATATCTTACTTTGTATGACGCCCCAAAAAGTAATATAATTACAGTTTAATTACAGACAATGCTCTAACCATTCATAGTGTTACCAGTAGAACTAGAATCTGTAATAAAGTGGATAGCAACCATATTTTATTTAAAGGTAACATTACGCTAAGACTTTACCAATGTTACTGTAATATTTTTGATATCTTGATGATATTTTTTTACTGAGGCATGGTTGACCTCTTCTTCTTCTTCTTCTTCTCCTTCTCTAGTTGCCATTAATCTGATAGTGCAGCACATCCAGGACATTCTGAACGGTGGCTTGACCAAACGACTGAACGGTTGTCTTAATGGCCACACTACTCCTCGCAAGCGGCAGCCATCAGAGTCAAGCAGCAGGCCACACTGATATGCCCTACAAGGGAACCAGAGAAGCGTGGCAATGGACAAGGGACTTCAAGAAGGGTTGTGTGTATATACTGACAATTTGCAAACTGTATTTAAAAAAAAAAAACAAGAAATGCCTTCTCTGACTTGCTATAGTGTTATTGTTTTGTCTTTTGTTTTTTCAAATGACTGCTGCACTTAATTGTGAGGGGAAAATGTTCCTTGCTGAAAACAATTTGTCAAAGCTATTTTTCCTGTCCTATTAATTTGTGCATATTTTATCCATCTGGCCCCAGATTATGAGTGTTTCTTAAAATAATAAGGTAGTACGGGTCACTTCAGAATTTGCCAAAGGGACATAGCTGGTAAAGACCTGCACTAACTTGAATAGAAAAACACCCCAGCATATTTTCAAGTTTAAAGTACAACTTCTGCCTCTTTGTGGTAGTAATATTGCCTCTAAAGCATTTTCAGCTCCTCTGCTATATGTTAGTGTTTATTCCAAGAGCAACGTGACTTTCTAAAGGAAGGATGACTTTTTATTAACTTGTTAATTTTGCTAACATCCATCTTCATTATACGTAGGTCAGGGCTTGTATTATCTCTTGTGCTGCAAAATAAAGCTCAGTGGTATGTTATGAACAGTATGTTAACATGACAGAGATGCTTGCGTACACACAAAGAAATGTTTGGATGCTCTCCAGGGCCTATTCAGCATGTTCAAAGACAGATTCTCTTAACACACCTTAAAGTATATGCAGATTCAGTAAAGAAACCAAGAGCTTGTATGACTGTCCTTGCTCTACTGTATTCCATGTAGTGTTTTCACACCTTTCAAACAACACTCAGAGGCAGATGATAAATTGCAAAAATACTTTATTTAATTATTTAACAGAATTTCTTTCTTTCAGATAATTATTGAGTTATTTTTGTCAGCTGCAAACATAAAGCACACATTATGATGGCACTCCACTCAGTATGTATTGTATGTACATTAACCCAACAAATTTAGCCACAGAACCTATTTAGTCATTTTGCGGAAGGAAACAGCAGCTTCAGATTTCTCTCTAACTCAGGATCCCATGTTTATCCATGGGATTTATGCAGGGACTCATGCATTGGACCACTGACCTTCCTTCTTCATTTTCCTTTTATAAGGGCTCATCAATACTGAACCTCTTCTGAGAGTATAATCCTGTCCTGACTATAACAGATTTTGTATCTCTTATATTTGTTAAATATTTATTATTTTTCAAAATGTACTTCAAAATTACTCTCAGAAATGAATCAATACTGTAGATGTTCTTGCATTGTCCTTTCTGTCCTGGCATACTGTACATTTCTTCCATGTTTTTTTTTTCCTGCTACACCTCTACACCTACACTGCTGCTATGGTACAGGGTAATTGGTAAATGGCTGAACAGTGTAATGAAAGTGTATAATCAAATTGAGGTGGTTGTCTAAGCCAGTGAATTTATATTTAATTGTAATTTTAGGAAGCTGCAGTTCAATAAAAAAAAAAAAGTGCCCTGCTCTTAGGGCCAAATAGAGAATTGTTATTTTGTGGTGTTAAAAGGACTGTTTGGTCTGTCCCCATTAAATACAAGTTGTGTAAATAACTCTGTTCTTTTGACATTTTATGTTTTTATGTTTATGTATAAATTTTAATGTCATGACACAAATCAGTATGTTCTGACATTAATCATGAATTACCAACTGCCTCCTGATGGACTGTGCTGCTTCTACTCACAAATACTAATGCAAAAAACACATACCTTAATGATATATACATGTGGTTGAGTCGGTGAAGCCTCACAGACACCAGCTGTAGTAAATTGCAATATGCCTTATAACAGTTATATTTTCAGTTTCACCACTTTGCATTTTTATTTCAAATTATGCAGACCAGAGAAAAACATTTTTTCAGTTTCATTTCATCATGGGGGTAATCAATTTCTGTTGTATAACTCTTTGTTAGTTGTTCTTCGGCAATGCATTCATGTTTGTGTTTTCCCCCCCAGAATATGTACAACTGTATGTGTACATGTCGATATCATCAAACTGGAGATGTAATGATTCAGAAAGTTAAGAAGCTTGCAAAAAAAAAAAAAAAAAAAAAAATGGACCAGGTATGATATCAATGCAAGTTAAGACTTAAGAGACAGTGTTTGGTGAAGGATTGTGAATATGTGGTATTGCAGCAAGTAAATGAGATAGACTTGACATTAATAGATAATTAACACTATTATATTAATAATGAAAGATAAGATGGGTCATGTGTTTGCACTTCTTTGTAATCGTCTCAGTGTTTCACAATATACTGCAATTTAAAGAAACGAATAAACAGAGGTGATATGGACGATTAAATAAAATTTTGTACTATACGTTGTATCATATGCGAGTCATTTTTTTTTCAATGTTGCCATCATCATGTGGTACTTTTTTTTTCTTCTTTTTTCTCTTTTTTTCCTTCTCTTTCTTTTTTTTTTAAAATTGCATTTAACAACAAATATACAAATGTGTACAACCAAAATTGCAACATTTACCACAATATCAGAAACAAACAAACAAACAAAAAAAAACATATATAGGGCCAGGGGTAAAGTTACATTATATAAATTAGAGGTGCCTCAAAAGGCATTTTAACAACCAGGCAAAAGGTCACAGAGCATACAGTCAACTGTATATTATAGGAAAGCAGCAATTGTTAGAGAACCCCTCGCATGCGGAGTTGCTCGCTAAGCGAGCGGCTGACTCCCAGAGTCGTTACTCATGGAGAGTAGCGCGAGCTCCATTCACAGACTCCGCTGGACTGAATCGCTCATACACTCTTGCTTTGTTTACCTGCGCCATGTGCTTTTGTTTTCGTTTACGTCATGTCTCTGCCCCCCCGTTTGTTCATTGGTTCTTTGCTTTTGGTTTACGTCATGTCTCCGCCCCTGTTCGTTCATTGGTTTTCCGTTCATTGTCTCATCATTAGTTTCAGCTGCTTTGTGTTAGTCCTGGTTAATTCTGTTTATTTAAACCCCTGTGTTTCTCTGTCTTGTCGCGGAGTATTAACTAACTATGAAAGTAACTTTATGCATGTGTCATGCGCTTGCTCGCGGTCTCTCGCCCATAGACCATAGATCAATGTCCATAGTTCCTAGACCTTAGCCAAGTCTCATGTGTTTGCTTTGTCTTTGTTTTGTATTTACATTTTGTGCTGTTTTGTGATGTTCATACTCCCTGTTGGATTACTGCCCTGCTCCTTGTGGATTTATGTTCTATTCCTATGGATTATTCTCACGTTACCTTTTGGATTATGCTCATTTAAGTTTTTTGGATTATTGTTTGTGTTGTCCCCCCCCGTTCCTACAGTTTTGTACATGTTCTGTTACTTTTGAATTTTTCCCCATTAAAGTGATTTTTTTCCCCCTGCACATGCATCCAGCCCTTCCTCCGTATTACATAACAGCAATATTATAAGATGTACACAACTTTGTGAATTTTAAGGCTTTAACATTGCTGGAGGTAGATATTGTAAAGATTTAAAGTATTATTTGGATACAAAATATAATAAACAGGGGCTTTACAGACAAAAATTTGCACTTGTGTGTAAAAAATTTAGCAAATAAAATAAAAAGATTTATTAGAAAATATATATCCTTTAGATTCTTATCAACATGATAAAAACCAAACAAAACATCTTTGTACAACAAAGAAAAATTGTCTAAGAGAGAGGTATGTATGAATAAACAGAATTTTCCCCAAAAAATAGTTACATGGACACATTCCCAAAAAAGATGAGGGACAGTCTCATTTGCCATTCCACAAATGGAACAAAGAGGATCCTTCTCTGGAAACATTTGTTTAATATAAAGATTCACAGGGCAAACTCGATGAGGCAATTTAAAGGATACCTCCTTAACTTTATTCGTAATTAAATATTTATTGGATAAAGACCACACAGTCTTCCAGGGAATATCGTGAAGATAATTACTCCAGTGAAATACAACAGAAGGGGCAGTAGATATATCACTCTGAAAGAGACGTCGAATATTTCTGCTCCTGAGAGAAGGACTGCGTGCAAAACAAATATTCCCTATCGCTGTTTATCATCGTGTGGTAGACGATAGTCATTGCACGCGCGTTTCGCACATCATCAAAATGCGACCATCGTGACGTCATTATGCGGCGCTGCTTGTAAGAGCGTAAGCGAGTTGCTAATCGGCGGCGAGAAGCTTTGAGCCGTTTGCTCAGGGAAAGGTGGTGAGATAACATCGCTGTATATTCACGGGAGATTTTGTTGCTTTTATTTGCGCAGTTATGTCCACGAACGACTTTTATTTACGATATTACGTGGGACATAAAGGGAAATTCGGTCACGAGTTTCTGGAGTTTGAATTCAGGCCGGACGGTAAGTACGGCGCCATGTAAACTAGCTAGCGACACAACTAGCTAGCTAACATTGCTAATTGTATTCTCGCTTAAAAATGCCATAAAATGTCTTTTGACAGGGCAATTTAATGTGTTATGCTGTATTCAGTTATTCTGGTTATGTGTGAGCGCATTTGGCTGTTTGTATTTTGAGGATATTTCGAACAAGATGCGCCGCAGTCGTTAAAATGACTAGCCAGTTAGTGGTAGCTCTATCTGTAACTTGTGTAACGAGCCATGGTCCTGCTGAAATTAAACTGGTTTAGCGGCACAGTTGTATCGTACGTTACAGAATATTAGAGGTTGTTTACCTTCGTTGTAGACTTAATAAAGTGTATTATAGATTTCACCAATGTTTATCGTTAATCACACGCCTGGTACTGTTTTCTTTTAATGCAGGGAAGCTGAGATACGCGAACAACAGTAACTACAAAAATGACGTCATGATCAGGAAAGAGGTAACGCATTTCTCATTTACATGTTTCTACCCTGTTCTGATTCTGAAAAGCAGTGATTTTTTAGCATGTTTGTGGTTTTAGGCGTACGTTCACAAGAGCGTGATGGAGGAACTGAAGAGGATCATTGACGACAGTGAAATCACCAAGGAAGACGATGCACTGTGGCCTCCTCCAGACAGGGTGGGCAGACAGGTGTGTACCGTCCACTGCCATATTTTTAAAAAAAAAATATATATATATACGCTTTCTCTTTATGTACAGTGCGAAGAGAGGAGAGTAGTCATTTGCGTTGGGACAGGGAATGTTTTGGAAAACCACCGATTTCAGCTTTTTCCCATTGCTCTGATTTTTCTCATCTAGGAATTGGAGATTGTCATCGGTGACGAACATATCTCATTCACAACTTCCAAAATTGGGTCTCTGATCGATGTCAACCAGTCTAAGTGAGTATAGTTCATCAGTGTGTAGTTAGTTATTGTGCATGGCCTGCAGTTCTGACAGTTAATGATAGTGTTACCTAGAGTAAACACATCTCCACACTTTGGGACCATAGTAAACGTAACTACTAATGAACATGAAATCCATATTTTACGGGGTTTTTTGTTTGTTTTAAAAAAAAAAAAAATCCATGATAACACTTGGCCCAAGTCCATATATGGTATTTTTTAAATTATTATTTATTTATTTATTTTCTGAGCCCGGTTATTTATATAGCAGCCTTATAACTTCTGCCTAATCTGTTTAACATTCATAAGAGTTAATGTATGGGTATTGGTTAACTTCTAGGATTGGGAAAATGGTCTTTAATCTGGCCTAATCAAGTATGATTTTCCCACTATAATTAAACTTTCCCCCTGGCAGTGGTGGCACACACGTTTGTGTTTGGCAGATGTTCTATAGAGAAATAAAAAAAAAAATAAAAAAAAAACAGAATTAAATGCACACATCATCTAAGTTTTATAGCAGCCTTTAGACACAGCATCACACGTTCAAGCATTAGCTACCCTGTGCAGCTACTTGCATGTGATTTTTTTTTGTTTGTTTTTTTTCTTCTCTTTTAAATGTATGACACAACTGAATGCTCCAAGTGAGAGCGGTGACTGGTGTAAAAGGGAAGCTGGTTGCAACCTGCTGTGCATGCAGCGTTGCTGCTTTTAGTATAAAGTGGAACTACCTGATTTGTGTGTATTGTAATATGATACTTTTGTACTAAATATTGGATATGTTTTTTTTTTTTTTGCTTCTACAAGTTTCTTATCTGACCACCTGTATGCACAAGAGTAAAAGCCGCTAACTCCTGAGATTTCGTTTTCTTTTGGTCCCATTGCATCACCTATCTTGGTGTGCAAGTTAGTGCTGCTCTCTGCACATGTGGACATGGGGCATAACAAACATGCAAAAAGTATATTTTTATATTCAAATACTGGCCCTTCAAACATTTACCCAAGTATTGAACTACCCATGCACATCCCTGTCACATAGTGATCAAATTAAGAGTGAAATTAGGTGGGTTTTTACATAAGGAAATAAATTACAGAATATGAAAAAGGCTATGTCTCTGGATTTGATTAAATGTTTAAACTGTTGCCACATGAGAAGCACCTACTTGGAAACTCATAGACCCATGTAAACTCATTAGGACCTGTATGTTAAAATGAACTGAACATTATGCAGTGTTTTATGTTTTGAAGCAGTACATATTTAATCATCATGATTAAATATTTGTGGTTTTCTTCCCTCTCAGGGATCCAGAAGGCCTCAGAGTGTTCTACTACCTGGTACAGGATCTCAAGTGTCTCGTCTTCAGTCTCATCGGCCTCCATTTTAAGATCAAGCCAATCTAAGTTCAACAGTTTCTACAGAGTTAATTTAGTTCGTTTAACACTTTCAGCGTTTTGTACAGTAATTTCTGGCTTGCCTGCTGTTTTCCTTTTTTAAATAAAACATTGTCAATTTCAGAAGTATGAAACATTTGTGTTCTAATATGAAGAACTATCACTGCTGCACAAGCATCCCGCTCAGATAAGAGCAAAAGGTGTTCACTGTGTATTTCTCTATGTTCTTGCTAAACCAAAAGCAGCACCTGAATGTTACTTTAAAAAAGAAGGGGGGGAAAAAAAAGGCATCATTCCTCTTGTTCAGTCTTGGCAGTAAAGTTATTTACCCTTAAAAACTTGCATTTTGAGGGATTTGAACCAAATCATAGAACTCTTTGCACATGTACTATATAGGATAGAAATTATTTTAAATAATGTGAACATAAAGAAGTTGGGATTCTTTTGTCAGTCCCTCCAGGATTTTGCGATTGCAGAAATTGACACAATCAAGGAAACTCTGCAGAATTCAACGGAGCTTCCAATTTTTCAGAATTACCGCAGATTTGGACCAAGACACGTCGTGTGACATCACAACACGCATTCGGCCAAAGCCTCCTTCGATTCACACGCGCTGAACATGAGTACAGCTAAAAGGTCTCATTTACCAACAAACATCACTGCAAAAGAATTGTGCAAAACAATTTCGTGCAATTGCAATTTTGCCAATTAAAGTGGTTTTCTGCAAAAAAGCACAAAAAACTGCAAATTGCTTTGCAAATTTTGAAAACACCACACCAAAATCAAGCATTTTTAGTTGCAACAATCACAAAAAAAATTGAAATCCTGTATGGACTTATGTTTTACAGCTACAGATTTAGATAGTGTGTACTCATCCCAAAATGAACATTCATTTGTCCTGTACATCTTTGCAGAAGGTTTTAATAGATTAATTGGCAGAACCGACAGTCCAGAGGAGCTGATCTACTCAAACAACTGCAGACAAAGAACTATACATTGATGAGAACATTAACCTCTGAGCACTCTAAAATGAGTCCTTTTGATGATTCCTCAAAGCCCATTCTTGTTTTTGTACACTTAGCTGGATTTAATTGGCTTTCCTTCAAGAACTGTAAAAATGTCCTCCAGAGACTTGTGAACACATCTGAGAAATTCATGGACGTTCCTGGCGGGGTAGCTGGAAACATTGCAACCGATCCAGTCGTCATGGACACCGTAGCCCACTCCAAAGCCATCTGGGACCACGGGGGCAAAGCCACCCAAACTGACAGCAGGGCTAGTGAGCGTGCTGGTGGACAGGATGTTGTGGTTTATGGCTGCATAAGCTGGATCCTGGTACAGACTCGGCATAGGCATTCCTTTAGAATTTGCCAGGTAGCGTAAGGCAAAAAGATGCCTGTCAAATCCTTGTCCTAGTTGGAAAGATAGAAAGGTTACAGAAAATTTAAGATCAGCGAGGGGTGCACACTAAGACAATAGTTTTTCCAAACAAATTTAGATCTGATTTAATGGCTTGCGTGATATCAGACAGTTTCAATGTTTTTGAGAAGCCTGTTTCCCCTAAATAACTTAAACGTGGACATCATCTACATTACACAACTGGCTATTTGCTGAACAAGAGGAATGGAGCAACAAAGATCAGATTTTTAAACAGGAACATCCTTGCCCTCAATATGACAAAGTATTTCATTGCTTTGGCTTATAAAACACCAATTTTTTCAGTTGCAATGAATTCATGTTTTACTCAGTATGTCTACATTTATGTGAGCCTGATCTGTCACCCCTCCAAAGGGTCATCTAACAAACCTCCACTGCACTAATACTGTAAGGGAGCAGCCACTAAGATGGATTCAGAGGGCAAGTGGACAAGGCCATGTTTAAAAAAAACAAAAAAAAAAACAGTTCCGATGGCACTCACCCATGGCTGCCTCCTTTGTGAGCTGCCCATGGTATTTGGAGCAGGCATCCAGCAAACCTGTGAGCTGCTCCACATTGTGCTGACCCGGCTGTTGAACAAAGGCTTTGGCACAGCGCTGTGTGTATATACTGGCAGGTCGGATGGTCTCTGTGCGGCCATGTTTGAAAGCTGCAGTGCTGCAGGACTCATATGTAGCTACGGTCTGCCCATACTGCCGCAGAAATCCCATCTGGAAAGCCAGCTGTGCAATGGCATCAGGGCTGAGCTGCTTCTTCTTTAGCTGCTCTTTCCCCCCTTGCTTGAACTCCAAGGCATCAATGGTAAGCTTCGAGACAGCAGCCTGGAAGTTCTCTTTGGCTTTTCTTATTCCTTGTTCCAGTTCAGCGTTTAGCTTGAATTCCAGCCTCCGGACAGCAGAAGCTGAATCTACAGCAGCAGGTTGGGTACCAGGACTGATCTGTGGTGTCTCTGCGGTGTCTTTGAAGACTTCATTTTGGAAACGGAGGACAGCCACACCATCACCCCAAGAGTGCTCAAAATTAATGGCTGCTTGTCCATCTTTGGCCAGGATGATACTAAATGACTTGTCATACCATCGGTTGCAGCCGTCCCCATGAAGCATATTGTGGGAGATGTGTATATGATCACGCATTTCCTCCTCATCAAGACACAGGCAGAACAGAGCATTGTCCACTAAACCTAGAGCCTCACCATTCCCTGCCTGTAGAAGCTTCTCCCTTAGTCCAGCCCAAACGTCCCTGTTCTCACTTGTCAGAACACCCAGAGGAAAAGCAGGAGCTGGTTTTGTGTCTGCAAGGATGTATTTGAGGTGTGAAAGGATTTCTGCAGGTTTCACCAGATTACCATCCCTATCCAGTGCATCAAATATATACATATTTCCTCTTCTCATGACAAGCACATGGCGACCTTTCTGGTCAGTGAAGAGCTCATCCCGCTTGGGTTTGGGGATCCGTGTAGAGTTGAAGAGACGGAAGTACTGAGACATATCCAGAGGATAGGCATTCACCATATAGGCTCCAAACCATGAGATAGAGGAGGGCACCCATCGGATGAACTTCTTAAAGGTATCAGTGTTGCTCTTGGCAGGGTTTAGGTGGAACACCTCTGGTTCAAGGAGACCAGCACGTAGGGTCTTCATAAACCGAACCGCAGAACACACCATGTTAGCAGACCGATCAAGCTGGTTATTGTACTCAGGTTTGGGATCAGGGTTGAATGACATAAAAGGATTAAAGTTCAAGACCACAGACTCACGCGCAGATAGGTACATGTCAAACCACGGACCTGGGAAAACAAAAAAGGTTTTTTGTACACAAGTAGGACAGAAGCTTTATCTAATGTGTATTTCACCGTAAAGCCAGGTTTATACTGTACAATTTTTGTGTGATGTGCTGTGGTCATGGCCAATTAGTGCTGCATTTGTCTTAACTCAGAAGTAGAAAGTCTGAACTAGGAATTATCTCATTTTCGACCTACAAAGTGGGGAAAAAACATAAACACCTCCATGAAAGTATGTTTTGTTAGCAACAAGGTAGCCAGCAAATCATGAGTTTATGTATTTACTTTCTCAAAACAGTGAACTGTATGGTCAGTGTTATAGATTTAACCAACTAATGTGTCTATGTTGATTGATCTAAAGTAGTGTTATGCGTTTATTTACTGTTGACTTTCTGAATAGGAATTCCAAGTTGATTCCAGTGTCCAAAATTAAAATCACAGTGTGTGACTGCTACTATAATGCTGGTCTAAACACCACCAATAGGAGGATGGTATATGATGCCAAAACTCACAGGACAGCTGCAAATATAGTAGTGACAATAGTAAAACATAAATGAAACATGTTAAGGACAGAAAAATATCCTTATGGTTTCAAGCTCAATGTTTCTCAACAGAATGTTTCTGTTGCAAGCCTATTTTCTGCAGGAGCCCGGATCACACTGATTGATGATGTAAGCATGATGTAAGTCTATCATTAGAGGATCTTTATCATATAATATAACATGGAGAACACGTTATCACATAGTCTGTTACAGAATTCAAGATTTTCAAGATTTTATTGGGATCATCTTGTACAGTGTGACAGGTAATAATCTTAAAAGACTGTAAACGTGCAATGTAAACCTGTGTAACCCAGACATATTATTCACTCACACTGTGAATTATGGGTCATGTGTCATTTGTTTTATACTTTTTTATTTAAATTATGCTTTCCCTAAACAAATCACGGCCCTCTTTCCCAGAAGTATCGTAAAGTTATCATTTTAACTAGAAGAAAACGTGTTCAATATGATGCCCGCTTGACCAGTTAACAATAATCCTTGTGAATTGTGACTGGGATTTATGAATAAGAGTAGCCTGCACGTTCTCACCTGAAATATAGCTGGTGTGCTTGTTCATTTTGTCCTGGGCCACAAGCTCCTCGTGTAACTGCTTGCCGATCCCATTCTGGAATTCACGAGCCAGTTTCTCTGTTTTACTGCACACACGGAATTCACATATACATACACGGTCTCTTTTATACCTGAGAATATCAGTATGATTAGTTGGTATCACTACCTACCTGTACTGTTCCTCATTTAACAGGGGTTTCTGAGCTGCCAAATATCTCCGTATTGTGTCCTCCAGCTTCGGAACTGGCAATCTATCAATAACATAATTGGAAAAAAAAAAAAGAGTATCAGATGTGTGTATTTTATTTGAATAAAATGTCCTTCAGTGGATCCTTCTATGTAAATAGGGCACCAGTTTATAACACTCCCGCCCCCCTATGAGTTTACATTGTGCTCTTTCACCTAGATTTTTCAAAATGGCACAGCAGAACTTGACTGCCATAATACATGTACATGAATCAGGAGACCTGTAATGTGGTCAGCACTGTTACTGTACTGAACTAAACTGTAGTTGATAAAATGGCTTTGTGTGGTGCAATTTTCCATGAAGCTTTACTTACCTCGGTAAACTTTTCTGGTAGTGCATACTCGGAACAATACTTCCGTGCAAATATTCGGATCCTTCATATTTACTGCTGTATGGTCGATGATTTGCAGTTAGCGCCGACCATGCAGAAGTAGTCCTCAATGTCAGGGGCTTCAGTGTTGTGTTTAGTTGAGAAGAAAAAAGATATGCCATGTCTATTTAGCTAGCTCGATAAGTAGTAACGTTTGCAAGACGATATTAACCGAGAAAACCAACTGCTGGTGGTTAACACTACACTGACAGACGGTTGCTTATTCAAAGAAGGTTACTGTTGTTTTGGAAACGACGAAATGTGACGTTTTGTGCCCTTAAAGATACACCTGTGTCCACACAGACTACGTACTATCTGTGGAAGTAAGGTCATATATGAATTAACTTGACCACTTTGTTATTTGATAGGAAAATTGTCCTATCTACAAAATGTCAAATTCTGACTTGAATTCTAACTCTAACCCGAATCTTTCTGGATATAAAACAGATCCCCGGCTCTATTTATCTCTTATCCAGTTGTCACTTCCGCGAGCCAAAGTCACTCCGCGCTTCTGAATCTGATTCGCTGCACGAGTGCTGAAATAAAAGTCCAAAACAAATCTCTAGCAAAAATGCCCTAAAATGATCTCTGTTATTGAAAGTTTACTTCTAGGTTTGATTTCGTTTATTCCTCTTCCTTTCTTTACTGCATTTTGTACTTATGTACGTGTTTGTTTAATGCAATGCAATTTTGTTTAATTTCGCAATTTGTGCTATTTCACACTAAACAAAAAAAAAAAAACTCCCATTGTTTAAATAATGAACAATTTTATCTACGCCTTCAATATTCTATAATATGCGATGCTCAGTGAGAAGCATAAAGTGTATACACGGTTGTCATTGTTGTGCGACGCGCATTTTTCCATAGTAAAAGTCCGCAAGCATTTAATAGCAAATGACAGTTCTGAGATAGAAGTATTATTTTCTACAATTTCAGCTTTTTTTTTCTTTTTTTTTCTTTTTAAATAAATATACTGAAAATAAATATATAACTCAGGTGTGGCGGAGACAGCTGACATCCTGTTGTATTGCACCCCTTTATAACAGTTTTTAAAATAAGATAATTTCAGTAGCATGCCCTTCATGCCCTATATTACCACAACCAATTGCTATATACTATAGGACTATAGGCGGTTTATTTTAAATAAATATAGATTTTAACCACATTGATTTTAATATTGTATTATAATATTTTAGAAATGTCAATAGCATTTAAGAAACTGAAATTATTAGAATTGGGGTGCAAATTTTTTTGTAATAAAAAAAATAATTGTGTGCATATATATTGTTGAATGCTCTGTTGTCTCTATATGATTCTTGCAAATGTACTTGTCTAAATAAAGTGATTCTCAGTATGAACTACACATACTTTGGAGTTTTGATTTATACCGTATGCATGCATTAAAGCTTAGACTTAATTAGAGCACTGGTCGATTAAATTTAACAAAGTGGTTTTGTCAGATTTATTATTAAGTTTTAGGACGGTGAAAGTGTGACGCAGACTGAACGCCCGTCATCAAGCAAAGTCTCGGAAACGCAATAAGTTTTCAACACGCGTCCACACACACGCGCGCGCGCGCGGGGTTGACTGGACCAGAAGCAGTGGAAGCTTGGCGTCTGTTCTGATTGGTTGAGTGATGAACAGCTCTGAAGTTGATTGGATGTTGGGTTTCTGAGATTACGTGGTGGTCTGCAGCTCATCCTCAACTGAGCGCCTCAATGGAAATTAGGCACATCGGGATAAGAGCGTCGTCGGGACCAAATGTGTGAGGCTGTATAATTCACTAAACTAAACCGAAACAGGACTGGACATTCTCCATCACTTCGACCAAACCAAACTGAGTGACAAATCTGTGTAAGCAAAAAATATGATACGTTTTCTAGACTGAATGGTGCATTTCGGACTCGTTCACAGAGCTCCTAGCGAGGATGCTAATCCTCTGGTTTTCACCTACCTTTATAACGGATATTACATTACGCTTACTGACTAAGCAGTTATACTTAATTTAATAGAATTCAAGGTTATTAATTCAGCAGATAGTGGTTATTGCAAGCGCATGCTGGCTATGCTGTTTACATTGAGGAACAGAATAATTATTTACACGAAGCACTGAATATCATTTCCTTCTGTATAAGCGTATTACATTGGTTATGAAGTGATGGCTTATATATATATATATATATATATATATATATATATATATATATATATATATATATATATATATATATAAAATGTGTATAGTGTACTATGGTACTGTACCCTTTGGAATGTAGCCTGTGTGTTGGAGGAAGACTGTTTAAGTAGTTGTTCTGGTAATATGGAAATGTGTGACATTCATTCATATCTTTAGTAACCACTTTATCCTGGTCAGGGTCACAGGGGAAACACTGAATGGGATACCAGTCCATCGCAGGGCACCACGCACACACTCATTCATACACTCATTCACACCTAGGGCAATTTAGTATAGCCAATCCACCTAACGGAATGTTTTTGGGAGGAAACTGGAGAAACCCAGGATCACACCCGGGACCCTAAAACTGTCAGGGAGCAACACTACCCGCTGTTGTGTGGCATACAGTTATATCGAAGTTTTTGTCTCTCAGCCCACAAAGACTTGGTGCACAGTCTAAAGGCTATGTACACATCTGCCCCCACAGAGCCCTGATCTCAACATCATCGAGTCTGTCTGGGATTACATGAAGAGAGAGAAGCAACTGAGGCTGCCTAAATTCACAGAAGAGCTGTGGTTAGTTATCCAAGATGTTTGGGCCAACCTACCTGCCGAGTTCCTTCAAAAACTGTGTGCAAGTGTACCTAGAAGAATTGATGAATTGATGCTGTTTTGAAGCCAAAGGGTTGTCACACCAAATATTGATTTGATGTAGATTTTTTGTCTGTTCACTCACTTTGCATTTTGTTAATTGACCAATATAAACTATTAACGCCTATTTTTGAAAGCATTCTTACTTTACAGCATTTTTTCCCACAGCTGCCTAAAACATTTGCACAGTACTGTATATATATATATATATATATATATATATATATATATATATATATATATATATATATATATATATATATATATACATACACATACAGTACTGTATATATATATATATATATATATATATATATATATATATATATATATATATATATATATATATATGTAAGCTAAGTATGAAAAACTTTGGAAGACATTTTGCTAAAAAGTGTTAATTGCCCCTATGTATGGAGACTTTTGGGACACCCTGTATTTTTAGTGATTTTTAGTGATATCAAACTGATTTCATCTTTCTCTCAGCAGCTGAAGGAAGGCCATGGGGGCTCTCAGCCGGCAGCAATTCTTTCAGGAGCTTCCTTTGGGCTGCTTGCTTCCAACTGCCCAACAGGGTCTGCTGCAAGTGTGGCAGCTGCTGATCATGTGTTTAGTATGCAGACTGTTGTGGAGAATTGGTAAGATCAGTGATTGAGGTGGGGATGATTTACATAAACAACAGTGTCTATATGGAGAGGTTGAATTAGGATTTTGGATATGGGGGAGTCCTACACCTTTTTGCTTCTGTATAATTCAGTTTGTGCATTATTATATGGATCTCACAACACATATATCATGGAAATGAGATTATATTATCTTAACATATCTGTTTCTGTCCTAAGGGTTTAATTTAATTAACCATGGCTGAGTTGACCAAAATAATAAAAATTTATTTTTATATATATATATATATATATATATATATATATATATATATATATATATATATATATATATATATATATATATATATATATATATAATATTTTGGTCAACTGTTATCTCCTGTGTATATACATAAATAAATTCAATGAATCAAGAGCTGTTTTGCAGCTGAAATCCTGCAGTGCCCGCAAGGTCCCCCTGCTCAAGAAAGCACATGTACAGGCCCGTCTGAAGTTTGCCTGAATGATTCAGAGGAGAACTGGGTGAAAGTGTTGTGGTCAGGTGTGGTCAGATCTCTTTGGCATCAACTCAACTCGCTGTGTTTGGAGGAGGAGGAATGCTGCCTATGATCCCAAGTCATAACACCATCCCCACCATCAAACATGGAGGTGGGAACATTATGGTTTGGGGGTGTTTTTCTGCTAAGGGGACAGGACAACTGCATCGTATCAAAGGGACGATGGACGGGGCCATGTACCGTCAAATCTTGGGTGAAAAACTCCTTCCCTCAGCCAGGGCATTGAAAATGACCTTAATGACTTGGAGAGGATCTGCAAAGAGGAGTGGGACAAAATCCCTCCTGAGATGTGTGCAAACCTGGTGGCCAACTACAAGAAACGTCTGACCTCTGTGATTGTCAACAAGGGTTTTGCCACCAAGTACTAAGTCGAAGGGGTCAAATACTTATTTCACTCATTAAAATGCAAATGAATTTATAACTTTTTTGAAATGCGTTTTTCAGGATTTTTTTGTTGTTATTCTGTCTCTCACTGTTAAAATACACCTAGCATTAAAATTATAGACTGATCATTTCTTTGTCAGTGGGCAAACATACAAAATCAGCAGGGGATCAAATACTTTTTTCCCCCACTGTGTGTGTGTGTGTGTGTGTGTGTGTGTGTGTGTGTGTGTGTGTATATATATATATATATATATATATATATATATATATATATATATATATATATATATATATATATATATATATATATATATACACTAAATACTACTAAATTGTTGCTTATTTTGCAGTTGCTTATTTTCTACATTACAATAACAATATTATTATTATTACAATAACATTATTTTCTAAATTACAATAACGCAAAATATCTTGTTTGCTTACTATGGCTTAATCTGTGTCTGACTTCAGCATGGGATCTCTCTCTCTCTCTCTCTCTCTCTCTCTCTCTCTCTCTCTCTCTCTCTATCTCTCTCTCTGTCCGTGTCTTTCTCACTACTGACAGGTCGCCTGCCTGCATACATAAAGCACCTCAGCACAATTGCATGTGGCTTTTACACCCTCTACCTGTTCTTTGGGTTGCACATGGTGTGGGTGGTGCTGCTCAGTCTTCTCTGCTACCTCATCCTCTTCCTGTGCCGCCACTCCAGCACTCGCGGCCCCTTCTTGTCTATCACAGTCCTCATCTACCTCGTGCTGGGGTGTGTGACATGCAAAATATTTACATGCATTTCTGTTATAGAAAATGTACAGTGTACCTTTTATGATAACTAAACGATGCTCCTTATTGTACCATAATATCCTCTCTACTTTTTCTATAGACAACACCACATTTTTATAGGATGTTTATATATTATATATTTTCTTAAATAATTCTGCAGTGACCAGTAAAATATTGCACACATATGTCTACACATTGCCTAGTAGAAATCTACAATCTTTTTCAGGGAGCTGCATATGATGGACACAAACAGCTGGCACAAAATGAGAGGTCAGTTTATAATGCTAAATATACTATTAACAGTGCTATTTGTGATAGTCACAATTACAAAATGGTGTCCTTTAACTGCTTGGAAATTATTCTTGAAGCAAACAATAGAAAAATCATTTGTAATGTTATAGTAATTGATAGTAATGAATTACATTGGGACTGCCAACTCTATAGAAATACAAATATTAATGCCTGTCATGTCTACTTAGGTTCCCAGATGGTAGTTGCCATGAAGGCGATCTCTCTTGCCTTTGACTTGGACAAAGGCAAAGTGGAAAATGTCCCATCTCCAATAGAGTTTATGGGCTATATTTACTTTGTGGGAACTGTCATATTTGGGCCCTGGATCAGCTTCAGCAGCTACAGGGAGGCCGTAGAAGGAAAAGAGCTTGTGAGTCACTGAATCACTGTAAAAGCCTTTCCTAACAACTCCCAGTCTCTGTATGAATGCAGTTTTAAAACTCAAGCCTGTCTTCAACAGAGTTTCTCCTGGTTGGTGAAGGTGGCCAGCAGCTGGATAAAGAGCCAGTTATGCCTAGTGATCTCCAACTGTGTCGCTCCTTACCTCTTTCCCTACTTCATCCCTGTCTTTGGAGACAAACTACTAAAAAAGTGAGTCGATACTACATCTGCTCATGGTGTGGGACAACAGAAATAACAAAATGGAATAATTAAATGGAATTGTGTTGGTTTCATATATCATGTCATATACATAATCATAGTTATACTATATTATATGGTGCATGTTTTTTTCTGTCAAAATCATAAAAGGTTATGAAGCAGTAAAACACACAGAGTATGTTTAGGTGTTAAACCGCTGTAACATTTTGTTGCATACAGTTCTTGTGGTGCTTTTCATTTTGATCTTATCTTCTCTTATCTTTATTTGATCTTATCTAATTATTATTACTGCCCTTCCCCCAGTAAGAAGAGGCGAAAGAACAGGTAATCTTTCCTTGTACTACATTTACTTTATATTGCATATTTAATTGTGAACACAACAGAATCTGGAAATACAGGTATAAATTGCACAAATAGATATGTGAAGGTGAATGGTATGAAAAAATGTATTATGTTTCCAGAGAGACTATTCGATCTAGAGCAGCACTATACAAGATTTTGGTTAAAATCATTAATGCTCTTCAAAAAAAAAAAAAAAAAGCATAGTTGTCCATGTATTATTAAGATGCCCAATTCTATAGAAAGAAATTAAACTGTTAAGGTAAAATGGTTTAGCCAATTTTTGGAAAGAGACCATATAATCTGTCTCTTGAGGCATAGTCAATGCTTAAATATATATCTTGATTCTGAAATGAATCAAATTAATAATTCCGTGGGGTTTTTTTTTAAGTCTGAATTTCTATTGTGTGACTATGCAGAATTTACTATGCATAGTAAGTCTGTGAGTCTCACTTTTCTTAGTGGCAGCTTCTGTTTTAATGTTTTTCCTCATTTCTAATAATTTATCTAATTTCCTTTCACTCTGCTGCTTCTCAGAGGTTTTGTTGCAAGGTAACACTTTTTAAGTATGATTCAGATTTGTTTCCTTTCTCTATTTTCACTTAAGTAACTCAGATAACCATTGTTTCTCATGTCTATGGTGCCTTCCATTTTCCCTGTCAGGTGGTTGATGGGCTATGAACACAGCATGGGTTTCCATTTTAGTAATTATTTTGTAAGCTATCTGAGTGAAACCACAACCACATTATCAGGTGCAGGTTTCACAGACGAGAAGGACCATCTCAAGTGGTTTGTACAAACACAACTTACTACTACACAAAATAACACTGCACCCTGGTTTTAGCTTAAGTGCATCTTGCTGTCTATCTGTCCTAATTAATCTACTCTTTGTTTGACTGATTCTGCAGGGATCTTACAATGGTTAACCCACTAAATGTTGAGTTTCCGAGGTCTGTGTCAGAGGCTGTTATTTCCTGGAACCTGCCTATGTCTCAGTGGCTCAATATTTGTAAGTTTGAGTTAATAGTTGACGTTGGATTTTTCAGCTCATGGCATAATGTCATGTTTGCTGTAGTGTGTTTAACTGCAATTAGTGTTTTAACTTTAATATGATTTTGTCTGTATATTCAGATGTATTCAAGAAGGCTCTCAAATTTGGGACATTTCAGGCCATCCTCATCACGTACACAACCAGCACTTTGCTGCATGTGAGTCTCTGCAGCCTCTTTTGGCCATGTCACTATGACAAATCCTCAGTGTTCTCAACATCTAATTTTGTGATACCTGCTTACCTGCTGTTATTTTAATGTGATACCTTCAGGGATTAAGCTTTCACATTGCAGCCGTGTTATTTACCCTCGCCTTCATGACATATTTTGAGTATGGTGAGTATCTACAGTATATTTTACCTGTAGTGCTATTTATTTATAAACCTTTTATTGTATTTGTAATTAAAATAAGATCAGATAAAGTATTTATTTTAATTAAATGTTCTGTATTGTGTCTCATTAAATGTTCTGTATTGTGTATGTGTATAGCGTGGCAGTTGTTCAGTATTTGACTGTCATCTTAATCTTTGCAGAGTTGAGGAAAAGACTGTCCATCATCCTTAATGCGTGTGTCCTTTCCAAGAGATGTCCATCAGACTGCAAACATCAAAACAAGAAGGTGGGGCAAAGGTTTTATATAAGACTGGCAAGTTCAATTCATATCCAAAGTAACATAATGTATCTTTGCTCTAATAAAATTTAAAATGCTTGTGCTGCAACTCTTTTGGTGTTTCTTTTCTAAAGCAAACGTAAAGCTACTTACAGAATGTGTTCTAAAATAATATACAGTATTTCAATAATAATATTTCAGAATATTATTAGTTTCAGAATAGAACTTATGAAAGATATTAATGGTAATTGAGTTAGGGGTTGTGTAAACTAGTCGAATAATAAATTCTCTAGTCACCATTGTGGGGAGCTGTTGACTATGATATTGATGCAGCCAGTGAAGAAAGCAGGGTAAATGTACTTCATTAGTCTGAAAATATTTCAGGCTAAATGAACCCAGTTCTACAATTAACTGCACATTGTGTAAGACTACATTGGGAAAAGTCATTGTGGAACTCATATCAATTTTATGATTAAATAGAGGTGTATGTGGGACTATTTTTTTAATCCCACTTATGTCCACTATGTCCGACCAGTCTCTCGTTCGCCTACAGTTATTTTGTTTTTGTATCCATCCACAATAGCTTCCAATAAAATATAAACAAATAAATTATTTAAACCACGGCAACCATTACTAAAGATGAGTCAATGGACGAACACATGAGTAAATCCAAGTTTACACTGCAAGGTTAATCAATGTGGCCTTTCTTCATATCTGACCACCTGCACATGGCATGAAAGTGATTTTTTTTGTGGCTGGATCCCATGGGATCCCCATCCCAATGCACATCTCTAGTTCAGAGTTCCATGTTCAATGCTTCAAGTGTCTAAAGGTTTTAAAATAGTGTAATATGATATGTTATGTGTTATAATATGATATTATAACATATGTTATAACATAATATGTTGCACTGACTTATTCATTTTTGTCTCCAACAGTGTAAACTAAAGAAGCATTGAAGCTGATGGTATAATTTGTAGCTTGTGTATGGCTCTTAATTGAAGTGCAGTTTAACACGTTATTTGCTGTTGTTTATTAGCCTTTAACTGCACTAACATAATAGCCCAAAAATAGCAATGCCCTGAATCAGCTTTTGCTTTAAAACTATGGAAAAGATCATTAGTCATGGTGACTCACTGCAACAGAGGAACATTTTTTTCTTCTTTGACTCTATAATCATAATTTTTTCATTGTCCTCAAAACATCCTGCACAATGATTGTACTAATAAGCATGTCTGCTATTTTCTCTCTTATTCTCTCTAGGCATTTTGGGTTTATTTTATTAATGGAGCATTTAGTGTACTAGCAGTGCTGCACCTCACCTACTTGGCCTCAGTCTTTGGCTCCAGCGCTGATGATATAGACTCAGTTGAGGTAAAACATTCTTTTTTAGCAGAATGTTTCGAACACAAATGTGACCTATGGTAATACATAGCAAACATAAAATGATCAAACTCTGAGCACTTTCATAATTTGGTCCACAGGATGGTATGGCCAGTCGTACTATTCATAAATGGAGTGAACTGAACTGGACGAGTCACTGGCTGACCTTTGGCCTCTGGGTTGTATACCGCATTATTATGTAAACACAGACTAAAAGATTAAATGGACAGGGAGCAAATAACAAACCTATAGATGATTTATCATTCACATCTGCAGTGGTGGAAGCCAAGCTCCTCATGACTTCACTGTGAATTCCTCATGCACTGGAGGACTAGAGAACAAAACCTCCAACAAATCTGGACTTTATCTGATCATCAGTACAACTGTAGTCCGGATGCTGTGGCACTTGTGCACCATACAAGTGTCTCTGTGGCTTCTTTACACATTTAAAGCCCACATCATTCTTCCAAGAGCAAGCAGCAAGAAACTGAAACTGACTTCATTCATTTTATGTATATGTAATATTACATATTTATATTGTTATAGTATATATATATATATAATGCTACCTGATTGGATGATGACAAAATTATTTTAATCAAAGGACACTGTATTGCACATACACTTTTAAAAAGTAATCTCATTTGAACTTTACATAGATGAAGGAATTTAAGTTTGTTTGTTTGTTTGTTTTTTAAAAAAGCAGTCTTGGTTAGTTAAACTAAAAAAAATTACCATTGATTTACACTCCTCCTTAAGTGGAACCATATCATTCCACCAGTGATTTTGGAGGAACACTAGAACCCATTCCCAGATGTACATGGAATCAATCTGGCTGGCTTTGATATTGTTTAGGGTCAGCTAGGGTGATTTTCAAAGGCAAAGTAAAATAAAATCAGTTAAGTAATGGTTTGAATTGTAGTCCACAGTTTGAATAGCTTAAAATACTGGTGCAGTAGTGCAAATCTGTGCAAGTTCATGTAAAAGGGTAATACCATAAACAAAAACATTAAAAGTGCAATAATTGAAACCGAAAGCTCAGCACATGTAGTATTATCTATACTTATCCACCAACTGTGTGCAAACATCAGCTAGACTTTATGACTTAAATGAGAATTTTAAAAATCTAGTAGGAATTAGTTTTAGTGTTTCGGGAGAGTAGAAAAAAACAAATATCTTACAGTTAACCACAGCACATATCATACTGTGTTTCACACACATTGTTGCCTGTATTTGCCCATTTAAAGAGTATTGGATTTATTTTTAATATGACCATGAGCCAGTGCAGATTCTAGTTTGTATTTCATAATAATGTGAAACTACTCAAATATTGGACTTTTATAGGATTTCATTAGATATTTAAATGTCTATTCAATAGTAAATTATTGCAGATCTTATTATTTGATTTCTCTTTGTTATTCTTCTGTTCTTCCTCTTGTTCATTTATTTGCATAGCTGTAGTTCAAACTTTATTATCATGGTAGATTAGATCGATCAGCTGATTCATATTAGGATGTGCCAAATGGAGCAATCAGCTCATTAATATTTAATCATTTTCCCAAGCTACAGTATATGTGTTTTTATAATCTTTGTATGATGATTTGTCTATCCAGTATTCATTAGCATTCTTATTTATAATCTCCTTTTGGTAATAAACAATAAATAAAGACTTTATATTACATACAAATATTTTGTGTGTTTGTTTGTTGGAGGAAGAAAACGCTAAAACTGGCTCTATCAAATGGCTCCATCATCAAGGGTCAGTTTTGGACCTCAGGACTGCTGATGGCTGGATAATTTTGTTCGGCAGAGTGTTTCTCAACCCAGCAGTGACACTGAGGTGGTTAATAATCCCAGCAACACACTCCTGTGCTTGATATATTCCTACCTATACAAGATGCATACACACTGGCATGTCGGTGTCACCACTGTGCTGCGAGTGATGTACTAGAAAATAATATCTGGTCATGTAAAACACAGGCTACTAACTCTGATCATGGAGTTCTCTGTGTCCTGTACATTTTAGTCTTTTCCTTGCTATAACACACCCACTTCAACTCAGGAAGTGCTGTTAATTAGCTTATTAATTGAATCTGGAAGCAGGGAAAACTCAAGCAGGGGATACTTCCACCTGTGACACAAGGCAATGGTTCTCAAGTGGCATCCATGAAGCATAACCAGAGGGTCCATGTTTTTAAAAAATATATTTATTTTTTATAGTTTCAGTGGTGAATGTGCATCCATCCATTTTCCGTACTGCTTATCCTACACAGGGTCACGGGGAGCCTGGAGCCTATCCCAGGGAACTTGGGGCACAAGGTGGGGGACACCCTGGATCACAGGGCACAGTCACACACATTGGACAATTTGGAAATGCCAATCAGCCTACAACGCATGTCTTTGAACTGGGGGAGGAAACCGGAGTACCCGAAGGAAACTGCAGAAGCACAGGGAGAACATGCAAGCGCCGCACACAGGGCGGAGGCGGGAATCGAACCTCCAACCCCGGAGGTGTGAGGCAAATGTATGCTTACCCTGGTGAAAATTGTCAACTTGGACCTTTTAGTTGTTCTGGAAAGTTCTGGAATAGAAAGCTCTATGTTTAAACAGACAAATATTATTGTCACATTTAACTAATGTTCATAAAAGTAAATGCGTTTGGAATTTATTTTCAGTCAAAGGGGACCCTGTCTGCGAAAATTTGGCCCTAATTTACGAATAGCAAGAAAAGCGACTGAACCTTCGTTTTTGTACCGCATGTAGTACTTTGACTGTCCGATAGGTGGCAGCAGCGCGTTACAGTGTTACGGTGCCTCGGATAGGGAACTGTGAAGGAGAAGTTCGTGGGCCATGTGGAAGAAGATGGCGTTGTCATCCCGTTTGTTTTTGTGCAGTCGCTTTGGCCGAACCGCAGGCGCTCTCCTGCTCATTAAGAAACAACCGACAGTCCCGCTTACCTGCAGATGTTATGTTGTCGTTAGCCACCGAAATCGTGAGTACAATAAATGTTGCCATGATTTGTAAATAAATAAGTACACACAGAGGTCACTAGTGAGCATTCCAGGCATCAGATCACTTGGTAACTTTCATTTTTAAAAAAAATACATATAAATACGTCTTTAATGCTCTTAGTTTTCTCTGCCGTTGATTTTTACCAAAAGACGTCCTTGTCTAGATTCGGCTGCTAATAAGCAGTGTTGAAATTGACGTCTCTATTAATTAAACAAGATCAAATCTGTAACTGTGACGGACAGCACGTCAGACTGACCTAAAGAGGAGGCTTGTCATCCCAAACAAATGACAATACAATCAGTTCTTGTTGAAGGTCAAGTGAAGCGAGGCAGAACTCGGTGCTTTTGACCTTTGGCTGATGTATAGGGTGACAGTGCATTCTGCCTGGTGTCCACACCACCAGGTGCCCTAGGCAAGATTTTAGCTGGTGCCCCTTGCATTGCAGCCAATTCCACCACCGATCATTGTGTTCATGCACTCACACAGAAGCTGCATTTAAAAAAAAAAAAAAAAAGTCTTAGAGATTTTCTTTATTTTAGAAACAACCCCCCCCCCCCCCAACCACACACACACTTGATGCCGCATCGCGGGGCTGTACTGAGGTAGAGAAGGTGTCTGCAGGTGGCCCCGGTTTTGCAGGGGTGGGATTCAAATATTTCAAAAGTGCATCTGAAGAGAGAACAGGAGTATATGGGTGTTATATTATATTAATTTAAAAAAAGCTGCTAATTGTGAAACAATATACAATAACAGCACTTGAGGGCAACAGAAAGTATAGGCTATGTAGTTATGTTGTTGTGGGGGCTTTCACTTTTTTGTTGTTGTAATATTTCGAATTAATAGTATTAAAATAGTATTAGAAAAAAAATATATCACTCACTCGTTTGGGCGCCCCCTATGGGTGGACGGCGCCCATAGCATTTGCCTATTCCGCCTGTGCCACGGGCCGGCCCTGCACACCACACTTATTTAAAAATGTACGACAAATGTACCACAATGGTTTAATTGATAACGCCTGTGTGAAATTACTACAAATCTCAAAATGATTAATATGTTATATCTGCATGTTAGATCTGTTTTTTTTTTGTTTTTTTTAACTTCAGGCTTCATTTCCTTTGCCAGAGTGTCTAGTGTGAAGCTGAAACTGTCTGTTTGTCCCGTTTCTTTTCCCATCCATCTGTCAGAGTTGCAGTTCAAACTGGATGAGCGTACGGCCCACAGCAGTCTTGATCTCTTCAAGAAAGACACAGGTGTGATTTACCGAATGCTGGGCCTAGACCCAAGCCATGTCCAGGATTCCCCTCTGCGTTTTCGGGACTGGGCCGTCGTGTTTGCCGACAGCCATGTTGACTCTGGACGTCACTACTGGGAAGTCACGGTTAAAAAGTCACAGGAGTTTCGCATCGGCGTAGCAGAAGCTGCGATGTCTCGTGACGAGTGCATTGGCACAAACTCGTCCTCATGGGTCTTCTCCTACGTGCACAGTAAGTGGTACGCCATGACCACCAACAAGCAGGTGCCTGTGTCGCTGGTGGGGAAGCCAGATCGAGTGGGGCTGCTGGTAGACTTTGAAGCTGGCAAGCTCATTTTAGTAGATCCTCAGATTGCAAAGGTGGTGCACTCGATAAAGACTCATTTCCCCTCACCAATCTGTCCAGCTTTTGCACTGTGGGATGGTGAAATGCTCACACACTCTGGGTTGGAGGTGCCATCAGGGCTTAATTAGAGTCCACACATGCCTCCTTCAACCTTTTTTTTTTTTTTTTGGATCAACATAGCAATAAGCAAAGTCTGTGTCCCAAGTAAAATGCAGTACCTCATGTCCCTGGAATATTCAGAGTTAAGTGTGAGACTAAGCAGATCTCCAAATAAACCTTGTTGGGATAAAAATGCTGATGAGCCATGGGACTGATTGTACATATAAATGAAACATTATTTGACACATTAATGCATGTAACATGTATCAACATTGATATGCTGCTATACAATGGGTTCAACAAAACTCTTACATCTTCTACTGTTTCCAGAAGATAAATGTATGGCAATGTACATACATATATACATATGTCTCTATTCATGCTATCTCTCAGTGCGCATTTTCACGATGCGTGTTCAATAAAAGAGACTGTTGCAGTGACCTATCTTTATTTTTTATTTAATTTGCTTAACTTTAAAATACATTTATTACATTAGACACTTAAGGTCTCATTGTTACTGTAATCAGTACAAACTTGTGTTTGGTCAATCAGAATTTGATTTGTATTTTATTTTTGAGCGTACAGATGGTATAGAATCAGTTGCTTTCATGACACTGACATTATATAGTTGGGTATAAACAATACATAGCCCTTAGGAATTCACTAAAGAAGTCAAACAGCAACTTCTTGACTGATGCTTAATACACTACACACAGTGCTTTATTGTAATAAATAAGAGAATATGCATTTTTTTTAAATATACATACAACCTTGCTGTATTATTAAATATACACAGAAATATGCACATATTTACAAACAAATGTACAACACCTGAATGTAGTAGTCTACATACCATATCTGTAAAGTGTTCGTCTATTTTAAATAAGTGAAACTGTTATATTATGGATTTATGGCAGAAGTTTTACTGTAAATTATGAAAGGTTTTAAGATTAAACCTTGTTATAGCAAGTGCTACAATGTTATACTTTAAATTAAGCTATTATTTACTGAATATTTACAGTAGCAAGCATTTTTTCTGACATTTACTTTAAAATGTGCAGATACTTGTGCAGATAAATAAGGTAAATAATTATAGTTCCAAAGACGTCAGGGCCACTGCACTATTTACTTCCATCACACCTAAGTCATGTTATAACAATTTCCTGGTGTCTTATTACATTACTCAGGTTTGTTGACTGCTGGCCTAGGGGAAAAGACTAAGGATTACACACAATCCTTACAGATGCAGCCTAATACATTGATTAATAGCTGTGTTCAACTGCATTGTTTGATCTAATATGAGAACTCAGCCTGAGACTAATCAGTACATCAGTATCAACAGGACACCGGTAATAACCATTCATCAAAATGGCAGCCTCCTAATGTATCATCTTACTATATCCCTCTCAGGAATGCATTTTCATTAAAATACTGGTGTCAACTATCACACAAACCTCTCTAGAGTCTCCATGTTCCCCAGATCGTCTGCATCCAGTGCTGCCTCACTGTGGGCTTGTGTGCTGATCTCCTCAGGCATCAGGGTGTGGGAGTAAATGCGCTGATATTCCTTTAACACCTCAACCACACTGTGCTGTCCAAATTCCTTAGCATCATCCAGGGGTGTGTTTCCCCACCTGAGCAACAGATACATAGATGAGTGGTCATTTTTATTATCACCATAAATGTGAGTATAAGATCAGAGAAAAGTGAGGTATGAAATCTTCACCTGTCCTTAACATGAGGATTCACTCTGCATGTCCCTGTTAAGAACTTAACAGCTTCCACATGACCTAAAATACAACCAGTCACTGAATGTAGCTTTATGCATAAAAATCACTGGATGAGTGCGTGAAAGTTGTTTACCTTCTGCAGCAGCCAAGTGCAGAGCCGAGCGAGAATCATAATCCCTTAAATCCATATCCACTGCTGACAAAGCAAACCTGTGTACATTACATGATAATCATTGACAGTAGTACCTTAAGCAAACAGTTTGTTCAAACAAAGAGATCATACAAATACTTGAAAGTGTTTTCAACCTAACCTCTATCCACCACATCTGTAGTGTAGGTGTGATTACCACAGACACGTACATTGTATTAAGACATGAACAGAATACCTGTTTAGTTAAAACTCACTTATAATGGAAGTCTAAGGGCAGTAGTTGCTACAGCAGTCAGTGGACATTTATGTGAACCATGTATTTTTATGGGAAGTTTTCCTGGATTCTTCAGTCTATGATATTTGTAAATTAAATCAATTCAATTCAATTTTATTTGTATAGCGCTTTTAACAGTTGACATTGTCACAAAGCAGCTTTACAGAAATATATAAATTCAGGATATGAATTTTAAATGCATCCCGAATGAGCAAGCCAGAGGCGACAGCGGCAAGGAAAAAATCCCTGAGACGATATGAGGAAGAAACCTTGAGAGGAACCAGACTCAAAAGGAAACCCATCCTCAGCTGGGTGATAACAAATAGTGCAATTATACATAATTCCCTTCTTTAACTGTGTACTATGTGGTCAAAAAGTACAATTCATGAAATCCAGGAAATTCATTATAGTTTTCACATGAAGTCCTATCCTTTTAGAGATAGAACTGTTTATTTGGAGGCCCACAACTGTAGGAATGTGTAAGTATTGCACCATTGTTTGAAAATCTACATGGTTTGAAAAACTTTGGTCCTAAGACCTTTATTGAATTTGTAGTATAGAATTGTATATTTTAAAGTTTACTGACAAAACTCAGCAGTTTCAACTAGAATATTATACATGACTTTTTAGTAAATTTGTTTTTTCCCCTCAATATCGAATAGACCATGGTAATTGCATGGTAATCAAGATTAAGTTGACTAAACTCTGGAGTATTCCTCTAAGCCTACACGTTTTCAGTGGCAACTTGCTAGTACCACGGCAATCCAGAAATAGTCTTAATCTAGTGTAAAGAAACCAGCCCATTAAGTTTAGTGTTCGAAAATTTCCAGCACAGGAAAATTATTTTTACCTTCTGAGTGCTGAGACATCTCCACTGTATGCTGCAAACATCAGCTCAATTACAGCCTTGTTCTGTAACACATATAGTACATACTCAAACTACTTCATTCATGCGTTCATCTCGAGTAACCACTTCCAGAGCCTATTCCAAGAACAGCGGGCATGTAGCCTGGATTGGACACTCATCAGTTGCAGAGCATATTCAAACTATTCTGGATATTAAAGTGTTGTTGCATAGGGTGTTTTAAAGCTCATATTTGAGACTGTGACATCAGGTTACTTTTAATATGAATGCTGGCAGTGTTGTTTGATTTGATGCTATGTAAAACTGCTTTAGTTGTGAAAGTAATTGGTATTTATAAGATACTGCTCTGTGAGTCTCACCCTCTCATGGCCAGACTGTCTGCGAGGATCCAGTTTCTTGGTAAAGTGTCTCAGGTTGTCATAATTATGGAAGTTAAAGAGAGAAACCAGCTCCTGCGAAACAGCACCACAAACACAGTATGCAGTTATACCGTTAGTCAGGGTTAGTCAGTAGTGTCAGTGGGCTGTGTGTGTAAGAACATGTGTGTACCTGACAGAAGTGCACGCCTCGTACACTGTTACCCACACGATCAATCGGTGGGGACCAGCACATCACTCCCATGATATTAGGAACTACCAAAAGCACAGCACCAGACACTCCTGACTTAGCTGGCAAGCCCACCTTGTGGAGAGAAATATCAAAACATTAACAAAAAAGGTCTTTCAGAAGAAATCCACAAGGTAAACATTTCACATTTAGAGTATGTTTGTACTTATGTGGAAGACTCACATGGAAAGCAAACTGGCCAGAGAAGTCATTCATGCCACAGGAGTGCATGAGACAGAGAGTGTTTCTCACAGCCTCTGCACTCAGTACACGCTCGCCTGTGATTGGACAGATTCCTCCTTTAGCTAGAGTGGCGGCCATGACACTCCCTGACTCGCAGGTAACCTCGATGGAACACAGCTGGTAGGAGAGAGAAGACCAGAAAAATAATTTAGAAAAAAAACAACAACCAACATTTAAAAGTATATTTGTTCACGGTTCTTTTGTCCTTCATATAAAAATGTTTCATTACCTGAAAGTAGAAATCGAGAGCTGATGCCATGTCTGAAATATTAGGGAAACACTATAGAGCACAGACAAAGTCAGTTGTACAAAATATGGATATATTCAAAGCTATTAAAGGAATATTCCTACATTTTTTAACCCAATCTCAAGCTACCACATTAGTAGAGTATGTGCGATTACCATCAACAAGAATTTTAACACATTTCCTTGTACTGAAAACGAACAGAAAACCTGTGTTGTGACAGTCATTAGATGAAAAGTCATTCTGTAGGACTCTTTCATGTTCTCCCTAGGTCCTCCAGGCTCTCCGCTTTCCTCTCACCTCCCAAAAACATGCATGAAGGTGAATTGACTACATTAAAATTGCCTGTAGGTGTGAGAGTGTGTGAATGTGTGTGTGCATTGTGCCCTGAGATGGACTGTTCTCCCATTCAGGGTGTATTCCAGGGTTCGTGGTATAGACTCTGGATCCACAGCGACCTCAACTAGGATAAAGAGGTTCCTTATGATGAATGAATGATTGCATTGTTTGAGTGTTGGAAAGCTGGATGAATGTACATACAAACAGCTTTGGCAAGACATACTCACATGTGTGCCTTATACTAAGACCTTTATTGTTAGAGTTCCAACTAGTCGACTAGTAATGTTGAATTTGAGTGAACAATGACATTTTTTAAAAATGTGTTGAATTATTATTCATGGTAATTGTACATAAGCTACAGATTGTGGTGGATAAATACTAGGCTAGAAAAAACACTTGAGTATTTCTACAAATATAAGAAACATACTAACTTTTTTCTCCTTCAGATAATAACCGATTGCAAAGTTTCTATCACCCGTCTCTTTTTCTGACTGAAACCTATGGATAAAAATTCATTATAATGAATTGAATGTTCATGAAAACACATTTGTGTGCATTGCTACAAATGCAATGCATGTCCATCACTAATGAAGCAGGAAAGTGTTAGATCCCTAATGAGGCGACTTACGTGGCATTACTAAAACCCACATACTCGCCACCTGCCATTCTCTTCATATAATCCATCATCTGTGGGATAGATGATGATAAATAATCAGTGATAAATGGCTAGTACATTGCATAGTAAATTGCCTTAAAAGATTTTTTTTAACAAATTTGACTTACATAATCAAATTTCTCGGCCTTCTTGAACCCAGGCTGAAGAGAAACCCAGAGAGTAAAATGTTGCCATTTGTGTACAATGACACAATGAAATTAGTTAATAATAAAAATATAAAAAATAAAGAAATAATAGGAATACATGTGTATGATACAACTGCACGTGCAAGTTACTGTATAAAGACAGCCTAGGTTAATAATGCAAATAAAACAGTAGTGACACCATAGTCAGTGGTATAATATGGTATATTTGTATAAAAAAAAAAAAAAAGCAAACAGTTTGATCAAATTTAAAGTGGTAGGGTATGTTAATGTGCAGAGCTGCAGTATGTAGTATGTTCTAATATCACTGGGATGTTGGTGTGATTAAAGGTTTGTGCATGTGGATATATGGTGACATCACTAATCACAATTACATGAGATTGCTTGGGAAATTAGAAAAATTCTATTTGAGACGGACAAATTTTTAGGCAGCAGGTGTATATCTGTGGGATATACTCACTCCAATGTTTTAGCCAGTCATATTCTTAAAATACAGTGTAGTATTTTGACACAGGGTGGCAGTGTGCACATGTATTACTAGATTACTAGGCTGAAAGAGGTCTTTGAAGAAACACTATCACCATTACCACCACAACTCATCATAAATCACCGTTTCAGTCTTGACAGCCATCAAGACAGTACGGGACACTTTCAGCTGTTGCAACACACCACTTTGCTGATCTGTTTTTCCTCTTTATAGTTAGGCCATAAAAACCCGAGGTTAAACTCAGTCTTCCACAAAGTGCAGCGGGGGATGACATGCACTGTCGGGAAAGGTTAGAACAGTGCAGCCTGACTGGGGAAGGTCTCTGTCTTAAAAATACACCCACGTGTCTGCTGCAGTTCTCTCTCAAAAGCCTTTTTAGGCAGCTCATTTTGGACTTTCAAACTAACTTTCTCAATTGTATTGCCTTATAGGATCAGACTAGTAGAACTTTAAATGTGAAACTGTCTTTCTTTCATCATCAATCCAATTCATCCTGCTTAGCAGCTGTTCTATGACACTCCCTCTCTGACTCACCTCTTACCAATCCCCAGTAACTAACACTTATTATAGCAGAGGGTGAGCCAACCTCCTGCGCACCCACACCTCATCAGCTGTTCTAACACAGACTGTAAACAAGGAACAGACAAAAACCTGTCCTCATAATTAAACTATGTCACTAGATTGGTCTAGTGGCCACTTTGGTGCTGCAGCTGGAGTCAAATGCACACTGCTGATGTACAGTGGGTATAGAAAAGAATCATCCCCCTTTAAAATAATCACATTTTGTTGCTTTTCAGCCTGAAATGAAGACTGACACAGTTTTTGTTTTATCCAGCTGTATTTACTCAGTGCAACTTATAACATCCAAGTGAAAGATATAACACCAACATGTCAGAAAATTGTAAAAAATAAAAAAACAGAATCATTGAGTTGGAAAAAGGATCACCCCCCTCCTAAAAATGACTTGTAAACTCAGTAAGGTGTAGCTAATAACCTTCTCAATGGCACACAAAGCATTTGACAACTGTGATCAGCTGTGGTCATTTTGATTAGCTCAGCATGAAAAGAGCTTTCCTGGAGCATTTTGTAATGCAACCGAAGCAAACAATCAACTATGGGGCACTGTCAAAAGATCTCCGGGATAAAGTTGTGGACAGGCACAAGTCATGAAATGGATGCAAAAAAAATTCAAAGGCTTTATCAATGCCTAGAAGCACAGTGAAGTCTATTATTAAGAAGTGGAAGGTATTTGGTACAACACAGACCCTCCCTGGATCAGAACATCGCTCCAAACTGGATGAAAGAGCCAGGGGGAAACCGGTCAGAGAGGCTACCAAGAGGCCTACAGCAACTCTGAAGCAGTTGCAGGAATTTATGACAAAGAGTGGTCATTGTGTGCATGTGACAACAATGTCACAAATTCTCCACAAATGTGGCTTGTATGGGAGGGTTGCAAGAAAAAGCCACTCCCCAAGAAAGGCCACATAAACACACCTTGAAGATTCTGAGGCCACATGGAAAAAGGTGTTATGGTCAGATGAGACTAAAATTGAATTATTTGGCCTCAACACCAAAGGATATGTCTTGTGGAAATCCAATACAGCTCACCATCCAAATAACACCATTTCTACAGTAAAACATGGAGGTAGTAATATCCTGTTATGGGGGTGTTCCTTTGCAGCAGGGACTGGAGCACTTGTCAGGATAGAAGGAAAATGGATGGGGCAAAATACCATCAAATTCTTGAGGAAAACAGTTGTCAATGGGAAGAAGATTAACCTTCCAACATGACAATGACCCAAAGCACACAGCAAAACTGACCAGTGGTTGAAGGAGAAAAGGGTGAATTTCCTTGCATGGCCTAGTCAGAGCCCAGACTTAAACCCCATTGAAAATCTGTGGAATGACTTGAAGACTGCAGTCCACAAAGGGTCACCATCAAATTTAACTGAACTTGAGCAGTTCTGCAAAGAAGAGTGGGCAAATATTGCAAAGTCTAGATGTGCAAAGTTAGTAGAGACATATCCCAACAGACTAAAGGCTGTAATTAAAAAAAATAAGGCAAATTAAAGCAAGGGGGTGATCCTTTTTCCAACTCAGTGATTCTGGTTTTTTATTTAAAAAAAAAAATTCTGACATGTTATATCTTTCACTTGGATAAAATAAATCCAAGTGGAGTAAATACAGCTGGATAAAACAAAAACTGTGTCCGTCTTCATTTCAGGCTGAAAAGCAACAAAATGTGATTATTTTAAAGGGGGGTGATTCTTTTCTATACCCACTGTATGTTGTAAATATGTTATAGATATTATGAATAGGAATGTTCATACCTTTAGAAGAGAGCTGATCACTATGGCCCCTGCATTAACCATCGGGTTATGAGGCTTTTCTACAAATAAATAAATAAACGAAAACACAGACACACAATTTAGAACAACTGCAGATACATGAGGTAGGGTATGTCACTTGAGGTGTGTTTTGTGTTAGGCAAACGTGCTAATCACTAAACCACCGTGCCCCCCTTAATAATACTAGTGATGTGAATATTAATATGAATCATTAATAGTAATAGTGCATGTAAAATGGGACACTGATAAACTGGTGCTTAAAATTCTGAACTTGTGACTGGCAGGGTGTGACTTGAGACTTCCAGACAGTCACTGTTGGGCCTTTAAGCAAAAACCTTGAAAAAAGCATCTGGAAAATTAATAAATTATAAATGCTGTACTAATGTGCATTAATATGTACTATACTACCATTACAATTACCATTACATATAAACTTTTCTAACTATTTCTCAATAATTACTTTGATTTTCATCTTAATATTTAAAGGTTAATATTTAAAGGTTTTACAATATTCAAACAATATATAATGTAAATCAATATCAGTTATGAAAACAATGGGTCAAAGTTTGCTTTGTCATACAGTATAATGACAATATTTAATAGAAAAACAAAACAATATACTTTTACTGCTCCAAAAAATAAAACTGATAAATGGCATACAAATTTAAATAGTAAATTGTATAATTAAAAAAGTATGCCTTAAATTATTTTTTGACACTTATCTGTTATATTAAATTACATTTTAATGGTCTGAATTCCTGTTCATGTTAATCAGATTAAGAAGTAGTTTTGACCTCATTCTTGAACATATAGTATATGTAAATTACAATATACAGTATAATTTGATAGATTATTTGAAACATTATAATGTTTACCATAAAGCCATTAAATTATTTCACATTACATTTTTATTGATTGATCGACTGAGTGATTGATTCTGTTTTGAAAACCCTATTCATCTTTGAACTTTTAGTTTACACAGGTAAAACAGGTAAAAAGGTCAACATGGATATAATTCATTCTCACCATCATCATTTAGACTTAATTTGTTAAATTTGACACCACTGGGCTCTTTTCCCACATATGTATGCACATGCTCAGTCCCAAGTTCATGGACAGCCAGAGCATACTCAAGTGGCTTTATGCACGACTGCAAACAGAACGGTTCCCTTGTGTCTCCTGCAGAATGTCTGAAGAGAGAGAGAGGGAGAGAGAGGTAATGAAAGTCTACAACAGACACGGAAACAAATCTGTGGAAAGCATTTAAAATATTTTCTCACCTCTGACCATCGACAGTGCACAAAGACACACCCCAGAGATCAGGGCTAAATTTAGCAAGTTGAGGAATGTAGTTGGCTACCTGTACATACACACACAACCATGACAAGCTTACTGATCTACTGTAAGTACTGGAGAAAACAAGTGAATATTTGTGCGTGTGTGTAGAACTCACTTGGCCTCCTTGCTCAGCTTGTGCATTATAGTACAGATGGTTAATATTGGATGCAAATGTCATGAAATCTGGGATGATGAACTTCTTCTGGAAAGCTTGGGTGAGCAAGACAATATTACTGCCAGCACATCTACAACAAAATACATAAATAAATGTTGAAATTCCGACAGACACAGACAAACTCACAGGTCTTGTTGTGACTAAAATGTATCACATAAACAATTATATTTGTTAACAACTTCTCAAAAATATCTCGGTTAATTATACATTTATTCATCTTAAAGCATATCATCAGTAACCTTTATGAATCATTTATTAACTAAACTGAAAGTAATAGAGAAAAGTATGTATTGGAGATTAAGGGGTTAAGAAAAACTTTAATGAGAGCTGATGGCAAAATATAAAATTCCATGTATTAGTCAATGCTTACTGTAAATCATTAGAGAAAGGACATGTGGGTTAAAGGAATAGAACAAGCATCTTGTTATAGCTTAACATAGCTGAGCTATCGCCCACATTAAGCACGCATGCACACAGCAGGTGACTCAGTGTTTGCTGCTTCATGTTTACTACCAAGTCAGATGATGCTTTATATTTGCATGTGTTAGAGTATGTAGGTGTTTGTATGTGCCTGTGTGTTTTCATGTGTGTGTGTAATATTTAATAGAGTATATATGTAATACTTAATGGCGTGGTATTAAACTACAACCCCAATTCCAAAAAAGTTGGGATGCTGTGTAAAATGGAAATAAAAACAGAATGCAATGATTTGCAAATCTCATAAACCCATATGTTATTCAGAATAGAACATAGAAAACATATCAAATGTTTAAACTGAGTAAATGTACCATTTTAAGAAAAAAAGGAAGGTCATTTTGAAATTGATGGCAGCAACACGTCTCAAAAAAGTTGGGACAGGGGCAACAAAAGGCTGGAAAATAAGTGTTACTAAAAAGAAACAGCTGGAGGTTAATTGGCAACAAGTCAGTAACATGATTGGATATAAAAAGAGAATCTTAGAGAGGCAGAGTCTTTTCGGAATAATGTTCCTCAATGTAAAATTGTGAAGACTATGAATATCTCATCATCTACAGTACATAATATCATCGTAAGATTCCGAGAATCTGGAGAAATCTCTGTGCGCAAGGGACAAGGGTGAAAATCAATATTTCATGCCCGTTATCTTCGGGCCCTCAGGCAGCACTGCATTAAAAACAGGCATGATTCTGTAATAGAAATCACTGCATGGGCTCAGAAACACCTCCAGAACTCATTGTCTGTGAACACAGTTCGCCGTGCCATCCACAAATGCTGGTTAAAGCTCTATCATGCAAAGAAGAAGCCATATGTGAACATGATCCAGAAACATCTTCTCTGGGCCGAAGCTCATTTAAAATGGACTGAGGCAAAGTGGAAAACTGTTCTGTGGTCAGATGAATCAAAATTTGAAATTCTTTTTGGAAACCATAGACACCGCGTCCCCTAAACTAAAGAGGACTAAAGAGGAGAGGGACCATCCGGTTTTTTATCAGTGCTCAGTTCAAAAGCCTGAATCTCTTATGGTACGGGGGTGCATTAGTTCCTATGGAATGGGCAGCTTGCACATCTGGAAAGGCACCATCAATGCTGAAAAGTATATACAGGTTTTAGAGCAACATATGCTTCCATCCAGATTCCATCCCATTTTTACTTCTGAGAGACTCTTTTTATACCCAATCATGTTACTGACCTGTTGCCAATTAACCTAATTAGCTGCAAAATGTTCCTCCAGCTGTTTCTTTTTAGTAACATTTACTTTTCCAGCCTTCTGTTGCCTCGTTCCAACTTTTTTGAGATGTCTTGCTGCCATCAAATTCAAAATTACCTTTAATTTTTCCTATAAAATGGTACATTTCCTCAGTTTAAACATTTGATATGTTCTCTATGTTCTATTGTGAATAACATATGGGTTTATGAGATTTGCAAATCATTGCATTCTGTTTTTATTTACATTTAACACAGCGTCCCAACTATTTTGGAATTGGGGTTGTACAGATCTTGTGAATTGGATTAAATTTTTCCTTTCGTATACTCACTAAAACATATACACCCTTACTTGCACACAGTGCACTGCTCTCATGCTGCATATTGTGCATGTTCAAAATACACTGTTAATTAAAGACCTTATTTATTCCGTGTTTGTCTAGATGTAAATATCAGGAAATGAAAGCTGAAATTCTGATCTATCATCTCATATTCCTCTTCTGATCTCAAACCCAAATGCCTTCAGTGTATAGCAAAAACAATAGAATTGGCCGTGCTGTTCCAATACTTTTGGAGTGCCTAATAAATTAGCCATCACTATAGAAAGGATAACATTTGAATAAGCGCATCACTGTGATCTGCCTTAAAGCCAGAACTACTGTCATAGTTGCTGTTGTAAAAAATGAATCAACACCTGACAAATCAGATTGAAGAATTCAGCAGTTATGTGGTACAATGTGTTCTAATACCACAGTTTTGCAACCAGTAAACATTCTTTTTTTTTTTCAATTTCTTTTTACACCATGTTGTAGCATAACCCTTCTCTGGGTGTCAAAAGTAAAAAAAAATAGCCCTAATCTGTGGGAGCAGACATAACAAATTATTTCATTAATAGTACATGTTCTAATAAAGCTCAAGTATCGCCATCATCATCAGGTACTAGTGAACCACTATTGAAGCCCCTGTTGGTGGGTTTTATATACCTATAACAGGTTTAAAAGCTGGCAGTTTTCTTTTCATGCTATGTTGGTTTTGATGATTGACTGCTATGCAAAAAAATCCCATCAAATTCCACATGATCTAGCTACAGTCCTATATGCACACACACACACACACACACACACACACACACACACACACACACACACACACACACACACACACACACACACACTTACTTCCTGAAGAGCTCTTGGTCCATCATTGCTGTCCCAGCAGACTCATGTACTGCATGATGAAGCTGCTGCATGCAGTCCCTCAAACGAGGGTCAGAAGTCAATAATCCTGTGCTCTCCAGTTCCTGAGAAACACAAGCAAAACCCACTCCTGATAAATAACAACTGTGCATGTGGAATAGAGAATCCAGTTATCACTTAGATATCTGTTACTGACAGTTGAATGATAGCTTGGTTTTCTGGCTTTTACTTACTATATGATTAAAAGTTTAAAAAAAGAAAAAAAAAATGTGGTTGTGCGTATACATGTACACAAGCCTCTTGTGGATTAAGGTGCACTACTGTTCACTCATAATTTCTTTTGCGTTCTGTTGTAATCAGTTCATTATTGTTAGTGATTAGTTAAATGAGTACATATAATAAATTCAGAACTACGCTGTAAAGTTGAAATTGAGACAGTAAAAAGATGAAGAAAATATGTCTGTTATAGGATATTCACATACATGTACATGCGCACAAACTCACACTCACACACACACACACACAGTTTCCTAAATATAAACCTAATTATTGCCTCACACACACACAAAAAAGCTACAATCTCCAAAAGCTGCAACTTGCAACACCCTACAGGAAAGAGTTTGTAAAAGTTTGCTGGTGACTAATGTGAAAGCATGTGCTAGGGCTTGTGATAGGACTACATAAATTTATAAATAACTTTAGATACAAGTGTCAGTATCAGTGGAATCAAATGTAACCATGTTTCTCTGTCATGGCCTGATAATCTTGAAACAAGTGTGAAAATAAATAAATAAATAAATAAATAAATAAATAGGCAAATAAATAGATAAATAAATATGAAAAAAATACTCTTCTTAATAATTCCTAAGAGTACCCTGATACACAAATACTATTACTGTTACACATGCAAAGCCAGGTTTTGTATAATGTTGTCTATAATCATTTACCTCTTGTTAGAATTAACTTGAAAATTGCTTTTGGAAATTTCCTCAGGAATTACATTAGAACATTTTAACATATTGTCACATTATTTTACATAAATTTACGTGTGTGCATGTGTGTTTGCATGCTTAAATGTGTGAACAGTGTGCTCAGTCACCTTTAACCTCTTTACTCATTTGGTTCTAGTACTTGCAGTAAAACAAAATATCAGTCATCATTTCTCATAATCTCACTACAGATACTAGCGTCACTTACACTGATGAAGCGTCCCACCGAGATTTTCTCCTCTCCTTGAGTAATCGTGTAAAACAGGAGGTCCTCCAAGCCAGACCCTGCACCCTTACTAACACAACCAAATCACAACAATTGTGAAAAACAATAATCCATTATGTGACATTGATCAGGCTCTCCCTATCAGATCTGGTTATGTTTACAGTAACAGTAGGGATTACTGTAAAAGAAGAGATTGAAAGGCAAAAGGATATTATAATATTTTGATGGAATGGGCAAAGACGTGGCAAGCGGCCTGGCACAAATACAACAGATATGTTAGGAAGAATGTGTGGGGTAGTGCACCACAGGTGGGTAAATATTACAACTCCAAAAGCTGTTCAGAGTATATGTAAAGTGGGCAGACACTGTACAAGTTATTAGAGATTATTTATATCACACTCAGGAATTGACATTCAGAAGTAACATATCTTAACATACACTATTTGACCACTATCAATATTTATCAACCTTTAAAAAATTACATTTTTAATTTAAAAAAAAAAAATTAATTGTGATTATAAATGAACATCTGGGAAACTTGACACTCTAAATGTCTTGTTGCTATAAAATCGATTTTGCACTCAAATGTAGATCATGATTAACTTAACTAATTGCAAGTCCCCAGGATCCACTTAGCATTACACGTTAGTCTTCACAACAACATGAATAAGAAATCTCCCAGGTCTACTTCCGAAACCGTATACCACAATATTAGTATACAGTATGTAGACCAACTCCACGCTGGATGTATGGTGGCCTACTGACGCAGCCTATACTACCTGTCCATCTCTGTCTCCGTGTCCAGGATCACGTGCTGATGACGTGGATGTTGTGGGAGTGCTGCGCTCGTGCGTATAAGCCGAATCAGGCTTCTTCGGAGCAAATGTCCATTTCCGTTTGCTAATTTCCCGGCTTGTCTAATGAGCAAAACACCACTGCTGATTGCCCCTAAATGCTTTAGATAGAGCATTGTCTGAGGAAGTCGGCAAACAACAAGGAGACCCCACTACTGTAAATATAACGTGTCTGTCTGCAAGTCTCCACAGGTTGCTTCTTTTTTTTCTAGCACGTTCCACGCACCGAGCAGTCATGCAATGTTGTCAACTGTAAGCTACAGTTCAGGAGTCGATCTAGACGCATGTGACTTCATACTATAAGTGGAGCTGGAAATACTGAGGGAGGAGGTGGCAGTGCCAGTGTTGCTGGGCCAATGATTAAGAGCGTGGAGACCTGATCTAATCCCAAACTTGGCAATGGTGATGATTCACTCTCTCTTGGAAAGATATCAGTGAGGTGTTGCATTGAGGTTGCAGGACAAATATCCTAACAGAGACCAGTGAATTAAGGACGTAGTAACCCAAATTACATGACACTTAAATAATATCAGCATAATAATAATAATAATTTCATTGAATATTAATTTATTATGTCACGTACATAGTGGGAGTAGGAATTATTGACAATAGGTGGGTAAATTAACTTATTAAATTAAATCTTAATTCAAAAGGTTTAACTTTGTTTATGCATTAATTGTAAAACATGACAACCAGTTGTTTTATTACATGATTAAATGTTGGTTATTTTATATATTATGGATAGTTACCATAACTATCACAGTAAACAAACAATGGTGTTTCAGATATATTCTTACTATATTCCTTCTGCCATATTGAACTGAATACTCAAAATTTAAACTCTCAGAAATTAAGGTATGAGAGTGTTTTCCTTGTCACTGGGTTGGTAGGCTGCCTCATTTGTATATCTGCCTCATGTATATATTGTTCCTGGGTAGTAAGTGTTATTTCCTAATTGCTTATACCACATAAGTATATAAAATAGTTATTTTTCCCTTCAAACTTTGCTTTTGTGACCAGGACATTGGTATTTTGGGCGGGCAAATTTGCGTCTTTTCGTTCCCAAAGTCAGAAAAAAAAACAGGTACATTTCAAAATATATTGTTTTTTCTGACTTTGTATGCAAATTCACCCGTTGCAATAAAAAATAGCACTGGAAAGTTCTCGAAAGTTTTAGAAGTCTGGAAATAGATCTGGAATGTTCAGGAAAATACATTTTCCAGAACTTTCTAGTACTTTCCAATAATATAAATAGTATAAATACACAGGCCTTAAGCCCACCAGTTTAGTTTAGTTACAGCTGCCTAAATGGAAATATTTCAACATTTTTCTTAGATGGTATCAAGAGGCTGTAAGCATCCAGCAGATGCATTTTGCTATGTTCGCAGCGAATTTATCAAGACAAGCTAAAAAGTACTCCATGTAAGCATCTTCTAAGATGTGTGAGGCCTACAAGGTACAGTTGCAATCAAAATTATTCAACCCCCATTGCAAATCAGGTTTATTGTCAAAATTGACAGACTTTCAGCTGTTTGCAATGAACAAATCAAACAAAAGCAATTGAAATAGTTCAACACAACAAATGCTGCACAATGAAAGTGGTTTCCCCAAATTCAACTGAAAATGCAACTTATTATTCAACCCCTTCATGGCAAGCATCTTTAGTACTTAGTAGAGCACCCTTTTGCTGTTATGACCTGCTGCAAACGAGATGCATAGCCAGACACCAGCTTCTGGCAGCGTTCCTGAGGACTCTTAGCCCGCTCCTCATGAGCAATGGCCTTCAGTTTGCATGCTGCAACCACCTTCTTCAAATCCCACCAGAGATTTGGGTTCAAGTCAGGTGACTGTGATGGCCATGTAGAATCTTTCAGGACTTCTTCTGCAACCAAGCCTTGGTGAAATTTGAGGTATGCTTAGGATCATTGTCCTGTTGGAAGGTCCAATGTTCCCCAAGCTTCAGCTTCCTCACAGATGACATGATGTTTTCTTGATACTTCAATGAATCCATCTTGCCTTCCACACGCTGCAGGTTTCCCGTGCCAGAGGTTGCAACGCAGCCCCAGAGCATCACCGATCCACCACCATGCTTGACCGTGGACAGAGTGTTCTTTCTTCGATCTTCTTTCTCCAGACATACAGCTGAAAGGTTCCAGTTTTGTTTCATCGCTCCACAGAACAGAATCCCAAAATTTCTGTGGTGTATTTATATGATTTTGAGCCGACTTCTTGTGCTTATGGGTCAGTAGTGGTGTATGACTTGGAGTTCTGGCTTGGAAACCTTCTGTGTTTAGTACGCGCCATACTGTACTCACTGAAGCCTCAGTGCCTGTTGCCACCAAGTCTTGCTGCAGGTCTTTTGCAGTAACTCGAGGGTTTTTCACAACCTGCCTTCTCAGAAATCTGGTTGCAGCCGTTGATAGCTTCCTTTTTCTGCCCCGTCCAGGTATTTCATGTATTTTCTGCCCCTAGCCAGTTCAGGTATTTCATGTGTTCCAGCTCAAGCAGACCTGGTGCAACTAATGAAGCCCTTGATTAGTTGCATCAAGTGTGTTTGAGACAACACCTGTTTTGCATATTTGTGCTATTGTGAGGGATTCTATTCAGGGGATTGAATAATTTTTATTTTTTAAGGTATATTATATTCACGTTTCCAGGTAAAAGATACACTATGGCCAAAAGTATGTGGACACCTGATCATCACACCCATATGTGGGCCTTCCCCGAAGTGCTGTTACAAAAGCATGGACTTGTACAGGATGTCTTTGTGTGCTGGAACTATGTGTCCTAACCTAAACCTATTCCAGCATGACACTGCCCCTGTGCAAAGTGAAAGTGAACTCCATAAAGACATGGTTTGCTAGGGTTGGTGTGGAAGCACTTGAGTGTCCTGCACAGAGCCCTGACCTCAGCACCACTGAACACCTTTGGGATGAATTGCAATGTTGACTGCACACCAGGCCTCCTCACCTGACATCGGTGCCCGACCTGTCAAATGCTCTTGTGCCTTAATGGGCAAATCCCCACAGCCAAAAAACTAGGGAAAAGCCTTCCCAGAAGAATAGAGGTTATTATAATAGCAAACAGGGGACTAAATCTGAAATGGGATGTTCAACAAGCACATATCGTTGTGATGATCAGGTGTCCACAAACTTTTGCCCATATTGTTTACATAATAAAGGTACAAAAGTTGTAGATTTTAATGGTATCACCCTAGCAACAAGCAAAAGTACATTTATTTGATATTTCTGAGAGTGTGTAATCAGACAGCACTTGGTCACAGCAGAAATGTTGATCATACTGGGCTCAACTGTTTTTGTGTTGCCACACTGATGACGTAGCTGAGCTATTTGTAATGGTACAAGGCCACCCATAGTCATCTGTGCAAATGTTGAATGTTGTGAGTACTGATTACACCCTGACCTGTTAAACAGTGTAGGGGGCAAAGAGGACGGTATCACTGTTCCAGCATATCACTATTCACAAATCTGTGTGTGTGTTCATCTTCACAAGAAGAAAAGCTGAGGAGTTGTTCTTCCTTGGGTTGGAGCTCAAGGTTTAGGTTATCAGTGCCCAGTCAGGCTTGCCTTCACCCATTCAACCGTGCTACATTATAAATATTGCTTGCAGAGAACGAGAGCTACATGTTTTCAGAAATGCACACCAGGTTACCCTTGGAGCTCAAATCCCTAGGAGCTCAGCCATGGAGGAGGCACTGGGGACTGCCCTTATTGAGATCTAGAGACTTCTCAGCTCAAAGACAGTATGTCAAGTAAAACTGCAGCTCAAAATGTGATTAATCATGCATTATGGTATGCTTCAAGTTCATACTGAATTATCCATCTGTGTGTGTGTGCGTGCGTGCGTGCGTGTGTGTCTGTGTGTTTTAATCGTGAATCAAAATAGGAATAGGTGCTGCTGCCTATGCAATAACAGGCCCGGTATGTTTTCATATATTGAGTACTGGTTATATTTTTTATGCTGTGAGGGCCCCCTGGTGGACATGAATGTAACTACGTAGGTGTAGCATGTTGATATATTAAGTAATCATTAGTAATCTGTGAAGCTTTCATAAAATACTTGCTTATTATGCTTCATTTTGAAATGAGTAGATTAATGAAGCTGATATACATTTAGAATGGTTAGTTACATAATATGAGACCCTAATATGAGAATAATAATTTTCATATAGCAGGGTGTTAGAACCTCTTTCTGTCTGCTGTCAAAGCCCAAGTCAGATATGACCTTAGACTCTATGAAGCCTTTAGGGGGCGCACTGCACCCACTGACATCCACAGACAGATTCACAGTAACACACTGTAGGTAGAGCAAGTCACGCATAAACCTCACGTCTCTAAAGTCAAATGAAAGTGCAGACTTTTCAGTACCATTCAGTGTAATCAATGGACTCATATAAAGCCACAGTTGTTCTGGTTACTTAAGCAGAAGAAAAGGATCCTTGCCTCTTCACTGTAGAAATATTTGGAGTCTGAGTTCTGTGCGAGTTCTCTGTAAGGCCTGTGTTAGAGAAGTCACCTAGACTGGGCTAAAAACCCCTACACAGGATTAGTTAAAAGCATGTTGGTTCTTCACAACCTAAAGTTATTCCTCTCATGTCCTCACTCCAGCTGGTAGTTATTGGGTGGTATTGGGTGGAGAGTGTCTTTACACCAAATCCCTGGGTCACATTACACCTTCTTATTATCAGATCAAACACACATTGCCTCCATGTCATATCCGCTACTGGTGGCACATACAGATACTCTCACACGCTTGCACACACATCCTAACCCATAACGTACCAATACATCTTGAGAAGTAAAATGTTTTTCATTCCTTCTCTATGCCCATGAATGCTGGCTTTGTCTTGCTACGCCATCTTAAACCCCCTTCTCTCCCTCCATCTTCCTTACCACTGCCTCACCCTGCTCGCTATGATCTCTCCCAGAACTCTGGCTTTTGGGGGGTTTTACATTCATGCAAAGATTACTGCGGGGCTAAATCATATTTTAAAAAAATTCAAATGCAATATTAATATCTTACAGGTAAACCTTTAATTTAGAGCAGCTGATGTACAGGTGACACTGATAATGCTGCAGATGTTTCACAGCTAAATGACTGATATAATGAATGTACATGCATGAAGCAAATTTATATTGACTGCATATATTGACAAGAGTACAGCTCTGTGGCTTTCTGGATTCTTAAATTATTTTCAGCACTGAATTGGACCAGTTTCTCATGGCAGGTCACAGGGCTTACCCTCACTCTCAAATGTGTGCCAAAGAGCTGCTAAGAATGCAGGGTCCTAGTGAACTGTTTGCTTTGTTTTGCCTAAGTAATCATTAGGTGTTTGTGTGTGAGTGAGAGCATGTATATGTGAATTTCTGTGGGCCTTACATTCCAAAGTATATTTTTCTAGAGCAATATCTTAGTTTTTTTGTATTTCAGACATTTTGTATCCTAAGAAAGCTACTATTTTACACAGTTCACATTTTGTCAAAACACAATTAGAAATGTTGCACACATAAAATCTCTCCCCCACAACCCTACATTACTGCAGTGGCTTTTTCAAGTCAGATGAGCAAGACCAGAAATGATTTCAGTTTTAACACTAACAGATGAATTAGTAGTGAAACCTAGTGCGTATTACAGCCTAATCAACTTTAAAAGAACAACCTTGACTCTAGTAGCAAACTCAAAAAGCACCAGTAAATGTCAAAAAACATTTAACATCAGCTCTTTCTACAGTAGCATACAGTTACATACAATTAGATTATCAATAAAAGTATTAAGTCAAATAGTCCAGATAGACATCATGCTGTGATGGGAAATGTCTCTAGGAAAATCTGTTCATTATCCTGAATATAGACTTGAAGGATAGTGTTTGTATAGAGCCTTATCCCAGTATGCATTTAGACTTGAATAATCCATTTAAAATTGTGTAAATTAAACCTTAATAACAAACCATATTGCACAAACCATGGTGCACATCTTATTATAGACAATAGATTTTCATGATCTAGTGCCTGTTTCTCAATTTACAGACCTTCACAGATGTACCTTTGGGAAAAAAAAGTTAATTAAGTGTGGGTACCAGGTATGGCAAGGCCTTTTCTTAGCACAACTCTGGTCAGTGGGTTGGTGCTGAGCCGAGTCCTCGTGCCAACTTTATCCACTCCTGAAACCCAGTCACCCTACACACCCCTGGAGCCTCGCCGTGGTCTCACAACCCTCATCTCCTCCCTCCATCCTTCTACCTTTCCTCAGCCGCCCTCCACCTACACCCGTGGCTCCGTGCTCCCCCACTGCCCAGCTCACTCTCACATTCCTCAGGCCTTCACACAGAGCCACATTGTGTGTGTGTAGGACAGAGTACACAGTCAGTACTCACTTCACACACACACACACACACACACACACACACACACATTTAGATATATCAGTGTAGGCACACATGCGCATGCACACACACACACACACACACACACTCATTTTTGTAGGCCTGTATATAAAGACACACATATTAATGAGTTCAACCAAACACAGACACACAAACAAACACAAACACACACTTCACACGCTCATCTACATACACAGGATGTCTCATACGGAGGCCGGAATTCCAACAGCCATGTTCCTGGCCTTTTCATCCTCGGCCGTCTTATGCTGTCTTTATTTTGATCCCTGGATCCCTTGAGCGCCAAAGTTCTCTATTTCGTTCCCACAGAATGATAGATGATATGGCTGTGTTTTATTGTTATTGGACCATGAAAAGGAACTCTCAGAAGAACAGAGCAAATTTGCATGTGTTTATGAAATATTCAATGATTATAAATACCCTACAAATATCAGCTGGAAAAAACCTAGACATAAGTAGTTCATTCATGAAGCAGTGGGTCCAGACCTACGTTCCCACCTAAATTCACTGTAGCTATTGAATAATATGCCTTTAGATGAATAAAACTGAGTAATATGCCAAGAGTTAAATATATTTTCAAATGTTATGGACAGATAAGGAATAATATGTTACCCTGAATCAAGTCTGTGTTCAGTGCTGTAGCATTTGTTAACCAGCCAGCCAAAGAGCTAAACTTTCTAAAAGTTTTGTGGAATCTGTTGGGTTCTATAATTACACCAGCGGTCAGGCTGTAAACATGCTGACCTATCTGAGGGTCAGCTGGCTTTTGACCTCACCATATATATATATATATATATATATATATATATATATATATATATATATATATATATATATATATATATATATATATATATACTATGCAGTCTGTCTCGGAATGTACATTGAAAGAAGGTCTTCATAATGAATATAAAGTTAATAACCTGTTAATAACGCAAACTACTAACCTGTGCCCACATGGCCTAAAGGATGGTGCATCCTATGAGCTGGGATTGTGGGTCTGAGTCCCAACTGGGTGGCTTTTTTGTGTAACCTTCTTCAGCAGTAGCCTGGGCTATAAAAGTATTTAAATGAGCTGGCAGCAACACTGATGTTTTGTCTGCATAAACAAGATTAAGGATTCACACTCTATTTAACTGTCACGGTATAAAATCCAGCTGTCTGCAAGGATCCTCAAAATATAGTGCTGTTAACATAGTTACTGAAGAGTTCTCTAACCCCCAAAGGGCAAATGTTTATGGTTTATTATTTTTAAATCTAAGTTTGACTCCGTTTTCTAAGGCTGAAAAGAGTAAAGTGAAAGACAGCAATCCTCATTACATGCCACAACTTTTAGAATTCCTTAAATGTAGCCTAATTCTCCTCTTTGTGTTTTTTTTTTTTTTTTTTTTACACTCCAGGCTGTGAAGAACCTGAAGAAACCATTCAGAATGAAATGAAGCCTTTCACTGTTACCTCTGTAACACTTTATGGCAAGGACTGAGACATTCTAACTATTAATGAAACATGAGTAAACTGGACAGTTCACAAACATCTGCACAAACATCTGTCACATAATTTCCAAATCCAAATAATCCATTCATTCAGATTTTTCATGGATGTAAATCTTTTGCACTAAAATGCAAGAGCACTGTCCATGCAGAGATGGATGGTACACGTATAAATGAAAATGTCCGAGCTGTCAGATTAGTATGCCTCATGGTGTGCTTGTACAGTCCAAACCATAATTACTATGATCAGTTGTGTTCAATAGTGGTGCATCTTTTGGGGCATCTTTGCCTTATAACTTCTTTAGAAGAAATCTAGCAGTTTAGTCGTTATATAGTGATACAGTGATAAACTTGACAAAATTCTGCTCTGTAAGTGTGTATGATAGAGAAACATGGACAGCCTGAGGCAGTTAAAGTTTTTAAATACTTAATAAAATCTAATAAACGTTTCGGTACGTGGCGCTAAGCGCGCTAAAGGCCGAAGAGTAAAGTCAGTGTGCTCCTAGGACCGGGAACGGATGGAGGGATGGAAAGAGGGAGGGAGGATGGCTCCCGGTGAAAATGTGCTGGGACAGAGGTGGCCGGATATTTTTTTTGGGATGGGGTGTGTTTTGGGGCGGTCGATCAGGCTCGCGTTTCAGCGGCCATGGGGGGTCGGGGCTGGCCCGAATTTTTGGAGTATACTAAGATTCATAACTGCACCGGTGGACATAAAACCGCGGAGCTCGCACTGACGCGGTGGGTGCTGTCTGCGCACAGGGGCCTGGCGTCGGATCCCCCAGAAACACACAACACTCATCAAAAAGCCAACACACTCCCTGCGATACACTGCAGCTGCAGCTTCGCCGATCTCGGCGAAATCTTTCACCCTGAGGAACTGCATGTCTAACTTTTAGACATGTTCAGATTTGTGGACTCACGGACTGTCCTGCTACTTGTAGCGACACAATGTATTTTGCTAGCCCTTGTCAGATGTCAACGGGAAGATGACCGTAAGTTGGACTTTTTTTTTGTTTGTTAAATTTTGTGTCTTTTCATTGAAATCCTATTTTTTTCCTCCCCTTGGTAGTAAATGCCTTTGGTGTTACCGTGGCGATAGGAGGGGGCAAGTTTGTGCAGGTTCAAAGATATTTGACTCGCTCTTTTTCCACACATGGATTGCGGATTTGTGTACTTTTCTGTTTAATTAGAACATAGTTAACAGCTCTGAGATTTTGTAGCAGCTGTATATGTGGCTAAAAAAAGTTTTTAAAAAAAATTACGAATTCCATAGCTTTGAGATGCAAATTTTAGCCTGCCCGCCGTGCGCTTTGTAATTGAAAACCTTGAGTGGGATTCGGGCTCGCGGGTATCGCGAGATCTTGACAAAGCACAGCAGTCTTCACGTAAATTCCTAAATACCAAACGTCCCTCTATTGGACATATAGTGCACTATATAAGGGACTGAAGCCAGTAATACATACCCTATGTGGTGCACTAATACAAAGAGTATGGGGTTATTTGAGAATCACACACAGCTGTATTTCTACCTTAAAGAAATTCTCACCTTACCTTGCCTGGAGATGAAAAGCCTAGAATGCAGCAAGTCAATGAAAGTTTTTCCAGACGAATACCACAGACTGCAGCCATAGCCAAAGAGTTATATAATAGTGTGACTTTAAACATTAAAAGGTTTGCTTTTGGTACGCATGGTAAGGTGTATTGCTTTTATTACACGACCTGGAGAGGGTATTGTGCCATTTGTCAACATTATGTTAATGTTATTGTTCAGTGCAGTTGTGTGATTTGTAGAATAGTGCTATCCCACAGGGACAAACTTTTCTTAGAAGAAAGGTTCTGGTAACCTAAAAGATTCTGTATTTTGTTCCTCTAGGGGGATCCATTAGCCTTAAAGTTCTGCTGAAGGTTTCACAAAGGTTCCTATTAAAAACAAACAAACAAACAAACAAAAAACCCAGAAAGCCATTAATTCAGAGAACTTTTAACATAACATTTTTATAACAGTGTAGGTAAAACAGTCATTTATTGAATTGTGTTATTATAACTACAGGATTCCTTACATATCAAATAACTAGGTAAGAGCAGAGAGTGTATTCATGTTGTGCTCTTATACCATAATAATTGGAGAATCCTATACTCTGATAATGATTAATACGAGTTACAATTAAGATACTGTGCAGCACCACTTGTCACTGCTGTCTAAAGTAAAGCAAAGTATTTTCTCAGTTGGTGCTAACTCAGCATGCAAGGATGCACACCTGTGTGTGTACGAGCATGTGAAAGACCAGCAGTGCATCCCAGGAAGGCTCAAATGGTGCTCCATCAGCAAATGTTCAAAGGGGTTTGGTTTATTTGTGCAGTGTTAGGGCATAGTTCAAAGGGTCTGAGATTGATGGGTTTGGCAAAAGGTGGCCAGTGGAATGTTGTCCAAGGACTGCCACCAGGGTAGGAATCAGATTAGGACCAGGGAAAGAATCAGATTGGGACCAGGGTAGGATTCAGACTGGCAGGTTCAAAGGGCCATGAAAACCAGCTGGAAGTGAGATTGAACGGTCGACAGGTTGAAAGTATATACTGTGTGTGTACATCTTTTCCTTACAGGGATAAGGACTGATGGACAGAAATGATGAGGGTTTTCTTCTGCCTCATCTTGTGTACAGTTACTTACTGTCCCCTTTGGCCAATCAGACAAGAATGTTAATTACAGGAGCAGGTTGGGGTGAACTCATTTAAGCTATACAGAAAAATGTAGGAGCAACTAAGGAATTATAGAATGAATGTTGATTTTGTGGTTTAGGCGACTACACTTGGGCCATTCACTTATACGTTCCATTCTTGGGCCATTCACTTATACTCCCATTCACCCTGGGAGTTTCAAACACCGCGATTACACAAATAGGTCAAGCACAAATGCCCATGTGTACGTATATGTGTGTGCATTTGTTTGAGGCCTGCCCTATCCAACCCGCAGAGGTGTTTTTGCACTACGGTGGTGAGACCATTAGATCCAGATGGAGGTTGTGAGTATGATGTGTTTGCTTAAGGCACCAGTCTGTCAATGCTGCCCTGTGTGTGTGTGTGTGTGTGTGTGTGTGTGTGTGTGTGTGAGAAAGGCCTATTCATGCCAGGTCTGGTGGATGCAGGATTTGGTTTCAGTCAAAATCGGTTCACAGAAGCCCATATTTACAGCACATACAGTGTACTGTACATTTACCTACGTTTAGTGAGGTATATAGATACACATTTCATATACATTTTTTAAAGTCATACAGTAACTTTATATCATCAGCAATGTTCTCAGTCACGGGCTGTAAGTTTCATGGATCTGAAGTACATTGACTGTTGAATGGCTGTGGTATGACTAACAAATTATAATGAAGATTCCTAAGCATTGTGATCAGATGATATTTATTTGCATGGGACACAGGACAAAAAAGTATTGACACTACAGCTTGTAGTTTGTATGAGGGCATGTGTACGTGTTCACCTGTGTCTTACCCCCACACATCTCCTCTGTGTTGGCCCCCTGGTGGTGGCTGCAGAGGAGGACTTAGGCGGCTGCATCCAAGATGGCCAGCATTTCGAGGACCGTGCGGTGTGGAAGCCTGAAGCGTGTCGGGTCTGTGTGTGTGACTCGGGGTCAGTGCTGTGTGATGAGGTCATCTGCGAGGAGCTGAGGGATTGCAACAATCCCATCATTCCACCTGGAGAGTGCTGCCCCATCTGCCCTGCTGACCAAGACCAGACTAGCGGTCTGCTTTCTCACACACCTCTCTCTGCTCACTACAACTGTTTCACACACCCCCTGCTGTTTGTTTTGGGTTCTCATATTGTCACATGTAACCAGACTCCACCCAGTCTCTTAAATGGGAGGGGTTAAGGTTAGATGACAATTGAAATCGAATTCAAAACTAACAATCCAAGGGGAAAAAAGCACTTCTGAGTTGTATGTTTTATGCATAAAAGCATCAAATACAGAGTGAAAATGAAAGTTTTTAAGCTTTATTCTCTTAGTTAACTGCACACTTATTAATAGTGTTTTTTAGTGATTTATTTTACTGTCATGATAATCTCAAAGTGAAGCTGGTTTGGGTTTATTCTGAAATCAAAACCACCAATTATGTTTTTGGCCTGCTAATCCAGTACATATATAAATGTAGGATTACAATTTTAGGCACCAGAAACAGCCAGACCACATGTATTAGTTACAGTATTTTTATATTTCCTAGTATGCTACTTTGTTTAAAGTATTTTTTATTACATTTTGACTTCAGAACCCCATTAGGCACAAATGCTGCCTCCAGCACACTGTGCCAGCAGTTGTTTGAAGCAAATTTTCTACAGATTTGCAAACTTCACTTGTTGAGGCAAACCCGACTGTTACTTGTGCTTTGAAATCTCATTTTGTACTTTACAAATATAGACAAAGCATTCAGAAATTGGATTCACTGGTCATGGGCTATGCTAAGAAAATAGCAGAAAAACTTTCATTTGAACAGTAAATATATAATGTTTGCTTAGGCCTTATTCTGATATTTAACTTGGTCACTGGCTCTTCAGGCTGTTTAAAGGAAAGGGTTTGGAAAACCCCTTCATCAAACAGCTGAACTCAGAGGCCAGTGTTATTGTATCAGATCTATTAGACTATCAGCCAAACAAGAAATCACTTTAGCTGACTTACCAAATTCAATACTTAATAATTCACACAAGCAGATTGAGATGTTATTAACTACTACCACACAATTAAAACAGTGATTCATTCAAATTGCTACTAAATATCTAAACATCTTTTTAAAAAGCCTTCAAATTCTGAAGCTTGACAATATTGGCATAAAACTGAGAAGTGTTTTATAGCAGCAAGCTTTTCATGCACAACTTCACTTATTGACTGTTAACTGTGCTTTTGAATTTCTTAACATTAATTAAAGTGGTGCATGAAAAGGCTTTAGAATTTTCATATGATAATTGATGAAACATCCATTTACACTAAGATCAACACATTTTGTGTGAAACACAATCCTTTTTGATTAATCATTCCAGCAAAGACTCATTCTTTATTACTGCCAAAGAATGAGTGGTTCAAGACATGTTTAATTGCTATACATGTATGTTAACTGAACCACTGCTGCTGCTTCCTCCCTTCCATTAAAAGACTAACTCAGCAGAATGGGTTCAGAGCATGATGTGGTGGTGGTGGTGCACTAATTAGCGGTGTTGTCCAGTTTTAAGCCCCTGTTTAGTTTCATCCAGGAACCACTGTTGATTGGTTCTGTCAGTGAGAAGAGGTTATTAAGAGCTGGGCTTTTCTAATTACCACCATTTTTGAGAGGTGTTCTTTTGAGCTCTCCACTATTCTAATCATTTCAGCTTATTATATTGTCACATCATTTTTGTGACCCTTGGTTGAACCAAGGTGTTATTTTTCAATCTTTGTCATCCAGAAAAAAAGTGTTAATATTACTGTTGCTATTAATGTCCATAAAAGTTGTGTTAATTTTTTTTTAATGTTATCTTGTTTTTTCCCTCCAATCGCTCATTCTGTCACTGCACTACAGAGACCTTTGGTGCAAAGGTGAGTGCAATGGTTATTTTTTCTGATAATAAAACCACAGGATAATGTATTAGAAATAAAACAAACAATAAGACAATCATTTAATATACATATTGATGAATAAATGCATTACACACATTAATATGAACTTCACACTTCACAGTGCCCTGGTTATACTAACCAACACTAATTAAAAAAAATAATAAATAAATAAAATAAAATAAAATCTAATGCAAACCTCTCTGTAATTCATTAAAGGGACAAAAAGGAGAACCTGGCGATATTGCAAATGTAAGTTCATTTATTAAATCGGGCATATATGCCTGCCATTCTTGTAAAATGTTGTGTGTCTTTATTTTGAGGTCCACATGACTATTATGAATACTGATGAAGGCAGAAAATTCCTTGGACTGACATGAAAATTGTATTTAGAACAATGTTTTACCTGTGATTTTCCCATGCAGAATTGTAATATATTGTCGGTATATTGCTAAGTATATAGAATAAACTCTAAATTCTGTTTATGTAGAATAATCTATACCTTCTATATATTACATTTTCCATTGAGCATTATGCCAGCAATTGAAAGTATAATGATGTCATTAGCATTTAATTGCATTAAGATAGGCTTTAATGAATATGATTTTTTGTGTTTCTGTAGGTTCTAGGACCAAGAGGACCGGCTGGCCCCATGGTGAGACATTTCAAAGGATGTTAATTCACCTCACCTCATGTGATCAATGCTGCCAGTGTTAATTGTGTTAATGTGCTGTCAAAATATCTCCACCAGAGGGCTCTGTAAACTACAATGTGTTTGCCCAGAATAACATAGGTTTTTTTTTTTTTTTTTACTGACTCTTAGTATAGACATTTAGTTTCTTTCACATCTTTTATTTAATTTTATTTAGATATTTTGCTGTAAGTTGTTTTTTAATGTTTAACCTTATCCTCTCTGATATTTCAGGGACCACCTGGAGAGCAGGGACCACGTGGAGACAGAGGCCTTAAGGGTGAGAAGGTAAGTCAATTGACATTTTTGACATTTTTCTCCCAGACCTGAGAGTCAAACTAATGAATGAGGCATAACATTCAGCAGGGTCTTGTCATGTGAAAGGGATTGTGCTAATGTCTTCTCTTTGCTTTCTTTCTTTTGTCATCAGGGAAGTCCAGGCCCTAGAGGAAGAGATGGCGAGCCCGGCACTCCAGGCAACCCTGGACCTCCCGGACCTCCTGGACCACCAGGCCCAAACCCACCGGGACTTGGAGGAGTGAGTTTTTTCTGTCCTCTCATCTCCTCTCCTCTCCTCTTTGTTAATGTATTAAATTAGATTGTTATTCTTGCATTTAGTCTTAAGTTTGTGTTTTTGTGTTCTTCTGTGTGTGTGTGTGTGTGTGTGTGTGTGTGTGTGTGTGTGTGTGTGTGTGCGCGCAGAACTTTGCGGCTCAGATGTCTGGAGGTTTTGATGAGAAAGCAGGAGGAGCTAACTTGGGTGTGATGCAAGGCCCAATGGTGAGAGCCAAGACATAACATAAACACTGTTTAATATGATCAATCTAATATGATCAGCTACCACTGTATTTTGAGATGCTAGCAATAAGACAAGCCATGTGAATGTAGTAGATTAAAGCTATTTCGAAGAGAAACACAATTTTAATTAATTGAATCACAGCATTGTACATACATACCACACTGTACAATACAAACAATAACATTAATATTTGACACAGATTGGTGTGATCAAACCATATGTAATATATAGGACTAGGTCAGTCTGGTCCAGCGGCACCCTCTACTGATGAGCAAAGAGTTTTCACAATTCACCTGCCACTCATCTCTCTTGTTCATGAACCCAAAGCCAACAAATTATTATTATAATATATATATATATATATATATATATATATATATATATATATATATATATATATATATATATATATATATATATATATATATAGTATATAATAGTACTGACTGCAAATTCCAAATGATCAGACAATAACATTACATTTTAAATGATATTTTCTTTCTAAATCACAACATTGTATTCATTATATTTATGAATTTATGCACTGATTAAACTTGATGTATTTCTGTAGGGCCCCATGGGTCCCCGTGGTCCTCCAGGCCCCAGTGGAGTACCTGTAAGTATATGGATAAACCAACCCACCAGAAGTGACACATTTATTTATAACATGGATGGAAATAATGTCCACTTTATTATCACATGTCTAAAGGCATCTCTGGGTTACAGTGTTTGAACAATTACACAAACAGATATTGTATACTAATAATGGAACAGATCTGAAAGATTATATAAAACATTATTTTTTTATATTATAATTTTTTTTTTATATTATATAATTAAAGTTTACTTGGAAAGAGAATAAGTAGGTTGGGAAGCCTGATGGTTTGGGGGAAAACTGTCCTTTAAGAAATTGAGATACATAAGATGCATTTATGACTCATCATGTGTAGCTCCTACATCCGCCAACACATAATGACACACTCTCATCTGTTCAAATGTAGGGCCCACAAGGGTTCCAAGGCAGCCCGGGAGAAGCTGGTGAACCCGGACCTTCTGTGAGTATCACGAATGGCCTTCTTCCATCTGACAATACCAGCTTGCACACATTAAACTGAGAAATATAAAGTGCACACACACACACACACACACACACACACACACACACACACACACACACACACACACACACAATCCAACAATGTATTTTCCGTCTTGTCCTTTTTTTTTAAACGCAAGTTCACATTATTGTTTATTCCATCAGGGCCCTATGGGACCTCGTGGCCCACCTGGACCACCTGGAAAATCTGGAAGTGATGTGAGTAAGCTATTTGTAATCTCATGGATGTCATTTAAGCAGCTGATGCTTATTCCTGGTGCTAAGGTGAGTGTCTAACTGTTATGCTTGCACCTGTTCTTCTCTAGGGTGAGAATGGTAAACCTGGTAAGCCTGGTGACCGTGGACCCACTGGACCTCAGGTAAAAAAAAACATTCTACAGTATTTGACCCATGTATCATATTGTTTGAAGTCTCTATTGTGTGAAGTATGATTTGTAATGGACCTTTTTTTTGCTCAAATCATGTGTGTGTGTGTGTTAAACAGGGAGCTCGTGGATTCCCTGGAACCCCTGGACTTCCTGGCATCAAAGGACACAGAGTATGTTGTAAAAGGAAATTTGTCTGATTTGCTATACTTTTACGGTTTTGCAGTGTGAGTGTCTTGATTGTAGCTCAACTTTTGTGCCTATGTGTATATGGAAGAGTATATTAAACTGATATCTGTATATGTAGGGACACCCAGGTCTTGATGGTGCCAAGGGAGAGACTGGAGCTGCTGGAGCTAAGGTACAAAATCACAATGTCCTCCAGATCACTCTGTACAAAACACATCCTGCTTGGACAAAGCAAAGTTCTTTATCATATACATTACATGTGTGTATTGACAGACAGGTCAGGGTTTGTCATACTTTTTGTAGCCAGGGATCCCATTAATTGTAAAATAAATTCCACAGACCCCCCTTAGTACAGATTTATTTCATAAACATTATTTAAATGTGTACAATAATATTTTATCTATTTATTAGAGCCATGGAACTTTCCATTCTGGACATGTCCACAGACAGACATTTTTAGGCCTACTTGTTTTGAGTTATTGAGGTTTGGATTAAACCCACTTAATAAAAGGGACCAATCAAACAGGCTAATAACTATAAGAACTCAATAATAAACATAATAAAATTGATAAAGGTGGCATGTGATTTCCATAGCTGTAATAAAATAATTTTAAAACAATCACAGACCCCTGGGGATCCCCAGGCCTCACACTGAGAGCCACTTCTGTAAATGACCTCAAAAGAAATACACGTATACACTACACACATTCTCTAATGTAGGTGATGCACATATTTCCAGATATGTAACAACCTTTTCATAACCTTAAATTAAACCTAGCCAACAGTGCAGACTATATGTATTTGCACATATTTACACTCTATTTCTTCTATTAATGCAACATTTTCTACATATAGTATATGGAGCACAAATATTCTCATTCCATTTTGCTAGATATATAAAACAAACCAGTCTTAAATATTTATCTCTCTACACTCCATTCCCACAGGGAGAGTCAGGTGCACCTGGTGAGAATGGTGCCCCTGGACCAATGGTGAGTTGGTTATGTTGTATTATGTTATAAATCTGTCCTAGTGACCTAGTATTTAATGCTAAACATAGTATATTTGATACAGCTAATGTTTCACTCTTGCCCTTGCTTTTCTCTTTTAGGGCCCTCGTGGTCTTCCTGGTGAGAGAGGACGCCCTGGACCTTCTGGAGCTGCTGTGAGTGATTGATTACCATAGTTTTATGGTGTTCCACAATATGTAAATAACATAAATGACTGCTAGAAAAACACATTGTAACAGGTGTATTATAACAACTGTTAGAGTAGATGAATGACTAAATTTTAAGTCTTGTTCATTAAATGGGATTTTGGTCACAACCTTGTTAGTCATGCTTGAATTACTCTCATCTTGTGTCTCTGCAGGGTGCCCGTGGTAATGATGGTCTTCCTGGGCCTGCTGGTCCTCCTGTAAGTACTGCCTCTCTCACTGGCAAGCCTTTCCATCATTTGAACTGAGCAATAAGTTTAGCTTATTCACATAATGTTAACTCTGAGTACTTTGATGACTTTGCTATACAGGGTCCTGTTGGTCCTGCTGGTGCCCCAGGTTTCCCAGGAGCCCCTGGTTCCAAGGTAGGTCACACCTGTCAGTCACCCGAGTGAAATTAGCTCAGCTTTTAAAAAATATTTATGATTAATAGGTTGGCAGTTCTTACAAGATGTAGTTTAGAAATAGCCTAACAGTAGTTTCTGTCTGCTTATCTTCACTTTAAAGGGTGAGGCCGGACCAACTGGTGCTCGTGGAGCTGAGGGAGCCCAAGGACCCCGTGGAGAGGCTGGCACTCCAGGTTCTCCTGGACCTGCTGGAGCCTCTGTATGTAAAATGCCTTAATATATGATTCCAGTACTCAGACAACATCTAAAACCTATTTTCTTCTACTTGCCCAAACTTCATTGAGGCACCTGTATATACAGCATTCTACAGTTCAGAATTTATTGATATGCATTGTATTCTGACACAACAGTTCATTTGATTTAGGAAATGTTCAGTCAAGCTGCACATATTTTACAAAGATAACAGTTGTACACAAGCCCCTCATGCTTTGGCAAAGTTTGACAACACAGGGATCAGCCACAAGCATATGAATTCTGTACTAAAAACAGAGTAATATCCTGTTATTCAAACTTTTTCAACTGATCCCATAACGCAAGCTACAAAGCTACATCCCAGCTAGATCTTACCTGCATACTTTAATATCACTCACTCAAACATATTGCTGTATGTTCACTGCTACAGACAAATTTATGTAGCACAGCAGAGAAACTTTGTAAACATTTACTGAGTGATCAGAACTATAAATGTTACACTTCAATTTTTCTAAATCTCAATAGTTTAATTATACAAAATAAACACTACTCTGTGTTTTTACTTTAGCATGAATACTAAGCATCATTTTATGCTTTTTAGGGTAACCCTGGTACTGATGGTATTCCTGGAGCCAAAGGATCTGCTGTGAGTTTTTTTTTTTTTTTTTTTTTGCCATATCTTCTATTTTGTATTATGTAATTTCCAATAAATAAATAAATTTCAAAATAAATCCAATTGAAGTGAATCCTCATTCTGTGCACTTAAGTGAAGTAGACACCATCAGGATACACTATAATGATTTGGACTCAGTAAACACTGTAAGAATTCATTGGATTTTTTAGTTTCATGAACATTTCACATTAGCTAGCCTGATTATAACTGATTGCAACATGGTGACTTCAGATTAGACATAACAGAATGTTGTTGACTGTTCAAGAAAAGACTCCACACTTAATTGGTGTGTTCCTCTGCAGGGTGCCCCTGGCATTGCTGGTGCCCCAGGTTTCCCAGGACCTCGTGGCCCACCTGGACCTCAGGGAGCTACCGGACCTCTTGGACCCAAGGGTCAGAGTGTAAGTATTCATCATGTTAATCTAGATGTCTTTTGGTCTTTTTATTTTAATTAGTTTTGTATATTAATGGATAAATGTGTATTGTGTGTTTTTACAGGGAGACCCTGGTATTCCAGGATTTAAGGGAGAAGCTGGACCAAAAGGAGAGAGGGTAAGCCATATGCTATGATTATCAGAATTATCATACTTTTAATCTCTACTGTCATCAGTAGTGTCATTGTTTTAGTATAATAATTAAATATTAGTTTTGTAAATGTTTTGGAGTCTGTTATTATCCTTTGAAAACTTTTTTATGATCAGGGCAGTTTATATTTGACTTAACAATCTTGGTGTCTCTTCACAGGGTGTTGCAGGACCTCAGGGAGCCCCAGGCCCAATTGGTGAGGAGGGTAAAAGAGGACCTAGAGGAGAGCCCGGTTCCGCTGGCCCTCTTGGACCTCCAGGAGAGAGAGTGAGTCTGATAATCTTTCTTAATATAACATTGCTACTAGTGCATATGGCCAGGGCCTTAGAAAATTTTTTAAATCTATACATATCCACATAACTAATAATGTAAAATTTCTCCTTAATAGGGAGCTCCGGGTAACCGTGGATTCCCTGGTCAAGATGGTCTTCCTGGTGCTAAGGTGGGTGAACATAACACACACATTTTTCACACCAGCATTAATATCACTGCTGGTAGCTTTATACAAGTTATTCTCAGATGCTTGGATGCTAATGAGTTCTCTGGGGATTTAATAGGGTGCTGTTGGTGATCGTGGTGTTGCTGGACTGTCTGGACCAAAAGGTGCTAGTGGAGATCCTGGTCGTCCTGGCGAGCCTGGTCTTCCTGGAGCAAGAGTACGTAGCACAATCCAAATCTGTTTAGTGAATGTTTCTTAACAAAACAGACTGTTCTGGTGTTTGTATCTTGACTTTATCCTTGCTTAGTCATTTGCCTTTGGTATACACATTAAATCATTGTATTCTTGGTCTTTCCCCCCTTTCCTGCATATCATAGGGTCTCACTGGTCGTCCTGGAGATGCTGGACCCCAAGGAAAAGTTGGCCCAACTGTGAGTATCCCACCATCTCAGTGTACCAGCATCTTTACTCATTTAGCCATTACACTTATTATAATGATTTGTACAAACAGTACTCTGATGCAAAGCAAATCCTTTAAGGCTGGGACTTTTTCATGCATAAATAACAAACAATCAGATTATACCAGGATCATAATTTTTGTAAAGCTGCTTATGTTGTTTAATGTTGTTAAAACCATACAAATAAGCTGACTTGAATGTAATCATATAGACTGAGGATTGCACAAATGTTGCTTATGATAAATTGATATTGTTTGGATGCTGAAGGGAATCAGTGGTATGTGGGATCTTTTTTCCCCTCATATAGGGTGCTCCTGGTGAGGATGGTCGTCCTGGTCCCCCTGGGCCTCAGGGAGCTCGTGGACAGCCTGGTGTGATGGGATTCCCAGGACCCAAGGGAGCTAATGTAAGAGAACCACAAACCCTCAAAACAGTAATCTTTGTGATTAGATCGTCTTTTTGGAGATCAAATGTGTGTCTTGTCTCATGGCACATATATGTGTCTTCCTCATTTAGGGTGAGCCTGGCAAGCCTGGAGAGAAAGGACTTGTTGGCAGCCCTGGTCTCAGAGTAAGTCATCCTTATTTCAACACGGTGACTTATTGTGTTCAGTTAAAGAATATCCCATAATAAATGGACCCTATCTCTGTCTTTCATCAGGGTTTGTCTGGTAAAGATGGTGAGACTGGAGCCGCTGGTCCTCCTGGCCCTGCTGTGAGTTCTGTTTGATATTAAGAATTATGATTGATCATTTATTTTTCAGTTAAACCTGCATATATGAATAAATATCCACTTGTGTGTATACAAACAATATCCATTTGAGCTTATTTTCTATATCTGCTATATTTTAAAATGCATTTTCAAATATGTTTGCTAAATTCAGATGCTGCAGATAAAATGAGAAAATATGAACTGAGCTATTTTCCTCGAGAAAATGACCCTTGAAAAGACCCTTTAATAAAGTAATAAAGAGTTCACTATGACATGTCATCCTAGGACTGGGACAAATATTGTAATGCTGATTTTTTTTAAATAGCTTGGAAATGACAGGGCATTAGTACTACTAATAAAATATACTATATTATAACCATGATATATTGTCATTTCAGGGACCTGCTGGAGAGAGAGGTGAACAAGGACAGCCTGGACCTCCTGGCTTCCAGGTACAAAGGGTCATTTTATGGAGAAACTCATAATCACATGTATTGATCTTAATGAGCTAAATGAAACAGCTGTTGTGGTGCACTGTGTTTAATTATATGTGAAAAAGTTCTAGTTACTGTCTTGCTCAAATCTAACTTCTTTTTTGTTTTTTGTAGGGTCTGCCTGGACCTGCTGGACCACCAGGAGAGGGTGGCAAACCAGGTGACCAGGTGAGAATGACTCCAGACTCTGATTATCCTCTTTTATTTGCTCCACCTTGATGATAGCAATACTAATTTTGATCATTATGACCCCAACCGTTCTTTCTCTTTTTGTCTTTCTACAGGGCGTTCCTGGAGAGGGTGGTGCCCCTGGTGCGGTTGGACCAAGAGTGAGTTCCTCTCTTCTACCACCAATATTTAAAGTCCTATGGCAGCACATATACAAAAATTGGATCAGTACAGTGAATTCCATATTTGCACCAGTTTTAACCTTTGGGAAGATAACTCCTTCTGTTTATATCTTTGTCAGGGTGAGCGTGGTTTCCCTGGTGAGAGAGGAAGTGCTGGACCCCAGGGTCTTCAGGGACCCAGAGGACTTCCTGGAACTCCTGGAACTGATGGACCCAAGGTGAGATCTTTGATATCACATTTGAATTCATCTGCAACTCAGCATCTTGCCTCTGATACAGTTTAAATTTTATTGCCTCCTACAATAATTCCTCTGAAGACTGCAGACATCTGTTCATAGTATATATCCTCAGGATCTTACTTACAATAAATGTACCAGTATAAAATATACTGTAATAGGGTACATTTAGTTTGCTTCTGTTTAACTCTGGATAGTACAATCTGCTGTAAAATGAGTTAATTCAGCACTAAATCATTTATATACATCATATCATATGCATTCCTACTTTGATTTATAAATGATATGTATAAATATGGCTCTTTCGATGTTTGGAAGATTAACAGTTCTAGTTAGTTTGAAAGGAATTCTATTTGGTACTTTTTATGAAAGGGAAATCCTCTCTTGTATGCTTTATCTAGGGGATCCCCTACATGGACAAACCGAGGAAATTTGGAACTTGGAATTTTTTCTGTTACATTCCAAGACAAAATTGTTGATAAAAAAAATTCCCTTTACATGGTTATTCCATTAGTCCATTAGTTCCTGGTCAGCAGTTTTTCTCATGTTGTTTTACTGTATTGTAGGGTGCGATAGGCCCGGCTGGTGCTGCTGGGGTCCAGGGTTCTCCTGGTCTGCAGGGTATGCCTGGTGAAAGAGGTGCTGCTGGTATCCCTGGACCTAAGGGTGACAGAGTAAGTACATCTAAACCTAATCGTAGAACTCTCTGAATGTCATCTAGTTCACTATAAGCCATAGTTCATTGGAGTAGTTTTATTGTCCGACTTGAACAATCTCGTTTTTTTCAGGGTGACTCTGGAGAGAAAGGACCTGAGGGAGCTCCTGGCAAAGATGGTGCAAGAGTGAGTGCTAAACTATGTCACATATTGATGCCTTTTAATTTAGCATCAAGTGAATTTTCAAATTATATTCTGAAATATGTTATTCTTGCATCTGTCTATAGGGTTTGACTGGCCCTATTGGTCCACCTGGTCCTTCTGGTCCCAATGGAGCAAAGGTGAGAGTCTTTCTAAGCCACCGATGCTTTCTGTATGTTTTCTTTTCTTGTTTATAAATATTGGGTATATTCTTATCTAATATCTATAATCTGTCTTTCTTTCAAAGGGTGAAACTGGTGCTATTGGCCCAACTGGAGCTGCTGGAGCTCGTGGTGCTCCTGTAAGTTGATTCTGTGTTATTTTTTGTCTGAGATCTGTGTGTCTAAGCATGGGTTTCTGTTGTCTCCTTACACTCGATTTTATTTCTTCTCTTTATAAACCTTTTTCTTTTCTCTCAAGGGTGACCGTGGTGAGGTTGGACCTCCTGGCCCTGCTGGTTTTGCTGGACCCCCTGTGAGTAGGGCTACAATTACCATTAAGATTATATAACACAATGATGCATTCGATAATTAAACAAATTGTCAGCCACATGAATAAATATGGGTGCTGAATCATTGCAGCTTCATTCAAATATGGATTTCCTCCAATAAGCAGTGATAATTTATTAATTATATATCACAACTCATTAGATCAGTCTTACATAATTGAACACAGCTCAGCGTTATATAACTAAAAGGAAATGATGAGAAGTGTAAATGAATAGCAATTACCAATATAACCAGGCACTGCATTATGACCATCCTATCTGTCTACTCCATCAGTCACTTTAGTAACCAAATTATGAGTCTAAATACAGATTCAGTTTGAGCCTTCAATGAAGTTTGAAATTAGAGGTGACATTATCTTAATGACTGAACTTGCATTTGATTTAACACAGTTAACACCATGACCATAATTAAGAATCAGCACATTTAAATATCCTGTTCTTCATCAGGGTGCTGATGGCCAGCCCGGAATTAAAGGGGAGCAGGGAGAGTCAGGCCAGAAAGGAGATGCTGGATCCCCTGGACCTCAAGGGCCCTCTGGAGCACCCGGCCCAGTTGTAAGTAATGTTTTACAAAACATCAACTTAGATATTTTTTAGATCCTTGCTTATTTATTGAGTAATACTATACCTAGCATCATTCATGTTTTCAACAGAATGCGATTTACTTAGGGTTGTAATACTACAGTATATTAATGCACATTTGCTTGATTTCAGGGCCCAACTGGTGTCTCTGGACCTAAAGGAGCTCGTGGAGCACAGGGAGCCCCAGTAAGTCATTGTTTTAATTATTCCATTCAGTGCATTAATCAAATCATGTGCTTGTGTTTATTTAGCTGTGGTTTTGGCAATGATGATGTTCTGTAGAAGAATGAATCTGAAGTGGTAAATAATGAATTGTGTATGATTTAGACTTAGAGTTAATGTGATGTTCCTTATTCCAGGGTGCTACTGGTTTCCCAGGTGCTGCTGGAAGAGTTGGACCACCCGGTCCTAATGTAAGATATTGATTAATACACACAATTCTTGGTTTATCAATAATGACTTAATTGGATATTAATAATGGTTAAAGGTACTGTGATGGTACTCATGATATGAAAGATCATGTCTTACATATGGTTTAAAACTTACTTTAAGTTGCATCTTGTTGCAAGGATCCATTTTCAAGGGAAAAAACTTCAATTCCATTTGTAGCAGTAATGGTTTTGGTTATTCTTTTGGATTATAAACCAACACTCCTTAATGGTTTTTGCTGTTAAATTTTCAAGTTAGTTGCATTATAAATAGCTTTCAAACTAAACATTTGATCAATCATACATATTTTTCAAACCCTATACCATTCAGAAATCTGGTCATTCAGCACCAGTTTGTGTGCATCAAGAGTTGTAACCCATATTGATGGGTCTCAATAGTAGTAATGATTAGTGCTTGTTGAGCTACATTTTGAGGTAAAAAATAACCCTCTCAATGTTAAAAATGATGTGAAACATCACATATCTATTTGAATTTTTTTATTGACTGTTAAAATTAGGTATTAAAATGGACCAAAATAGGCCATTTTAATAAAAGGTTTATTTTTATTGAGGGTTAATAAAATCATATACGGGCATGGTCTTTGATACACCAATCATAGTAGGCTAATAGTACCTGATACTTGAAGGCATTTTGATCTCTTCTTAATATAATTTCCCTTAATATAAGTTTAATCCCTTCTTGTCTTTGACTTTTTCCTATTTTAGGGTAACCCTGGCCCTGCTGGTCCTGCTGGTCCTTCTGGTAAAGATGGTCCTAAAGGAGTGCGTGGTGATGCTGGTCCCCCAGGAAGACCAGGAGATGGTGGACTGCGTGGACCTCCTGGACCCCCTGGAGAGAAGGGAGAGGCTGGAGAGGATGGCCCCCCTGTAAGGCTCCAACGTCCATCATTCCAGTGTTCCACTAAGAGGCATTCATCACTACATATTACACATATGAATGCCTCATTAATTACTCCCTTGTGTCTTTCTTTTTCTCTTGATCCATAATTAGGGTCCTGATGGTCCTACTGGTCCTTCAGGTTTAGCTGGTCAGCGTGGTATTGTTGGTCTGCCTGGTCAGCGTGGTGAGAGAGGTTTCCCTGGCCTTCCAGGACCTTCTGTGAGTATAAAAATCACTATATCACTTTGTCTTTATCAGAACACACAGAGAAAAAGACATTCAAAGAGCTAGAGCTTTTCATTGAAATAGAAATTTCAAGAGAATGTCAAAAATACTGCCATTTTAATTGCTTTGACCTGACCAGATTTTATGTTGGTCATTATTCATCCACAAGCTGATTTTGATCATTAGCATATATCAAATCTTGAATCTGTTTAAAATACTGTTTTTTATAAATAATTACAGTTGCTTTTATTTTTTGAATGGCAGATTCAATTTCCATTCTTATATAACTACATCAATAAATATACTGGATGAAATCCTGATGAATTGGTATATTACGTGTTTAAAGACTACATGCTTTACTTTTGATGTACTTCAGGGTGAGCCTGGCAAACAGGGTGCTCCTGGTTCTGGTGGTGAACGTGGCCCCCCTGGTCCTGTTGGACCCCCTGGAGTGACTGGACCTTCTGGAGAACCTGGGCGTGAGGTAAAGATATGAACAAAATACACAACACTGAACTTGATTAAAAAAAAAAAAAAAAACTTCCCAGAATAATGTGCCTCACGTCTCTAATAACAAATGATCTCCATTGGTGTAAATAGATGGACTGGAATAACCAATATTAGAATTACAGATAAGAGTTTATCCTAAAGCAATAATTTGGCAAAAAATTACATTTAAATGACTTTCCCTTGACCCCAAATGCTGGTGATGTTCACTGTTCTAACTTGGTTCTTTGTATAATTCTTCCTTCAAACATTAAGCCACACAATTTACCTGAGTCTGCTCAGTTATGCCCGATTGCTACTTAATTGTTATTCCAGCTAAGATGGCTGCTACTACTACTGATTTTAGCTATACTACATAATTTTGTCATAACTCTGTGTGAGCTTACTGAATGCCATTATTTTTAACAAGTCTTCACTGAAATTATGGACCTAGAAGCGGGATGCACAGAGAGAAGCACACAAGTGCAAGAATGACAAGTGCAAGGCTCTTTGAATACTTTTATGAAAATAAAAATGCAGAACCCAAGTGCACTGCATACTTAAAGAACCACAAGGAATGCTTCAGGAAAAGTTATTAAGGGCACACTTGAGTGCAAGGCAAAGTTCCCATCCTTGGTCCTGGAGTACCCCTTTCCTGCACATTTTATTGATCATGCAATAACCTTCCTTGTAGGACACTTTATATAGCCTACATTTTGGCCAATTTAGCTCACCTGTATACAATTGAGTTTCTGGCCTAGTGGCTTTCATATCTTATCAGTATCCAGGTATTAAAAATTACTTTTAAACCTAATTAATAACCTTAATAAAAATAATGTATTAAATATTTTGATTCCTAATAGCTTGTTAGGCTACACAATGCATAATTCAATATATGCTCTTTGTTGGACAGGACAGTGGCAGAACATTGGAACTATTATGTGACGAGACCAATAGAATTGATCAAGCTAAGCTAAGCTTCAGTAGTAGCCTGATATGGGGCTGGTTTGTCCAAAAGCATATGTTACCAAAAGTAACCGATTAGCTTTTGTTGTGGAACCAAATTTTGATGAAAATTAGCCAGGCTTGTTAAAATAGCTCACAGTTAGAATACGATCCTGATTTGAGGCAAATGTGCGATGACTTAGTCATACAGTTTGCACAATGTTAGCCTAGTTGCTAGTAGCTGTAGTGATAACTTGGTTCAATCAGCATAAGGGAACGGTCATGTTAATTTTTGTCTCCAAGTAAAATGGCATGAACTGAATTGTGTTTGGTTTGAGAAAAACATTATAAAATAAAGATCACCATAAGATGGTAATACTGCACACCAATGCTGGGCCATGTCTTGCACTTTTGAATCATAGCCAAAAGATTGATACAAATCAGCTCTGAGTCAAACTTGCTTATACAGACCTGGAACTTGATGCTGTTTGTCCCACACCTGGATAAGACAATACTGAATGTATTTTTGTATCTCTTTGTCTTTAGGGTAATCCTGGATCAGATGGTCCTCCTGGCAGAGATGGTGCCCCTGGTGTGAAGGTAAAGATCAATCATACATTGACCTACCTATTTTACAAATTGCAAGCTTTCTTGAGTCAGAGAAATATATCATAATTTTATAGTGTAACTATAAATAGCAAGCTAAAAGCATGTCTCCTGCAGGGTGAACGTGGTAACACTGGTCCTATTGGTGCTCCTGGTGCTCCTGGTGCCCCTGGTTCTCCTGGTCCTGTTGGTCCTGTAGGCAAACAGGGAGACAGAGGAGAGAATGTGAGTACTGCAGCCACAGGAATAAGAGATCCCTTGTTTATCAGGTGGTCATGATACCAGAGCTTAAAATGAATATTTATAAAATTAATGAGCAAACAAATTAATTTACAAATGGATTTATCAATCCTTCAAAACTGGATGATAAATAACCTCAAATGCTTCATACTTCATAATGCAAGTGACAGAACAGTGATAAACATGATCTTGTTAGCTGGATCAGCTAGAAGTGTATGTTGTTGTTGTTTTTTTTGTTTTGTTTTTTCACTTTTGCTCATAATTTTCTTCTTTACACTTTTTTTTGGATTATTATGTACTGTCTGTTCTTTTTGCCCTGATCTTTTCACATCAACTAAATTTTTAAGACCTACAGTATATGACACCATTATTTTCCTAACACAGAGTGACAAACTGAATGCCCTTCAGGGCTCTAGATTTAAACTTTGTTCTAAAAGTGTGGTTGTAATGTTATTATTGTATATGGGAATTAAGATGGATAGTGAAAAATCTACTCAAAAACCTTTGAGTTCTGTAGCAGAACCATTTTACAGAGCTTTTACTTGGCATAAAATGGTTCTAATGCCACTGTTGCATGTATGCACTACATGGCACTGCACAAATGTTACTGCTCATGCCACAGTTTTCATGATATGTTAAGGGCTTTGGCCATCATTGATATGTTGCTAATGTTCTTCAACCAACAAACCACACATTTTCCAGTGTTTTAATATTTACATCCAGAAACCAAAAACTCCTTTGTAAAAGAGAGCAACACTTGTTTTTTTATTACATGCTTGACAAACATTTTACTTGTACTCATAATAGTAGTGCTAATCCATTTTCTTTTCCTTTCTATAGGGACCTCAAGGACCTTCTGGACCTCCTGGACCTGCTGGAGCAAGAGGCATGGCTGTAAGTATTTAATTCAAGAATCAAAATAGATTATCTATGAACATTGATTGTGAATGATATCTGTTAGATCTAAGGTGGCAGTATTTCCATGGCAATTCTATGTGTTATCTTATATTGAGCATCTTCATATTCTTTCTGCTCCAGGGACCCCAAGGTCCTCGTGGAGACAAGGGAGAGGCTGGTGAGGCTGGAGAAAGAGGACAGAAGGGACACAGAGGATTCACTGGTCTGCAGGGTCTTCCTGGACCTCCTGTGAGTACACCCATTAAATTCTTTTGTCTGTAGTGGTTTCCTATCAACACTGATAAAACAAAGTTTTGACATGGCGTCTTAACTAATGTTTGCATTTGCGATTGTCATACAGGGTTCTCCTGGTGACCAGGGTGCTGCTGGACCTTCCGGACCTAGTGGAGCTAAGGTGAGAATCTCAGACTCTCTAATGAAATGTCTCTCTAATCTGAACCTATAAATATTGAATTATTGTTCTGAGACCTGGAAAGTTGAATGTTGAAGCTGTTAATTCCTTCCATGTAGGGACCCCCTGGACCTGTTGGTCCAGCTGGAAAGGATGGTGCAAATGGTATCCCTGGACCCATTGGACCCCCTGGACCTCGTGGACGCTCCGGAGAATCTGGCCCAGCTGTGAGTGTCAACTTAATAATTCTTAGCAATTTCTCTTAAAAGGTGGTGTCCAGAGGGGATCTACTGGATCTACTTTACTATGTCCAGACCAGGGTTCTAATTTATCAAAGTGTGTATAGAACAAATTATAATTCTGTGCGTAAGAACTAGAAAATTGGCATTTATCACATATGCAGATGTTGACGCTACACATGCTACAAATGCTACACATTCTAAATGACTCTGCTCATGCACAGCCACACTTATTTATATAAAGAAATGCCCCCAATCACTACATATGGTGAGCAAATTTGCTTATATGGTAAGCAAAATCGTTTGCCCTAATTACATTTTGAAAAGCTTTTTTGTGTCTTTTTTGCTGCTGTATTTGGAAATGTAATGTATTGCAGCATGAACAATATGAATGCATGTAAGATTTGTCATTATTTGGTTCATTATTTGGTTAGGAAATGCCAGACCTGTCTCTGATTTCTAGTTGAAATGGGGTAATTATCTGTGGGCAAAAACCCTAGAGCAGATAGGACTTGAGTGTGCATGGGGATGCTATTACTGCATTTTGTAAGCCTGTCCAAAAGTGGGGCAAGTTGCTGACTGAGATCAGTTAAAATTGCACTGGTAAACCAAGTGCCCAATGAGCTCCTCATCCCTCTTAGTAAAGAGGTTCTTCCATGCACAAAGCTGCATGTGCCAAATCAAGCAATATGTCATTGTCTGCATCATCACAGCCATACTTTAGATGTGCCTTTTATATTAATTTTCTTTACATTTCATCTATGTCACTTGTCTGCACCTTGTTGGGTGCACCATAGTCAGAGATAACTCTGTCAATTATTCTTGACAATAAGTAGGATGGGACCTCCTCATTATCAGTTTACCTGTAATTATAATTTTCTACCACTAGGGGTTTATGCATACATATGGTCATAAGTAGCTCGAAATTATACAGATATCCTGGCATCTAAGAATAATTTATTAAATCACATTCTATGCATAGAAATATACATATAAATTACAAAAAAAATTACAGTACAAAATGCCAAAACATCATTGATTTCAGAAAGCAGATTGTGTTGACCCACTGATTAAAAAAAAGGACATGTTTGATAGTGTTCACCTTCCTTTGTGGCATCTGTCTTTAGGGTCCTCCTGGTAACCCTGGACCCCCTGGTCCTCCTGGTCCTCCAGGCCCTGGCATTGATATGTCTGCCTTCGCTGGGCTGGGTCAGACCGAGAAGGGCCCTGATCCCCTGCGTTACATGCGTGCTGACGAGGCCTCCAACAATCTGAGACAGCACGATGTGGAGGTTGATGCCACCCTGAAATCCATTAACAGCCAGATTGAGGATATCCGCAGCCCTGATGGATCTCGCAAGAACCCTGCTCGCTCCTGCCGCGACCTGAAACTCTGCCACCCTGATTGGAAGAGCGGTAAGAATAAAATAAGTACAAATGTACAATGATGTTAATATAGACATAATATTAAGCATCCACTTTGAGATACACCATAGCCCAGACCACCGTTCAATAAAAATTTCTCAGGCTTATACATGTGAGGACATAACTGATTGCTGCACTGGCCAATTTATCATGATTATTTTGACTTTTATCCACAGGTGACTACTGGGTGGATCCTAACCTTGGCTGCACTGCTGATGCCATCAAGGTCTTCTGCAACATGGAGACTGGAGAAACATGTGTGAAGCCCACTACAAGCAGCATCCCACGCAAGAACTGGTGGAGCGCCAAGAGCAAGGGTCAGAAGCACATATGGTTCGGCGAGAACATGGGCGGTGGTTTCCATGTGAGTAACACATTTGAGTCCACAAAAATATTAATACAGCTTTTCATTCAGAAAGTTATATGCCGTAGCGAAACAAACACAATCCTAATCAGTTCATTTTGTAATCAGATACTGGCGATCAAAATGGCAGTAATGCTTCTGGTTGGGATACATGAAAAACAGAAACATTTCAGTTCAGAAAAGTCCGTCTAACCCAACCCCCCCCCCCCCCCCCCCCCCCAGACATATTCTTCTGCTTTTTTTCCCCTAAATGTTATCTTTGTCTAATTATTATTCTTTCTAGAAGTCAAAATAACAACGCACTTTCATCCTCTCTGTCTCTGATACAGTTCAGCTATGGTGAGAAGATCCCGACTCCAAATGTGGCTAGCATTCAGATGAACTTCCTAAGACTGCTATCTAGCGAGGCCTCTCAGAGTATCACCTACCACTGCAAGAACAGCGTGGCTTACATGGATGAGGCCACCGGCAACCTGAAGAAGGCTCTTCTGCTGCAGGGCTCCAACGATGTAGAAATCAGAGCAGAGGGTAACAGCCGATTCACATACAGTGTGCTGCAGGATGGCTGCAAGGTGAGATTCACATCCTCATACACAAGCGGGCAATGTCCCACAAACTGATTTCAGTTTCTTATATCACTGATTATGCTTCACAATAATTTTATAGCAGTGACTAAATTAACGTGACGTGATTACTCTGTTTTACAGAAACACACCGGCCAGTGGGGTAAGACTGTGATTGAGTACAAAACTCAGAAGACATCTAGACTGCCCATCGTGGACATTGCTCCTTTGGACATCGGTGGAGCTAATCAGGAGTTTGGAATGGACATTGGACCAGTCTGTTTCTTGTAAAAACAAACAAACAAAAAAAAAAAACAAAAAACAAATGTGGGACACAATATAAGACATGGAAAGATATAAATGATAAGCAATAGCTCCATGAAGAAGCAATACACTCTCCAAATAAAGAAATATGGAAGTAAAGGAAAAGGAAACCAAATTGAAAATTGATGAATGCTTTTGTCTCTAACACACAAAAGTTGTGCATTTAGTGCCCTGGAGACCAGCACTAAGCAGCACTGCCCCGTGAGTCTCTCCCTCTGAAATCCAGCCATGTTTCCCCTCAAAGCATCCTTCTTACTGATGGGAGCTGAGACGAGGAAGTAACGAGTGAGCAAGACTAAATGAGTAAGAGATGGAAAGTACAGAAACATGGCTAGATGTCATCACATTCGGCAGGTGGGAGTGGTGCTTTAGAGCTGGGTGCATTTTGGCTGTATACAACAGAAGCCCCTCCCACTAAGACCATCTTGAACCACACCCAGTCCCACTCAGCCCCTCTCTCTGCTTCCTGACTGTGACTCAGTAAAAACATCACATTCTGCTAGGTATTGTGAAATGTTAAAAACTGGGGAGGGTGGGAGTTAATATTTACTGTGTATAATAAAGTAAAATCCTGGTTCAGTTGTTGTAAAAGTCTGTTCTGCCACAGCTAGATCTATATATTTTCACAATTATGTGTTTGCGTGAGAGAGAGTGTGTACCTGTGCACACCAAAACATTTTGGGGGGGGAAGTGCAGTTTTTAGTTTTCCTTTCTTTTTTTATAGTGTACTTCAGTATTTTCCCCTTGACTGCCCATTTAGGAAGTGTTGTCCCTTTACCAAAAAAAGCAGAAGTAAAATAAATTTGGACGATATTTCTGGTTCTGTTCATTTGTATTATCTTTTTTTTAAAAGCTACCTCACAATAAAAAACCTAAGTAATAATCTTGATGTGAAGTCATCATAAGTAGCTCTGGGGGATCTAAGACAGGGGTTCATGCTTGATCCAATCCATCTTCAGAAGGTGCTATTAGTTTAAATCTGTCCGTAATTATTCCCTAAATTGCCACGTCCTCTCTCTACTAGCCTCACCAACACATACAGCCTGCTCTGACACTGCAGAATGACCGGAATATTGAACAGGAAGGAGGGGCTCCTCTGAGAGTAACAGAGTGTCCCGAGCAGGATGTGTGTATTTGTGTGAGGGTGTGTATATTTTTGTTATAATTAATATTATTATGATCATTCTTGTTTGTTTTCTTTTTTTCATCCTGGTTTTGTTACGATTTTAATTAATGTAAATTGGAAATAAAGGAAAAAACAAGGAACGGTGAAATCAGATTTTAATTGAGTTTTCATTCAGTTAAGAATTTAACACTGAGCAAACTGTTTATAAATTGTCATGGGGTATGCTTTTAAAAAGTGCTTGTGTGTGTGTGTGTGTGTGTGTGTGTGTGTGTGTGTGTGTTTTAAGATGCAAAAACTTTCCCATGTTAAAACTATATATTATACAACCCCATATCCATAAAAGTTGGGATTTTTTCTAAAATGCAATAAAAACAAAACTCTGTGATTTGTCAAGTCTACTGAAACTTTAATTAATTGACAAAAGTATAAAGAAAAGATATTCAATGTTTCACTGACCTACAACAGCGTGGCTTCATAGACACAGAGTGTGTGTGCTTGACTGGCCTGCCTGCAGTCCAGATCTGTCTCCTATGGTACATCATCAAGAGGAGAATTAGTCAATGGTGACCAAGGACTGTTGAGCAGCTGAAGTCTTGTATCAAGCAAGAATGGGCAAAAATTCCACTTGCAAAACTGCAACAATTAGTATCGTCAGTTCCAAAACGATTAAAAAGTGTAATTAAAAGGAAGGGTGATGTAACACAGTGGTAAACATGCCTCTGTCCCAACTTTTTTTGAGTGTGTTGAAGGCATCAAATTCTAAATTTGTTTATATTTACAAAATACAATTAAATTGGTCAGTGAAAACATTGAATATCTTTTCTTTGTACTTTTGTCAGTTAATTAAAGTTTCAAGAGACTCGACAAATCACAGATTTTTGTTTTTATTGCATTTTAGAAAAATCCCAACTTTTATGGAAATGGGGTTGTACTTGGCTATAACAGGCTACTCTGTCATTTTTCCTCACAAACATTTCCAAGTCTGAGACACCCCACATTGACCTCAGAAGGCAGAGGACTAATCCAGACAGACTCTAGTAGGTTGTGTCCGCCTCTGCTTACCTCTTTCATCAAGCATGCAATTGCTTGTGTCATCTTATGATCTGTAATAAATACTGATGATTAGCTCATGGGTGTCCTACATACAGTGCCAATACAGTCCACTAATATTGGCACCCTTGGTAAATATGAGCAAAGAAGTCTGTGAACAATTGTCTTTATTGTTTAACATTTTGTTCAAAAAAATCACAAAAATACTCTGCTCTCATGGATATCAAACAATTGCAAACAAAACACAGGTTTATCCAAAAAAAGAAAAAAATATATATCTTTGTTAAATATAGGTGTGCAACAATTATTGGCACCCTTTTAGTCAATACTTTGTGCTACCTCCCTTTGCCAAGATAACAGCTCTGAGTCTTCTCCTATAATGTCTGATGAGGTTGGAGAATACATGGCAAGGGATCTGAGACCATTCCTCCATACAGAATCTCTCCAGATCCTTCAAATGTCGAGGTCCATGCTGGTGGACTCTCCTCTTCAGTTCACCCCACAGGTTTTCTGTGGGTTTCAAGTCACTGGACTGGGATGGCCATGGCAGGACCTTGATTTTGAGGTCAGTAAACCATTTTTGTGTTGATTTTGATGTATGTTTTGGATCATTGTCATGCTGAAAGATCCAACCACAGCCCATTTTAAGCTTTCTGGCAGAGGCAGTCAGGTTTTCATTTAATATCTGTTGATATTTGATAGAGTCCATGATGCCATGTATTCTAACAAAATTTCCAGGTCCTCTGGCAGAAAAACAACCAAAATATTAAAGAGCCACCACCATATTTAACCGTGGGCATGAGGTACTTTTCCATATGGCTACCTCTCTGTGTGCGCCAAAACCACTTCTGGTGTTTATTGCCAAAAAGCTCTATTTTGGTTTAATCTGACCATAGAACCTGATCCCATTTGAAGTTCCAGTAGTGTCTGACAAACTGAAGATGCTTGAGTTTGTTTTTTCTTGAAGCCCTTCCAATCAACTTGTGGTGATGTAGGTGACTTCGGATTGTAGTTTTGTAGGCTTTCTGACCCCAAGATGCAACTAACTTCTGCAATTCTCCAGCTGTGATCCTTGGAGATTTTTTGGCCACTCGAACCATGATCTTCACAGTGCGTTGAGACAATATAGACACTCGTCCAATTCCAGGTTGATTCATAACATTTCCAGTTGACTGGAACTTTTTGATTATTGCCCTGATGTGGAAATGGGCATTTTCAATGCTTATGCTATATTCTTAAAGCCACTTCCCATTTTGTGAAGCTCAACAACCTTTTGCCGCACATCACAGCTACAACCCCAATTCCAAAACAGTTGGGATGCTGTGTAAAATGTAAATAAAAACAGAATGCAAAATCTCATAAACCCATAGAACATAGAAAACATATCAAATGTTTAATCTGAGGAAATGTACCATTTTAAGAAAAAAAAATAAGGTAATTTTGAATTTGATGCCCACAACACATCTCAAAAAAGTTGGGACTGGGGCAACAAAAGGCTGGAAAAGTACGTTTTACTAAAAAGAAACAGTTGGATGAACATTTTGCAACTAATTAGGTTAATTGGCAAAAGGTGATTGGGTATAAAAAGAGTATCTTAGAGAGGCAGAGTCTCTCAGAAGTAAAGATGGGCAGAGGGTCACAATCTGCAAAAAACTGTGTCTACAAATTGTGGAACAATTTCAGAATATGTAAAATTGCGAAGACTTTGTCTGCAGCTGCACAGCCCCATACGCAGCAAGCTGTGATGCAGTGTGTGTTTTGACACCTTTCTATAATTTTTTTTTTGACAACTCCAACTCATAGTCCAGAAGAGAGCAGCTCCAGGTTAAAAATAAACTGTGTGACATTTCTGAGAAGGTATGATGTAGGTACATAATTCTGAAATAACATAAGAAACTTTATTTAATTAATTCATTTTCAGTAACCACTTTATCCTGCTCAGTGTCCTATTCAATACAGAGATGCCAGTCCATACGCCAGAATACCATGCACAGATGTTCACACTCAAGGTGGTAATGATAGTAGCCAATCTACCTACCAGTATGTATTTGGTGGAAGGTGGATATAAACAGGAGAGCCTATGCAAACAGTGGGAGAACATGCACACAGACAGTAACTTGAGCTCCTGAGGATCAAACCAGGGACTCTAGAGCTGTGAGGCACTGCTTCCTGCTGCACCATCTGTTTGGCCAAGACTTGTTCTGTGTGGCTGCATAAGAATTAGGAAACAGTTCACAAAATTGAGCCTATTCTTGACTCGTAGATTTTCTATGTAGTCAGTGGAATATCACTCAACTCTCAACGTAGCTTGTAGTTTCAGCAATGGTTTACTGATTTTAAAGTCAGTATATTTATCATGATATTTACGTTAAAATGAGCAATTCATTCTTTTACAAAAAGCTTCTCTTTGTTGGAGTACCACCACCAGAGCTCATAGTTTACAGTAAAAACCTGTTTTAACCTGATTGTTAGGCCAGAAAAATTACACTCCCATCATATAGACACAGAATACTGAAATAAATATTCCTAAATTCAAAGATAAAAATGAAAACAAAGAAAAACACTGCATGACTTTGTATATTTTAAATAAATTTATTTGTTGTCTACTGTATTGTAAAAAGTTTTTTTTTTTTTTTACATACCTTGTATCTGCATGTGTCTCCATACCATAAAATAGGTTAAACAAGATGCTTAGATGGATAGATGTAGAAATGAATGAATGAACGAATTTTACTGACAATTTATTACTGATAGCACATTCCCAGAAACCTATCAATTATTAATCATGTTTTATGTTATAGTAGAGCTTTATATGCAATAGTCCAGAATAGGCTTATATATGGAACGTCCTAGACAACCCAGACCGTAGTCTACATTCAAAAATATCAAACAACTCAAAAAGAAACTGGAGTATAATTCGATTCATTGTGCTGAAACACATATACAATATGTCGCCAATTAATGTTTTCGTAGCTGCCACGAAGCTCCCATGTAGAATTCGGCTCTATCGATCCATAATACGCCACGCTTCCTAAACGTGAGGCTGACATTGTCACGTGACTTTGTTTCGGCCAATCACATGGGCCGCTGCCCTCACAGGGAAATCAACACGGAGAATCTTCCCTGCTGTACACACGACGCAGCAAAACACATTCTGGGACAGGTTATTGAGCTGCCACAAGGGTAAGAACAGCGACATTTCGAGTGGAACTTCCCAAAATATCGTGGGAAGAGATGGTCTTTTCTTCAGGACTGACATAACATTTAAAGGTAATGTGTCCGCTGCAGTCTTTTCTTTTTTTTTTTTTTGTAACATTATGTGCTAAAATCGCATTAGTGAAATGCGCGGTGCCGGAGTTACATAACTCGCGCTGCGGTGACCCAAATTCGTTACTGTTTCTATCTCACAGTTTTACAGTTATGGCTCCCGAATATGCCTAAACGTTTTATGTTTTTATTACTGAACAGTACCAGTGACAGTGCTGACGTTTTGTTACATTTGGACGACTCCTATGTGTGTGAATTAGTGTTTACTGATGGAGTCTGGTCAGTTTCACCCAGTTTGCATTGACCTAATTTCCACTCCATAAGATGTTCGGCGCTTTTATGAACCTGTATCTGAGTCATCCCAAACGTCATTTTAATTTCCTCATACTATCACAGTGATTGTGGTTAACAGGAGCCAAACGTTTCCCAACCTTATTTATTTATTTATTTTATTCGTCTTGCTTACTAAGATGTTGTATAAGATAGATAAGCTGCATCGACATAGCATAAGAACTGAAAACTTGGACTTGAGGCTCAGATTCATAATATTATGTTTAATACCGAGGCCACATTATTTAATCAGTTTTTATTTTTGTTTTATTTAGGTTTTACCATACTGTTTAAAAAAACCAAAAACCTTTTCTTTACTACTTTATTTGTACGTCATTGTATTAATCAGTCTTGCAGGTGAACGGTATTTACTATTTGGAGAACAGGCTGAAGAGTAGGAGTGAGTAGGGGAAATGGTGTTATTGTAACTTGTTTTTAAGAAATGCATCCATATAGAAATACGGGGTCATTATGAATAGTAACAAATTTCTGTGTCTGTGAAGATGTCTTTTTCTTGCTTTTAATTATAATAACACTCTTTTCTCAGACAAGTTTTTTCTCTACCATGTGAGTGCATATTGCCATAAAAGCGTAGCTTTGTTGCAGTGTAACATTGTGTTTGAGTACATGCTCCCAACCTTAGTCCTGGAGTACTCCCAGTCCTGCATATTTTAGTGTGTTCCCTGCTCTAACACACCCACTTCAATTTAGGAATAGCTGTTAACTTAGCTGATCAACTGGATCGGGTGTGTTAGAGCAGGGAAAACACTAAAATGTGCAGCACTCTGAGACCAGGGTTGGGAACCTGTGTGTTAGAGTTTAAATAGATTATCAGCTATATTGTCTTAAATGGCACTGATCACTAAATTGTGCAAAACTAGCTTTTGCAATCCCTGCTTTAAGTCGGTGTCAGCATTGACATCACTATTGTGTCAGCACTTTGAATCAGACTTGGAAGCAGCCAAGAAAACTGAATGTCACAGATTGAGAATTCTGGCAGATAGCACAGATTGACAGGATGTATGCCAGAAGCTGGAGCAGTCCCCAGTCTTGAAGGAAAAGAGTTTTTATGAATGCAGATAACTACTCTGGGCTTAATGGTTGTAGGGAGATGTTTATGGTAGCAAACTTGGTAAGAATACATTTTGCCACATGCACTCATTGTAAATAATGAAACTGATGCTCACTGGTATTGGTTGTGTACTGTTCAATGTGATTCATCCTGAATCCTGATACTTTTGTATAATGGTGTGTGAGGTACATTATGGATGTGTAATGTACATCATGCGTTATAAGAAGCATTATGTGTATACATGTATTACATATTATGTACATTATTGTTGAAATACATGATGTATAATGATGTATTTTTCAACCTGTGATCTGATTAAATTACCATGCAAATGTTTTGTTTAATGTTTGTTCTTAAGGTTTTTTTTTAAGCTACATATTTGAACTTAGCCTGTTAGTAAAGAGTAGAACCTCATTAGCAGGTTTGCTAACAGACTATTTTCCTGTTTCTCAATCATGTAAAGCCAACACGCTCAATATGGCCCCAAATTCCATCCACTGGTTTCGGAAGGGCCTGCGTCTGCATGACAACCCTGCACTTCAGGAGGCAGTGCGGGGTGCAGGCACCATCCGCTGTGTTTACTTCCTGGACCCCTGGTTTGCTGGGTCCTCCAACCTTGGGGTCAACAGGTGGAGGTGAGTGGGTTTTTTGGTTTTGTTATGTACAACTGATGGTTAGGTTAGCAGTGAATCTGAAGTGTTATGAATGCTCCCTGTAACATAACCTTTTGTTTATAAATCTTGCAAAATAAACAATATAATTGCAATTGTCCATGTCGGTGAAGTACTTGCCTCTAAGATGAGTCATATTAGAGTTTTATTTATAGCCTTACTGTTTTTGACACACTCATTGTGTGTGAAACTAATTCAAAGAATTTAAAGAATGCAGAGTTGTTTATACAGGGCAGAAATAGAGAGGAGAGAGATTTACATTCTTGTGTGTGTGTATATATGTATATATATATGTGTGTGTGTGTATATATATATGTGTGTGTGTGTGTGTGTATATATATATATATATGTGCCGTTTTATAAGGAAATGAGCTGGTAAGTTTTATTGAGCATCTTGCAGAACCAGCCACAGTTCTTCTGGAGACTTTGACTTTCGCACTTGTTTCTTATTTTTGCAGCAAAACCCAGCAGCCTTCATTGTGTTTTTTGTCTGAAAAGTGGTCTCTTACGTAATATGCTGCTTTCTTTAATGGCATTCAAAATTTTTTCTGTATCTGTGTTTGGGAATCTAAAATGGTTTTTTTTTTTTTTTTTTTACTGACCTGATATCTAAAACAAAGTTTGTACTAAAAAAAAAATAGGGTGCCTAAAACTTTTGCACACTGTGTGTGTGTGTGTGTGTGTGTGTGTGTGTGTGTGTGTGTGTATATATATATATATATATATATATAGCACACATTGGCATGAGGCAGTGTACCCGACAGACCAGTTTTTAATTCATTAATTAACCACCTACATTACTAGGTTGTACAAGGTGTGCTCTGTGCGGTATACAGATAACATTAGTATACTACTATAGCATTATTTACATATGCCCATAAATAATCATTTTTGCATAGTAAAGCCAAATGAAAATAGCTAAAACTAGATACCTTCCCCAGACCTGATGCTGTCACACTAATCGTTTCCATATGATTCTATTTTAAACGCAATTTGCAATTTGACCAGACTGGGGATCATTGCTTTGCTAGCACGATCGCTGATTCTTGTGAGAATGTAGGCCAACTAAGAGATTAGCAGATGCTGGAAGTGGAAAATCTGTGAATCAGTGAGTCAGCTGAAAGCAGTCTGTCACAGATCATGTCATTAATCTTTGCTTATTTTCTGAATGGAGTATTTTAGTCTGCTTTAAAAATCAGTTTGCCAGATTGTATCACGTTAAAAGTTATATACAGGTGAGTGGACCTGTTCGTCATCATTAATGATGATGATTAAGGTTTTAATGATTAAGGTCCTAATATGTGGGTGAGTCAAATTAGAACCTTACAGTTGCAATCAAAATTATTCAACCCCCATTGCAAATCAGGTTTATTGTCAAAATTGACAGGCTTTCAGCTGTTTACAATGAACAAAATCAAACAAAAGCAATTGAATTTTCCCCAAATTCAACTGAAAATGCAACTTATAATGACTTCTCCAGTCTCAAAATTATTCAACCCCCTGAATAGAATCCCCCACAACAGCACAAATATGCCAAAACAGGTGCTTTGAATTGGCTAGGGGCAGAAAATACATGAAATACCTGGACGGGGCAGAAAAAGGAAGCTGCCAATGGCTGCAACCAGATTTCTGAGAAGGCAGGTTGTGAAAAACCCTCGAGTGACTGCAAAAGACATTACCACTTGGTGGCAACAGGCACTGAGGTTTCAGTGAGCACAGTAAGGCGCATACTAAACGCAGAAAGTTTCCATGCCAGAACTCCAAGACGTACACCACTATTGACCCAAAAGCACAAGAAAAGTCGGCTCAAAATCATATAAATAAGCCATAGAAGTTTTGGGATTCTGTTCTGTGGAGCGACAAAAAAAAAAAGGAACTTTCCGGCATGATGGATCAGCGGTATGTCTGGAGAAAGAAGAATGAAGAAAGAACACTCTGTCCACAGTCAAGCATGGTGGTGGCTCGGTGATGCTCTGGGGCTGCGTTGCATCCTCTGGCACTAGAAACCTGCAGTGTGAGGAAGGCAAGATGGATTCATTGAAGTATCAGGAAATCTTATTTAAATCTTACCTATCAGAAAATCTAGGATAAAACGTCATGCTGTCTGTGAGGAAGCTGAAGCTTGGGTGTCATTGGACAATCCAACAGGACAATGATCCCAAGCATATCTCAAATTCCACCAAGGCTTGGTTGCAGAAGAAGCCCTGGAAGATTCTACAGGACCATCACAGTCACCTGACTTGAACCCCATAGAAAATCTCTGGTGGGATTTGAAGAAGTTGGTTGCAGCATGCAAACCCAAGAACATTACTGAACTGGAGGCCATTGCTCATGAGGAACGGGCTAAGATTCCTCAGGAACGCTGCCAGAAGCTGGTGTCTGGCTATGCATCTCATTTGCAGCAGATCATAACAGCAAAAGGGTGCTCTACTAAGTACTAAAGATGTTTGCCATGAAGGGGTTGAATAATTTTGAAACTGGAGAAGTCATTATAAGTTGCATTTTCAGTTGAATTTAGGGAAACCACTTGAAACATTCGTTGTGTTGAACTAGTTCAATTGCTTTTGTCTGTAAAGTCTGTAAATTAAAAAAAAAAAAACTTTATTTGCAATGGGGATTGAATAATTTTGATTGCAACAGTATTTATTATTATTATTTTTTGCATTGTTTATTGCAAATAGGTGTCACAAAAGTGTACCAGGCTTAAAGTAGCAGTAGACAGAGCCATTGAGAACAATTTTTTCTTTTGCACTAGAAATTTCTAGACTAGACTTCTAAACTAGAAATTTCTTCATTTGTAAGTCGTTTGGATAAAATTGTCTGCTAAATGTATAAATGTAATGTAAAATGTAAATTTAATGTATTGTTTTTTAAATTTATGCACTTTTTTAAGGTTTTCATTTTACTCCAGCTTACAGAATGTCATGTAACTGTTCCTGTAAAGAATGATGTACACTGTAAATGCTTTAACCTCAGTTGTCTCATATGCAGGTTTCATGTATGGAGTGTATTCAAATAATGTCACTTTTATGAATAAAATAACTGGAATATGTTATGTCTCATGGTCTATGTAACGACCCTTCTTTCAGTGATTCTACCATATCAATAGATCTTAGTGGTGTATTGAATACATTTTGACCCATTTCCATCATATTTAATGTGTATAAGCAGCAGGCTTCAAATAACCACTTATGAAAACAGTGAAAAAAATAATAATTTATATGTCACCCTTTGTGTATTCATGTCTGTTGAAGGGCAAAAAGTGTGACAGAGTGATGCCTCAGTGTCATCTGCAGGAACATGAGACCAATCAGACAAGAATGGCTTTCAGTGTCAGAGCATGTGCAGTTCTGCCCTGTTTTTTCCTTCAGTGCCCATGAATTCACCTCAGTTTAACTTAAAACATCCTGCCGCACCCTCTGTAGTGGCAGGCTGTCACATGACCCAGAGAAATCGACACAGTAAATGAGGTATTTTCTTTCTTTTGGAAGGTATAAGAAGTGCTGTTGTAGTTGGAAGCAGGTCACTAGGCTAATTTTATGCCCTCCAGTGGCTGCACGCTTGCGTGTTCATATGTAGGCCAGGGCAGTTATATAAGTGATGTAAGACTGAGCAAAGCATTGAAAGATGGGAGTTTTCAACAACCAGTGTGGAGGACACATACTGTAGGTCAAATGAATTAATGAGTTTATGTAATAATTTGTGTTACTATTTGTTGGTATCAGTAATATTTAAGCAGTTGTCTGATTCATACTGTTTTCTAACATTATTTGATTTTGGAAATACTAATGCATGTTTTTATCAATGAAGCTTAGAATATTGGTGTGTTTAGTAGTCTATAATGCAGTTGTATAATGGAAAAACGCCAGGGCGGGGACAGTTTTTTATGTGGAGCATGGGGAGCTTTGCTGTCTAGCCCCTAATCACGGCTTTGCCAGCAGACTGTCTGACTTTGGGCTCAGTCTGAACACTTCATCTAGAACACAGACACAGGTGGGAGGTTAACCAGGCCAGGGGCATATCTTTACACCAAACAATTGAATTAGAGCACATATGCTTCTTTTCTATATTCTGAACATGTAGTCTTTGTATTGTAGTGTAGTCTCTTGTAATTGTAATGTAGGCTTATAATTTTTTTAACAAACATGCATTTTTTTAATTTACTAAATGCTAATGTAAGAATGTGAAAAAAAAAAAAAAAATACCCGTACTGTCATTCTTTTGTAACCAAACCTGGTTTGTGCTTTTTTTAGTTATTGTGTGTTGGTTTCACAATTACAATAACAGTTTTTTTCCCCTTCTCAATTACACATACAGTGGGGTCCAAAAGTCTAAGACCACATTGAAAATCTAGGATTTGTTTCAGTTAAAATTGGAAATAAACAGAAGGTTTTTATCATTTTGAAATTTTGACAACAAAAGTAAATGTTCAGTATCTTGAATATTTAATATTCAAGATTGTTGCCAATTTTAGGTCCTTATTTAAATGTAAGCAAATTTCTGATATTGATCATTCATTTTAACAGCTGTGTACAAAAGGTCAGATTTTCCTCTTCTATTGAAGCACGTTCAGACGACACTCTGATGGATTTGATCTTTACATAGGCGTGAATTGGGATTTTAGAGAGACATATGCTGCCATCAAGACAACGTCTTTTCCCAGGAAGTCCATGGTTATTTCAGCAGGATAATGCCAGGCCTCATTCTGCTCATGCTACAACAGCGTGTCTTCGTAGACACAGAGTGCGTGTGCTTGACTGGCCTGCCAGCAGTCAGATCTGTCTGCTATGGTGCATCACGAAGAGGAGAATCTGACAATGATTTGTCTGAATCTGACAAGCAAGGACTGTTGAGCAGCTGAAGTCTTGTATCAAACAAGACTGGGCAAAAATTCCACTTGCAAAATTGCAACAATTAGTATCCTCATCTCTCAAATTATTAAAAAGTGTAATTAAAAGGAAGGGTGATGTAACACAGAACACAGTGGTAAACATGCCTCTGTCTCAACTTTTTTTGAGTGTGCTGAAGGCATCAAATTCAATTTTTTTTTTTATATTTACAAAATACAATTATGTTGGTCAGTGAAAACACTGAATATCTTTTATTTATAGTGGTGCCATCCCAAAGAGGCACAAAATCACTCTCACGGACCTTTTCCTGGACTGTTCCGAGATGGTGGAACGACCTGCCTATCTCAATCCGAGCAGCTGAGTCTTTAGCCATTTTCAAAAACGTCTAAAGACGCTTCTTTTTCGGCAGCACCTGACCAATTAATACTAGCACTTACCTATTCTATTTGTTTGTGTGGTAAATTGGGGAAAAAAACAAAACCCTATGTGTACTGTGCTAGAATTACTGAGACTTGTTACAGCACTTATATATATATATATACTGTTGCCCTATTGTTCTCCTCATTTGTAAGTCGCTTTGGACAAAAGTGTCTGCTAAATGATTAAATGTAAATATATATATATATATATATATATATATATATATATATATATATATATATATATATATATATATATATATATATATATATATATATATATATATGTGTGTGTATATATATATATATGTGTATATATATGTGTGTGTGTGTGTGTGTATATATATATATATATATATATATATATATATATATATGTGTGTGTGTGTGTGTGTGTGTGTGTGTGTGTGTGTGTGTATAAAATATTTTAAAAAAATACCTTCTCTAATATATTTTCTTCACAAATAAAATTGAGTGTAGCTTAATCATGGGGTCACACACCTGACAGGTGGAAGCTCAAACCACCTAATGATGTTCAGATCCTTTGCATGAGCTCCAGAGTCAAGGTACATAGACAGTTGAACCAAAAATATCTTTAAACCTCTTCACTTCCAGATTGGCAGTATCTGAAGTAAGCTGTGAATAGAAACTTCTGTCAGATCTAAGATAAGACCACAGCTTACTAGGAATGTGGGGCTGTTTATAGAAAAGCTTTAGGATTTAAATCCTGCAAAAGGACATTGTTGCACGTGCAGTCAGGTTTAGATATACCCTGAGTAGTCTGCATGTCAATCTTTTCCAACTTGTTCATCTGACATTTACAGGCAGTACATCTATTTGACGCTAGAGGGTAGTGTTTTTACATGATGAATGCATGTCTATTCAGCGTATAACTGTGGCATACCAAGGACTGCTTAGTTGAAAGGCATACTAGTGCAGCATACAGGGTCGGATTAGCCTGGCTTGATTGGGAGTGCAGTCAGAATGTCTTTTACAATTATGCTTGCCGATGATACAGGTGCATCTCAATAAATTAGAATGTCGTGGAAAAGTTCATTTATTTCAGTAATTCAACTCAAATTGTGAAACTCGTGTATTAAATAAATTCAATGCACACAGACTGAAGTAGTTTAAGTCTTTGGTTCTTTTAATTGTGATGATTTTGGCTCACATTTAACAAAAACCCACCAATTCACTATCTCAACAAATTAGAATATGGTGACATGCCAATCAGCTAATCACCTCAAAACACCTGCAAAGGTTTCCTGAGCCTTCAAAATGGTCTCTCAGTTTGGTTCACTAGGCCACACAATCATGGGGAACACTGCTGATCTGACAGTTGTCCAGAAGACAATCATTGACACCCTTCACAAGGAGGGTAAGCCACAAACATTCATTGCCAAAGAAGCTGGCTGTTCACAGACTGCTGTATCCAAGCATGTTAACAGAAAGTTGAGTGGAAAGAAAAAGTGTGGAAGAAAAAGATACACAACCAACCGAGAGAACCGCAACCTTATGAGGATTGTCAAGCAAAATCGATTCAAGAATTTGAGTGAACTTCACAAGGAATGGACTGAGGCTGGGGTCAAGGCATCAAGAGCCACCACACACAGACGTGTCAAGGAATTTGGCTACAGTTGTCGTATTCCTCTTGTTAAGCCACTCCTGAACCACAGACAACGTCAGAGGCGTCTTACCTGGGCTAAGCAGAAGAAGAACTGGACTGTTGCACGGTGGTCCAAAGTCCTCTTTTCAGATGAGAGCAAGTTTTGTATTTCATTTTGAAACCAAGGTCCTAGAGTCTGGAGGAAGAGTGGAGAAGTTGCTTGAAGTCCAGTGTTAAGTTTCCACAGTCTGTGATGATTTGGGGTGCAATGTCATCTGCTGGTGTTGATCCATTGTGTTTTTTGAAAACCAAAGTCACTGCACCTGTTTACCAAGAAATTTTGGAGCATTTCATGCTTCCTTCTGCTGACCAGCTTTTTGAGGATGCTGATTTCATTTTCCAGCAGGATTTGGCACCTGCCCACACTGCCAAAAGCACCAAAAGTTGGTTAAATGACCATGGTGTTGGTGTGCTTGACTGGCCAGCAAACTCACCAGACCTGAACCCTATAGAGAATCTATGGGGTATTGTCAAGAGGAAAATGAGAAACGAGACCAAAAAATGCAGATGAGCTGAAGGCCACTGTCAAAGAAACCTGGGCTTCCATACCACCTCAGCAGTGCCACAAACTGATCACCTCCATGCCACGCCGAATTGAGGCAGTAATTAAAGCAAAAGGAGCCCCTACCAAGTATTGAGTACATGAACAGTAAATGAACATACTTTCCAGAAGGCCAACAATTCACTAAAAATGTTTTTTTTTATTGGTCTTATGAAGTATTCTAATTTGTTGAGATAGTGAATTGGTGGGTTTTTGTTAAATGTGAGCCAAAACCATCACAATTAAAAGAACAAAGACTTAAACTGCTTCAGTCTGTGTGCATTGAATTTTTTAATACGAGTTTTACAATTTGAGTTGAATTACTGAAATAAATGAACTTTTCCACAACATTCTAATTTATTGAGATGCACCTGTATATTATTTTTGTATCATATTGTTCATATCCATAAGGACAGTGGAATAGTGTTCCTGTAGTATCTGGTAAACATATTATATATTATGTTTGTATAATATTATGTATATTCAAGTATAGACAAGGATCAATCGGCGATAGGGGACATGCTAGGTAGATAGCATGTTATAAACAATCTCACAAGTCTAGTCTGGGGACAAAATTCAAGTGGAAAACAAATACCTGTTGAGGGCCATACACCTGTCATCATTTAATTGACTTTGATTAACTCCAAATAAAGATCAGCTGTTTCTGCAGGATAATCTGACTGCCGAAGCCATCTTTTTTGGCAAAGAAAATCAAACAAAAAACAAACAAACAAAAAAAAACTTCAGGCCTTTGTTAGACAGCTGAAGGTGAAGGAAAATGCCGACTTCCAGCACGATAAAGACCAAATGCACAGGTCTAACAATAAAAGAGTGGCTTTACTTGGGGTCATTGTCATGATGGGTCATTCGTTGTATGCGTTGTACATCATTCGTTGTATGCTTGTGGTCATTGTCATGCTGCAGTCAGATTACCCTGCAGAAACAGCTGATCTTTATTTGGAGTTAATCAAAGGCCATTAAATGATGACAGGTTTATGTCCCTCAACGTATGTGTGTGTGTGTGTGTGTGTGTGTGTGTGTGTGTGTGTGTATATATATATATATATATATATATATATATATATATACACACACACATACATCAGGCTTACTTCCCTTCACAATCAGATGTCCAGCAGTGCCATCAGCTCAGACCTGGCAGAAACCAGTGGGACCTTGGTATACCCATCTACTGTACAGAGAATCGGGTCAGATGTGGCCTTCATGGAAGACTTGTGGCCAAAAAGCCATACCTCCAACGTGGAAACAAGGCCAATCAACTCAAATATGCTTGAAAACACAGGAACTGGGGTGCAGAAAAATGGCAGCAGGTGCTCTGGACTGATGAGTCAAAATTTGACATATTTGGCTGTAGCAGAGGGCAGACACTCATTCGTGTACAAGCGAATGAGTGTCTGCCGGCAACAGTGAAGCATGGTGTTGGGCATTTGGTCAGAATTAATGGTCTCCTCAATGCTGAGAAGTACAGGCAGATACTTATCCATCATGCAATACCATCAGGGAGGCATCTGATTGGCCCCAAATTTATTCTGCAGCATGACAATGACCCCAAACATACAACGAAAGTCATTAAGCGTGAAGAAGAACAAGGAGTCCTAAGTGATGGTATGGCCCCCACAGAGCCCTGATCTCAACATCATCAAGTCTGTCTGGGGTTACATGAAGAGAGACAAGCAACTGAGGCTGCCTAAATCCACAGAAGAACCGTGGTTAATTATCCAAGACGTTTGGGCCAACCTACCTGCCGAGATTCTTCAAAAACTGTGTGCAAGTGTACCTAGAAGACTTGATGAATTGATGCTGTTTTAAAGACAAAGGCAAAGACACACCAAATATTGATTTGATGTAGATTTTTCTTCTGTGCTTTTTCTGTGCACTCACTTTGCATTTTGTAAATTGATAAATATAAACTATTAACATGTCTATTTTTTTATTTTTGAAAGCATTCTTACTTTACAGCATTTTTTCCACACCTATCTAAATCTCTCTCTCTCTCTCTCTCTCTCTCTCTCTCTCTCTCTCTCTCTCTCTCTCTCGGACGACGGACACAGTTTTTGTTTTATCCAGCTGTATTTACTCAATACAACTTATAACATCCAAGTGAAAGGTGAAAGAAAAAAATTTAAATCCAAGCACAGAATCCAAGTTGCTTTAAGTCCAGTGTGAAGTTTCCACAGTTAGTGATGATTTGGGGTGCCATGTCTGCTGGCGTTGGCCCAGAGTCAATGCAACCGTCTACCAGTAGATTTTAGAGCACTTCATACTTCCATCTGCTGACAAGCTTTATGGAGATGCTGATTTCCTTTTCCAGCAGGACTTGGCACCTGCCCACAGTGCCAAAACTACTAGTAACTGGTTTGCTGACCATGATATTACTGTGCTTGATTGGCCAGCCAACTCGCCTGACATGAATTTTGTCAAGAGGAAGATGAGAGACACCAGACCCAACGATACAGACGAGCCGAAGGCCGCTATCAAAGCAACCTGGGCTTCCATAACACCTCAGCAGTGCCACAGGCTGATTGCCTCCATGTCACACTGCATCGATGCAGTAATTTGTGGAAAAGGAGCCCCGACCAACTATTGAGTACATAAATTAACATACTTTTCAGAAGGTTCACATTTCTGTATTATAAATTGTTTATTCTAATATTTTGAGATACTGGATTTTTGATTTCCATGAGCTGTAAGCCATAATCATGAAGATTAAAACAAAAATATTTTACTTTATGTGTAATGAATCTAGAATATATGAAAGTTCCACTTTTTAAATTAAATTGTGGGAATAAAATGAACTTTTCCACGATATTCTAATTTTTTGTACAATCTGTACATATGAAATATCATATCTTTTCATATACTTATGAATACCTACTTCATATTTATAGTACATTGTTAGAAGACATTGTGTGTTAGTTTGAAGTGGATATATGCACTGGCAGTATATTAAATAACAAAAACAAAAGTGTCCAAATACTTATTTCCTTCCACTGTATACTGAATTGCTGAAATGCATTAAAATCTGTTCTGGGGTTTATAAAACTGCCAGTATTTTTTCACAATGGAAGAGAATTTGTCACAAGCTAAACTTTTTTTTCTCTCTCTAGATTTCTCCTTCAGTGCCTAGATGATCTGGACTCCAGTCTCCGGAAGCTCAATTCACGCCTTTTTGTTATCCGAGGTCAACCAGCCAACGTTTTCCCACGACTATTTAAGGTGAAATTCATTCATTCATTCATTCATTCATTCATTCATTCATTCACAATTTACTAACCACTCATATTCTTAAGAAACTATTTTTGAACTAGGCAATTTTCTTAAAGTTAAAAACCAGGTGGACAGCTCTTTGAATTTTCTTTTGAGCCCTTCCTCTTTGCTTTTCACCCCTTCAGGAGTGGGAAATATCCAGGTTGACCTTTGAGTATGACTCAGAACCTTTTGGGAAAGAGCGGGATGCTGCCATTAAGAAGCTTGCAATGGAGGCTGGAGTAGAAGTCATTGTCAAGATCTCACACACGCTTTACAATCTGGACAAGTACGAACTGCTTTAATCCTTAGTGTTATATAATGCTGATTACCAGAATTGTAAATTATTTAGTAAATTATTTGCTTATTGAAAATTTCAAACATTCCCACTGGACAAACTGCCACTAATGTGCTTTCTCAATTTATTTGCTTTTTCCACTCTTTTTTTCCTAACAGAATCATTGAGTTGAATGGCGGTCAGCCACCCCTCACCTACAAGCGTTTCCAGACTCTGATCAGCCGTATGGACCCACCAGAGATGCCAGTGGAGACCCTGTCTAGCACCCTTATGGGCCTCTGTGTCACACCTGTATCTGAAGACCATGGGGACAAATATGGCGTGCCTTCTCTTGAAGAGCTGGGTGAGATGCCTGTGGTTTATTTATTTATTTTTGTTTTTTCATTGAACCAAAAAAAAAAAAACTCTTTTCACAGTTAACAGCAGACCTGAAATTCTCCTTTGTAATGGTGTGTTATTTTTCCCATGTGTAATTCAGAACTTTTCTTTTGTATTCTGGAACAAACTGGACATTAAATGGGTCTGGAACAAGATTGGCCAAGATCAATAACTGCATACAGAAAACAAAACACAAAAACAGCAGAAAAAGGATAAAGAATGTATTGAATACTTGGACATGTTCAGAATCATTTTTATGTTTTAGTATTTTCATTTTTCAACAACAAAAACAGGATTCAACCTAGAACTGCACTGAGATGACTGTCTCTCCCAGTGACAGTCGAGTGGCAATATTAATCTTGTAAAATCTGGAGAAGGTGCATGGTGACTCCCAAGTAGCAACAGCACAGACTTCCTGAATTGGCACATCTCTAAATGACCCATGATGGAAAGACACTCCTCATAGGGTGACATATTACAGTAGGGCATAAGGTCCAGTTCTGGCTAAAGTGTTGTTCACCAGCCAGTGGGATAACTTATGCTTAGACAAGTCTTACCCCCATAGCAAACAATCTTACCTGAAGTGATTGGTAGCAGGAAGGCAGATTTTAAAGACACCCACTTCAAGTCAACTTCATAAATAGGCTTATAAGGTTGAATATAAAGGGAGGTCTCACATGGGGCTTCTAGGGAACATGGCAGATTCCTTTAGAAAGGCAGTGTGTGTGTGTATATATATATATATATATATATATATATATATATATATATATATATATATATATATATATATATATATATATATATATATATACAGGTGCATCTCAATAAATTAGAATGTCGTGGAAAAGTTCGTTTATTTCAGTAATTCAACTCAAATTGTGAAACTTGTGTATTAAATAAATTCAGTGCACACAGACTGAAGTAGTTTAAGTCTTTGGTTCTTTTAATTGTGATGATTTTGGCTCACGTTTAACAAAAACCCACCAATTCACTATCTCAACAAATTAGAATATGGTGACATGCCAATCAGCTAATCAACTCAAAACACTTGCAAAGGTTTCCTGAGCCTTCAAAATGGTCTCTCAGTTTGGTTCACTAGGTAAGCCACAAACATTCATTGCCAAAGAAGCTGGCTGTTCACAGAGTGCTGCATATAAGCATGTTAACAGAAAGTTGAGTGGAAGGAAAAATTGTGGAAGAAAAAGATGCACAACCAACCGAGAGAACCGCAGCCTTATGAGGATTGTCAAGCAAAATCGATTCAAGAATTTGAATGAACTTCACAAGGAATGGACTGAGGCTGGGGTCAAGGCATCAAGAGCCACCACACACAGACGTGTCAAGGAATTTGGCTACAGTTGTCGTATTCCTCTTGTTAAGCCACTCCTGAACCACAGACAACGTCAGAGGCGTCTTACCTGGGCTAAGGAGAAGAAGAACTGGACTGTTGCCCAGTGATCCAATATCCTCTTTTCAGATGGGAGCAAGTTTTGTATTTCATTTGGAAACCAAGGTCCTAGAGTCTGGAGGAAGGGTGGAGAAGCTCATAGCCCAAGTTGCTTGAAGTCCAGTGTTCAGTTTCCACAGTCTGTGATGATTTGGGGTGTAATGTCATCTGCTGGTGTTGGTCCATTGTGTTTTTTGAAAACCAAAGTCACTGCACCCGTTTACCAAGAAATGTTGGAGCACTTCATGCTTCCTTCTGCTGACCAGCATTTTGAAGATGCTGATTTCATTTTCCAGCAGGATTTGGCACCTGCCCACTCTGCCAAAAGCACCAAAAGTTGGTTAAATGACCATGGTGTTGGTGTGCTTGACTGGCCAGCAAACTCACCAGACTTGAACCCCATAGAGAATCTATGGAGTATTGTCAAGAGGAAAATGAGAAACAAGAGACCAAAAAATGCAGATGAGCTGAAGGCCACTGTCAAAGAAACCTGGGCTTCCATACCACCTCAGCAGTGCCACAAACTGATCACCTCCATGCCACGCCGAATTGAGGCAGCAATTAAAGCAAAAGGAGCCCCTACCAAGTATTGAGTACATGTACAGTAAATGAACATACTTTCCAGAAGGCCAACAATTCACTAAAAATGTTTTTTTTATTGGTCTTATGAAGTATTCTAATTTGTTGAGATAGTGAATTGGTGGGTTTTTGTTAAACGTGAGCCAAAATCATCACAATTAAAAGAACCAAAGATTTAAACTACTTCAGTCTGTGTGCATTAAATTTATTTAATACACGAGTTTCACAATTTGAGTTGAATTACTGAAATAAATGAACTTTTCCACGACATTCTAATTTATTGAGATGCACCTGTATATATATATATATAATATATACACTATGAAGTTTTACATCACTCATGCAACACAAAGTATTCTCCTAATGTCTTTTAGCATTATGTATGAGCTACACAACTATATTTGCTATATTTGTAAATAGGTGCTAATTATTTCATGTTTGTGTATAGGGTTTGACATAGAAGGTCTGCCCTCTGCTGTGTGGCCAGGTGGGGAGACAGAAGCACTAACAAGAATTGAGAGACACCTAGAGAGAAAGGTACAGGAACATTGTTAGTATGGGAAGCCTTGACTTAAGCAGTAGAATAACATTTGAAATTTAGAAAGACGTACTATACGTAAAGTCAAACTGTTATGTTTCAGACTGGTTAAATATATTACATTCACGTAACTGTTTGTGATTTATTTCTTCCCTCTATTCCAGGCTTGGGTGGCCAACTTTGAGAGGCCAAGGATGAATGCCAATTCCCTGCTGGCCAGCCCCACAGGCCTGAGCCCTTACCTTCGCTTTGGCTGTCTCTCCTGTCGTCTCTTCTATTTCAAACTCACAGACCTCTACAGAAAGGTTGCCCCATATCTCTTCTAAGTTTAGAAACAAACAGGATGGAGGAATTTTATATTAAACACTAAATAGCATTTATTTTCTTATAAATCAAGACAGGATAGAATTATGAGGTTTGTTTGGAGCTTGTGTATTTTTTAACCTTAGATTACTCTCAAGCTTGCCTACTAATAGAAACATAGAATATAGTTAAGTTTAGGACAAATATATAAATTACTTATTTTTCCTCTAGGTAAAGAAGACCCGCACCCCTCCCCTTTCCCTCTATGGCCAGCTGCTGTGGCGAGAATTTTTTTATACCGCTGCTACCACCAACCCACGATTTGACAAAATGGAGGGCAACCCCATCTGTGTGCGCATTCCCTGGGATAAGAACCCAGAGGCACTGGCCAAATGGGCTGAGGCTAAGACTGGTTTCCCGTGGATTGATGCCATCATGACCCAGCTGAGGCAGGAGGGCTGGATCCATCACTTGGCTCGCCATGCTGTGGCTTGCTTCCTCACCCGAGGAGACCTGTGGATCAGTTGGGAGGAGGGCATGAAGGTGCTTTGCACATTCAGGGAACTGTGTGTGTGTGTGTGTGTGTGTGTATATATATATATATATATATGTGTATGTATGTATGTATGTATATGTATATATGTATGTATGTATTATTAAATGGAATAAGGGGGAAAATTGTTGAATGTATAGAACTGAATTTCTGGTATCTGAATGTCTGGTGTCCACAAAAAAGACATTATTGTCCAAAAGTTTACAAGAGTTTACTACCAAGACAATAACATTTTCCATGAATACAGTGCCCTCCACTAATATTGGCACCCTTGGAAAATATGAGCGAAGAAGGCTGTGAAAAATTTATCCAAAAAACAATGTCTTTGTTAAATAGGTGTGCAACAATTATTGGCACCCCTATGAATTCATATGAGAAAATATATTTGAAGTATATTCACATTGATATTAACCTTATTTTAGTACACCTGGGTGACTAGGAACAGGAAATTGTTCAACCATGACTTCCTGTTTCACAGGGGTATAAATATGAGGTAACACATAGGCCAAATTCCCTTAGTCATTCATAACAATGGGTAAGACCAAGGAATATAGCTGTGATGTGCAGCAAAAGGTTGTTGAGCTTCACAAAATGGGAAGTGGCTGTAAGAAAATAGCACAAACATGAAAATGCCCATTTCCACCATCAGGGCAATAATTAAGAAGTTCCAGTCAAACTGGAAATGTTATTAATTACAACCTGGAATTGGACGTGTGTCTGTATTGTCTCAATGCACTGTGAAGAGGATGGTTCGAGTGGCCAAAAAATCTCCAAGGATCACAGCTGGAGAATTGCAGAAGCTAGTTGCGTCTTGGGGTCAGAAAGTCTCCAAAACTACAATCCGAGGTCACCTACATCACCACAAGTTGTTTGGAAGGGTTTCAAGAAAAAAAAGCCTCTACTCTCATACAAAAACAAACTCAAGCATCTTCAGTTTGCCAGACACTACTGGACACTAATTCAAATGGAATTCTATGGTCAGATGAAACCAAAATAGAGCCTTTTGGCAATAAACACCAGAGGTGGTTTTGGTGCACACAGAGAGGTGGCCATATGGAAAAGTACCTCCTGCCCACGATTAAATATGGTGGTGGCTCTTTAATGTTTTGGGGCTGTTTTTCTGCCAGAGGACCTGGGCATTTTGTTAGGATATATGGCATCATGGACTCCATCAAATATCAACAGATATTAAATGAAAACCTGACTGCCTCTGCCAGAAAGCTTAAAATGGGCTGTGGTTGGATCTTCCAGCAGGACAATGATACAAAACCTGCATCAAAATCAATACAAAAATGGTTTACTGACCACAAAATCAAGGTCCTACCATGGCCATCCCAGTCCCCTGACTCGAAACCCATAGAAAACCTGTGGGGTGAACTGAAGAGGAGAGTGGACCTCGACATTTGAAGGATCTGGAGAGATTCTGTATGGAGGAATGGTCTCAGATCCCTTGCCATGTATTCTCCAACCTCATCAGACATTATAGGAGAAGACTCAGAGCTGTTATCTTGGCAAAGGGAGGTAGTATTGACTAAAGTATTGACTAAAAGGCTGCCAATAATTGTTGCACACCTATATTTAACAAGAATATTTTTTTATAAACCTGTGTTTTGTTTGAAAATGTTTGATATCCATGAGATCAGAATATTTTTGTGAATTTTTCTTTTTTTTTAACAAAAGATCAAAAGGTTAAACAATAAAGACAATTTCTCACAGCCTTCTTTGCTCATATTTACCAAGTGTGCCAATATTAGTGGAGGCATGTTATATTGATATATGAAGAAATAAAAGATAGGTTAGTAATTGTAATTCAATAATTTATTATTTAAAACCCACATTTTAAAGCTGTTTATGAAAGTCACAGTATGAACCATATGGTAACTTTTTTTTAAATAGTAATTTTTAGGGCACTATGGCAGTGCAGCAGGTAGAGATGCTACTTTACAGGTTTGGGATCCAGGGTTTGATTCTGAACTCGGGTTATTGTCTCTGCAGTGTTTTCTTGTGTTTGCATGTTTTCTTAATGTTTGTATGAATTTCCTCTGGTCACTCTGTTTTTCCTCCCACCTTCCAAAACATGCTGATAGGTGAATTACCTACTCCAAATTGCCCCTAGCTGTGAATGAGCATGCATGTGTGTGGAACATGGACTGTATGCTCATATTCTACCCTTGCACTCAGTGTCCTGGGATAGGTTCTGGATCCACTCTGTTTATAAAATATTGTTTGTTTGAGAAATACAGTGTAGTTCTTCCTTACATTCTAGTCCTCCAGGGTGGTTTTCTTTGGAATTATTGGAGATTCCTATGTGTCTTTGCAGAATGTAAATAGTAATGTTATGGAGTTTTGTGACCTGCATAGCCTGTAAAAGAACTCGTGTTCTCGTGTAGGCAGCAATGTTTGAGTCATGTGTCATGTTTGTCCTAATTCCCATACTCATTTTTCCAAGGACATGAGGTAGTGGATTCAAAGACGTATAGACGTATACTCAATTTCATTAAAGAGCTTTTATGCATGTTCAAGAGCACAGTGAAGCTGGTACATGATAAAGGATCAAGAGAGGACTGGCTGCATTGGCAGAAGAAAAAGCACTAAGTTTTGTTGGACACTCTGGTGGCCTCACTAGTGGTATAGGCTGATGAAGCTCTGCTCTGTAAATCTGTGCTACATGTAGCCAGAATATAAAAGAGACTCCTAACAAGAGACACTCTATGACAGTAGAGACCTGGACCTTATTGCCCATATCTGCAGGTGCATTGGGCATAGAAAACCTATAGGCAGCACTCCAAGCATTGAGAGACATAGCAGTAGAGTACAGTAGCTTACACAGTGCAAGTGAGAGAAGTGGGCTGGGTCCTAGTAGAAACACTCTGCACCATGTGCCCCTAGTAGCTGGACCATTCTTTGGGGCGCTGAAATCATAGAAATCTCTAGCTCTGTCTAAAAGAAAGATCATGGCATTACCATGCTTCCAGGGCACACTTCACCAAAAGTGCTGAGGGATCTTGGCATCATATCTATAAATACGCAGTCGCTTACAGTTTCATCATCAACCACCACCAAACACAGGGGTCCACACCACAACATTGTGAGATTCAGGTCCAATGGTTGTACTAACTAGTCCAGTCGCTGTTAGAGAAACAGGTGATGGAGACAGTACACAGGCCAGATTGCCTAGTTGTTTGACTTTGCTATTTGCACTCGGCAAGGTCATGAGAATCTCCACTAGTTCTAGAAGGAAATCACCCTTGTTATCCACCAGTTAGTCATAGAACCATGGTTACATACATATCCTTCTGCTCTGCATAATATGGAGATTTTTATTTATTAGTCCTGAATTAAAAATAGCAATTGGTAGTGGACACTGACTTGAAAACTACTGCAAGTGTAACATATTAGTGCAGTACTGTCATGGTCATTATTCTCGGGAGTGTTTGGTTGTATATATGACTATGTATTTCTTGTGGCATTTGGCTAGTCTATAATGGTAGCTTTGATCAACAGGTTTTTGAGGAACTCCTATTGGATGCAGACTGGAGTGTGAACGCAGGCAGCTGGATGTGGCTCTCCTGCAGCTCATTCTTTCAGCAGTTCTTCCACTGCTACTGTCCAGTAGGGTTTGGTCGGCGCACTGACCCTAATGGGGACTTCATTAGGTTGGTAATGTTACCCATACATGGCTAGGTAGTAAGTAACATTGACAACTTCTGCAAGTGAAGAGCTTTTAATCCAGACCTTTCATTGGTATTGAGTCTCATTAGAACTGTTACTGCTGTTGGAAAATCCTTGTTTTGGAGACATAAAGAAAAGAATATAAGTAGGATTGAGCACAGCTGTTTTCAGAAACAGGGGTAAGTGAGGTTTTTTTTAAGCAGTTAAGAATAGATAGTTATAAGGCATAGCTTTTTATACAGCCTGTAGGTTTTCTTTTTATTCTGTTAAATATTTTTAGGTAAGCGAGTTTAAAGTAATGATATACTCCTCTGCTGTACATGACTTTACTATCCTGTCTTCTTACTTTTGCTAACATTATGATGTTATTTCAATTTCTTCAGCAAATGCATTGTGTCATTAACATAATAGCTTAAAGTCTATTTGTGATATGTTTATTTGTTGTCTTCTCTGGAATTGGGTGAAAAGTTCAGTTTTTCCTTTTCCCTGTAAATTGTGGTTGATTGCTTTTAAGACAAAAGCCATTCTTAGCCAAAGCATTTGAAAGCCTGTTAGCTGTGATTCAGGTTGAAGCTTGATGCTTTTTCTCTGGGCAATACAGTAGCCTGTTCTTTAGCTCGGTAGCATCTCGTTTCATCAAAAGGGGTTTTAACCGCTTGGTAAGGAAATACTAAGCCCGGCCTGCATTTAATACATAGAGATCTCCAATGCATTTCACAGAGGGCATGATGGGAGGCGGGGTCCAAAGCCAGGGATAACAACACTCCTATCTAGCTTTGGGCAACTCCCCTTTAACAGACTCTTTATGAAATGTTTAGTGGTGCTTTTGGTGTTAAATGCAGCCCTGCCTGTGCAAGAGAGCAATAACAAGGTAATGGTTTTTTCCTTCGCCTTATCACAAAGTGAACTTGCTGAGAGCACAGTTTATGCTCACGTAGTGGCCTTCCCCAAAGCACCCAATGCCCAATGTAAGTATTCCTAGTTCTGTTAATTTCCATCCCTCGTCCAGGCAGGATATGAATGTTCCTGGCGAAAGGGTTGTGGTCCCTTTTGGCAAAACGAGGGGGCCACCCAGCAGCTGAGGACAGTATACCGTGTTGCTCGTTTGACAGCTAGCAAGTTTCTCTGCCTTGGCTTGGGATCACTGTTGTCTCAAAAACGATCGGTAGCAGTGCGAGGGGCAGGGAGTAAATCTGAACCTCTTACTCAACCCTGAGTTTCAGTTGGGCAGAATGGGTGGGTTAGGAGCAGGGAGGTGCTTGATTGGATGGATCTGGCGGACACTAAGAGGGTGGGAAGGGTTGGTCACTGCCTCTGCTTTCTAACGCGTGTTATAGTAGGAATCTCCGTAGTGTCTCAGGACAGGCAGAAACTGTTGGTTTATACTGCGTCCGCCTGTCCGCAAGCATTGTGGTGACATCGACCACCTTCTGTCCAGGCTCTGGTAAGGTGGAACTTGTAGGTAGGTGGCCTTTCTCTGTCCTGGGACCAGAAGAAAAACTTCCATTCAGTCACACGTTCTGAATTCAAATAGGGCTTTATTGATGTGCTCTGTACTCTTGGCTGGTTCCTTATAGTGTCGTGGTGACATGTGCATTAGTATTGTAACATGACAATGATCTGTAACTCAGTCACACTGTGTGCACAGAATGTACTTAAAGCAACGGTGTTTGCTTTAATTGTCCAAAACCAGCACTTCAATTATTTTTTTCAGTATTACAAACATGTATTTATTTCTAGTTTTAAAACAGAGTTGATGAGTTGAATTTAGTTCATTTTATGCATCAGTTCCTGTGTAGCAATGAATGCTCTGATATATGAAGCACATGATTAGAAAAACCCTTGCAATATTGCATATTAATACTAAGTCCCTATTTTCTGTAATGGGAACCTGACAACCACCACACACAACCTCTCCTGTATCTATGATGAGACTCTGCGGTTTAATCTCTCCTTGTCCTTCCAGACGCTATTTACCTATTCTTCGAGGTTTTCCGGCTAAGTATATCTACGATCCGTGGAACGCCCCAGATTCAGTGCAAGCTGCAGCAAAGTGCATCATTGGAGTCCATTACCCAAAGCCCATGGTGAACCATGCAGAAGCCAGTCGCCTTAACATTGAGAGGATGAAGCAGATCTACCAGCAACTCTCCCGCTATAGAGGACTAGGTAAGATTTTGGCCACAAGCTCTGTCTTGGTGGTCTCAGTAATTTATGTTCAATGATGGATGAAGCATTTTGCAAAGAACTGAAACGTCTAATGAGATTAAATGTGTGGGTTTTTTTTTTGGGTTGTTAATCACCATTCACAGTATCACAAGTACACAGGTTCAGATTGTATGCACAAAAGACCCTGGCCACTGAATTGACCATGCCCACCAGTACAAACAGTTGCTACAACAGCTGTAATTAATGCTGCTTTTTTAAATTTGTGCAAATGTATGCAAATTTTGCTAGTTCTGTTTGACTTCACAACTCTGCACACTGATTTGTTCCACAAAGCCTACTTCATGATTTGGCAAACTTGATGTCTGTGTGTATGCAGTAACCTACCTAAACTTTTATTTTACATTATATATTGCTTTCACTGTACTTCTGCAGATTAAACATTTTAATGTCTTTGTATTGAACAGCTCTGATATTTTTTTGACTCATCAACACAATATGGCATACTGGATCACAGAACTAGTGATAGCCATTGTCATTTAAAAATATTTCCTGTGTGAGAGACAGAGGCTTATAAACCTAAAACATTTGGTCTGGACAGTTGATGGCAAAAATTGGAAATCAACATTTAATGTTCATTATTATTATTGCCTTTAATTTTAATAAAGGGCAGCTTGATGTCTGTTCTTCATTGCAGGACTTCTGGCCTCAGTGCCATCTACGCACAATGGGAATGGGAACGGGATGGCCTACTCTCTAGGAGAACAGCAGTCTGGGACCAACACACCAGGTGACAGTCAACGTTCCTTATTTTCCTTGAAGTTCCCTCTACATAATATGCTGATTGGTTCCATGGTGATTCCCATCTACTCTTGAATACTTCTACTAGCAAAGAGGTACAGTTGTATAGAACTGTAAGTTTTTGGCACTCCTGGCTAAATTACATATTTTGTTGATTTTTGAAGTTAAAAAGTAAACACAACCTCTTCAGCAAACTTTAAAAAAAATAAAAATAAAAAATAAAAATCTGCAAATATTAATTCACAGTTACTTTATATTTAATGAACTTAAAAAATAGAAAAATTAAAATAGTAATTGTGGCATATGCAAACATTTGGACAGCCTACCAAGACAGTACTTGAAATACCCCCTTTGGCAGATAACACAGCTTGCAGATGCTTTTTTTTTTAGCTGGTTAGGACTTCTTTATTTTCTTGTTTGACAAATTTTCACCCACTCTTCCTTTCAGAAGGATTCTAGTTCTGAGACATTCTTGGGCCGTCTTGCATGCACAGCATGTTTATGATCTATCTACGTATTTTCAATGAAGTCATGGGACTGTGAAGTCCTTCCAAAAGTTTCTTGAAGTAGTTCATGGTGGATTTTGAGGTATGTTTTGAATAATTGTGCTGTTGTAGAAACCACCCCCATGCTTAATAGTTGGCAAGGTGTTCTTTTAATCAAATGCTTCTTCTTTTTTTCTCCAAGCATACCCTTGGTGATTGTGGCCAAGTAGTTCCATTTTTACCTCTTCAGTCCACAGCACTTGTTTCCAGAATGCCTCTGGCTTATCTAGATAATGACTCTTCCATGCACATCACATTTTTGTGCAAGCAATGCTGCAGAGTAGAATGGAGCACCACCTGTGTCAGCTAAACCGTCCTGCAGGTCCTTAGCTTTATATGGGGGTTTGCTTTGCCTTCCTGCCCATCAGAAAAGGCAGTTATTTCTGAGGTTTTCTTGGTGTTCCAGATCTTGTTGTGACGTCTACAGTATCCCTCAACTGCCATTTCTTCATGACATTTTGGACAGTGGAAAATGTGAGCTGGAAGTGCTTTGATATATTTTTATAGTCTTTCCCTGCATTGTAGGCAGCAATTACCATCATATTCAGATCCTCAGTCAGATGCTTAGAAGAACTCATGGTTGTTCAGTGTTAGCACAAGGTTTGAAAATAATGCATTGTTGTTATTGTTGATGGCAATTCTTGACCTGTCTAATGAGTCAATTAAGACCTAAACAATAAATTAAGTTCTGAGACTTTACAACTGGAGGAACATCCAAACTTCAGTACATGCCATAATTACTGTTTTATTTTTTCTATTTTTAAGGTAGTCAAATATAAATTATGCATTAATATTTGCAGCGGTTGTGGTGATATTTTTTTCACCCTAAACTTTTACATACAACTGTATCAGTTGATTTTAAGAAAGAGACCTGACCAAGCTTGACCACTGTAGGGCAGTCTACAGAGTCCTCATGTGTTTGGCCACTGATGGGCAGTCTACAGTCACTTGTGGTTGTCTTGTACCACAAATTTCAGTGGGGCCAATATACATAATATAGCAATGTCTTTCTTTAAATGTCCACCAGTGCTTTTATTATTTTAGAGCTTTTGTATTGAAATGGAAGACTTTGTAAATGGTTCTGGTAAATGCAGTCATTTGAGGTTTTACTGTGGATCATGATGAAATAAATGCTTTGTAAGATACAGTATGCATGATGAATCTTACCTTGTATCGAGAAAACAGTTTCCCAGTTGGTACTATGTAGTTCTTAATTAGCTAACTACAGTGGATATAAAAAGTCTACACACCCCTGTTAAAATGGCATCATCAGAACTTTTCCCACCCTGTGAAATTACAACGTATGAAAAGTAAGTGAAAAACAACCAGAAACATTTTAGGGAAAAATAGGAAAAATAAAAAAGTTAACCTGGTTGCATAAGTGTGCACACCCTTTTATTATTGGGGATGTGGCTGTGTTCAAAATGAACTAATTACATTCAAGCTCATGTTCAAAAGTAATTATCATACAGCTGTCATCAATGAAATTACTCTGATTAACCCCAAATAAAGATCAGCTGTTTCTGTAGGATTTTTCTGACATCTTGGTTTCATCTGACTGCTAAAGCCATGGTCTGCGAAAAGATTACAAGAGTCATTACCAAGAACAGAACGTCCCTCCAAAATTTACAAAACGACAAGACAAAAATTTACCATGGAGGTTGCCAAGAAATCAGTGGCAACATTAAAGGAGCTGCAGGAATATCTGACAAGTACTGATTACTCTCTGCATCAGCCTGACTGATTGACTCTTACCCAAAAAGATTGAATGCCATGATAAAGGCACTTCAACTAAGCATTAGTTTAGGGGTGTGCACACTTATGCAGCCAGGTTATTGTAAGTTTTCTTGTTCCAAGAATATCACAGTTACATATAGATGCAGATTCTGGAAATTAGAAAGACCCACATGATACAGCTTATTGTTTTGTTTACAACTCTTATTGTTTTGGTCTGAAAAATAAGAAGCATAAAGAAGAAGCTACCCAGAACTCCAGCCCATGCTAAGAGTTCTCCTCATTTACAATTTCACAGTCACCCCTGTACTATTTGAAGAAGGGGTCTCACAAAATATTTATGAAATAACTGAAATTTCGGAGAAGGGTCATTCCTGAATTGCCACCTACTTCCTGTTCCTAATTGTCCCCTAAAATATCTTTCTTCCCTTTACAGTTCATCATTATCATGATCATTATCATTATCAATTAAAGGTGTGATCTGCTCTTGCAAAATGTATATGAATTTGTGGAAAAAGAAGTCTAAGTATACATGAGAAGCAATGCTTATCAGTTCTTTTCTTTCAATTGTAAGCACTTACCTTTTATGTAACTTGCACTGTGACAGCAGCGGCCATGTCAGGCAGCTCCGCTGCCAGTGGTAACCGGAGTGGAAGTATTCTGCTGAACTTTGACAGTGAGGATCACCAGGGACCAAGCAGAATGCAGCAGCAACAAAAGCTAGGTGAGACTGAAACTATGAATTGTGTTTCAGTTTGAGATGGCTTGTTATGATAATCATATGATCCAAAATAAATGGTATCATAATGGGACAATACACCCACTGAGCACTTTATTAGGAACACTACACTCTGCCTCCCTTTGCTCTCAAAACAGCCTCAATTCTTCGTGACATGATTTCCACAATATGTCATCACACCACAATATGTTGGAAACATTCCTTCTGGTCCAAAAATTCTGGTCCATGTTGACATGATTGCATTACACAAATCCTGCAGATTTTTCACCTGCACTTTCATGCTGCAGCTCTCCTGTAATGCCACGTCCCAAAGGTGTTCTATTGGATTCAGATCCGGTGACTGGGAAGGTCACTGAAGAATAACTTCAACTTCAACATTGAAGTTATTGTCATGTGCATGACACCAGTTTGAGACGACATTTGCTTTGTGACAGGATGCATTATCATGCTGGAAAAAGCCATTAGAAGGTGGATAATGTGGACATGAATGGATGCACATGGTCAGCAACAGTACTCAAATAGGCTGTTGCATTCATGTGATGATTGATTGGTTTTACCGGGCCCAAAGTGTGCCAAGAAAACATCCCCCACACCATTAACCACCTCCACCAGCACCCAAGGCAAGCTGGGTCCATGGATTCATGCTGTTGGCGCCAAATTCTGACACATCTGTGTGCCTCAGCAGAAATCGAGATTCATCAGACCAGGCTATGTTTTTCCAGTCTTCCACTGTCCAGTTTTGATGAAAAAGGTGTAAAGTGATTTTTGTTCCTTGTTCTTTTATTAGGATATCTTTAATTACCCGACGATCTGACCATGTCATTGCAAATAGCAATCAAGTATACCAGTGCAAAATCAGTTATATAACATAGCATCTGCACAGCCTCCAGGTAATGAATTAGAGTACAGACAAGTTTGATTATCATCTGAAGCTAGAAAAAAAAATCTTTGACCATGAATATCAAAAGTCAAGTCAACATTTTAATGATATCCCATCCATATACTGATTTACAGTGGAATAAAATGTCGTTCTACAGGATCATGGTGCATGACCAATAACATGCTTAAAAAGATTTCATAAAGTGAAAATAAAGTGCAGTACTATAAAATACATACACAGGAAAGTGCAATACAATAGATGCACTGGACAGTGCACTACACAGGTAATAGGACCAACATGAGAGTGTACTGGGTAAAGATTATGAAAACTATGAAACTGTTAAATATCAGAAACAATAAATAGCAGCAAAATGAGGTAAAGCAGTAACATGAAAGTCTAAAATAAAGTAATGAGCCATGAGAAGGTGTGTGTTACAGTAATTTCATCACAGGTAAGGGCATTGTTTAAAAAAACAATCCAATAAAATCTCATGTTAAATCAATAATTTATTAGATTTAAAAAAATATATAATTTTAATAAAAATGTAATTTATTTAATTTATTAGTAATAATATTCACAATAAACAATTATTTAGCTATGCAATATAGGCTGTTAACAGTAAGCTTTGTTTGGTAAGTAACAAAACAGGTAAAGATAAGGGTATATGGATGGTTGTATTGTTTTCAAACTTGGTGCATTAATACAGACTTCAGTTATTGTGATGTGGATACTGGTGTGTGTATAGCGAGGACAGCTTCAAACACAGCTCAGCTCAGCTCTCATCAGATTTTAGAACCAAAACTGTTCCTGTTTTATAACATAGCAATGTAACTTATTTTGATCCAAGAACATACCTACTTCTCTGTTTTCATCAGTGACCACCTTCTCTTTTCTGTTTCAGGACGTGTGCTTCACACAGCAGGACGTGTCGCATGTAAGAGGGAACGAGAATCGGAACGAGACACTGAAGGAGACGACACACTCCCCACCTCTCATAAGCTACAGCGACAAATAGCAGAGATCACTACTGTGCATGGCACCAATGGCAACCAACCTGGTATGGTAAATGACCATAACATCAGCTCATAAGAATTTAACATCAGCTAACCTCATAATCATAATGAGCTACATCCATGTGACATGTCTGTACCAACTGTATTCTTTGCCATTTGTTTTTCAGAAGAGCTAGATGGACATATCAAACTGAAGTAAACATAGAAGCAACCACTGGTTTTAACATGAAGACTTTTTCTTTTTCTTTGTTTTTGAAGGAATAGGGAATTGGACCATATTGGTTAGAATTAATAGCCTGAATGGTCAGTTATAAAGAAGGTGAATGAAGATGAAACTATGAAAACTGGCCCTTTCTCTTTCAACGCAATTATATATTAATTTTTTTGTTGGCAACATTTTTGTCATTTAATGCAGATAAATACTATTTTTTCCAAGAAAAAAAAAAAAACTGCTACTGGCACTATTTTGTAAATTTGGAAACCTTTTATATCAAGAAGAATATAAAAGACATCAGATCTTTGCAGCAGCCAGTGTATTTGAATATTTATATACATTAATGAGAGTCTTACTAACACATGTTAATTACAATTGATTGCAAAAGTTTGCATACCTTTACTTCTAAATAATAAAACCAACAATGCAACATTTATTGTATTACTATTAATAGTAAGGATTTTCAAAATGGTCTTTCAGAATGTGATAGAAATGTGTTATTGTTATTTCTGACATTCCGCTTGCCTCTAAGGACTTTTTCACGATTTTTGTGAATCGTTCACAAAAAAATATTTTTTAAAGAATATTTTTTCACTCTTTGGTCATGTTTTTGTGTCTCTATTTTTTTCCATTTCTAAATTTTACTACTAGTAATGGTGTCACTAAACACTCTGTTCACCAGCTCTGTAAAGGTCAGTATTTTCAGTTTTAGGTCTTTTTTTCTCTCCTAATTCTGCTGACTCTTGACACAACTTTGTGGGCCTGTTTGAAATTTTCATGACATAAATAAGACCGAACAAAGTAAATTTGTTGACTGCTTATTTTGGCACATTATAATAAATCAGAACATGTAATTGGGGTGCAGACTTTTGAACTTGCTAATAAAGATAACAGCAACTTGGTTACTATAATGCCATATTATAAAAGGCATTCAGTTGGATAGCATGAAATAGCATGAAGAAGTCATGTTCTGTAAGCAGAGGTAGATTTTATTTTTTCACCCATAAAACAAGAGGGATGCAAACTTTTGCACTCAAATGTATATTGAACAATATCAGTTTGTCACTATTTTCTCATTTTTAAAACACATTATGTCGTATTTCATATTTGTAAGATAGTACTTATATTATTTTTTTTTGTGAATTTATGGGGAAAAAAAAAGTCCTGGACACTAGTATGGTAAATAATATAAATTTGTTTTTAGATTCTCATGGTGATATTGTTTTAATTAGAAAAACAGTATGTTGGGAATGTTTTGGTTTTTTAAGTGCCCGTTTCTTTTTACTTAGGATTAAACGAACATCAAAACATTATAGAGTGCTTCACAGTGGTCTATAGAGAAACAAACATTGTAAATCAGATTTCATTCAGAATTATAAAAAAAAATAATATGGGTTTTATTTTATTTATTTATTTATTTATTTTTTAATGATTAGACCTCCTGGTCTGATCTCACAGCCATCAAATGCCTAAAGCACAACAAAATGCTGTGAAAGAATGGGAGTAACTGGAGAAGATGCTCATACCATCTATTCATCATAATACAGATGCATAACATCTGTGATTTTAATGCTACACGTACATCTAGTTTTATAGTTGTGCATGAGCACCCTTTTTTCCTCCTGTTTCCTTTTTTTTTCTTTAAAGAAATTGAATTACTGTGAATCTGCTCTGCTTGAACATGTGTGGAGGCGTTCCAAAGGTGAACATGTTTATTTTCCTCCTGCTGATAGTTTGTTTGGTTCTCAAAAGTACTGGAGTTATGAGCCAGAATGGCATAGTTTTTTGTTTTCTTTTTCTGTTTCTCATTAATTTGTTGACTGGATCTCAAAGGCCATTGTTTTTTTTTTTTTTTTTTTTTTTTTTTTTTTTTTTTATAAACACACTGTATGTAAGCTATGATACATCGAATCACAAATGTGAAGCATCAAATTCAGCAGCAGTATTTTTGTAAGGAAGATGATGAGATTTTCTTTTCTTTTTGTGTTTTAATATCACAAAAGATGTAAAACCCAACATTATATATTACAGCTATTTCCAAAGGATTTTTTTTTTCTGCACATACCAAAATAACATAATAGTAGAAATCACTAAAATGTCTTTGTACAAAAACACAGAACAAAACTTTTGGTGAGAGCAAATGATTTATATAACTAAGGCATAATTTTTGAAAGCACTTGAAGTACATAATTGGGCATTGTGCTTCTCTTAACTGCTCGATGTACCCAATTGCTACTGATTTTTTACATTTATTTATTTTTTTGCTGGTCAAATGACCAATGTCAGTCTTAAAGCTGTTACATCTGCATAAACGTTTACAGTGTCACCAGTCCAGGTGCCCAGTAAGAGTTCTTTCTCTATAACATGTAAATATTAGGCCATAAACCTTATTCCTGTGTGTGCAGTGATTAATCAATGGTAATTGATGCATAATTTGCTGAATTTGTGTTTGTGCTGTTGGCGTAACTGCATCTGTACTGCGATTGGTGTAGAAAAAGGACTGTTACTACCAGGTGTAAGGATTGGCTTCACTTTTGAATGTTGAGAGTGCATTTTAACTCTGATTCCTGTGTGCTGTTGTAGTTATCTGTATTTGTCACCGTGAAATAAGACAAGTCTTTTTTCCTCTACTTGGATTTGTTTTGTTCATTTTATTTCCTTTCTGTGAAATGTGTTTGATTTGACACTTTATACCTATCCTCTAGTCTTTAAAAAGTCCTTGTACAAAATGAGGTTGAAGACAGAGGTAAAATGTTGAACCATTATTATTATTATTATTATTATTATTTATTTATTTATTTATTTATTAAATTTTTATTTTTATTTATTTATTTATTTTTTATTATATTTTTTTTGTTATGTATTGTGTCTAAACTTTCTCACTTATCTTCAGTAACTACTATCCTGGTCAGGGTGAAAGTGGATCCGGATCCGGAGCCTATCCCGGGAACGCTAGGCCCACAGCAGAAATACACCCTGGATGGGATGCCAGCCAGCCGCAAGGCACCATAAACACACACATTCACGCACCCATTCACATTTGAGACAGTTTAATATACTCAATAATGTAATGAAAGTGTATTAGGGTCCTAAATACTAGTTCACTTCACTGCCTGTCTGAGGAAAATGACGTTTGATGCGTTGTTAAACGCTCCTTTTCCTATTAAATTAAATGTTGCATTAAGTAACTGATGACGCTTGAGGGCGCTGTTGATGTTTAAAAAATGAACATCAATTTTACAAGGGCAGCACTAATCAGTTTTCCTGCAGAGGCATTTTATGTATCATAGATAGTTATACTTTACATAGATCAGTTGATATATTAAGAAATATTAAACATATGAAATAGTGATAGAATAGTGTAATCTGATATTCTGATATAGTGCAATATAAGCACAAAAACTGCTAAAGAGTGGATTATTTATATATATATATATATATATATATATATATATATATATATATATATATATATATATATATATATAATGTAAACCAAGCAAGCTTTGGAAATGGCAACATGGCAATGCATATATCTTCATATGTGTACGTATGTACATTTTGTGTTCTCCTATGTACCAGTATACAACATACAGTGGTAACCTGATTGAAAGTGAATATGAGCACAAGGTGAGTGAGAAGTCTACATCCACAGATCTTCTCTGTTCTCTCTCACTAGCTTGGCACAAATATTGTGATTGGGCTGAGTTTTTACACCCTCAAAAGGATAGAAATGGGGCCTCCTGTGCTTTTTCCCTGACCTCGCCTCACTAGCCCTTGTTTCAGTCACCATAGGCCTTGAATACAAAAGTTTGACAACAATTGCAATGGGGGGAAAAAACACCTTTTTCCTCCTTCTGCTGGCATCACCAATCTGTGAATCAGAATGAAACTCACTTGAGTTTCCTGTCTTCTGAATACACGGTGGTCCAGGACTTCAGTTATGTGCATGCCCAGGACCCTGATTTGTATGTTAACGTACTTGTGAGGGGCCAAAGCTGGTTGCCATAGCGTCGCTTTCGTCCATCTCCCCCTCTCCCAACCTCCACTTTCCAAGCTTGGTGAAACAAAACGAACATTGTCCTCTTAACAAGGCGAGAGGAGACAGTGCTCTATGTGGAATTGAAGGACATTCAGATCATATTAGTGCTTGCTCACTGAGCCTAGCCTGAAGATAAGTTTGAGCACATACACACAAACACACACAACTCTTCCTATCTGATTTCGAACCCTTTTAAGCTTGAAATTCAGCCCACCAAGAGGCCATCTTACCCAAAGACACTTTACTGAACACTCAACAGTTTCAAGGTGAAATATTTACGTTGTGCAGAGACGTTTTATTTAATAGTACAATTTAATTACACTTATGTAAGATTCATAATATCCAGCTAATGGTTTAGTTTATATTAATCTTCTATTCACCATTGAACAGTATTATTTTTGTGGTGAAATAGAAATTTAAAAAATGCAACATCACCCTGTTTTCTGAAACCAACATATTCTTATTTGTAACAGTACTTAAAAGTTGTACTAATTGTCACACTGGGTAGGTGCTGATTCACAAATACACACATCTTAACAGCTTAGGTGTAAAGAAATGCTAATTTCCTTGAGTTTTCTGTGAGTCAATCTTCAAGCATTCACTTTGCACAGAAGCAATTTTTGACTATTGTTCATAATAAGGTCATAATAAGTATTAAACACAGGTAGCTGATCAACATACACATTGTTGATTGTCTGAACATCTTGATATTACACATATATGTCCATAGAACAGAGCTTCTTATATCAACAAACTTATTAACCAGCAACGTTATTCACACTTAAGACGTGTAAATTATGCCCTTATTATTATGCCCTTAATTAATATGCAAAGCACACTTAATATACTAATCAGCCATAACATTAAAACCACCTGCCTAATATTGTGTATGTCCCCCTTGTGCCACCAAAACAGTTCTGACCCATCGAGGCATGGACTCCACAAGACTGAAGGTGTGCTGTGGTATCTTGCACCAAGATGTTAGCAGCAGATTCTTCAAGTCCTGTAAGTTGTGAGGTGAGGCTTCCGTGGATCAGACTTTTTTGTCCAGCACATCCCACAGATGCTCGATTGGATTAAGATCTGGGGAATTTGGAAACCAAGTCAACACCTTGAACACTTCAAACCATTCCTGAACAATTTTGCAGTGTGGCAGGGTGTATTATCCTGCTGAAGGAGGCCAATGCCATTAGGGAATACCATTGCCATGAAGGTGTGTACTTGGTCTGCAACAATGTTTAGGTAGGTGGTAGGTGTCAGCATAACATCCACATGAATGCTAGGACCCAAGGTTTCCCAGAAAAACATTGCCCAGAGCATCACACTGCTGCACAGTGATTCACACACACCCGGCTGTCCACTTTATGTAAAAGAAAACATGATTCATCAGACAGACATTTTTGATGGTGGACAGGGGTCAGCATCACAATTTGACACTTGTCAAAGTAACTCAGATCCTTACGAATGCCCATTTTTCCTGCTTCCAACACATCAACTTTGAGAACTGACTTCACTTGCTGCCTAATATATCCCAACCCTTAACAGGTGCCATTGTGACATGATAATAAGTGTTATTTATTTCACCTGTCAGAGGTTTTAATGGCTGATCAGTGTGTATATATATTTTCTATAGAATTTTCTATAGAATTTTCTATATTTCTGTAGAAATATGACCTAAAATACCATCAGATTTTGTCCTAAAAGTAGATAAAGAGAACCCAATTAAACGAATGAAACAAAAGAATTATACTTGGTCATTTATTTATTTATATTATTGAGGAAAATTATTCAATATTACATATCCATGAGTGGCAAAAGTATGTGAACATCTAGGATTAGCAGGTAATTTGAAGATAAAATTAGAGTCAGGTGTTTTCAATCAATGGGATGACAATCAGGTGTGAGTGGGCGCCCTTTTTTATTTGAAGAGCAGGGATCTATCAAAGTCTTGTGGAAGTGTATCATGGTATGAACAAAGGAGATTTCTGAGAACCTCAGAAAAAGAGTTGTTGATGCTCATCAGGCTGGAAAAGGTTACAAAACCATCTCTAAAGAGATTGGACTCCACCAATCCACAGTCAGACAGAATGTTTACAAATGGAGGAAATTCAAGACCACTGTTACCCTCCACAGGAGTGGGGACGAACAAAGATCACTCCAAGAGCAAGACATGTAATAGTCTGCGAGGTCACAAAGGAACCAAGGGTAACTTCTAAGCAGCTAATGGTAATATTTATGAGCCCAACATCAGCCTGTTTTGCTGCATCTGGGCCGGGACAACTTGCCATCATTTATGGAACAATGAATTCTGAAGTATACCAGTGAATTCTAAAGGAAAATGTCAGGACATCTGTCGGTGAACTCGATATCAAGAGAAAGTGGGTCATGCAGCAAGACAATGAACCTAAGCACACAAGTTGTTCTACCAAAGACTGGCTAAAGAAGAATAAACTTAATGGTTTGGAATGGCCAAGTCAAAGTCCTGACCTTAATCCAATAGAAATGTCGTGGAAGGACCTGAAACAAACACTTCATGTGAGGAAACCCAGCAAGATCTGAGAATTGAAGCTGTTCTGTACTGAGGCATGGGTTGAAATTCCTCAAAGCCGATGTGCAGGGCTGATCAAGTTACCAGAAACGTACAGTAGTTGCAGTTATTGCTGCACAAGGGGGTCATACCAGATACTAAAAGGAAAGGTTCACATACTTTTGCCACTCTCAGATATGTTGGATCTTGTGTGAAAATCTGATGGTGTTTTAGGTCATATTTATGCATAAAAATATTCACACACACAAAAAATTCACACACACACTGTAAATTGATGTATACAATATACTTAAAATATGAGATCGACACTCAGAAAAAGGGGTCGGTCTTTGATGGTTAATGAATTTATCTTTCTAAAGTAATTCTACTTGGAACCCTTTTGTGAAAAGGAACCCATTTTTTTTCTACCAGTGTTTTAATTTGGTCACCTTTTTGGGGTAACATGGTTAATTAGTAATCCCATATGTGTTATTTAAAGGGTTCCCAGAAGGATGAAACCTTGAATTATATTTCTAAGGGTGTAGTTTCCTTTCATTCATGCATTTGCAGTAATCAGTATCTGGGGAACACGGGGCATGAGGCAGTTGAGACGCCAGTCCATTGTAGGGAACCTATACACACACAAACTCATTCACATGCTCATTCATACCTAAGGGCAATTTAGCATAGCTAATCCACATACCAGCATGTTTTGTCAATTTGGGAAGAAACTGGAGAACGTCGAGGAAACCCACATGGACATGGGGAGAACATGTGAAACTCCACACAGGCAGTACCCTGAGCAAAGGATTGAACCTGGGACCCTTGAGCTGTGAGGTGGCAACACTACCCGCTGCACCTTCATGCATAGATTTGTTTAACACACTTTGCCAACTTTGTTGTGTTGAAAATAATGCAAAAATAGAAATTGTTTCTACAACCCCAATTCCAAAAATGTTGGACGCTGTGTAAAATGTAAATAAAAACAGAATGCAATGATTTGCAAATCTCATAAACCCATTTAAGAAAAAAATATGGTAATTTTGAATTTGATGGCCGCAACATGTCTCAAAAAAGTTAGGACGGGGGCAACAAAAGGCTGGAAAAGTAAGTGTTACTAAAAAGAAACATCTGGAGGTTAATTGGCAACAGGTCAGTAACATGATTGGGTATAAAAAGAGTATCTTAGAGAGGGAGAGTCTCTCAGAAGTAAAGATGGGCAGAGGTTCACCAATCTGCGAAAAACTGCATCTTCAAATTGTGGAACAATTTCAGAATAACGTTCCTCAACATAAAATTGTGAAGACTTCTCATCATCTACAGTACATAATATCATCAACAGATTCCCAGAATCTGAAGAAATCTCTGTGCGCAAGGAACAAGGGCGAATATTAATATTGCATGCCCGTGATCTTCGGGCTCTCAGGTGGCACTGCATTAAAAACAGGCATGATTCTGTAATGGAAATCACTGCATGGGTTCAGAAACATCTCCAGAACTCATTGTCTGTGAACACAGTTCGCCATGCCATCCAAATGCACAAATGCAGTTAAAGCTCTATCATGCAAAGAAGAAGCCATATGTGAACATGATCCAGAAACACTGCAGTCTTCTCTGGGCCAAAGCTCATTTAAAATGGACTGAGGCAAAGTGGAAAACTGTTCTGTGGTCAGACGAATCAAAATTTGAAATTCTTTTTGGAAACCATGCACACTGTGTCCTCTGGACTAAAGAGGAGAGGGACAATCTGGCTTGTTATCAGCGCTCAGTTCAAAAGCCTGCATCTCTGATGATATGGGGTGCATTAGTTCCTATGGAATGGGCAGCTTGCACATCTGGAAAGGCACCATCAATGCTGAAAGGTATATACAGGTTTTAGAGCAACATATGCTTCCATCCAGATGACATCTTTTTCAGGGAAGACCTTGCATATTTCAGCAAGACAATACTAAACCACATACTGCATCTATTACAACAGCATGGCTATGTAGTAGAAGAGTCCGGGTGCTCTTGAAAGCCAATTGAAAACATTTGGCGCATCATGAAACAAAAAATATGACAAAGATGACCCAGGATTGTTGAGCTAGAATCCTGTATCAGACATGAATGGGACAACATTCCTCTCCCAAAACTCCAGCAGCTGGTCTCCTCAGTTCCCAGACGTATATGGACTGTTGTTAAAAGAAGAGGGGATGCTACACAGTGGTAAACATGGCCCTGTCCCTACTTTTTTTTTTTTAGATGTGCTGCTCCCATCAAATTCAAAATTACCTTATTTTTTTTAAATGGTACATTTACACAATGTTCTATTGTGAATAAAATATGGGTTTATGAGATTTGCAAATCATTGCATTCTGTTTTTATTTACATTTTACACAGTGTCCAACTTTTTTGGAATTGGGGTTGTAAAAACAATTTCTATTTTGCATTATTTTCCACACAACAAAGTTGGCAAAGTGTGTTAAACAAATCTATGCACGATGGTGCAGTGGATAGCTTAAAACGGGCCGTGGTTGGATCCACCAGCGTGGACCTTGAAATTTGAAGGATCTGTAGAGATACTGCATGGAGGAATGGTCTCAGATCCCTTGCCATGTATTCTTCAACCTCATCAGGCATTATAGGAGAAGACTCAGAGCTGTTATCTTGGCAAAGGGAGGTAGCACAGTAGCAAGTATTGACTAAAAGAGTGCCAATAATTGTTGCACACCTATATTTAACAAATATATTGTTTTGGATAAACCTGTGTTTTGTTTGCAATTGTTTGATATCCATGAGAGCAGAGTATTTTTCACAGCTTTCTTTTTGCTCATATTTACCAAGGGTGCAAATATTAGTGGAGGACACTGTATATATTATTTTATAATCTGGTATTTTCGTTTTTGTTCAGAAGTGTGGAAATTAATACTAATAAAGAACTTCCTAATATGAGTACACTCTTAGAAAAAGGGGTTTCTCAGGGGTTCTTTTGATGGTTAAGGGTCCTAGTTTTCTAACAGGCTTGAAATGAAAGTCTTTTGTTGTAATGTGTTTACATAAGACCATTAAAAGTTCTGTGTGATAGTTTTGACTATATTTATTATGATTCTAAAATTTCTATATATATATATAATATATATATATATATATATATATATTTTTTTTAAGTGTGGCTATGCAAAATGTTTTAACTAGTACTGTAATTAGTCACATATTATTATTATTATTATTATTATTATTATTATTATTATTATTATTATTACTATCATTCATTTGTTCAGGACCTTAGAAACGGTTTTCTGATTTGAGCTCTAGTTTCATTATAGGGAACAGAGATTAGTCTGTTCTGTCCCAGTCATTAGTGCCAGTAGAGCTCCATCCGTAAAGCTCCAACTCTCTAATGAGGCTGCTCATTCTCTTTTTCGTCTTCCCAATCCCTGACAGCTACTGAACGCAGGCCAAGGCTAGGAGTCTAAAGAGGTCAACCTGTACAAAACTTCTTTACAGGAACAGACATGTCTCTATGTAACAAATAGTTGTCTTTGCTGGACAATTAGACCATTTTTATTTTATTTTATTACACATGTATTCTACAGCCCTGTCTTCTTGCTACTATGCTGGTTTATAGTGAGATAGTCTGTAAAACTAATTGTTCAAAGTAATTTGCACACTTAATTTAACAGTCGAACATGAAAGCATACAAACATCATGCTATTAACAGATGAGCTCTGGTTCCTGTGACAACCAAGAAAGGTGGGAAAACCCAAGTGTTTTGTGTTCACTATTAGCCAGTCTGAAGCGCATGTGAATTTTTGGTGGTCTCTTGGCAACTCAGCTGTAGTCTGGACATTGATATTCAGTGGAAGCCTCCATCTTCTTTTCAGAACAATGAGAACCTTATGGGAAAGAAGAAACCAACCAAGCCTGTGCAGACAAAACTCGTCACTTAGGCATCAACAGACATACATAAGATTCAGAACAAACTCCTGCTAGTTACACATTCTGCTGCACATTTGTTTAGGCTCTGATTTTTTTTTTTTTTTTGAAAAAAAAAAAAAATACAGATGGTAGTTGGATCTGTCTAGGTAAAGTACTTGTTGTTAAGTCAATAACTTTATTTAATTTAGTGATTAACTGTATCGGGCACTCTTAATTGCTTTTTGTGCTAATTGAAGCTTCACATAAAAAACCCTTGAAATGGTGCCATCAGCACTTTCAGTTTTTGTGTTTCTTAAGTTTATTTACAATCTAATAAAACAATTCAGTGCATGTACAATATTTTATAATTAAGAGTACACAAACTAGTCAAGCTGTTACATAAAAACAAAACTATCACATCAATTATTAACCAGCAGTATTTGTTGCATGAACAACCCCATGTCTTAAAAATGAGTATGGTGAAAAGATATACCTATCTGAACAAATTATTTTTATATGAATTATTCACTGCTGGTGAGGTATCTAGAAAATGTTGAAAATCGTCACTAAATGATCACTAAAAGACCTACTAATAAAAGTCACAATTTTTATACAAAGCTGACAAACAGTGTGACAGGCCATATGAGCTAACAGTCTATAGAGGCTTGACATGATATCCTGTTGACAGAAGATGTTAATGATTTAAAGTACAAAACCCAAATCTATCTTGAGAGAATATTACAGTATCTTTACATTTATGACAAAATGGTGCAGTATGTTTTGATTAGTCAAGCTAAGAAACTACATTTGTGTTTGAAGTGGGTTCTGCCTGTAAGTAACCGCTTATACTGATCGTTTAAACATGCTGAATTCTTACTCCTTTTAAAATACGCTTCAGAACAGCAAAGGGACAACTTCTAGCACCATCTAAGAGAAGTGAATTTTCCCATCAGACAGTGAGCCTGGGAAAAAACAAAAACTCATGGTCACTAATAAGAGATGTGATATAAGTGGATGTGAGAAATAATTCAAGGTCATTTTATGACCTTATCACTTCAAAGCAAGGTGGGCTGACTCAGCTGCTAATAGACAAAATGGTTGTGCTGTCCTTGGCTTTGTCAAAGAAAATAGAGGAGGACATCTCATGCTTGCTTTCAGCAATGTTTTGAGAGGAAGAGGAGGTGCTGGGTTGGCATTCCTCACAGCAGCAGCAACAGCAGTCCATAAATGCCTGGCCCAGAGTCTTACACAGACACAGCAAGAGCACTGGCGTCACAGATGACTTAAAAAATATGAAAAACTGATTTATCAGAGTGAGGAGAGCCAAAACGTCCTTGGATGGCTGTATAGCAGCGTATGTTAGCGTAAGGTTGCATACGTTCTCAGGCAGTGCACACACCCCATAAACCACGGCCAGTGCCATGACGGTGCAGTTCAGTTGCCGTTCAACCTGCTGCGCATGTTGAAGTTTCTGCTTTGTGGATGGAGAGCGCTCTTCGGTCCGCTTGCCAAAGCTTCCACTATCACTGGAGACATGGCAGGTGGCCAGCTGACAAAGCAAGGTGAAGACTACAGGCAGGCAGAAGTAACAGCCAAAGTACCACCAGATGCGAGTGTCATGGTAGTTGATGATCAGGGAGTAAATAGACTCTGGGAGGTTTGGGTACGGGTTCATGATACACACATCCACCTGGACACCCAGAGAAGGTGATTTGACTTGTTGCAGCTGCCATATGAGCAGCTCTGGGGCTGCCAGGACCATGGAACCAACCCACACCACTGCCACTTTGGCCAGGACAGACTGGCAATGCTCCAATCGCCTGGCCTTCAGGAGGGAGCTGGTGGCTGCATGAAAACGATCAATACCAAGTGCACACAGACTGAAGGATGTCACGCCTAGTGATGTCACCTGCATATGTACATAAAGAGGTTAATAGATGTTAATATCCTACCTTCAATAATGCATTATTTCAGGTCTTGTAGATGACAGTGATGACATAAATGAAGCGCTGAAAGAAGTAAATCAAGTACTGAAGATCCAAACAAAAATCTTGATGGACCAATATTTTGTGTCCTCTTTTCTATATTTCTTCATATGCATTTCTCTCAAATGGCAGAGAGAGACCTGCTTTAGACACGTTACATGGTAAAGATACTAAATATAGTTTCATCTCATTTCTTACAATTTAAACATTCTTTAAGAAATGTAACTTTTCATTATTCCTAATATGGGACTCAGACCCACCTCCATGTAGGGTACAAGCCTGCACGAAAAATCCCCCAGTAGCCGTTTGTGGGTGAGTTCATTAAACACCACTACAGGTAGGCAGAAACACAGGACCAGGAAGTCCCAGAAAGCCAGGCTGGCCAGGATGTAGTTCCATGCACTCCTCATGAAGTAGTTATGCCAAACAATGCACATGACAGCCAAATTACCAACAATCCCTACAGCAAACACTACAAGGGCCAGAAACAGAATCCCATAGGCACTGTAGGAGCTGTTTGTCAGTGGGAACAGAGGGTTGTAGATCCTTGTGATGTCTTGTTCTGTGGCATTGTTTTTAGTGATGAGTCCACCGGCACTGCCATCGTTGTCTGCATTAGATGTCAGACTCAAATTGGGCAGGTTTGACTGAGGTGTTGGAGTTGGCTGAGTGCCAGAAAACTCCTCAGCTGGTGTGTGCACAGAACCTCCATCTGCATCCTCCATATAATCTACTTTTGACATCTCCATATGGAATTCATCTTGATCAAAGTCAATAGGTCCAGCTTCCCCAAAGATCTTTTTTTGAGCAAAAAGCACTTGATCTTCTTGCTGGTTCCATGGAAATGTTCCACTCTTTGCCTTGGTTTTTGTTTCAGAAGCACAGACCGCCAGAAACATGATTAGGGTCAGTACATAAATCGCTCTCAAACTGCACTTCTCCATCTTCAAAAATGGGTTAAACTACTTCCCAAACTGGGTGATTGCAGTTCACACTGAAGCTGTAGAGTTTGAAATAAAGGGCAAAATGTAGACCCAATGTAACCAAAGCCTAAGATCCCTCATGCCAGAGATCATGTGGTTTCTGCAGTCTTGTCTGTCAGAACTCAGCTCTCGTCGCACATGCATGGAAGGCTGGTCTTTTTCATTACTGTTTGGCAGAGGAACGCCTCCACTCCTCCTTTCTATTGCAAAGAATCAGTGGAATAAGGCCCTCTGCTGGTAAAAGTAATACATCTGAACTTTACTTTTTGTATGTACTCTGAAATGGTAGTAACCAAATTGGTTATTTTATATTGACACTTGATTGGTCATTTGAAGGCTACAGCAGGGGCAGAGCTTTCTTTTACAGAACCACATATTATGGAACAGCCTTACAATTAGTGTTCAGGACTCAGCCACTGTCTCAGTCTCACAAGTTCCTGTTTACACAACTGTACTTTTTGGCTATATAGTATACAGCTATAGAAGGTACTAATGACTTACCATGACAATATGCCATTTTATACATCAGATTTAAGCAGATCATTTGCAATGTTTTAATTAGTATTATGCGTGATTTCACACTATAACATTAGTGATAGGCTGAGTAGATGACCTGCATTGTAGTTGCTGTAATTTGTCAGAAGAGGGCAGTGTCTGCATAAATTACATAATTGACATAAAATACATGGGCAATACTACTATTAATTAATCTACTGACTGGTCATTTTGTACCCCATTCTAAATGTCCTAGGTGTTTGTAAAAAGTGAAAGTAAGCGTGTACTGCACTATTGACTACTGAACAATTTTTGTGAACAATTTTTAAATTCTAATAATTTTTTATGTTCTGTTAAAGGGATTTGTCCTACTCTGACATTCCTGTAACTAGCATTTATGAGTATACAAACTTTATGATTACAACAACAACAACAACAGGAGCAGCAGCAGCAGCAAAACACCTTTAGTTTAGACAAAATATTCACAGTAGTCTGTAACAATGAAACACATTAAATATTAAAGATGGCTAATGCACATAGATTTATGTAAATGTCTTCTTGCAATGGTGTGTTTGCCAAGACTGTATCAACACTGTATCTGCCAACACTATATAACCTGCTCTTAGATGTTTTTAGTATATGTGGTATTTGTAATATATACAGTGTCCTCCAGTAATATTGGCACCCTTGGTAAATATGAGGGGTATAAATATGAGGTAACACATAGGACAAATTCCCTTAGTCATTCATAACAATGGGAAAGGCCAAGGAATATAAAATGTTGTTGAGCTTCACAAAATGGGAAGTGGCTATAAGAAAATAGCACAAGCAATGAAAATGCCCATTTCCACCATCAGGGCAATTATTAAGAAGTTCCAGTCAACTGGGAATGTTAAGAATCAACATCAAATTGGATGTGTGTCTATATTGTCTCTTTATAAGCATTACAGTTTCTGAAAGGGCAGTCTAACCAGGGCACACTTTTAGTAAGAGACCGACTATGTAATTGGTCAAATACTTGTTAAAAGAATTACAGTACTCATTAGGCTTGTTTCCAGTCAATGAAATGAGGATAAGTAACTAATAGTTTAATCCACCTACTAGATGATTAACAGAATATTGCTAATCTTATGACTAAAACAAGGACTACTGTTTAGCAAGAGGGCTGGGCCCTCTTTGACATCTGGCTGTGTCAATAAGGATACTTTACTGTATGTGTAAAGATAAAAGCCTTAGATCCTGCACACACACACACACACACACACACACACACACACACACACACACACACACACACACACACACACACACACACACACATTTTAGCATTGTGTTTCCTGATAACATCTAATTTCCTGTGAAAAAGAGCCTTCTTTCAAGTGACTGCCCTTATCATTTCTTTCTTTCTTTCTTTCTTTCTTTCTTTCTTTCTTTCTTTCTTTCTTTCTTATAGACACAGTCATGTGAAAAAATAAGTACACCCCATGGAAATTGTTGGTTTTGGACAAAAACATTTGATCCTCTTTGAAACAGTGCCTATTAATAAAGGTGATACACTCTACCAAATGACACACAAAATTGAAATTTCATAGTAATTTTCATAATTTAAATTAATTAAAAAACAAACAAACAAACAAACAAACAAACAAAAATCACCCAGGTCAGTCACATGGAAAAAGTAAGTACACCCCTACATTTATCACACCTTCAAATCCATAACATTAGAATCAGGTGTTCAAGATTTGGTGCCAGTGATCAGAATCTGCTTAGGGAGTGCAGGTGGAATGTGTCTTATTTATACTCCTCTCATATCTAGTGTCTGGTGTTCCCTTTGTTATTGAGGTGTGTGGTGTCCTCATGCCAAGATCTAAAGAGTTCTGTAAGGCCTTCATAAAAAAGGTTGTGGATGCCTATGCGTCTGGCAAGGGATTTAAAAAGATCTCCAAGTTATTTGAAATACATCATTCCACTGTAAACATCTATTGATATTTCTGTTGAATAAATGATTGAAAAGGCTATTTTTCCTTGTGGTTTTTTTCAGGTATAACAACTTTATTAATAGGCACTATTTCAAAGATGATCAAATGTTTGCTTGTTCATTGTCAAATTTGCTTGTCCAAATATGTCAAAAAAGCCAACAATCATCTTAAGGAGGGGGCCCAGAACATTTCCATATGGGATCCATATGGGATTCCATAGTGCTCCTCTCGACTGTAATCCTTCCAGTCCACCAGACACTGGAGGTCAGGTGGGCTCTCACAGCATAGGCCAGGGATCCTTCAACCATGCTTATAGGTGGTGGCATTTCTTATGGGAAAATATCTTGCAGGGGTTGATATGGACACAGATATTGGGCCCCTCTGATGTACTCCAGGTTATGGTGGGCCAGCTTGATGGCTAGAAGTCCCTGGTTATCCACATCATAATTCCTCTCAGCCATAGACAGCTCATCAGAAAAATAAGTGATGGGGTGTAGCTTAGCCAGGACTTCTTAATTTTGTGAGAGCCTGGCCCCTATTCCCACTCAAAGGTGCACAAGACAAAAAGCAGTGATGGATCCAGCTGCCAGAGAACCTTCGATCTAGAAGCTACCTCAGTGTGGCCCTTGTGTCACCTATGTGAATTTTGATTAGATATGTTAACTACATCATGTGTGGAGATACTTCCCAATTGTCTCTAAGGTCCAGGTCTCCTTGGGCAGCTTGTTTGCAGGTATCTGAACAGTCACAGTAAAGACATAAGTCCTCCCATATCCTTCTGGCATGTTCCTCTGAGAATAGAATGTTTCAGTCCATTTCCATGGATTCAGAGGTTATTCAGTCTGATCAAGAGAGAAATGGTTTAGGGACTATCAACAGACAAGCTCTGTTTGGACCTCCTCCCAGAGGCCTTGCCAAAATGTAATGATCAAAACTCACTTATTCCATCCATTCTGGGCCATCAAGGTGCCGGTCAGGAAAAGGTTGTTGAGGCATATTGGGACATGGATTGTTACAATTACTTTCTAATTCTATTCTATTACATGACCAAACAAATGTATCTATTCAGAAAAACAATGACAGATTTCCTTTTTAACATTCTGTTTGGAGCAACACTACACGTTAAAACCCATTAAATGCCTCTCACATAAAGTGAAGCAGAGAGGATGGTTAGAAGTAAAAGGATTGAGATAATATAACCACAACCAGGAACTCTACTGACAATAATAGAGCTTTTGAGCTAATGTTTAAGTCATTCTATTCTAACTCACAAAGCATAGACCTTACATAAACCTTGCTTTTAAATCACTACACTCTAGGCTTGCCAATTTGTTTTGACTATGAATTTGCATGACAACTCATTTGAATATATTGAAACTCAGGTGGGTTTTAGGGCAGGCCTCTCTCACAGGTGTCATTTTGCATTTCACCCTCAATTTTCTATTTTCTGTTCAACTATGTGGAACATAGATTTGATGATTTTTAATTGAAAGTATATGGTTATTTTTTCAGTATGCTAACCGTAGCACAGTTATCTTCTTCATAAATTCTAAAAACTCTACAAAACATTTATTTTTTGAATTAGCAGAATTCCCATAATCAATTGCAAGAGGAAATATATTAACTGACACCAAATGAACAATATCAAATGTAGATGTTTCAGGTGACCTTGAAAAAAGCATATAAATAATTAAATAGTATTTCAAGCATATATATATATATATATATATATATATATATATATATATATATATATATATATATATATATATATATATATATATATATATATATACACTGCAGTGTTAAAGTCTATGCCACCACCCACTTAGCTGTGAACCAAAGGAGCTTTTTGTGAATAACCACAAGTTGAGCTGACCAAGCTTGCACACACAGGAACAGTAACTTTTCTAACTGTGCTGTGCAAAATGCATACTATGTAACTATAAATGACATTTTACGGTCAGGGGAAATGCTCTAATCCTGTGTGAGTGGTTCTATGGTTGGATTTTCCATTGTATTGTACTTTATAGTCCTGTGAGTTTAACAGGAAGTCTATAATAATAGAACATGCAAGGCGTTGGGTTCCTTCTGAGAGACTGTGACCTATACTACACTGCCATGAAATTGATCTAATGGTTTTATACAAAATAACATAAAAACAGTATATATCAGAGTCGATTACTAAGTTTATCAATAGGAAGGAACCACCATTTTCAGCATAGCTCTGACAGCATAGTGTGTGGCACTAGTACAAGTGTATCATTGTGTATTCGTACTTACAACTTTATTAGACGGATCTACCTTGCTGGTCCACTGTGCAGATCTACAATTAGAAACAACAGCTAATTTTTTTTTTCCCCCAATGCGCATTAATTTGTTTGGTTCTACAATATGTTAATTGACCTATGAGATCATTTTTATAACAGAACTGCTGTTGGCTGGTTGTTTTAGGTTGGTGGATTATTGTGCCCATAATCTGAGGGTCCATCAGTGTGGAATATGAGAGCAGGGCATTGCATTACAACCTGATAATTATGCATAGCTGCCTGTTTTTAATTTTTAATTTTTTTTTTCCTGCACACGTCTAGTTCTGTGAAGACTCTGCGGTCGCATCCCCCGCCCCCCATCTGTGCATTTAGCGTGTTTTGACTTGCACTTGCTTCCTGGTTGAGCTCCTGAAGGCGGAGTACTACATCGCTAACTTTCTCTGAATTATCTCCTGGCAGATATTTTACCCTGGCGTGATTTCTACACGTTTGCTCAACATTTGCATTTACTTCAGTGTACAATGTTTGTCAGATAAACTTTGGGGGATGGATTTGTACGCGTGCCCGGGACAAGTCTCGCGCGGGGACCTACTGTATCAGGAAGAGTTTTAAGACCCAATGAGTGTATCGAGCGATTCAAGAAATTACTGCAACACGGGCACAGTTTATTAGTTCTTTTTAATGAGTGCATCGTACTTTTAACACCAAAACAATGTCGGATTCTATGTCAAGTTTTTTGCACATAGGGGACATCGTGTCTCTCTATGCAGAAGGTACCGTTAATGGCTTTATAAGCACCCTGGGGTAAGTGACGTTTTCTACCTTGTTTCTTTCAGTAAATTGTATGAAGCCATTTAACCTTCAAGATGAACTATAGTACATATAACTATAGATTATGGTCCCCAATCAGCTGTGTTTGATGTACAGTATTGCTGCTCAGATGTATGAGTTACAATTTAATCATCAGTCAGTGTTCCTCTGTTCTTAAAAAAAGTTCCTCACTGACTCTTTTAATGGCTAAGGGTTCTTGTGTTGTTCTACCATTAAAGAAAAGACACTCCCTGTTGTAGGGTCCTAAATTGAATTTGTTAAGGGCTTCCCTTTAGAAGAACCCTACAGGATGAATTCAGGCTGCCGCTTTTGGATCAGTAGGATACTTGTTGGATCAGTTGGATAGACTACTATCTGTGACCAGTTGGCTCTGTCACTGGTGTGGGAAACTATTCTAGTCTGCAGATTTCCTGGAAAGCAAACCTTCTGTCAAAAGCTTCTACAGGTTTCTAGGTTTCGGGTTTTAGTTGACCTCATCTTTTTGGACAGTGCAGCCTGCTGCTTGTGATTAGTTTTAGATTAGTGCTGTATCTGTGGTCAAATGGAATGGAAGTTGATTTCAGCAAAGGTCCTGACTGGAATGCCGCTCATATCTTTGCTTTCATAAAACTGATAACACGTATTAATACATGCATTAAGAAATGTATCAGTGATCGACAAATATGTGAAAAGTACAAAAAGAAACTAAAACTGCAAAAATCACAAATGGCTTCTTACACACTTAGCAGAAACCAGCCCTAACCCTAGATTCCACTGTCCCTCTGAGGGAACCTACGAAAGATTCTATGTAGAAGCCTACAAAAGAGGGTTTTCTTTTCTTTTTTCCCTTTTTTTTAATAGCTTGTACACAGCCATTGTCCAACAGGAAGCACGTTGGGATTTAAGTCTAGATTATTTGTACGTTGAGCCGCATTTAGTAGAACATTTGGTAGAGACTAACACCAGTTTAATGTAGATAGAAATAACATGATTTTATTCATAAACAGTTTTATTCAGAATATAATTATTCATAACAATACTGAATTAATTTGCTATTCAAATGCTTTTAAAGCTCAAAAAGTGACTTGAGGATTGAAACGCATATAGTTAGCTACAATCCAGTACCTGTCCCTTCTTTCAGACTTCTCTGTTATCCTGTGCTCAAGGGGAAATGCCTTTGTTGATTTTGGACAAAGCCTTGTTACCTGAGCAACTAAAAGCTGAAAGAGAAAACAACTGTTAATCAGCCATTAATGCCATAAATAATGAGTCTCTTCCTTGCAGAGACTGGGCGTTAACCAACAACTCAACATACATGCCATTACTTTTTGTAGATTCTAACAGTTTTTTTTTATTCTCAGAGTTACATGAAGCACATTGATTAGTGTAGAAACAGGTTTCACAAGTACATTTTGCACTTTTATGCATATACAGCCCCCTCTGAAACTATTGGTACGGCAAGGCCAATTACATTTTTTTTGCAGTCGACTGAAGACATTTGGGTTTGAGATCAAAAGATCTGGTTTTAGCCTTCAGTTTCACCTGTGAAGACTGCACTTGTTAACAAGGATAAGCCAACATGCCAATCAGAGAGCTGTTTATGGGAGAAAAACAAACCATTTTGAAGGTGAGCAAAGAGGGAAAATCTATCAGAGGCACTGCACAAACATTGGGAATAGATACAATACAACAATTTGGAATGTCCTGAAAAAACCACTCATCAGCAGTATGAATTGGAAAGCCACATTGGAAGGAAATACAGAGATGAGCCATAAAAATTCTGGAACCAAGATTAATTTCTACCAAAGTGACGGAAAGGCCAAAGTGTGGAGAAAGAAAGGATCTGCTCATGATCCAAAACATACAAGCTCATCTGTGAAACATGGTGGAGGTATTTGTCATGGCTTGGGCTTGCATGGCTGTTTCTAGAACAGGCTCACTAATCTTTACTAATGATGTAACTCATGATGGTAGCAGCAGAATGAATTCAGAAGTTTACAGGAACATTTTGTCTGCCAATTTACAGAGAAATGCATCCAAATTAATTGGGAGGAACTTTATCACACAGGAAGACAATGATCCAAAACACACTGCCAACTCAACAAAGGATTTTATCAGGGGGAAAAGTGGAAGGTTTTAGACTGGCCAAGTCAAACACCAGACGTTAATCCAATTGAGCATGCATTTCACCTCCTGAAGAGGAGACTAAAAAGAGAAACCCCTCGAAACAAACAAAAACTGAAAGAGGCTGAAAAGACTTATCTGTTCCTATATTTTGCTCACCTGAAAATTGGGTGATCTGATAGAAAAGGTTCTATGTTTTAGGTGTTTAACACATCTAGATGTAAATACCAGGAAATAAAAGCTGAAATCCTAAACTCTCATGTAATGTCCATCCTTTGATCTCAAATCCAAATGGCTTTGGTGTATAGCACAAACAAATGAATTGGCCTTGCTGTTCCAGTAGTTTTGGAGGGGACTGTATGGATCATATATTAAAACCACAACAGGCCAAAACAGAAATGTTTTTGGAAGTAGATAACAATAAGCTCCCCTGGTAATGTAAATGGGAATTCTACAGGAAAAGTCAGGTGATTCTTGTATTTTGCATGCACAGGTTGGTAGATGACCGCTGTGTTGTGGAACCTCAAGGAGGAGACCTGGATAACCCTCCCAAGAAGTTTAGAGGTATTTTAGGATCTTTCATTCACTGTTGCTTAATACTCTTTTTATTTATATTTTACAACTGTGTAAATCCAAATGCATAAAAAACTCTCACTGAAGTGTTTGAAGTGTGGTTGTGTTCTCATCAGCCTGCATTTCCTTTACTGCTAAATGGGTAAGCAATCTAGTGGTCTAAACCCAACGCATGAACCTCTAACCACTGTTTTGCCAGTGTCTCTATACAGTATGTACAAAAACACAACAATGTGTGTGCTTTAGTCAGTCAGACAGCAACAAGACCCTTTCAGCAATAAAGGATCCATCTTAAAATACAGATCTGTGCATATTAATTATTCTATTTATTGCAGGTTAGTTTACACCCTTATCTATTTCTTGTACTTATCAGCTTCTTTATAAATAGTCTAGCATTGCCTGTTTAGTATTATATGTGCAATTACCACGGCAAATTCTCTGTGTGTGTAATATAGTATAGGTAAATAAAACTGGTCTTGAATTCTTTCTAAGCCATAATAAAAGACAGTGCATTGTTTTTACTCAGGACAGCAGATGATGCCAGATTGAAAGAACTTAAACCCTTTTATCCCCTTAAAAAAAAAAAAAAAAAGTTCATTGCTTTGTCTTTCAAATAAGTGGAAAAAAACAAGATTGCATTACTTCAGAGGTAAACAAAAAGAGTGACTGATAACACTGCGTTTTATAGCATACAAGTCACAGACAACACAAAACATCAGCTATGGTATCTGATTAACCTCGTCATCCACAATGTCTAAATCTTCCTTGTATTCAATTAATTTTTAGTTAAATTAAACAGTATATTCTCAGATAGTAACTAGGACAAAGTGACTCTGTTTTAAAACCACCTGTGGAGGTTCAGCTGATTTCAATAGTAAAGGTAGACATTTCTTTGCTGCTGTCAATACTATCTTTGTAAACAGGTTTACATCACGTCTAGATTGACGTATTGAGTCGAAACATAATTCCTACATTACTCAAACATAACATAATTCCCACATTAATAAAGTCTAAAAACCTTTTTATTTTCCTAGTTTGACACATGACCAGAATAAGAGTTCATTTTTGTTCCATTTTATTGGTCCTAGGTTTGTTGTTTCCTAATGCCATCTTTCAATATTAATGCCACTGCCATTATATGTTATGTTCATGACCTGGCAGATTATCCTCTATCATTGATAAGTCTCAGGAAATATCTAATAAATACATATATGTTTTATTGTTTGGCAGAGGTATTCCATTCATATCTCTTTTGTAATCCTTACATAGTTTAGTTGTATGATTTTTGAGATTTATATGAATAATTATAAACTAGGCCACTAGCCTACTTTCTGTACATATCTCTCCTTGTTTAATGAACTAGTGTATTCTGCATTTATTTCCTTTCAAGTTACAGTACTGTGCAAAAGAAATGCTGTAGAGCAAATATGCCTTCAAAATAATGAAATTAAATGTTTCCACATTAAAAAAAAAAAATACTGTAAAGAGCAGTAAACAGTAGTAAATGAAACAAAGTCAATATTTGGTGTGACAAAAAAATAAAAATAAAAACAGTAGTCTCCCGTACAATGTGTGCAGTTTTATAAGGAAATTAGCTGGTAAGTTTTATTGAGCATCTTGCAGAACCAGCCACAGTTCTTCTGGAGACTTTGACTTTCGCACTTGTTTCTTATTTTTGCAGCAAAACCCAGCAGCCTTCATTGTGTTTTTTGTCTGAAAAGTGTCTCTTACGTAATATGCTGCTTTCTTTAATGACGTACAAACATTTTTCTGCAACATTTAATTGTGTGCTAGAAAACTAATGTTTGGGAATCTAAAATGTTTTTTGTACTGACTTGATAATGCAGAAGTCATAAAATAAAAAATCTATAACAAAGTTTGTACTAAAAAAAAATCGGGTGCCTGAAACTTTTGCACAGTACTGTGTTTCTCCAACTTATTTATTTTTATTGATTTAAGATTGAACCTAAAATTTCTAGTAGTAAAGGCTTCCGTCCACAGTTACACATGACGTTATTATTCTCTCACAATCTCAACATTAAACCATGCAATGCAGGAAAAATTATGTTTGAGGTGCTTATCAGAGTAGGGACATTTTGATGAATTATCACAAACAGCCAAACTGCACATACCTAATCAATGATTGCTGCACAGATAACATGTTCAAGTGAAAAATGAAAAGTTCTATAACGATTACTTTTTGACAGACTGCTTGTTCAAGGTTTATCCAATGAACCGCTATTCTGCTCAGAAGCAATACTGGAAAGCAAAGCAGGCCAAACATGAGAAAGACAAGATTGCGGACCATGTACTTCTTCAAAAACTGCAGGTGAGACTAAGATGTACAGTATTATTATATTAAATCTGCATGATCTTATTTGAACGTCATGTCCACAATGTTCCAATCTGGAACAGAAGCAGAATGCAACAGACAATAAATGTTACATCCAACACTGTTTAATATTTATTATTTAAATCCAAATGACATTTTATATACAGTGTATATATACATATTTTTTATTTCAGCATGCATCCAATCTGGAACAGAAGCAGAATGAAGCAGAGAATAAAAAGGTCCATGGTGATGTAGTTAAGTATGGCAGCGTTATTCAGGTAGGAGCCACTATGTGATTTCTTAAAACTGTGATAAGATACAACAAGGTTGTTATTTCACTACACGGTAGTATTAATATTATAATATTAATATAATAATAAGATGCTTTTTTCATGGCTACACACACTGTTTTATGTCCCTTCACTGGGTGTTTGTGGTGCCAGGTAACTTTCCGGCAAGATGGTTGCTGAACTGTAAGACGTGAAAAGAAAAACTGTTTGAGAAAACCACACCCTTGTATAAACATGTTAAAGCGCCATTTATTGGCATGACATACTTACAATTCAGAACTCAAAAATTGTTATATGTTTTTTTTTGCCTTTGTATCTGTAAACAAAAGAGTTTCAAGCGCACAGTGCTTAAAAGACTTGAGTGAGAAGCATGTCATGCAATTTGCCAGGACTTGCGAATGGGATAGTGGAGAGTAAATAAGATAACGTATTCTGCCACATTGTGAAACACACAACCAAAGTCTTTAAACTCAAGAGAGCAATAAAATGGTGGTGGAACATTTCCTTAGTGTTAGTCAAGACAGTTACTGATATGAGCAGCTCTGCTTACAGTATAGGAAACAGGACTTTTCCCTGATATAGCACAGTGTCTTAAAAAAAAAAAAAGAAAAAAAAGTTCCTACAGAGTTTAAAGAAAATTTGCAATGAGGGCTATTGTAAAAATAGATTCAACTTGGGTATTAAAGTTAGTTTTCACATGCCTACTACAGTTTGGAGAAGGATAGAATTTAGTAACACTGATTTTGGAAAAAGTATAACACTGTTAAAAAAAATAGCATGGATATTCATTTATCATAGTAAGACTCACGATACTAAGATTCTATATAAGGAATTTCCTGTAAACACTTTTGTAATGCACATTATATTTCAGTTAACAACCCTAACAAAAAATTAACAAGAAAATCAAAATTCCATAGATAGTCTGAAAAGTTTATAAAAATAAATCAAGGTGTCACCAGTCTATCTGTTGACTCAAATTCTCTAACTGCAGAGACAGTACCACTGAAGGTTGGTCAAAGGAGTCAGGAAGTTCTCTTATTATGGACTCCAACCACACCATAAAGTTTTGCAATAAAAAGTCGGCCCTTTTAGATTATATGTTCCTGATATCAGTGATTTGTGATTTAGATAAAAGTTCACGAATATCTTACGTTTCCACTCAATATTTTCCCGCACTGTCCCAATGTTGTCCCACACTATTGTCATTTTGTGTGTTTTCTATTAGCTGTTGCACATGAAGAGCAATAAGTATTTGACAGTTAACAAGCGCCTGCCGGCTCTGCTGGAGAAAAACGCCATGCGAGTCACTCTGGATTCGACGGGTAACGAAGGATCCTGGCTGTTCATCCAGCCTTTCTGGAAGCTCAGGGCTAACGGAGACAATGTAATTTACTTTAACACACATATACACCCCCCCCCCCCATACACACACACACCCCAACAACAAATAAATGCAAACACTACCATTTAAAAAAAAAAGTTTTGGGAAGTCTTGATTCGTGAATCCATTTGTATTTGGCTAGTTGTGTGCCTGACGATAAAGAAATCCTGCATTGTTTTTAAATATATGAATGTATGAATTTGAAATCCTCAGGTGGTGGTTGGTGACAAAGTCATTCTGAACTCAGTTAATGCAGGACAGCCTCTTCATGCCAGCAACTATGAGCTCAGCGACCACCCTGGATGCAAAGAGGTGCGTCTGCTTGTTTTTATATCAAACCCTTTGGAAGTGATATTCATTTTAAAGCATAGTATTCCACAATTTCTGTAAATTATTGAGTAACTACAGTGAAATATATACTTATACCTATTTATACATATAAATATATACATATGCATACATATATATATATATATATATATATATATATATATATATATATATATATATATATATATATATATATATATATATATATATGAAGGTTTGTAGTTACAAGAGTGAGGAATGTGTATCTTTTGAAGAAGCTAAAAATGCTCACATTTTGAATTGAAATGTAAAAAGAGGAGAATATGCTTTAAGGATCAAACAGAAAAGTTGATGAGTCACCCAAATGCCAACATAAGTGTGAGTCTGCCCCCTACAGATCAACTCTGTAAATGGCAACACTAGCTGGAAGATCAACCTGTTCATGATGTTCAATGACCACAGAGATGAAGTTCTTAAAGGAGTAAGTTCACTCTAGCTTGCGCGCACATCTGTACAGATGTCTTTCACTCACTAATCAGATGCTCCATTTGAATGTTTGTAGAGATATGCATGATCTGAGCTTTTGTTTTAACCTTTGAGTGCACATAAATATTATATTCTCCCATGAGTTTAATGCTATTTTAACCAGCAAGTGTGTCTATCAGTGAAGCGCAATGCAGAATCTGAGGTTTCCTTTTTTTCTGGCGTAGGGAGACGTAGTCCGACTTTTCCACGCTGAGCAAGAGAAGTTTTTGACTTGCGATGACTACAAATCCAAGCTGCACGTCTTTCTGCGTACAACACTGCGTCAATCTGCTACTTCAGCCACCAGTTCTAATGCATTATGGGAAGTGGAGGTACAGTATTACAGAGATTATCCAAATAAGATGCACTAAATTAGTGTAAAAGTTACTCATAATGGTTGCTAAAAAAAAAAAACAAGTACAAGTTCAATGGTTTTAGCACAATTCATGCAAATATGTACTTGGTTTGACTTATTCTTTAAACAATCTGATGTAGAGCGGTGTACATTTTTTCACAATTTAATTCCAAGTTTATTTTATAATTATTTTCACATGAAGTTTTGTTTGTTGAACGTCTGTTAATTCCTGGGTATTTTTGGTAGGTGGTACATCATGACCCGTGCCGAGGTGGAGCAGGTCACTGGAACAGTCTGTACCGTTTCAAACATCTGGCCACAGGCCAGTATCTTGCAGCAGAGGTAAAGTAACTCCTTTAAAAAAGGACTTTATGATTTCACATTTTAAATATCAGTGGTTTTATCAATGGCTTCTTAAATTGTTTTCTTTTTTTTCAGGAAAACCCAGGCTACAAAGGGGACATCCCTGAAGTACAGCCAGCGGTAGGCTGGGGTTATAATGCACTCACCATGCTTAATTCTATGCTTCAATTTTTTTTGCTCCTTTTCCATGTGCTCTAGGATCATATGCAAGCATAATTTAGTGGTGTCAGAAATGAATGCACCTGCACAGACTTGGACAGAGCCATGCAACAGGGGGTGTGACATCCGAAATCAGTTGATAGAGTGGCATTTGCCTCTTTTTACATGCATTACATTACATTACATTTACATTGCATTTTTTTTTATATACATGAAGACATTTGAGATCAAAAGATGAATATGAGACAATAGATCAGAATTTAACTTTATTTCTTTTCATTTTCATTTCATTTTCAGCTTTTATTTCCTGATATTTAACTCTCCAGGAGGTGAAATGCATGCTTAATTGGTTTCCTTTCCACTAGTTTTTGGAATGTGGCTGTGGGGATTTGTGCTCATTCAGCCACAAGAGCGTTAGGCTGAGTACTGATGCCAGGGGAGGAGGCCAGGTGTACAGTTGGTGTTCCAGTTCATCCCAAAGATGTTCAGTGGGGTTGAGGTCGGGGCTCTGTGCAGGCCACTAGAGTTTTTCCTCTCCAACCTTGGCAAACTGTGTCTTTATGGACCTCGGTTTCTGCACAGGGGCATGGTCACACTGGAACATGTTTGGGCCCCTTAGCTGCTTAGGAAATAACAAGACTAAATGATACAATGGGCCTGTGTCTTTTTCTGTGCATCCTTAGGACACCAGTCGCAACAGCAAGAGGAGCCTTGGGGAACGGATAAAATATAAACTAGTTGCAGTGCCTCATGGGAATGACATTGCCTCTCTATTTGAACTCGACCCCACTACATTGCAGAAGACTGACTCATTTGTGCCAAGGTGCTGTTCTGTTACTGTCTGGACAAATAACAATCATGCATATAGTCTATTATATGCACTGAAATGAAAATTTCTTCATTTTTAAACAGTGGCTCTGTTTGCAGATGTTTTGTTCTTTTCCTAACAGAAACTCTTACGTACGTTTCCGACATTTGTGCACAAACACATGGATCCATAGCACCAATGTGCCTATTGACATTGATGAAGAGAGGCCCATTCGCCTGATGGTGAGAATATTCACAATTTCACTTATCCTGTCCATGTAGACAGTATAATTACAGTTAATTACAGTTAAGTAAATTGAAGTTATATCATCGCAAAATTTCTTGGGTTCTTATGAAAATTAATTTGTAGGACGTTTCAAAACTTGACAGTGACATGTTTATAGCTATGTTTTTCTCTCCTTATAGCTGGGAACTTGTGCCACTAAAGAGGACAAAGAGGCATTTGCCATTGTCTCTGTGCCCACCATGGAGATTCGAGATCTGGACTTTGCTAACGATGCCAGTGCCATGTTGAGCACAGTGGTGGAGAAATTTAACGCTGGACATCTCTCTCCAAATGATAGGAGGTCAAGTAAACACATAAGAGCTAAAATGCTGAAATCTAAAATAAAACCAATCTCACTATTATAGTGTAGTTGGAGACATGCACTTATTTGAGCTGTAGATATAGATTGAGTTATAGTGGATAGAAAATTAATAGACTTAACTATTTTCATATGTAGTTGACCTATTAAATGGAATTAAAATAGAATACATTTTTTAATCTACACACAGCACTTAACAAAGTTCAATGCCAACAATAAATTAGATTTTGTTTTTAAATGAACAGCTACAATATCTTGGTTTGATAAGTATACACTCCCTTAATTATAACATCCCTTAAACCCAGGGTTTGAAAATGTGTCGGAAAGAACAGTGCAGTGACCCCAAGCATAAGGCCAAAGCTACCGTGGAGTGGCTTGTTAGGAACAAGGTGGATATTCTGAAGGGGCCTAGTTAAAGACCTGACATAAATCCAATTGAAAATTTCTGGAATTCCTTGAAGGTTCCATCAGCAATAACCAAATAACCTCTCCCAGCTTAAAAAAATAAAAGATTTCCCACCATACTATGTAATGCACTTTGAGTGCCTAGAAAAGTGCTATATAAATGTAACAAATTATTATTATTTGTTATTATTAAACAGTTATGCAGAGAGGAGTGGGGGGGAAAGATCTCTAAGGTGTGCCTTAGAGGAAAGAGTCCCAGGCTTGACAATGTTGTGGAGAGCTACCAAAAAAGACTGGTAGTTGTAGTTACTGCCAAAGGTGCCTCTGCAAAGTATTGTCTCTCGGGGGTGTATACTTAAGAAATGAGGAAATTTAAATTCTGTCAAGTTTACAGAACCTGACAAATGTAAAATTTTTGAAAGGGGATGTATTCATTTTCTGTCCACTGTACACTGATAAAAATGCACAGAACCCCTAACAAGCTTTTTCTCTTTTATTTTCCTGAATGTCTGTTGTTTTATTGTGTAGATATGCCATTAAGTTGCTGGAGGACCTTGTGTTTTTTGTGGTGGATCAAGCAAACACTGGGCAGCCTGTGTTGGATGTGGTGATGACCAAAGCCAACCGTGAGAGGCAGAAACTAATGCGGGAGCAGCATATTATCAAACAGGTGTTGTATCTTTGAGCTCTGCAGCATTTCACTGTAAATAACGTTTATTGAGAGTGCTAAAAAGTATGCTTTCCAGGCTGACTGTGTAGAATTAATTGACCACAAGTTGAACAGCACATGTCCAAACAGCTGTATATATACAATGCTGTGAAAAAGTATTTGACATTCTCTGTTTTTATGTATATATCATGGTAAATAGTTTTAGATCTCCAAACAAAATATAACACAAAACAAAGGCAACCTGGGTAAATACACAATAAAGTTTTTATTTTTATTTTTTATTGAAGCAAAAAAAAAAAAAATATCCAACACTTATCACCCATGTGAAAAACGAATTACCCCCTTAAACTTAAAAGCTGGCTGTGCCACCTTTAGTAGCAATAACTGCAACCAAACACCTCCGATATCTGGATATCAGTCTTTCACAGCACTGTGGTGGAATTTTGGTCCACTCTTCTTTGCACAACTGCTTTAGTTCAGTTACATTGTAGGGTTTTCGAGCATGAACTGCCCATTTAAGGTCCTGCCACAGCATCAAGTCAGGACTTTGACTAGGCCACTCCAAAACTTTAATTTAGCTTTTTTTTTTTAACCATTCAGATGTGAACTTACTCCTATGCTTTGGATCATTGTCTTGCTGCATAATCCAGTTGCGCTTGAGTTTCAGCTTACAGACTGAAGACTGGACATTCTCCTTTAGGATTTTCTGGTAGAGAGCAGAATTCATGTTTCCCTCAATTATTGCAAGTTGCCCAGGCCCTGAAGCAGCAAAGCATGCCCACTTCATCACACTTCCTCCACCATGCTTGACCGTAGGTATGATGTTCTTTTTGTGGAATTCGGTGTTTGGTTTATGCCAGATGTAACGGGGCCCCTGTCTTCCAAACAGTTCCACTTTTGACTCATCAATCCACAGAACATTCTCCCAAAAGGATCATCAAGGTGTGTTTTGGCAAAATTCAGACAAGGCTTAATGTTCTTCTGGGTTAGCAGTGGTTTTCACCTCGCCACTCTTCCATGGATGCCATTTTTGCCCAGTGTCTTTCTGATAGTGGAGTCATGAACAGTGACCTTTATTGATGTAAGAGAGGCCTGTAGGTCCTTCGATGTTGTCCTTGGCTCTTTTATGACTTCCTTGATGAGTTGTTGCTGTGCTCTTGGAGGAAGGTCGGTCACTTCTGAGAGGGTTCACTGCTGTGCCGAGTTTTTTCCATTTGGAGATAATGGCTCTCACTGTGGTTCTTTGGAGTCCCAGAGCCTTTGAAATAGCTTTGTAACCCAGACTGATGTATTTCAATCACCCTCTTCCTCATCATTTCTGGAATTTCTTTCAATTTTGGCGTAGTGTGTTACTGGGTAAGACCTTTTAACCAACTTAATGCTGTTGAAAAAATTCTATTTAAGTGTTGATTTGATTACTGCAAACCCTGTTCAATCAGGTCTGGTTGTGACTAGTCCAGCTGAACCCCATTATGAATGCAGTTTCATAGATTTGGGGAATTAGTAACTATGGGGGCAAATACATTTTCACACAGGCCCAGTTGGTATTGGATAACCTTTTTTGAATCAATAAATAACATTATCTTTTAAAAACTGTATTTTGTGTTTACTCGGGTTATCTTTGTTTTATAATAAATTGTTTTGTAAATATATTGATGAGTTCAGTCAGAAACTTTTGTCAGAGACCACTGTCAGGCATTTATTGTTGCTAGTCATGACAAATAACAAATCAGATTAAAAAATATATATATATTGACATTGTTTTGGTTATAGTCATATGCCTGCTGTTCATCATTAGGTCAGATTTTGTAGCTATTTCATTCATTTTGTTTTAGATATTTGGGATCATTAAGACTCCGTTTAAAGAAAGAGGAGGGGAGCCCCCTTTCTTGAAGTTAGAGGAACTGGCTGATCAGAAGAATGTTCCATATCAGTACATGCTGCGGCTGTGCTACAGAATCCTCCGCCACTCCCAGGAGGATTACCGCAAAAACCAGGTATAAACACGCAGAACAATAAAATGTGTAGGACATTTTGTAAACGTTCTTGCAGTGATGATAAAATAATTGATACATACCATTATACCATATATAATGGTATACACCATATACACTATTTTTAACAAAAAATGAAAATGTAATGTAAGGGGTTAGAAGTGTAATTACATTTAACATAGTCATAGCTGGGGACATCAAGTAACGTGGAATAACATCGTCAAAACCTCTTTCTTTTTTTTCTTGTCCTTAGGAGGACATAGCCAAGCAGTTCGGGTTGATGCAGTCTCAGATCGGCTATGACATTCTGGCTGAGGACACAATCACAGCCCTGCTGCATAACAACCGCAAGCTACTGGAGAAACACATCACTAAAACTGAGGTTGAGACCTTTGTCAACCTGGTGCGCAGGAACAGGGAGCCCAGGTTAGTGCTGTTACAGACTTAACTCTCTTTTAATCATCTTCCTGCATGGTTTCCAAGATACAGTTTGGATTGCCCATTATTTCTGGGTAAAAGAAGAGGAAAATGTCCTTCTATTTTGCAATTTATGTGCAAGACATTTAAAAATGAAATGTGGGTGTATTGTGAAGAGGTTAAAGCGGGGATGTCGAATTCATTCAAGGTAACTGGCCACATTACAATTTAGGCAAAAAATAAAATAAAATAAAATAAAAAATTGTTTAGTGACCATTATACAACAGTTCATTCCAATCCAGTAATTTGATCAGAGAAGCAGTGTTCCAAATGTGCTGATACTTAATATAAGCTGTGGTTTCTTTGGGAACTATTTTCAGAGATGGAGCAAAAGTAAAAAAACAAAAAACAAAAAAAAAACATATTTGGCCATATTGTGTCTGTTACTCTATACTAATTTATTGTTTATAGATCTGTTTCATAAAAGCAATATCATACTCGCAATTGTACTGTTGTACAGAATATCAACATGGCTGTGATTACCTGCTGAATGAAGGTATGTAAAATTTTGTACTGAATAACAGCTGATATCCAGTACAGCAGCACTCTTACTTGTGTGATATTGATTAAGTAACACATCAACTCCTGTTAAATGTGTTCATTTATCTGCATCTATCTAAAAGGTACAAATAAAAGTTGTGATTGCATAAGTATTGACCCCAGTCCTGTGAAATGCAAACTTTTTTTTATCTGTCCGGTTTTGTTTATAATGAAGACATCATCGTAGAATCTAGAATTAAAATGTCCTTGTCTTTTTTATTTTGTCCTAAGGGTATGTAAAATTTTACACTAAACTGTAATAATAAGTTTCAGTAAACAGGAAAAATCTGGCATGTTTAATGTAATGGCTTACGTTTGACTGTACAGTGGAGGTCTTTCTAACAGTGCAATTTTGTTCTAGGTTTCTGGATTACTTGTCAGACCTGTGTGTATCAAATTATGTTGCCATCCCAGTGACACAGGAGCTGATCTGCAAATGTGTGCTAGATCCCAAAAACCAGGATATTCTTATCAAAACAGAGTAAGTTCCTTAAAAGTCTTTGGAAAGTTACGAAAAATTGTGAACAGGCCCTAGATTTAAAAAAAAAAAAAAAAAAAAAAAAAGTGTTACTATTTTGACAGATCATACTAATACTGTATAACTATATCAGTCAGTAGATTCTTACCTGATTCGATTAACACATACAGTTATGCGTATATGTGTGCAGACGACGTCCTGCAAAGGTGAGCCAACACACGTCTGGATATATAGAGGAATATGCAGAGGAGAATGAGGTGTGGTTGGTCTGGACTGATAAATCCAATGAGACTCATGCAAAAAGCATTCGGCAGCTTGCACATGAGGCGAGACAAGGAAATACCCATGATGAGAGTGTGCTGACGTACTACAGGTATTCCTTTCTGGAGGAGAAAGTGAGAAAAACTGCTGTAGAAATAATGTTCATACTTTGTAATGATAATCTAAGTAATCTACCGATATATAATATTTAGTTCATTGACTTACAGTTTTCTTTTAAAAACTTGTTTTATCCATTTATTTCATGGCTCACAATAATGTATGACCTGATCTTTTTCTTCTCCAGGTATCAGCTGAAGCTATATGCTCAGATGTGTTCAGACCGTCAGTATCTGGCTATCAATGAGATCTCGAAGTATCTGGATGTGGAGCTGATTTTTCTCTGCATGATGGATGAGACTCTTCCATATGACCTGCGTGCCTCTTTCTGTAGACTCATGCTACACGCCCATGTAGACCGCGACCCTCAGGAGCTTGTGACTCCCGTTAAGTTTGCACGGCTCTGGGCTGAGATCCTCACCTCCATCAGCATCAAGGAGTACGATCACATGCACATCATTTCCACATCATTTGTTGTGATTAGATTACTGACATATGAGTATTGCACTTTAATGTGGACACCACCTAGTTTTATTTGCATTTAGTCATTTAGCAAGAGTCACTTACAAAACATCATGTAAATGTATGATAATGAAAAAGTAGGAGCTTTGTGGAGGTTTATTGTACAGAAGTTGTTGTCCCTAAATCTAAGTCACATTTTTTTCTAGTTATGATTCTTATATGGACTACTCAAGAGACAACAAGAAGAACAAGTTTGCCAATACCATGGCTTTTATGGAGGAGTATCTCAACAACGTCCTTAATGATCTCTTGCCTTTTGCTGATGGAGAGAAAAATAAATTAACATATGAGGTACAACTCGGATGAAGTTCTTTATTACTGAAATACAATTAACATAGTGTTTCTACAATGTTTCATTTGTTTAGAGTCAAGTTGTATCCCTTCTCAGGTGGTGAGTCTTGCCAGACATCTGATCTACTTTGGCTTCTACAGCTTCTTTGAGCTGTTACGGTTGACACGCACACTTTTGGGTATCATTGACTGCATTCCCAACCCTGCTGTAGGCAGTCCTACGTTCAATGACGATGGCACCTGTAAGTACAAAAAACACTTGCAGTTCAAAATGCTAGTAAGTTTGGAAAGGTCAGGCTTGATGTTCATAACTACCAGGAGTGGTCAGAGAGTCCACTATTAATGACGTCTTATTATTCCTTATCATTCCTTATTAAATTTTTTAAACAGGTATAGCAATTGACTAGCAGCTAATGTTACTCTGACACCAATGGCGTTTTACTGCAGTTAAGATGTCATTGGCTTAGTAATAGCTAATTCAGAGTGCTGCACACATGTAAACATCCAAACATAACCTATCAAAGACATATCCAAGCGAAGAACGAATGAGGATATGTAAGCTTTTCCTGTGGATTAATTGACAGTACTGCAGTTAAGGTCACAGTGCTGTAGTCTTTTGCGTAATGGTGGAGAATGCTTGCCACTAAGCTAGTGATGTGAGTAGTGATGTCAGTATGCCAAATGTAGACAGTTTCAAGTCTTGTAGGTTAGACAAGAACTGAACTTACCAAGGTATTAGCTGTAAAGACGTGTAATAAATATTTAACATAAAAGTCTATTTCATTTGTTGAGATAACAGAGAAAAGATATACACATAAATAAATAGTATATAGTATAATACTTGATATAGTGCTGTGCAACACCCCTGATGTCAGGTTATTCACATAGGATATGCTCTGTTCATTAATTTATCTCAGCTAAGAATATCCGGCGCTCCATCCATGGAATGGGCCAGATGATGTCCACCATGGTGCTGAGCAGAAAGCAGTCCATGATTCTTACCGGTGGCCGTAACATGATGGGTATGGATGGTCAGACTCGCACGAAGGACAGCATTGACAACCAGGACATCACGGTCATGGACACCAAACTGAAGATCCTGGAAATCTTACAGGTGTGACTTTACATCCACATTTGTTTAAAGCCAATATAATCAGTAGCTCTAATCTCTAATTGATTCTGTTGGTGTGCAGTTTATCCTGAATGTGCGCCTGGACTACAGACTGTCCTTCCTGCTCTCCGTCTTTAAAAAGGAGTTTGTAGAGGTGTATCCCATGGCAGACGCAGATGCAACATCAGCAGTGGAGAATGCAGGTAAATAATACTTAAAGCAACAACTATTTGTATAATTATGTATTTACTGGTGCTTTGCATTTCATTTGATTTCGCATGGTTTTCTTTTTCTAACAGCAACCATCAACCTGCAGCACATAGGGGAGCAGGCAGAGGCCATGTTCGGAGTTGGGTATGTGGCGAATAGTCTTCATTTTTTCCACATTATTGCTGATAAGTATTCATTATGCCAGTTGAATTATTTATCTCTGATTAGCATGTTTGGACTTGCTACCCATTAGGAAAGCAAACAGCATATTAGAGGTGGATGATGAGGGAGGACGGATGTTTCTGCGTGTGCTGATCCATCTCATCATGCATGATTACCCTCCGCTGGTCTCTGGGGCACTGCAGCTCCTCTTCAAACACTTTAGCCAGAGGCAGGAAGTCCTACACACCTTTCAACAGGTAAGCCACAATGACACAGCACACTTTCAGACAAACACAAAGGCATCATTTGGCTGACAGTCCACTATCACTTGACTAGATTTCGATATACTGATTAGTGTTCTATGTTTTTTCTTCAGGTCCAGCTTCTAATTTCTGTGCAGGATGTGGACAATTACAAGCTCATTAAATGTGATTTGGACCGCTTGCGCACTATAGTGGAGAAGTCTGAGCTCTGGGTGGTCAAGAAAAGTGGCTCAGACAAGAAGAAAGATAAGAAGAAAGATAAAAAAGACAAGGATGAGAAAAAAGACAAGGATGAGAAAAAAGACAAGGAAGAGACAAAAGCCAAGGATGATAAAAAAGACAAGGAGGGAAAGATGGATAAGGAAGAGAAAAAAGATAAGGAGGGAAAGAAGGACAAGGAAGAGAAAAAGGATAAAAAAGATGATAAGGTGAGCTTAGCATGACTACTGGTTTTCCAGATTTAACCACATTAGAAAGATAGTCAACTTTATCACAATACTCCTCTAAGGAAAGCATATTATTTTTGTATATTGAAAGTATTTTTTCCCCTAGGCCTCCGCTGAAAACGCTGAACCTGGCCCTTCCAAAGAAAAACTTGAGAAGAGTAATGAAAGCTATCAAAATGTCAAGGAGGTTTGTTGAAGTACTAATTGAGGTTGAATTAAGATGCATTGATGGTTGCTCTGTGAGCAGAAATGCTGTGTATTAAAATAAAAATAATGCCTATTTTTTCATATCTAGATCCTGGAGCGCTTAAATAAGATGTGCAATTCTGGGGTGTTTAAGAAGCAGCAAAGGCTTCTGAAAAACATGGGTGCACATAAAGTCATGTTGGACCTGCTGCAGGTCCCTTATGATCGGGTAGGTAGTCATACTGTGTATATCACAGTCTTACAGTTTGTACTGTGGTTAGGACATCTGATGTTAAATGTTCTTAAATGTTAAATGTTCTCCAACTTCTGATCGGAAGGCTGTGAGTTCAAATCCCAGCACCGCCAAACTGCCACTGCTGGGCCCTTGAGCACGGACCTTAACCCTCAACTGCTCAGTTGTTTAAAAAAAAAAAAATAAAAAATTAGATACGTCGCTCTGGATAAGGCCATAAAATGGCCACAAATGCCCTAAATGTAAATGTAATGGCACCTAGCTTTATTGTTTTAATTAAAGAAAGACAAGTTATTGAGCTAATATACAGTGTTACTTCTGTTATGTATGATAGAGAATTCTGTACAGAACATACTGCTCCTTTCTCATATGCCTATTGTGACTCTGGTTTACTCTTTTGACAGAGTGACAAGAAAATGCAAGAGATCATTAAGTTCACCCACCTTTTCCTGCAAAAGTTCTGCATTGGAAACCAAGAAAATCAAGCTCTCCTCCACAAACACCTTAACCTTTTTCTTACCCCTGGAGTAAGCTCAATCATGGGGTCTATTTGAAGGATTTTATTTTTAGGGTCACATTGTATGCATGCAACACGAATACACTATAAGCTAATTTAGTACATAGCTATAAATAATAATGAGAACTAATACAGAACAAATGATGCCAAAATTCTCTGGGTTCCCCCCCCCCCATCAGGTTCTGGAAGCAGAGACAGTGCAATATATCTTCAGTAATAACTACCAGCTTTGCTCAGAGATCAGTGAGAATGTCCTCCAACACTTCATGAAGTGCCTGTCCACTCATGGACGCCATGTGCAGTACCTCAACTTCCTGCACACCATCATCAAGGCTGAGGGGAAGTATGTGAAGAAATGCCAAGATATGATCATGACAGAGGTATGGGTTAACAACTGAAGTATGGTATCATATTATAAACATTGTTCATATTAGGAGGCTTGTATAATAGACTCTTACTGTCCAGATTTTTAATTATTATTAATTAATTAATTTTTAAATATAGAGTTCTGAAATGTTGAGGCTTCAGTATTTTATGTACTGTCAACTGCCAGTTTATTACTACACCTCCCTTGTAATTACATTTATCAGCCTTATCATCTTATGAGGTAAGTCTACCATATAGGTGCACCTTGTTAGTATAAAATTACTGAAAGTAGCCCATCTGCTGCTATGCCCAGTTTGCCAGGCCTCATCTATAATACTTCCTCCATTAATTTCTTCTAATTTTAACTTCTAACTTCACTTCAGTAAATTGCTGTAATAGCATGAGCTAAATGCTGTAAACAGTACATTGTTGGTACAGTAGTGTTGATAAGAACTGTGTATTGTTACTGTCTATTTTATTAGACACATCTACCTTGTTAGTCCACCTGTTTACATTTAGAGACTATCACTCATTTTTCCATGCACAGTTTCTGTTAATCCTTTTCTAGTTTGATAATGATGAATTTGCCTGGATATTATTGGCTGGTGGATTATTTTCACCCCACCCATGACTGATACATTCATACCAGCGCCACACACGCCAACACGTCCTTACCTGTTGTGCTAAGAATGGTCCACTATCCAATTATTAAACTATTCAGCAGTGGTCGTGCAGTGGTCTCTTTCCAAAGAATTTTGCGCAGGAGCATAACTGGATACAGTATGCTCCTAGAAGATGACTTATATGGTAGGTTATCGTGATAAAAAGGGGCAATAAGTGTAGGTGTAAGGAAGGTGCACCTAATAAACACATGAGCTTAATATTATTTACCATGTTATGTTTAAAATATAACATTTAACATTGACTATCCAATTACCTGTGTTACTGCTTCAAAACAATCTCGGTCAGAACAGAGAAGGGGGACATCATGGGACAACAAATTGAATGCTATCTTTTAAATCATTGTTACCCCATGTTATGACTAAAATCTCAATAACAACACCGATATCAGTGTTGTATACTCAAATGTGAAGTTGCCTCTAGCTTTAACTCTTAATAAAATAAATGCAGCTTTGGACAGCTTCTTAAGAAAAGTTTTAAGATCTTACTCCCTCAGTGAGAAATCTGTTTATAATTGAACACACTTAATGATGCTAATCTCTGATTTTATCTCCTGATCTATATTCCAGTTATCAAATTCAGGTGATAATGTAGTGGTCTTCTACAATGATCAAGAGTCTTTTGTCAAAATGCTGGACCTCATGATTGAGTCTAGAGAGGGGGTGCAGGAGAACAGCCCGCTCCGCTACCATATTTCCCTGGTGGAGCTGCTGGCTGCGTGCGCTGAGGGCAAAAACGTCTACACTGAGATCAAATGCACCTCACTGCTGCCCCTGGAGGACATTGTTAGAGTCGTCACACATGAGGACTGCATAACAGAGGTAGCATGTTTTCAGTAGGATATAACTCCTAATAATATTACTTTGTCTTAAGGGTATAAAATTATACTTTTTCAAGCTACTTTAAAAATATGCTACAAATATTTGATTAAATTAGGCTTTCTGTGAAAAACGAGGCCCGTGGTTAACTGGCCTGCGGCTTCTCTCTTGAATGTATGATAGGTGGCAGATACATGATACTGCTGATCTCCTGGGATTTTCACAGACAACAGTCTCTAGAGTTTACACAGAATGTGCTAAAAACAAAACAAAAAAACACTGAATGTGTGACAGTTCTGTTGGTGGAAATGCCATGTTGATAAGAGAGGTCAAAGGAAAATGGCCAGATTGGTTCGAGCTGCCAGGAAGGATACAGTAACTCATATAATGACACTTTACAACTGCGGTGAGCAGAAATGCATCTCAGAATGCACAACACGTCAATCCTTGAGGTGGATGGGTTACAACAGCAGAAGACCACATTGGGTTCAACTCCTGTCAGCCAAGAACAGGTATTTGAGGATATCATGGACACAGCCTCATCCAGACTGGACAGTCTAAGATGATGGTGCGTCTGTGCCCATGATAGCCTCAGATTCTTGTTCTTGGCTGACAGGAGTGGAACCCAATGTGGTCTTCTGCTGTGTAAAGAGTTTGACTTACTATAGACTTCCTGTCACCTCAGACCAGTCTGGTCATTCTCCTCTAATCTCTCAGAAGGTGTTTCAGTCTGCAGACCGTCCACATACAGGATGTTTTTTTTGTTTTGTTTTTTGCACCATTCTGTGTAAACTCTAGAGACTGCTGTGTGTGAAAATCCAAGGAGATCAGCAGTTTCTGAAATACTGCACACCAGCCCATCTGGTACCAACAACCATGCCACTGTTAACGTTACAGAGAGCAGACATTTTGAGTTCTTATGTGGCCTCCTTTAGAAAAAGTTTGGATACCCCTATTGCTTGTGAATAGACCTGTCTTGTGCCTCAGGTGAAAATTGCCTATGTAAATTTTGTGAACCACTGCTATGTGGATACAGAAGTGGAAATGAAGGAGATCTATACCAGCAACCACATATGGAACCTGTTTGACAATTTTCTCGTAGACCTGGCTAGGGTAAGTCACAGTCTACAGTCAATCCTCAAATATCTCACATTAGCTAGCACATTTTATTTCATTAACTGGAATGGAGGCATATTTGAATGGCTTTTGAAGGATTTAGTTTAGATAATAACTGTTGTCTTTAGATGTGTATTAACCGTGAGAAGCGCCAGCAAGACCCAGTGCTGGAGAAGTATGTCTTCCTGGTTGTGCTGGATACTATAAATGCCTTCTTCAGCTCACCTTTCTCTGAAAACAGCACCTCTCTGCAGGTGAGCCACTACAACAGCCAGTGCTTTTTTTTAACCTTATGATTTATATTTTTTTTGCATAATTTATTGTTTGAATTTACAAGTCTAAAGCAACAGCTAATGGCAATAGAGCCGTGCACGACGGGTGGTATGATGCGGTTACCCCAAAGTTGATTATTTTCCAAGAACAGCACATCCTGATATGTTTTATTCCTCTTATTCCACAGTCATTAGCCAACAGTGAAAGTTGTTTATTCATTTATTAATGAATGATGTCATACTTTTCATCAGTTTATAGTTTATATTTTAATGTTGTGGAATCTGCCAAAAAGCTTGTTCCTGGTATAGCAGCTATAAACAGTTGTCTCTTTTTTCACTCTTTTGAAGTTGATAAAACCAAAAAATGCTGATTTTCATGTTATAGAGAAAGTGCAAAGCCCTCTGTCCTGAACACAATGTCTCCTTACAGAAACCTTCACCATATAAACTATTAATTACACACAGTGTTTTTTTTGTTTTTTTTTATTTCTATATATGGAGTGTCTGCCAGACAAGTCCCTGTGTACATTATTAGAAATTTTAACATATTAGAATTAGAATGAGGAGACCTGTGATTTGCCTTGTAGTCATAGAAAGTTAATCAGCAGCTTTTGTCCAATCAGAACTGAGAGTTCAACAGTGCTGTGGTATAATAATGATTAATAATTAGGTCTTCATTCTTGCCACTTCAGCAAAAAATATTAACCCACATTCTTAAGCACTGAAGGACAAATTCTAGACTATAGTCGTTATTTTGACTTAATTCCTTTGCTGATCTGTGTGTTTTCCAGTCTCATCATGATATGGTGATAAAGTTGCTGCAGTCTACCATGCGTCTGAAGGACTGTCCCTGGCTTCAGGCCCAGCAAAAGGGACTAGTGGATAGCTGCATTCGAACTCTGGCTGTGACTGGTATAGCAGAGCTATTTGTTCTGTCACTATTGACACAAAAAGGCTTAGCCACAATTAAATGCAGACTCTCAGGATAAATCATGTTAGGTTAAAACATGATGATTTGTTGATCAAAAATATAAAATATGGTATTTGTCATTTTTTAAATTAAAACAAAGTTTGTCCTGACTCTCTCTATAGCTAAGACCCGATCAATCTGTCTGCCGGTGGAATTAGAAGCCCTTGTTAATGTAATGCTGAGCAACAATTCAATGAATGCTCTGGCCCGTGCCAACCTCAACTACAAGAGTAGCACACGATCCACACGACCCACCGGCCCCAACAACCCATGGGACTATAAGAACATCATTGAAAAGCTACAGGTTTGTGTATATGAGCTGTATGAATCCAATAAAGTAAAATACTGGTTAGAGTAGGATGTTTTAAGAAAATGGTGGTGGCTGACTTGGTGTTCTGGTAGGATGTCATTAACACGCTGGAGGATCGGTTAATGCCGCTGGTTAATGCAGAGTTATCTGTATTAGTGGACGTCCTGCACCAGCCTGAGCTTCTCTTTCTAGAAGGCTCTGACGCTCGCAACCGCTGTGAATCCGGAGGTTTCATTTCCAAGTGAGGCATCTCTTCATCAACATGCTGCTCCTTGATTAATGACATGAAAATTTGAAAGACCTCTATATTAATAAATAGCAATATTTTAACGTTTGCCCATGTTACAGTGTTTCTGCATGAATGTATTTACTTACTCTCTCTATCCTCCAGACTAATTCAGCACACCAAATCCCTGATGAACTCTGATGAGAACCTCTGCATCAAGGTGCTCAAGACTCTACAGGAGATGCTAATTCGCAACCTGGACTTTGATGAGAAGGTTGGACGTTTAGGCATGATGTACATTCCCAAAAGCTTTTGAACATGGCTGGGTTTTTTATTATGTGTAATTACCGTTTACCAACTACTGGCAATTATCTAACAAGCCTTTCATTAAATACCTAAATCTTTGCATCTAAGGACTTTATTTGTTCTTGGATTCTAATGGGACTCTAAATTATTGTTTTATTAAAGACAAAAAGTGCACTTGTTTAATGAACCATATACTGTAAGACTATGTTAGTATTGCTTTTTTGTCCAGCCCTTGATTTGTACACAGTGTTACTTTCAACTTTGAGATAACAATACAGTTGCAATCAAAATTATTCAACCCCCATTGCAAATCAGGTTTATTTTCAAACTTTACAGACTTTCAGCTGTTTGCAGTGAACAAATCAAACAAAAGCAATTGAAATAGTTCAACACAATGAATGCTTCAAGTGGTTTCCCCAAATTCAACTGAAAATGCAACTTATAATTTACATTTACGGCATTTGGCAGACGCCCTTATCTAGAGCGACTTACATTTATCTCATTTGTACATCTGAGCAGTTGAGGGTTAAGGGCCTTGCTCAAGGGCCCAACAGTGGCAGCTTGAACTCATGACCTTCTGATCAGTAGCCCAATGTCTTAACCACAGAGCTACCACTGCCACTATAATGACTTCTCCAGTCTCAGAATTATTCAACCCCTTCATGGCAAGCATCTTTAGTACTTTGTAGAGCACCCCTTTTCCTGTTATGACCTGCTACAAACGAGATGCATAGGCAGACACCAGCTTCTGGCAGCGTTCCTGAGGAATCTTAGCCCATTCCTCATGAGCAATGGCCTCCAGTTCAGTAATATTCTTGGGTTTGCGTGCTGCAACCACCTTCTGCAAATCCCACCAGAGATTTTCTGTGGGGTTCAAGTCAGGTGACTGTGATGGCCCTGTAGAATCTGCCAAACCAAGCCTTGGTGGAATTTGAGGTATGCTTGGGATCATTGTCCTGTTGGAAGGTCCAGTGACGCCCAAGCTTCAGCTTCCTCACAGACGGCATGACGTTTTCTCCTAGGATTTCCTCATACTTCAATGAATCCATCTTGCCTTCCGCATGCTGCAGGTTTCCAGTGCCAGAGGATGCAAAGCAGCCCCAGAGCATCACCGAGCCACCACCATGCTTGACTGTGGACAGTGTTCTTTCTTCATTCTTCTTTCTCCAGACATACTGCTGATCAATTGTGAAAAGTTCCAGTTTTGTTTCATCACTCCACAGAACAGAATCCCAAAACTTCTGTGGCTTATTTATATGATTTTGAGCCTAATTTTCTTGTGCTTTTGGGTCAGTAGTGGTGTACGTCTTGAAGTTCTGGCTTGGAAACCTTCTGTGTTTAGTACGCACCATACTGTGCTTGCTGAAACCTCAGTGCCTGTTGCCACCAAGTCTTGTTGCAGGTCTTTTGCAGTCACTCAAGGGTTTTTCACAACCTGCCTTCTCATGAATCTGGTTGCAGAGGTTGATCGCTTCCTTTTTCACCCCTGTCCAGGTATTTCATGTATTTTCTGCCCCTAGCCAGTTCAGGTATTTCATGTGCTCCAGCTCAGGCACACTTGGTGCAACTAATGAAGCCCTTGATTAGTTGCATCAAGTGTGCTTGAGACAACACCTGTTTTGCATATTTGTGCTGTTGTGAGTGATTCTGTTCAGGGGATTAAATAATTTTGAGACTGGAGAAATAATTATAAGTTGCATTTTCAGTTGAATTTGGGGAAACCACTTGAAGCACTCATTGTGTTGAACAATTTCAATTACTTTTGTTTGATTTGTTCACTGCAAACAGCTGAAAGTCTGTAAATTTTGACAATAAACCTGATTTGCAATGGGGGTTGAATAATTTTGATTCCAACTGTATGTTTTGTGCTACAGTCTTGTGTCTGTTGGTCTTTCTTGTCCACTGTTTATGCACTAATGAGTGTGAATGTTTCTTTTTGAAGGGGATTGCCCTGAGAAAGGTGTTGTTGCAAAATTATCTCTTTAACAAAAAGGGCATGAAAGCTGATCTTGCTGAACTTGGAGCTGGAGGTTTGTTGCAGTTAAAATATTGTAGCTATGGCTAATGCATACTATAGTAGAGAAAGAAGTAATTTAAAAAAAAAAAAATGGATACATGCTGGATTTATATCTACTAAGGGATTTACACCATCAATCTGAATTGCTGTTATGATGGCTGTGTACCATTATTCAACCAGAAAAGTCAGAAAATGGACACTGACTGTACTAGCTCTGGAATGTCATTTAAGGGACTTTGAAGACATACCACAGAAAAAAAACAATAGACACTTATGTTGGATAACTGGACAATCTCTTGTTGGTGTTGGTGTACTAGTATCAGTTCAGTCGTTGCATTTATCTCTTGTTTTGTCATGTTTGTATTGTGCAAAGATATAGAATAGAAAAATGAATCTCAAAAACATTACAAATTTGGTGCAGCACATTGAAAAGAAAGCTAAGGGGCCTAGAAAAGAATGGAATGGGGCAAGCATAGATATGTCTGATTTGAGTGAGGTGTGTGTGTGTGTGTGTGTGTGTGTGTGTGTGTGTGTGTGTGAGTGTGTGTGTGTGTGTGTGTGTGTGTGTGTGTGTGTGTGTGTGTGCTTACACTAGGTGGAGATGCAGAGCGAGACTGGGCTGCTGTGGCTGCAATACAGTGTCGTCTGGATAGAGAGGGTGGCACAAAATTGTTTACAGACATCATTACAAGCACCAAAAATGAGAAAATCTTCCAAGAGGCTATCCAGCTAGCCATCTGTCTGTTGGAGGGAGGCAACACTGAAATACAGGTGTTCATATACACATAGTCACTGGCCATGTGATTCTAGTTTGTTTTTAGTTTCAGCAACACTAATAATAACTAAACCTTTTTAAGCTTAAGATTTTTTTTTATTTTTTCCTCCAGAACTCCTTCTACAAACTGATGATGGGGGACAACAAGTCTGAGAAGTTCTTTAAAGTCTTCAATGATCGAATGAAAACTGCACAGTTGGATGTCAAAGCCACCACTTCAGTCAGTGTTGGTGAAATGACCCACAAAGCCAAAGATGAAAAAGATCTGGAACCAGGTGAAAAAGCACAGAAACAAGTTTTTTTGGAGCGGTCTTAATTACAGATTCACCTGCTATGCTGTTAAATGGCCTACTGTATACTGTGAAAATTGGATTAGTGTGGTTTGTTTAGTGCAGCGATAAAGAGGATCCTCCCTGTTTTACATGCTGTTCAAAACCAGAGATTTTATCTACATTGCATGACCGATGAATTTGCATTCTTATTGACTCTAAATGACCTATGGCTGTAATCAGTATACAGTGCACAGTATTGTTACATAGACACAAAGAAATTACACAAAAAAATCCTCAAAATCAGGCGATACATGATATGGCACCTTTAAACAAATAGGCAAGATGAAAGGAAAAGACCCTGACTGTCTATCTATTTATTAGTAGGAGAATGAAAATGATTAACACTCTGTCTTCTGTTATAGGGGCCCAGGCAATGTATCCACCAGCAGAAGTAGCCCAATATGGCCAAAATCCCATTGCCCTGGCTCCTGCTAACCAGCCTGAGCAGCAGGAGGTGGACACTGAGATGGGCCCCACAGTCATGATCATGAAGCCTATTCTACGCTTCCTTCAGTTGCTCTGTGAAAACCACAACCAAGACCTACAGGTCAGCCACTGCTTCATCTGTTTTTAGATCGTTTCTAACATTTTGCCCACAGGTTTTGTAATTTTGTTAAACACTTTTGGCAGAATATAACTCTGTAATAATCCCACTAATATTGCTTCAGAATTTCCTTCGCTGTCAGAACAACAAGACAAATTATAACCTGGTCTGTGAGACACTTCAGTTCTTGGACATCATGTGTGGTAGCACTACAGGGGGCCTGGGTTTGCTGGGTCTCTACATCAATGAGAACAATGTGGAGCTGATCACACAGACACTGGAGACGCTCACAGAGTATTGCCAGGGACCATGCCAGGAGAACCAGGTCAGATAATTAACCACAGAATGCCTGACTATATAAACACATCACTGACTACATAGCCACACACATTGTGTCCGGGGCTGTAGTAGGTTAATGATTTGTATGAATGGACACACAGATGAATTCTGTGCCGATTTTTTTTTTCTCTGTTCTATCTATTTAAAGACTTGCATCGTAACTCATGAGTGCAATGGAATTGACATCATCACGGCCTTGATTTTGAATGACATTAGCCCTCTGTGTCGCTACCGGATGGAGTTGGTGCTCCAGCTTAAGGTATTATCTTGCTGCAATATCACTGTACCTACAATAATGACCAGTTATGCTAATCATTTCTAACAGTCTTCTCATGTTATACATTATATACTGCTTACATATATTATACATAATAGGGGGCATAGAAAAGAATCACCCCCTTTATGAGCTTTTTTTTTTCTGACATGCTGATCTTATAGCTTTCACTTGGATGTTATAAGTTGCACTGAGTAAATACAGCTGGATAAAACAAAAACTGTGTCCGTCTTCATTTCAGGCTAAAAAGCAACAAAATGTGATTATTTTAAAGGGGGGTGATTCTTGTCTATACCCACTGTATATACATATATTACATACATATATTATACATTATATAGAGTATTAGTGTATGTAAGAAATTCTTTTAAGACAAAGGTGATACAAAATCTACTCATTTTTAATGCATAAGAGGAAGGTTATGTGGTTAGTATCTTTAATATAATGTGCTTCTTGGCAGGACAATGCCTCCAAGCTTTTACTTGCTCTTATGGAGAGCCGCCATGACAGTGAGAACGCAGAGAGGATTCTGATTAACCTTCGCCCCCGTGAACTGGTTAGTCCACTACGTGGCTGTGCACCAGAGTCAAAGATCTGCAAATTAAAATCCAGTAAAATACAGTAAACTCCATCATATGTCTTCACTGGCCAACAGGTTGAAGTGATAAAGAAGGCTTATCTGCAGGAGACTGACGATGACTGTGAGGATGTAGAGGTGTTACCCAGGGAAGTCGGCCACAACATCTACATCCTGGCACTACAGGTACACTATTGACCAATTATGTACCCTAACTCAGTTTCTTGAATACTCTTCAGAATGTTAAACCTCGATATTGTCATTCTGTATAGTTGGCACGGCACAATAAGACTCTCCTTAACCTGTTGAAGCCACCAAAAAAGTCAAAAGAAGAGCTTGAAGAGGGCATCTCTTCTATGGTAAGGGTTTCAAATGACAGCCAGCTTTTTCGCTTTTAATCATTATGATGAGTAAAACAGACTTTTCTCACTCAAATGGTGTTCATGCCTACATTCTTACTTTTTCTGTAGCTCAGTCTGAACAACAGGGGATTCTCCCAAATGCTGAAATCCTCAGCTCCAGCAGAGGTTAAAGAGGAAGATCCACTGGAGTACTACGCTAAACACACTGCTCAGATTGAGGTTAGCTTTTTGAAACGTTATCGTTCCTCTTTCCCTTAACACTGCACACTTCTGAAAAGCTTTCTGAACCCCATTAAGCATTTTCCACTTACTTACGGTGTAACCCATTTACACTTGGAATAATTGAGTATGAATATTGCATTACATCAGATAGTTCGTGAGGATCGCAGCATGGAGCAGATTGTGTACCCTGTCCACCCCATCTGTGAATACCTGACAGAAGAGTCCAAGTTCCGCGTCTTCACCACCACAGAGCTTGATGAGCAGGGCAGCAAAGTCACAAACTTTTTTGAGCAGACCTCATTCCTGCATAATGAGATGGAGTGGCAGAAGAAGCTACGCAGTATGTGCTGAGTTCTGTCTTGTTTCATCTGAGCAGTTCTGAAACATTTACAATAATGTTCTTCACTAGAGTCTGGGAAAACCTGTCAGATGTCGCTGAGGCTGAATACTGGCGAATACTGGCAAATAGCCAAAAAAGAAGAATAATTGGGATTTGACCAAAATTGAATTTCATAGGAATGCTTTGGTATAATTTTGGTAAAATTATAATGTTGGTAAAGATGTTCTATTGGACTTATTATTTTCATGTAGAACTGGTAGAAAGTGAGTACTCATCAGTCTCTGTCTTTCCAAGGTATGCCAGTGCTGTACTGGTTCTCTGGCCGAATGTCACTATGGGGCACCATCTCATTCAACCTGGCTGTCTTCATTAATCTCATCATTGCCTTCTTCTACCCATTTGACTCTGGCCAAAGTACATCATTACAATCTCTACTGCATATTATATGTTTATATATACATTGCCAATTTATTATTGCACCTGCCTTGCTGGGTATTTTATCAGTTACATTTATCAAACATGTGCACTTTGTAAATGTACATTTACTCATTTGGCAGTTGCTTTTATTAAAAGTGACTTACAGTTGAGCTGAGTGGATTAAAGTTAGTTGACCTTGCTCAAGTGGAAGCTTTGCAGTGCTGAGATTCAAATTTACAACCTTCTGATTGGTAGCTCAAAACTTTTGCCCCCTTGTAGGTATCACCAAGAGACTGTGACCTTTCTGTAGCTATACACAGTGTGTCAACCCCCCCGTACCCTGTCTATTAGTGAAAAGGGGCCACAATTGAACAAGTGTTGACCACATTTGGATCATTCTCAGCATGGCATTGACACTGCCGTGATGGTGTGTGTGTGTGGTACAAGAGTATCAGGTGAAGCAGTGTTGTTGGGATTTAAAGACACCTCAGTGTCACTGCTGCATTGAATTAATAATCCACCAATCAAATAATCTGGTCATCAGTGGTCTTACAGGCCTCTCTTTCAGGTAAGGGAGCTGTCAGATACAGGCAGTAATTGTATATCTACAGAGTGCAGCTGCATGTAGGCTTATCTGAAAAATGTCAATACAAGGTGGGTGTACCTAATAATGTTGCAATATCAGAATCAGTATCCTAATGCTTGGCTCTGACTTCTTTCAGGTTCCATTGATTCTTCATTGTTGTACATGCTGTTCTGGGCCTTTTCGGGCCTATCCGTTTTGGGTCTGTTGTCTCAGCGCTATGGTCTGCAGCTTCTCACCGTGGCTGTCATCCTGCGCTTCATCTACCACTTTGGCATTGGCCCTACTCTCTTCATGCTCGGAACTATCAATGTAAGTCAGAAACATCAGCAAGGTTTGTGACCAAATGGATCTTTACATTTGGCTTTCACATACAGCAAGGTATCAATGAACAGTTAAAAAATTAGCTTCACTACTTTCCAGTGACTTAAGCTCTTCTGAATGTAGCACAGTAAAAAAAATCCATTATATTTACTGTAGCAATATAAACAATCTTATTGCTTTATCAATATTAATCAATATAATCAAAGATGATGTGTTGTTTTTTTAAGCCGTAATAGGTAATAATCTCTATGAAATTGAGTCAAGCATGTAGTTTTATGATGAACACATGTTTTAAGTATCATTCTACTTTTAGTGCCTTGGCCTGAACAGACTATGAGGACTAAATGACAGCTAAAAAGAATAAACATGATTATAATGAATTGTTTGCATATGTATCTGGCCACCTAACCATCACACCCATATGTGCTTATTGAACGTCCCATTCCAAAACCAAGTACATTAATATGGAGTACATCCACAAAACCCCTCCACCCCACACACACTATTTCTGCTATAACTCTTTCCACTAGATTTTGGAATATTGCTATGGGGATTTATGGCAATTCAGTGCCACGAACGACATTAGTTAAATTTGGCACTGATGTCAGGCAGGAAGGTATGGCGTGCAGTTGGTGTTCAAATTCATCCCAGTGGGGTTGAGGTCAGGGTTCCGTGCAGGGCACTTGAGTTCTTCCACACCAACCTTGGCAAACCTCGCTTTGTGCACAAGGGCATTGTCATGCTGGAACAGGTTTGGGCTAGGATATTTACTTTCAGTGAAGGAAGACATTCTAGGCAATAGTTTGGGGAAGACTCCTATATGGGTGTGATGGTCAGGTGTCCACATACTTGTGGGTCTATATTGTGATTGATTTCTGTTAACCTTGTACTTGTTCTCTGTCTGTCTTCACTCCTGTTGCTCTTACACAGCTCATCAATAAGATTGTGTACGTTGTGAGCTTTGTGGGTAATAATGGTACATTTATCATGGGTTACAAAGCCATGGTGATGGATGTAGAGTTCCTGTACCATCTGGTCTATGTGTTCACCTGCACACTAGGGCTATTTGTCCATGAGCTCTTCTACAGCCTAATGGTAAATATATAATTTAATTTCTGACAGCAGTTGATGTATCAAATATTCTGGTTTCTGTGCTGACCTTGCACACTTGGAGTGAAATGATTTGAAAGACTACATTATGCACTTTACACAATTTAAACCTTTCCAGTTATTTGACCTGATCTACCGTGAGGAAACCCTTTTCAATGTCATCAAGAGTGTGACGCGTAATGGACGCTCCATTCTCCTGACTGCAGTGCTGGCCATCATCCTGGTCTACCTCTTCTCCATCGTGGGCTTTCTTTGCCTCAGGGATGATTTCATCATGGAGGTGGATCATTTACCTTCCACTGATGCAGGTATGTTTGGTTTTGAAATAAGCTTATAGAGCTAGTGAAAATTGTAAATGAGCACAAAAAAATCTCTCTGGGGGATATGTAATTGATGCTTATTTGTTAGCAGATCTGAAACTGCTGCTTGCACAAGTATTCAGCTCATTCAAACTAATACTTGGTAGAACCACCGTTTGCTGATAATAACTGGTTTATTTGGGGTAGGTTCCAATCAGCTTTGTACACTGTTTGTGAGTGATTTGTGCCCAGTCTTCCTGGCAGATTTGCCCCAGTTTCTTCAGGTTTGTTGTATGTTGTTTGTTGACCACAGTTTTCAAACAGTGCCACTGATTCTGGGATTCAGATGTTGACTTGTCTTGGCCACTTTAGAACATTAACTTTTTTAACCACTCCTGTGTTGCTTTGGCCTTGTGTTTGGCACCATTTTCCTACAGAAAGCTGAAGTTTTTTCCAAGCAGTGTGAAGCAAGTTCTCTTATAATATCCTCATGCCTTTTGCTCTAGCCATACTCCCTTCAGTTTTGACAAGAAGAAGGTTCTGAGGATGATCGTTCCCAGAGCATGATGCTGCCGCCACCATATTTCACTGTAGGGATGGTGTTAATTGAACTATGTCCTGTCTTAGGTTTGCACCACACACAGAGCTTGCCCAAATACAATATCTCAATCCTGCTCTCATCATACCAAAAAATATCTTCACTGGGTCACTCTCGTGCTTTCATGTGGCTCTTCTTAAGAAACGATTTCTTTCTAGCCATCCTCCCTTACAGTCCTCAATTATGCAGAGTTCTTGAAATGGTTGTCTGGTGCACCTTCACTCCACTCTCAGTCATGGCATTCTGTAACTCCTTTCTGAGTGATTTTTGGTCTCACTGTGGCTTCCCTCACCAGTCTCTGTTTTGTCTTTACACTGAGTTTTGAGGGAGGGCATTGTCTAGTGCTTGGGTGGTGTGATGCAGCTTCCATTTCCTCACTATTGATTCAAAAAGTGCTTACTGGGATGTCCAACCTGTTAGGTATAATTTTACACCCTAGTCCTAAATTATGAAATTTTATTGGCATACTTTAATTTGATCTTAGAATGCTCCTTAGTCTTCATTTTCACTCCTTTCCTTCAGATTGACCGTCTCTTCAATGACGGTTCAACTGAGGTGCTTTTTTTTGGTTCAGAAAATGGAAGCTGTTTTAATATTTCCAGATGAAAGCCAATTATGTCACTTCGGTCCTTGTTAAGACAACATCTTTTATCTGGAGCTTCTGGAATCTTATGCAAACAGCATTTGTCAGTTTTTGATTTTCTTTGAAATACCTGCTGACCAATAATTAATTTTTTACTTAATAAATTTGAAAGAAAATGTGTTTATCATTTGTTATTCAGATAAATCTGATAACTTCCAGGGGCGTCGAATACTTTTGCCATCCACTGTATCTGTGGCTTGTTGTCTCAGAGAGCATAACTGGCTCTTTGTGTGGAAAGCTGAGTGGCTCTGGACTATCAGTTCAGTTGACCTATGTCTGTATGAGCAGCAATGAGATGTGGCATCTGACTTTATGTGTATTGGAGGAAGCATGTATTGTCTTTCACCCTGTGAAATGAATGGTAGCTATTGTGCAATAGAGGAGACAGAATTGGCTTTGACCAAATTTTAGGGGGAATAATGCATTAGCCCAAATTGTGTAAGTCACACAGTCAAGCAATTTATAAAGAATTAATGAAGAGTGGTTTTTAAATCTTGTGACAGTCTTTGACTAGCTTACTGATGAATTGTTCTTAATGTAGATTCTGAGGGGAGCTGCACTGCAGACGGTGTGGACTGCAATGAAGAAACTGGACTTATAGCAACATCAGAGGGTTAGTCTTTTACTTACTGCACTCAGTCAAACATTTGTAATGTAAGCTTGAAGAATCTGACTCAAAGGTTCCAGTCAACTCCAGTCTCTGACTTAACATTACCTTGCAGAAGAAGACAACACAGAGCGAGCGTGTGACACATTATTAATGTGTATAGTCACTGTGCTGAATCATGGCCTACGAAATGGGGGAGGTGTAGGAGATGTCCTACGCAAGCCCTCAAAAAATGTGAGAAGAAAATGCATGCCCTTACACACATAAATGTATCACATGAAGGAATATATTATACAGAAGAATTAATTTGGCATTAGACTGTGCAAAAAGCAACTAATGATTTCTTATATTTACTGTATAGGAGGCTCTGTTTCCTGCACGTGTGGTATACGATCTTCTCTTCTACTTTATTGTCATCATCATTGTACTGAACTTGATCTTTGGTGTGATTATTGACACCTTTGCTGACCTGCGTAGTGAGAAACAGAAGAAAGAGGAGATCCTGAAGACCACCTGCTTCATTTGCGGTAAGAGCTTAATAATGAGAGACCACTATTTCCTACATCTACAGTCTGTTATGGCTGGGAAGCACAGAACTACAGTGGGTATAGAAAAGAATCACCCCCCTTTAAAATAATCACATTTTGTTGCTTTTCAGCCTGAAATGAAGACGGACACAGTTTTTGTTTTATCCAGCTGTATTTACTCAGTGCAACTTATAACATCCAAGTAAAAGATATAACACCAACATGTCAGAAAAATAAAAAATAAAAAAACAGAATCACTGAGTTGGAAAAAGGATCACCCCCTTATGTCAGTATTTTGTTGAACCACCTTTTGCTTTAATTACAGCCTTTAGTCTGTTGGGATATGTCTCTACTAACTTTGCACATCTAGACTTTGTAATATTTGCCGACTCTTTGCAGAACTGCTCAAGTTCAGTTAAATTTTAATGGTAACCGTTTGTGGACTGCAGTCTTCAAGTCATTCCACAGATTTTCAATGGGGTTTAAGTCTGGGCTCTGACTAGGCCATGCAAGGACATTCACCTTTTTCTCTTCAACCACTGTGTGGTCGGTTTTGCTGTGTGCTTTGGGTAATTGTCATGTTGGTAGGTAAACCTTCTTCCCATTGACAACTTTCTGGCAGAGGGCAGCAGATTTTCCTCAAGAATTTGATGGTATTTTGCCCCATCCATGTTTCCTTCTACCCTGACAAGTGCTCCAGTCCCTGCTGCAGAGAAACACCCCAATAACAGGATATTACCACCTCCATGCTTTACTGTAGGAATGGTGTTATTTAGATGGTAAGCTGTCTTGGATTTCCGCCAGACATATCGTTTGGTGTTGAGGCCAAATAATTCAATTTTAGTCTCATCTGACCATAACACCTTTTTTCCATGTGGCCTCAGAATCTTCAAGGTGCGTTTTGGCAAAGCTCAGTCGTTGGTGGCTTTTTTCTTGCAACCCTCCCATACAAGCCACATTTGTGGAGAATTTATGATATTGTTGTCACATGTGCACAATGACCACTTTTTGTCATAAATTTCTGCAACTGCTTCAGAGTTGTTGTAGGCCTCTTCGTAGCCTCTCTGACCAGTTTCCTCCTGGCTCTTTCATCCAGTTTGGAGCGACGCCCTGATCCAGGGAGGGTCTGTGTTGTACCAAATACCTTCCACTTCTTAATAATAGACTTCACTGTGCTTCTAGGCATTGATAAAGCCTTTTGAAATTTTTTTGTATCCATCTCCTGACTTGTGCCTGTCCACAATTTCATCCTGAAGGTCTTTTGACAGTGCCTTGCCACCCATAGTTGATTGTTTGCTTCAGTTGCACTACCAAGGACTGAAAAATGCTCCAGGAAAGCTCTTTTCATGCTGAGCTAATCAAAATGACCACAGCTGATCACAGTTGAAAGTCAAATGGCTTTGTGTGCCACTGAGAAGGTGATTAGCTACACCTTATTGAGTTTACAAGTCATTTTAGGAGAGGGGTGATCCTTTTTCCAACTCAGTGATTCTGTTTTTTTATTATTTTTTAAAAAAAATTTTCTGACATGTTGGTGTTATATCTTTCACTTTGATGTTATAAGTTGCACTGAGTAAATACAGCTGGATAAAACAAAAACTGTGTCCGTCTTCATTTCAGGCTGAAAAGCAACAAAAAGTGATTATTTTAAAGGGGGGTGATTCTTTTCTATACCCACTGTATGTATCCTGTGAAAAGTCTGTAATCTAATGTAAGACTACTGATAAAACTTCTTCACTGGAAGTCCTCTGAAAAACAGCTGCACCCAGTTGCCTTTTTGACTGTTGTGGTTCCATTTTTCTGCCAAAAGGTCTTGAGAGGGACAAGTTCGACAATAAGACAGTGTCTTTTGAGGAGCACATTAAATTAGAGCACAACATCTGGAACTACCTTTACTTCATTGTACTGGTGCGAGAGAAGAACAAAACTGACTACACTGGCCCAGAGAGCTATGTGGCCCATATGATAAAGGTGAATTAGTCTGTTGAAGAAATTCATGTTAAAGAAACTACACTAATTGTTTTTGAAGACAAGATTAAGTAAAACGTGTTATGTCATTTGTCTGTAGAACAAGAACCTGGATTGGTTCCCACGGATGCAGGCCATGTCTCTGGTCGTGACCGAAGGAGAAGGGGAGCAGAACGAGATGAGGATCCTGCAGGACAAGCTCTCGAGCACCATGAAAGTTGTTACAAACCTCACTGGCCAGTTAACGGAGCTGAAAGAACAGGTGAGGCAAATGAGCGCTAACCATTGGCGCAACACTAAAAATATTTACCATGCATACAGATGAGGGCATTAAAGTTCTCCTCTAAGTGTGTTTAGCTGCTCTGTAATGTTGCATGTGCAACTAAAAAGATATGGTGGCTAACTTCATGGGTCATGGAGGAAGCATGTGCTAGGCTTCACCCTCTCAGACTGGCAGCTGTCATGAGATGAGTGGGAATTGGAGACATACAAATTGGGAGGAAACAAATGCTTTTTATAGGATTGCTTACAAATGTTGTGGTGCACACACTCAATGTATAGAGCATGAAGCACTTTGTTTGCACAGCTAATGAAGGACTTTTACAGGGTATACTTTTAACATGTACTTCGAGAAGAACTTTTTTAACAGAAGTGAAATTAGGTTATTTCTCAGCATGCTTTTATCTAATGAAATTGAATGACTTCCCATTCATCCAATAATGAGCCCAGCTTAGGAACCTTCTTTTATGTATTACAGTATTTTTTCTGCTTTTGTATTTTTCACTACCATTATAGCTGTTGTCTATATTGATATCAGTGTTTATAAGTAGAGTTCACTTTTGAGTCCTTATTTATTTGCCCTTATTTACCCTTGCAGCTTAATTGCAATCATTGTTGCAGAATAATTAAGTGAGTGGATCATGTTCTGTGAAATACCTCAATCAGTGTTTGCTGTTAGCGCTGGTGTGTTTTTGTGCAGATGACAGAGCAGAGGAAGCGGAGGCAGAGGATGGGCTTTGTGGATGTCCAAGCTGGCTCTAATGCTGGAATCCCCCCTAGTGCTGCTGGAGGAAATTACAAGGCTTAATGTCCTGCACTGTTACAGTACCTCTACCAGCTCATCAAAATTCAGATCTGAGTTGGGGATTTTACTGACTTGAATGTATGCATTAATGCAGTCAGGTTTCATTCAAAACTAGCCCTGAATGTGACAGAATGTTACAGTTATGACTGGCTTTTATGGTTTTATGGTAAAAGAATTGAGCATCTTCATATGATTTTTGATATGATTTTTTATCATATTTTAAAGGGAAAATGTATCATTTGTAATATATTTTGGTGTAATTTTATTAATTAACTTATACGGATGTGCTAACTCTACTAGTTGTGAAAGTGCCAGTCATCTGATCTTATCCTTCTGTGATGTATCTATTTAACCACATGAATAGAATTCATGAGAGAGGGTAGTGGTACAGATTACATAATGTACATAGTTATTTAATGATGTATTTGAGATTAGGATGTGTTTTCTCTTTTCTTTTTATTTCTACAGAAATATTGAAGCTCCTGTTATGAACTTTACAAATATATATATATATATATATATATATATATATATATATATATATATATATATATATATATATATATTTTTACATGAATTCCGTTTTTAAATGGCTGGTGGTAGAAGCAGTGTATAAACATGAAGAATTCAATAAAACTAAGTGCCAACTATGTGTCATGTCTGAATCTTGTTCAACTGTACTTCAGAAATGTAAACATGTATATAGGCTACATTACATTTCAGTGTAAGCCTAGCACAGCCTACATATAAGGTAGGGTAGACTACTATCAGCATGAATTGTGGTTGTGGCTAAATTTCTGTAAGTACTATAAGCAGATAAGAAAAATATACTATAAGAAAATCCTGTGCCCATGGGCAGGAACCTAAGTAGGGCACCTCTAACCACCCCCACCCTGCAAACCAAGACATGCAAAACAAGATGCATATATTGGTACATGTACATTATGAGTATTCGACTAACCTCAGTGTTATGCATGATGCTGGCTTACCTTAGGGAATTGGCTTCTTTCTTGCTTTTTACCTCACAAACTTTAACAGACTGAATGTTCTCTGGCTTCTCTTTCCTTAGTGTGGGTTTATGGTTATAGCAACTAAATGACTGTTCATTGGTTACAAATTCAGACCCACACACCAATAATAGTTCCCAGTTTATTTCAGATTTTGTGGTTCACATTCATTGCCTTGTGTTCTATGTATTGTGTTTGACAACATGATTTCCACTTGATTCACACCAAATCTATGCCAGGCCCCTGGGCCTTTGCCCAGTAGATCAGTAATCCGTCCCTGACTATAAGGCTCATTCAACATTTGATTTGACATAACATGTGAGGTAAAGTTAAGGGGTAGAGGTAAAGTGTGAGGTAAAGTTAAGGGGCAGAGGGAAAGAGTGGGGTAAAGCTAAGGGGCAGAGGGAAAGTGTGAGGTAAAATTAAGGGGTAGAGGTAAAGCGTGAGGTTAAGGTACGGGTTAGAGGCACTGGTGTGGCATAACTAAAATTGATTTCAGTGATGAGGGAAAATGTTAAATAAAATCACTGTGTGGAGTTTTGCATGGTCTCCCTTTGTTCACGTGGGTTTCCTCTGGGTTCTCCATTTTGAACCCACTGTCCAAAAACTTGCAGGTGGGTGGATTGGCAACACTAAATTGCCCATAGATGTGAATGTTTGTGTGTTCATGGTGCCCTGCGATGTCCCAACAGGATGAATTTGCCTTGTGCCCAGTGTTCTTCCTATAGACTCCATAGGACCCAGTGACCCTGACCAGGATACTGAAGATGAATGAATGAATGAATGAATCTGTCAATCCATCCATTTTCTGTACCCCTTATCCTACACAGGGTCATGGGGGAACCTGGAGCCTATCCCTGGGGACTCAGGGTACAAGGCGCGGGACACTGTGGATGGGGTGCCAACCCATCGCAGGGCACAATTACACACCCATTCACACACTACGAACCATTTAGCGATGCCAACCAGCCTACAACGCATGTCTTTGGACTGGGGGAGGAAACCGGAGTACCCGGAGGAAACCCTCGAAGCACGTGGAGGACATGCAAACTCCGCACACACAGGGTGGAGGTGGGAATCGAACCCCTAACCTGCTAACCACTAAGCCACCATGTAAATAAAATACCTTTATAACAGTTCCATGGAAAATTGTTAACGTAACATGCTAGAAATAAGTGGGAATGACATTTTCTAACACCTCTTAGCCACTATGTTCAGAATGTAGTTACGTAGAAAGTAGCTTTCAAAGAGAAACGTGATAATCCAAAACGTGTTTAAACAAGTTAAGGGAGGAATCGTAATTATGACTTTTGACCGTTAAACTTTTATAGACATCATTGTAGCGCAATTACTGCGCAAAACATACTATATGACACGTATATAATCAGCTGCACTGTATGCATGTTATGTTAACCATGTAACTGTCATAAAACTGCCTTTAAGTCTCTCTTTTGTATAAAGCCCCAAACACCTCCCCAACCTCCGCTACGCCTCTGGGTAGTAAAGCGTATCAGTGGGTTGATGGGTATGTTGCTGAGAGGGCGGACCCAGACACTGCGCTTATTGCGCTCAATCCCTTACACACTCGATCTAGTGAACTGTCACATTTGCTCCTGTTCAGACGTTCGTCCTCAGTGCAGGTCAACAGGTAGGAGACTATACACTGTCTTAATATAGTGCACAGTACAATTTCTATAAATATGATTCTTGTTATAGGCTGTATATTGGGTGTGTAGAGTACCTAAAGTCTCCTTCAAAAATACAATAAATGTAGGACCTGTACAAAACGCCACGTTTACGTGCAAAATTTTTTACTACCTCTACATATAATGCCTACATTCAGTATAGACTAAAAATATAATACACATAACTTATTGCATACTTATAGAATTGAATGTTATAACTGTATGCCTAAAAATATATGCAATACCCATACAATAAATATATTCTATTCTGTTATATGTAAAGCGCTTTTAGATTTTGAAAATGAAAAGTGTTATGTAAAAAAAGTGTTATTATTACAGGCAAATAAATAAGCTCAGTGCCCTTGTTATGTTTATGTTTCTTATCTGATGTGGCAGCTTGATAGGTGATGACTTAAAACCAGAAGCACAGTAACAGAGCATTGTTTCTTTTTACCACCAAGACTGCAAAGAGCTGCTACCAAGTACAGTATATTTAAGCACTGAAATAATTAGTAGGTGCAGGTATTATATTAGGAGGATATCGAAATTCACAGATAAAGCTGCATATGTAGAAGCGATATTTTATTTATGTTGTATTGATTTGCTGAATAATATTTAAGTATCTACACATACACTTAAGCATTTCATCACCTAATTATGTTTTTCCCTATCTGATGTCTTTTTGAAATAAGTAACCTTCTACCTTCATTTCAACTCATTTTTAATTTAGAGGCCTTTATGCCCATAAATTGCACTGTAACGAAGGTATCTAACTGAAATTATGAGGGAAAAGCCTATCAATATAAATTAGCCTGCGTCAGATGCACAAATAAATTATTAGCTAGAGTGTTTATTGCAAATTCATAGTATTATTGGGGTAATTAATCCTTCTTTATTCAGAGTTGATCACGCAGAACATGACGTGCTAGTTATCGGCGCTGTGACGTCTATCTGACACTGTTCAGCACTGGGAGTGAAGCAAAGCGCGAGCGTGTGCGAGGCTGATAAATGGGCGCTTACACACCACACCCGCAGCGACTGGCGCAATCCGAAAAAGCCTCAGTATCACTTCATGTAACAGCATTACATGGAAAGTGTGCCTTTTTTAAGGGTGGTGGACATTAACATAGATGATTGACACAAATATTCGCTTTCAGTGTTTGTTTTTATTAAAAAACGAACCAAAGATTTTTGGAATTAAAGTACTAGGTCATCATGGAACAATTTTGATCTAAAAAATACTAATTTACTGAGCCATAAATTTTGTGGTCTTTATTATTTTTTTTCTTCATATTTTTATAAGCATTTTAATGTAAAACGTACTACTGTATGTTCAGTGGTTTAAAAATAATACATTTATAACATTAACGTCTTTAAGCCAAACAAATAAACAAATAACAAATAACATATAATAAATTATAAATTTTAAACGAACAATTCTTCTTCTAAAAAAAAAAAAATAAATAAATAAATAAGTTATAGAAAGGAAGTTGCCAAATATGGTCCTTCAATAGTATAATAGAAGAAGAATTTTATTGGTGCTACAGAGAATTAAAAGGAATTATAATCTATTTTTTTTCTGTCAAGGGTTTTGTTGTGTCTCTCTCACTGTGGCTAAATATACACTCTTCTCGTTCTTCTTCCGTCAGCTGCTGAAGTCATGTCTGCCTTTCTGCATCGCTGTCCATTCCTAAAGTCCTCTCCGGGTCCGACGCTGAGACATGTGGGGGGATTTTTGGGTATGGCTGACCGGTGCCCCATCATTGTCCGCCAGATCTCCGTACAGTCCACCCAGAGTCAGGAAGAAAAAGGTATATTGCTGTCAATCAAATTTGACATTGGCACATGCACTAGCTTCTAGCCTACTACTACTGCACTCATAGATTTTTTTATTTTATTTTTTTTTATAGTTCATGGTTCTTAGTTTCCTAAACGATCTTTACTTCATCTTTGCGCATTCACTATGAAAAACTGATTATTGGGCCTAAACGATAATTAATTAAGACACACTGCGCGCTATTTACTCGGGCGCGCGCGACAACAAGCAACGTAACAAAGCGCACAGTGGTCGCGCGCACGGTACTAGCTAATTCCCGGACCCTGATCTCTGCTTGTATGCTAACCATGCTTGGTTGGAGGAACATTCTGTTTTGTTGCTTACTTTATTTGGCAACATTAGAAAACTTTGATTATTTTGTAATAACATGTTTAATACCGTAGAAAATGCGAAATGTTTTATGTTGAGCTGTATAGGCTAAATCTAAACTAAAACTAGCAACAACTAAAACAACAACTAGATATGACTTAAACCCTATTATTTATTTTTTTCTAACACTAAATTCAAATTAGCTGTAAAACACTAAAACGTTTTATTTTACCATTTATGATAGCGCTGATGAATGCTTAAAGGTTCTAGATTTAATTCATAAAGTATACTATTAGAGAAGTTAAGACTAACTACTTAATTTAGCTACTACTACTACTCTACTACTACTACTACTACTACTTCTTTATTTGTCTCTTATATGTAGAACCCTACCATACTGTTTCCCTAAAAGAGATTTCACATAGACCTCCTCTGAAGTGCTCTCCAAAGTCTAAAGACTAGTTTATCACCTTTTATGATCACAAAAGGTGATAAGCTACAAGATAATTTTGTTAAGGAAAAAAGGATGACAAACAAGAGAAGTGGATGTAATAACGTAATATCTAAAACTGCATATCTAAAGTTCTTCTTCTTCTTCTTCTTCTGCTTCTTCTTCTGCTCCTTCGTCTTCTTCGATTATGTGAACCCCTTTGGCAATTATACAGTATTTTACATTTAATAAATTAGAGAATTACTTTGGCTTTTCTATTTTGCTTTGAAACTAAAGACTTGTAACCTCATCACTTTTGAAAAATCATTTTAGGTATACATTACATATTTTACATACAGTAAATTCTGTTTATTTTGTACAAATGTATAGTTGACTCATGTCTGAAGTATTTTTCTGTATAGACCTGTTGCCGCATAAGGAAGCCAAACGCTCCTTGTCTACATCTGCTGCTCAGGTTGCTGTGTCCATGACCAAGGCCTGTCCCTTTGTCTCGTCTAAGATTGGACTAGTTAAAGCCAGCCCTCAAGTTCAGGAGGATGTCCACTCAGCGCTGTCTCCTATTTCAGAGGAAGAAGTCACTTCAGGTAAAACTGCTGCTTTTATACTGCAATGATTTCAGTCTGCATTTTATTGAATATGATATGTTGAAACACACAGAAGATGTAATGTAATAATAGCAGACCTGATTTGCAATACATTCATTTATTTACATTTGCATACATATCTGTCATTCTTGTTCTTCTCCCGTCTCTGTAGGAACGATCAGTTCTGTGTTTAGTGGCTTACAGGGCCTTCAGTCATCTTTCCCATCCCACCTTCTCAAGGACAACATTGGTTTGTACATATCATAGTTTGTTCAAGCAAAAATATAATGCCATAAGTACAGGTGCATCTCAATAAATTAGAATGTTGTGGAAAAGTTCGTTTATTTCAGTAATTCAACTCAAATTGTGAAACTCGTGTATTAAATAAATTCAATGCCACAGACTGAAGTAGTTTAAGTCTTTGGTTCTTTTAATTGTGATGATTTTGGCTCACATTTAACAAAAACCCACCAATTCACTATCTCAACAAATTAGAATATGGTGACATGCCAATCAGCTAATCAACTCAAAACACCTGCAAAGGTTTCCTGAGCCTTCAAAATGGTCTCTCAGTTTGGTTCACTAGATAAGCCACAAACATTCATTGCCAAAGAAGCTGGCTGTTCACAGAGTGCTGTATCCAAGCATGTTAACAGAAAGTTGAGTGGAAGGAAAAATTGTGGAAGAAAAAGATGCACAACCAACCGAGAGAACCGCAGCCTTATGAGGATTGTCAAGCAAAATCGATTCAAGAATTTGAGTGAACTTCACAAGGAATGGACTGAGGCTGGGGTCAAGGCATCAAGAGCCACCACACACAGACGTGTCAAGGAATTTGGCTACAGTTGTCGTATTCCTCTTGTTAAGCCACTCCTGAACCACAGACAATGTCAGCAGCGTCTTACCTGGGCTAAGGAGAAGAAGAACTGGACTGTTGACCAGTGGTCCAATATCCTCTTTTCAGATGAGAGCAAGTTTTGTATTTCATTTGGAAACCAAGGTCCTAGAGTCTAGAGGAAGGGTGGAGAAGCTCATAGCCCAAGTTGCTTGAAGTCCAGTGTTAAGTTTCCACAGTCTGTGATGATTTGGGGTGCAATGTCATCTGCTGGTGTCGGTCCATTGTGTTTTTTGAAAACCAAAGTCACTGCACCCGTTTACCAAGAAATTTTGGAGCACTTCATGCTTCCTTCTGCTGACCAGCTTTTTGAAGATGCTGATTTCATTTTCCAGCAGGATTTGGCACCTGCCCACACTGCCAAAAGCACCAAAAGATGGTTAAATGACCATGGTGTTGGTGTGCTTGACTGGCCAGCAAACTCACCACACCTGAACCCCATAGAGAATCTATGGGGTATTGTCAAGAGGAAAATGAGAAACAAGAGACCAAAAAATGCAGATGAGCTGAAGGCCACTGTCAAAGAAACCTGGGCTTCCATACCACCTCAGCAGTGCCACAAACTGATCACCTCCATGCCACGCCGAATTGAGGCAGTAATTAAAACAAAAGGAGCCCCTACCAAGTATTGAGTACATGAACAGTAAATGAACATACTTTCCAGAAGGCCAACAATTCACTAAAAATGTTTTTTTATTGGTCTTATGAAATATTCTAATTTGTTGAGATAGTGAATTGGTGGGTTTTTGTTAAATGTGAGCCAAAATCATCACAATTAAAAGAACCAAAGACTTAAACTACTTCAGTCTGTGTGCATTGAATTTATTTAATACACGAGTTTCACAATTTGAGTTGAATTACTGAAATAAATGAACTTTTCCACGACATTCTAATTTATTGAGATGCACCTGTATGTCCAATTGTGCTGTTATTAGTTTGTGAAGATATTTATTTCCTTTTTCTTTACACTCAGTTGGATCCAGTTTTGACTATGATGACTTCTTCACCCAGAAGATCATTGAGAAGAGGAATGACCACACCTACCGTGTCTTTAAGACGGTGAATCGGTTTGCAGATGTTTTTCCCTTTGCTGAGGATTACTCTATTCCAGGACGCCTTGGCTCACAGGTGTCTGTTTGGTGCAGCAACGACTACTTGGGCATGAGTCGCCATCCACGCGTCGTTAAAGCAATATGGTCAGCTCCTAACATAAGTTCCTCATAAGAATTTAAAAGAATATAAATTCATAGTAATGAACTCTAAGAGCATGTTTTTTTATGTAGCTGCTCAGTTTAGCACAGGTGTATAGCTAATTTGTTATGCATGTACATGTAAACAATGTGCATATGTGACCTGTATCTCAGCGACGTTTTGGAAAAACATGGTGCAGGAGCAGGTGGCACCAGGAATATCTCTGGGACAAGTTACTACCATGTGGCTCTTGAGAAAGAACTGGCTCTTCTTCACCAAAAAGACGCAGCCCTTGTCTTCTCCTCATGCTTTGTGGCCAATGATTCCACCCTCTTCACTCTGGCAAAAATGCTTCCAGGTAGTCAATGAGACACCAGATACATTTCCATTCTCAGACAGATTTTTTTGTTGACTTAAAGGATCAGTTTGCATTTTTTTTCTCTGCTGCAACTGCAATTAAAACACAGAACAGCCATCCCTTCCCTTATCCCCAATCAAAGCTGAGCAACTCTGTTCTGGCTCATGGAGGAGATCAGTTTTGGGTCAGAAAAGTATAAAAAGTAGCTAAATCTATTATTTCTAATGTATCTTTAACATAATATGATTATTACAGGCATAAAAACTTAGAAATAAACTGTACCTAAAAGAGATTTCTTTTTTCCCATTGCTGACTATATGTATATCAAAGGTATCTGTTGGGTTTTATTTAGTCGTCTTAGAAATAACATATAATTGTTATCTAACATATATCTGTTTAGGTTGTGAGATCTATTCAGACATGGGGAACCATGCCTCCATGATTCAGGGCATCAGGAACAGTGGAGCCAAGCGTTTCATCTTCCGTCACAATGATGCAAGACATCTAGAAGAGCTGCTCAGTCGCTCTGATCCAAGGACACCTAAGATCGTGGCATTTGAGACAGTGCACTCCATGGATGGTGAGTGAATATTTTATTCTGTAAAAAATTACAAGCTGCTATAGTGAGAAATTTACCTGGTAGGGCTGTTGTCAAGGACACCACTGTCAAGGCCTAGACAAGTCCAAGACCAGGAGTGGCTGAGAAAAGTCACGGCCAAGGCTTAATGAGGTGAAGACAAGTGAAGATTGAGTGAGACTGAAAATTAAAAGTGACAAAATTAAAGGTAAGACTGAGTCAAAATCAAGATCGAAAATCTTCAGATCATTTTTGAGGTCAAACCTTTAGTTTGATTTCATATATTCCAGACCAAATTTCCAAATTCTCTTGAGAATGACTTAGAATCGTGTAAAATCATTCTGGACATTAGATTTTGTTCAATAATTCGGTTACCACTAGAAGACAACACAAACATTATTTTTTACAAACTCTCAGTCAAGACCAAGACCATATTTTGCAAGACCAATGCTTAAGACCGAGACCAAGTACAAATGCCAATATGTCAATACAGAAAATGTCTCAAGGACAGATTTGCTTTTACATGAACACCTACTTCATCCATTCAGTTGAAAAGACTTTGTTTTTTTTGTTTTTTAAATTAGGAGCTATCTGCCCCCTGGAGGAGCTGTGTGACGTTGCACACAAATATGGTGCTATCACCTTTGTGGATGAGGTTCATGCAGTAGGCCTGTATGGACAACATGGAGCAGGGGTTGGTGAGAGAGATGGTATCATGCACAAGATCGATATTGTCTCTGGTACACTGGGTAAGAAAGGCTTAATATTTATATTCCAATATTTTTTTTACTTTGAAAAGTAAATTCTATTTCATGTTCCTTTTGACTTCTTGCATGTGTGCAGGTAAGGCATTTGGCTGTGTAGGGGGCTACATAGCCAGCACTGCTGCTCTGGTGGACACAGTGCGATCCTATGCAGCAGGCTTCATCTTCACCACCTCACTGCCTCCCATGGTGCTGGCTGGAGCTCTGGAGTCTGTACGGGTCTTGATGAGCTCAGAGGGTCAGGCTCTGCGCCGAGCTCAGCAGAGGAATGTCAAACACATGAGACAGCTTTTGTTGGATGCAGGTCTGCCTGTCATCAATTGCCCAAGCCACATTATCCCCATACGGGTTAGTGCCACTATATCTGAACTACAAAGACTATAATCCACCACATTTATGTTAGGACAGAACTGTATCATCCATTGTTGTTTTTAGTCCTGCCCACATTTTTCTTTTTTAGAACACACCTACTGTAACTTATATCAGGCTTGATAAATAGCAAATGGTTTGTTGGGAGCAAGGAAAACCTAAAGTGATGCATTGAAGAAAGCCTCCAAAAATGACTCTGAGAGCCTCGGATACAGCCCTGCAGTCACAGGCCCAGGTCTGGTGGGGGCCCAGAGTTCACTGATATGGAATAGGTCTATTGATAAAAAAAATTAATGGTTTGACCCAGGCCTGTGTATTATGCATTGTGGGCGTATCTGATGTAATACTGTATGTATACCATCATTCACTCATTTATTCATCTTCAGTAACTGCTTTATCTTGGTCAGGGCTAGGTTGAATTCAGTGCCTATCACAGGAACACTGGGCATTAGGCAGGAAAACGCTATAGGGGTAAATCAGTGCAGCCAGAGAATGTGAGAACATAGGGAGAACATGTGAACCTCCACATGGACAAGCTCAGGATTGAAATAGGGAGGCAGCAACACTAAATTGCACATACAGTGTTTGAATGTGTGTTTGTGTGTGTGTGTGTGTGTGTGTGTGTGTGTGTGTGTGTGTGTGTGTGTGTGTGTGTGTGTGTGTGTGCATGGTGCCCTGCAATGTTATGTAATGTTACTTCTATCTGCTGTTTCCTGGAAGTGTATGGGTTCCCTTTTGGGTCTGGTTCCCCTCAAGGTTTCTTCTTCATGTTGTTCAGGGAGTTTTACTCACCACTGTTTCCTCTGGCTTGCTCATTAGGGATCTAAATCTACATCTGCACTTCTGTAAAGCTGCTTTGTGATAATATCAATTGAATTCAATTGAATTGAATTAAAATAACAAATGATATAGGCATGACCATGAAATTATGCTTAAACTAAATCTGTTTTGATTAATATCACAGGTTGGAAATGCAGAGAAAAACTCCAAGGTGTGTGACATTCTGCTGGAGAGACACAACATCTATGTACAGGCGATAAACTACCCGACTGTGCCACGCGGAGAAGAGTTGCTGCGTTTGGCACCATCCCCTTTCCACAACCCCATCATGATGGACTACTTTGTGGGTGAGTGAGACAGTTAGTCATGAAATAGATTAGCTAAATCAGTCAGTTGGCTTCTCATAATTACAGATTTAAATGACGATTCACTCCAGACTAAAAAATTATTTGAGTTGATTTATTTAATGATTTTGTGCACTTTTTTTGACAGAGAAATTGGTGGATGTGTGGCAGGAAGTTGGACTGCCTCTCAATGCCCCTGCAACAGCCTCCTGCACTTTCTGTGACCGCCCCCTCTACTTTGACCTCATGAGCGAGTGGGAGAAAAGTTACTTTGGCAACATGGAACCAAGATATATTACAGTTGCTGCACAGTAAGAAAAATGATAGGGAAGAGAGATGGAAAGCAACATTCAGTATAATCAGCTGACATCATTATTAAAGAAAAAAATCATAACTGCTGAGATATCTCCTTTTACACTATAATACATATTGCTGCTTGCTGCAGTTACATCATTAGTACTGGCTTTGGTGCTTTTGGATTATATACCGTATTATGGAATATTAATTCTGTGTCCCCTCTGCATATTACAAAACCTGCACATGGGCACTTTTAATGGAAACTATTAAAACATATTGAAATACTTAATTAAAAAAAAAAATTATATTATATTTTTATTCACATTCATTTAATCAGTTACAGATCATGCATAGTCCTGTACTAAATCTCTTTGTATAAAGCCACATCTATGTCTCTTATGCATTAGACTTGAATTTGAATGTAATTGCTGTATCCCAAAGGGCAGGGTTGGGAGTCATACTTTTTCTTACAACTCGCAGGAAATCAAATGAAATCCAACCACATCACCCTTGCTTAATCAAATTTGTACAAGGATCTCATGAGATCAGATTGGTGTATTTTAATTGGAATTTACATTTAACTGCACGGCACATTAACAACAGACACTAGTTTGTTTGCTAATTTTCCAAATTACATGTACATTCCAGTGTACATTTTTAGATGTCTGAAAACTAGCTCAATTTGAATATCAGCAAAATACATTCATGCATACGCTCTTGGATTGTAGGCTGCAGAGTCCTTTTAAACAGCAGAACATTTGTGATAGCTGAGAAATATAGTCCACTTCAGCTGCAGCTTAAACACTGTGATGCACCTGTTATCACATTAACTTTACTGTTTGGGTACTGTATTTAGGCAGGAGTGTGTATAATGACCTCAGGAATATACAGCATCAATCTACTTTGCTTTTTCAGATAATTTTCATGAGGCCAAATAAAGTATAACAACGCTCTTGAATCATGTTTTTCTTCATCACGAAAGTGATGTCTTCTAAACTAACTGCTACATCTTTAAAATCATCAAGACTGACATGTTGGACAACTTATTTCTTTTTGTTCTGCACTTAAGTAGTATTCTAGGGTTATCGCTCTACAAGTTTGTTCATTTGGACCCTTACCATGCTGCACAGATTGGAAAAAAAAAAAAAAAAAAAAAAAAAAAATGGTACCACTCAGGTCAACAGCCAGGGCATGCAAACTGTTTTTCCTCAGTAATGTGAATTCTGCTTTAGAGTTGTGTTTTTATTTTTCCATTTAGTTGATTTTTAAGCTGATTACTGTATTCCTTGTGTGTTAGCAATGAAAAGAAATACCAACCACCTTTTTTTTTTGACTGGCCAGACAGTGTTAAATTCATTCTTGTTTGACATTGTTTTATTACATATATAACATATTTGGCAATACTATAAGAGTAGATTGATATTTCCAGAACATCTTGAGGTTGCGTTATACTATGCTTTTAATGGATCACAAAACTATATGTTAGCCTGTGAGCTACGCCATCTCCCTCTTTCTCTGCCATTTTCACCCCCTGTTTAGAAAGTGTAAAACTGCCTATGAGGTGCTATGATTGTCTCCTACCAGGTTGCCAGATATGACAAAAAAAAAAAAAAAAAAAACCTACATTGAAACTAGCCATAAATTAGTCCAACACCAAACCTGCCATACTTTATTTCTTTGCTAACATTTTTCTATTTATAAGACCTAAACTTATTATTTGTGATGCATTTAAACCAGCCTTGTACATTTTGTATTTGTAAGTTTTAAAGAAATGCAGGGCAGATTTTAAATGTATCACACTAAAATACAATTTACAAATAGAAATAGAAAAGTTTTCAGGCAGCATTTTTAATTTGCAAGGCATGTAAATTAAATATAGATATATACATAATAGAGCATATTCGGTTTATTTGTAAGATTTTGGCACGAAATTAGCTCCACGTCTAAGGGTTCATGGAAACCAAAACTACGTTCACCATATTTTATGTTAAACATAAGCAACGGTAAGAATTGTTCTTTGTACAAATACCACAGCAGAGACTGTGGAGAGATGGGATGTATGATATGATTTTTATTATTTTCTTTTATTAATCATTGAGGGGTATTTCTATTAACAAGATAGTTATTGTTTATTTATTTTTCTTTTTAAATGTAATTATTTTTAAGCACTTATTATATCTTCAAGGGAGGTCAAATACCCTTTTGGAGGTGATTCCATGTAATTCAAACACTGGTTGGGAGCCACCTTACAGGTGTGCACTTTAAGCTAGAAATGGACTTGAAATCTCTAAGGTATCTTTTTGGACAGGAAATAAATTTGCAACAAGAGAATCACTGTCAAACAGATGTTTTATTCTTTGCGATGTAGAGAAAGATTTCATGTTATCCAAGCTGACCTTAATTGCTGGCTATGGTCTGTAAACAGAGAAAAAAAAGTTGGCTCAGACACAGTACTGTTTGATATGGCTTTCTAACACTAACACATTTCTAGTTTTCATTAGCAGGACGTTACTAAACTTACAGTGCTGATCCAGCTGATGTAGGAGCTGACTTGAGTGAAGACTGTGGGCTTCTTGGGGTAGTTGCAGCTCAGGCCAGAGCCAAAGCTCACAATACCATGGACTTCCCAGGCACCGTCAGCATTCTGGCAGTTCAGGGGGCCACCAGAATCACCCTAAATCACACGACACAAATGTAGATTAAACAGACTCACTCAAAACATTTAAAATCTAAACTAACACATGGAGTCCCTTTCCAATGAGCTCCAGGGTCTCAGAACTGTTATCTAAATAACAGATTCATTTTATAATGTGACATGAATGTAACACTAAGTCTAAGCCCTACTGTGTCCTATAGGTTTAGCTTTTCTATAGCATTTCATAGACAACACTTACATTGCAGCCAGACACGATGCCGTCTCCTCCAGCACAGACCATGGTGTCCTTAACTTGAGTTCCCCACCAGTCAGGTTGAGTGCAGGTAGCATAGTCAACCACAGGGAGCAGAGCCTGCTGCAGGATATCTGCAATGGGGCCTCCAGCTAGATAAAGAGATAAAGAGAAAGGATATAACCAAATCTCTAAATGTGTGGAGATACGGAATGCTATTATCTCAGCTCCAGCCAAGTAAACCTAGCTAGGACAGGAGACGATTAGTGTAGTTTAGTAGTGTAGTGTAGTAATTTTTTTTTTTTTTTTTAAACACTGAAGTCCTTTCTAATGTAACAGTGTTTAGCCTAATATTCAGTATTACTGTGCAGGAAACTCACTCTTCATGCGTCCCCAGCCAGTGACATAGCAGGGAGCATCATGGGGCAAGATGTAACCATCATCAGGAAGACATGCAGGTGTGACGGTTTCACTAAAAGGCACAGGAGTCTCCAGCTTCACCAGGGCAATGTCATTACTGTTGCACACATGAGATAAGACAGGTGTCAATTCAGAACAGGTGTCAATGTTAATATGATTCTAGTATTTCTCCAATTAAACAACTAGATTTGCAACACTATGTTGACCATAAAATATGCCACAGAATGTCCTGGTAACTAATGTTATACCATCAGCTTTTATAATAAACTCAACATCAGCAATAAAGTCAGTATATATTTCAGGTTTATATTTGACAAATATTTTTTGGGAAAGCCCTCACAGGTCAGCATTACCGATGACTTACAAATTTTCTGTTATGTATTTAATTTCTATTACCGGATAAAGAGAGAATTCCACTTCTCATGGACGATGATTGTGCTAGCCGGGATTGCCACGGAACCATCCTCGACCAACTTCAGGTTGTGTTTGCCAAGGTACACTCTGTAAGTTCTGCTCTTGCTGCAGGACCACAAAAAATACAGCTGAGTCATGAAATTCGAATATCTCTGTGTTAAAACTTTTTGAACTCCACATATTATTTTAAAAATGTCCCCCCCCCCCCATTTCCACCCAATTGTCACCTTCCAATTCCCACCCACCAGCCGACTCTCCCCTATCATAGACCAGTCAACTATATACAGTTGCTGTATACAGTACTTTTGAAACTGCTGCTCATGCAGTGTCACAGAGCAGCAGCCCTCTTCTGCATACATGAGCCCACAGGTGCCTATAATAAACTAGTTTCACTGTGATTGACAGGGGAAAGAATGTAGACCATCCGTCTTAGAAATTTTGCTGCCATGGATGGCTGTGGCATTGTCGGGACTCAATCTTGCCATCTCCAATCAACAATAGAGTGAACAATTTTCTGTTGCACCACTCAGGAGTCTCTAACTCCACATATTTGCATCTTAGTGTTTCTTATTACCAGAATCTCAATGGAGAACTTTAACAGGGAGCAAGTCCAACATCGGGTTTAATTAGAGTATTGTGGTAAAGTGGTATTCTGTGAGGCCTGACGCTATGCTTACCTGATGCAGTGAGCAGCAGTCAGAACCCACTGGTCAGAGATCAGAGTTCCTCCACAGGTGTGGTACCAGTTACCACTGCTGGTGTACTGGAGAGAGATCTGTGGAAACAAAGAAGGGAGTATCATATATACAGTAGCATGAAAAATCCCTTCAAGATATAAAGTAGTATAGCCTGTATTATTAAAACTGTAGGCAATATAAATATGTGGTTCACCTGCCAGGGCCAGCTGTGGGGACGGACATCCTCACCACCCACAACCCTCTTTACAATGGGAGGGAAGGTGGGCAGACCACACCCATAAGCTGAGGAAGACAAACCCACATTGAAAATCACATTTTACAAAAGAGCACTGAAATATATTGTCTATTGTAGCAGCACAATATACAGTATAAGAGAAATTCTGAGGACATACAGGTCTGTGTACAGCTCAGAAGCAACAGAAGGATTCTTACCTCCAACAACCAGAACAGCTAGGACCACAAATTTCATCATGTTTGCGTCTTCCACTCTTTTCAGCTTCTACCTGGGGTTTATATATTTTGGGACAACATGGAAACTGGACTGCTGGGAAAGTTGTCTGGAAAATCAAATAAAAACACCTTAGCAGGGTTCACCTTGAGCTGACATATATCTAATCAGAAAATAGCTCCCAGCTAACATCTGTTAGACCTGCAGATTTTTCACATCTTTGGGTGTCCAAAGAATCCATTTCACTGATGCATTTAAATCATGTTTGTACATTAAGTAAAACAATGTACAGTGCCCTCCACTAATATTGGCACCCTTGGTAAATATGAGCAAAGAAGGCTGTGAAAAATTGCCTTTATTAATTACCCTTTTGATCTTTTGTTCAAAAAATTCACCAAAATACTCTGCTCTCATGTATATCAAACAATTGCAAACACAATACAGGTTTATAAAAATAAAAAAAAAACCTTTGGTAAATATAGGTGTGCATATGAGAAAAATATATTTAAAGTATATTCCCATTGATATTTTACATTTTTTTTTTTAGGTGACTAGGAACAGGAAATTGTTCAACCATGACTTCTTGTTCACAAGGGTATAAATATGAGGTAACACATAGGCCAAATTCCTTTAGTCATTCATAACAATGGGTAAGACCAAGGAATATAGCTGTGATGTGCAGCAAAAGGTTGTTGAGCTTCACAAAAGTGGCTATAAGAAAAAGTGGACCACAAAATCAAGGTCCTGCCATGGCCATCCCAGTCCCCTGACTTGAAACCCATAGAAAACCTGTGGGGTGAACTGAAGAGGAGAGTCCACCAGTGTGGAGCTCAAAATTTGAAGGATCTGGAGAGATTCTGTATTAAGGAATGGTCTCAGATCCCTTGCCATATATTCTCCAACCTCATCAGGCATCATAGAAGACTCAGAGCTGTTATCTTGGCAAAGGTAGATAGCACAAAGCATTGACTAAAAGGGTGCCAATAATTGTTGCACACCTATGTTTAACAAATATATATATATATATATATATATATATATATATATATATATATATATATATATATATATATATATATATATATATACTGGATAAACATGTGTTTTGTTTGCAATTGTTTGATATCCATGAGAGCAGAGTATTTTTTGAACAAAAGATCAGAAGGTTAAAAAATAAAGATAACTTTTCATAGCCTTCTTTGCTCATATTTACCAAAGGTGCCAATATTAGTTTAGGGCACTATATGTATGCTTGTATTTTTAATACATATACGCACACATATCTCTTTGATTACGAAGATGTTGTATTAAAAAGTGTTTCTTGGTATCAGCTGTGAAATTCACAGGATAAGTGTACGAATAAAGATAATGCATAGTATTTTAAGACAGTTATCTACGAAATTAAACAGTATTCATGGGCAGAAACAACAAGGTAGGTGGAGTTGAAATTCTTAGGATTGTGTAATTAAGTATATAAAGTGCAAACTTGCAGCAGCTACTGTACATTCACCATGAAGCTCTTGATCTTGGCTTTGTTCATTGTTAGCGGTAAGAGGAGCATTGCTTTCAAGCTAATAACATTCTTAATGTTCATTATTTCTAAAGCATTTAGGCTTTAAGTTATTTTAAATTATGTTTAAATATGTTAAATTATGTTTCAGTGTAAGCCTGATATTGAAAGAAAAATGAGTATATGTACAGTACCCTCCACTAATATTGGCACCCTTGGTAAATATGAGCAATGAAGGCTGTGAAAAAAATGTCTTTATTGTTTAACCTTTTGATCTTTTGTTAAAAAAAAGAAAATCATAAAAATACCCTGCTCTCATGGAGATCAACAATTGCAAACAAAACAGATTTATCAAAAATAAATATATATTTATTAAATATAGGTGCAATATAGGTGTGCAACAATTATTGGCACCCTTTTAGTCAATACTTTGTGCTACCTCCCTTTGCCAAGATAACAGCTCTGAGTCTTCTCCTATAATGCCTGATGAGGTCCAGATCCTTCAAAGGTCGAGGTCCACTCTCCTCTTCAGTTCACCCCACAGGTTTTCTATGAGTTTCAATTCAGGGGACTGGGATGACCATGGCAGGACCTTGATTTTGTGGTCAGTAAACCATTTTTGTGTTGATTTGGATATATGTTTTGGATCATTGTCCTGCTGGAAGATCCAACCACAGCCCATTTTAAGCTAAATGAAATGTTTCTACATTAAAAATAGTAGTCTCCGGTACAATTTGCGCAGTTTTATATGGCAATTAGCTGGTAAGTTTTATTGAGCATCTTGCAGAACCAGCCACAGTTCTTCTGGAGACTTTGACTTTCACACTTGCTTCTTATTTTTGCAGCAAAACCCAGCAGCCTTCATTGTGTTTTTTGTCTGAAAAGTGTCTCTTACTCTAATATGCTGCTTTCTTTAATGATATACAAACATTTTTCTGTAACATTTAATTTTGTGCTAGAAAACTAATGTTTGGGAATCTAAATTTTTTTTTTGTACTGACGTGATAATGTAGAAGTCATAAAATAAAAAATCTATAACAAAGTTTGTACTAAAAAAACATAGGGTGCCTAAAACTTTTGCACAGTAATATACTTCAAATATATTTTTCTCCTATGAATTCATAGGGGTGCCAATAATTTGCACACCTATATTTAACAAATATATATATATATGTTTACCAAGGGTGCCAATATTGGTGGAGGGCACTGTACATGTGTGTGAGCACTTGAGGCTAGGTGAATTAAGTCAGGAACACAAAACAACCGGGTGGTGTGATCTGTTACCACCCTGAAGTTGATTATTTTCCTTTAACAGCATATCCCGGAGTGTTTTATTCAACAGCAATTTGCCAACGATTCCATTTTTCAAAATAAATTAAAGAGGAGGTATTCAAACTGTGTGGCATGCAAGTTCTCCAAAAACTGGGAAGTAGGCCTCATGGGGAACGAATTTGAATGCTTCTGAATTATAGAATGACACAGCATACTTTTATTAATTAAAAAAAAAAGAAGTGTTATCTAGTTACAGTTAATGTTGTGGAACATCCATGAAACAAGTTAGTCTCTATTATCACTTAAATTATAGCTGCTATAAACAGTTTTCTCTCATCAGCCTCTCTTTTTTTTCTCTCTTAAAGTAATAAGAAAAAATCCCTGCAACACATTAGAGTGAATGCATTAATATAAACCTATACTTTGCCGTGCAGCCAACACTACAGTCAAAACTGCTGTTATAGAAAATTACCTCAGAAGATAGAAAACAGCTTCTGACCAATCATATTCAAGAATTCTACAGCACTGTGTTATGATATAAAGTATTACATGACAACATTTCTGACAATTATTAATTATTAAGAAGAAAATGTGAAAGCATTTCACTCTCTTTTTATGAGTATATACATCAGTGTGGGTGTATTACATATAAATCATGTGTGTGTGTGTGTGTGTGTGTGTGTGTGTGTGTGTGTGTGTGTGTGTGTGTGTGTGTGTGTGTGTGTGTGTATTTTAAACAGCCTATGGATGTGGGCAGCCCACCTTCCCACCCATTGTGAACAGGGTAGTTGGAGGTGATGATGTTAGAGCCAACAGCTGGCCCTGGCAGGTACTGTGCACATTTTCATCAATGTTTCATTACATTTTAGTGTGTATTGTATGTTTTTGAACTGATCGATTAGAAATATTTGTATATTTTTTTGTGTACTGACCTGGATGACCAGTAAATTTCTCATGTTTGTAAATTCCTTGTTTATTTTGCAGGTCTCTCTCCAGTACAAGAGCGGCGTAAGCTACTACCACACCTGTGGAGGAACCCTGATTGCCGACCAGTGGGTTCTTACTGCAGCTCACTGCATCGGGTAAGAGATCTCTTTTCATTACTTTTATTTCAATGGTGAACCAAGTTTTATAATAACAAACAGAGCTGATACAGTGTCGCAAAAAAATGCATGATATTAAGCAGATCTACTAAACCCTACTAAGCTTTATGTATGTGGTCCAGTAGCAGTCGAACCTACAGAGTGTATCTGGGCAAGCACAGCCTGAACACTGCCAATGAGAAGGGCTCCATTGCAATGGATGTTGAGAGGATCTTTGTCCATGAGCAGTGGGACTCCCAGAGAATCAGGTTAGTGTTTTAAATATAGTTTCAGTAAGCCCCAGAGTAACACTGCTGAGTAACACTGTTTAATACCAACAGCTCCTTCAGTATTCACATGTGACAATTTTGTTTGATATTTTGATATGTTATGCTAAGACATCTTTATCTTGTTTTCTTTTTTATGGTTGTTTGTGTCTCCTCATATTTCAGGAATGACATTGCCTTGATCAAGCTGCAGAGCCGTGTGCCGCTTTCTAACATTATCATGCCTGCCTGTTTGCCTGAAGATGGACTGGTGCTGCCCGGCAACACCCCCTGCTATGTCACTGGATGGGGCCGTCTTTGGAGTGAGTAGAACTATGCAACAACTATTCATCTCTACAGAATAATCCTTAGTTCTTTCAGGAGTCAACAATAAACCCAAAAATCATTACATGTTCTAATACAATATTAAGTTATTTGTTTGTCAGGCTCTGGTTCCCTGTCTTTTCCCAGCTGGAGGCCCCCTTGCAGATGTTTTGCAGCAGGCTCTGCTCCCCATAGTCAGCCATGCTACCTGCAGTAAGTCTGACTGGTGGAGCACTCTGGTCACTACGCAAATGGTGTGTGCTGGAGGAGATGGTCAGCTGGCCAGCTGCAATGTAAGTGCATTGTTTTCCCTTTCTGCTATGCTGCACTATACCTCTCGCATTCCTACACACGAACAAGGACGCACCGTGCTCTACACCACTTTGCCTTCAAGCCTCAGTCATGGCTTGACTTGACCCATCATCCATAAAGATATAATGAGGGCATGCATCAAAATGAAAAAACGCTTCTATAAGTCCCTCTGGATAAGGCCAAATTCTGCAAATGTAATGTAAAACAGTAATCCATTTAAACATATTGATTTGGCATACGCGTTAATGCTGTGAATACAACTGCCATGCTGACACTTACTATTCTCTGGTTCATCAGCTATATGCAGGACAATTCTACACCTTCAGATTTATTGGCATATGCTTTATTTCAAAGCAACTCAGATTTAAACCCAGAGGTGCTGAAAGAACTGACAGTGATAAACTTGCTGCATGAGCAAATTGCTACATAGAAACAAGTGTAAGATATCGTAGTTGTTGGAATAACAGAGAAAGTCTAAGGCAAATAACTTGTACCATACAGTAAAAAATGGTCTGTAAGTACTCTTCAGTGTCTCTGAGGGAACCCTTAAAAGTTATATGTAGAAACCTACAACAGAGTGTTTACATATTAGAAATGGTTCCAAACTAGAATCCTTTGAAATAGTTAAACCCTTAATTATACAACAACAACAACAACAACAACAAACATTTGAAGAAGCCTTTATCTAAGAGTGCAATGCCAAGGTATTACTGTAACCACAAGCAACACTGTATAGTAATTAGCTCCGCAGGTCACAGTACAGCAAATGGGAACACACCTACATATGCACACTCACACTTGCTTGTAATTATCTTGTACAGGGTGACTCTGGTGGCCCTCTGAACTGTCAGAGATCTGATGGTGCCTGGATAGTTTATGGTGTGGTAAGCTTTGGCTCCAGTATGGGCTGCAACTACTACAAGAAGCCTTCCGTTTTCACCCGTGTGTCCGCCTACATCCCCTGGATCAACAATGTGGGTGCACCAACATCTTACACATTTTGTACACAGTTAGATGTGTGTTTATATGTTCACTTAGGAACCCTGTGTAGTTTCTGCAGAGAGTATCTGATGCTTATCTCAGTGCTTAAGGTCAAACAGTAATCAATTCTTTTTTTCCTTTCTAGGTAATGACCACAAATTAAACTGATGTGCTTCACGGGCAAATAAAATATCTATATTCACATTGCTTGTCTTCTTTCTTCAGTTTTTCCACAATTGCTAATGACAGTTAGTACGTATCAAAAATCAACCAACACAATATGTACTTCCATGAAAGAGTTAGTGAGCCATTAGAAAAGAAATCTCAACTACATGTAATCAAAACACACTTTCTGTAGCTCAGCATTTTTATTTATTTATTTATTTTTATTTTTTATTTTTTGCCTGACTCTCAGATTGGTCCATAAAACGTAGTTTGTCACAGAATGTAAATGTCTTAAATTTTATGCTAACAAATCTTACAATATTGAACTGATTATCTGGTCTACTATCAAATACTGCAATAATTTGTCTGAGATTTTATTATATTTTAAGTCTTTTAGTAGACTAGAACGGTCTGATCTACACCAACAAAGTAAAAATCTGAAAAATAGTCCTTCTAGAATGATCTATTAAAATGTTTCTTTTAAACATTTTAAAATATTCTTTTATTTTATGACTTTTCTACAATTAAAATATTTTGACATATTGTGCAAATATTGCAAAAAAGATTAGCTTTAGAATAATAATTTCAAATAAATGAAATTGAAATAATCTGTTTTGTAATTCAAACACCGATCTAAATAGCTTAGTCTAACCATTAATGGATAAATTACCAATATACAGTATAGACGGACTACATGGTTAGGTCCAAAACTGCGCACTTCCATACTAAAAAGTATGCAAAAGTAGTTCTCATGCTGCAGTCCCATTCCAAGGTCCTTATTCTTCCGCACTAGATAGGGTGTCACTGTGTTGATCACTGTGTTGCATTAGGCTACGTCTAAAACAGCACTTTGGCATACTAAATAGTATTCCAGGGTAGTGGGCTACGCCTCCAGTGGCATACTTTTATGAGCATGCTCTGTAGTGCTAAATTGTGCGATTTGGACGTAGTCACGCTTTTGTGGGCGGGGTTTCCCTAACAGTGTTACCATGACGCCCGAATACACTTCGGCTCGCGACTTCACTTCGATTCCCCGAGGTTTTAGACTGTCGAGATATGTAAACAATGTTACTTTTCATCGAGGGAATTTCATTCAGATAAATGACACGAGAAATAGTAAATGCGGGTAAATTCCTTATGCGTGTAAATCAGCTTACTAATTAGCTACATAAATCCGTTTATTTGTGTTCTCTTGTTATTCTGAAGAATTCTTCTGAGCACCTTAAAATGAGGGGTTATCTTAAAACCTTAAACTGGATATTTAAACTCCAAACCAAGAGCACTACGGTGGGAAAACACAGGGATTCAGATCTCTGTCTCCAGGTAACATTAATTCACTTTTTTTTTTCTTTTCTTAACCCCCCCCAGCCCCCGATATTTCATATCTTTGAACTGAGAGCTGTTTTGTTTCTTTTCTTTGTATAACAATTAACAACTAGAAAATATATTTTTAAATAATGACATACGGTTAGCTTCAGAATTAATGACACCCTTAATGAGAATAGGCAAAATGGGCAGATAATAAGCATTGCAAACTATTTAAAAGGTTAGCACATTTGCCTCGCACCTCAGGGGTTGGGGGTTTTAATCCTGCCTCGGCCCTGTGTTCCAAATTGTTCATTGTGTGTGTGAGTGTATGTGAAGTCAATGTGTGTGCGATTGTGCCCTGCTATGGGTTGGCACCCCATCCAGGGTGTCCTCCACCTTATGCCCCGAGTTCCCTGGGAAAGGCTCCAGGCTCCCCTGCAACCCTGTGTATTATAAGTGGTATGAAAAAAAGGGAGGGATAGATTATCCTTATACTGCTATGTTTTTGGGAGGTGGGAGGAAATCAGAGAACTCACACAAAACCCACACAGACACAGATAGAACATGCACAGTAATCTCAGCTCTGGATCGAATCAGGGACCACGGAGCTGTGAGGCAGCAAAAGAAAATCAACTTTAAATACAAATATGTGCCAAAATCGGCACCAATAAATAATATTTAAAAATGAATGCGAACAAATTGCCATTATTGAAAAAAAGAAACAAATTGCTCTCATCAGGAATTCTCATAGATGGCAAGATAGTTAAGCGCAAAACCTGGTTGCCTCTGCCAGGGAGTTGAGATTTGGTTAGCACAAGATATGTAGCCTAAACATACATTACACATACATTATCATTTTGAAAGTTGTTAAGAAAATGATTCAAGTTTCATAAAAAAAAAACAAAAAAAAAAACAATGTTGTGCTAAAAACATCACCATATGTTCAACTTATCATTAATTGCAGGTGCTGCTCATTTTATATATTTGTTTTTTGTCATTTTTATGAATGGTGCTAATAATTATGGAGTTGGTTTTTACAAGTGGTAATAAAAAGGCATAGACATCATATTGTTATGACGTTGTTATGGCTAAAATTGGGTAAACTCAAAAGACTTAATTCTGAACCAAAATATGGCCAAATTTCTTGAAGGAAGGGGAATTGAATTGGTCCATATGGAGATGGGTGGGATCTCTGACTTTGTCCTATACGTTTACTCCTATAGAATGGCGGTGTGGATGAGCACCATGCTACTATTGAATGGAATGAAATGGAGCACTGCTATGTTCTTAACGACCTGAACTCTGCCCATGGCACTTATGTCAATGACTGTCGCATACACAACGCAGCAGTGCGTCTTACACCAGGGGATGAGATTCACTTTGGCTATGGAGGCTCAGCCTACAAGCTCTTAGTGGATCCTGCAGAACCAGTAAGACATGTTTAATTACACCATGAAGAATGTTTTGTGTAGAAATGTTCCCAATTATATTATTTCTTAATTTTCTGAATATTTACTGATTAATTCTGCTAATTCTAAATGTAAACTACTGTACCAGATATCACATAACATTTGAGATAGAGAATGCGATCATGTCAAGTCAGTAAGGTGTCTTGAAGTAAGTTAAAGACTGTATTTCCTGATTTCTACCATTTGCTGAAACTGTTCCATTTCTTATATTGCTAGCATTTGGTCATTATGGTGTTTCATTTCTTTTCCATATTCACCCAGCTCCCTGTTCTGCCTATCCAGTCTGCCACTTCTCCAGCTGGAGTAAGGAGTCGTGCTCTGTCCTCTTCTGTTACTCCTCATCCTCCTCGCAGGCCTCGACCTACAAGTGCAGGAGCTAAACGCAGTGGCTTGGGCACAGATGTTCAAGAGAACAGTGGCTCCTCTCATAGACCAGGTAGTGGTTCTGTTCTGCTTCATTAAAACTTTCCTTTTTGGCGACAGTGAAAGTTCTGTAAATCCATCATATATCTGGGATAATAAATGAAGGGAGTAATTTTACCAGTAATAAATGTTAGTACGGTTAATGTTCTTTATTGCCATAGGAAGCTGGGCCACCAGTATAGGAAGAGGACTCATTTTTAGAAATGCAGGCATGTTCCAGAGCTGTCAAAGCATGCAGGACTTATTACAGGACAAGGTGGGTATAACTCCAGTGTTTTTCACTATATGTCCGATCACTATGAGCAATGAGTTCAGCACATTTCCCTGTACTGAGAAAAGAATGGAAAACCTGTTTATTCAAGCCAAATGTTAGTGGACACCTGACAGTCACACCCATATGTCCTTTATGAACATCGACATTCCAGATTTAGTCCCCCTTTGCTGTTATAGGAAGGCTTTCCACTGGATTTTGGAAGATTACCTTGTAACAGTTACATTCGTGCCCGAACACTTCCTTAAACTTCCTATATTCCAGTGACTTACCTTCTGCTGTTAGGAGACCTTAAAGATTTGTAATTCCCAAAAAATATATGCCCAAGTCTCACCATTGCTTCAGTTGGTAATCTCACCTGGATCCTGCAGACTTATACCTTCTAAGAACTGCTGCTGCAATCATCAAGACTGTCCTATGCTTATCCCAGGGCTCCTATTGTCTTTATGCTTCTACAACTGCATTCTGTAATGATTTCCCCAGATAAGCCACCCAGAAGAGGATAGATTTCCCTTTTCAGGATAGGTTCCCTTGTGGGTCTGGTTCTTCTCAAGGTTTCTTCCACATGTTGTCTCAGGGAGTTTTCCTTTGCCATTGTCACCTCTGGCTTCTTCCATAGGAATCTAAATCTACATCTGAATTTCTATAAAGCCCTTGTTGTCCATAGGAAGAAAGGTGGGCACAGTGTAGGGAGGAACAGAGTGGTGTGCTGGCATCTCAGGGTGAAGCTCAAAGGAAGGAGTGTATGATCTCAGCTCTGAGAGAGGAGGTGTCAGCACTCCGGTTACAGCTCTCTCAGAGCAACCAGAATGACCCAGACATCAGACACAAGCTGCGCAACCTGACCAGAGACATCCAGGAGAAAAAAGAGGAGATCCAACAGCTAAAGGAGCAGGTGGAGCTTTGAGTGTTAATGTTGCTCTATGTGTTTTTCTCTCTTGTTGCCTTACTCTGTCTTTCTCTCTTTTGCTGTAAACATACAGAACAACACCTACTGGTTAAATACAGATTACATTTTTTTTTTGTTTCAACTAAAATTGTGACTGTAACATCTGTACTATGTGTAGATGCTGGAGATGCAGGCGAGATCTGGTGAGCTCAATGGCCAGGCTGTAGCAGAGAGAGATCAGAGGATCAGCAATCTCAAAAAACAGCTGGATAAGCTGAAGAGTGAAAACAGCAAGTCAGCAGGTAGAATTAATGAGTATACACATTTTTTCCTTCACTGTTACTTTGACCAAATATATGACACATAATGGGCTTACTTTAAACCTTCCCTCAGACAACATTGGAGTCATTTTTAGAACAATTCTTACAGTGAAGAACTTACAGTGCTGGGAAAATGTATTTCTTCTGTTTTTGTGTATCTCTCATACTAAATTGTTTCAGAAACAAAATCTAAAATAAATCTAAATCAACCTGAGTAAACACAAAATGCAGTTTTTAATTGATAATGTTATATTTAATGTTATCAAAAAATTATCCAATACCAACTGGGCCTGTGTGACAATGTATTTACCCCTGTAGTTACTAATTCCCCAAATCTATGAAACTGCATTCAAAATGGGGTTCAGCTGGACTAGACGCAACCAGGCCTGATTACTGCAAACCCTGTTCAATCAAATCAACACTTAAATAGAACTTTTTCAACAGCATGAAGTTGGTTAAAAGGTCTTACCCAGTAACGCGCTATGCCAAAATTTAAAGAAATTCCAGAAATGATGAGGAAGAAGGTGATTGAAATATATCAGTCTGGGTTAAAAGCTATTTCAAAGGCTCTGGGACTCCAAAGAACCACAGTGAGAGCCATAATCTCCAAATGGAAAAACTCGGCACAGTAGTGAACCTTCTCAGAAGTGACCGACTTTCCAAAATTCCTCCAAGAGCACAGCAATGACTCATCCAGGAAGTCACAAAAGACCCACGGACAACATCAAAGGACCTAGAGGCATCTCTTGCATCAATAAAGGATCCCTGTGTACGTGGAGTTTGCATGCTCTCCCTGTGCTTTGGGATTTTCCTTTGGCTACTCAGGTTTCCTCCCCCAGTCCAAAGACATGAATTGTAGGCTGACTGACATCTCTAAATTGTCCAATAGTGTGTGAATTTGTGTGTGAATGTGCTGTGCGATGGGCTGGCACCCCATCCAGAGTGTCCCCTGCCTTGTGCCCTGAGTTCCCTGGGATAGGCTCCAGGCTTCCCGCAACCCTGTGTAGGATAGGCGGTATGGAAAATGGATGGATGGATATATTTAGTCTCAAAATCTCTTTCATATCACCTCAGGTTATTTTAAGTAAGTCAAGTCAAGGTACAAGTAATTAAAGTTGATACAAGTAATTAAAATATAAGTCAGACTCAAGTCCAAGTCAAGAAATCGAGTGCTATTTCATTTTTCCAGCACTGATCAACAACACGCAGAAGGATCTGTTGGCTCAGGAGAAACAGGCATTAAAACTGGCTGCTGAAGTCGACAATCTCAGAAAAGATGCAAGACACAAGGATGCTCAGCTTAGTAACATGGCTAATAAGGTTCAACTTTGTTCTCTCCTTGCTTCTGTTATTTAGTTCCAAAAATATAATTGTTTTGAAATGTGGCTCTTTTTCTCATAGCTGTCAAAGTTGAAAGAGATTGAGAAGCATCAGGAGGAGTTTCTTGCCAGGGAAAAAGAGGTGGAATCCCTCAAAAAGGTGAACATTCTTGATCTTATGTGCCATTCAGACCATAATTGTACCATTTTGTTTTGAAAGTAATTGATCTGTATTTTCATGCAGACTGTGGAGCAGATGGAGATGACTCTGAGAGAGAAACAGAGAGAGATGAAGCAGCAGAATACAGAGAGAGACTTACTCAAACACAGACTGGATCAGAATACACAGGTTATTCGCATGTTCTTCCTGTGTCTGCATGGGTTACCTAATTGTTCCTCCCACCTGCCAAAACCATTCCAGAGTGTGTGTGTGTGTGTGTGTGTGTGTGTGTGTGTGTGTGTGTGTGTGTGTGTGTGTGTGTGTGTGTGTGTGTGTGTGTGTGTGTGTGTGTGGTGCCCTGCAATGGAGTAATTTCACATCCATGGTGTATTCCCACCTCACGCCCAGTGATCTGGAATAGGCTGTGGATACACCAGTATCTTGTCCAGGAAAAAGCTGTTACTGAAATGAGTGAATGGATGATATTTATAATTATAGAACACTATTCTTGTCATGGGGGGCATGGTGGCTTTAGCACATTTGCCTTGCACCTCCAGGGTTGGGGGTTCGATTCCCGCCTCCGCCCTGTGTGTGCAGAGTATGCATGTTCTCCCTGTGCTTCGGGGGTTTCCTCTGGGTACTCTGGTTCCCCTCTCCCCGTCCAAAGACATACGTTATAGGCTGATTGTCATCTTTAAATTTTCCGTGGTGTGTGAGTGTGTGTGCGATTGTGCCCTGCTATGGGTTAGCACCCTGTCCAGGGTGTTCCCCATGACCCCACGAGTCTCCTAGGATAGGCTTTAGGCTCCCTGCAGTTCTGTGATATACATAATATGCAGTACTTGTCTAGGCACAACTGATGGTTCTGTCAATGTACAGTATTTTGATAAATTTGATACAAAAGCACCCATATTAAATGAACACTTATTGCTTGTCTGTAGTATGCACACATTGTATTCTCTTCATATGGTCTTACTCCTGTGTTTGTATGTTGTGGTGTAGGAGCAAAGCTGTCTGCAGTCTGAGATGAGCAAACTGAAGCTGCAGCAGCAGCAAACACTCCAGAGAGAACAGAAAGCTCAATCAGAACTAAGACACACACAGACAAGGGTGAGGGGCCAATCATTTAATGAGAAATCATTGTAATCAATAAATGTAATGTGCATTTACTAGTAGCATATCATAACCTCTTAATCTCCTTTCAGCTTGAGAACATTTGCAGTCAAATCTCGAAACATGTACTCGTCACTTCAGAAACAGTATCAGAACAAGAGGTAATGTAAAAGTAATTCCAGTTACAGTCAGTCTGTTAATTAGTTCATCCATACATCTGTCTATATATCTTTGCATATAATCATGTGTTACCCAGTTACACATTTATCTCAGATTATTGTGAATGAATCTAGTCTTCTTTGTGTAGATACTGAATCGTTTGTCAAAGTTAAGGAAACAGAAGGAATTGATTAACTCCAGAGTGCAGGAATTAGAGCAAAAACTGCAAGAACTCAATGAGAACCAAAGGGTGGTGGAAGAAGACACTGGGAAACTCAAGGCCAGACTTGCTGAATTTCAGGTATTGTGAAATACACTATTGGAAAGATACAATAGCTAACTAATATTGTATTACATTGTTCTAAAAAATACTGAATTGATGAAATGGATATATTTCACTGTTTCCACTGTCCATAGAGTAATGTACAAAAGGTATATTTGGTGGATGCCATGCAGAGGCAGATATCTGCTCTCCAGGATGAGAATGTGTGTCCTGCAGTCAGCTGGGTTCAGACTCACACACTCTCTATACTGACCAGTCTACACACACTGCTACAGGACACAGCAGACACACTGCTGGCAATGGGGGTTGAGGTGTCAGAGAAGACTGGAGGTAAGAGATCATGAAAATGTGAGGCACAAACAAATAATACAGTTAGATATCTCAAGAAAGCATTAAAACAGTGTATATGTTTATTTGCTGCTGTAGGAGTCTCAGGTGCTGTAAAAAGTTTGTGCCAGCAGCACCAGGAGATCCAGTCACAACTCAGGAAGCTACAGGTCTGAATGTATACTTTTAGAGTGTAGATTAAGAAAGACTTTAATCATATAAAACATCAGAGCACATAAGAACACAAGTAATGTAGCATGCATGATAGGCAGAGAAGAAGAAGTTTGAAGAGAGGGAGGACCAAGCTGGTGACATGCACATCAAACAGGAGGCTATGGAACAGGCACAACAGAAACTTCAGGTGAAGCTACTGACACATAGTAACATCACATCATGATTAATTTTTTGTCAGTGGTCTGGAACACAGATAAGTTTATTATTTATATATTTCTGTAAAGCTGCTTTGTGACAATGTCCATTATTAAAAGTGCAATACAATCAAATCGAACTGAATTGAATTGAATTGAATATGCTCCCTAAATTGAATTGTGTAATCCTTTCTACAATTCCCTGGTTGTGTTTAATGGAAACACAGGCAAAAATGGAGGACACTGCGAAACTGCAGCTGGAGAAAATGAGCACTGATCTGGAGGCAGCCAGAAAAGCTGAAGTGAGTCAAACATTGTAACATTGTGCCCTGTGATAAGTGTACATAACTGTGTAAGTGATTGAACACCCAAATAAACACACATGCATCCATTGTAAATAAACATTCCAGTTTGTGGTCTGTTTAGCAACTGAAGTGTAAGTCAGATTATTTTTGCTGTTTTGATTTTTTTTTTTTTAAATAGAATTTTAATTATATTTTTGGTGGCACTTTATATTAATTAATTAACATTTCCTTAACTGACATTATTTAACACATTAGTTAACATAAACAAACCATGATCTTCAGTATTAATAAACCATAACATTAACAGAGCAACTAACTAACTTGTATTTAATATTGTTTATTGCACTAATTAACTAAATAACTCATATAACCAAAACACCTGCATAAGCAAATGTTTATACCATCATTTAGTAAAATTAAGCCCATAATGACTAACATGATCCAACACCTTAATTAATATGTTTGTGGTTGTCTGAAACTGTCAAAATTCAGAAGTGAGGCTGGAAAGCAACCTTCAGTATTTACTCCTGAAGATCAGAGTTCAGTAATTTATAAACATTTTAGAATATGCTATAATTTATTTTTTGTTAATTTATGTAGACTTATTTTTAGTCATGGATTAAATATTAGTCAGTACAGATGTATTTCATTAACATTAAAAAAAACAACAAAAAAAAACCCATCAATTAATACATGTTAAATCTGTTAGTACATTTATATTACATTACATTTAATAATGCTGAAGTTCATGGTTTTATAATGTTAAGTAATGCAGTAAATAATGTTAGTTAAGTGAAAAGTTTCATGTAAATCATTAACATTTTATGTTATACTGGAAATCATCTAACATCTGTAGAACATCTAACCTTCAGGCTGTTTTACATTCGGAGATGGAGATGCAGGAGGTGAGGTGGCGCACCAAACTGGAGGAAGCAGAGAAAAGAGAAATTGAACTGAAGGAGAAGGTTAGAGAAGTAGAGCTGCAAGAGGAGCAGTGGAGAAAGAAAGTGAAGGAGGAGGAGGTAAGAGAGGATGAGTGGAGGAGAAGAGTAGAGGAGGCCTTGCAGAGAGGAGCAGAGCAAGAGAGAGAGAGATCCAGAGTGGAGATTGAGGAGTATAGGGAGCAGGTACAGTCTTTCACTTTTGTTGCAGATTTGGAATACTGAAAAGCCTTTTGGTGTAATATATTCATGTTTATACATGTGTGGAAAGTTGATAAAACTAACTTAATGAATTGAAATGAAGGTGCGGCAACATGCTCACACCATCGTTGCCTTCGAGGAGCAAATGTGTTCAGCAGTGCACAAAGCGAGAGAGATGCAGGAAGAGAGAGACTCACTAACACAGCAGCTTACTGGTAAGAAGTGCCCAAGATAAACTGTGCACAGAGATTGAGCTCTTGCAACCTTCAAAATCCTGAAGCTTGTAGTAAGAAAAGTGTGCAAAAGATATCAATCACTTCATGGCCTATCTAAGGCTGTGACTACCATAGTCCCAATACACCAGGTCTGATTTATGAAAGACTTCATGACTGATAAGTTAGAGCAATTGTGTTGTGGAAACTGTGCAGGGTAGTAGGTTCACAGGACTGGAGCTAAGACCCCAAAGTTATATTGGGCCTAAGTATGCTGTTGCATTAATTGTTCTATCAACTTCATGGTTTAGGTCTTGTGTATAATACAATTTGTCTTAATTTAAATGTTCCATAGAGGCATTTAACAAGATGGAGGATGTCAAACCCAGTGTTTCATCAGAGCAACCAGAAGAGCAACAGCAACTGAAGCAGACAGTGACATCCCTCAGGTAAAACAGAAATTGAAATACAATAGAATATTTCAACCAGAAATTCACATCACAACGCCATTTTTAAAAATCTTGGTATTGGCATTTTTATGTGTGAAACTAGTACCAAAGGAATCTTGCTAAACCTAAAAATAATGCTACTTTAATTTAGATTACAGTAGCTGAAATTTGGTTTTCTTATATGGTATCACGCAACTCAAGAAAGTTGAAGTTACAGTCAGGTCCATAAGTATTTGGACAGTGGCACAATTTTTGTAATTTTGCCTCTGTACACCTGACCTCAACCCTTTTCACTTACTTATAATTATGTTAGTTTGTCCAATTACTTTTGAGCCTGCAAAGATGGAGGGACTCTGTAAAATATGGCTGTAATTCCTAAACAGTTAATGCAATATTTTTTGTTAAACAACTTGAATTAAGGCTGAAATTCTACACTTCAATCACATCTTGAGTGCTTCATTTCAGATCACTTGTGGTGGTGTACAGAGGCAAAATTATGAAAACTGTGTCAAATACTTATGGACCTGACTGCTCCACATTCATCTGTCATGCTCACAGCACTGTTTGATTACTACAACTTATTATTACTGTAAAATGCTGTGATACAGTTCTTTTAAAAAATAATCATGTATTAGAAGAAGGTGATAACATACAAGTATTATAACAGATTCATAATCAGATGCTGAATCTGTATCCTGTTATGGGTTTGTGGAAGGGCTGCCCATGCCTGTTTGTGAGGTGCTGAAAGCTCTGCAGTGTGTGAGAGCATGAACATGTGTGTAGGATCCAAGAGAACATCTGAGTGGCAAATCAGTACACAGAAGCTGGTGTTCATTTAAAAACTGGGCCTATATAATAACTACTTGTACATATTTTAGATTGAGCAGTGTTATAACTCTGAGTTAGCAGTATACCCTTTGTATGTTTTTGAATATGTTTCTTTATCTTCACATTGATGTCTCACCTGAATGTTACTAAGTCTAGAATCATTTTCATTCATTCATTCATCTTTAGTAACCGCTTTATCCTGGTCAGGGTCACTGTGAATCCGGAGCCGATCCCAGGAATGAAGCGTGCATGAAGCATGAATACACCCTGTATGGGACGCCAGTTCATTGGAGGGAACCATGCAAACACACATTCACACACTCATTCACACCTATGGGCAATTTTGCATAGCCAATGAGAGGTAGGAGGAAAGCATATAACCCATAGGAAACAGACATGGGCATGGGAAAAGCATGCACAGACATTAACCTAAGCTCAGGTTCAAACCTGGAGCTGTGAGGTGGCAACGCTGACTATTGAAATTAGAAATTAGTCGTCATTTTTTCTCCCTGCATGACTCTCTCTTTCAGGGCATCACTTGGAGTGTCCCAACAGGAAGTGGTCAGGCAGGGTGAGGTCATTGCATCTCTCAGTCATGACCTGGCCCACGCCCATGCTCGTCTCTCTGACCTCACAGGTACCTTACTCTAATGCATAACTTTCTGTTAGATAAAGCAGTAAATGAATACAGCTGAGCACAAATAAAAAGCATAGGATCGTATATATGACAGTCATGGCAAATGGTTGCTAGAATAAAGCTTGTTATCTTTTTTTTTAAAAATTTAATTGATTATAAAAAAATCAATTCAATCAGACAACAGATTCTTAATTAATTATATCAGAAACACCACTTTTCACTTATGTAAGACAAATAGAAAATCATTGTTTCAGTCAGTACTGCTTTTATTAATGTATAGAACAATTATTGTGTATAGGAGAACTGAGTGAACAGCAGAAAATGGAGCTGGAGACACACAAAGCCTTAGTTGTGGACCAGAGAATGCAACTGAGCATGCTCACACAGAAGTTAACAGTGACCACTGAGCTTCTTGAACAGAAAGAAGAGGAACTGAAGACATTGAGAGAGAAATTGGTGTATGATGTAGACAAAATCTCCACACAGCTACACATATACATTGTTAATTACATTCATCATATCTAATCATCTCTATTGTTATAAAGTACATATGTGACTAATGCTCTGTTTTCATCCCTGCTATTAGACAAATGGAGGCAGATTTAAAGAGAAAGAGGACAGAGCATGCAGGCTTTCTTCCTCTAACAAGCCCACACACTAAGGTGAGACAGCAATATACATGCAGAGCAATTTATCCCACAATTTATTGCTGTGGAAACATTTATTTTGAGCCTCATCTTGGAAGTGAGCTTAATTTAAATCTATAAACCATGACTCTTATCAGGCAGTGACCGTGTTGTAACCCTAACATTAAAGATGTCATTGGTGTGTGAGTGTGTGTGAGAGAGACATGAGTGTAAGTGTATGTATGAGTGTAAAGTGCTTTGTAGAACTGCTAAGGTTAAAAGGGCACTATATAAGTGCAGACCATTTACCATTTTACCATTTAGTAAAGCTTTATTCAATGATTCACAGTCACCAAACTTTACTACAAGAAGACATTCTACAGGTATTACAGTTTCTAATTTCTTTCTTTGTTTTTCAGGATGTGGCCATTATGGTTAGTCCCAGCCATGTGCCTAATCAGGTGTCCAAGCGCAAAGGTTGTCGTCAAGAAGAAATGATAAATCTGGGCAAAGAAACCCTCAATGCGATGAAAGAAAGGATCAGTGCTGTAGAGCAGAAATGGCCCTGCAGTGAGTTGCACTAGACCTTGTTGTTGTATAGCTAGCTACACAGACTTGTGGGGTACATTGGCATGAAGTCACTGCTGAAGTCACCTGTACTGTTGTTTGTTTCTAGAGGTGTTGGCCCAGCAGAGGGAGCCAATGAGACAGGAACAAAAGAAACTGGTTCAAATAAAAGGTCAAAGGCTTAAGAGATCTGCAGCACAAAGAGACTCCTTCAGTTCTGTGGTATGACTGTAACTTTACATTTCTATTAATAAAAAATCCTCCTTTGGTGTGAGCCATTGCATGTGTCTTTTCAGATGTGCACATACAAATATTAGGTTCTCTTTCTGTGTGTGTGTGTGTGTGTGTGTGTGTGTGTGTGTGTGTGTGTGTGCGTGTGTGTGTTGTCTGGGTTACATGCTGTAGGAGATTTATGAGTGTTGGTTTGCTTCATGCAGAGTGGCTTTGCCTTCCCTGAGGCTCTGAGTGAAGCAGCACTGGAACGCACAGCAAGACTGGACTTGTCTGATGCTTTGGAGCTAAGTGAGAGGACGGTGAGTGAGTGAGTGAGAGAGAGAGAGAGAGAGAGAGAAGAGAGAGAGAGAGAGTGAGTGAGTGAGTGAGTGAGAGAGAGTGCATGCACATGTCTGCTTGTATGCCTGTTATGAAGAAAGGTCACTTATAATATACAGTGACCTTTTCTATAATCTTCTCACTCTGTTTATGACCTATCTGCATTTCCACTTGTCTATTTGTATTTCTTTTCTCATCAGTGCTATAGGAAATAGTTTTTGAAGAAGCACCCTTTGACATAGCAATTTTACCCCCCACGCAGTGGTTTCACTGCTTGGGGTTAGACTAACCAATGTGCAGCTGTGGTGATTTCTTCTATATGGTTAGAATAAAAATGAGTGGCATACAGCCACTCTGAATATTTCAAGAGCTGTCAGAGTTTAACAATACACCCATTTCTTACTGAAAACCTTTTATCATTATGACTGAGCATTTTAATCACCTCACCTAACATTGTCACAATTCAACACATGCAGTTCTCTAATACATGCAATGATCATTTTTACCAAGCTTACACAATTTTCATTTTACCCTAGATGTAATCAGTCTGCTAAGACATGTTTGGGGTCTGTGTAAAAAATGTGGGACGCAAATTATCCTTCACAGTTGTCCAGTTGTGATTAGATGGATCTTAATACCAAGTCTAAACAAGTTCTTCCATTGTAATATTGGGAAGAGGCCAATATTCATTATCCTAATACATGCGTGTTCCAAAATGTGATAAATGTACATCTACCTTACACTACCTAACACACCCTTGAAGCTAATTACCCTTGTTTGTTGTATGTCCCTATTTAGTATGTAGATCTGGCACGTGCATTGTGTGAAGCTCTGGAGCTGAGTGAGGGACAGCTTTCAGGATGTGTCCCACTGAAGCATCTGCCGCCGGGGGAGAGAGAGCACATGGCCTCGCTCAGACAGGAAGACCTGGAGCTGTTACGAAGCCAACTCGCCCTGCAGCACAGCCAGAGCCAAAACAAAGATCTGCTACTGCAAGAGAGCCAGAGGGAAATACAGACACTCAGGTGCTCAAAAAGTTTAGATTCATACTTCAGTTTAGATTCAAATATGCACAGAGACCCAAGGATCTACCCAAAAGAAACAAACTGAACAATTCAGCATGAGTGTAGTAATAATGTATGCAAACATGTGCTTATTCAACCTCTCTCCTTCTCTCTCCTCTAGGGACAGCCAGTCTGTTGGGCAGCAGCTGCAGACTGAGCTGGATAATGTGCATTCAGAGCTGGCTACACTGAAACTGGAGAGCAGTACACTACGTCAGACCCTCGAGGACACGCAGACCCAGCTCCAGCACTGCACTAACCACAGGAAGAGCACGGTAGCTTACACACACACACACACACACACACACACACACACACACACACACACACACACACACACACACATACAAGATAGTAAAGACTAAGAGAATACAAAAATACACTAAATAAAAGCAGACAGATGCTAAAGGCAGTTTGAGAGATGAACAAACTAAACACAGACAGAAAGACAGTAAAGACAGAGAGACAGGCAGTAAAATAACAGACAGTAAAGACAGACAGGAAGGCAGTGAAGACAGACAGTCAGAGAGACAGACAGATAGAGAGATATATTGATAGATAGAAAAGTGATCATGGTTGCATGAAGAACTAGCCAGAGGTAAAAGGTTTGGATTAATGTGCACAGAGCCACGAGCATGGTACCTGGTCTCCAGACACACACACTGCATTATTCAGTCCACCAGGTTCCGCTGAGGATCTCTATTTCCCAAGCCCTGCTGAGATGAAGAAGGCCTTGAGGAACAGGAAGTGTACTCTGGCTCTGTGCCTGATATATTTTAACAATGCGTTGCTCACAAGAGCACGGTTTTAGGAAAGCCAGGAAAAAATCGCTTTGAGTAACTCATGAATGGTGGTTCTTAAATTTTTTTCATTGTGTTGGTCCTCATGAAAAACATAAATACTCTGAAATCAGCAGCTAATGATTCAACTCAGTGTTTATATAATACCATTTACCTTTAAACTGTAGTGTAAATTCACACTACCTTGTAAGAGTAATTTAGTGTCAGTATGTTCACTATAGGCTTTTGTGGAAAGAGAAAATAAAAGAGAAAATAGGGAGAGATGTAAAAGGACACAGGTGTTTTACTGGGATGAATTTCCCTCTAGAAGGAACTGTAAAAAATAAAATAAAATAAAAATAAAAAAGCGATGTCATGCATTAAAAAACGACACTGAAGCTGTCCAAACAGCAACATTTCAGTGTTGCAGTAAAAAGACACTGACAATGACTTCATTTTACATTCAGGAAATTACAGCATGCTTTTGTGATACTTTGATGCACGCCATGCATATATCTATTTTTAAAAAATAATATTGTCCATGTATAAGAGAGGGGAGTTGTGGAAAAAATAAAATGATCAAAAAATAACATGATGATGAGTTGCAGTTTATCAGGTGCAGCTACCATACATGTGCACTTTTTAGGTATACAATTACTGACTATAGACTATATTGCTATCAGAAACCAATACTGATGAAAGGCGAGAAAATGACTAGCACAAATTGTGCATTGAAAAAAGATGAGCTGTGGTCTCTACCTCTATAGCTAGGTGATCTGGATGGTAGGATTGTCTGATACAGTGGCCTGTATCAAGCTGGTGTCTGGCTATGCATCTCGTTTGCAGCAGGTCATAACAGCAAAAGGATGCTCTACTAAGTACTAAAGACGCTTTCCATGAAGGAGTTGAATAATTTTGAGACTGGAGAAGTCATTATAAGTTGCATTTTCAGTTGAATTTGGGGAAACCACTTGAAGCATTCGTTGTGTTGAACTATTTCAACTGATTTTGTTTGATTTGTTCACTGCAAACAGCTGAAAGTCTGTAAATTTTGACAATAAACCTGATTTACAATGGGGGTTGAATAATCTTGATTGCAACTGTATATGCATGGCGTGTATCACAAAAGTTATTGTAGTACATTTTTAAACTAAACCTCTAGTTTGTATACATAATGCATCTAATATGCACTTTTGGATATTAAGCCTAGTACTTAGAGGATTAAGTCAAACAATATTGTGTATATGTTTAAAGTGAATGATGATTTAAGCGTTCAGTTTCTACAGCGATAAACTGGAAGTAATAGCTTCTCTCATGTGTTACATCCATTAATCTTATAGCTCCAGTGAAAAACTAAAATCATGAACTTCGGACAGCAAACATGTTGTGGCTGATTGATGAAATTATGTCATTTTTTGGCAAAAGGTTCTTGTATGTTTAGTTCAACTATTCATTCTTTTCTCACTCCACCATTTTATAATGGTGCTTCTTTTCCAGGCTCTGAATATGGACAAAATGGAAGGGAAGAGTAGAAGAATTGGTCATCATAACTGTATACCAGACAATAACTTTGGCAAGGTAAGATCACTGGGGCTCTCTGCATCATTTCCCTACAGAGCTAAGTATATGTAACATAAAAGATCTCCCGCTTTTCTAAATCTGTTCCTTAAGTCTCTTTCCCACTTCCTCTTACATTAATCACTTTTATTCTCTGCAACTGGCAGATGTTGTTGAGATCCGCCCAACATCTGTGCTCAAAAATGATATACTGTATTTTGTTTATACTGTAAAGTGTAACACTTAAATATACTGAGAAATAACAACGACTGCTTCATTTCCTCCTCATTATGTTGTATGTGTCTACTGCTGTCGGTCTACCACATCTTCTTTTGAACTACAACACACACACACACACCAATATAAAAATACATCAGGGTGCATTTAGAGTCTGAGCTTATGGTAATGCGATCATCATCACCTCGCCAACAAAAACTAAGATCATAAATCTCTCCGCTTTTCATAAATAATTCACCCATCTTATATCCAGAGCTGTCTGATACTCTGAGCTGTCCTTGTAGCTGGGAGTATGAAGTGTTTTGTGTGTGTGTGTGTTTGTGTGTGTGTGTGTGTGTGTGTTTGTGTGTGTGTGTGTGTGTGTGTGTGTGTGCGTGCATGATAAATCTAATGTACACCCTCCCCTCTATGCAGTGTGCTTCAGGCTGTGCTGATTCAAGTTTTATTGTGTACCTCTGCTGTTTAATTAATAGCTTTTCTAACTGCCCCCACTAATTTGTGTTTCACTAATATAATTTTTATGGCTCTATTTTCCCATGCTTATAAACTCACTGACATTTTCCCATACCTTAATGTTTTATATGCTTGGTCATGCTGTTCAATATAAAACTTTTGTGTGTGAGTGTGTGTGACATGTACAGTATATGTGTGTTTGTGCATGGATGGGGATGTTTGTACAGGTAGCAGTCATGAAGAGGTCAAGGAAGCAGGAGAGGAGGCAGAGGGCAGAGGGTGAGAAGGACGTCCTGAGGAACGAACACAAAGAACAGGAGAGCTGCAAAATGGCCGCTCAGATAGCTAGTGTGGCACAGCAACAACAGAACGCTACGCTCACCGAGGCACACTGAGGCCCGCTGACACAGACATTAGTTCAGGTTCAGTCCTCAAAGTGAACGACTTGTTATATAACAAATGCACTTGAATCCATATGAAGTAAATTATGTTTCCCAAAAGAAATGGCCGTATTTCTCACAGTAGCCAACAACATCATAAATACATGATTGGTGGGTTATAGTAAAATAATGAGTGACACGGTGGTATGATGCGGCCTAATGCGAAGTTGATTATTTTCCATATAACAGTGCATTCTTCTTATACCAAAGCAATTTGTCAACACTAACAATTTTTATTTAAAAGAAGAATGACATGTACTTTTTATCTGTTTATAGTAATGTTGTGAAACATCTACAAAACAAGATAGTTTCTGTAATCACTAATAACCAGTTGTTCCCTCATCAGCCTGTCTTTTTTCTCTTTCTTGAAGTTAACACAAAAAATGCAACTTGCCATGTTACTGAAACAGGAACAGCTTTAAGGAACAGCTTTACATTTGACAAAGTGCTTACACTTCTTCCATAAATGGTAAATAGAAATGTCTCGCAGAAAACTTTACCCTATCACCAACTTTCTACTATCACCAAACTAATGTTTATGTGGACCATCCATCATATAACTTCAGTGTGTAAGCTGTTATTATAGAAAAAATAACCTATTAGAATGAGCTCAGTAATATAAACCTGAACTACCGCCAGAGCTATGCTTTTATAGCAAATTAATCAATACTTTCTGACCAATGAGAACTCAGAACTCAGAATTCAACACTGTGGTATAAGAACTTATAATGCATTGCAAAGTGAAGTTGCTATGCTGATCTGTAAAGAGTTAACACTTATTAACACAGACACAGACATTAGAGGCTCTCTTTGTAAACATAACTGCACAGTTTCCCTCAAACTGACAAAACTGTAGCACTTGAAGACAGAGACCAGAGTAAAAATGATGTAACACTACTTGTCAGCACCAGGCTGTTAGTCCTCATCAGTGTCTCACACACACTATGCAAAATCCAATTGTGGTAGCATTTGATCTGAAATACAAAGCACACCAGTGTGTCATAGGAAAATATATATTGTTTTAACTTTCCATATTTTCTATGTTCAACTTTGTTGCTAATTGTTAAAGGTGAATAAATGAAAAAAACAACAACATTTGACTGGTGGTTTCTACAGTATTATGGTTTATATGAATAATACATTGACAATATAATGTATGCCATAAGTTATTGTATATATTTGTAAATATGCATTATGGGAGGCACGGTGGCTTAGTGGTTAGCATGTTTGCATCGCACCTCTGGGGTTGTGGGCTTTGTTCTCTCTGTGCTTCCCTGTAGTGTGTGAATGCGTCTGCAATTGTGCCCTGTGATGGGTTGGCACCTTGTCCAGGGCATCCCCTGCCTTGTGCCCCAAGTTTCGTGGAATAGGCTCCAGGCTCCCAGCGACCCAGTGTGGGATAAGCAGTACAGAGAATGGATGGATGATAATGCATTATCTTAATTTAATCTGACATATTGACCTACAGCAGTGCATGAGATACATGGCATAACATTTATTTACCAGGGAAAAGCTGGAATTTCACAATAAAGCACAAAATGCGGCATGTGCATTATTGGACATATACTACAATAAATTTAAGCACCTATATTCAGCATTGGGCAATATTCTTAGGGACATTTGCAAAGGCTTGAAGAAGATTTTAAAATAAGAAAATGTATAATATCTAAGCATCTAAAATATATGACAAGTATATTTAATGATTATGTGGGTGACTTTTGCACAGGAATGTATACCAAGCACACTGGGAAAACATTTGTTAAATGTATTACGTTGTTTTTTGCTGTATATAAGAACATACTTCTGTTGTTTAAGAGCACGTGTATAGGCTATATTTTCTGCAGTCAAAAAGTGTGGTGGGTGTACAGATGACTCTGTACTGAAATCATAGTATTTCTAATACATCATCACAAAAGGCCACACTATCATTATGACTCATTGCTCTGGAATCCTAAAGTGTCCTTGCCAAGGGTGCAGGATTTCCAAAAGAAATGTCAACTGGCTGAATCTTAAAAATAAAATGCCTTAAAATACCCTTTTAGGTCTTAAAATGTCTTTAACAAGCCCTTTTTTGATCGACAAATTAAACTTTGTACTACTATTACATTCAGATATAATTTGAATGGACAACCTTCAGAGGTGGGAAGTAACAAAGTACAAGGATTTAAGTCTGGATATTAAATGTCTGTTCTTTACTTGAGCTTTTCTTTCAACTAATGTGTTTGAATTTTACTTACCACAGTCTACTCACTACATTTCCCAAAACTACACTGTGTAATTATATACTGTACATGTAAAATCATTAGGTGACTTTTTAGCGTCAGACAGCTTCAAGGAGTTGATCTAAATTCCTAACAAATCCAAACTTTAACACTTGTGGCGGCAAGAATGAGACTTAACAGAGACGTTGTCGTGCTAGCTAACATTTGAGAGAGCAGCAGTAAATCTGTTAGTTAAACTTAGCTAATGTTTAACACATTCCTTGGTTCTTTGGTGAACGGGCCACTAATTTACCATCAGTAACTAAAATCTGCGTCTGATTTTCATTTGTGAATGTTTCTTGTACTTTTACTTTAATATTTTGGGTAAATGTAAGAGTTTATACCTTCCTACTTTTTCCTTTCTGAAACTTTACCAGATTATTTATTTAGTTGAGTAATTACACTTGAGTAATGCGCTTGGGTGCTTTTACCACCTCTGACAACTTTACATATGAAACACTTCCAACTTTATCTTAATATCTCCAGACTAATAACAAGAGATTATACTTCTTTATACTTATTTATAAGTATTTTCTTTGTCTTTTTACTGTAACTGTAAAACTAATCTGTTCAGTACTCCCAGGCTGATTGCTGTTTCCAAATTGTGTGTAGGGTGTAAATGTGTGTGCGATTATGCCTTGCGATGGGTTGGCAACCCATCCAGTGTGTCCCCTGCCTTGTGCCCCGAGTTCCCTGGGATAGGCTCCAGGCTCGCCTGCAACACTGTGTAGAATAAGCGGTATGGAAAATGGATGGATAGATGTTATAGCATACTGAAAGAAGTGGAATTACACCTGTACCATAAATATGTTTTGGTCACATCCTATAATTCATAACGTACAAAACAACACTGACTACCACGGAGGCTGTTACATACATGATTGCTTTGTATACATAGAGCTGCAAAGCAAATGTGTTCAGTTTTTTGGTTATTTCCTGTGTCTCTTTCCCATGACATGATGGATGTAATGGTGTCAGCGTATTTTCGCCACTCATTGACCCAGATTTGTCTTACAGGGGAAGAGAAACAGATGGTGATGTTATGATTCTGTTTACTTCAAGTCAGTGGCCTGGTCAGTGTATTATAGTAGCATGGTCTTCTTTGCCTTTCTTTTAGCACATCCTAGACGAAACAAATAAAAAGTCAATCAAACTGAACATGAACAGCCATTTCATGATGATCTTCACCATCTACAGTATGTTAACTAAATACTACTTATTTTTCAGAGATGGATTCATTCCTGGCTGATTATTGTAAATTATTCTGATAATGTATCTAGTGCTTATTCATGCTTTGAGTACTACATGTGCACTTTGTGCATACTTCTGTTTCCAAAACAAAAGGTTGATGAGAATGGATTGATTCAGTAGGGATCATTATTTATAGTCACTCGGCTCTCTTTTTATTGGAGGCAGAAGTGAGATGATGAGTGACATACAGACCCCCTCCTCAGTGTGGAGGAATCCTACGTTTCATTCTGTCTTTCTCCTTATATGGAGAGAATGCAGGTAGCTGGGGATTTCAGTGTCTATATGGCTCCTCCTCTCTTGTGGAGGGGTGTGTGTGTGTGTGTGTGTGTGTGTGTGTGTGTGTGCTAGACAGCGCAAGAGCTCTACTCAGCTTCCCATGAGTCACAAATCAGCCCACTGCCTCAGCTGACTCATTCAGTCTTTTTATCCTCCATGCGTACGTGCACACAGACAAACACACACACACACACACACACTAGTATTACGGACCCACACACTCATGCACCTGCTTGAAGAGCACCATCTTTACAGTTATGAATGAGTCACAGAATCATGTGGATTCAAAGCACTAGTCTAATGTGTAATAATACATAGTAAAATTGTGTGTGTGTGTGTGTGCGTGTGTGTGTGTGTGTGTGTATGTTACTCATGTCAGTAACATGATTGGGTATAAAAAGAGTATATTAGAGAGGCAGAGTCCCTCAGAAGTAAAGATGGGCAGAGGTTCACCAATCTGCAAAAAACTGCATCTACAATTTGTGGAACAATTTCAGAATAACGTTCCTCAACATAAAATTGTGAAGACTATGAGTATCTCATCATCTACAGTACATAACCTGGAGAAATCTCTGAGTGCAAGGGACAAGGGTGAAAATCAATTGCATGCCCGTTATCTTCGGGCCCTCAGGCAGCACTGCATTAAAAACAGGCATGATTCTGTAATGGAAATCACTGCATGGGCTCAGAAACACCTCCAGAACTCATTGTCTATGAACACAGTTCGCCGTGCCATCCACAAATGCTGGTTAAAGCTCTATCATGCAAAGAAGAAGCCATATGTGAACATGATCCAGAAACGCCGCCGTCTTCTCTGGGCCATAGCTCATTTAAAATGGACTGAGGCAAAGTGGCAAACTGTTCTGTGGTCAGACGAATTGAAATTTGAAATTCTTTTTGGAAACCATGGACACAGCGTTCTCTGGACTAAAGCGGACTACAGAGGAGAGGGACCATCCGGCTTTTTATCAGTGCTCAGTTCCATCCAGATTCCATCCCATCTTTACTTCTGAGAGACTCTGCCTCTCTAAGATACTCTTTTTATACCCAGTCATGTTACTGACCTGTTGCCAATTAACCTAATTACTTGCAAAATGTTGCTCCAGCTGTTTCTTTTTGGTAACACTTACTTTTCCAGCCTTTTGTTGCCCCGTCCCAACTTTTTTGAGACACGACGCTGCCATCAAATTCAAAATGACCTTATTTTTTCCTTAAAATGGTACATTTCCTCAGTTTAGACATTTTATATGTTTTCTATGTTCTATTGTGAATAACATATGGGTTTATGAGATTTGCAAATCGTTGCATTCTGTTTTTATTTACATTTACACAGCGTCCCAACTTTTTTCGAATTGGGGTTGTACATAGGACAATAAATACTCAGGGCAATAAATATGCAACACAATAAATACACAGGACAATAAACAGTAAGGACAATAAATACACAAAAAAATAAATGCACATCTAGGAACATACCATCAAATCATTATTTCTTCACACAGTCATGCTTGTTCAAGTGTCATGTGCAAGAAAAGGGATCACATCACTCTGGTTTTAGCCTTTCTGCATTGGCTCCCTGTTCAGTAAAGAATTCAATTTAGGGTCCTTTTCTTTATTTTTAAAGCTCTTAATGGGCTAGTCCCCTCCTACATTGTGGGCCTGCTTTCTCAATACTCAGCTTCTACAGTAGGTCTCTGGGGTTTTCTGATCAATCACTCCTGGCTGTTCCACAGGCTAAAGGGTGACTTTGCCTTTTTGGTCACTGCACCAAGACTGTGGAACTGCCTACTCCTATATATTAGGAGCTCCTCTTCAGTTACTAGTCTTGGGCTCAAGACCACCTTAGGCGAAACCGAGTCAAGACCAAGACCATAAGCAGTAGAGTCAGAATCAAGACCGAGTATAATGGTTGGTAAGACCAAGACGAGACCAACACCACACATGGCCAAGTACATGTCAAGACTGAGACCAGACGCTCAGATGTATTAATTTGCTGGTTGTAGTATCTTCCTAACCTGACAGGAAATTTCTGTTGAATTGACTGAAATAACCCATCTACTTTGGTATTATCATTTTGTAGAAATAAGTACAAAGGACATACATAGGACATGTATGGCATAGCCCATTCTTCTAGCAAGCGCTGCAGTGTTATCCTATTTTATATCATTGCAACATAAAGCACACATAGAGTGGTGGTTAAGGAGTGTGTGAAGAAACTCCACATGCAAATATAGACATTTACAATTTAGTACTGTACTGTACTGGGAACATTAGAAAGTACTTGTTCAGGGAAATGATGTTATGGTCTATTATATTCAGCATTTTTCTTTATTTATTGTGCCCTGTTTGTATTTTTAGTCTCAATTGTATTCTTATATATGTACAGCAGCTGTTGTTGTTTTAAATGTGCTTTATAAATGAAAACTTACTTATTTACCTTCTGCATCCTGTAAGATTACAGACCACGCCCCTTACCTGGTACTCCCACTATTACATGTTACGCCCACAACAAAATGCTAAACATCCGTCAGGATTACAAACCACACCCCTTACAAAGCACGACCACAATTGGGCAATTGACACTGAAATTCGCGCGCCTATGTTATGTAGTGTGATTTGCTAGTAGGCGTTCCTTGCAGTAGGCGTGGTTTGTAGGCATGCAGGACGGAGACAGACCCTTCTTCTGCATTCTTGTGTGTGGCCGCTTTAAGAGGCGTGGCGTAACGTTACGTCACGGGGATCTTCGTAGTTATTCTACGGCTGTTCACGCGAGTTCTACACAGGCGCGCGCTGTCTGTTTGAATTGTGAGGGACACCGAATGAACCGTTGTCCGGCGTCATTAAGCTCGTGCGTTACATTTTATGATAGACTACATACACGCACATACTCAGGGTTTTACTCACTGAAGACAGTCGCGTACGAACTGCGGACGTTGTAGACTGAAGTGCTTTATAACCCATGTGGTTTGTCTAGTGGGCAGCGAGCTTGTGATAACCAGTTAAAGAGAGGAAAATGGCCTCGGACGAGCTGTCAGCGAAGCTTAACCGGCGGATGAAGATAGAGGAGGGCGCGGAGGAGCCGCACGCCGTGGACGGGGCTCATGAAAACGGGGCGCACGAGAAAGCGACCACAGCCAGCGCCGACTCAGAGCTGGGAGCCAAACTGCAGCGGCGAGGCGAGCTGAACGAGGGAATGGGCGAGCACCAGCAGCCCAGCATGAAGGTGTTCAACCCGTACACCGAGTTCAAGGAGTTCTCCAGGAAGCAGATTAAGGACATGGAGAAAATGTTTAAACTGTAAGTACGCACGCACAGAGGTGTCATGAACACTCAGTCACACGCAAAATATCTCATATGTCCTGACATTGCTTTCTGAGCACCCTCTACATATGGTGTGGAATCCTTTATTTCATAGGCTGTTGCTTGTGTAGTGCCCTCGTGGAGCTTATAATATTGGTTCTGCAATCCACGCCATAACAGTAGAGTCTTCAAACAACCAGTGTCCTATCCCTGTGTAATTAGTGTTTCGTAACACTATGGACTCGGTAAGGTTGCAAAAAAACTGAGTATTTTTAAGATTAGCACTCAGTTGCTCTTGCTGTTGAACTAGTTTATGATCATCACATAAACCTAGCATTTGTGTAGTGATATTTAAAGGCACACAAGTGTGTCACACCATAGGTGTGTCTCATAATTCCAAGATCTTGGACAGCCCCACCCAGACTGCTTTCTCTTGTGCTGCTTGAGACACACACACACACACACACACACACACACACACACACATACAGAGTCAAATAAACTGCTTAATGCCTACAAAGTGAGATCATTTCTTTGATGCAGATTCACTGTTTTGGAAAAAATGCATAACACCGTGTACATTTTTTTTCTAGTGTAACTTACAAAATGTTGTATAGATGGTTCCCAGAGGAAGTGTGACAAAAAAATAGAATAACATAAAATATAAATGCTGCACCCCCCTCCTGTCCTGCATTCCTGTTCCACCATGCCCACTGTTGTAATGCTTTAATGCCAAAACCAATTACAGAAATTTCTTCAGGGTTCCTGCTGAGCTCTGGTGGCCTAAATCCTGCATGAATATGGGCATGCTCTGGAGATGTTCTCCTGGCTCTGTGGGGACAAGCAGCTGTGGTTCATAACCACAGTTACTGAGTGTCTTTCTAATAGGACAGTAAGTGTTACATTGAGACCACAGAGTCACACACTTCCTCTGCAAACTTTTGCATCTTCATTCTCTGTGTTACAGACAGAGCTGTCTTTGTACCACCACAGACAATCGTCCACTATACAATCAGCCAGAGCTGTAAACAAAAGCCATTTTTAGTACAGTGTACTACTGAGAATGTTTTTTGTTTGGCAGGAAGAGGGTTTTGAGATTTTAGGAACTTGCAGTTTTTGTAACTTACAGTTAAGCAGTACTTCCCTGTTGAGTCCACTGACTCTTTGTGAAAGCTGTTGGACTGCTATAACCTGTCAAGAGCAGCCCATTTTCTGGCAGATTTCATGCCGCATAACAGATGCAGAGATCTTTCCGTGTTCTTATGCTCCCACATGAAGGACTTACTGCTGCCCCAGGTGCAGAAATGACAGGCTCCCGATAATAATAACTCCCTTAGGGTGTTGTAATGTGCTATCTGAAAATGAGCTCTCAGCACTGCTGCTCAGGTTTATGACCAGTGTATTGTGCCTGGAGAAGGGATATTATGCAAGACTCTTATCTATGCTGGTCAGTTGATAAAAGGGGGTTGGTTTTTGTAAGACTTGTATGCTATTATAAGAGGTTGAGTTTGTCACATAGGTGGGGTCACTTTATTCATTTTTGTTTGCTGCCCATGCAGGAAGCAGCAGATCTGATCAGAAAAGAGGGAAGCAGCTCATATAGACTAGGCTGTACGTATAATCACTCTGGCAGGGTGTATTCAATTATTCAAAAAAACATTAACCAGTTCTTTCCTTGTGACGACATTCTTGAATACATTTCTCAGGAACTCTGTTCTGCTAACAGTCGACAGATCTGACATTTGCATTGTTGTGGCAAAAGGGATTTGGCCGACTGGCCACTGTAGTTAAATTTTAATCAAATGAACTAAAAGGTTTTTTCTTTTTTTATCCTGACCTTTTGCATGTACTTGTTTGTCTTTTCTTTTTTATTTATTTCTTTTCTTTTCTTGCAATAAGTTCACTATTGTGTAGGTGCAGAGCAGTGAATGCCCCTCTGGAGTTTTGTACTTTAGTACTGATTGTACTCTGGTTTGAATCGTATAACTTTATGACTGTGATTCTGTGCTTTAATATGTATTAATGAATCAGAATGGATTGCACAGTTTGAACGCTGTCCGTATTATTAATATTAATGTATTCAAAGGGGAAAAATGCACTTTAGTATGTTTAACATTCCATGTTCTATATGTAGTCATTTAACACTATGACTTTTTTCTTTGATATGATGCAGAATTCATAGCTGAATCAATGAATGCAAGCTGTCCAGTCCCTGAGGCAGCGAAGCAACCCCAAACCATAACATTTCCCCCACCGTGTTTCACATTTGGTATGAGGTGCTTGTCCTGAAAAGCTGTCTTTGGTCAGCACCAAATGTCTGCTGTTACTGTGGCCAAACAACTCTATCTTTGACTCGTCTGCTCAGAGCAAATTATTCCAAAATGCCTGGTCCTTGCCTATATGCTCCTTGGCAAACTGTAGTCTTGCAAAAGCTTTTTCCTGACACACCTCCCATGCAGGTCAAATTTGTGCATTCTCTTTCTGATTGTAGAAGCATGCACTTTGACACCAACAGTTGCGAGACTTAATAGTAGATCCTGTGATGAAATTTTGGGGTTCTTGGAGACTTCTTTTTGCATCAGATGGTCTGCTCTTGGGCTGAATTTGCTGGGGCGGCCAGTCCTGGACAAATTGACAGTTGTTTGAAGTCTGTGCCACTTGTAGATTATTTTCCTTACAGTGGAATGATGTATTTCAAATAATTTGGAGATCTTTTTAAATCCCTTGCAAGACTCCTAGGCATCCAAAGCCATTTTTCTGAAGGCCTTACAGAACTCTTTAGATCTTGGCATGATGACACCACACACCTCTATGACACTAGATATGAGAGGAGTATAAATAAGACAGGTTCCACCTGCACTCCCTAAGCAGGTTCTAATCACTGGCACCCAATCTTGAACACCTGATTCTAATTTTATGGATTTGAAGGTGTGATAAATGTAGGGGTTTACTTACTTTTTCCATGTGACTGATCTGTTTTATGTTAATGTAAATTGTGTAAATTACTACAAAATGTCAATTTTATGTGTCATTTGACAGTGCAACATCTTTATTAATAGGCACTGTTTCAAAGAGGATCAAATGTTTGCTTGTCCAAATATGTAAAAAAAAAAAAAAAACAACAACAATTTACACGGGGTGTACTTATTGTTTCTGTATTTGAAATATTTAAAAATATTATTGCTAAATGATAAATTGGTAAATGGCTATGGTATGAGGAATAAAACACATTTCATGATGTGCTGTTACAGGAAAAGAAGCGCTTTGTGGTTCATCACACCACCCAGTTTTTGAATATTTTCATGTTTTATTCCTTACATAGTATTGTTTGCTCACAACTGTTTTCACATTTTAAAAAAAAAAAAAAAAAAAAAAAAAAACCTACTACTGTTTTCTGTAGTGGTATTAAGTCCTAGAACTGAATAAAGATATTTTAAATAATTCAAATTCATATATGTGTTCAGATTGATCTACTGCGGTTGTGCATTGTGAATGCTAAAGTATGAGATGCATGAGGTTATAAATGAACACAGAGGTGGTGCTGGGGAAGGCTGGGGTTCTGGATGTCATCAGCAAGCTGTCAAATCATATAAGCTCTGCTTAAAGAAAGTGTTTTATTGCACTAGAACGTTATGCTAGATTGTCTCCACAATGTAATCATGCAGCAGGTGTCTACTTGAAAGAAATTTATTAGAAGAGATTGGGCAATGTTTATACTCTGAGGCAAATTCTTACCAACAATCACATCTTCTACAGTACTACTTCAGCATTTTGCTGGTGTTCTCTCTGATGGTGTTCTTACAGTTTTAATTTGCACAGATTAGCCTTCAGATTAGCCTAAAAAAAGCTGGTGATCTGTGTGTAGAGCAAAGCTGTACATTAAGAACAGATGCAATGCTGGAGCAATGCTCCAGGAGCAATGCTGGCTCTGCCCAGGCTTTGGGTCTTTTAACACAAGTTTATTTCAACTCCCAATTCGGGATCTGTGTATGCAAACGTAAAATTGTAAGACATGAAGTTTCAAAGTAGAGCTAGCTTAGTCTGAGCACAATTAATACAAGTTACTATTGTAAGGTGAACTCTTAATAGGATCTTGCATTATTGTACAATTTACTCATCATTTTTTTTATTTTTTATTTATTTTTTGCTAAATGTGCAGGAAAAAGAGCTACATGTAATGAAATGTGTAAAAGATTTTACACATTTGCTGAAACTGCTGACACACCCATGTGAAGTGTTGCTCTCAGGAAATCAGTCTACAGGAGCCTGTTGCACAGACCTGCTGCTTTTGTACTGTCTTACAGACTATTATGTATGTATGTATTTATTTAACCTGTGAGATGTGAATACTCCTGCAGTGATGCACATGTTGTATGCTGAGAACTGTGGCGTTTTGTCTGAATACGGTTAGCCAGATCAACACACAATCTTCAGGAGCCATTTGTCCAGCACAGCTGGGTTCTGTTCTTTTCTATTAGTGGGTTAATAACGAAGGCAATCTGCCTAATTCACTCTGTGAATATGCTTATTGGCCCTGTGCTGTGTGTGCATTTGAGGGGGAACTTTGGGATCTGTAAGCAGCATTCATGCTGAATTGTGAAAGTAGACATAAGACTTGTGCTCCTACTTTTGACGATGCGTCTTTTCATGTGCATCACCGCTTCTCTCTTAGATTTCATCTTTAAGATAACATCAGGAAGAGCTAGGAATGCTGTGGCTTAGGCATGTCCTGTCTTGTTATAACCTCACTCAGTTGATGTAGGTGCTTTAAAACAAAAATAAGTAATTTTTCTATCATGAAAGAGTAGGATTTTCAAAGGACATAGGGTATGATTGTAATTAAGCGTAGACAGCCTAAATCATTAACAGTCATGTCCGTGTGGGTTTCTTCCCGGTTCTCCGGTTTCCTCCCACCTCTCAAAAACATGCCGTTAGGTGGTTTGTCTGCACTAATTTGCCCCTAGGTGTAAATCGGTGTGTGTGTGTATGGTGCCCTGTGATGAGGCAGCAACCCATCCAGAGTGTATTCCTGCCTCATGCCCAGTATTATGAAAAGCAACCAAATAACAAGTGTTTGGACTTCCTGTAATTAAGTTTGCCCAAGCAGGTTAATTACCTGTTAGCCCAAACACAATGTATGCTGTATATGTAACAATACAACCATGACTACTAACCACAGAAATGATCTGGAGCTTTTCAAAATCTTTTATTTTGGTTGTTTTCTGGTGATGTACATATGTGGCATATCACATTTGGCATTAGTTTGGATGTCTGCACTGTGGACTTTCTGCACTGCAAATGAAGCATTTCAGGGGTAGGCAGAGGTAGTTTTGTTTGGATGCTACTCTGACATCTTTTGCCATATGAAGAGTTAGGGCCTGTGTTCTGGTCAGATAAGTGTTTCTGAAGTCATTTTTCTCTCTAATTTTAGATATATTACTTTCTTAGGGTTTTCATTGATTTATCATGACTGTCATACCACTGTCATGGAGGTACTGGAGGGCACTGTCAATACACACACACACACACACACACACACACACACACACACACACACACACACACACACACAGAGTTCTGATCAGGTTTTAAATAGTTTAACTTATACAGAATAGCCTAACTTAATACAACTTATTACTATTAACTATTAATACTTAAAATATTTATCACCAGTACAGCTTGGAACAAATTCAGTTGCAGTCTTAATGTTAGTAAGTAAAGTCATGATACTTCCCAAAATAATTCAGTGCCAGCTGCAAGTCACATTTACTCTCCAGTGTCTTGCATTCTCACATTTCTATATTGTAATAGTTGATTTTAAAGACCAATAGGCTTTTAGTTTACCCTTTCCCGGCAAAAATGTGGCACATCCATGAGTTGCTGCCTAACTTAATGAAATAAGAGAAAATCATGTTGAGATAAATGCTTACCCTTAAGGTCATCTTTACTTCATCCCTAAATAGAGACACTGTGCTCTCCACTGGGAACGAAACGATGTGATTATTTCCAAATTGCCCATTTCCTCATTCCTCCATAGCCCCTGTGGTAAAGAAGCCTGTATGCTCTGTTAGATCCGGTCCTCTGTGAACAAAGGAATGGTGGTGTTCTTTGCCCACCGATAGCCTTGAACGTGTTATGTTCCTAGAGACACTTCCTAGAATATAGGTTATCCATTCTTTCTCAACTAGGCAAGATAGTTAATATTTTGATGAAGCCAAAAAAGGTGTCTAGTTTTTAAGAGCCAGTGAGAACTTGTGTCTGGGGAAAAAAAAAGAAAAGCTTTGCAACACATTTGCTTTATCTTCTTTGTTAGGGTGTGCTGACTGTGTGATTAAATTTTTTTCTTCAATCTTTACTCATAAAAGCAAGAATATTAGCAGACCTCACACCTACACCCCCCTACGAACTGTATGACTCACTGTCCACACGTCCATGCCACTGAATGACTCAGAGAAGCAGCAGGCAGTATAGAAACTTGGCCACTTATTAAGAACAGCCATATGCATGTTTTCAGTACACAATTTATTCAGTAACATGCCTGTGATTGCACCTATCCCCAACCTGGCCTCCCCAGTGCATACTGTGTACAGGATGCTTACTCTCAGGTTTTTCACATTTTCCCCTTGCTGTCCTGTACTCTGACACTGCTAAAAATAAGCTCTTCAGGTTTTGAGCTGTCTGCAGTCATTGGCTGACGCTGGTGGATTAAACACCTGGTGTGTAATCTCAGCAGAGGGAGTGTCCTCAACTGCAGGTTCACCTCCACTTCCATTTGTTCCATTAAATGCTTACTTTTAATGTCAACAAATCCTTGTACTTTTATGCAAGAATTAGATTTTTACTGATTATAATTTAATACCAGGAAAAAAAAACAAACAAAAGTAACATGAATGCACCAGCAACCATGTGCGTTATGGCATGACATGAAGTAACTGGAGGTTTTCTTAAGCTGTACTTGCCTGTGGTGAAGTGATCTGACTAGTTTAAACAAGCAATGGAATGTATTCTGCACTTGAAATTTGATGCTGATTCATAGCATGATAAAGTAGTTACTCATGGCTGATTTATACATATGCATAGCCACACATAAAAGTATCTCAGTTCTGAGAAGGGCAAAGGAGCTGATAAGCACTCCTCCAAAATCTCAATAATTGCTGATTTATTGAACAGGGTAGTGTATCCAGTAGCCCTGGGGTTTTGATTTGAACTATATGCTGGACTGTTTTTGTCCCTACTTCCTACTGCTCTGTGAATATTTTTATTTCTACCTTCTTGCAAGGGGCAGTGGTAGCCACTTGAAGAAGAAAGGAGTTCATCGAGCTGAACATATATTTGTTCAGCTTGGAAACATGAGCTGATAGAAAACAATAAAGTGATCTGGGCTCTCTCTCTCTCTCTCTCTCTGTTTATATCTCTCTCCGTTTCTCTCTCTCTGTTCTATGTTAACAACTCTTTATCACATTCAGTGCTTTACTTATTTGATACACTTTCTTTTCTGCAGAGAAACGCAAGACTTTTCTTTATTTTTGTGTCCTTTCTTACTTGCCCCTAGAGCAGTGGTCACCAACCCTCTTCCTTGAGATCTACCTTTCTGCAGGTTTCATCTCCAACCAAAATCTAACACACCTGTTTTAGTTGATTAGGAACTTCTTAAGGCAATTATTAGATGGTCTGGTGGGCACAATTATGGTTGGAGCTAAAGTCGTGGTTGGAGCTAACCTCCAGGAACAGGGTTGGTGACCTCTGCCCTAGAGCATACCTTCAAGTATGTGCAAGTGCAAGTATGTTGGCAATTAGGTCAGGTGTGGACAAATCATAAATTTATTAGCTAGTCCACCCGGCAAGTAAAAGCTCCGGTGTGCTTGCACAATCCCATGATGGTTGCCTGGAAACCTAACTGACTAGGCTAAAATATGGTAGAGCTATTTAGCGACATATATTAATACAGACCAAGGGAAACAAATGAGCACATGATCATGTAGTATATTGTGTTTCTGCCCCTGACAACGAAAGTCAATAAGGAGTAGGAATTACTTCTCTTCTTCTGGTTGTTGAATCTGCTTGCCCAACAAGCAGCTACAAATAAAAAACCAAAAACGAATCACCTCGGGTGCCTGGGTGCCCACACTTTCCTATGTGAATGTTTTTGTATGACACCCACAAATGTTCAGAAGACCTCCATCTTTGTGGATTTGGGTTTTTTTGCTGTTGGTAGCCTGTATGTTGTTGCTTCCATTATGACTGCTTCAAACTCCTCCACTTTATATGAATGTGTTGAAATGGAGATGGGTTGTGAAATGGTTTTCTCTGTAGCTCTGTGCAGGGTGATTATTTTACTCTACTAAAAGATGAACCACCATCTACAGTTGCTCTTCACAGGGCTTAATAAGTCCAGTTATTGTAAAAATCATTTAGGCATCCAGGCTGTAACTACAGGTAGTGCTCTGAACTTTTAAAAGTGAGAAATATCTAAGCAGTAGCTGTGCTAAGCTCATGTGATTTAATGCCTGTGAATTAGATGAAATAACAACCTTCTTCCAAATTTTATGGCATGTGAAAGTCCAAAACTCATCCAGTTATTGGTAGTCATATATCCCAAGTTGTCAATATCTGCCATGTTTTACATGTTTATTATTAATTATGGTGAGCTTGCAGAAGAATTGGGAAACGATGCTTGGGAATATCATATCTGGGATATCTAAGTGTGCACTACTGCTGTGAATCTGAGCCTTACTTTCATTGACATTTGACATGCATTATGCTGCTCTCAGCTACATATACACCACGTATTATAATACATATGAACAGAATCACATCTTATTTGCTTTTAAGGCATTTTAAAATTTAAGAAAGTTAGAAGACATTTGCTAAAATGTAAGTCAGGACTGAAGCCAAAACTAATGATGCTGATAGATTATTATTATTATTATTATTATTATTATTATTATTATTATTTTATGTTTTTTAAATATGCTGTTATGTGCCATTCCTAAAATAGTCATTTACATTGACCAGATGGTGGCACAGTAGGGATGGGCGATATGGACTTAAAACTATGTCACGATATTTTCTGGTATTTATTGCGATAATGATATCAGTGACAATATAAATATAGTACCATTCACCACTGTTTTTGGCTACAAGTGATAGCTTCATGCAGTCTTGAGAGCCTCAGAAACACAAACATTGATCTAAAAGTAAAACTTACCCATCATCAGATAGGCTCCTAAAATATACCAATTACATAAAAGAATAATAAAACAGTAAAAATCCAAACACCAGGCTCCTCGTTTAGCGATAAATTCCTCCTCAGCTTCACATCCGCCTTCCGCAGAAATACGTCATCAACTAGGCTTTATCGTTATTATCACGGGAAGACTACTTCTTATTGTGGGGAGAATTTCTAATGGTATATTGCAAATGATAAAATATCGCCCATCCCATCCCAGTTTCTATGGATGGCCATTTAAATGTAAAACTTTGTATAAATAGCCAGCAAATAACAAACTATGTTCTGTCTTTATAGTTCCCCAGTGACTCAGCACATGATCAGTACAAGTGCTTCCACAAAATAAATATGCCAGTTAATTTAGAATATTATTAAGTCTATTCAAAATGACTTTTTATAAAATTATATTTTATGGTTGCAACTGTTTTGAAACATTTGTCAGAACACCATTACTAATAACTACACCTGGTTTTGCCTGGCTTGTAATTGAGCTGATCCTCTCTGTTTAAGTTTATTTTTTAAATTTTTTTTAAAGTAAAGCAACAAATGAGCTCTTTAGTTTCCCGTGACCCTTTGCAGAGTGGGACTGAGCTCTGAGGTCTTGCAGCTGGCCGGATGCTGCGGACACCACATGGCTTTGTTTTAAAAGCAGCTTAAAATTGACTGTGTGAACTGACGGCAGGTCTGACATGTTCCACATGATTCCATGTAAGTCAAGCCAGGTGGTCTGAGTAAACTATGACTGCTCCTGGGAGCAAAACTGCTTCTTTAAAAGACCATTTCCTGAAACATATCCTTCACTTACATGTAGACTATATCTGACCCCAGTAACAACTTCATCCCACAGGTGAAACCTTGCTTATATCAAGAGAGGTGATGTTTTTAGCCAGTCATACTATATCTGTCTGCACAAGCACTACAGAGAGAGAAGAGTCACTACGGAGAGACATGGCTTTGCACTAGGTTCGCATTTAAGCATGGCTTTCTCTTGAAATTAGCCAACACATTATCGCCATGTTTAATAACTTAGATTGTGTTTTATATGTGAGCATGTAGGAAGACTGCATTACTGAAAAGGTAATGACCTTGAACGTAATGAACAACACACTAACGTCATTTACAACTTTCTGCAAAGTTAAAATTATTAAATGTTTTACACACTTATTCGCAGTTGGATATTGAAATTGTTTTTTGTTTTGAGAAAATAATCATCTACAAATACTGTATAAATCAATAGAGTATTGATTAATAAATTCATCCTTGAATTTTATTTTAATCCCGAACCATGAGAAGCATATGGTGTTCAGTGGAGTCTGTGCTGCTGCTGGGGCAGGGCAGAGAGAACAAATAAATGAATTATATGATCCACACACACACACACACACACACACCACTGCACAGAGCGCCATTATACATGTGTGTGCTTCTGATTGAACACATCTGTAACATAAGTAGGCTATCAAAGAAAATGGTACTCAATCTGTATGGGTGTTTCAGTGAGTGAGGGTTTTCCCATTACCGGTTAGCTGTTGCTCAGCAACCAAGGATTAAATCACAGATTGGCAGAGGGAGAAAGTGAGAGTGAAGACCTACAATGAAACTGGACTGTCTGTTTGGCTGCTTTCCCACAGGACTAAACCTTTCGATCTGTCAGGGTACTTCATTATTGTTTATAACGTGCTTATGCGAAACGTAAATCAATAGCAACACAGTTAACTTTAAGCCTGATGGTTTATACGGAACCAAAGTATTTTCATTTGTAACATTGGATTAAAAACGACTTAATGTATTGAATAGTCATTACAGTTCATTAAATGACCTCATATTCTGTGGCGTGATCCCAACCAGACCTAATTCGAGACAAAACATTCTAATTATGTGCACACAATAGTTATTATAAAACTTTTAAATATAAGGTTGGGATGCGTATTTGTCCCAGTTCATGCCCCTAAACAAAGTTATTTCAGGTTGATTTAACTTGATCTCTAGGGGTTTGTCTCTGCTCATTTAGCACTAACGTCTGGTTTCAGTGAGTGTGACCTGGGTCATGAAAGGATATAAATGTCCTGCTATTAAGTTGACTTCAGTTCAAATCAGAACAGATGTTATCATGCTTTTAAGCTTTACATGGCCAGCAAATGAGGGACAGGTGTTTGTTGAGGCTTACCTTAATGATGGCTTGCAACTTGCTTATCTGAGTCAATGGTTGTAACTACCATCCCGAGGTGACGGTACAGAGAAATATCCAATCAGCTGTTTGATTAGCTTGGCGATGAGCTTCTGTCACTCCCCAATCACACAAACATTCGTCCAAACACTGATTGTTGATTGGCAGCTCATTCCTGTTGCCAGATTGCAAGCCTTTTTGTGGTAGGGAAAACCCTGAAAAACGGTGAGGTTCTCTGGGCAAATGCAGGTCACACTAGAATGTGTGTCTGTGTACAGTTAGCCGTTGTACACCCAATTCGGGAAGAATGTTACGTCCCTCACTACAAGCCACTGTTCTCCATTCATTACCTCCACTTAGTGAACAATCCCACAGTATAAACTTTTCCCACAAAGCCCCTATACACTGTGACATATGACAACAAACACTGCTGTTTTCACTCTATTAGATTGTGAAAGTTTACACACAAGAAGTCTTAGTGCGGAAAAGCTGAAATTACATGCTCTATTACATGGTCTACAGAAGAATTTGCTCTTAGAGGAGCAAATCATTATGCTTGAGGCTTGCAACAAAAAAAGCCAAAAAGCTGGTATCAAATGCAAAACAATTTGAATCCCTGACTAAAAACAACTTCATAACCATATTGAAATATTTTGAAATGGGACTTGGGGTAGAATAACCATATGTGGGAACATATTCTTGCTAAGTAATAGTCCAGTTGTTCCCAAACCTAGTCCTGGAGTACTAGACCCTAATAATTTTGTTGTGTTTCCTGCTTGAACACACCTGTTACAAAATATAATCAGCCAGTTAACACGGCATGTTTGGGTTTAGAGCAGGGAAAACTCTGATACTCTTGGGTCAGGAACAAAACAGTTCATATAATCAAATAATGATGCCCCAGATCAGTGCTGTGGGACGCTGTACATAATCTAAACCTAATACTAAACAAACTAGAAAGCATGCTGTTAAACAACTTTAACAAAGAAAAATATGTAATCATTGACAGGGTGAAACTGTAAGGAAATGATTATGTAGCATTTCTGTGTTTACATAACACTGCAGTGTCAGTGCTTTGCAACCATCATAAGTTTTTCACCATGGGACAGTTTTCAAGATGGAGGACTTTGTGCTTTAGAGTTTCTCAGTAAAATGACAAGGTGTGTGTATGTGTGTCATACTATACTAATTATAAGAGGGAGAAAAAAGAGTGGCTGGTAAGGGAATGACTGTATATAGTTACTATAATGTAATAAAACATGATAACAGGAACTAACTTGGGTTCCATAACATGAAATATAACTACAAATCAATAAAAACTGACATATTTTTATATGGATGGATGGATGGATAGATGGATAGATAGACAGACAGACAGACAGACAGACTCGTGAAAAAAATAAGTACACCCCATGGAAATTGTTGGCTTTTTTGACATAGTTGGCCAAGCACACATTTGATCATCTTTGAAACAGTGCCTATTAATAAAGTTGATATACCTGAACAAACCCACAAGGATAATTATCTTTTTCAATCATTTATTCAACAGAAACATCAATAAATGTGATAGTCTTCTGTGGAAAAAGTAAGTACACCCTTGGTCTCAGAAGCAAGTATTGCCCCCTTCAGCAGAAATAACTTCTTGTATGCGTTTGCATAATTGTCCACCATTCGTCCATCATTCAAACCTCGGCTTGCTTGAATTTTTGACCACTCTTCCATGCAATATTCTTTCAGTTGCAAGATGTTTGAGGGTGTTCATGCATGTACTGCCCGTTTCAAATCCCCCCACAACATTTCAATTGGATTCAAATCTGGGCTTTCACTAGGTCATTCCAAAACCCTCCATTTTTTTTTTTTTTCATTTTTGAGCCATTCCTTGGTGGATTAGTAGTGTGCTTAGGATCATTATCCTGGTGAAAGTTTCACTTTCGGTTCAATTTCAGCTTTCGGACAGATGGCCTCACATTATCTTCAAGCACTCTTTGATATGATGCAGAATTCCAGGTTGAATCGATGAATGCAAGCTGTCCAGTCCCTGAGGCAGTGAAGCAACCCCAAACCATAACATTTCCACCCCTGTGCTTCACAGTTGGTATGAGGTGCTTCTCCTGAAAAGCTGTCTTTGGTCTGTACCAAACATGTCTGCTGTTACTGTGACCAAACAATTCTATCTTTGATTCGTCTGTTCAGAGCACATTATTCCAAAATGCCTGGTCTTGCAAAAGCTTTTTCCTGGCACGCCTCCCATGCAGGTCAAATTTGTGCAATCTCTTTCTGATTGTAGAAGTATGCACTTTGACACCAACAGTTGCAAGACTTGCTAGCAGATCCTGTGATGACATTTTGGGGTTCTTGGAGACTTCTTTTTGCATTAGACGGTCTGTTCTTGGGCTGAATTTGCTGGGATAGCCAGTCCTGGACAAATTAGCAGTCGTTTGAAATCTACGCCACTTGTAGATTATTTTCCTTACAGTGGAATAATGTATTTCAAATAATTTGGAGATCTTTTTAAATCCCTTTCCAGAATCCTAGGCATCCACAACCTTTTTTCTGAAGGCCTTATAGAACTCTAGATCTTGGCATGATGACACCACACACCTCAATAGCATAGGTATTTCAGGACATGCAATTAATCACCCCCCAATCAAAACTGTTTTTTTCCTTTTACACCACAGACATTTGCTCATGCTAACAAGTATTTTGGAATCAGTCTTGCTTGATAAGCATTCTAAGTGACATTTTTCTGCATGTTTGTCCTCAAATTCCCTTTCTTGAGTTCCTCATTTATCTGTCGGCCAGTCTTTCCATCTCAGCAATGTAACTCCTCTTCCTGGCAGAACGTATTCCGAACATTCATTTATTCCCTTCAGAAAAAGACAGGGCTTCACACACTCATTAAAACCGTTCACTGGAGACTGCAATGCTCACTTCTGTATCTACCATGCCCTAAGAAGAAGAAGAGACACCAAGACCATGTTGAAGATGAAAAACATTTAAAGATCTTGAGATCTTATTCTTTTTTAGGCATGCTTAGTACTGAGTGACTTGTGTATTAGAAAGCAGTGTGTTCTGTATCACTGTTAGCTGAGGAGTCCTCCTGGCAAACCCATTTCTACTGTACCTTACCGTGTAGTGAAATGATATGGCAGAAGAGATATAAACTATAGTCAAGGTTCTTGTCAATACTAGAGCTTCTTTTTAATGTGGTTTCACCTCTGTCTTAACTCTTGACTATACGATATATTTATTATTCAGTTTCCAAGTTCTTATGAAGACATTTAACTCGCACTGCTTTCTAATGCCGTTTCAGTCGGGCATCTTTAACATAAATACCATATCAGATTGCGTATCCAGTTTCTGAATGTGTAAGAAATGTAATCACCCCTCAGGTAATTTTTTTCATAGCTAACTTCCAAGAAGCATTAGAAAAAACCAACCGATCAACCTAATTTATACATTGTTACATTTTGATATGTTGAAAAATGGTTTACATATCACTTTATTAATTTATTATTTACATGTTCTGCATAGCTTCCTAATGAACCACAATACATTTTTAATAACAGAATTTACTTAAGTCAGCAACAGGAAGTCCTCTCTGAGTCAACACAGTTTTAATCTACAGGAAAGTTGATTGCACTCACTTTACCTCATTGCACTACACAAGGAAATGTGGCTTTAGCCAGTTTCCTCAATCACTCTGGCGCAAAGCTTGACTTATTTGGTCAAAATGGAGCTCTGCTTTCAGGTTCCTCACAGTTGCACTTGGTGAAACTGACATTTATGCTGACTTCTTCCTCTGTGAGATTTTCACTACTTCAGTATTAAGTTCAGAGTTCAAGTTATTGACGTAGTATTATGTACCACATCATGAAATGTTTGCTGACAACAGTGAAGCATTGTTGAGCTTTTTATGGCTATCTATTGTTGAGCCTCTCTTCTTGAACTCAAGTCAAGTGACATGACCCTATGTAAGCTCTAGTTCTTGCTTCTTGGTTATGTATGTATGTATGTATGTTAAGTAGACAGGAGTATGAAAATCAGGTGACTTTTGAGTGGCAGTTGGTTGCATTATGCTTGCAGAAAAGCTACGTTTGTGGTGGTTGCTAATTAAGCTTCCTGAACCCATTCAGCATTCTGTTTTATACTATAGCATTGTTGAATCTGAACAGAAGGTCAGAAGATGTTGATTAATTTTCTCTAATTGCAGCTCTGATGATAGTGCCAGAATCACAGCTTTATGTGAATACATTCCTCTATTTATTTTATTATTTATACATTCTAATGTTTAATTTGTTTAAGTTTCTATAGTACCAACTCATTCACAGGGACTTGTATGGCAGCTGCTCAACGTAATCTAAGCCTAATAGTAAACAAATTAAAGAACCATTGAATCATTGATATGGTGAAGGTTCAGGAAGGAGACATTTATTTACCATTTATGAAAGGAGTCTCTGTCATTTGTAACACTCAGTATGTTTTCTGCACTATGAAAGTCTTCAGGACGGTGGGCTTTATGCTTTCTTGGCTCTTAATAACATGATGAGCTGCAAATTTTTTTTTTTTTGTCTCATTAACTTCAGGAGAGCGGCGGGGGTTGGGGGCGAGGGGGTTGGGACTGAATGACTGCTCATAGCTGCTCCTAATAACTACTTGTTTTGCAGACATTCCAGAACATTTAACCATTTATTGTTACACTTAAAGTACAACATGTCATTCATTAATGCATTAAAATTGTCACCAGCAAATGTGGTATAAGATGGAATAAAGCACATCAATGTGTGCTGTTATATAGAAAAATAATCACACTGTGATGATGATTTGTATTTGGTTTAAAAAAAAAAATATTTTTCAACAACAGCATGTCCTCTTGTATTTTTTTATTTATTTATTTTTTTATTCTTGTGTTTTTTTGGTTGACTGAAACACAGATTTAAAAAAATAAATAAATAAATAAAAGAGTGAGAGAGAAATTCACTTCATTCTCATTCTCTCCCTCTATGTGGTCTGCAAACTGTAGCAAGTGCACATTAGTGCTGAAGTCTCATTACATGTAGCTTTCACACATTGTTTCATAGTTTGGAGGTTTCATTGCTACTCAGGAAGCCTGATGGCTGTTTGTGCAGCTGCAGTACATGAATCCCTGTTCTTTTATCTGCCTCTGTCATCTCTTTCATTAAGCATGCTAAGTGTCATATGGTAAGTAGGTTTTAGTTTAGTTGGGAAACATAAAGAGATGGAATTAGGTGTGACATGATATAGCAGATAGTGTGACGGTGATTTGACATCCTAGGAACTGGATTTGAGGCTTAATTGAGAGCAGACACACACACACACACACACACACACACACACACACACACACACACAGGCTTATTAGTTTCTGAATAATTAATGCACGGTTGTCAGACACCATGCAATACACAGTTAATTCAGGGTAAAAGTTGTACATGGGGGTGTGAGACAGAAAGCAGCAGGAATCCTTTGTCTGGAGACAGTAGTACTGTTGCCAGCTGTGAAGACAGATGGATAGAACCAGACTCCATATTCATGAAGAGAGTGAGCACAGGATGGGGGGTACTGAGCTAATGGGGCAGAAACACCCATTACTGAGTACATGCTGGTGCACCAACCCACTGCAGTGAGCCCACTGAGAATAAGGCATTCATGGTGTAATATATGTTAATAACAATATTGTCCTGAGGTGCCAACATCTACAGCAGTCATAGCTGTTATGATTTTGACCCCTTGCTACAGTGACATGGGAGTCACCTTAAACTATGCTTATCTCCTTTTTCAGCTAAAGCAGTGATCAGATTGAATGAGAATGAAATTTTCAGACAGTAATTCACTGAAAAGGACAGAATATGGTACGTTAAGAACAGTTACTTTGACTTCATGTCAACTTTATCCAGGTGAAAGCTGTACTGTGTATTTACAAGCCTCGTCTTTTGAGTCAGTAGAAAGCAAGTGTACTGTGGTTTCTTGGTTTTTGAAAAAAAAAATTAAAATGGCGCAATCATAACGGACTTGGTGTTTCCTTACTGTTACTTGGTGCATATCTGGAAAAAATAGCAGTCCAGCTATCCAGCAACATACACTAGGGTCAAATAATTTTTTTTTGTGGTCAAATAATTTTTATTTTCTCACTGCCTGCTAGGACTTTCTTGTTAGAAATATTGGCGCCTCTGAAATAGTGACTTACCAAATCTGCTGTCGTAATGGGTTGCAATATGCACATCAGTGAAGTCTCTAACAAACTACATTTTTATGTGTGTTTTTAAATTTCAAGTCCCATTGTAATCACAATATGGAGTATTGCATAATGGTAATACATGCGTGCAATTTGTTGGGTTCTCTAGATTTTTGATTGCTGTGGTTTTGGCTGTTCGCCTTGAGGGTTTAGTACAATTGGTGAAATGTCAGTGCTGTTTTTTTTTTTTTGAGCCAGGATCGGTCCAGAGTACCAATCACTGCTCCTCTTGAAAATGGTGGTCTTGGGTTTGCTTGAATGGAACCATAGTGTGGTCCACATGAGGTGTGGAAGCTGTCCGTGCTCTGTTCCACATGCTGGGTAATGTGACTGGTTCAACTTCCTGTTTTATGTTTGTTGAGGCCAGGGAAAGGATTCTTATTGAGGAGATGAAGTGCTTTATTGATGTGTAAAAGCAACTTTCTTAGGACTGGAGCACTGTAATTAGCTCACCTTTGTGCATGGGCAAAAATACTGCTTGTTGGCAGGTATTCCTGGTGGATGATGCATCCAAAAACATTCTTTTGTTACCAAAAGGAAACCATGAAAAAATATTTCAGCAAACGGATGGTCCTTTAGCCCTACCACTTTGTAAACCTGCATGCACAAATGTGGTCTATGGATTTGTGTGATCAATCCACGGATTGGGTGGAATTCTTCAATGTGAATGCAAACCTGTTATTGTGAGCCCAGAATCGGTCCTGGGTGCGGACCCAAGTATTCAGGCCAAGTGAGAAAACACCCTTAAACTATCCAACCCAGAATGATTGGACAGATATTTCCTTTACATACTTACTGCAACCCCCTTTAAAATATTGCTCCATCTGTAAATTATCAAGCCAAATGAAGTAAAGCCTCAAATAAAGTGCAATCATTGGAATAATTCAACAAAATAGAGGAACGTCAAAGGTAATTTATCTTAAGGCCCTAGAGAACCTCCCGTACTTACTTTGTACTCACTTGAATGTATTTAAGTCCATGAAAAGTAAAGTAAAACAAAATGGTGTAAAGTGCACCATATCAGTCAAAAGCAAATAATGTATACTTGCTAGTCATTAAATATTTTCATATAGTCATTTTTTATTGTTCTTTTAAGAGAAAGAGCTCAGTATACACAGCTTCAGTGGTTAGACCTAGCTGCCTCAGCAACCTTATCTATTTTCAAACAGTGTGTGTGTATATAGAGGAGTGCTTATGGACATGATCACTGAGGTCAAGAGGAAGTAACTTGTTTAATGTGTGTGTGTGTGTGTGTGTGTGTGTGTGTGTGTGTGTGTGTGTGTGTGTGTGTGTGTGTGTGTGTGTGTATGCTCCCACTGTACCCATTATAGAGTTTCTCCACTTGTTGCAGCTCACATCAGTGAATGGTAGAACATGGTAGAATTAGTATTGTAGATTTTTTTTTTTTTTTTAAATGTCAGTAGTGTCATATAAGGAGACACTGTATGAGAACCTTCTTTGGTAGTATTTCTACATAGACCTATTAAGGGAGTGACAATTTGAAGAATCATTAAAGTTGCTAGATTAAACTTTTCTTTTATGAGAGTATAGTTTGAATCCATGTGCAGCAGGACCCAGTTTTAAGTTCTGGGCCAAAACTGGGGATTGTTTTTCTTAATTGAATGACTAGATGGACTGCATGATTAAACAAGAGCTTTCAGACAATACAATTAGCAAATTATTGCTTAAATACAGATAGAAAGAAATTATGCTTTATGATCGCATGTACCTTTGTTTTATTTTCAAGGTTTCTTCACTGGTGTGATCATTGATCTTTTCCTCCCCCTGCAGGTCACAGTGATTATTTCTCAAACCTCTGCTGCTCTAACTCAGTGCACTATTTAAGGATTTAGCGTTAACATTTAACATTGTTGTATGTTTGCAGGTATGACTCTGAGAAGGATAACTACATTGACCTGATGGAGCTGAAGCTGATGATGGAGAAGCTCGGTGCTCCACAGACTCACATGGGCCTGAAGAATATGATCAAAGAGGTGGACGAAGACTTGGACGGCAAACTGAACTTCAGAGAGGTAAATGATCACAGTCATGTGAAAAAATAAGGGGGGGGGGACAAAACAAGGAAAGACAGCTTTTTCAATCATTTATTCAACAGAAATATCACTAGATGTGATAGTCTTCTGTGGAAAAAGTAAGTGCACCCTTGGCCTCAGAAGTTAGTAATGCCCCCTTTAGCAGCTTTTAACTTCTTGTAGTTGTTTTGCATAATTGTCCACCAGGCTTGCTGGAATTTTTAACCACTCTTCCATGCAATATTCTTTCAGTTGCAAGATGTTTGAGGGTTTTCTTGCATGTACTGCCTGTTTCAAATCCCCCTACAACATTTCAATGGGCTTCAAATCCGTGCTTTGACTAGGCCATTCCATAACCCTCCATTTCTTCTTTCTGAGCCATTCCTTGATGGATTTGCTAGTGTGCTTAGGCTCATTATCCTCGTTTCAACTTCAACTTTTGGACAGATGGCCTCACATTATCTTCAAGCACTCTTTGATATGATGCAGAATTCATAGTTGAGTAAATGAATGCAAGCTGTCCAGTGATAGTATTTGAGGCAGTGAAGCAACCCCAAACCATAACATTTCCACCACCGTGCTTCACAGTTGGTATGAGGTGCTTCTCCTGAAGAGCTGTCTTTGGTCTGCACCAATCATGTCTGCTGTTACTGTGGCCCAACAACTCTACCTTTGATTCGTCTGTCCAGAGCACATTATTCCAAAATAAAGTCTTGCTTTAATGTTCTTTTTAGACAGCAAATGCTTTTTCCTGGGACACCTCCCATGCAGGTCAAATTTGTGCAATCTTTTTTTTTTTTCTTGGAGACTTCTTTTTGCATCAGACGGTCTGCTCTTGGGCTGAATTTGCTGGGAGGGCCACTTGTTGATGATTTTCCTTACAGTGGAATGATGTATTTCAAATAATTTGGAGATCTTTTTAAAGATTTCTTGCCAGACTCCTAGGCATCCACAACCTTTTTTCTGAAGGCCTTACAGAACTCTTCAGATCTTGGCATGATGACACCACAGACTTCAATAGCAAAGGAAACACCAGACACTAGATGTGAGAGGTTTTAATAACACCTGATCACCTGCACCCAATCTTGAACACCTGATTCTAATTTTGTGGATTTGAAGGTGTGATAAATGTAGGAGTGTACTTACTTTTTCCATGTGACTGATCTGTTTTTTTGTTCATTTAAATTGTGAAAATGACTACGAAATGTCAATTTTATGTGACATTTGATAGAGTGTAACACCTTTATTAATAGGTGCTGTTTCAAAGATGATCAAATGTTTGTAACATTTAATATGCCCTTTTAATATGCTATGTAGTATTACTTGGTTTATAATCATTACATTTTTTTTGTCATTTAATTTTATAATAATGAAAAGCAATTTCTTTCCTTCCATTCTCCAGTTCCTCCTGATCTTCAGGAAGGCAGCAGCAGGGGAGCTGGCTGAGGACAGCGGGTTGTGTGTCTTAGCTCGTCTCTCTGAAATTGACGTGTCCACTGAGGGTGTGAAAGGAGCAAAGTCTTTTTTTGAAGCCAAAGTAATACATTATTTCATTTTCTTCCATTTACTTCAAAGCATAAAAACAAGTTTCATGTCTCAAGGTGTTGGTGGGTCCTTAAGCTCTTAATTTGTTTAGATTTACTTTTCTTCTGTTCTTTTCTGTTTTTTTTTTTGTTTTTTTTTTAAACAATTAATTGATTTATGTATTAAATTGTATTACATTGGAGTTTACATGGTTCTAAATTTTGGGTTTTATGGGCAGTTATTTCTTTCTTCGCAGTGGGAAATGATGTCATTACAGCTTGCAAATTACCACTTACAAGACACTACAAATGCAGCATAAATACAACCAAACGTGGTTAGAAAACAGCAACTGGTTAAAACCTGTCTGCCAACAACTCCAAAATTTTGTGCATACTGATATTAGCTATTTTAAAAACAAACTTGAATTATGTGACTTCTGCAGATGATATATACAGTGGGTATAGAAAAGAATCACCCCCCTTTTAAAATAATCACATTTTGTTGCTTTTCAGCCTGAAATGAAGATGGACACCGTTTTTTTTTTTTTTTTTTTTTTTTTTTTTTTTTTTTTTTTAATCCAGCTGTATTTACTCAGTGCAGCTTATAACATCTAAGTGAAAGATATAACACCAACATGTCAGAAAAATTAAAATAAAATAAAAAAAACAATCACGGAGTTGGAAAAAGGATCACCCCCTTGCTTTAATTTGCCTTAATTTTGTAATTACAGCCTTTAGTCTCTTGGGATATGTCTCTACTAACTTTGCACATCTAGACTTTGCAATATTTGCCGACTCTTCTTTGCAGAACTGCTCAAGTTCAGTTAAATTTGATGGTGACCATGGACTACAGTCTTCAAGTCATTCCACAGATTTTCAATGGGGTTTAAGTCTGGGCTCTGACTAGGCCATGCAAGGACATTCACCTTTTTCTCCTTCAACCACTGTGTGGTCAGTTTTGCTGTGTGCTTTGGGTCATTGTCATGTTGGAAGGTAAACCTTCTTCCCATTGACAACTTTCTGGCAGAGGGCAGCAGATTTTCCTCAAGAATTTGATGCTATTTGGCCTCATCCATTTTCCTTCTACTCTGACAAGTGCTCCAGTTCATACTGCAGAGAAACACCCCCATAACAGGATATTACCACCTCCATGCTTTACTGTAGGAATGGTGTTATTTGGATGGTGAGCTGTATTGGATTTCCGCCAGACATATCATTTGGTGTTGAGGCCAAATAATTCAATTTTAGTCTCATCTGACCTCATCTGAACACCTTTTTCCATGTGGCCTCAGAATCTTCAAGGTGCGTTGTGGCAAAGCTCAGTCGTGGGTGGCTTTTTTCTTGCAACCCTCCCATACAAGCCACATTTGTGGAGAATTTGTGATATTGTTGTCACATGCACACAATGACCACTCTTTGTCATAAATTCCTGCAACTGCTTCAGAGTTACTGTAGGCCTCTTGGTAGCCTCTCTGACCAGTTTCCCCCTGGCTCTTTCATCCAGTTTGGAGCAACGCCCTGATCTAGGGAGGATTTGTGTTGTACCAAATACCTTCCATTTCTTAATAATAGACTTCACTGTGCTTCTAGGCATTGATAAAGCCTTTGAATTTTTTTGTGTCCATCTCCTGACTTGTGCCTGTCCACAACTTTATCCTGGAGATCTTTTGACAGTGCCTTGCCACCCCATAGTTGATTGTTTGCTTCAGTTGCACTACCAAGGACTGAAAAATGCTCCAGGAAAGCTCTTTTCATGCTGAGCTAATCAAAATGACCACAGCTGATCACAGTTGAAAGTCAAATGGCTTTGTGTGCCATTGAGAAGGTGATTAGCTACACTTTATTGAGTTTACAACTCATTTTTAGGAGGGGGGTGATCCTTTTTCCAACTCAGTGATTCTGTTTTTTTTAAAAAAATTTTTTAATTATTTTTTTTATTTCTGACATGTTGGTGTTATGTCTTTCACTTGGATGTTAATAAGTTGCACTGAGTAAATACAGCTGGATAAAACAAAAACTGTGTCTGTCTTCTTTCAGGCTGAAAAACAACAAAATTTAAAAGGGGGTGATTCTTTTCTATACTCACTATATATTTTTTGTATTCTTGCTTTAAAATTAATAAAATGGACAGTTTTCTTATATGTAGGTATTTTTGTTTTCATTTTTAGTTGCATCAGTACTGCAAATTAGGCCTTAAAGTACATTTGAAAATGCATTAAAAGGTATTCAGTTTGACTTTAGGATATCTTTTTATTCTCTCTTCAGTTCCTCCAGGATTTTGCGATTGCAGAAATCAATGGCCAATCAAGTGAACTTCGCAATATTAGGAGGAGCTTGTGATTTTTCAAAATTACCGCAGATTTGGGCTAAGATGCATCATGTGACGTCATCTTGCTCACACACATGCACATACAAACATTTCCATTTTTGTGGAGCACTGTCGAGATTAATTTTCTTAAAAAAAGATAACATTTTTACAATTAATTCAGACTGCTTCACAAGATAACAGTTGACATGGTTAGTTTTAGTGCTCTAGCAAGTTACCATAAATATTATAACTTATCATTAATTGGATCTGATTTCTCTTGTACCAGGTCCATGCCATTAACGAGTCAAACCGTTTTGAGGCGGAGATCCGTAACGAGCAGGAGGAGAAGAAACGACAGGCAGAAGAGAAGAAACAGAGACAAGCGGCATTCAAAAATCTACAGTCAGCCTTCAAATGACCTCCTTCCTGTCCTATTAGAGCCCTGCTTTAACCATCCTCTTCTTCCTCATTGTTTGTGTCAGTCTCCTGTTTATCAGAGCACCATAGCAGAGATACTATGCAACGCTTTTAGAGGTTTCCATTCCAGGTTCACTTACTTAGTGAGGGCTCATAGTGTCAGTTTTAAGCTTAGACCTTTAAGTAGGGTGTTGAAGTGACTACTTAGATCCTCACTATTTGTCTCTCTCTTGAATTTGAACTTGCAGTCCTCTAAGGACATGTCTCTTTACACTGGACTGGATGTGTCACTTGGCTAATTTGTTCTATTTTATTTGTTGTATAATTTAACACACATATTTGCATGTATGTGAGGGCTTTCTATTTCACTTCACTGTCACATAGTCAAATAAGCAAGACAGAGGTCTGAGTATCTCTTTTAAAGGAAATTTATGTTTTTAAACTGCCAGATTATATTGGCGCATCCAGTCCATTGTGATCCTCTTGTATTCAGCATCATGTGTTATGGAATAAAGTATAGGTGTCATGGTATCCTTGCTAACTGGGTTAGCACAGCAAACATTATTATGTACTTAAACCTTGCCTAAAAGAGTTCTGTATTTTTACACTGTGGCTTGGAAGGGAGTGTGAGAACATGCATGTGGTGATGGTTTGTTCTAGTGGGGTTATTTTATTTTTTTTCCTTTTTTGAATGATAACTGTGATGCCCTGACAATCTTCCCCTTAAATGGATCTCTAACATCAGCTTCTGTTGCTTTGTCGCTGCTGTTGAGTCTCTCTTGCTCACACACACGCACATACAAACATTTCCATTCTTGTGGAGCACTAAATGCCCTTTAATACTCATTTTGTCTTATTTTTTATTAGTGTATTATTGTTCAACTAGCCAGTCCTTTTGAAAAATGTGAGATTTCCCCCCCACACACAATCGGTACTAATTTGTCTGATTTGTGTCGGACATCTTTGTTCATACCTTGTGTGCATGTTTGTGCGTTTTATCTGAGATGTTCATGAGGGATATGAGAGATTATAAGGAGTGCAGAGTTAAACACTCCTCTCCTCCATTTAACTGCATGCACTAATGCTTTAGCTTCAGGTGCCAGTGTGTGTGCACGCTATAGCCAGTACACAGCTTTAAGCATTGGGAAATGTTTCGAACCTTCTTCTGAAATGTAGTCCGGTGCTGGCATGAAAATATAGTTGCTTACCTCTCTCAGGAAAGCCCTTTAGACTAAAATTTGCTCTGTAACTTTGTGGCAAGTAGATTTTTTTTTTCCTGCATAGTGTGTAACATCAGACTGGCATATTAATTTTTAATTACTTTAATTCTACAAATAATGTTTTACTCTGGAGAAAAAGGGCACACTGTTGTAGACAAAATTGTCTCCATGCTTCCATTTGATTTTAAATCATAATTGAATTTCACATGTTTGACATTTAAAGCTAAAACTTGTGCAATTTGCAGCACACTTCAGCACAGGTAACCGAGAGATGTGTAAAGAATCAAATATTTTTTCCAGAAATAAAGTTAAACTGCATTTAGTTTTGTATGGTGAGGGGCCTTTTGAAAACGTTCCTTGAAATGCCATCCTTGTTCACAAACTTGTCTCCTTTCACAGCATCAGCTGTTCGTCACAGTTGAAGTGTTGTTCTGTGATTAAATGTGAGATTTTTCTGTGTTTTTATTTTATTTTTGAGACAATGGTCTGCTATGCATCCCTTTATATTCTTGTTAAGTACATATATTTGGAGTCACTGGCAGTCTGTGATGATTTGTATTCTGAATTAGCAAACAATAGATGCATGACTATGCTTTATGTCTTCAGATGTATTTGAGTGTTCTGCAGATTAAATGTGGGGTTTGAGTGAATAATCTAGTGTGTATATATGGTGGTGTAGATTTTTGATACAAACACTGGAGTACCTGAGGGACATAAAAACTGTGTGATGAGTTCTTCTCAAAGGATCTTCCACCATTGCTTGTCTTACTATGAAAAAAAAACAAAAAACGTGTGCACCAGATATGCCGTTGTATACATTATAAAATTACAATGTACACGAAGACAATGTGGAAGATTCATTGTACAGAATGTAGAAATGGATTTCACAAGCCATTCCATAAGCCGCATCTGCTTAAGTAGCCATACTGTAATTCTCTGCATAAATTTTCCAGGTTGTTGGGCATGAAATTTCATGTGTCAGAGGGTTTATTGTGATTATGTTCATCAAATCACATGGAGAATGTTATAATCCAGATTGAAAGTCTTTATGAACTTTATGCTGACCACTAACCAGCACAACACGTTATCCAATTAGCCAACTATCAGAGCCCATCTGCTTTTATTTTTACCTCTTGTTTACTTCAGTGTTTCCATTGCGAAGGGATTTACTGGTAACTTAGTGACTGGTGGTTAATGGACCAGTGCTTTCTAACTCCACCTTCTCTGCAGGCAGCCAAAATACTGTACTGTTCCTCAATGTCGTTTTGATTTTCTGTCTTTTTGTGATTCCATTGTAAAGATGTGCCAAATGTTTTAACAAAGTTATGTTTGCTTTACTTTTTAGCATAATTCCATTAACTGTCTCCTGAATTCAATATTAAGTGTTTTTGACCATAAAAAAGGTGACCATAAACTGAGAGATGCTTCATGAGTAGTGAATGTGGTGCAGTGATTTTCAGGTACAGAATATTACAGATTTAGGTACAGACCATATTTGTGTTGTCTTTGTTCAAACACCTCATCATTATTGCTCTCAGAATATAAGAGGAAAAACAGACTCAGTACACTGAATGTGTTGCCCAAGACTTGGATTTTAGTCTTTTCGTTCCAGTCCTGAAGCAGGTAAATGTGGAATTCCTGCAGTGTGCAAGTATTAACTGAAAATCTCTGGCCTAAAATACAGAGCATAGAGTCTGCTGAAACTTCTTGATGACAGTCTTATGATTTTGGTAGTAACTTTCACAACAATCCCATTGACGCTTTGTGTTAAGAAATTGACACACTTTTTTTTTTTTTTTTTTTTTAATTGCTTTAGTTGGAAAAGCCAAAACTTTAAGGTAAAATAAAACCCACAAAATATTCATCTCTTTTTCAGTCATGTCTCAAGCAAATAAAACAAAAGAACATTTTTAGAATAATTCTTCACACATTTACATTACAAGGATTTGAAATGGGTTCCAGTGGCCTTGGACCATCTTTTTAGCTGTATCTTTCTGTCACTGTCTTGGTCAATTGGTGGTTTTGGGTTCATCCTTGTGGAGGCTTATACTTATTAATATATGACTGATAGATGTAGTTATTTTTTGTATAATTCTTATGGCAATAAAATGTTTAAATCTTAATTTTTCAGGTCTACATCAGTCATCTCATTGAGAGAAACAAACACATCTGATGTGCTGATGGTTAATAATGGTTAAGGTTACTTGTTTAAAGGCAGATTATTAGTCTTTGGAAGATATATTAATGAGCAAATATTCCACACAGCTTCAGTACTTCATCAGCTTTAGTAAGTTTCTGGCCATGGTACATTTAAAAAGGTGATGGTGGAGAAGACCAACTACTATCAAAGTTATACCAAGCTACTATTGCAGTGGTAGCTCAGTGGTTAAGATGTTGGACTACTGATCAGAAGGTCATGAGTTCAAACCCCAGCACCGCTAAGTTGCCACTGTGGGCCCTTGAGCAAGGCCCTTAATCCTCAGTTGTATAAATGACATAAATGTAAGTTGCTCTGGATAAGGGTGTCTGCCAAATTTCGTAAATGTACTATTGAAGTGATGCTGGTCAAAATTATTATTATTTTTTTAGGAAGCTGTTAATTACTTAATCTAAAGCTTAAAAGCGCAACAAACATAAAAATACATTTAAATTTTGTAAATGGTTCAGTGGACCTAATATACTTCATTAGAATCAGCTCCTCAGGGGTTCTTCAGATAGTTAAGGGTTCTTCATTTTGAAAATATCTTTCTGATAGGGAAGTGGGGTTCTAACTAGAACATTTAAGGGTTTACCCCAGATGGGCCAATGTGTGATTTCCTTTAATAAATCAGTAAACAAATGACTAACCAAACATCCATCCATCCATTTTCTATACCGCTTATCCTTCACAGGGTCATGGGGGAGCCTGGAGCCTATCCCAGGGAACTCAGAGCATAAGGCGGGGGACACCCCAATCAGTGCAGACACATTCACACACTACAGACAATTTGGAAAATGCTAATCAGCCTACAACACGTCATTGGGATGGGGGAGGAAACCCCCAAAGCACGGGGAGAACATGCAAACTCCACGCAAACAGGGCAGAGGGGGGATTTTAACCCTCAACAAATGTGCTAACCACTAAGCCACTGAGTATTGGTTAATAGATGGCTCAACATGGATTCAGTTATTCTGGGGTTCTCACAGTAAACATTTTATTCCTAAATTTGATGAATAACTGTAGATATGGTGGTTTCACTTCACCGTAAGTCTGTGTGTTTGTTGAAGTAATACGTGCCTTTGTGTGAGTGTCCATGCCACACTTTATGCTACTGTATCTTTTAAGTGCTATGCATATTTGACTTGGCAGCGTGTCACTTGTTTCACACACTATTCCAGGGTAAAGAGCACCATCATACTGTCCTACCATATCTGGGGATTAGTATTGAATGTCTCCATCTGTTGGTGATGTGGATATTTCTCTTGCCTTTTCCATTAAAGGTATAATGCTTCATGTTGTAGCACTCAGTTGAGCTTCTGCTGTGCTGTGCACTTGTAATTGATGTTACAGTAACAAAGTTAACCAGGGGCAAGGGTAACTGCCTGGTGGAACCTCATGCTGGGGGTATCAGGAGGGGTGCTAAGGTTTTGTAACTCTTTTCCCTGGTCTTGCTCCTCTGAAATGCCTCCCTCCGCTTTCTGCGCTGTGCATGTTTTTCTCCCTCATTAAGGTCTTTGATGGTTTCCTTCCTGCCTGATTTCTCATCCTGCCTTCATTTCTCTACTTCCTTCTTTAATTGTTTCTTTCTCCTCTCTGGATCAGCATCATGTCAAGCACAATATCACCATTGTTTTTCAGCAGCACTGACTGGTGGATTAGTTATCTGGAAGCTATGTTGTCCGCTAAACTGACATTTAGTGTTAAGACAAAGTCTTTGTGAAAAGGGTTGAGATCCCAACAATATCTTTGTAGTTTATTCATTTAAAAAAAAATTTTTTTTTATAAAGATACATTCAAATTGGACTATGAACCTCATTACCATTACTCAACACAACCAATGGTTACTCAACCCTATTTAGCATAGAATTATACAATATATACAAAATTTGGTTTACTAGCATGCTAATTACATAAGGATATTAAGGACATTCCAACAGTTTACTTAACCCCCAATAATTAATAATTTAATTTTGATGCATAATTTGGGTAACAGGGTTGTACTTCATTGAAAATAAAGATATAAGAAACTTAATTTTCTTCTTCCCATGATCTTCAGAAAGTTTGGATTATCACATATTATTATAAAATCCATGGGACTTATGGAATATTTCAAATATTTCATATAGAACCATACATTAATGTGAAACCTAATATGTTTTTTTTTTTTTTAAGTATTTTAATTATTATTTTCCACAGTAAAGTGAAGTGGGCTGGGACAAGCAAAAATTGCTATAGAGGTTTTATTAATATTTTAAGTCATAAAGGACACTTATGTTTAAATGTCCTTGTCACTAGGATGGTACCATCAAGGGTGCATGTTTTGTACCTGTGTACAAAACATTTTGTACCTGTTTTGTACCTATATATATATATATATATATATATATATACACATACATACATACATACATACATACATACATACAGGTGCATCTCAATAAATTAGAATGTCGTGGAAAAGTTCATTTATTTCAGTAATTCAACTCAAATTGTGAAACTCGTGTATTAAATAAATTCAATGCACACAGACTGAAGTAGTTTAAGTCTTTGGTTCTTTTAATTGTGATGATTTTGGCTCACATTTAACAAAAACCCACCAATTCACTATCTCAACAAATTAGAATACTTCATAAGACCAATAAAAAAACATTTTTAGTGAATTCTTGGCCTTCTGGAAAGTATGTTCATTTACTGTACATGTACTCAATACTTGGTAGGGGCTCCTTTTGCTTTAATTACTGCCTCAATTCGGCGTGGCATGGAGGTGATCAGTTTGTGGCACTGCTGAGGTGGTATGGAAGCCCAGGTTTCTTTGACAGTGGCCTTCAGCTCATCTGCATTTTTTGTTCTCTTGTTTCTCATTTTCCTCTTGACAATACCCCATAGATTCTCTATGGGGTTCAGGTCTGGTGAGTTTGCTGGCCAGTCAAGCACACCATGGTCATTTAACCAACTTTTGGTGCTTTTGGCAGTGTGGGCAGGTGCCAAATCCTGCTGGAAAATGAAATCAGCATCTTCAAAAGGCTGGTCAGCAGAAGGAAGCATGAAGTGCTCCAAAATTTCTTGGTAAACGGATGCAGTGACTTTGGTTTTCAAAAAACACAATGGACCAACACCAGCAGATGACATTGCACCCCAAATCATCACAGACTGTGGAAACTACTGGACTTCAAGCAACTTGGGCTATGAGCTTCTCCACCCTTCCTCCAGACTCTAGGACCTTGGTTTCCAAATGAAATACAAAACTTGCTCTCATCTGAAAAGAGGACTTTGGATCACTGGGCAACAGTCCAGTTCTTCTTCTCCTTAGCCCAGGTAAGACGCCTCTGACATTGTTTGTGGTTCAGGAGTGGCTTAACAAGAGGAATACGACAACTGTAGCCAAATTCCTTGACACATCTGTGTGTGGTGGCTCTTGATGCCTTGACCCCAGCCTCAGTCCATTCCTTGTGAAGTTCACTCGAATTCTTGAATCGATTTTGCTTGACAATCCTCATAAGGCTGCGGTTCTCTCGGTTGGTTGTGCATCTTTTTCTTCCACACTTTTTCCTTCCACTCAACTTTCTGTTAACATGCTTGGATACAGCACTCTGTGAACAGCCAGGTTCTTTGGCAATGAATGTTTGTGGCTTACCTAGTGAACCAAACTGAGAGACCATTTTGAAGGCTCAGGAAACCTTTGCAGGTGTTTTGAGTTGATTAGCTGATTGGCATGTCACCATATTCTAATTTGTTGAGATAGTGAATTGGTGGGTTTTTGTTAAATGTGAGCCAAAATCATCACAATTAAAAGAACCAAAGACTTAAACTACTTCAGTCTGTGTGCATTGAATTTAATTAATACACGAGTTTCACAATTTGAGTTGAATTACTGAAATAAATGAACTTTTCCACGACATTCTAATTTATTGAGATGCACCTGTATATATATATATATATATATATATATATATATATATATATATATATATATATATATATATATATATAAGGTTTCTAGGGAAGTTATACATTTTAAAGGGACCAAAAATGTCGCTGATGGCATCACCCCAGAGATCAGGAAAATACAGTTAAGTAGCCTCACTTATCAGAGTGTAAAGTAAGTTCGTCTTATTTTGTCTCGCAAATGGGAGCTTTTATTATGAAAACGGAAACGTCGCGGAAACGTTGCTTACTTCACACAACTTCCTGAAAAAGACGCGAACAAAACATAATCCGGAGGGAGGATGACTTTTGTTTACATGAAACATCAGACTTTTTGATTGCATAAAAATCGCGTGTGGAACGAAATATCCGGTTATTTAAGCGTAGTTTGCTTCTTTGGTGTTGTGGAAGCTCCTCAGTTCAGAGAGTTGTGTGATTCACTGCGCTAACAACATGAATGTCGATGCTGCACAGGCGGCGCCGAGCGGAGCAACGAGCACAAACTCCTCAACCCCGATCAGCAGCAGCAACTGTGTCCCTAACAGCAATTCCGCCGCTAATGTCAGCAGTTTACCTCCAACTGGCATCACTAATGGTGAGTGGAGCAGCAGTGTGTGAATATTTAACAGTAAAAGCAGACTGATTGGAGTCAGCTGGATATGAGCTAGCTGCTTAGCTAGTGTGTTATTAGGAGATGTTTAAAGTTGACACAAGCAGTCGTTCTTCAGCTTTTTAAACATTTTATATCAATTTCAGTTGATTGATCATTTTATAATTCATAAAAAAAATCGTTTAGGTCTGGATTATTGTGAATTTCCCTTCTGGGATTAATAAAGTGATCTGTCTATCTCTCTGTTTCAAGAATCTCCGGTTTGTTTGTGTATAAGTAGACTTGCTGTGTCTTGAGTCCTTGTAACATTTCATTAGCTACTTTTTAGCGGAAAATAATGGCGTGTGATGTTGATTAGTTTGCGTTCATTTGATCCGTTTAGAGATTTAATGGTATGAAACATCCACAAAATGAGTTCCTGATATCATTTAACGTTACAGCAGCTATAAATAGCGGCTCCTATCAATGGCTCAAGCCTCAGTTAACCCTAAAATGACGTTTTGGAATTAGCAACGGAGGCTTGAGATGGGATGCGTAATAAATTAGTTCCACACACACGAGAGTTTTAAGGACAAAAACCTGCCAGCTGTCTTGAAATAAAACATCTGATCAATGTCTTGCGGTGTGGTAACCGTGGTATAAGCAGCATAATTGACTCCGGTCCGTTGAATTATTAGAAAATAATGCACACCCGAGGTGTAACACCGATTCGCGTCGTGGCCGCGTTACTACCTCAGGGTGTGCGTTATACTCTAATAATTCAACGGCTCGTTGTCAATGATTCCTTTCTTTAAATCGTGTAACGCACACCTAGTAGGGGTGGGAATCTTTAGGCACTTCACGATCCGATTCCAAAACGGTTCTTGAAATACATTTCCCCCCCTAATTAATTCTTCTGCTGTGCAAATACATCAACTTTACATTTTAACCAAAGTTGGAGTTTCTATACTTTTTGTTTATAATTGTAATCTCTGTATAACGGTCATTAACAAGGATTACGGTACTTATGGGGGAGAGATACAACTTCATGTACGTAACTGCGTCTGTCAACGTTTTTTTTTTCCTCTTCTATTTCTGGCGCGCGCTGTAACGGAAGTTGGATGTTATAGGTGTCTCAGAGAGGAAAAAAATAGACATAACTCACTTGAAGGAGACACGAGGTACCTGTATTTAATTAAATGTCCGGAAATAAGGGCTACATGCATGAAGACGAGCGGGGAAGCGTTTAACAACCAACTCAGTCACGAAATAAAAGGCAACAAAAAATATATAAGTGGAGAGCAGCTTTCTCCTCACACTCCGCATCTCTCTGCTGTCTCTCTGTGCCCCCTCACCTGCGCTCCCGCATGCGCAGTTGTATCTCTCCCCCATAAGTACTGTAATCCTTATAAGTGACCGTTACAGCGCACATTCGTGATTTGAATTGAATGCAGAATCGATTCTGAATCTTTGAGAATCGATTAAGAATCGCGATGCATCGAGTTATTCTCCCACCCCTAACATTTAGCCGTGGATTATTATCCCTTATATAAAAGTCTCCTTACAGAAAGCTTTACCATATCAACAAGTACACGTTTCTTTGATGAACAGTATGTTTTTAAATCGGTATAGATTTTTTGGCTTGTGTCGTACATGTCCCTGTATAGAAACGACAAACTTGTGATTGGCCTTGCAGCTGGAACTGCTGTCAGAGCCGTGCTGTTTTATATTTATAATATCAACACCTTCTGTCCAGTTGGATATGAGAACAGCGTTACTACTGAATAACAATATACTATTGATATTTTGTCTCTTAATAGTTCCAACCTCAGCTGCCATGGCAACGCCATCATCAGACTCTGTGTCCAATGGGCTCTACGTGCCCACGGGATTAGCCAACGGTGACGTGAAGCCTGTCATCTCAAGCACGCCATTGGCTGATTTCCTCATGCAGCTGGAAGACTACACACCCACAGTGAGTTCACACGTGATGAACACCAGTGATCTTTTTTTTATGTGGTCATGCCTTTATTTTATTGGGTCTTTTTATGTTATCTATTTATTTATTTATTTGTTTGTTTGTTTCTCCCTTAGATCCCAGATGCGGTTACAGGATATTATCTCAATCGAGCAGGATTTGAAGCATCAGATCCAAGGATGTAAGTTTAGCTTGTTTATGTATATGCACTGCTAAGATGAAGTTAGTCTCTGGATGAATGCGATGGAATAGGCTGCATCCTATACATTTTAAGAATTTAAAAGTTGTCAACTATCAAATAGCTCAGTAATTATGTTGTTGTAGGTGTGATGGCAGGAAAATAATACTGGTCATGCCTACAGTGTATCATTGTACCTTACATAATGTAGACTCGGATAGATAATAAGATTAGGTGACCTTTTTGTAATCTAGACATATTTACACTCCATCCATAGTAACATGCACATTATTATTATTATTATTATTATTATTATTATTATTATTATTGTAATACACTTTTCTGGCCAAAAGCTTCAGAATCTTGAATATTGCAATCCAGTTGGCTCTCCACACGTTTGGGTATATCTTCTTTTGTGTATAGCTTCTAACAGTTAAACAAACTTTTGAACACTAGGAAAGAGTTTTTCAGATTATGATATACTTACTGGATTGAGCAAAAAGTTAACAGAATCATATCTTGAAGTTATTCAAGAGTTTTATTTAAAAAGTTGAATGTGAGTAAACATGATAATTTAAGCATTTGCTGACGGACTTTGGTTGTAAAGTCCATCAAATGGACTCTTACTTTGAAAGTTTGGTCTGTGTTTAGTGATGAAAGGTTTGAGAGACTGCTAAAAGTCTGACAAAATGAAGTGCATCTACGGAGTTTATCAACTTGCCTCAAAGTTTAAATTCGTCTTATTAAAAGACAAGGGCAAGAACAATTTTAGTTACGCTCCAAGATGTTGGCTTGAGAACTTTGCATAAATAAGTTTATAAACCTGAAACTTTTTTGTCATCATATTAAACAGGAGTAAATCACTGAACTGGACTAACTCATGACTTTGAAACACCCTCCTTTTCATGTATACGCAGAATCCGTCTGATCTCATTGGCAGCTCAGAAGTTTGTCTCGGACATTGCTAATGATGCACTGCAGCACTGTAAAATGAAGGGCACTGCGTCTGGAAGTTCCCGGAGCAAGACAAAGGTTAGTAGAGTCTGTATCATCCACATCAGGAAATGTTTTCTGTATGTAATTGTATTGGAACTTTGCGACATTTTTGGACTATTATTAACCAGCACATATACATTATACATTAAAATTTCTTTATTTTATGGTTCACTGACTTATTACAAATCTTTACATATTTTTGTCTTGTTCATCCTGAAAAGCAGGATAAGAAGTACACACTGACGATGGAGGACTTGACCCCAGCTTTATCTGAGTATGGCATCAACGTTAAAAAACCCTACTACTTCACGTAAAAAACTAACATCCTGAAACGAACTGCTGAAGGTAACATGGCTCCATAAATAGGTGTCCACACTGTAGAGACATGACTTTTTAACAGTGAAAACCTTTGGTCCATGTGACACGGACAAGGCTGTACACTTTTTTTTGTTCTTCATTTATTTAGCAATTTATTTTAAGTTTTTTTTTTGTTTTTGATTTTGCTTAACCATGGATGTGATTCATTACATATTTGTAATATTTGATTAATGGAAATAAACAGAAATTTATCACTTAACTCTGATTTTTACTTTATCTTCTGAAAATATTGTACATCTGAGTTGAATTTTACAGCAGACTCTGCCATGATTTTTATGATTCATATAAAACTATTCATACTGTCTTACAAAGGAAATCATTTTCTGTTTGTATATCCTGGCAACGTTTACCAGTTGGCTTTCCATACTGGAGTATGCTGTATTTGCTTCACCTGTGTTTTGAAGGGTTTCTAGACCATAAGAGGAATCAGACCTGCTAAATATTAATAGAAATGGAAGCTGCTCTTATGTTTCAGTTGCTGGCTGACAGCACTGAGTACCAGTGTAGAGTCATAACCGAGTTGGAGTACTGATATACAGTTTATGATGAGGTGTGTTAAAATGGGAATATTGACAATCTCAGCACAACCTTTTAACGCTTGTTCCCCCAGTGTATTTTTAATGAACATTGGCAGAATATGAGACATTTATGTACAGTTGCAAAATTCCTTGGCCAGGCAATTCCAGAGTGAGAACATTTTGCTTTAGGTAACTGACAATTTTGCATAATATAGCCATATACAGCTCAGTGCAAAAGTTTGCAATCCCTATGGTTTCTGGGTTGAAAGCATAGAGTTGAAAACTCTACATTTTGTCTACATAACAATTCCATTTCCATTTAATAATGTTTTCATGTTGAAAACCTGTCACATTGCCTGCGTACTACAGCTGACTTTATCAGCTGTTATCTTCATCAGCAAGCTCAAAAAGCCCCATGTGCATGATCTAGTTATTTTAATGTGTCTGTTCAAGGTATCTAATGACCTAAGCCAGTCTAATGCATCATAATAGCAGTCTGTTGGGAGCAGTCCAAAGCTGTCCAAAATACTGACCTCTCAAAATAGTAAAAAATAAAATATGTATACTGTATATATATAAAAAAAAAGAGAGAGATGCAAAAATCCAAAACTACAGCAGGATAAAACTCGGAGAAAAGGAACAAATGGACTAAAAGTCAACAATCAGAAAAATAACTATTTTAAGAGCTGTCGATGCTGCTTTACTTAATATTTTATTATTTGTTTTACAGCATCCATGATGAGATTAGCTTGATAATACTTTGGTTTACTGAAACATTTTTTATAGTGTCAAATTTTATTTCAAATTTTATTTAATTTAATATACAATGAGAGACAAGAACCTGTTTGAAGAAAAATGTTTTGGGGACAAACACCAAGTGACAGAGTGAAGGAAACTGGGTGAACCTAGCCTCTATTTCAGTGGTCAAGATTAGCCTTTTCTGAGTCAGTGGTGTATGTTCAGACAATACCATCTCCTCAGAGTCCAGTCTGTTGTGAACACAGGGGCAGCAAACATATAATAGGAAAACAATCTCTAGCTTCCACATTTAGATGGTAAAATTTTGACCTTTTTTTTTCTATTCTAGACAGATAAGCTTATAAAAAACAAAATTGAAGGGTCAGGATTTTTGTTTGTCTGTTTCTATAGAGATCATTAACCATCTATACAAAACAGCTAAAGTGTATAAAGTATAAAGTAAAGGCCTTTAGCTCAGAATGCATCTTCCAAGAGTGCCTGGTCGTCTTTGGATGTATCCATCTGTTTTGTTTTCTAAAACCTATTATCCCAAAACAAAAAAGTAAAAGGAACTTTTCTTACTGCTATACCAGACAGCACGCTGAACTAAAACACATTTCCTAACGTACACATGGTTGCTGCAGTAACTTAATATAATCATTAGTAAATCCAGTGTTTCAGTGATAACTACATTCAAAATTCATTACCGCAGGCACCAGCCATTCAGAGACATCATCTGACATTAGTAAAACCTTCATCAAAATGATTCTCATGCACTTGCATGTAGTCAAGTCAACATTTCATTTTGTCTTCCCTCTTACTGCTGGACGAGTCTATTTTAACCTACAGTTCTGTACAAAATCCTATTATTTATTTTTATTTTATTTTATTTAGACTCGGATGTTTATGTAATGCATTAAAGTGCCAAATTTTCATTTTCTAAATATATATGTTAGAAAATATATGTTACAGACAAATTTATATTGTATGTGTCATTAAAGAAAGTAACATTAAGAAAGAGACATCTCAAATAAAAATATCAGAAAAGCTGTCTGGGATTTCACCTGCAGAGAAAGAAGTAAGTGAAAGAAGGCCTGTAGAAGAACTGTGCCAAATTCAGTCAATTTCCATATAAAACTATGCAACAACATACCTAGATTTCTTAACCAGGGAAATATCTTTATCACAGATTATTCTCTGAAATATGACTGAACTCAAATGTTTAAAACATTAACTATTCAGACAAAGGACCTGGTTTGAAACAGGTGCAAAGAAGAGTGAACTCCTCTTGCTCACAATAATGAAATAAATAAGAATTTGTCTGTCTTCAGTCCCACTCACTCTTTTCTGTGTCCAATGGGGAAAAAAAAAAATCATTGGACTCTTTGAATAAAGGAGCAAATGAACACAATGCCACACCTCACCTAGGCAAAACCATATTCACATGATTGTTTGCTTTGCCTGTTAGAGATATTTAATTCTTTTCATTTCGAGAACATGTGAAACAGCATGCGAGGTTGTGAAACAAGTGAATTTGAATTTTCAGGATAAGGCTTGTGAAGTGCCAATGTATTCATGTCAGGACAATTATGATATAAGCAGACTGATCATAGCAGCCTAAACTGCAGTGGTGGCTTCATTTGATTCGGCAGGTTTGGCGCTAGGTGGAACTGGAATGGGACGTCTTTTACGTTTCACCGTTTTCCCACCCTTTTCATTCAGAAGGCCCTGAGCGGCTCCCTCCATGTCGCCCACACTGATATTCATGGCTTCTGCCATCTCCATCTTAGTCACAGCAACAAACTTGGGATCCTCAGCCAGAGTTTCAAGACCTCCATTTCTTAGTGCCTAAAAGTGATGAAAAATACAGTGGTTTTGGCTCTTTCTGACCAGCAAACACTGATAAGTATGTTATCAGGCTGCGGTTTACCTGTTGGATGAGTTTGTCAGTCGCTGGTGAAGATTCTTTTTCGCCATATGTAGGATCATATGGGAACTGCAAGAGTAAAGAGTAAAACACTAAATTTAAAGGCAAAAGCATGTCCACAGTAATAAAGGTTTCTCAACAGCCCCTGTCATTTAAACAACCGGAACATAAATTACATTGAATATTTTTTTTATATTGAAAGTCCCCTGAGCAGGTTACCTGAGTGATGTCAGTCCTCACAGTAAAATCTGACCGGTGTCGGTCTTCAGCATCTCTAACAGATGATACTCTACTGGGAAGCATACTGACTTCTCCTGTCGGGTATAGTTCTTTTCAAACAACAATTCTTTAACAGCAAATTTGTCCAACGTAAATTTGAGATTTTACATATAATCCATGTTTTCTTTATACTTACTGATATCTTCAAAGGATTGGTCTCTGGTTCCAACAACCAATGGTGACTCTCTCTCAAATATAAAACTAGAAGAGATAAGACAAGAAAAGCTTGACAGGTCATTAAGGTAAACAAATGCAGTCTTAAGGGTTTTTTGGTGAAAAGCATTTATGCAGTATTAGGTAGAAGGATGACATTTTGAAAGTTAGGGGTTCTCAGTTTGTTGAATTCCCTAACCTAACACATCTAATAACCTCTTAAATACTCTGAAACCTTCAGTGGGTCCAAAGTCATTCCTTATTCTTTTAACTACGATTAGTTCCATTGCAATTACTGAATAAATAATAGTTTAATAATAGCTATTAAAAAATAATAGCTGAATATTATGCTTTAAAGTAAATAATAAAAACTCTAAAAAAAAATTTTCATTGTAATTATAAAACAAATAATCTGGATCTTTAAGGGGTTTAAACCTGATAATTAAAAGGTGGGTTGAATTAGGTGTCCTTGAGCAGGAAAAATCACCAAGTGGTGCTGGAATATGTAAAATACTCACTCCTCTGTAAAGTTGGCATTGTTGTTGGTGATGTTTGTTCTGGTTGGTGTTACAAAGAAGAACTCGGTGTTGTGGAGGAAAACAGAGTCAGGTGGAGACTCCACATCCTCTGGGCGACTCTCTGAGAACTGCAGGGGTCGTTGGCTGGTCTGTACTGTTGTAGGGCTACTGGGCTCTGATGAGAAGGGGTCTGTGTTGGTCCCAAACAGACCCCCAGTTCTCTGAAGGAAGAAAAACCTCACTTTGGATACAATACATAGAGTACATACAAACATGATCTAGCTTACTAAATTGGGCTATCTGTGTGTATATATAGTATACAGTGGATATAAAAAGTCTACACACCCCTGTTAAAATTGCAGGTTTCTGTGATGTAAAAAAAAAAAAAAAAAAAAAAAGAAACCAAGTTAAATCATGTCAGAACCTTTTTCACCTTTATTGTGAAATTGCAACATATAAATCTCAAGTGACAAACACCCAGAAATGTTTTTGGGGAAGAAGAAAAACTAAAAACCTCCAATACCCAGCTTGCATAAGTCTTTTATAATTGGGAATGTGGCAGTGTTCAGAATCAACCAATCACATTCAAACTCATGTTAAATACTAATTAGTATACACCTGCCATCAATTAAAGTGACTGATTACTCCCAAATAAAATACATCTGCTCCTATAGGGTTTTTGTGACATCTTCTTGGTCACATCCAACTGGAAAAGCCATGGGCCACAAAGAGCTTACAAAGCTGGTACGGGATCTCGTTGAAAAATATAAATCAGGAGAGGGTTCCAAAAAAAAATATGTCCAAGGCATTGCATATATCAAGGAACACTGTAAAGACAATAATCAACAAGTAGAGAAAATATGGCATGGCAGTGACACTACAAAGAATAGGACGTCCCTCTAAAATTGATGAGAAGATCAGGAGAAAACTGGTCAGGGAGACTGCCAAGAGGCCTACAGCAACATTAAAAAACTGCAGCAATTTCTGGCAAGTACTGGTTGCTCCCTACAGTCTCTTGAATTCTTCATATCTCTGGGCAATGGGGAAGCCTTTTTTAACCAAATAAATAAATAAAAATACAATCTCACAAAACCATGTGGAATAATGTGTTATGGTCTGGTGAGACTAAATTTGGCCATAATGCAAAAAAGATATGTGGCACAAAACAACAACAACAACAACAACATCCCTATGGGGAAGCATGGTGGTGGCAGCATCATACTTTGGGGCCCTGACCCTAACCCCCTAAAATGATTCTTATTGTTTTTAACAGGGATGTGTAGACTTTATATCCACAGTATATACATTTGTTGTATGTATATACATGTCTGTTGTTGGGATATAAAGAAGTTAAAGCTTTATAAAGTGGGATAAACGGATAAAGCAATTACTGTAGATGACTAAATGAATGAATTAATCTTTAATTCTATTATATCTTATATTTGTGCAGTTAGTCCTTATGGACTGTTAAATAAATAGTGGATAAACACCAGCAGACTATGATGGATTTCCAGTCATAACACTACTGTTAGTGTATATACATACAGTACTGTGCAAAAGTTTTAGGCACATGCAAAGAAATGCTGTAGAGCAAAGATGCCTTCAAAATAATGAAATTAAATGTTTCTACATAAAAAAATACTGTAAAGAGCAGTAAACAGTAGTAAATGAAACAAAGTCTATATTTGGTGTGACAAAAAATAAAAATAGTCTCCAGTACAATTTGTGCAGTTTTATAAGGAAATGAACTGGTAAGTTTTATTGAGCATCTCACAGAACCAGCCACAGTTCTTCTGGAGACTTTGACTTTTGCACTTGCTTCTTATTTTTGCAGCAAAACCCAGCAGCCTTCATTGTGTTTTTTTGTCTGAAAAGTGTCTCTTACATAATATGCTGCTTTCTTTAATGACATACAAACATTTTTATGTAACATTTAATTTTGTGCTAGAAAACAAATGTTTGGAAATCTAAAATTTTTTTTGTACTGACTTGATAATGTAGAAGTCATAAAATAAAAAAAATCTAACAGTTTAAACTAAAAAAAAAAAAAAAAAAAAAAATAGGGTGCCTAAAACTTTTGCACAGTACTGTATGTACATGCTTACTGTATATAGATTTATAGATAGATGCATACCTTTTCATATGGGTATTATTTGTATGCTCTTGCACGTGTCAACTTGCACTCCCCCACTTACCTTATACCTTATACCCATTGTCTGTATAGTCTATTTATTGGTTGTTATGCACAGCTTTCAGAGATGTTGCATCTCATTTCACTGCACCTTTGTACCAGCTATGAATGTGCATGTGACAAATAAAGCTTTGATTCTTTAAATCAATTTTACATGGAGTGCAGTGCTCATTAGGTTTATTGAAAATTGCTGTTATAATACAAAGGTCACATTACTTAATAAGAAAACAGTGTGCTTGTTACCCTGTAGATGCCCTCCTCTCCTCCTGCCATGGCTCTTTCCATCTCATCCTCAGCAATAAGGTTTCCTGAGATGGCCCTGTGGAGCTCGGGGGCAGCTTCTTCCTCAATGCTGCGCAGACCCGCCTGACAACAAAGGATAATATTATGTGTTATAATATGTGTTGATAAAATGCCAGGATGAGCTGAGAGAAGCAAGGAGTAGTTTCAAATTCAAAACAGAGCATTAATAACAAGAAGCAGAATAAATTAGGATGGGATCAAGTGATAACTGAACCTATAATTTTATTTAGTTATTTACAAATATCAGTCAAAATAATAACACATGGGATGACTGTTGCAATTTCGTAACTCATTATAACATGACAGTATCAAAGCATGTTGTACCTGAATCTCAGCTGCTCTTTTTTTGGTAGGCCGGTAACCATAGTACTCTTCCTGACGCTGCATAAACTTACGGAAGTACTCCTGAATCAGGAAGGTGGCGTAGAACTTCCCAACAGTGACCTCATCATCTGTAACCAATTACACCACATATTAATCAGTGGCAGGAAACTGTACATGCTTTTAAATCTGAGTAATCAGTAAATCCACTGCCAAATGAAATCAATAAAACAATAGCAATAGTAAATAGAAATATTCATAGTAAAGCTTAATATTAATTCAAGTACAAGCTAAGTAAGCAATGAAACACTTCAGGACTGCTGTTATAGAAAAATAAGCAATAACGGGGTGAGGGCCATTACCAACCCAAAGTTGATTATTTTCCTATAACAGCAAAAATGTTTTGTTCCTTATACCACAGCAATTTGCCAATGCTAACATTTTTTTCATTTATTATTCAATGACATGTTGGACTGTTGTCCATTAGCCAGCTTCTCTTTTTTTGAGAGAGAGAGAGCAAAAAAAAAAAAATGCAGCTTGAAAACTGAAAGCACAAAGGCCTCTGTCCTTAAGACTTTCTCATGGTAAATAATTTACAGACTATTACAAAGTGCACCATACAAGACCCTGTGAATGAGCTGTTACTATAGAAATGGTAACATGTTAGTTATGAGTGCATTAATATAAACCTGCGATTTACAGCCAGAACTCCTGTCACAGCCATACCATGCAGATGTGGTATAATAGGATTTAAACCTAGAACACATGTTTACTTAATACAGGTATTCTTTACCTCCAATAGGTGGAAGGACCTGGTCCAAGAGTTTCATACTGGTCCGTTTCCAGATACTCTTAATAATGGCTCTCAACTCTTCATTAGCCTGCTCAAAGTTGCCTGATAGCCACAAGACACATGCAAGACAGTTGTTATCAAAATGTATTGGTTATATTACAGTATTACTGTTTTCCCCCAGCATTTCATACCTTCAGTTTTAATCTTCAAAGCCGTCCTGACTAAAGCAAACAATGTGGCATTGAAGGTGACCGTTCCATCGCTGTTCAGGGGCATGTTCATGGAAATTAATCGCTGTGGACAAAACGAAACATTAAATCAAGAAGGTGGTTCAGTCTTTCAAAGATTAGTTGCGCATAGGATTTCCTTCTAAAAAAGTGTTAGTATAATTATCATTATAACTATACTGTAGATACAGTTGATGTTTTTTCACCTTTACAATTACAGCTTTAACTGGCTTACCCTGCAGGCTGAGCGGTGAGGGCAGAATTTTCCAAATCCAAGTGGTGGCTGGATCCTTCGTAAAAGAGTTACTACATCCAGATGTTTAATTCGCCCCCTTCAAATTGAGAGAGATAACTTACTGTCTGTAGTCATAAAAGGTTTCCAAATATAAAATGCACTTAAATGATCAGCTAAATATGCATTTGACTCACGTTGCCTCAGGATCATATTCTGCCCAGATCTTCTTGAACTCATCCAGATGGTGTGGACCGAGGATCGACCAATCACGGGTCAGGTAGTCAAAGTTGTCCATAATGATGGCCACAAACAAATTGATAATCTGCAGAAGAGGACACAAATTTACTTGTACACTATCAACCAAACTGAGTTCACCAGTCACTTCAGAGATTTACTGAAAATATAAAATCTGCTACTGAGAGCTGAACTAAAAAAAACACTAAATAACATTTATTTATTTATTTATTTTTACAGATGCTTACCAAAAAGGCACACAACATGTTGAAACTCAGAAAATAAAAGACGGCAAAGTTAGTTCCACAACTGTACTCCTCTCCAGGAGCTGAGCCATGGTCTGATTTTGGATCGCACAGTTTCCCAGTCATACAGGCCAGCATGACTTTTGGCCAACCCTCTCCTGTAACACATCTGTAACAGAACCAAACGATTTGCAGTTTGAATCATTTTGCCACATCTGTATCATAGTGATGTCAAATAGACATCTGACCCACCGGAACAGTAGCAGAATGGCTTGTGGGAATGTCTGGAAGTGGTTGTTACGGTTGATTTCAGTGCCATCCACTAGGGCAATTTTACCAAATACCTGTACACGAGCAAAGAGATTCAGACAGATCAAGAAAATGAAATGGATGTAGAACTGTAGAGTTTCAGTGATGAAGCATGTATAGGAAATTCAGAGAAGCTCACCTGCATCCCTATGACAGCATAGATAAAGAAAAGCATTACTATGATAAGAGCTATATGAGGGAAAGCCTGAAGGAGAGAAAAAAGAGACAGATCCTATTTTAGACTATTATTATTATTATTATTATTATTATTATTATTATTATTATTATTATTATTATTATCCATTACAAATCACAATTCTTGAACATAGTGATTCATACCTAGCAGAGATTAGAGGAAATTGATTTTAAAATAAATAAATAAATAAATAAATAAATAAATAAATACCTACATACATACATATAAATACATAAATAAATGAATAAATAAATAAACAAAAAACCTTTGACATAAGGCAACTTTAATTAAAGAAACAATAGGAAATGTGTAATAGATGTATGCAGAGTCAAATCACGTTAAATCCTGACACTACAGTTCTTATGAATGCTAGTCTTCACTAATAATAACAACAATCTCACAGCTGTCTAGTGGGTATTTACAAGCTTGATGAAGATGTAAACAGTAAACTTTAGGTAGTTTTCATATCTGCACTACAACACAAATGAGTTGTTCATGCAGCCTTTTAGTAAGAGCAGTTTAAGTCAGAAATGTAAGCAATACTGAGAAAATTATCAAATTGGCAACCAAATATCAATGTAATATTGGATAGAAAGGTCTTTGCTGATTCCCACCCATGAAATCAGATAAAATTGTTTCTATTGGTTTATATACTTTACTATATGGTTGAACGCATATCAATGAGTTCAAAACCATTATATTTAATAATAATCATCATCACTGATCATGTCTCCAATAACACTGCCACAATCTGTCTTTCTGACCTGGAAGGACTTAATGAAGGTCCACAGCAGGTTGCGAATGCCCTCAGAGCGGTTAAGTAGCTTTATCAGACGCAGGACACGGAAGAGTCGGAAGAAGGTGATTGAGACTCGAGCATTTTCTTCATACTGTGAAGAAGTGGAAATGTAGAATGTCATCAGTAGAGAAATCTGAAATCATGAAGCTTTAAACTTGACAAGAATAATAATAGAAAAAGGGGGAAAATGTCTAAACAGACTCACAGCAATGGCCTGCATTGGGTTTGTTTCCTGAAAAAAATAAAAATAAAAATAAATAAAGATATTGTACATGTTGATCTTTTCATAGTGCCTAAGTACTACAATGTTGATATACAGTACATATTAATAGCACTAAACAGACAAATGAAATGGTTTGGATAAAAAACCTCCCCAACTATTTTATGCAGCACTTTACATGCAAGACCAAGTAAAACAGCCATTTCTTAATTTGCCTACCTTTTAAGTTACCATCCAGCATGGAAGACGCAAACATTTTTTAAAATGGTTAGATTATTACAGTGATTTTACAGTGGATATAAAAAAGTCTACACACCCCTGTTAAAATGGCAGGTTTTTGTGATGTAAAAAATAAAACCAAGATAAATCATGTCAGAACTTTTTCTACCTTTATTGTGAAATTTTAACCTTTTAATTAAAGTGAAAAACAATAAGAATCATTTTAGGAAAAAAAAAAAAGAAAAAGAAAAAATGTACAATAACATAGTTGCATAAGTGTGCACACCTCTAAACTAATTGAAAGCACCTGGTTGAAGCACCTTTAGATTTTGTCACAGCATTCAATCATTCTGGGTAAGAGTCAATCAATTTGGCACAACGTGACAGCGATATTTTGCCATTCTTCCTTGCAAAAGCATTTTAACGCTGTCAAATTGGTTCCAAATCTCCTGTGCACAAAGAATTTGGGAGATTGTTGTCACATGTAGGGAGCAACCAGTACTTGCCAGAAATTGCTGCACTTCATTTAATGTTGCTGTAGGCCTCTTGGCAGCCTCCCTGACCAGTTTTCTCCTGATCTTCTCATCAATTTTAGCAGGACGTCCTGTTCTTAATAGTGTCACTGCCGTTTTCTCTACTTGTTGATTATTGTCTTTACAGTGTTCCTTGATATATCCATTGCCTTGGACATTTTTTGTAACCCTATCCTGATTTATATTTTTCAACGATGAAATCCCGTACCTTGATTTGTAAGCATGGCATTTCCAGTTGGATGTTACCAAGATGTCAGGAAAATCCTATAGGAACAGCTGTACTTTATTTGGGGGTAATCACTAATCAGTCACTTTAATTGATGGCAGGTGTATACTAATTAGTATTTAACATGAGTTTGAATGTGATTGGTTGATTCTGAACACTGCCACATTCCCAATTATAAAAGGGTGTGCACACTTCTGCAAGCTGGGTATTGGAAGTTTTTCGTTTTTCTTTTTCCCCAAAAAAAAACATTTCTGGGTGTTTGTCACTTGATACGTACTTATATGTTGCAATTTCACAGTAAAGGTGAAAAATCTTCTGACATGATTTAACTTAGTTTCATTTTTTTTTTTAAATTTTTTTTTTTAACAGGGGTGTGTAGACTTTTTATATCCAGTGTAACTCTTTGGGTTATTTTATTTAACATTGTTTTTATAGCTTACTCTGACTAAACCAAGATTAGGAGCATTTTTTTTGTCTTTGCAAAAACACATTAGCTTAACCACTGCAAGCTTGTGTACTTGCATTGACTTCTATATTAAATGGTCAGAGTGTACCAGGGTCAGTAAACCAGCTCACACAGCAAGGCCCATGCAGCGCAGATTGATATTTACAGCACAGCCGTGGAGGCAGTACAGTCCACCACTGGACTCCAAAGCAGCCTGGAGAGGAATAAAAGTGGAATGAAGATGGGATAAAGAAGGTTTAAACTAAGAAAAAATATCAAGAACATTATACCACACAGTGGTGACAGTAAAAGGTGAGTCTGGCCTTGATAAAGCTGGTTAACACATGTGACTGATTGCTTTGGGTTGTATAAGTATAATGTGTAAATATTAACAATAGGTATAAACATTGCTGATGTTTGTCTATTAGCTATTTTCCATATTTATCAGCATTTTTGACCCACATACATAATGTTGTAGATGTTTTTGCTCTTGTACTTACATCAACCTGACTGAGGACGACATCTACGATACTCCCGACCACAATGAGGAAATCAAACACGTTCCAAGGGTCTCCAAAGTAACCCTGCAGAAAGTGTCCAAGAATGTGAGCAAACTCTCTCAGGGAGGAATTCAGTCAGGAATATTTTTAAAAATTTTGCACTGGAGTTTGCATTACCTTTGCTTTGAAAGCAATAAGTTTGACGATCATCTCAATCGTAAAAAGGACTGTGAAGATGACATTTAGAGTGTCTGACAGTTTGGTTATGTGGTCTGACTGATTACAGTGCTGTATTACAAGAGACAAAGAAAGCACTTAGATAATTAATGTTAGTATTTTGAGAAATGAAATAAAGAAATGTAATAATTTAATAGTAAAATACTTTAATAGGCAACAGCCAAAGACTGTGCTTCATCTTATATGCACAGTAGAGAAACACACACCTGCATTCCCAGACACAATGTGTTGAGTATGATGAGGAAAAACATGAGGTACTCAAAGTAGCAGGAGGTCACCAGGTACCAGAACTGGTACTGGAAAGGGTTCTTAGGGATGTAGCAGCGGAGGGGCCGAGCTTTCAGTGCGTACTGCACACATTGGCGCTATGGTGGAAAGATCATACAAACCATATGGATTAGAGGAACTAAGGCTAAAATAGTCATGTTTTAAGTAAGGAGAAAAAAATTATGGGGTGTGCTATATAGGAAAATCATCAACATGGGGTGGTGTGATGCAACATGAAGTGGACTTATTGTTACCACTCCAAAGTTGATTATTTTACAATAACAGCATATCCCATAGTGCTCTATTATCCTTATACCACATCAATTTTAAAACCATCATAATAACCTTTAAGGGTACCTATATTGGATCTTTTATAAAGCATTGCTGGAGGACTTATGTTAAGCTTATGTCGAAAATTTTTCAGTAAGTAGTATGTGCATGTATTTACATAAAGAAGGGTAGCCTCTTTGTATCTGTAATTTTTTTATTCTTATGTTGCAAGTTTATATTTGTTTTTTTTACTAACACCACAGTCAGAAAGCTTTGAGACCTCTTTAATGAAGCATCCACCGTCCTGAAACATCCACACTGAGAACTAAGCATTACTTCATCTAATGTAAATTCTAGGCATTTAATCATGTTCCAGTGTCCCACAAAACATAAAAATAAACTGCTTACCTGGTTCTTGTCCAGCTCACAGTCCTTGTACTCCTGCTCTCCCTGCTCTCGGAAAGTGACAATGACAAAGCCGACAAAGATGTTCATCATAAAGAAAGCGATGATAATAATGTAAATGATGAAGAAGATAGAAATGTCCACACGGTTGTTATAAACCGGGCCCCTGTCTTCTGCATCTGAATCTATAGCTTTATAAAGCAACCTGTGGAACAGAAACAAGGGGGGGAAATAAATCAGATGTCCTTAAAGCATCAATACAAAAGCACTGAAAACTGCAAATGGATGAGTTTAACATACACTCCCAGAAAAGAGAATTGCTGTCTATAGAGGCCATGCCTCGTCCATACTCACTCTGGCCAGCCTTCAAATGTGGAGACAGTATAGAGTGTGAGCATGGCCTTCAGTACGTTATCAAAGTTAAAGTCACTGTTAACCCACTCCCGCCGACCGATCTCCATGTCGTGGAGAGTGTTCTGCACATGATGCACATAAGTTCCCCTGAGAACAACAAAGAAAACCACTGTTAACAGAAAAATAACCACATTAGAACATTATTTGTAATGTCTAGAAGTTTAAAGAACTACAGTAATACACCTCTTAAAAGGAATCTGAACAGCTGATAAATAAAATAACATTTTAAAAAAAGACAAGACCAGTTTACTCACTGACAATCCACCTCAGTCAATTTCAATGGATCTGTACAATAGTAGAACTTGCCCTAATGAAAAAATAAACATCATATTTACTGAAAAATCATTTCCCGACAAGCAAGGCAATATCTGTCAAGGCAGGTTATATTTTCATCTCACCTTGAAGAGCTGGACTCCAATGCAAGCGAACATGAAGTTTAAGAGCATGGTGACCAGAATGATATTGCCAATGGTTTTGATGGCTACAAACACACACTGGACCACATGCTACACAAAGAAAGCAGATTTTTGAATTTGTTTGATGAACCCCAGATAAAACATGTAATAAAGACTGCATACAAAGCATAAAAAAAATGCTTTGTAGGATAATCCTTATTTCAAAATGTACATACCTTTAATCCTTTGGCTCTATTGATGGCCCTTAGTGGCCTCAGAACTCTCAACACCCTGAGAATCTTCACCACAGAGATGGCACTGGACCTGTATGGGGAAAACTCCACACACTCAGCACAGGATATCAGGCACTAGATAAACAGGAGAGACTTTCTCATTTATTAAATGTATGCATGAAGCTGGACTCATGACCTCATACCAACTCATTATAATGCATTTAAATAAATACTAAAATATACATACTATGCAATCTTTAATAAAAACACCAACAGCAACAACAAAAACATTTCACACTCTGTGGTCACCTTTACAGAAAAGTGTTGTGATTTGCATGATGTGCTTTTTAGACATTTCACAATATGTTTCCTACATTTTCACACTGTGCTTTTATTTTCATGTGATTTTTATACATGATTAATTTATTTTCACATTTTCATATTTCACATATAGGGCATGTGGATTAATTTTTTAAGTCTTTTTCACATGAGATCACATATTTTTCATGTGCCATATGTTTACTTGAGTTTACATGTGCAATTTCAATGCATAACATGATGAAAGGCACCTTCACATGGTTTCCACACATGATAACATATTACTTATATAATCACATACTTTTCCATAAGGGTAGTTAGGCACTGGCTGCTGAGATTAAAGCAAATTCCACTTAATTCCTCTCAACCTCAAACATGTACTTGGCATGCTTTTTGGCTACTGGAACTTCCACTTTTGTGAAATTTTAGGCACTAATGAGTTATGCTATGACCTGTTTCATTGTGTACAAAATATATCAGTCAGATTTACTGTATTCAATTTAGTTTTGAAACCGCACAGATCATTGTGGAACTCATAGTGTTAATGAAGACTATGGCTGCAGTCTATAATGGTGACTATACTCTCCAAATTCCTCTGTACTATACTCTCACTATTCCCTCTAAAAGCAGTATGCAGTTAGAATTCGTTTCTGTAGTAATCAAAGATAATGGCTGTTTTGCAAGTGTCACACATTCAGACACGTAAAAAAAACCCAATTATGAACAGATCAGCGAAGCTGTCTGTCTGTCTGTCTATCTATAATTCTATCTATCTATCCACAGTATGTTGTCCAAGATAGTGCTTAAAACATGGTACCTTAACTAGACAGCTCATATGCAATACTTTTCCTGTTTTATTCCTTTTAGTTACAATTTACAAAACATGGATCTCAGGAAAGTGTCCATATGTTTCCTCCAAAATTACTGCATAGAAGGAGCCTTTAAAGTAAATGCATTTCATTATTCACTTCAGAATGACCCAAAAAATGGCTGCTGTGGATGGTTCTCCATTAAAGTATGTCTATCATTTATTATTATTATTATTATTATTATTATTATTATTATTATTATTATTATTATTATTGTTGTTGTTGTTGTTATTATTATTATTATAGTTATATAAGAACTTACTCCATCCCCATAGACATGAGGGAAACCACAACAACGATGAGATCCAGAATGTTGAAGGAGTTTCGGCAGAAGGAGCCCTTGTGCAGGAAGGCACCATACACAGTCATCTAAACCATGACATTCAAGACACACAAGTTCATTTCAGCATAATGTGTAAGGACGTAATTCTGCATTCATGAAAGTACTTCAATTTGAATAATTTATTAAAGAAGTAACTTACCTTAAGGACAATCTCAATGGTGAAGACTGTTGTGAAGACAATATCAGCATAAGCCAAGATCTATAAAATAATCAGGTGTATTTGGTATTAATGGATTTCTTATATATTTGTCATTTTGGTTGAATGCAAATAATAATGCAGAACAAGTAAGCTTTGTTTTTTGTTTGTTGGCACCTTGTTTCTGAAGGATTTGGGATCGATGGGATCTTCAGCAGCCAGAGAGATGCTGCTGAGTAGGATGAGGAGGAGGATGAAGTTTGTGAAGGGGGTTGCGTTGATAGCCCTGTGGCACAGCTTACGGAACCTGTCAGTGAAAAACACAGCACACTTACAGACAGTGAAAAATTTGTTTATTCGCACCCATATGCAAGATTAGAGTGGATATAAGGTGTCTCACATGTGTCATTCTTGAAGATGAAGCACATAAGGCAAACTCAAAGTCTGGCCGACAAACTGGTTTTAAGTTCCATTCATCTAGGTGCACAACCTATTGCTATTGTACAATAAGGCACTGCTATTAGTGGATACAAAAACTTTTTTTCTGGGGAAACTTAATTTGTTGTTGGTTGGCAACTGATGTGTGGTTTAAATTCTACTTAAAAATCAACCTGCTAGTTTCAAATTACTTAAGCTGTGGGATTTTAGAAACAGCAAACACAGGAAGTGATACTAATGTGGTGGAGAAAGTATATAATAAACTGCATAAATCATTCACTATAAATGTAAAACCTAATTCAAACCACTTGGAAAAACTGTACACTATAATATAACTGTAAGGGCTTTTAAGAGAGATAATTCTATGAGATGTGAATTCTATAATGTGAACAACTTACTTGTTCTGTGGGCCAAAGATGAAGAAAGAGCTGGCTTCAGGCATAGGAACCACTGTTTCTTTAAGCTGAAGATCAGCCATAGGTCTGGGCCTTGGACTGGGAGGGATCTCTGGCTCTTCCTCCTCATCATCACCTGAACAATAAAGAAGGTTTGTGTGGAAAAAAAACAAAACAAAAACAAAACATTCCTGTTAGTTCACAGTTCAGATCAATAAGACTTTTACACTTTTACAGTTAAGCCTATGGACATTGACAGGAATGTGACCTAACTGATATCAAAGCAAAGTGAACAATGCTCATTAGAAACTGAAAACTACTGTTCTTTAGAAAGAACCACCCTGTTTATGGATAGTCCATTATTTTTAACACCGTCCCATAAATGACCATAGGCACATGAGGTTAGTATTTAGCATGACCATTAATAGTGTTGCTATCCTTGCAAATATACTGATGCCTAATTTAGAGCCTCAGCTTAAGCCAGGAAGGGGTTTTAGTGTTGTGTTGGTTACCTGGAAAATCAGCAGGAGGAAATGGGTCCTTCACTTCTTTTACATTTGATTCAAACTCATCTATTTTAAGCTGCAAGAAACATACATGGTGAGAAGATAGGAAAATGACATTAACATAGTTAATGAGATCATTTACAGATGGGTAACAAATTAGTTTATTAACTAATTAACAAAGGAATTAATGGCTTTTTTATGCCTTGGCCATGGTCCAATTCAATTCGATTTTATTTGTACAGCACTTTCAACAAATGACATTGTCACAAAGCAGCTTTATAGAAATCCAGATGTAGATTTAGATCCCTGCAAGACAGAGGAACCACTTGCAAGGGAAAAACTCCCTGAAAGAACATGAGAAGGAAACCTTAAGAGGAACCAGACTCAAAAGGGAACCCATCCCCTTCTGGAGGACACCGGATAGATCTCCATGAAGTTGGCACCCCATGGAATTAAATAAACACCAAAATTATGCTATAGAATAATTTCTATTCTGATGGGAGTGGTCTCTTCCAGGATGACCCCATCCACAAGCTATGGGTGCTTGCTGAATGGTTTGATTAGTAAATCACATGTTAAGGCCTTCATAGTGACCGGATCTCAACACTGAACATTTAAGGGGATGTTGGACCAACATGTTAGACAGCACCCTCCACCACCATCATGAATACACCAATTGAAGGAATATTTTTGGGAAGGAATATCTTGTGTGTCGTGGCCAAATACCTTATTAAAACCCTTTATGATGTTTTTTCTTTTAATTTGTCACCTGTCTGTATAATGGCCAAAGCATGGAAGAACATTCAATCACACACCCTATAATATTCCTATCGTTGACTTGACTTGATTCCTTGACTTGATCAATAAGTTGAGAAAAATCAGAAATGTCAGAAATGTCAGCACTGTAAGAAAACCTTTATAACACAGCAGTGTCTCATCAGGTGTTAATACCTTTGCTGTCGTAGGCATGCCTTCAGCCTTATGTTTGCTTTTGACCACCACAGCTTTTTCCTCCTCACTCTTCTGTGAATGGGATCCTCTGATGGAAGAAATCAGAAGATTCTACAGAACTTGCATGAAATGCCAACTTGTTAAGACAGAGAAGTGGTACAGAGTCTTAAGTTTCATGGCTAATTAATTGAGTATGCATACCTCATGAGCTTCTTTCTAGCTTTCTCCTCCTCCCTTTCTTTTTGTGCTGATGAAAGGCTTTCGGCTTCACCTAGGTTATCCACAGCAATGGCCAAAAACACATTCAAGAGGATGACTAACCACAGCTCAGGAAAACAGTCTTTCAAATGTTTCCAATGCTGCTCCAATCACTAGTGGTGTTTTACATGTACATGACAGATCCAACATAAAAATTTGGAAGGATACAGTTTCCACAGACATACAGGATGATGAAATAGATGCAGACGAGAATTCCTGGGAAAGTTGGTCCACCATGAGCCATAATACCATTGTACATGATGGAATCCCACTCCTCCCCAGTCAGGACCTGAAAAAAAAAACATCAATTAGGATGTGATCTATTACAAAAAATTAGAAAGACTCTAAGATACAGGCAGAGTGGAGAGGCCTCCAGTCAAGTATTCAAGCCCCATATACTCTATTAAAACCATTTTTTATTGGACGTATAATTAAAAGAAATTTCTCTATTTTGGTTCTCCATTTGGTTCATTTTATTTAATTAAAATATTTTAATACTGTGAATTATTTTATTTGTATTTTATTTATCTTATTCTATTTTATATATATTTCATTTATTCTATATATGTGTATTTTTATGTATTTACCTTTATTATTATTACATATTTCGCTGTGCAACTATTACATTACTTTGTATCATTTACATGTATCATGTACATTTAATGTACAGCATTTTGAGCTTCCACATCTCTAAATTAAGTTTATTATTATATATTGTATATTATTATCAAATATTAAAAACATATGCTCAGTAATAATATGTGCACCTGGAACACACTAATGAGAGCCTGTGGGAAGTTGTCAAAGTTGCTGCGCTGCAAGGGCCTGTCAGGGAAGTTGAATTTGCCTCCAAACACTTGCATGCCCAGGAGAGAGAAGATAACAATGAACAGGAAGAGCAGGAGGAGTAGGGAGGCGATGGAACGGATTGAGTTTATCAGAGAGGCCACAAGGCTGCTCAAAGATGTCCAGTATCTGAGAGACAAAAAACAAACAGTAGTATTCTTAGATATTAATTGCCCTACAAAATGTTAGATTCGGGTGAATTACTGTTTTTTTAAACAACTTAGTCTTAGAAGAATTTATTATTGTGTCAAAGTTTACCAGTGAGTCTGGATTTTTTTTTGTGTTATTTAAATCCACTAGTGTCCTCAGCGGGATAACTCACTTTGTAACCTTCATCAGACGTAGGAGTCGAATACACCTCATCACAGAGATACCCAGTGATGTCATCACATTTGCTGAGACCAGGATGATCTCCAGTATGCCCACAGTAACAACAAAACAGTCAAAACGGTTAAAGATCGACATGAAGTACATTTGTAGGCCAAAAGCATACATCTTCATGACCATCTCGATTGCAAAACAGGCAAGCAGGATCTTGTTGACGGTATCTGTGGGATTAAAAATATGGTAAGCAAAATTTAATGGGTTTGAAAATCCTAGATTTCCTCAGTCATTTGGCTTTCCGCAAAACATTTGGCTTCCCAGGACAGACCTTGAAACTGGGTCATCCATTCAGACTGGGGGTGATGTTCTGAGGCAATGGCAAGAGTGTTGAGTAACACGACCAAGATCACCAGCCAGTAGAACAACTTGGACTTCACCCAGACAGTGCACTTCCTCCGTAGGACATGGTTATAGCGACGAGCAAGGCGACTAGGAGTCAGATTGTGAAAGTAATAATAATAATAATAATAATAATAATAATAATATAATAAAAGCTACTTTTAGCTCACGTACAAGTAATACACTACACGATTTAAACCCTCTTTTTCATAAAGGCTGTCTGTCTCTGAACCACTGTCCTTCAGAGGAAGAAGACCTGTTGACAAAAGTTAAATTATCATAAACTGGCTAAATGGCTATTTGCCAGGAGCAAAATGGTAAATAAATGTAATGCAGTGGAAACCCAAAATCAGCACCTATAGATTTTAATAAATATATATTTAGTGAGTACCTAATCCTTCCTGATCAGCATCCAGAATTTCAGCATGTGTAATCCATTCCATGTAACCTTTCAGATCTTCATCCATCTGCTCTCGCTCTCGTAACTTCTGGTACTCCCCTCTGGACCTACATTTCTCTCTCTCCTTAGTAAACTCCCTACAGAGAGGATGGGAGCGCATGAATGAAACCAACCACATTATATGTATATGACACTAAACAATAATACAGTGTGTAAGTAGATAAATTATGAACTTGTTGATTCACAATACATAAAGTCAGACTTATGGATTGTGGACTTCATAAAAGGGAATCTCCAACTATAGAAATCTTAAAAAATCAGATCAGGAAGCATATTGTGTGCAGCTGTAGGGGGGGTAGGGCTGTGTAAGGGCTTCTAACATACAACGTGGATTATCACTTACCCACTGAGGACCCCAAGAACCAGGTTGAGGACAAAGAACGAGCCGAGCAGAATCAGAGACACAAAGTAGACCCATGGCCATTCGTTGCCAATGGCATCATTAACCTGACGGAAACACAAGCTGTGCTTTACTTTTAAATCGTTACATCAGCAGAAATTATGATTATTCTGAAGACGTAGAGTTTTTTTTTTTTTTTTTTTTTTAAAGAAATATTGCTGAAGTGTCTACACTTACCCAGTAGAGCACATTAGTCCAGCTTTCCATTGTGATACACTGGAACACTGTGAGCATGGCAAAGCCAAAATTATCAAAATGGGTGATGCCCCAGTTGGGTCCTGGCCATCCAGCCCTGCATTCTGTGCCGTTGATGGTGCAGCGCCGTCCATTTCCAGCCTGGGCACAAGGTGATGCTATTTCAGTCTCCCTTAAGGCAATAATGTCTGTGACACAAGACAAGATGAACGGTCATTAAAAAAATGCCTAATATTAATTATTAGAGATTATTAGAGAGGATTGTTAGTTATTAATCAGTATAGTAACACTTTCTACAAAGCAAAGGTAATATTTATAATAATCTACAAATCCATTCATATCTTATAATGCATTCACAAGGTATTATACACATTATTTATTAAAACACATTACATTATATAGCAATATGTGCATTATAATATTTATTTTTAGGGCATATGGCAGATGCCCTTATCCCGAGCGACTTACAGAAGTGCTTTGAAGTCTCTATCAGTATATACATGAATGGTAAATGGTCTGCACTTATATAGCGCCTTTTAACCTTTGCGGTTCACAAAGTGCTTTACACTGTGTCTCATTCACCCATTCACACACACACACTCACGCACCAATGGCAGCAGAGCTACCATGCAAGGCACCTGCCTGCCATCAGGAGCAACTTGGGGTTCAGTGTCTTGCCCAAGAGCACTTCAGCACATGGAGTCAGTGGGCCAGGAATTGAACCACCAACCCTACGATTAGTGGACAACCCGCTCTACCACCTGAGCCACAGCCGCAGAGCTACATCCTGATACTGGTTCACTAGGTCATGGACTAAGAGTACTATCAGTATAAGTAGTGTTCATAATGCATTATAACATCAATATCAAAGAGAATGAGCCCTCATTTGTGTAGTGCATCATGAGATGTGTCTTGATTCTTTTTCCTCAACATTATCATGTCTTACTACAAAACTGGGGCTGAATTTCTTTGAGAGTTGTGATAAATGTGTTATAAACATCTCTAATAATGCCTTATGTTGACAATTTATAAATGCATTATAAACATTGCTATAAACTGTAATGCCTTTTCAAATAACTATAACAATGAATATAATGCCTAATGAATGCATTACAGCATGCTATGAAATATTCATTGGTCGTTATATACGTATATGTAAAGTATCTTCATGTAAAGTACTGCCATCAGGGTAATTAATCTAATCCAAGCAAAAGAAGACAGCAGTAGATAAAAATTGGCCCTACCTGTGCCTTCATAGTAACAAGTCTTGTGCATCTTGCATTTAAACAGCTCCAAACCCATTATAGCATAAAGGGTGACCATGAAGAAGACGAGCAGAGCGATGTGGAATAGAGGCAGCATAGCTTTCAAAACAGAGTTCATAACCACCTGCAAGCCTGGAGAGGAGCAACAAGTTGAAACAAATGACTCCACTGTGGGCTTAAGTTGGAGCAGCATGGTAATGTGGGAAGCTCTTACTGGGAACTCCAGAGACAAGACGAAGTGGTCGGAGGACTCGAAAGGCTCTGAGAGCTTTCATATCAAACCCTCCTCCTTTCTCTGTGGGGACTCCAGCTATTTTATTAATGGTGTCAACTGCCAGGGTGAAGAGCCTGAAAACAGTAAAATGATCATATTTTTAATCAGAAAAATTGTAACAAAAGATCACGTGAACTAGAAACAGTTCAAAAAGTAATTACAATTAAAAACTGTAGTAATGATTATACAGTTTCTGTAACACACTGATCAACAATTACTTTCTATAAAAACAGCACATACAAATTAGTAGTTAAAATAACATATGGAACAACATTTAGTATTTATTTTTTATTATATACAAGCTCAAATTATAGGTCATCAAAATGTTTGTAAGGACATATAGTGCATGCATCCACAAGTATTTATGTATATATTAAAATGAAGCAAGATCAGGCATTGAAATGTAAAGATCAGTGGCCAGATTCGTCTCACCCCATGAACACGATGACAAAGTCCAGTATGTTCCAACAGTTCCGTAAATATGCGCCTTCGTGAAATAAGAACCCATATGATACTATCTTCAGGAAGCACTCCAGGGTGAAAATGATCAAAAATATATACTCCAGGCTCTCCTGCAGAACAACATATAGCCTTGTCAGATGATTATTCCATTTTATATAACACATCTAATGTATTTACAGTACTGAATGAAACCCAGTCTGAACTGGAATAGAAAAGAGGTATTTTAATGTAAACAACACTGAATGTGTGCATTGTTGTTTTTACTAGTTAGTTCTCAGTCATATCACAAATAACAGTCATATCTTGTCATGTACCTACACCAAGATTAACCAGTGGTTTCAGCAAACTATGTTTGTAACCAAATATGAATATACTATAGGGAATGAACAGATAATAACAATACAGATATGTATTGGAGTTGTACTGTTTCTTTTTTGCATTTTGTTCTTAGAAAGCTTGTCAGAAAGATTCACATTCAAGGTGTCAGATATGAAGCTTGCAGGGCAAAGAAAGATTTATTAACATGAACATGAACATGAATGGCAATCGGTCTTTAGTAGATGCCTGGATTGGGTCAGAAGGTTTAAATTAGGCTACTAGTTTGTTTTTGGAAATAGAACCAACTAAATTTGGTAGAAAGTTTCAGGGGCAGTAAACAAACATAACGTCTTTATTGGGAATGGGATTCTGTAGTTGATTGACCAGTTGAGCACTTGAGTAATGAGATTGAGGAACTGTCAGAATTCGTAGACCATGCTGACAGTGGTGCCATTATTACTTCATGAAAAACGTGGTCTGGTTTAGGCCAAGCCCACTGGTAAGAATACAGATACGAATAATTGAAGCACTAAACAGATACAGATACGGTATCTTTTTCTCTGTTGCTGTGATACTACGGTAAAGATGAGGCAAAAACTTAGAGGGCAGGGTCTTGTAAGGTGGGCATGCAGTGCCTGTTTGTGCTTTACCACCAGTAACAACAATCATATAGTGACTGTTGCTTAAACACTGCCGATTTTCCACTGTTCTACACTGTTGTAATCTGCAAATCTCCCTCATTTATTTTACATAGAAATTACACAGAGCTCATGTAGGTACAAACAATATGGGACCCCTGCTTGTTTCACATACAAGGAATAGGAAATGGCTATTTCCATTCAAGTATACACAGTTATTCTAAATTCTTAAAAACAATTTTGAAATACAAGTATGCTAAAACAGCATTATATAATGTAATTATATAACTACTGAATTGTAGGAATGTTAAAATCCTAACCATAAATATTTCATTTAAAGGTGCAAATATTCTCGAATCAGTATTACACCCACACAAATTTCCCAAGAAATTCACCTATGGCATAGCAATTGTTAAAAACTAATCAGTCATACTCCAGGAAAATTCAGAGCCTTCACTGCAGAAATTCAACCAAGCTACATCTTTAGATGAGAGAGCTGATTTTGGCAGAGACTGCAACACCCAGCTCTCAGCTTGAGTTTCATGATGGGCATCTGAGGAATGGCCAGGCTACAAGTTAATGTCACAGCTGGGGGTAAATAGGCAGTAACTGTAGAAATCATGACACACATTAGAAATACAACACTCTATTAAGTAACATACTATTAGAGATCTGAGAATATGACTGAGCATACTCAGCTCAGCAGTGCATCTGACTCAGATATTTAAAAATGTGCTTGAGTGAAGTATTAAATTTTGTTGATTATAAGTTGTAAAGTCCTTCTTATGTGTTTTCTGATTCTGATTTATTCCTTTTACCATTAACACATTTGTGAATTAGTTTTTTTAATCCGTTTTAATTAAAATAGCACATCATATGAATTGACACTTTCTAAATATCACATATTAAAAAGTAAATGGATTGATCATGAGTGTAAAAACAAACAAACAAACAAACAAAAAAAAAAACGGATAAAACATTATACCTGTAATAAAACAAAGTCTTCCATCATGGTTATAAACAAAAATTGTTAACATTCAGGTGTAAAATATGTTTTTTCGAAGATGTAGATGAAGATCGAAAATTATAGACATTTCTTTTTAACAAAAGATAGCAATATTCTTGATGTACATAAGTGCAGAACTTGTATAATACAGTTGATTTCAGGGGTTTAATCTCCAATTAAAAAGCTGTTTAAAAAAAAAAAAAAAGCAAAGGTGTTCATTGGAGTCACAAAATTGAACACAACTTTTTATTTTATTTTATTTTATTTTTTAAGCATAATTTGGGATTTTGTTTTAAAAGATTTACTGTACCAGACACATGCTGCATTGAGAATGACAAAAGTCTAGAGAGCAAAATAATTTTGTTATGTTAAATTATAGTAAAGTTTTCAAACGATTTAGAGGAGATTTACATCTTATATTTTCCTAAAGCATTAAATTGACATCCAAGTGTGGACGCTATGCATGAAAGAGTTAACATACTCTGACACAAGTAAAAAATTAAAAAGCTGTAGACATAACAGCACATGGTACAATAAGGCTCTGTCAAGAGGAAAAGGCTTTTATTAGTATCAACTAGACCTTCTAAAATGGCAATATGAGCAATAAACTCCACACAAGTTTGGAACATCATTTAAAAATACTCCCCTAGATGTTTGCATGTATCTTTGAACCTCACACTCATTCCTGTGGATTGCAAAGCCTTGGCTTCATGATCACTGCTAGTCCTGACCCAGGGTCTAAATATAAAGTCGAGGATGAAAAACATTACCAACGCCAGTCATCGAGCTTTCGTTTCAGAGTCAAAACTTCTTACAGACTCACTTAGAATATAAGGGGGTCACAGAAGCAATTGTGTCAAACCCACAAATCGCAGTTGGATAATACCTGAAATATTATTATTTACTGTAGATGATTAATAGATGTTATATGATCATGTTCGTCTGAATTACCAAAAATAAAGAACATTTAGGAGAACTGCCACAACCTACTACATTCAGGATTCTCTGAACAGTTAATGGTTCTAGCTTTCCAAATTGAAACCCTACATTGTAGGGTTTTAGATAGAACCTTTAAAGGTTCCACTAGTGCAGAGGTAGTGTACTGGATACGGACCCAGCAAAGCAGATTGAACCAAGCACTCAAAAATACTGCAACAGAACTGATGAATGTATCAAACAAATAAATAAATAAAAGCTAGCCATAGTTCAGCAACTCCAGTCTTTTTTTTAAACATGAACTATCCCAGCTTATGTACAGCAAAAACAGAGGTCTCATCTATTCAGAGTGCACAGCACTAGTCAAAAATAGTTATATGAAGTGCCGCTATGAAATAAAACATAACCGCTTCAAATTGATGTGTCTTATTTATAGCCATGAGCTAATTACTAATGGGTAAGCATTAAAAGGTAACTACTGTCACTATTCAGCCATGTTAGTTACTTATTAAGCTAAATTTAATGTAGCTGAACCTTCACAAATTTTCATTTAAGACCCCTGCCCTGGAAGGACAAATGTTTTTTTTTTTCTTTCTTTCTTTAATTTTACACACTTAAAACAGAAGTAATACAATAGTTTAGATAATTAGGTTTGTCATGTATGTCAAAGTGTACCATTTGGATTTTAAGCCAAATAGCATAAGTTAGATACATGAATACACATAGGTAATAAGAACAATAAAGTAATAATTCCAACTACATTATCTTGGGTAAATACTGCCAAATGGAAAATAAAAGGGTTTGGGCTTCTATTGGTGTAGCCAACATCTGGAGCTGTTACTCACCAAAGTGGTGTTGGTGGCGTTGGTGTCATCCTCTGGCATTGGGAGAAACACAGCCAGAGCCACACAGTTAGCAAAGATAGTGAGCAGAATGATGATCTCAAAGGGCCTGGTGGAGACTGTTCAGGAAAATACTGCCCAAGCATGATAAAACAACCACAATATGACAGAACAAACAGCTGAACTAATGAAAGAAACCTGGATACCACTTGGCAGCAAGTGCACACAGAATTCTTAAAAAGTTCTTAAATATACAGGACTTGTGAAGATTCTACATGGAGTTATGGTAGCATTTACTATTTCACTTTTAGCCTACATTTTCCCACCTTTCTCAAATGTAGACAACTAGACAAGGCAGGTTTGCCATCCAACTTTTGCTTCTAAATTCTCACTGGAATTATAAGATTATTATTATCACACTGCAAAGCAAACTTCCTTCGTGTACATATACAGTGTAATATGAGACCTTTGATAAGCCTTCGATATTTGCTAGCTATTTTAGCCCACATTAACATCTAAAACAAACTTTTGCTTCTAAAAAAAAAAAGCAGTAAAATTTGAACACCAAACATGTTTTTACTGATTACCTTTAGGTGCATGTTAGATCATCAAAAAAATTGTATAAAGGTATTTTCTTTTCTAGTCAATTCGCTTAAACACTTATGTAAAATTCTGGCTTGTTGGACATCTGATCTTGATTTCTTCCAGAATTTAATATTGGAGAGAGAAAACTTCACCTCTTTCACACCAAAGGCCAGGTTAATATTAAAGAATGCCCCAAGTACAAGTAAAGTTCATATGGAACCACTGGTGGTTCGAGGCAGATGACTTCTTAAAGAAACGTCACTATTTCTTTAAATTGTTTGTCATGGCAGTGGCCATATTGGGAATGTTAGCTGCACGGTTTAAATGGATTAGCTTGAACTCTTGAAACTCTTTCCACAAAACAGTTCATCAATCCATAATACTGTGGTGTACAAGTTAGTATGGCATGGTCAGCATGAGTCTGCTTTTGAGCGTGTGAGAGAGAGAGAGAGAGAGAGAGAGAGAGAGAGAGAGAGAGAGAGAGAGAGAGAGAGCATTCCTGCCAGCAGACTGCAGCACCTCAGAATTTCCCTGCCAGCTCAGCATCATGTCCAGCGCAAGTGATCTCACACAACAGCTGCATGCACCCAGAATATTGTCAAACCATTTAAATGCACTTATTCATTATTTAACATGTCTCAATATCATCTACTGTGTGCATCAAAGAAAATACAAGTTACCTAACATGAGAGTGAATATCTGTAGGGACCTATAATATAGTATCTACAGTACAACATTCAGAATTTTAAAATATATATATTTTTACTATCAGCTTTCAATGTGGCCATTTAAAAAAATTATTACATTTTATTTAAGCTAATGAACAGTTATATATTTATGCTCCTTTTCCACTCTCTCCATGTCTATAGCCACATATTATTCGGCTGATCATTTAGCACACAATTAAGGGGCTCTATTTATCAAATTTAGCAGTCTCTAACTAATGTAGAGCTTAACACCTTGTGTAAAGACCTGAGATATTATCTCCATTTAACCATGAGGGAGTCTAATGGGTAACAAAAGCTTAACACATTCACTTAGGCTATTAACGGATGTCAATATTTAGGAGAAAAAACCCCCACCTGTGCTCATCACTGCAGGTATAGGCAACAAAGTCTGTCACAGATCCACAATAGATAAATAAATGATTATCTGGCTATGATCTTTATTCCTAGTTGCAGTGGTAGGATTACAATCTGGATACTACTACAGGATATTAATTTGTGTCTTTCTCTTCCATCATAAACTGCCACTCACAATCAAGGTCCATGTCACTGTTTCATGAAAATGCAAGGTATGAATGTGTGTGTTTGAAGGATACTTCCACTCCACTATGTTAATGCAGGTCTTGCGGAAGGGGTTTTTGAGAGTGAAGAAGAAGAGGGAGCGAGCAGGCCGGGGGTTTCCTCCAGTGGCCTGCAGTTTCTTCAGCTTCTCCCGCTGCTTCCTCTTCAGCTCCTCTTCGTTCATGATGAACGAGGCCAGGGCCGGTCCTCCGCCCGAATCCATTTTGGAACCCAAAGAAAAAAACCTAGTAGTCAAACAGCCAGTTACAAAAACCCCAACTTTACAATCCTTTGGTCTCTTAGATGTCCATGTGAGACCTTCACGATTCCTGCACCTCCTCTACCCTCTGTTCTGTTCGAGCTCTCGCTCTGGAAAGGCCTCTCCTCACTCCTTGGCCCTGGCCCCTGCTTGGAACAGTACACCAAGCAAGGAGAAATTAGAGAAGCGCAGAGCATTTGGGTGCAGTTGGCTTGTGTCAGGTTTATATATAGAAAAGCATTGAGTGTCCATGCTTGGGGCTGAGGAAGAGGGTGGTGGGAGCATGCTTTCTGGGTGGGGACATGGGAACAGGAGGCAACAGCAGTCAGGGAGCTTCAGCTGCCCAGGCAGCAGTACTGGAGATGAAAGACAAGATAATGATGGGAGGGAGAAGGAGAGGGAGACCATGCCGTGACACTTAGCAGACATTGGCTGCAAATGTTTACAGGCTAAAACTGAGGAAGAGAGAATTAATACTGCACCAATAACTTTGCCACCTAACGATGAAGTTACTAGGATTTTTTTTGTTACAGTTAGAAATGTTCATACTGCAAAGGATATGCAATAACAACAGAAAAAAAAAAAACATTTTATAAGCTCTTTACCCATATACTGCAAACTGATTTATTGTACTACATTGTATATTGGATTATATAGTACATCTGATTTATTGTAATATTGGATATACAGTATTATGGATTATATGCAGCTAAAACAAAAATACTACATCCAGATACAACTTTCAAATATTGTGTTTATTTAATTTCTCAGTGCAAGTAGAATACAACATGTGGAAAGATATTTCCTGAAATAGAACAGTGACATACACTCAGTTGCATGTTTATTGGGTACATCTTCCTTGTACCTACACTCAGCAACCATTTTTATTGGATACATACCAGTGAGAACATAATTTCTGTCATCATGCACAATTCATTCCACCATCACAGAAACAAGGCATTGGTACAAGTATATCAGGAACAGCAGCAGAACTATAAACCATCATACCATTATGACTGGTGGTCCTACATACTTAGAAAACAAAGGGACCTTCAAAGATTCATTCGATATTTAAGGATTCTATTAAAAACAGGTTTGATTTGGAACCTGTTCTAAAAGGAAAACAATGTTGTAGGGTTCTACTAATAACTTAAGAACTCCCGAAAGTATATGGCAAAGTGTATGGCGGACCTTTTCAACTGAAGAACAGGGTAGAGAAGGCTGAGAAATTGTACATACCAACAGCAATTAAACAGTATACCTATAAACAGCATGTGTACAGTAATTAAACAATATGCCTATAAATTCATCAGATATGTTAGATGTACCCAAATAAAGTGGCCAATAATAAGCTAGGCATAACAAATAAACTTGTAACTTAATAAAAAGCTTACATGTCAAAAATAACAAATATAGGCAGTCATGCCAACAGAGCTAAACAAAATGGCTTAGCAGACTGTTAAAATACGTCATCAAAATTCATCAGATAAATTATGCAAACAAAAACCCATAAGTCTTTATCTGAAATGCAAAGTCAGCATAAGATCTATATTACACAACACATCAATTACAGAAGTGCAAAACAATCTTGAATATTGACAATACTTAGTGCAATCAGCATATATTTAGTGTGAAATCAGTCGCCACTTACATGACATTAGGATGCAAATCTTTGCATACCCAGAACCCAGTCATTGATATCTTACTTACAAAGGTCCTAAATGAAGAAATGTAGTTTCTACTTGGAGTTATAACAATGCACAAAAGGCATATGCATGTAACATACACATGAATCCTACATTGCTTATTTACTACATGTGCTTGCTCAATCTATTTTGTTTAGAAGAAAAGTTGAGAATGTCAGTGTTCCCCAAATTCACATTACTTTGCAAGTAAGTCCATTTTTCACAGTATAAAATACAAGTCTAAGCTAAGCAGACATTATAAGTAATTCTCCATGTTATACAACAAGGCTAATAATTTCAGTTTAGTATAATTTTATGCACATCAATTTAAATTGAGCTTCAAATAGCAAACAGAATGCTATGCAAAAAAAGCCTCATTGATAACAAGAGCCATATGTGGTCCCATTGTTAACAAAATCATGAAACTCAGGAGGGTCAGCTTGCCTTTGCTCGGAGTGTCACTGTAACAGAGTTTAGCTAAGCAATTTATGGCGATCGAACACAGTCTTGCGCTGCTCTTGAACCTGTTTCTTCCAGCGCTGTTGAGCCCCTTCCACTCGCTCCAGCACAGTGTTCCCTCGGCCTGGAGCCCTCACATCCTGTACAGCGAAACAGAGCGAATTCAGCATCTCTGAAACTGACTCTCTTTCTGTCTTTACACATCATATAATGTGTCTAGTAAAATCTATGATTCATGTTCATGTAGCAAAACATTTCCATCTCTCTTTTAAGTGGGATGTATCACTTTTCCTAGATATCCAGATTGACAGATTACCCAACCTCATCAAACATCACGCCACTGATCTATAATCAGTACTCATTTGTCCCTATAAATGTCATTACACTCATTCTGGTTTTGGATTAAAACTGACTTCTGCTTTAAATGTCAGCTGTGTATGAAAGAAACTGGTGACACCAGCAGGGTGATCTAAAGACATGTTGCTAAAGTCTATACCTCAGAGTCCACCTCATTTTGCAGTGGTTGTCTGTAGGGATCACGTTTGCGGATCAGAGGCTCCACCAAAAGCAAGAACAGCATGTACAGTAGAAGAGCACCGACCACAGAGAGGTAGATAATTATGGTTACCTGGAAAGCAGTGATGTAACCGAACACAATTACAATATTTAGAATAAACAGAATGTGTTCTAAACAGACACAGATACATATATGAATAGGACGCACACTATTAGTGTTTTTAGGTTGATGTAAACGCTGCCTTCCTGGACTCTAAAACAGATTAACTTGTACATTCATTGCACGTTTTTTGTCATTCTTAAATGAATGTCACTTTATTGTTTAAAGTACCTCATTTGACTAGCAGCAGCACTGCATCCAGCTTCGTGGTGGATTCTGATACCATGCCCTGTGGATTTTTCCATAATTCAACAAATCTAAAAACTAAAGTAAATCTGAAATTATAATTAGGTGCCCATTACTGTAAACTTTAAACAATAATTCGTCGATTTGGGAAAAACGTTGTTTTGAAAGATAGTTCCTTAGCGTACTAAGTCACATTACAAAGAAAGCTTACCAGAAGGGACCAAAAGGCATCTGGTTAAACCCAATTATGAACTCAAGTGAAGTAGGCAAGGTTGAGGAACTGCAGAAGTTCAGGAGTTCAATAAAGTTGTTATGCAAATTGCTATGTGATGTTATACTTTGTGAATTTTAAAAAACAAAATGTACTTCATTTTTTTTTTTTTTTCAGTAGGCCTGGGTTTTGTAGTGTTTCTGGGGAATAGTGGTAGCGTTCACCAAAAAAACCCAAAAAGACACAACTTGGACAGTGACACAACTTTCATAATTTTGCCTCTGTACACCACCACAATAGATTTGAAATGAAGCAATCAAGATGTGATTGAAGTGTGTACTTTTAGTTTGAATTCAAGGAATTTTGCATTAACTGTTTAGGAATTACAGCCATTTTTTTTTTACAGAGTTACAGACTTCAGGCAGTCATTGACTGCAAAGAATTTGCATCCAAGTATTAAAAATAATTCTAATATTTACGATTATGTTCGTTTGTCCAATTACTTTGGAGCCTGAGAAAAATGGAGGAACTCTGTAAAAAAAAAAATGGCTACAATTCCTAAACAGTTAATGCAGTATTTCTGTTAAATCCCTTGAATTAAAGCTGAACGTCTACACTTCAATCACATCTTATTGCTTCATTTCAAATCGACTGTGGTGGCATACAGAGACAAAGTTACGAAAATTGTGTCACTGTCCAAATACTTATAGACCTGACTCTAGAGGCACTGCATTACACCCCTAATGGTGTACCCTAAACAGACAGCAAAAAACTACACTAAAAACTACAACTCAATTTTTTTTTAGATATCTAGCAGAGAAGCATGTTGCAGTCAAAACCTCAGTCAAAAATGATTAAATTCATCCACTCTCTGAATTCTTATTCATATTAAGAATACATTACAACACATTACATAAGTCAAGACTCATATTTGGGGCTAGAAGATACCTTGATGGTATTGCTGCTTCGCTCCTCATACTTGCACTCACAAAGCAGACAATAAGCCTCCACATCATGACCAGGCACTGGCATGGGCACCACTATATGCAGACAGTTACTGTAAATACACAAAGCATGCTCAGAACTATGCCACAACCTCAGATTATACTGAAAACACATGGCTCTCAGTCTTATCCACAATCACACAGCATGACTACAAATTCCTTTAGCACATAACTTGCTAGTTTAACTAGCTGAATCAAGTGTTCAATCAAGTTGTTCACATATAATGGCCCTTATTCGTCAAACGAGTGCAGATTTGAGCACCCAGAATGACGAATGACCCTGTGTCTAATACATAAATCTGTCATAGGACATCAAAACAAGTGGTGATATTAGTGCAAATGATGAATTTGTTTCAGATGTGTGGAAAAATACATCATATGGAAAAAAAGTACATTTAGAAGGGTGCTGCAAATAAACATTAATGGGAGTGTGCGGTTCTTATTTTAAAAAATATTTCAAATCAGGTAGAAAATGGAACATTTAGAAATATGTGAACTTTATTCACAGCTACATTTTTCATTTTAGAACTTAAAGACGTCAGATTTAACTGGAGTCGGGTTTAATTACAGATTTACTTATTAATAAAGGTATAGTAAGGCAATATAATAGTATAGGCATGTTTAATATAAACAAATCCTCAATTCTTTTAAATGGAATGAGAGAAGGAATTGAGCACACAAATGTGCACACAGATATGAGTGTGCTTATTTTTTATGAACACATTTGACAGTATACAACTTTGATAAATAATTATTAACCAGTCCTTTTGGGTGACGTTCCTGTTGCTGTAGATATGGCCACTGATGTTTCGGTATGGAGGACAAATGCATTTGCAACGCACATCTTCAATACTCTGCAACAGTTTGATAAACAACAAAAAATAAATGCAGTGGACTATATCTCTAAATGTAATTGTAGATTCATTTGAAGACAGAAATGAGGTGATGTCATTATGAATCTGTGACAGAAATATGCAAATATGGAACCATCTTATATACCAGTATATATAACATCTCCCCCCCAAATACCAAACATGGTATATGATAAACAGAAAGGTTGTAACCATTTCTTTGTGTTTACAGAGCCTGTAGGTGACATGATGTAACTCTTGGGTTTCCCTATATCTCTGAGCATTAAACAGTCTGACCTTGGACTGAATTTGCTGGGACACCCACTCCTGGAAAGATTGTCAACTGTCTTGAAGGCGCTGCATTTGTAAACAATCCTTCTCACTGTAGAATTGTGAATTTCAAATTGTTTGGAGACGGCCTTATAACCCTTCCTAGATTGAGGAGCAGCAACAGTTGCTTTTCTGAGGTCATGGCTGATGACCTTTCTTCTTGGCATGATGTAGACACACACCCGAGTGCTCCAGAAAACCAAACTGCCAAAAGTTCTGCTTTTATACAACTAGTCACACTTGATGATTAACTAATCTTGTACATTTCATTAGTAACACCTGGCTGCTAATTACTCTCTTAATGATTGTGGAAGTAGAAAGGGTGTACTTATTTTTCCCCAACTGATTTCTGAATGTTGGTTTACTTTCTGGAGGAAAAATGACTACAAATTGAAATCTGTTGTGTGTGTTTGTTTGTTCTTGTTGTTGTTGTCAAACATGGTGCATTAATACAGAAGTGAGTTATGGTAATAGGAGTGCATATACTGAGGATTTTACAATGGCACAACCAATCAGATTTTAGAATGGAAACTAGTGCTAGCATTATGTATGTCTGCTGACCCTGTGGAGCAGTTCTCTGTTCTGACTGAAAAACAGTCATCTTTGTGGTTTTCTGCTCCACTTGGATAACTTTGTTTTATTTTTCAGCAGCTGCAAAATTATAACCGCAGCGTATCATACGATTGCCTTCCTCATACCTGTCTGCCTTCGGGAAGTTGCATCACCACATAACAACATGGGATGGTAGAATGATCCAAATAATCGACACAATAGCCATATACATGCATATATTTTGGAACAGGTTGATATCAGCACATATATGCACAGATATGGCCAAAAGTTTGTGGACACCTGACCATCACAACCACATGAGATGATTTTTGAACATCTCATTCCAGATTCAGTCCTCAGTTTACTGTTATAATAACCACCACTCTTCTGGGAAGGCTTTCCATTAGATTTTTGGAGCGTGGCTGTGGGGATTTGTGCTCATTCAGTCACAAGAGCATTAGTGTGGTCACGCACTGATGCTGGGTGAGGATTCCTGGAGTGCAGTCAGGTCATAGCAAACCATGTCATGAAGATCGCGTTGTGTACAGGGGCAGTGTCATGCTGGAACATGTTTGGGCTCCATAGTTCCAGTGAAGGTAAATGTTAAATGCTACAACATGCTAAGACATTCTATACAATTATGTGCCTTCAATTTAGTGGCAACAGTTTGGGGGGAAACCTTTGGCTATACATAGTTTACAGTATATCTGATTTGTATTTGCACTGGGCTCTAAGCAGATGTCTACCTTTGCCTTGTGTAAAGTCTGCCTCTGATTCTGTGTGACGGTGCTTCATTCCACAACAGTCCAAAATAATCCCCTTTAACACATTTATTAACAGTAAGTAATCCGCAAGCCCTTTTAGCTCATTTATACCTCCCACCCCGATAATAACGTCTATGAAGTTGAGTGCCCCAGAGTATAGTCTGAAATAGTAACAGCTAAATATGAAGGAGAGAAGAACGTCACTGTTAGCTGGAGGTACCTTATCTGCGTGTGCGAAACACATCGCCTCACAGAGCAGCAAAAACAGCAGAACTGAAGCTGCCGCCCGAAGCTGCCGTATACTGACCAACATTACTGGTCCCCTTTATTTCTGCAGTGAAAACACATTCGAGGTTAAAATAATAATAATAATAATAATAATAATAATAATAATAATAATAATAATAATACTGTAATTAACTCTTAATTCTTGCATATTGTACTTTAGGCATGTAAAATGCGTTTAGAGTTATCGCAAAATAGCCAAGTAAACATGCATTATTACCCCAGAATGTTATAAAGTGCCAATGAACACCTCGGACCTAAATTACGCTACAAGCTAATCTCTATTTCCACTGACAGCTAACTAACTAACTAAATTCCGAAATACAAAAAAATAAATAAATAAAAAATCCAATGCAATATTTGAATATTATAAACTGACAAGATGTGTACAAAGACAACCTCACCTTCGCCAGCCAGCAAGCTCGAACCATGGGACATTGAACAGCACTCGCTATGTGAAGTCACAATAACGCATCAAAATAAATAAGCACTTTAACTTTTACTCTTCAAAATAAAAGAAACTGGTAACATTAAAAAAAAACAAGTTATTATACTGCTCGGCCTCAGTTGTTTGTTTGTTACTTCTTTATAAGATTATGGATATGAATATGATATAGACTTAAGTTGCAATTACACTTCACTTTAATAAATAATATATACAGTAATCATTAAAATCACTGTGTCTTATATAAGGCTTTAATTATGTTCGTACGACAATTTTATTTTAGTTAACAACAACAAAATAGCAACACACGCTGAAGGACTTTTATCCACGCTTCTACGTAACATGTGTCGTATTTCTATACTCGAATTCTATTGGTTGGTGAAATTGTCGGTCACAGGCAGCCGTTGTGTTTTTAACAGTAGTAGGAAGGTGGAGAATTTAACGGTAACAGTTTGTTGCCTTAAACTTTTTTAGTTTACATTTTCACCCAACTAGACATACTCAAGATTTCCGTTTTAAGGTATCAGATAATTTAAGGCTGACATTTGACAGAATTGTAGGTTAACCTACCTAAATAATAAAATAGACTAAGTTTGACCAACATTTTATAGACAGCATATCTATATATTTATTATCCGGACATTTTTCTTATGTTCTGTTCTCATCTTAATAATAAAAGATTTGATGCTTCTTATGTCCCCTTCAATGAGATTATAGCCATGGGCAGGTATAAGAAAGGAAAAAGAGGATCAATAGTAGTTTGCTGTTGTCAGACATCTACAGAGAGCAGATATTTTAAAGCAAGACAAGTCATAATCTTCAACAGTGTGGTCAGAGGAGTCCACAGCATTATTTGGAAATGATTCTAAAAAAACAACTGCTACTGGATGTGGACTCCTAATTTTGATAGGTATGATAGTGAACAAGGTGAACAAACCAGAAATCCTGCAACCAGGCACGATAGTTAGAGAGCGAGGTCTTTGCTGCACACTGGCTTCTAAGTATCAACATGTGAAGGCACCAGGCAGCGGCACAATGTTTTTTTTTTGTTTGTTTTTTTTTCGTTGCGTGGGGGTGTGTGTGTTGGACAACACTGATGTTAATATTTCACAATTTGGAGAAATACCTCATCTACATAGAAAGGTCAATGGTGACCTAGTAGGTGGTTTTTACATCAAATTAATACACCTGTGTTTAAACTCATTGCTGGAAACTTCACCAGAAGCCTTAATAAAGGACTGCTGGAGGTCATTGGGTCAGAGGTGAGAAAAACTGACGGAGATGCATTTGACCGAAACAATGTTTAAGTAGTATGACACCAAATTATTTCAAGTGCCAGGCTATATCCAGCGTATGTTGACAGGTTACATTTACACAAAATGGTAGAAGTTGGGATGCAAAACCTTTGTTTGTGAAATGCTTACTAACCAGCACTCGGTTCTCCCATTACATTTTGGTTGTAATTTATGCTGCATTTGTCAAGATATATGCGACTCTGCATTCAGCAAGTAGAGACGAACTACAGCTGCACTTTAATGCAAAGCATTACACTTGCATTCAACAAAGAAAACATCATGTCCTTCCTTGACAGAGCTTATGCAGTTTGTAGAGGATAAAGAAATGTGTTGAAATACAAACATTTAAAGTGTTGCACCTTTGTTCTGCCCATATTCTGAAAGCAGTCACTCAAGAAATTGGAAGGCAAACAAAACATAAGGCCTTAAACAGTTGTCTTTCAAGACTGGAAAATGCTACCTCATTAAATACAACAAAAGACATTTTGCACTGTCCTGATTGCCACCAAAAGCTCTGGTACTATCAGAGCAAATCTCATTGAAGACCTGATTAAAACAAGTAGATCTGGAGACAGTGAGCTGCTGGAAAATGGCAAAACACAACAGTGTGACATCATCGAAGAAAAAGAGAAATTTAAGGCAATTGTTGGTGGATCCCATTTCTCTGTAGAATTCAGACAGCTGTTGAAGGAAGTATAGACAAAAGTGTTAAAGAGAGGTGCATGTCAAATGAAGGCAACCCATATTTCTGCCAAGGATTTTTAAATTCTCTTTGACAGATACATCTTCCTCTTGTGTTGTTGGCTACTCCTAGGAAATCTTAAGTAACATGCTTCAGTTAACTAGAGATTTTTGACTGTGTAAGACCCAGGGATACAAGCTGCCATGTGGAGAAGTGGTTCGGGATAGATAAGCATTTCATCCTGTGTAAAAAAATAAATAAATAAATAAATAAACTTAGAACTGGGGTTTTCATAAAGAAAATGTATCTGCCTGCAGGGGAAGATACGTGGAGCACATAATTCAAAATAATCTTTCCCAAGAGCTTTTGTTGAAAGCATTAGCCATTGGCCCACTTTCATGAGACATGGGCAAAGAGAGAATGAAAAAATACCACAGACACCAAGTCCTAGTTTTATTTCAGCTCCATATAGTGTGCCACTATCCAGAAACAAAACAGACTTCTAAAAATGATGTGATGGTTTCAGACATGAAGAGCCACAAAGATGACCTCACCTTTCTTTGCCTCATACAGAAGTGAGTTGAAAGTCTTCAAATAAAATGAAAGAAAAACAGCAGAGGTTAAAAAATCTGTATATATATATATATATATATATATATATATATATATATATATATATATATATATATATATATATATATATATATATATATATATATATATATATATATATACAGTATCTCACAAAAGTGAGTACACCCTCAAATTTTTGTAAATATCTTATTATATCTTTTCATGGGATAACACTGACGAAATGACACTTTGCTACAATGTAAAGTAGTGAGTGTACAGCTTGTATAACAGTGTAAATTTGCTGTCCCCTCAAAATAACTCAACACACAGCCATTAATGTCTAAACTGCTGGCAACAAATGTGAGTACACCCCTAAGTGAAAATGTCCAAATTGGGCCCAATTAGCCATTTTCCCTCCCCGGTGTCATGTGACTCATTAGTGTTACAAGGTTTGCTCATTAGTGTTACAAGGTCTGCTCATGGGGAGCAGATATGTTAAGTTTGGTGTTATCGCTCTCACACTCTCTCATACTGGTCACTGGAAGTTCAACATGGCACCTCATGGCAAAGAACTCTCTGAGGATCTGAAAAAAAGAATTGTTGCTCTACATAAAGATGGCCTAGGCTGTAAGAAGATTGCCAACACCCTGAAACTGAGCTGCAGCACGGTGGCCAAGACCATACAGCGGTTTAACAGGACAGGTTCCACTCAGAACAGGCCTCACCATGGTCGACCAAAGAAGCTGAGTGCACGTGGTCAGCATCATATCGGGGTCATATCATATCGAGGTTGGCTTTGCAGAATAGACGTATGAGTGCTGCCAGCATTGCTGCAGAGGTTGAAGGGGTGGGGGGTCAGCCTGTCGGTGCTCAGACCATACGCCGCACACTGTGTCAAATTGGTCTGCATGGCTGTCGTCCCAGAAGGAAGCCTCTTCTAAAGATGATGCACAAGAAAGCCCGCAAACAGTTTGCTGAAGACAAGTAGAATAAGGACATGGATTACTGGAACCATGTCCTGTGGTCTGATGAGACCAAGATAAACTTATTTGGTTCAGATGGTGTCAAGCATGTGTGGCGGCAACCAGGTGAGGAGTACAAAGACAAGTGTGTCTTGCCTACAGTCAAGCATGGTGGTGTGAGTGTCATGGTCTTGGGCTGCATGAGTGCTGCCGGCACTGGGGAGCTAATGCCAACATGTACTGTGACATACTGAAGCAGAGCATGATCCCCTCCCTTCGGAAACTGGGCCGCAGGGCAGTATTCCAACATGATAACGACCCCAAACACACAAGATGACCACTGCCTTGCTAAAGAAGCTGAGGGTAAAGCTGATGGACTGGCCAAGCATGTCTCCAGACCTAAACCCTATTGAGCATCTGTGGGGCATCCTCAAATGGAAGGTGGAGGAGCGCAAGGTCTCTAACATCCACCAGCTCTGTGATGTCATCATGGAGGAGTGGAAGAGGACTCCAGAGGCAACCTGTGAAGGTCTGGTGAACTCCATGCCCAACAGGGTTAAGGCAGTGGTGGAAAATAAAGGTGGCCACACAAAATATTGACACTTTGGGCCCAATTTGGACATTTTCACTTAGGGGTGTACTCACTTTTGTTGCCAGCGGTTTAGACATTAATGGCTGTGTGTTGAGTTATTTTGAGGGGACAGCAAATTTACACTGTTATACAAGCTGTTAGTATCATCTAGTAGCAACTAATACTATATATACAGTTTATTCATTTAAAAAAAATGCCATTTAGTGTTTTGATGCCATGTGTGTGAAAGCCTTTCCTATAAGTGCACACTGAAATGAACACGTTGCTATGATTTACTGTGATTTATGTAACAGTGCTCAAAATACAGTATGGTGCCGCAGCCACAGACCAAAGAACATTACTATTTTTATTTAGTCATTTCTCTTTTAGTATTTTATCTCAAGTAACATACAAACACTGTAAATTGCTAAAATTAACAAGTAAAAATAGTTACAATTGACAGTTGTACAGTAATGTAGGCTACATTTAATGTACCAATCGGAACGTGTTGAATAATTTCCAAATGAAAATGTAATCAAAAGTTGAGTAATAGTTATATTTGCCTAACAAGTAGGTATGGTTATGGTGGTGCAAAATTTTTTAGAATAAATGCTTTAAATAAACAAGTGACTTGGCAAGGGACCAAATTGGGGAAAAAAATGGGAAAATGTGTAAAGTGTACCAATTAAGAGGTACATAATATTGTAGCAGGTATTACTGAGTAATAACGTTGACAAATTCCAAATAACAATTCATTAAAATTGGCCAAAGAAAGAAGTAGGCTGTGGCTTAGACAAGATTCACAAAATTATAGAACAGTCATGCTGACGGTTTTGAAACTGTGGATTTTTTTTCCAAATAAAAAGCACTAAAATTCAGTAACAGCCAAGGTACGAAATGTAGTATATAATAGTGTAAAAGTTGTTTTGACAGTTCACAAGCTATTGAATTTTTTTTTGTTTGTTTGTTTGTCCCCCCAACAACAAAAATAAAGTTGTTTGTCTTTAAGAAACTCGCATTAATAAATTCACTTTCAAAATCAACAAGCGTAATTAAATTATTTGTTAATAACGAATGTTTATAAAATAACATTCCAATGATTTTCGAAACACTGGGACGCACACATTGTTAACCGGAACCCTAAAACCTGCTGCACGCCACACGAGTAGCATGATCCTGCAATACTGGAGGCTGCATTTTCAGGACCGCATTTCTAGGACCCTAGGTTTTTAGTGACAACGCCACCTACCGAATTAGAGGACCAGTGACCGCATTTTTTTCTTGCAATAGAAGATGGACAAGAAGTCGACATATAAGATGGACGACAAGTGTAAGCACCAAATATGACTAAATTTTTATTTGTTTAACATTAAAAACAAAGCAAAGTTATGTTAGCCAAAGTGACCGAGAGTTGCTAACTATAGTCTTAAATGCACTATAGAGAAACCATCATATATTAGCTAATAAATACTGTAAAACGAACTGTTAGCATATTCGTTTAATGAAACTGTAGTGTGACTGGCAAGCCCCAACTATGTGTGGACTTAATGACTATGATAATAAATTCTAGCCAGCACATTAAACTTAAAAATATTTTGAAAGCATGTCGTTCAACATGTTCTCTCTCAGGAGTCGGTGAAGATAGAAGTTCTGTGCATGTGGCAGCTGATGAACACACACACACAAAACCCATTTGTTCAATTGTTATTATTTATTATTTTATAAAATAGACACAATCTTGAATCTGCCCCCAGAGTCATCCTCGTGTCTTGCCTCTGTACTTTAAAATATGTGGTTGAGATTGAGTGACTGAAAAGGCCATAGCATATGATTCCTTCTTTATTTTACTTGATTAGTTAATTAGGCTAATTAGTCACACAAATTTCTCAACATGCAGCTCCTAGCAACCAAGTTGAATTGCAAGAGGGAAAGTAATATTTGGGTGTAATAAACCTTTAAAAGATAAGTAGTTGGTATTTGGTGGAAATACTGCCTTGGTTGCACTTTTTTCGGTCCTCCAGTTCGGTAGGTGGCGCTGTCACAAAAAAATAGGGCCCTGGAAATGCGGTCCTAGCAGAGCCGTTGAAAAAAAAAAGGCTTTTTCAACGGCACTGGGTCCTAGGACTGCGGTCCTGAAACTGCAGCCTCCGGTATTGCAGGAACATACTATTGTGGCCCATAGTGGCACGCAGTAGCTTACAATTTGTACGTCATCGTTTTGACCACCAGGTGTCACTAGAGTGCATTGTTTTGAAAATCGCTCATTTAACTTTTTCGAAACAGATGGGAGTAAAGCTTGCTTCAGAAAGCTTCATTTTGCCAACACAAAGGGTTCATCCGAATATCTGAATGTGAAACCGTCTTTACCGCAGTGAGCCACGTGACACTGATTATGTTCTGGCTGTGGGAAGTTATGCAACTAATGCATAATACATAATACTCACTATGTTAAGCTACAAAATAAAGGAGTACTTTAATATTTATTCTTAAAAATAAAATAAAACTACTGAAATTTAAAAGCGTGCAATTATATTGTTTGGCTTGGCCTTACTTTTATCAAAAAAAAATTGAATTACATTTTTTTTTTCTTCGCTGGTTTTTAATTTTCAGTTACAGTTACACTTTATTGGATTTATATTTGTGTTTGTAAAAGTTAAAGAGTAGGAGGTTTTTAAATTATTAACCAGAATTAGTTCATAACAGACTCGACAAGACTGCCGAAGGCCTCCCCGCTTTTACGTCACATGTGTCGTATTTCTATACTCAAATTCTATTGGTTGGTGAAACTGTCGGTCACAGGCACGACGAGCCAATCACCGCGTGAGGTTTTAACTTTACAATTTTGGCGGTAGTAAGAAGATGGCGGAAAATTTGAAAGGTAAGAGTTTATTTTCTTAAAATTTCCAAAACTATAGTTGCGTATATATATTTTTTAACTAACAAGAAATACTGCCGAAGAAACAGTTGTTGTTTGAAAGTATAGTATAATCTAAGGCGACATTCTGACCGGATTGTTAGGTAAAGTGGGGGTGCTTTAATGCTGCAGTCCCAGACTGCGGTATAATATGGTGTTAGGGGTTCAGTATGATCGGATACTGTGTTGGAGAATCAGACCCGTGACTTCTGTTTAAAGCTTAAAGTTTAAAGTAGTCCAGGTGGATTTATTGAAACCGGTTATGTAAAGCCAGACTGTCCGTGTGATATAAATTTAGATCAGCGAGATGGGTAGATCTCGGTAACTTTTCCCAAGTCCTCGTTTCTTGGTTGTTAGCCAGTTAGCTGGCTTACGCTTTTGTTTTCGACTGGGATGTAGATATCGAGCAAACGAACTTCCCCTTCCGTGATTAAAGTAACCAATGGTGTGACTAACCTCATACAACAGGAGTGTGAGTTTTTGAATTTAAAATATTTCGAAGCTTTTTTGCCATTAATACAACGATACTCCCACAACACATTCCCGAAATCCTCAACGTGTTGACTGTTTACATATGAAAGGAAAATGTTTATAGTGTATTCTAAAGAAGCATTAATTACCTTTTTGTCAGAACTGACAGACTGAAAAAATTGTATATTGTATGAAAAAAGTCTGAATAAAAATGCCTGCATATTAGGAGGTAATTAAATGGTAACACGTTATAATTTATTTCTTGCAGTAGCAGCAAATCTGGAATTAAAACAATAAACATTAATCATATGAAATTATTTGAACACAATAGACTAAGTGAAAATATCTGCAGACTACTACTACTTTTTTGTTTTCTCTCTCTCTCTCTCTCTCTCTCATGCTCTCACTTCCTCCTTTCAGCTCTGCCTGTCTCTTTGGTGCCATTTTACTTTGCAATTACAGTATTATTTGTTAAGGTTGGGTTATAACAGGCCAAGAGTATATCAGAGTAATGTTAATGTCATATATGCATCTTATACATATGCATGATGCCAATTATAGAACCATTAAATAAAAACTGTCCAACATGAAATTTGTTCTACGTTAAGCCTTTTGAGGTCAGCTTCCTGTTTAATGCATAACACACCCATCTTATATTGCGTTACATGAATTAAGTCATGCTATTTATATCAAGCAGTTCCTCTGCAAGGCCTTAGTAACATAAGGTTTGACTCACTTATCAGGCCAGAAAAGAAATGCTCTCAGTTTACACTGTCCCAATTTACCTGATGTCCCAGTATACCTGAATTCACCCTATTACACTACACTGAGGATGAATCAGTGTTAGCTCTTAATGCTCTGTCCCATAGAATAGCACTAGTCAGACATTACATGTACATTGAACATTGTGTCATGTACTGTAGTGTATAGTGCTGTAGTATCATGTTCAATTGTGTCTCAGCTGTACATGGTATATAGTAGAGAGTACATCTACTACTCTCTACTATATACCAGAATTCTTATATCACAGGGGTGTCCACTCTTATCCAGAATGGGCTGAAGCATGCAGCGCATAAAAATTACCTATCCTCTGTTACACCTCTTACTACAGAGCTCCATATTAATGCCCATGGTTTTGAAATGGGATGTCCAACAAGCTCATATATCAGTCTGTACAGTTTTTTTGTGATTGTTGCTTGATTTTGCTGAGGCTTTTATCAAAAAGTTTTTTTGTGGGACAACTACTTGAATTGACGAAATCGCAATTGCACGAAATTGTTTCGCACAGACTTTTGCAGAGATGTTTGTTGGTACATGAGACCTTTTATCTGTACTCATGTTCGACACATGCAAATTGAACGCACGTTGTGATGATGTCATGTGACGCATGTTGGTCCAAATCTGCGGAAAATCTGGAGTGATTTAGAAAAATTGCAAGATCCTCCGAATATTGCTTGCTTTTGCATTAATTTCGGCAATGTATATATATATATATATATATATATATATATATAGAGAGAGAGAGACAGAGAGTCATGTGAAAAAACAAGTACACCCCATGGGTATTTTTGGCTTTTTTGACATTTGATCAAGCAAACATTTGATCATCTTTGAAACAGTGCCTATTAATAAAGTTGATATACTTGAACAAAACCACAAGAAAAATGAGCTTTTTCAATCATTTATTCAACAGAAATATCAATAGATGTGATTATTCTGTGGGAAAAGTAAGTACACCTTTGGTCTCAGAAGCTAGTATTGCCCCCTTAAGCAGAAGTAACTTCTTGTAGGCGTTTTGCATAATTGTCCACCAGTCTCTGACATCGGCTTGCTGGAATTTTTGACCACTCAATATTCTTTCAGTTGCCAGATGTTTGAGGGTTTTCTTGCATGTACTGCCCGTTTCAAATTTTTTTGTGCAATATCTTTCTAATTGTAGAAGCATGCACTTACTAGCAGATCCTGTGATGAAATGTTGGGGTTGTTGGAGACTTCTTTTTGTATCAGATGGTCTGCTCTTGGGTTGAATTTGCTGGGACGACAAGTCCTGGAGAAATTGGCAGTCGTTTGAAATCTGCGCCACTTGTAGATTATTTTCCTTACAGTGGAATGATGTATTTCAAATAATTTGGAGATCTTTTGAAATCCCTTGCCAGACTCATAGGCATCCACAACCTTTTTTTCTGAAGGTCTTACAGAACTCTTTAGATCTTCACATGATGACACCACACACCTCAATAGCAAAGGGAACACCAGACACTAGATATGAGAGGGATATAAATAAAACAGGTTCAGCCTGTACTCCCTAAGCAGGTTCTAATCACTGACACCCAATCCTGAACACCTGATTCTAATTGTATGGATTTGAAGGTGTGATAAATGTAGTGGTGTACTTACTTTTTCCATGTGACTGATGTTTTTTTGTTAATTTAAATGGTGAAAATTACTACAGAATGTCAATTTTGTGTGTCATTTGATAGTGTATCACCTTTGTTAATAGGCACTCTTTCAAAGAGGATCAAATGTTTGCTTGTCTAAATATGTAAAATAAATAAATAATAATAATTTGCATGGGGTGTACTTATTTTTTCACATGACTGTGTTACCACTATTTAATTGACTATTTATTATAAAACTGACTAATGACTTATTACAATGGAGTTTGGAGTTTAAAAGAGAAAAAAATTAAACGATTTCAAACAACACAGATTTTGCTGTTGGTTCCTAAAAACAAAAGAGCAAGAGATTCTTTTCTCACTCACCATTTTCCTACAATGTTCAATGTCAGATTAATGAGAAATCCAACATGGCAGAGAAGACAGCAAATGTTGGACTCAAAGTCAGAATACAGTGCAGCTGTAAGACACAGTTGTGCGGAGCTATGGCAGAGACACTGTTCGGTGCTACAAAATGACCAACAGTGGCGTTGATGGCAATATTAGTATGAAAGCTGAAGCTTTGGAACCTACAACCCCAATTCCAAAAAAGTTGGGACGCTGTGTAAAATGTAAATAAAAACAGAATGCAATGATTTGCAAATCTCATAAACCCTCAGAAATATATGTTATTCACAATAGAACATAGAAAACACATCAAATGTTTAAACTGAGTAAATGTACCATTTTAAGAAAATAAAGTAATTTTGAATTTGATGGCTGCAACACGTCTCAAAAAAGTTGAGACGGGGGCAACAAAGGCTGGAAAAGCAAGTGTTTCTAAAAAGAAACAGCTGGAGATTAATTGGCAACAGGTCAGTAACATGATTGGGTATAAAAATCTTAGTCTTTCTTAGTCTTTCAGAAGTAAAGATGGGCAGAGGTTCACCAATCTGTGAAAAACTGTGTCTACAATTTGTGGAACAATTTCAGAATAATGTTCCTCAATGTAAAATTGCGAAGACACTGAATATCTCATCATCTACAGTACATAATATCATCATAAGATTCTGAGAATCTGGAGAAATCTCTGTGCGCAAAGGACAAGGGTGAAAATCAATATTGCATGCCCGTGATCTTCGGGCCCTCAGGCAGCACTGCATTAAAAACAGGCATGATTCTGTAATAGAAATCACTGCATGGGCTCAGAAACACCTCCAGAACTCATTGTCTGTGAACACAGTTCGCCGTGCCATCCACAAATGCTGGTTAAAGCTCTATCATGCAAAGAAGAAGCCATATGTGAACATGATCCAGAAACACTGCAGTCTTCTCTGGGCCAAAGCTCATTTAAAATGGACTGAGGCAAAGTGGAAAACTGTTCTGTGGTCAGACAAATCGAAATTTGAAATTCTTTTTGGAAACCATGCACGCCGCATCCTCTAAACTAAAGAGGACTAAAGAGGAGAGGGACCATCCGGCTTTTTATCAGTGCTCAGTTCAAAAGCCTGAATCTCTTATGGTACGGGGGTGCATTAGTGCCTATGGACAGGGCAGCTTGGACATCTGGAAAGGCACCATCAATGCTGAAATGTATATACAGGTTTTAGAGCAACATATGCTTCCATCCAGACTCCATCCCATCTTTACTTCTGAGAGACTCTTTTTATACCCAATCATGTTACTGACCTGTTGCCAATTAACCTAATTAGTTGCAAAATGTTCCTCCAGCTGTTTCTTTTTAGTAACCCTTACATTTCCAGCCTTCTGTTGCACCCGTCCCAACTTTTTTGAGACGTGTTGCAGCCATCAAAATCAAAATTACTTTATTTGTTCCTTAAAATTGTACATTTCCTCTATGTTCTATTGTGAATAACATATGGGTTTATGAGATTTGCAAATCATTTCATTCTGTTTTTATTTACATTGTACACAGCGTCCCAACTTTTTTTGAATTGGAGTTATACACCAAAACTGGACAGCTGAAGATTAGAAAAACATTGTGCAGTCTTTTTCCAATTTTCAACTGTCCAGTGTCCGTGAGCCTGTGCGCATGTGTTGTGCGTTTTACGATGCTTTTCTGTGCACCATGGCTGTAAAGAGTGGTTATTTGAGTTGTTTTTTTTTTTTTTTTTTTTTTTTTTGGGGGGGGGGTTGCACTGAATAGACATTAGAGACTGTTGTGGGTGAAAATCCCAGGGGATGAGCAGTTTTAGAAATACTGAAACCAGCCTGGCACCAACGACCATGCTGCAGCCTGATGCTCTTGCCCTGTATCTGCATGATTAGCTGATTGGATAATTGCTTGAATAATTGCCGGTGAGTGAACATTACATTCTTTCTTATTTTAAGAGTGCAAAGTGGCATGTCTTGCTACTTTCGACCAACTGGAAGTGGTTTGCCGAGAGGAAGGAGTCAAATGCAGAGAACTGGGCATCAACAAGAACAACCTGTGTGAATATGAAGTGGAATACCTTTGTAACTACAAAAGAAAAGTTATCACTGATGGAAAAACACAAGAAACACAGGTAAGAGTAACAGACAATGAGTTGGTTTCTCTTTATTCTGTAGCAGAACTATTCAAGGTCTAGATTGAGAAGAAAAGGACTATATTACTACTTTTTTTTAAGCAGTCACCTATAATGATTTATAAGCTGTTACCCACCTCAACCGCAACTCAAATTCTAGGAAAATACTAATGCTAAAGTTTCATTTTAAAAGTGTTCCTTTAACAGTCTCTTAGTATTGTATATTCAAAACTAAGAACATTATCAGCTTTACCGGTGATGTTCTGCAACATGTAATGAAATACTATACATGGGTGACATGTTCAAGAAAAAAACACAACACAGAGGGTCTTAGTAAGGTGTTGATCCACCACCTTAGTCACTACACCTTTCTACAGATTCTTTTATGTTGGTGGAGAGTTCTGTCAACACATCCTTCAAAAAACTCTGGCATGGGTGTTCAATTGTGTTGTAATCTGGTTACTGTGAAGGCCAGGGCATAGAATATACATAATTTTCATACTCCTGAAACCATTCAGTGAGCCCTCATGCCCTGAGGATCGGGACATGGAAGAAGGCACTCCAACCAGGATAGAAATGTTTCCCCAATTCCAAAAAAGTTGGGACGCTGTGTAAATGGAAAAAAAAAAAAACAGAACGCAATGATTTGCAAATATCATAAACCTATATTTTATTCACAATAGAACATAGAAAACATATCAAATGTTTAAACTGAGAAAATGTACCATTTTAAGGAAAAAATAAGGTAATTTTGAATTTGATGGCAGCAACACTTTTCAAAGTTGGGACAGGGCCATGTTTAACACTGTGTAGCATCCCCTCTTCTTTTAACAAGAGTCCATATACGTCTGGGAACGGAGGAGACCAGTTGCTAGAGTTTTGGGAGAGGAATGTTGTCCCATTTATGTCTGATTCAGGATTCTAGCTGCTCAACCATCCTGGGTCTTCTTTGTTGTATTTTTTTATTTCATGATGCGCCAAATAACTCTTCTACTATGAAGCCATGCTGTTATAATAGATGCAGTATGTGGTAGGAATGGGCGATATCTTATCGTTTGCAATATACCGGTAGAAATTCTCCCCTCAATAAGAATTAGTTTTCCTGCGATAATAACGATAAAGCCTAGTTGATGATGTATTTCTGTGTGCAACGGCCTGCGACCCATTCACAGTTCACGTGCAGAGCGAAAACAAGTATGGCGGAAGGCGGAAGTGATGCTGAGGTGGAGTTTATCGCTAAACAAGGAGCCAGATCAATGTTTGTGTTTCTGAGGCTCTCAAGACTGCATGCAGCTAGGGCTGTGACCGTGGCCATGACAGCTGTGCCACGGTGGCGTGCCACCTGCGGTAGTGTCACATCACACGCCACGTTAATGTTTCTGCTTGAGTGGGCACTATGACAAGTACAAAGTACAACATTTTGTATACAAGTGTAATAATAATAATAACAGTTGCAATATTAATTTGTATTTATAGCCTACCATATAGCAGGAGATTTTATAATACACATATTACGTAATCATAAATCCCTTATATGGTGTTATCTGTTAGCACGGCAAAATCCAGTCAGGCGAATTTTACTTCAGGTTCTGCCGCTGCGGTGAATCTTGTTGGGAAACCAAATGTTACATCGGCGATCTGGGAACATTTTGGATTTGTGCCTAATGAGAGAGAAACGTGCAACTGTGTTTCAGTCTCTTTATTATCCACTTCTCCCAATCACAATACAGTATCCCACAGTGCCCTCAGGCTGTTTCTCATTGCAACAACATGACACAACAAGGCTGTATTGAGTTGTTTCACTGATGGCAGTGCTAAAGTAAAGCCTCATTTAATTTTTTTTATATTTAGGTTTTTATTTAATTTAACCCTATAAAAGTGTGTGTATATATATATGTGTATATATGTTATATATATCTGCCACTGTCACTACATGCAGCTATCACTTGTAGCCAAAAACAGTGGTGAATGGTACTATATTTATATAGTCACTGATATCATTATCGCAGAAAATATCGTGATATAGTTTTATATCGCCCATCCCTAGTATGTGGTTTAGCATTATCTTGCTGAAATATACAAGGCCTTCCCTGAAAAAGACGTCATCTGGATGGAAGCATATGTTGCTCTAAAACCTGTATATACCTTTCAGCATTGATGGTGTCTTTCCAGAAGTGCAAGCTGCCTATACCATAGGCACTAATGCACCCCCATACCATCAGAGATGCAGGCTTTTTAACTGAGCGCTGATACCAAGCCAGATTGTCCCTCTCCTCTTTACTCCAGAGGATGCGGCATCCATGGTTTCCAAAAAGAATTTCACATTTTGATTCGTCTGACCACAGAACAGTTTTCCACTTTGCCTTTTTCCATTTTAAATGAGCTTTGGCCCAGAGAAGACTGCAGCGTTTCTGAATCGTGTTCACATATGGCTTCTTCATTGCATGATGGAACTTTAACTGCATTTGTGGATGGCACGGCGAACTGTGTTCACAGACAGTGAGTTCTGGAGGTGTTTCTGAGCCCATGCAGTGATTTTCATTACAGAATCATGCCTTTTTTAATGCAGTGCCGCCTGAGGGCCTGAGGATCATCGGCATGCAATATTGATTTTCGCCCTTGTCCCTTGCGGACAGAGATTTCTTCAGATTCTCTGAATCTTTTGATATTATGTACAGTAGATGATGAGATATTCAAATTCTTCGCAATTTTACATTGAGGAACATTATTCTGAAATTGTTCCACAATTTGTAGATGCAGTTTTTTGCAGATTGGTGAACCTCTGCCCATCTTTACTTCTGAGAGACTCTGCCTCTCTAAGGTACTCTTTTTATACCCAATCATCTTTTGTTGCCCCCGTCCCAACTTTTTTGAGATGTGTTGTGCAACCAAATTCAAAATTACCTATTTTTTTTTCTTAAAATGGTACATTTCCTCAGTTTAAACATTTGATATGTTTTCTACAGTGGGTATAGAAAAGAATCACACCCCTTTAAAATATTCACATTTTGTTGCTTTTCAGCCTGAAATGAAGACGGACACAGTTTTTGTTTTATCCAGCTGTATTTACTCTTGTGCAACTTATAACATCCAAGTGAAAGATATAACACCAACATGTCAGAAAAAATAATAATAATAGAAAACAGAATCACTGAGTTGGAAAAAGGATCACCCTCCTCCTAAAAATGACTCAATATATAAAAGTAAACTCAATCAGGTGTAGCTAATCACCTTCTCAATGGCACACAAAGCCATTTGACTTTCAACTGTGATCAGTTGTGGTCATTTTGATTAGCTCAGCATGAAAAGAGCTTTCCTGGAGTATTTTGTAGAGCAACTGAAGCAAACAATCAACTATGAATGGCAGGGCACTGTCAAAAGATCTCCGGGATAAAGTTGTGGACAGGCACAAGTCAGGAGATGGATACAAAAAAAACTTCAAAGATTTTATCAATACCTAGAAGCACAGTGAAGTCTGTTATTAAGAAGTGGAAGGTATTTGGTACAACACAGACCCTCCCTGGATCAGGACGTCGCTCCAAACTGGATGAAAGAGCCAGGAGGAAACTGGTCAGAGAGGCTACCAAGAGGCCTACAGCAACTCTGAAGCAGTTGCAGGAATTTATGACAGAGTGCTCATTGTGTGCATGTGACAACAATATCACAAATTCTCCACAAATGTGGCTTGTATGGGAGGGTTGCAAGAAAAAAGCCACCCACGACTGAGTTTTGCCAAAACGCACCTTGAAGATTCTGAGGTCACATGGAAAAGGGTGTTATGGTCAGATGAGACTAAAATTGAATTATTTGGCCTCAACACCAAACGATATGTCTGGTGAAAATCCAATACAGCTCACCATCCAAATAGCACCATTCCTACAGTAAAACATGGAGGTAGTAATATCCTGTTATGGGGGTGTTTCTCTGCAGCAGGGACTGAAGCACTTGTCAGGATAGAAGGAAAATGGATGGGGCAAAATAACGTCAAATTCTTGAGGAAAATCTGCTGCCTTCTGCCAGAAAGTTGTCAGTGGGAAGAAGGTTTACCTTCCAACATGACAATGACCCAAAGCACACAGCAAAACTGACCACACAGTGGTTGAAGGAGAAAAAGGTGAATGTCCTTGCATGGCCTAGTCAGAGTCCAGACTTAAACCTCATTGAAAATCTGTGGAATGACTTGAAGACTGTAGTCCATGGTCACCATCAAATTTAAACTGAACTTGAGCAGTTCTGCAAAGAAGAGTGGGTAAATATTGCAAAGTCTAGATGTGCAAAGTTAGTAGAGACATATCCCAACAGACTAAAGGCTGTAATTTAAAAAATAAGGCAAATTAAAGCAAGGGGGTGATCCTTTTTTCCAACTCAGTGATTCTGGTCTTTAATTTAAAAAAATAAAAATTCTGACATCTTTCACTTGGATGTTATAAGTTGCACTGAGTAAATACAGCTGGATAAAACAAAAATTGTGTCCGTCTTCATTTCAGGCTGAAAAGTAACAAAATGTGATTATTTTAAAGGGGGGTGATTCTTTTCTTGTTCTTGAAATTGTACATTTCCTGTATGTTCTATTGTGAATAACATATGGGTTCATGAGATTTGCAAATCATTGCATTCTGTTTTTATTTACATTTTACACAGCGTCCCAACTTTTTTGGAATTAGGGTTGTAGATAAGTGAATACAGCCACCAGTATTTCCTTTAATTTGTCACCCGTTTGGAGTTTCCTGGGGTTTGTACTAGATCCAAAGCCAGTTGACTGAAACGACAATCTTCCCCATACTTCGATTATGATTCATCCCCTTCCTAATTAATAATTTAAAAAGTGTATGTCTGAAAGGGAATTTTGTCTCACACGCAGGAGTTTTACTGGGTAAAATGGAAGGGCTATCCGGAGTCGATGAACTCGTGGGAGCCACGGAAGAACCTAAAGTGCACTGATCTGCTTAACCAGTTCTGGGAGGATTTGATGCGCGAGATGGTGCGGTTAAAGAAGCGCAATGTTCCCAAGAAACTGGACGCTTCCATCGTCACTCATCTTGTGCAGCGAGCAAAGCTTAGGCAAACCCTCAAACTCTGGGAGAATCACCTGAACAGCCTGGGCTCAGACAAGGGTCGCATCTATGTGGAAAACCTGGTAGACATGGAGGGTCCTCCAAAGAACTTCACCTACATTAACGATTATAAGGTGGGCGATGGTATTTCTCTTAATGAGGTGGCTGTTGGCTGTGAGTGTACGGACTGCCTGAATAGTCCTCTGGAGGGCTGCTGTGCCGGAGCCTCACAGCACAAGTTTGCCTACAACGACTCTGGACAAGTGCGTATTCGGCCTGGACTACCTATCTATGAATGCAACAGGCGGTGTTGCTGCGGGCCCGATTGCCCCAACAGGGTGGTGCAGAGGGGCATTCAGTATTCACTGTGCATCTTTAGGACCGACAACGGCAGGGGCTGGGGGGTACGGACCATGGAGCGCATCCGCAAGAACACCTTCGTCATGGAGTATGTAGGAGAGGTAATGGGCTATAACTTGTGTATGTTTTCTTTCATTAATTCAGTTTGGCTGTGCTTAAATATAAACTGTGCTTATTTTGTCATATACCCAACTAGGGTTGTCACGGTACCAAAATTTCAGTAGTCTGTACTGATACCAGTAAAATTCCACGGTACTCGCTACCAATTTCGGTACCAAATCAAAACACAAAAACATGCTAATTGAACAACACAATATTTTATTAATAAAGTTAAATATCAATATAAAATGTATTTTAAAGAAACAATTCCATTCTGTATACTTCAAGTATTTCAAAGTGTTTCATGTTTTTTTTTTTCCACAAGTAATTAAAGGTATAAAATAAATAGACAAAAAAAAAAATACAAGCATGCAAAGCACAAAAATATGCCATAATTGAACAACACACACTTCTTATTTATAAAGTTAAATATTAAATTAAAACATGTATATGTATATTTCAAGTATTTCTGAAAAATGCTTTAAGTGTTGGCCTTTCCCTTCAGGTAAATAATAACTAAATAAATTACAAGCAAAAAATACAAACTATGTAAAAAAAGTTTCTGAAACGAAACACTTGCCACTCGTTAGGCATCTTTACACACGGACTTTTAAATTGAAGTGCTGAAAGTGAACCAGAGTTATAACAGAGAAAACGTGAAAGATTAGGCACATCTGCCTATAATCTGAAATGACTCCGCAATAGTCCGTGGGTATTTATTGATGTAATAATGTGTTTTGGACTAAATATTTTTACTTAATTGGATCGTTTGGACCTTTGCCAGTGTAACAAGACTGTTTTTGTCAAGACTTTATGGATCAGTGGACCATTTTGAGGCTTCATAGGTGAGTTGCCTCAGTTTTGTAAGTGTTAGTTTATATCAATCAGAGCACAAGAATCTTAGCTTTCCAAAAGATATATCACATGAGTACCTGCTGTGCACAGCATAGTTTTACACTTAACAATGCAGCGGTCCACCGGCGGGCTGTGGATGTTTTTAAAAGAATTAAATGTTTAATAAGGACACATAACCATATTACCGTTACACGCGTGTATACTAACCATTAAGTAAACAAAAACAAGGATGTTTTTTGCAGTCCTACACTTGAATTAAACTATGCTACAACATCCATAATGCAACTGCTACCATAATACAACTGCTACCATAATTGCATGGTGCACCTATGAAAAGTTCCCGACTGACCGGGTTGACCCGGTGCTCAGTACTACCGGTACTTATGAAATTTTTAATTTTTAGTACCGACTTGGTACCGAAGAACTTTTGATTCTAGTTCACAACACAACTACAGTTCCTATCTGGATTTAGTCCCCAATTAACTGCATTCGACATTCAAAAGTGGGGAAAAAACCCACAGTCTCATAATCTTCCACAAGATAACACGTGTATGAATTTTACAGTAGATTGTATCATTTTTGGCAACTACCATCTCATATAAGGGGGAAAAAAAACAGACAGCGCACACCAAACAAGAGACAGTCTACAAGCAACAGGATTGACTTGCTAGGATTGTTGCTTCCTAGTGTGACTTAATGACTTACTATTAACCAACTTCTGTCAGGTTGTTACAGTAATTGAATCTTTCTAAGAGCCTGTCCATGTAATTGTGTAACTCAGATCATCACTACAGAGGAAGCAGAAAGGCGAGGTCATGTCTATGATAAAGAAGGAGCCACCTACCTGTTTGACCTGGATTATGTGGATGATGAATATACAGTGGATGCAGCTCACTATGGCAACATTTCTCACTTCGTCAATCACAGTGTAAGTGTGACATTTGTTTTCTGCATTGTGGAACAGCTGAGGTATTTGTTCCTCTTTCACAACTTAAGATTTTATCAGTGTAACCAAAAATGTATGTAGGTTATTTTTCCAGTTTAGATATTGCTGAATCTGCAGAGATTTTGGATCTGCAACAATAGTATTACAGATCAAATGGCAAGAAGTTGGAAATATTGGGTTTGAAGATGACTAATTCAGCTTTGTTTCATGTTTAGTCAATGCACTTGCTGATTATTAATTTAACTTTAACATCCTGTGGGTTTTTTTTTTTTTTTTTTTGAATGAGAGAAAGGAAAGAGAATCTGGAAGCACCACCGTTCTTGGGTTTTAGAGTGAAATGCCTACATGAATGTATGATTTTAGTCAGTGTTCAGGATTACATTTATCCAATGTAGAGTTTAATTTAAGGTTTAATTTACGTGTTCACGTATTTTATTTGGTAAGCAACAGTGCATGCTGCTATACTTTTAATGGTTTGGTAGTTGTTTTTATTCATCACTTAGTTTTCATTACGCCACAGTGACGGCTAAACAACAGTATGAAGACTAACCCTTTTTTTTCTTTCTGTAGTGTGATCCGAATCTTCAGGTGTATAACGTCTTTATAGAAAACTTGGACGAGAGACTGCCACGGATAGCTTTCTTTGCCACTCGTGCCATTAAACCAGGGGAGGAGCTCACCTTTGACTACAAAATGCAGAGTAAGTGTTCCCTTTAAGGTTTTTTGTGTTTAGTTTTCAAGCTTGGATTTCTCTAACCTCAGTTCTCTCCATGTTTAAAGCTATAGAATGTAAGATATCAGTCCCTCCAGGATTTTGCGATCGCAGAAATTAACAGAAAATCAAGGGAACTCCACAGTATTCTGAGGAGTTTGCAATTTTTCAAAATTTTAGCAGATTTTCAGCAGATTTGGGCCAAGACGCGTCATGTGACGTTATCACAATGCCTATTCAGCCACAGCCCTCTTCAATTCACATGCGTTGAACATGAGTTGAACATGAGTACAGCTAAAAGGTCTCATTTACCATTTACTCAGTGAGAAATGACGTGCAAAACAATTTTGTGCAATTGCAATTTCACCAATCTAAGTAATTTTTCGCGAAAAAAAAGCACAAATAAACTTGCATCATAAATTTTGAAAATCAGCCGCAGCAAAATCAAGCATTTTCTGAATCCATTTCCCTCATTCTAGGATTTCCCTGACTCTCGCATTCTGACTCGTGTTTGGTTTTGTTTACACTCTCTCACTCTTACTAAGGAGTCTTCAGTCTTACCTTTAAAGGGTTCCACTTGTTTAATCATTCATCTTAATTTCCAATCAACTATTAAGTGTGCCTCCATTTTGGTTGTAATGAAAGTCTGAAGTCACACCGGCCCTTGGGGGATAATACTGAAGATCTCTGCTTTTACTCTTTCTCTTACTGTTTAGTCAGACTTCTTTTGTGCCTGATGTTGGGCATGATGATAAATTGATCTGAGCTGGTGTTTGCCATACACATACGTGCCCCCCCCCCTCCTCCCCAACACTTCTAACCCAACACCCCAGACACTACTACTATTACAGGATGTTGTATTATAGCTTTACATTGAGCAAAAATCTGTTTTGTAAAGGAATGATTTAGAAGAAAATAGTCTGATAAAGATGGTTTCCAAATGCTAAGGCAAGGAGGCCACAGAAAACTTCTTTTTGTTTCCCAATTATGTGGAAGGACCAAACTGTAAGCATTTAGATCAGTTGTAAGCAAGTTTATATACTATAAATATACACCAATCAGCCATAACATTTAAAACCACTGACTGGTGACATGAGTAACATTGATTCATCTCATTACAATGGCACCTGTCAAGGGGTGGGATATATTAGGCAGCAAGTGAACAGTCAGTTCTCTTAAGTTGATGTGTTGGGAGCATGAAAATAGGCAAGCGTAAGGATCTGAGTGACTTTGACAAGGGACAAATTGTGATGGCTAGACGACTGGGTCAGAGCATCTCCAAAACAGCAGGTCTAGTGGAGTGTTGCTGGTATGCAGTGGTTAGTGCTTGCTAAAAGTGGTCCAAGGAAGAACAACCAGAGAACCAGCGACAGGGTCATGGGCACCCAAGGCTCATTGATGCAGATGGGGAGGCAAGGCTAGCCCGCCTGGTCCGATCCCACAGAAGAGCTACTGTAACATAAATTGCTGAAAAAGTTAAATCTGGCTATGAAAGGTATCAGAACACACAGTGCATCACAGCTTGCTGTGTGTGGGGCTGAATAGCCGCAGACCAGTCAGAGTGCCCATGCTGACCCCTGTCCGCTGCTGAAAGTGCCTACAAGGAGCATCAGAACTGGATCATGGAGCAATGGAAGAAGGTGGCCTGTTCTGATGAATTACATTTTCTTTTACGTCATGTGGACGGCTGGGTGCGTGTGTATCGCTTACCTGGGGAAGAGATGGCACTAAGATGCATTATGGGTTGAACGCAAGCTGGCAGAGGCTCTGGGCAATGTTCTGCTGTGAAACCCTGTGTCCTGTCATTCATGTGGATGTTACTTTGACATGTACCACCAACCTAAACATTGTTGCAGGCAAAGTACACCCCTTCATGGCAACAGTATTCCCTAATGGCAGTGGCCTCTTTCAGCAGGATAATACACCCTGCCACACTGCAAAAATTGTTCAGGAATGGTTTGAGGAACATGACAAAGAGTTCAAGGTGTTGACTTGGCCTCCAAATTCTCCAAACCTCCAATCTGATAGAGCATCTGTGGAATGTGCTGGACAAACAAGTCCAATCCATGGAGGCTCCACCTCACAACTTACAGGACTTAAATGATCTGCTGTTAATGTCTTGGTGCCAGATACCACAGCACACCTTCAGAGGTCTTGTGGAGTCCATGCCTCAACGGGTCAGAGCTGTTTTGGTGGCACAAGGGGGACCTACACAATATTAGGCAGGTGATTTTAATGTTATGGCTGATCAGTGTAAATGTTTGCTTGTGCATGTGTGGTAGAGAGGGAGAGAATGTTTTGTCAGTAACATTCTTAAACTCTTGCTTCTTTTTCTTTTTCCAGTTGATCCAGTAGATGCAGAAAGCACAAAGATGGACTGTAATTTCAGTTTGACGGGACTCCCAGGTTCTCCTAAGAAACGCATGCGTATAGAGTGTAAATGTGGTGTTCCAACATGTCGAAAATATCTATTTTAGATAACCCACTGACTGGAGTGTGTCATGCCAAATTGTCACTAAAAATATTAGTGGCTGTAAAGGCTAATAACAAAATTTTACAACTCATCATCCATGATTACTCTCGAAATGTGTCCTGCTATGTCATAGCAGTAATTTTATTTAATGAATTTCATACATAAAAGGTCTGGTTAGATCAGAGATGTGTGTTTTCAGTCCTCTGATTCTACTCCTCAGCTAATTCCCAATACCTTCATGGGCTGAAGAGGATAAACACACTTCTGTAGGACTGGAGTGTGAAACCCCTGGTTTATGCTTAAATTATCCTCCAGAATTCATTTATTTGGTAAATGTAACATTTTTACCAGTTTCCTTCCCTGACATTTGGCATGAAGCTGTGAGGTCACATTTCACTACATTACATATGTGAAAATGTACAGTTCTTTATAAATGCATTTTTTAATCAAAAGTCAAAGATATCTATCATTGTGAGTTTGGCAGGGGATTGTGTTTTATCTTTTTTTTTTAACTGAAATTTTTATAGTGTTATTATTTTTATGAGAAGGCATTTTATTTTTTTTCTTATAAAACAGTGATGTGTCAGGCAAGTGCATTAGTGTTAAAATATAAAGGACAGTTTTATATGAATGCTGGTTAAACCCACTGAGGATTATGTTAAATCCTTTCTAGTTTGGTGTAATCTGTGTCTGGAAAACTGCAGTTGGGTGCAGCTTTGATTTCATTAACCTACCAACAGGGGGCAAAACTGTATTGCTAATGCCAGAGATAAGAGAAAAAAAAGGTGCTTTTTGTGAATCTTACATAGGAAAAAATATTTTTCCACACCCAGGAGTTCTACATTTATTTAATCACATGAATTGTAGCAGAGTGCAGATGACTGCTTAGTGATATTCTGACTGTACTGTTTAAATGAACCTTTGATATTTTCAGAGTCAGTGTTGCTTATTTTCTATGTTGTAGCAATAACCTGTGATATACAGACAGGTGACATTAAAGGAAAAACCTTTAACTTTTTTTTTTTTTTTTTTTTTTTTTTTTTTTTTTTTTTTTTGGGGGGGGGGGGGGGGGCCACCAGGAGCTTCTTACTAAAAATATTTGACGTTGACGCTGTTTAACATGTCACATGAGACCTGGTGAGTGTGAAGGCCAGGGCATATGATTTCATATAATTTTTGTTATTCAACAAAACCCACAACTCAAAGTATGTTAGTACAATGCCTACAGCATAACAACTACTGTTTTTTTCCTTTGTCATCTGTCTGTATCTGGCAGACTTTTATCTCCCTGTACTGTTGAGGCACATGTACTGTTGTGACAAAACTAAGGATAGTTATAGAAGTTAAAAAAACAAACAAAAAAAAAGGCTACCAACTGACATGGTGCTGGTGCACATACTGTATGAGGAAAATTGATCATTTTGCAAATTTATGAAACTATACCATCTATACAAATTGAACATTGTGCTCTTAATCTTGGTTTTGGCCTCTGTTATTTCACCCATGTATGGTCTGACTAACCGTATTGTCCAGGGGCAGAGCCAGCTTTCAGTAACAAATGATTTTCTACATTTCAAATAATGTAGTCTTAAAGTGATGCCTGCCATGTCGTAGTGATTCCTGATGAGGTCTCTAACCATACGTTCAATTCAATTTACCACATTTGTTTTTGTTGTTCTGTGTTATCAGAATGAATGTCATCTGCTATTTGGAAGGTTGTACAACAGGAAAAATAATGTGAAATAAAAAACAAACTTAAAATGTAATTTACTGATAATTAGAACAATGCTAGAACATTTATAGAACATTGTTGCACAGGTTCCAGAATTTTGTCATGTTTACAGAGTAGTAAAAAAAAAAAAAATGATTGGAATAATTTAATTGTTGAGATTTTACAGTGACTGCTAAAATTGGGTGTTTATTACATTTGAGGTCAAATAGAGGTGGTCCGAAGGGTAGAATTTGCCTTAGAGAAAGTGCAGCCCGACAATGTCAGATCTTGGTTTATGAGAGCGGCAAGTTGCTCTGTAACCCGATATGATGACTTCAGAGCAATGCATGACCTTTTGCACTGATATCAGAGGCTTGGGTCATGTCTGAAAGTCTCCCTACAAGAAGCATTTGCTTGTCTTCATGAATCTAAAACATGGTGTAGGTAATGGCACTCTTAATTCCATCTAGCACAAGGGCTTTCTTTTTGTGTTGTAGAAACAAGAACTATTAACCATCCAAACAACCTTTGAGAAATGGTGGTTTCTAAGTGCATGGTGAAATGTAACCTGCAAAATGCATAATTACTTTAGATCAATTGATCGATCTATTTTATACTCAACATTCCCATTCTTTCAGAATTACAGATACTCTGGTTTCATACACAACACAAGTGTTCATCATACATTATAGTTATTTAAGTGAGGTTTGTTATTCAAATTTAAAGGCTAGAAAATAATTCCCAAACAAGATTCTGTCAGTTCTATTGTCCATATCATCTCAATAATAATAATAATAATAATAATAATAATAATAAGTCCCTATCAGGAATTGGTCAAGCTAGCCAAAAGTTGAGTACTAGCACTAAGAATAAAAAACATGAATAAAGAAAACATGAAAAAACTATTAATTATTTGCCTAGGTAGTGTTACTTGTTGCTTGTAGGCTGTGTGTTTGCATGTAATTATTTTACTAAAAACTGTTGACTCAAAATATTAAAACTTTCATCAGTAAATGATGTAAGTTACCATGGCATGGTATTTTTTAAAGACCGCTTTAGCTTAAATGTCTACTGATTACATATTAATAGACTATCTGAAAATGACATGCTTGGGGGACTCATAAACTGATGGCTATAATTGTAGGAAGGAATTCAAATCACAGATATGACACAAAACAATTTTTGTTTAATAGCTTCGCAAAACATACCTCAAACAATTTAAATGAAACTATTTTAATTAATGGCATATTCTTTTCCAGATCAAGTAGGGGGAAGAAAATATGTAATCACCTTGTAATTTGCATTTCTTAAACAAATACCAGCACAAGTCTACAATACAAATTAGTCTGCAAGTAAAAGAGTTCTTCAGACCTTAACCTTGAACTTTTTGAAAGGAAACATGGCCCTAACAAGAGAGCTGTCAATTGAAACAATGGAAAGGATTATAAAACTTCTTCAAGAAGGAAATCCAACAAAGTGTAGCAAAAGATGTTGGTTGTTCCCAGTCAGCTTTGTATAAAATTTGGTGCAAGTATAAACAAAATGGGAAGGTTATAAAAGGAAAACATACAGGTAGACCAAGGAAGACTGCAAACGTCAGGATAGAAAATGCACAACAAATCAAATGAAAAAAAAAAGAGTGGAAACAGGAGTCAATGTCTGTGACAGAACTGTAAGAAATCAGCTGAATGAAATGGGATTTACGTATCGAAAATCCAAACGAAAACCAGCACTAACACCTAAACAGAAGAAAACAAGGTTACAGTGTGCTAAAGAGAAGCAATCATGGAGTGTGGGTGATAGGATGAAAGTGATATTCAGTGATAAAGCACAAATCTTCACTGACCAAGGAGATGGTGCTGTAACTCTTGTCTGGTGCTGTTCTAATGAAACATATTAAGATGACTGAAGAAAATCACATTTCCCCACTCATTTATGATATGGGGTTGCATGTCACTTAAAGGATCAGGGGAGACCTCAACAGTCAAAGCACAAGTGTACATTGAAATTTTGGACATTTTTCTCATTTCATTGATAGAAAATAGGTTTAGTGATGACGAAGTTATTGTTCAGGATGATAATGCATCTTTCCATAGAGCGAAGAGTGTTAAAGCTTTTCTTCAGGTAAGGCATATCAACTCAATAACATGAAAATATATGGTCCTGCAAAGATGATCTGTCAACTGCTATTCAAGAAAGTTGGAACCAGCTTGATGGAGAATATTATTTTTCATTAGTGAAGTCCATGCCTCAAAGAATTCAGGCCGTCATAAATGTCCAAGGAAGAGCAACAAAGTACTAATTGTGATTTTTTTTTTGTTGTTCTTGATGATTTCATAATTGTTTCCTCTACTTCATCTGGGAAAAAAATATGCGATTAATTAAAACAATTTAATTACATTTGTTTGAGGTATGTTTCATGAAGCCAGAATGTTCAGCTATCTGTGATTTGTTTATTTGCTACAAAGTAAAGAAGCCGGGTGAATGTCCTCCAAGTGTGGTGATTCCACAAGCAGATTATGAGTTAGCAACATTTATCTCCAGGGGCAGTGAGAATCAGCAGGATACTACTATGTACATGTGCATAGGCATTTCCAAACCTTTAAACAAAGTCACAAAGTGATTAATGATGCAGTATGTGTAATAAATATTACTGCCATGCAGCCATCTTGATATGCCAGGCAGTTGCTTTAAGGCTACATGGGACACCCTGTCTACCTTAAATTTTCATTAAAATGCTGCAGTTAAAGATTTGTCAATGTATCTATATTATTCATCATTCTTAGTGAATTTCAATTTTTCAAATCATAGTATCATATGTCTCACTGCAATATTGCATGGTGCATTCATTTAATGCAAAGTGTTGCATTAAATGCACTGGTGGACAGCGTTGCCTGCATAAAAATGTCCACAAATGCCTGTAGATGCACCTCTGATGGAACTCCACTGACCCACAGCTTCAAGGGGATCCTATGAGAGATTCAAGTACATGTTTGAATGGAGAAAAGATTAACATTCATTGGACAACAGGCTTTCAGTACGTCATTTGGGTCTTGCCCAGAAGCACAGCTTCACTGGGAGTCAGTGAGAGTACCATCGGTCCTTTCATGTCTCTCGGTACAGAAAATTTGACTGGCTGACTAGTAGTGACATAACCAAGTGCATGTACTGCTGGCCTTGTCTGCTGACAGACAGTTGTGCTTCCCCTATTTTAAAAACCACCAGCCACTACTATGAAGCTATCTGCCTGACAGCTTATGATGGCTGAAACCACCAGTTTCCTGTTCTCCAAAGCTGGGAATAGACTCCCATCATCTTATCCCTTCTGCCTTGGGGAGTGTATAAGTAATGCCATTTTTCAAAGAATACTATGAAACTATGCAGTGCAGAACTTTGAACTTACAACCTCTAGCACTTACCCAGTGTTGTTTCCTCGAAGTATTTCATATATCCCGCTGACTTCCGGGCCTGTGGCTATGTGCCACTACTATTGTTGAGTGGTTTTCTCTTAACATGCCACGCCAGTCGTGGGCGGTGGTAGCTCAGTGGCTAAGAAGTTGGGCTACTGATCGGAAGGTCGTGAGTTCAAAATCCAAGCACCCCCAAGCTCCCACTGTTGGGCACTTGAGCAAGGCCCTTAACCCTTAACTGCTCCCCGGGCACCGCAACAAAAATGGCTGCCCACTGCTCCAGGTGTGTTCACGGTTTGTAGTGTGTGAGTTCACTACTCACAACTCCTAATGTGTGTGCACTAACTTGGGTTAAATGCAGAGCACAAATTCCAAGTATGGGTTACCATACATTGGCCTTTACATGTCACTGTCACTGCATAATTCATGGCTAAGTTAGCTGAATTATTACTCATCTAGTGCTGTAGTTGGTTACCTTCCATCGAACAGACCCCTCCTTGTCTTAACTTTGGGTTGGATTTCTCCCATTAATTTTTTTCCCACTATATGGAGAGTAGTTAGTTTCAAGAACCATGCTGCAAGACACATTCATACAGTTGGTGTCTGAATCCTTTGGAAGCCTAAGACAGGTACCATTTGTGTGCTCACTGCTTTGGTTTTGTGTTGCAGACAAACACAAAACACCCATGTCTGCCACTGACTGATATGTAGCTGAGGACAGATTTTGACTTCTGAAAATAGGTCTGGATCAGTCCCTTCTAGCTCACAGGTGCTGCTAACAGGCTCTAAATTAGCAGTGGTAGACTATGTGTGGTACCAGCTTCTGTAGAGGATACTAGAAATCATGATGGCAGCTACAGCTGTAGTTCCCATAGAATTTGCTGGAGCTACAAGCTTTTCAGGAGTGGGATCTCAGCCTATAGCTCAACCCCAAATATCACAAACAGAAATGTCTCCTTGTCTCAGTAAAAGGAGTCCAGGGTCTAGTTTGTTGGAGATGCAAAGCTTTTCTAAGGAAAAAAAAAAAAAGAGTCCAGTTGGGGGTGGTGCCACATCAGAGAGAGACAGTCACCATGGATGCTTACAGGCTGGGGAGCAATGTGGTGCCACAGGTGCACAGGGGGCTTCAACCCCTTGGTAAATGATCAAAATACAACCAGCTAGAATTGAGGGAGGACCATCTGCCCCCCAAGTTCTTTTTAATGGGTCTGAGACATTTCCATGGGTTAGCTTGCTCAGACAACATTGTAATGATAAGCTACATCAACCAACAGTGCAACATGAGGCTAAGCAGCTCTTGCCTTGTACAAAATCTGCTCAATTGGGCATATCCATAGTTAGCCTCCCTGAGAGCAACTCATCTGCAGGGGCTGGACTGAACAGTGGCCTGCTGGTACAAGGTGCACTGCCCAGTGACTAGCCTCACCATTTAGTAACAGTGGGTACAGTGTCTTTTATGTGGCCCCCAAGATGACCAGCAAGATCTTGGTTTCCACAATGGCTTGTTTGCCTGAACTTGCGGGTGTGATGGTCTGACATGAATTGCCAACTGAAAACATTCCTAAAACATTCCTGAAAACATAGCCCTTAATACACTGATTCTGTCCTTAGGTGGAAGCTGTTTTAAAATGGTGTGCAGTCCATCAGCTGGATCCAGTGCTAGAGAGTGGCAAGTCCTCATCTGTTCTAAAGGTATAGGTGCTGTCATCTTAGCACACCACACGCCCAAGGATAGCATCTATCTAGGTTCTCATAAACTTATTACAACTTTTCTGAAAGCAGTTCTCTATGAGGCCTGCATTGGATCTCCCGTCTTGTGCTGGAGTCCCCCTCCTTACAAATCTATGCAAGATACAGAACTACTTCTTCTTTTCCTTTCGGCTGTTCTCTTCAGGGGTCGCCACAGCGAATCATCTGCCTCCATCTAGCCCTATCCCCTGCATCCTCTTCTCTCAGACCGACTACCTTCATGTCCTCCTTCACTACATCCATAAACCTCCTCTTTGGTCTTCCTCTCGGCCTCCTGCCTGGCAGCTCTAACCTCAGCATCCTTTTACTCATATATTCACTCTCCCTCCTCTGAACATGTCCAAACCATCTCAACCTGGCCTCTCTAACTTTGTCTCCAAAACATCTCACATGTGCTGTCCTCCTGATGTACTCATTCCTGATCCTATCCATCCTTGTCACTCCCAAAGAGAACCTCAACATCTTCAGCTCTGCTACCTCTAACTCTTCCTCCTGTCTTTTCCTCAGTGCAACTGTCTCCAAACCATACAACATCGCTGGTCTCACTACTGTCCTGTACACCTTTCCTTTCATTCTTGCTGGTACTCTTTTATCACACAACAGACCTGACACTTTTCTCCACCCATTCCAACCTGCCTGCACACGCTTCTTCACCTCTTTTCCACACTCCCCATTGCTCTGGACTGTTGACCCTAAGTACTTAAAATCCTGCACCTTCTTTATCTCTTCTCCCGGTAACCTCACTGTTCCACTTGGATCCCTCTCATTCACACACATGTATTCTGTCTTGCTGCGACTAACCTTCATTCCTCTTCTCTCCAGAGCAAACCTCCACCTCTCTAGAGTTTCCTCCATCTGCTCCCTGCTCTCACTACAGATCACAATGTCATCCGCAAACATCATAGTCCATGGAGATTCCTGTCTGACCTCATCTGTCAGCCTGTCCATCACATTAGACACTTCCATACCTCCACTGGTATGTCATCAGGACCAACTGCCTTTCCTCTCTGCATTCCCTTCAAAGCTCTCCTAACTTCACCCTTGCTAATCCTTTCTACTTCCTGCTCAATATTTGCCTTTACTACTCTTCTCTCTCTGTCATTTTCCTCATTCATCAGTTCCTCAAAGTACTCCTTCCATCTTTCCCTCACCCTCCTGTCACCTGTCAACACATTTCCATCTCTATCTTTAATCACTCTAACCTGCTGCACATCCTTACCATCTCTATCCCTCTGCCTCGCCAACCGATACAAATCCCTCTCACCTTCCTTACTAACTAACCTTGCATACATGTCCTCATAAGCTTTCTGTTTGGCCTTTGCCACCTCTATCTTAACTTCACGCTGCATCTCCCTATATTCCTGTCTACTTTCCTCCGTCCTCTCACTGTCCCACTTCTTCCTAGCTATCCTCTTCTTCTGGATACTCTCCTGAACTTCCTCATTCCACCACCAAGTCTCCTTGTCTTCTTTCCTCCTTCCAGATGACACACCTAGCACCTTCCTACCTGTCTCCCTGATCACTTTGGCTGTAGTAGTCCAGTCATCTGGAAGCAACTCCTGACCACCTAAAGCCTGTCTCAACTCCTCCCTGAAAACCGCACAGCACTCTTCCTTTTCCAACTTCCACCACTTTGTCTTCTGCTCTGCCTTTGCTCTCTTCATCTGCCTCACCACCAGAGTCATCTTACACACCACCATCCTATGCTGTCTACTACTTTGCAATCGCTAATCTCCATCAGATTACAGTGTCTACATAAGATATAGTCCACCTGTGTGCTCCTGCCACCACTCTTATATGTCACCCTGTGTTCCTGCCTCTTCTGAAAGAGTGTTCACCACAGCCATCTCCATACTTTTAGCAAAGTCTACCAACCTCTGTCCTTCTGGGTTCCTTACATGAAGACCAAACCTGCCCATCACTTCCTCATCCCCACTATTCCCTTCACCAACATGTCCATTGAAGTCTGCCCCTATCACCACTCTCTCACATCTGGGAACACTCTGCATCACTTCCTCAAGCTCACTCCAGAATCTGTCTTTCTCCTCTTGCTCACAACCTACTTGTGGCGCGTAAGCACTAACAACATTCAACATCACACCTTCAATTTCCAGCTTCAGACTCATCAACCTATCTGACACTCTCTTTACCTCCAGAACATTCTTCACAAACTCTTCCTTCAGGATCACTCCTACTCCATTTCTCTTCCTGTCCACACCATGATAAAACAGTTTAAACCCTGCTCCAATGCTTCTAGCCTTGCTCCCTTTCCACCTGGTCTCCTGGACACACAGAATGTCGACTTTCCTCCTCTGCATCATATCTACCAGCTCTCTGCCTTTACCTGTCATCGTACCAACATTCAAAGTCCCTACTTTCAGTCCTAAACTCCTGCCTTTCCTCTTCTCTTTCTGCCTACGGACACGCCTTCCTCCTCTAACACACCTTCCTCCTCTCCTTCTTCAACCAACAGTAGCCCAATTTCCACCAGTGCCCTGTAGGTCAACGGCACCGATGGCGGTCATTGTTAACCCGGGCCCTGACCGATCTGGTATGGAAGTCATGTTAGTGATTCGCATATTGAATTTGGCAAAAGTTTTATGTCGGATGCCCTTCCTGACACAGCCCTCTCTATTTATCCGGGCTTGGGACTGGCACAAAAAGTACACTGGCTTGTGACCTCCTGTGGCTAGATTTGCAAGATACAGAACTGAAATGGTGTTTGTGAAAACTACCTTTTGCTAGCCATCAATTTGTCCAAAAGAGTGGGAGAAACCCCTTTGGCAGTAACCTTGCCTTGCATGCATTGGTAGCTGGATTCTTCTGGGATAACCTTGTGTTTGAATCCAGGAATTGTTGCCCAATTGCATATATCTCTGTTTTGTGAATTTTTGATCTTGCAGCATTTCACATGAAGTCAAACCTACAGAGCATCCCTTACTGTTCCCAACACAGATCCTATGGAACTATTTAAACCAGTTAGCCTCCATCCAATCTTTAGACCAACTTTTTATGTCACAGAGGAAAGACACAAGGGCATCCCTTTTCAAACTATGTTCGACCAAACATTTTGGTTTCACCAAATAGCGTAAGAAAATTAAGCACAAAAAACAAGCTTACATATCTGCCAGTGTTTATTTGTGAGTGCTGTTTGATTGGATGTAGCTTACATAAACTCACAAAGAATTTGCAATAACAACACAGTCAAGTTCATGCATTTCATATATTTGATTAGAACAAGCTTAAAAATCATGTCACCTAGTAAGTAATACAGTACCACTGGTGATCAAAGCTACTTGGCCACATGAAAATTGCAGTTGCAGCAAATGTCATGTTTTACATCAAACAATAAATGCCCTCTACATATTGCTATTAACAATTCAACATTTCTCATTTTCAACAGTTCTCATTTTTGAATATTAACAGTGATTGTCTGATATAGAGGTCTTCATGGTAAACTCAAATGAAAACCATTGCATGATCTCATGTTACAATAAAAAATATATTAATTATTATAGTATAGTTACATATGAAGTTACATAAGAAGTGCGTACATTGATCTAATGCACTCTAAATGTAGATACATTAAAATAAACATCCCGCATTAATGAACGTTTAGGTGATTGTTTCCATTTAAGAAGTCAGCAACACCTTAATTTTCATTTTATTTTTATGACATTGAGATATCATTTTACTGCTACTACATTAGCCAATCATTGTCAATATTCATTCGTTAAGTATGCCAACATATGGAACAAAGGGGTCAACCCTGCCCTTTCTCTTCTTTGTGAATATGCTCCCAGGGTGTAACCACTGTAATTAAAGCCTAAACCCAGCCAACACTTTCTGTATCATGATGCTACATCAAAGAAAGCAGATAGGTTGATTATGTTGTACCTGAATGTACTTACCACAATTAAACCACTGACGGTCAGTTTTCATCATTTTCTGCCTAGAACTTCGAATACTGTATAACTTTCTTTAACAATATGTTACTTTCTTTAGCACTATTATGTTGATCACTTCGTAAGTCTTAAATCTTTCTTACATGGCCAGGAATCTATGTTGATGAGGGGTAAAAACATAGACCAAGCAGAAACAATGATCAGGTCACATTTATAATATCATTCATTCAAAATTTAAGTGTGTGCAAAACAATTTCCACACTTGGTCGATTCTCTGTATATTCAATCAGATCTCAAATGTCACAAGAAGGAAAAGTAAGTGCCAGTGGAGTGCCAGTGCTACAAACAAGGTTTCCTAGTGGCAGGACAGATTACCATCCAAGAACTAGTCATAGACCATATAGTCAATATACCCAGCAATTACACTATGATAATAAAAGGTTATACTCTTGGGGGTTCTTCAGTTTGTCCCTCTGGAAGAACCTTTAAAGGTTCAATGTAGCACCTTATAAATGTTTGGCCTTCACAGAGGGTTTCAGGTAGAACAGCTTTAGGAAGCTAAGAAACCTTGAAGAACTTTTTATTGTGTATTTCACAGAAAATGAGAGATCATCCCACAATGCCACATTCAGAGTCTAATTAACTTAGAGATGGAGGGGTTAAGCAGTAGTTGCTATGAGTGTTTATTTTTTTCTTATTTACTATTTACATTATTAGCTATTTAATTTTAGTGCAATATAGGCACTTTGCTTGCACAGCTGACGAAGGACTTTTGTCCCAAACATCCTGTTTGTCTGGAAACAGTGAGCACTATGCTGAAAGCTGTTACTTGTGTAATGGCTATGTAAATTTATTTATTTATTTATTTTACACAGTATTTATTCGTATATGGGAAATGAGTCATAAATAACCTAGCAATTTTGTATTATTATTAATCACAGTGATATCACATAAATTATAAGCAGTGCATACAAAAATAACTCTGAATAAATAATGGTTGCCTAATATATATCTATGCCATGTAAACACCACAAACACTAATAAGAAACTAGGTGTACTTGTAGTATTTTCAAAGTTCAGAAAAAGGCACTTGGGAAGGTGAGTTTTAAAAAGAAATAATCAAAAACAGAGGGAAACTACAAAGAGTGCCATGATGAGGAAGATGCTGGGTTCATGGAACCCAACTATCAAGCAGACAGAAGCACTTAGGAAGGCAAAGGATGGAATTAGAGTCTTACGTAAAATCACATCAACCTCTGCATTAGAGGCCTCTAAGGTCTTACACGGCAGAGCAGGATGGCTTTCTAATACCTCTTGTTTCTTAAATGAAGCAGGGTCATCGTAGTGCAATTCAAACTCTTCATTAGATAACGGTTCCTCCTGTGTCATGGAAGGTTTGCCATCCCCAGCCTCAGGTGCCACTGCTTGCACAATGGTGGTTAAACTTTGGGATGTCACTGTTGCAATGGAAATAGATGTTAGCATTGGGGTCTCCTCTTTAGGATATGTGCATTCAGAGCCAGATGGAGTGTCTACATTCACAGAAAGGACTTCAGGTACCTCCTTCACTCCAAGCTCTGGCCCCTGGCCTTGCTGTTGATATTCGGTTAACTCTGGGTCAGGTGTTCTTGGAGGGCTGGGAACATTTTGGGTTACACTGTCCTCTCTGGTCTGCCCCAAGTCTGTGGGTTCAAATGGTTGCCACATTGCAATCATGTCTGGTACTTCCCCTACCCTTAGACCTGCTTGTTCCTTTCCACTGATTTCCATTCTGACCATAGTGTCATGTTTTATCATCTGCATTTCAGGATTCTCCAATAAGGGCCCATGTGATTCTTCAAACAGGATGTCATGACCTGTGCTATGACTAAAATCTCCTTCGCCTTTACTTGCATTGGCAGTGATCAACTGATTTAAGGAACACTGCTGTGTTGATTCTAGCAGCTCTTGTAATGAAGATTCAGTGTTGTCAATTTCCATTGTATCACTGGTCTGGTCTTGCAGTTGTGTCACTCTCCTCTCTCCAGACTGTATTTCATCATTCTCTCTGTGGTCTTTTAATTCTTCCACCATATCTTGGATGCTTGGAAACATGGCTGGTAAAGTTATGTCTAAGTCAAAAGCTGCTTGGACTGCAGTGTCTGACTGAGGGTTATCTGGGTTTGGACAAAAGGGTTGGTTAGACTCAGGAGAATGCACAAAATGTCTCGGGTCATTATCTGAGGCTACATTCTGAATGGAAACTGTGATGATCTCAGTGGGTATTAGTAATTCTCTGCCTTGGCTGTTTTCTAGATGGTCTGTTTGTGATGGACTTTTAGGTAAATCCTGTAGAGGATCTTCATCTTGTCTGTCAGCACTTAGAAGAGAACATTCTGCTATTGTAGGGTCTTCTCTAGTTTTAGAGGAAGAAATCAAAGCTTCGGGAATCTGCAACCAAGAGGACAAATATTAAGTGACCCTGAAAACACTGCTCTCTGTCATACTACTGTACAAACACTTATTGGGTGAACGGATGGAATGGGACTTTGAGACATGAAAATATTCCATATATATACACACAGTATCTCACAAAAGTGAGTACACCCCTCACATTTTTGTAAATATTTTATTATATCTTTTCATGGGACAACACTGACGAAATGACACTTTGCTACAATGTAAAGTAGTGAGTGTACAGCTTGTATAACAGTGTAAATTTGCTGTCCCCTAAAAATAACTCAACACACAGCTATTAATGTCTAAACCGCTGGCAACAAAAGTGAGTACACCCCTAAGTGAAAATGTCCAAGTTGGGCCCAATTAGCCATTTTCCCTCCCAGGTGTCTTGTGACTCGTTAGTGTTAAAAGGTCTCAGGTGTGAATGGGGAGCAGGTGTGTAAGTTTGGTGTTATCGCTCTCACACTCTCTCATACTGGTCGCCATGGTCGACCAAAGAAGTTGAGTGCATGTGCTCAGCATCATATCCAGAGATTGGCTTTGCAGACTAGACGTATGAGTGCTGCCAGCATTGCTGCAGAGGTTGAAGGGGTGGGGGGTCAGCCTGTCAGTGCTCAGACCATACGCCGCACACTGCATGAAATTGGTCTGCATGGCTGTCGTCCCAGAAGGAAGCCTCTTCTAAAGATGATGCACAAGAAAGCCTGCAAACAGTTTGCTAAAGACAAGCAGACTAAGGACATGGATTACTGGAACCATGTTCTGTGGTCTGATGAGACCAACATAAACTTATTTGGTTCTGACGGTGTCAAGCGTGTGTGGCGGCAACCAGGTGAGGAGTACAAAGACAAGTGTGTCTTGCCTACAGTCAAGCATGGTGGTGGGAGTGTCATGGTCTGGGGCTGCATGAGTGCTGCCAGCACTGGGGAGCTACAGTTCTTTGAGGGAACCATGAATGCCAACATGTACTGTGGCATACTGAAGCAGAGCATGATCCCCTCCCTTCGGAAACTGGGCCGCAGGGCAGTATTCCAACATAATAACGACCCCAAACACACCTACAAGACGACCACTGCCTTGCTAAAGAAGCTGAGGGTAAAGGTGATGGACTGGCCAAGCATGTTTCCTGACCTAAACCCTATCGAGCATCTGTGGGGCATCCTCAAACGGAAGGTGGAGGAGCGCAAGGTCTCTAACATCCACCAGCTCTGTGATGTCGTCATGGGGGAGTGGAAGAGGACTCCAGTGGCAACCTGTGAAGCTCTGGTGAACTCCATGCCCAACAGGGTTAAGGCAGTACTGGAAAATAATGGTGGCCACACAAAATATTGACACTTTGGGCCCAATTTGGACATTTTCACTTAGGGGTGTACTCACTTTTGTTGCCAGCGATTTAGACAATAATGGCTGTGTGTTGAGTTATTTTGAAGGTACAGCAAATTTACACTGTTATACAAGCTGTACACTCACTACACTCACTAAATTGTAGCAAAGTGTCATTTCTTCAGTGTTGTCCCATGAAAAGATATAATAAAATATTTACAAAAATGTGAGGGGTGTACTCACTTTTGTGAGATATATAATATATATATATATATATATATATATATATATATATACACACATATACACAGGTGCATCTCAATAAATTAGAATGTCGTGGAAAAGTTCATTTATTTCAGTAATTCAACTCAAATTGTGAAACTCGTGTATTAAATAAATTCAATGCACACAGACTGACGTAGTTTAAGTCTTTGGTTCTTTTAATTGTGATGATTTTGGCTCACATTTAACAAAAACCCACCAATTCACTATCTCAACAAATTAGAATATGGTGACATGCCAATCAGCTAATCAACTCAAAACACCTGCAAAGGTTTCCTGAGCCTTCAAAATGGTCTCTCAGTTTGGTTCACTAGGTAAGCCACAAACATTCATTGCCAAAGAAGCTGGCTGTTCACAGAGTGCTGTATCCAAGCATGTTAACAGAAAGTTGGGTGGAAGGAAAAAGTGTGGAAGAAAAAGATGCACAACCAACCGAGAGAACCGCAGCCTTATGAGGATTGTCAAGCAAAATCGATTCAAGAATTTGAGTGAACTTCACAAGGAATGGACTGAGGCTGGGGTCAAAGCATCAAGAGCCACCACACACAGACGTGTCAAGGAATTTGGCTACAGTTGTTGTATTCCTCTTGTTAAGCCACTCCTGAACCACAGACAACGTCAGAGGCGTCTTACCTGGGCTAAGGAGAAGAAGAACTGGACTGTTGCCCAGTGGTCCAAAGTCCTCTTTTCAGATGAGAGCAAGTTTTGTATTTCATTTGGAAACCAAGGTCCTAGAGTCTGGAGGAAGGGTGGAGAAGCTCATAGCCCAAGTTGCTTGAAGTCCAGTGTTCAGTTTCCACAGTCTGTGATGATTTGGGGTGCAATGTCATCTGCTGGTGTTGATCCATTGTGTTTTTTGAAAACCAAAGTCACTGCACCCGTTTACCAAGAAATTTTGGAGCACTTCATGCTTCCTTCTGCTGACCAGCTTTTTGAAGATGCTGATTTCATTTTCCAGCAGGATTTGGCACCTGCCCACTCTGCCAAAAGCACCAAAAGTTGGTTAAATGACCATGGTGTTGGTGTGCTTGACTGGCCATCAAACTCACCACACCTGAACCCCATAAAGAATCTTTGGGGTATTGTCAAGAGGAAAATGAGAAACAAGAGACCAAAAAATGCAGATGAGCTGAAGGCCACTGTCAAAGAAACCTGGGCTTCCATACCACCTCAGCAGTGCCACAAACTGATCACCTCCATGCCACGCCAAATTGAGGCAGTAATTAAAGCAAAAGGAGCCCCTACCAAGTATTGAGTACATGAACAGTAAATGAACATACTTTCCAGAAGTCCAACAATTCACTAAAAATGTTTTTTTATTGGTCTTTTGAAGTATTCTAATTTGTTGAGATAGGGAATTGGTGGTGATGCATTGAGGAAGAGGAGGGGCTAAGTTTCTTTGAAGCCCAGCCAGGGGTTTGAATGTGTCTCCTTCTACAGCCAAATGTGCCACCTATCTATAGTATAGCTATGCTTAGTGCCCTTATCAACTCAGAGTTCCCTCACATGCACACATCATCTCCCAATAATACTCACACTCGCCTAGTTGATTGTGGACACTAAGAGTAATAATACATGTAAACTGTTTTTGTTCTCTTTACTTTTGCCACATCTGTCTGTTTACCAAGAAGAGTGTTGATCGAGTTTTTTTTTAAAGATATGTCTGAATGTTTTTGTTAAATGTGAGCCAAAATCATCACAATTAAAAGAACCAAAGACTTAAACTACTTCAGTCTGTGTGCATTGAATTTATTTAATACACGAGTTTCACAGTTTGAGTTGAATTACTGAAATAAATGAACTTTTCCATGACATTCTAATTTATTGAGATGCACCTGTACATACACACATACACATACATACACACACACACACACACATACCTGTAATACCTTAGCCTTTGGTCATTCACAAGCATGGATGAACCAAAGATATTAGTATCACTTTCATTATACCATTGTCCATGCTGTTGATTTCTCAGTCTAGATATTTATTTGGTATTAGCTGTGCATCTATCATTATATTGGTATTCATAAGATGTTTGAGTACATATTAGCACAATAGCCTATTAACAACTATAGTTAGAAATATTAGTAACAAATGCAAATAACACTGGGCTTATATTTACAGACGAATTTAAGCTTTTATTAAAGACCACATGGTGATCTTTTTTATTTGATTACTGCAAGAACATTCATATAGGACTATAATCCACTACATGTAATGTGAAATAATAAAACTGAATTATATGGAAGAGAGAAAAAAATTGCTTTCGGTGTCTGACTTTTGTGATTTGTTTAAAGCTTTACAGATTCTAATCTTCTTTGTAGGCTATAAGCATGGTTTATTAAAACACAGATATACAATGTCTACTGAACTTATAGAACACAATAAAGCATGCAATATTGTCAATAGTGGACAGGAATGCAATGAAGCAATAAAATGAATGTTATTAACAAAAAAAAAAAAAATCTCCTCAGAGTTAACTCTTTCACAAAGACAAGACTGTGCCAAAGACAAGAGAATTATCAGTGCTCTGTACAAAATGTTCTTGCTTTCCACGTGCCATGGAGGAAATGATAACAGTAGCAAGATGAGGGGTTAGCGTGCAGCGTGCCCATTACCTAAGCTCTTGCTGAAGCTTCTATGAGCTGTCCAGGTGGAAGAGCAAAACATAATTACTATTGATAACATTACTGAATAAAATAAAACATGACTGGGTCCAACAAGCCAAGAGAACTACAGTTTGGGAAGACACTTAGCTCCACGATAAAAGTGGCGGCCATGAAGGTCTAAGTAGAATTACTGTTCACAGTTTGGCAATTTGCATTAAAAAAGAAATTTTAAAAAGCCTTCATCCCATCTCTAACACCGATCCCAAAACTGCCACTGAAATTCAAGGGTAATAATGGAAGATTAAATTAAGAGCGTGTATTCTCTGTGCAGGCTTAAAAATGGTCAGATTGGCAAATTATTTACAAAAGTAGACATTTTGATCCTTATTAGAGACGGGCATTTTAGTCCAAATTACTATTTGAATTTTTCAAGGCATTATTCAAATAATATTCAATATTCACATGCACAAAAAAATGACATGTATAGCACAAACTTTTAAGCCTTTATGCACATGCACAGTGTGCGTGGATGAGCAGTTAACTTACAGCATATCTAACTATGTACATTTACTGTCTCCTTACTGTACCATACAGTTAGTTGGCTGCATGCTGATGATGAGCATTAAAATAGCTTTTCACTTGCTAAAACACCATTTCCATATGAACAGAGCAAGAATTCATGCTTTGGCTATTACGTACGGCATCTATAATTAAAGTTTAATCAAAACACACATTTTACCCCATTTACCACAAGACAAACTGCTTTATGAGATGTGGCAAGAAGCATCTCATTTTGTAGAAGCATGGACCAAAAAAAAACCCTTCGCCTCAGAGCACTGAACTGTTTACACATTTATTATGACACTGGAAAAAAAAACACTGTACAATGACATTTTAGCAGTGAGACAGATGGCCATGATACACTGACAAGGATTGCCATTTGCCTTTTGTCTTAAATTGAGATCCATTTTCACAAAATTGCATCCAGAAAAATAAAACTGTCTACTGAATAGTGTTCAAACTTGCAGTTAACCTCCAGTGAGAGTCATCCATAACTATATGCATGCAACTATAGAATTGGCCAGCCATGCACCAACACATGATGGCCCAAAGCATCTGTCACATTTGACACAGAGTTGTCTGTCGTTTGCAAACAGTAAACTGGCCTGAGATGCAGCATTCCTAGTTTTATTTGTGAACTTGCTGCTGCTAATATCCAAGCCAGCTGTAGAAAGTCTGCATATGGGCAGAGTATGGTTAATTGAAATTTCCATGACAGAGTAGGATTTGTCTTTATTCAAAAAGGCTTGCATGACACAGGAATCAAGCTTCATGCCAATGAACAGTTTGAGTCAAATGCCTCTTCTTGTAATTGACTTTTAGTCAAAGAATCGGACCAGTTGCTCTGGCTTGCATATGATCTCTACTGACTGCACTTCTGCAGTCTATAGGATGGCCAATTGGCTTGGGTCTCACACCTCTATGTGGCAGATCCCTGTGTTTGGCAGTGGTCAATGGTGAACCTGTAAACAATACCCTATGGACAGTGTGCTCAGCAGTTACAGAGGGGAAATTCAGCCCAACCCTTACTGCATATTTTCAGAAATTATACTCTTCCACTTCCTGTGAAATGTTGAGTTTGGTCAGGCCCTGATCTGGCATGAACCTATTTTTCTGTTCCAGCTATTGTGGTGGCACAAACTTGGTTTGCATTGCATCCTCCATAACTCCCCCTATTTGCAGTTGTGGTTTTTGAAACCCAACTTCACATGAAAATTTTGATGGTTGATTGTACTCTTAACTGTTTACTTAGCGTTTCAGACAGATGGAGCAATTATCTAAGGCCTCCAGGGCATGTGCAACAAAGACATGTCCATACATGTCTGTCCATACAAGTACCATTGGCAGGTTCAGTCGGGCTCTGACAATGGTATATTTGGGCCAGTCAAGCTTGTTTTTTCATTTGCCTTAACAACTCCAGTTATTTATTGCATCCCGCTAATATAGTTCCCATAGCTTGGAGTGCCGCCTGGAGATCTCTATGCCCATTGCATCTCCCACTGTAGGCACCAAGAGCAACTGAGCCACCATGTAAACTCACACTTGCAAAAGTAATACATTTTGCAAACCATCGTATCAGCTCTTTTATATTCAGGCTGTAGGCAACACATTTATGTGCAGTGCTTTGTCAACCTTTGTCAGCTTTTCCATTCAGCTATACTCCTCTTTATTCTTTGCTCAATTTTCCCATTCCAGGGGGCTAAGCAGCCAAGACTTCTGCTCTTTTCCTTCTGCCGCAGCACTGCAGCAAAGGAACTTGCCTTTTTCTTCATCAAGGGCTCTGCAGCCATGCCTGCTGTTTCCTTGCCACAGTACTACATACTGACAAACAGCAGGCCACATGTCTGTTATAATGACACAGTCAACTGTGGCAAGAATAGTAATAAGTCAAACACTAGAATTTTATCACCCAACCACACCCAACAATCTCACCAACATAAACATAAGTATGTTATTGAATTATTAGGCTGCACAAACAAAACCAAATGTATATCCATTATTCAACATTCTATGGTTCTGTCTAAAATGAACATAATCACAACTGAACTTGGCCTTGCCTTTTTTTACACGCTTGTTACTTCAATATTAATGTAATGATCTGCTTTGGAGTTGGGATATAAGACTTTTTGCTATGCTGATTGCCAAAAAAGTGAGCCAGTAAACAAGATATACAATGACCTGCAAACTGTCGAATTTAATAGTAAATTCAATTAATATTTATAGTGTAAAACAGTTATATTTTGAATGAAGGTTATGTGGTCAAACAGGTCATGAGTATGATTTGTTGGTATTAAGTACTACACTCTCAGAAAAAAATGGTTCTTTAAAGTGTTTATTAATTGTAGGGTTTTACATAGAACCTTTAAGGTTCCCCCTCAGAGAGACAACCAGAAAAATCTCAAGGATTCTAGATATAGCCTCTTTTTTCTAAGAGTGCAAGTGCATAATCAGTGCAGTGAAGTTAAATCAGAATGTTAGCCCTGATTGGTCTACACCTAGGAGTTTTAAAATACTCACCCCATTTTCATTTGTTATATTTACAAAACTGAACCCCATAAACCTCAGCACAATGAGATCATAGCACAGTCCACTACACTGCCTTACATAATGCATTGCAGAGAGTGTGACAGGGATACGAAAAGACCAGTGAATTATACCACACTGCAGAAAACTACTAAAAAGTCCAGTGCATCCAATTAAGTCTACAAAGAGCAGAAGTAGTAATACTCCATTGATAAACCAAAGCTTAAAATATATACATTAAGAGTTGTAGATTTATTTATATTTCCTATATTTCTTTTGCTGCAAACATTTTAGAACAGTACTTTGCAATACACTGTGAAGTTCATGTTATTCAACTTCAAGAGAGAGCATTCCTATTGGCTACTACTGCCTAATGGTTGCACTTTTTATAATACAATAAGTACGTGATATAGGAAGCATCTGGTAATTACAAGTAATTTAATCATTTGGATATTTTGGATTTTGAAAAATTAACAACTTTTTTAGTGAAAATTACCAGGTCTGTATAGCAGTACTTGGAACCATAATGTGATAATTTCATAGGAAATAATATAGTACTTGAAAGTAATACTTTGGAGGTTGACTGTGTAAGTAAGTCTAAGTGTGTGCATGGTAATTGATGTTACCATGTGAAAAATCATTAATGCAAAATAAATAATATAATAGTGTTAAGTTCTAACATACTTCAGTAAATACATGCATATCTGCATGGAAATGTCTAGATTGATATCTTAAAGTAGGTGACAGGTGGCAAATAATTTGTAATAATGCCTATAACATTACATAATTATTCAACACAGTTATTCAACATACTGTACAGTGCCAATACAACGTTTGTGAACCCTTTACAATTTTCTGTATTTCTGCATAAGTTTGACCTGAAATGTTATCAAATCTTCATCTGTGTCCTTAAACTAGATCAAGAGAACCCAATTAAACAAATTATGCAAAACATTATAGTTTTTATATTTATTTACTGAGCAAAATTTAATATCTGTCAGAAAAAGCATATGAACATTTGCTTTCAGTAACTGGTGTGAACCCCTTGAGCAGCTTAACTTAACCAAACGTTTCCGGTAACTGGTTATCAATCCTGCACAATGGGTTGGAGGAAAAGTATTCGCTGTGCCCTTGGAGTGATTTTTTGCAGGACGACTACTCCTTGGGAGAGTAACAGTAGTCTTTCATTTCCTCCATTTGTATATCATCTGCATCACAGTGAAGGCCAAACTGTTTAGAAATGGTTTTGTAACCTTTTCCAGCCTGGTGAGCATCGATACTTTTTCTGTGGCCCTCAGGAATCTCTTTTGACCAAGGCATGGCTCACTTCCAAGACCAGACATTGATAATGAAGACCCAAGTTTATGTTCTTGAAACACGAGAGGGTTTTCTAAACTCACGCCTGATGGCCATCCCCTTGACTTAAACACCTGACTTCAATTACTCCTTTAAATTTACTCATAGTCCTTGAGGTTCGCATACTTTTTATGATATGTAATTAAGATAAATATCATCACATTTCTGGTCAAATTTATGCAAAAATACAGAAAATGATAAAGGGTTCACAAACTTTTTTGCAGCACTGTGCATAGTCATTCATAACCTGAAATTCAACAAGTACTGCCATACACTTTTTGTATTTTGGTATGTTTTGTTTGATTTATGATACAGTATATATTTACCTTTTCAATTTGCAAAGTGTGCACTGGGTATTATTTCTAAGAACTACATATTTACTGATAGTTTTCACACAACTCAAAGTTACTATGCATTTTAAAACCCAACATGCAAGCTATGTAGCATTCAGAGTAAGTGGTTAATTAAATCACCATTTTGTGTTAACAGTGGTTAACATGGTAAGAAAGACACTACTGACCTCAATGTCGATCTCCGGCTCAATAACAAGCGGACACACAGGTGAGGAAATTTCAGCAGCTGCCTCTCTCTCTGCACTATCCCCATTCCCTAAAATGAAATAATGTGTGACAAAACTTGATGGTTCAAAGGATGAGGAAAATCTATACAACATGATGTAAAACACTATTTATATTAATGCTTGACTACATTGTTTAAAATCAATCTCTTTGCAGTGAATATTTTACAACATGTCTTGGAAAGGAATCAAGTGTTGTTCGTTACAATTTTTTTTTTTTAAACAATTCCATACCATCATCTGTATCCGGATAGAAGTCAGAGTCATCCTCTGCTCTGGAATGGAATCAAAAGTGAATTATGCTGCCCAAAGTCCATGTGTAAATTTAGTTACTTGAGCTCATGTCATTGCATAATAATAAAATATGAAAAAGCAAAGGGTTCAGAGGTTTGTGCTAAAACAATTTAGTTTGTAAATGTTGACAGCAAATAAAATGATAGTCATTCTTAGCATGTAGTGTGGCAGACATCAGTTCAAATTAGTGCTTTACAGAAGAAGCAGAAAATAAACCAGCTTTAGATGTTAATTCTATTAGGAGTGTACGCAGGTATTCGAATACCCTGTTCACTTTTTGACGCGTCAGTATTTGAACACTGAAATCACTGTTCGTTATGCCCTATGTCCACATACAAAAATAAAATGGATTTTTTTTTTTTTTAAAGCCATGTCTGGGAACATTTGGCAGGAAGCAGAAATATCTGTGTGTGCAAGTTAGAAGGGTGTATTGGGACTAAAAAAGTCTTGGCAGTGGGTAGCTTTGCTGGCGCGGGTGAATGGTACATTATACATACAAATATACATTAGGTACCTTAGGTTTACAGATTGAGCCCATTTTACACTAGAAATGATTCTCCACACGTCAGGTTGCATACATGGTGCAGCTCTCACATCATTTCTGTGTCATCATTCACTAATTTAGTCAATACCATGTGCAAGTATCTCTACTAACTGTCAGATTACACACTTTGGAACTGTGAGATGAGATTGTTGTAGCCGTCAGAATTTGTCACACGCATACACATACAGTTGCAATCAAAATTATTCAACCCCCAGTGCAAATCAGGTTTATTGTCAAAATTTACAAACTTTCAGCTGTTTGCAATGAACAAATCAAACATAAGCAATTGAAATAGTTCAATGAATGCTTCAAGTGGTTTCCCCAAATTCAACTGAAAATGCAACTTATAATGACTTCTCCAGTTTCAAAATTATTCAATCCCTTCATGGCAAACATCTTTAGTACTTAGTAGAGCACCCTTTTGCTGTTATGACCTGCTGCAAATGACATGCATAGCCAGATACCAGGTTCTGGCAGAGTTCCTGAGGACTCTTTCCTCATGAGCAATGGCCTCCAGTTCAGCAATATTCTTGGGTTTGCGTGCTGCAACTGCCTTCTTAAAATCAAAAAGTCAGGTGACCGTGATGGCCCTGTAGAATCTTCCAGAACTTCTTCTGCAACCAAGCCTTGGTGGAATTTGAGATATGCTTGGGATCACTGTCCTGTTGGAAGGTCCAATGATGCCAAAGCTTCAGCCTCCTCACAGACAGCATGACGTTTTCTCCTAGGATTTCCTGATACTTCAATGAATCCATCTTGCCTTCCACACACTGCAGGTTTCCAGTGTCAGAGGATGGAAAGCTGCCCCGGCGCATCACCGAGCCACCACCATGCTTGACTGTGGACAGAGTGTTCTTTCTTCATTCTCCAGACATACCGCTGATCCATCGTGCCAAAAAGTTCCAGTTTTGTTTCAACGCTCCACGGAACAGAATCCCAAAATTCTGTGGCTTATTTATATGATTTTGAGCCGACTTTTCTTGTGCTTTTGGGTCAGTAGTGGTGTACGTCTGGTGTACGAGTTCTGGCATGGAAACCTTCTGCGTTTAGTATGCGCCATACTGTGCTCACTGAAACCTCAGTGCCTGTTGCCATCAAGTCTTGCTGCAGGTCTTTTGCAGTCACTCAAGGGTTTTTCGCAACCTGCCTTCTCAGAAATCTGGTTGCAGCCGTTGATAGCTTCCTTTTTCTCCCCTGTCCAGGTATTTCATGTATTTTCTGCCCCTAGCCAGTTCAGGTATTTCATGTGTTCCAGCTCAAGCACACCTGGTGCAACTAATGAAGCCCTTGATTATTTGCATCAAGTGTGCACGAGACAACACCTGTTTTGCATATTTGTGCTGTTGTGAGGGATTCTATTCAGGGGGTTGAATAATTTTGATTGCAACTGTAATATTATATATATATATATATATATATATATATATATATATATATATATATATACACACACATACACATATACATATACACAGTACTGTGCAAAAGTTTTAGGCAGTTGTAAAAAAAAATGCAAGTAAGAATGCTTTCAAAAATAGACATGTTAATAGTTTATATTTATCACTGAACAAAAAGTGTGTGAACAGAAGAAAAATCTACATCAACCACCCTTTGCCTTCAAAACAGCATCAATTCTTCTAGGTACATTTGCACAAAGTCAAGTATTTTCTAGGCATATAGTTAGGTGTAGGATTAAACAGTTATACCAAACAGGTGCTAATGATCATCAATTCAATATGTAGGTTGAAACCCAATCATTAACGGAAACAGATACAGCTGTGTATAGGAGGAATACAACTGGGGTGAGGAACAGCACAACTCAGCTAACAAGGTGAGGTTGCTGAAGACAGTTTACTGTCAAGTCATACACCATGGCAAGCACAGCAACAACACAGAAGGTAGTTATACTGCATCAGCAAGGTCTCTCCCAGGCAGAAATTTCAAGGCAAACAGGGGTTTCCAGATGTGCTGTCGAAGCTCTTTTGAAGAAGCAGAAAGAAATGGCAAACATTGAGGACCGTAGACGCAGTGGTCGGCCAAGGAAACTTACTGCAGCAGGTGAAAAACACATCAGGCTTACTTCCCTTTGCAATCGGAAGATGTCCAGCAGCGCCATCAGCTCAGACCTGGCAGAAACCAGTGGGACTCTGGTACATACATCTACTGTCCAGAGAAGTCTGGTCAGAAGTGGCCTTCATGGAAGACTTGCCGCCAAAAAGCCATACCTCTGACATGGAAACAAGGCCAAGCGACTCAACTATGCACAAAAACACAAGAACTAGGGTGCAGAAAAATGGCAGCAGGTGCTCTGGTCTGATGAGTCAACATTTGAAATATTTGGCTGTAGCAGAAGGCAGTTTGTTTGCCGAAGGGCTGGAGAGCGGTACACGAATGAGTGTCTGCAGGCAACAATGAAGCATGGTGGAGGTTCCTTGCAAGTTTGGGGCTGCATTTCTGCAAGTGGAGTTAGGGATTTGGTCAGAATTAAGGGTCTCCTCAATACTCAGAATTACAGGCAGATACTTATCCATCATGCAATACCAGCAGGGAGGCATCTGATTGGCCCCATACATATTCTGCAACATGACAATGACCCCAAACATACAGCGAAAGTCATTAAGAACTATCTTCAGCGTAAAGAAGAACAAGGAGTCCTGGAAGTGATGGTATGGCCCCCATCTCTGTTGATCTCAACATCATCAAGTCTGTCTGGGGTTACATGAAGAGAGAGAAGCAACTGAGGCTGCCTAAATCCACAGAAGAACTGTGGTTAGTTATCCAAGATGTTTGGGCCAACCTACCTGCAGAGTTCCTTCAAAAACTGTGTGCAAGTGTACCTAGAAGAATTGATGAATTGATGCTGTTTTGAAGGCAAAGGGCAGTCACACCAAATATTGATTTGATGTAGATTTTCCTTCTGTTCACTCACGTTGCATTTTGTTAATCGATAAATATAAAGTATTAACATGTCTATTTTTGAAAGCATTCTTACTTTACAGCATTTTCACACCTGCCTAAAACTTTTGCACAGTACTGTGTGTATGTATATATACACACACACACACACACACACACACAGTATCTCACAAAAGTGAGTACACCCCTCACATTTTTGTAAATATTTTATTATATCTTTTCATGGGACAACACTGACGAAATGACACTTTGCTACAATGTAAAGTAGTGAGTGTACAGCTTGTATAACAGTGTAAATTTGCTGTTCCCTCAAAATAACTCAACACACAGCCATTAATGTCTAAACCGCTGGCAACAAAAGTGAGTACACCCCTAAGTGAAAATGTCCAAATTGGGCACAAAGTGTCAATATTTTGTGTGGCCACCATTATTTTCCAGTACTGCCTTAACCCTGTTGGGCATGGAGTTCACCAGACCTTCACAGGTTGCCACTGGAGTCCTCTTACACTCCTCCATGACGACATCACAGAGCTGGTGGATGTTAGAGACCTTGCGCTCCTCCACCTTCCATTTGAGGATGCCCCACAGATGCTCAACAGGGTTTAGGTCTGGAGACATGCTTGGCCAGTCCATCACCTTTACCCTCAGCTTCTTTAGCAAGGCAGTAGTCGTCTTGTAGGTGTGTTTGGGGTCGTTATCATGTTGGAATACTGCCCTGCGGCCCAGTTTTCGAAGGGAGGGGATCATGCTCTGCTTCAGTATGTCACAGTACATGTCTCAGTACACTCCCCAGTGCCGGCAGCACTCATGCAGCCCCAGACCATGACACTCCCACCACCATGCTTGACTGTAGGCAAGACACACTTGTCTTTGAACTCCTCACCTGGTTGCCACCACACACGCTTGACACCATCTGAACCAAATAAGTTTATCTTGGTCTCATCAGACCACAGGACATGGTTCCACTAATCCATGTCCTTATTCTACTTGTCTTCAGCAAACTGTTTGTGGGCTTTCTTGTGCATCATCTTTAGAAGAGGCTTCCTTCTGGGACGACAGCCATGCAGACCAATTTCATGCAGTGTGCGGCGTATGGTCTGAGCACTGACAGGCTGACCCCCCACCCCTTCAACCTCTGCAGCAATGCTGGCAGCACTCATACGTCTATTCTGCAAAGCCAACCTCTGGATATGATGCTGAGCACGTGCACTCAACTTCTTTGGTCGACCATGGCGAGGCCTGTTCTGAGTGGAACCTGTCCTGTTAAACCGATGTATGGTCTTGGCCACCGTGCTGCAGCTCAGTTTCAGGGTGTTGGCAATCTTCTTACAGCCTAGGCCATCTTTATGTAGAGCAACAATTCTTTTTTTCAGATCCTCAAAGAGTTCTTTGCCATGAGGTGCCATGTTGAACTTCCAGTGACCAGTATGAGAGAGTGTGAGAGCGATAACACCAAACCTAACACACCTGCTCCCCATTCACACCTGAGACCTTGTAAAACTAACAGGTCACATGACACCGGGGAGGGAAAATGGCTAATTGGGCCCAATTTGGACATTTTCACTTAGGGGTGTACTCACTTTTGTTGCCAGCGGTTTAGACATTAATGGCTGTGTGTTGAATTATTTTGAGGGGACAGCAAATTTATACTGTTATACAAGCTGTACACTCACTAGTTTACATTGTAGCAAAGTGTCATTTCTTCAGTGTTGTCCCATGAAAAGGTATAATAAAATATTTACAAAAATGTGAGGGGTGTACTCACTTTTGTGAGATACTGTGTATATATATATATATATATATATATATATATATATATATATATATATATATATATATATATATATATATACACACACAATTTTTTTTTTCGGGAAGTGCTGGATTATGCAATGTGGTCTGCCAATACTGCAGGCCCCATTTTGTTTGTAAATTGCCCTTAAATAGTGTTTATATTCAGCTGCAAATGGATGCATTAATATCCAAGCAGAAGCAGTACGTTTTCCACTTAACGATAGCTGTTCTGGAATGATAGTTGCTCCTCTGAGAAAAGAAAGGATGACGTTTTGGGGAGCAGTGTCATTTGACATTTGGGGGAAAGGTCAAAAGTAGCTGGAGTTTGGAACACTGAGCTTCTTCATACTGCTCAACTTTGTGGTTTTATAAAAATCCATTTTTCCTAACATAAAAAGAGATTAAGGAGGTTGCAGTATTCAGTATTTCTACCAGCAGCCTCTAGGAAAAGGTCAAGTGGAAGTTTTGCAAGTACCAGCCCTGAAAGTGAAACCTCCCTTGTCCTATATTCATTTCCCCCCTGCCCTCTAGGATAGCTGCTATTCTCAAGTGTAAGTATGTGTGTGTGTGTGTGTGTGTGTGTGTACACACAGGTTCCTAATGTCAAAAGAGTATTCCGTAACTCTTATCATCGCATTATGTAGGTCTCATACAAACAAGGCCACAGCATAGCTTTAGTATGATGGATCTAACATTAGTAACTATGGATTTAATATATTAAAGCTAAAGTTTATGTAACTAACTGAATGTGTAATGCTTTCTGCTGTTTGCAGCCTAAAAATTAAACCCCTGACCGACAAAAAGTTTAAGGTAATACTTCAGCACAAGTAGCCTTGCATGAAGTATTGGAAGTACTAAGTACTTTTTCCTGTACTATGATTTGGCAAAAAACATTCTTTATTAAAACAGGTTCAACACTATGCAGTTATGCCCAGGGATGCTGGAAGGCATTATGCATTGGGGTGCTGGAATTTTAAGCAGCATACATATGACATGCACTATCTATATATTATCACTAGGTACTATTTTAGCAACTGCAGAATCCTGAAAGTCTGTTGTGCTGCAGCACCCTCAGCACCCCCACTTCCCATGTCCTTTGTTATTCCAAGAGACAAGTTAATTTGCACAGTCAAAGGCTGTCATTGCAAATAGGACACTTAACAAAAGTGCTGGTGAATTTTTTATCTTGCCTACTTTTCAAAAAAGAAATCCAGTGTTAATGACAAAGAATTACATCTTAACCTAAAATTACAAATTGATCAGTGCATACAGGATTTTGAGAAGTTTTTTGTGATTGTTGAGGCCAAAAATGCTTAATTTTGCTGCGGCTTTTTTCAAATTTTGCGATGCAACTTGCAGAGTTTTTGTGCTTTTTTTGTGATTTGAACTGGCAAATTGCAATTGCACAAAATTGTTTTGCACGGTTTTTCGCTGTATTGTTTGTTGATAAATAAGACCTTTTAGCTGTATTTATGTTGGACACACATGACTCGAAGAGGGCTGAATGTACGTTGTGATGATCTGCGCAAATCTGTGTTTGAAAAATTGCAAGCTCCTCTAAATATTGCAGAGTTTGGTTGATTTTTTGTTCATTTCTGCAATCGCAAAATCACAAAATCCTGGAGGGACTGATTGATGCCATATAAGGCAGCTCTGTGGGAACATTTTAATTGGCAAGAAATTGAATTATTTCAAGGACTTTAGTACATCTAAAACACACGGATGGATTGTTTGTTCAGTAACATATACTCACTGTTGATCTTCTGGGATTGTCACGCACGACAGTGGTCTAGAGCAGTGGTCACCAACCCTGTTCCTGAAGATCTACCTTCCTGAAGACTTTAACTCCAACCATAATGGTGCCCACCTAACCATCTAATCATTGCCTTAAGAAGTTCTTGATCAGCTAAAACAGGTGTGTTAGATTTTTGTTGGAGATTAAATCTGCAGGAAGGTAGATCTCAATGAAGAGGTTTGGTGACCACTGCTCTAGAGTTTACACAGAATGGCATGAAAACATACAGTGAGAGGCAGTTCTGCCTTAGAGAGGTCTGAGGAGAACATCCAGACTGGTTCGAAGTGACAGGAAGGCTATGGTATAAGCACTCTTTACAACCATGGTGAGCAGAAAAGCATCACATGTCAAACCTTGAGCTGGATGGACTACAACAACAGAAGAGAAGACCATTTCAGGATGCACTCCTGTCAGTCAAGAACAGGAATCTCAGGCTGCAGTGGACAGAAGCTCACTGAAACTGGACAGTTGAAGATTGGAAAAGCATTACCTGCCTGAACAATGTGTTCCTATTAATGTGACCGGTGAGTGTATGTGTACTTAAACTCCCAAACAATCAACATATACAGAAGCAGCAAAGCAGCAGCACAAAATGACATTGGCTAAACACATACCAAGGGTGTTTAGTATCAGGAATTGTTGCAGCCCTAAACATAAGCTCTGCTAAGCGATTACTGGTATATGTCTATTTATAATGCACGCATTGCGGGGTATTTACCTGTACCTTGGAGGCTTCAGTATGCCTTTAATTTCTCGATCGTCTACATTATTAACTGGGACCGTGTCTTCTTCATAGGACACGACGAGTGTTACCGAATAATTCCTGCCCGAATTATTCGCCCAAAACTCTCCATCAGACGTTTCATAACGCACGACAAAGTCGATCCGTGCTCCGTTGAAGAGATACGGCTCGGCGAAGGACAGCCTGGCCTCAAACTTGTCAGTGTCGCCGTCGTGGGATCCTTGCACGTACTCGGCAGCTGAGTCAGAGTGAGTGATCCAGCCGTCCATGGTGGACCGGACGTAGACGCATTTGTGATAAGAAACGTTCAGCACGCAGATAAGTGCATCGAAAGCGAGCGGATCGTCCGGCACGGCGGTCACTTTCTCCACTTCCACTTTATTAGCGTGCACCGCGAGCTTCAGGTCACTTCCCGCACGAGCCTGGAACTCGGGCCACACGCGGTACACGGGCTGGAGATAAGCTCTGCGACACTTCGCCTCTTCTTCCTCCCAGTTGTCGTTGTCCTCTTCGTCGGCCGAGTCGAACGCGGCGAACTCTCGCACGTCGACCAGCTCTCCTCCCGTGGCGTCCGCGAAAGACACTCTCCTCTGCGGAAGGGCGAGGCGAATCCGCATGTACTCGGCCGTTTCATCTGTAATCGACGGGCCGCGCTTTCTCGGTACAGGAGAGCACCGCGGTATGAAGCGCGCATCTTCCTCGGTTTCTTCCTCGTCCTCATCTTCGACGGGGGAATCATCGCGGGTCTCCCCTGCTCGACCGTTATTAATGGTCGTGAAAAGACCCTCTTGTTTGGGGATGGTTAGGAAATGGTTCCCCTGCGCCATGGCTGGTGTGTTCTTGCCCGGATGACGACGGCGTTCTCTGTCGCGCGCCCTCAGAACGTGCCGAACCGCATAGCAGCAATGGAGAGCGGCGGAGCTGCAGCCAATCTCGAGGGACCAGCAGCTTATTCTGGTCACATAAACTACTACATGAGCACAGCGCTTTGGTTGCTCACTGAGCGCCGACAAGAATGTGGCTAAATTTAGAAGGAAGTGGCGTGTCCATCGTTTTCCAGCGGTCAAAACACAGATTAAGTATTTCTGATGGCGTAGTCTTGCCCCTTGCTGTAGCCTACACGCCCCCTGACCAATTTACCTGCCATGTTAAGAGCTTTTATCAGGGTGGTAGAAATAAAATAATGTAGTGGTGGTGGTGGTGGTGTCTTCGTCGACCCTTATGAATTTTATTTATTTATTATTTTTTAATTTTACAGGTGGATTGATAACTTTCCTGATCATCTCCAGTTAGTCTATTCGGTCAGGAATCACAATCTATTAACTCTATTTTTAACTCATCATACATACAAATTATATACACAATGTTTCTATAGTTCATAATAATAATAATAATAATAATAATAATAATAATATTCTTGTCCCAGAGATATACTTTGGAGAAACTTTGGAAAGTTTCAAGTGACAACTTTCTTAATCTTTTCTGGTTGTAACATTTTTAAAACTCTGCACCCATCACATATATGCATTGTCTTCCTTATGACATTAAAAAAAAAACAGTCTGTATATATTGTTACAGGAGTATTCAAAACATAAATACATAAAGGATCAAACAAGTCTAGCCCATAGAAAGATGACTAATCTAAATATATATAATCCTGTTGGCATGCAAACCAAAAATAATCTCAGTTACGATTAAGCTTATTAGTTATTAGGCTATCAGGCATGTCTTTGGGTAATGGCACAACATTAAACATGGTTACCAAATAGCTTATTAATATTGCCAAAAAAGACTTGCCAAAAAGTGTTTCAGTCTTCTGAAAGTTTTCTTAGAATGCTTAGTATGATTTACAGACATTGATTTGTGTTTTTACAAAGAGATATCAACACACCGATTTCACATTATTGCAATTGGGGTAATGTGATAGTAGCGATCAGTTCTCCTCAGGTTTTTTTGTTGTTGTTGTTGTTTTTTTCAAATGCAATATACCTGGGGAACCTTGTCCCTTACAGATATCAGTCACTACCATTTGTTGAAATGGACCTCTAGGTAAGATAAGCTTGAAAAATAAATCTTGAAGATACTTTGTTTTGGCCTGTAGGTAGATTTTGCCTATAAGTTGATGCATAGGTTGAAGGATGAAGGTTAGTTTAAAAAACTATAAAAGTTCATCATAAGCTATTTCATATCGGATCACACAGTGAAGTGTACAAGAAGCACTGCTCAAATTCTTATTTCCAGAAAATTCATCACATATCTTTTTTTTTTAGAGCTGTGGATATGTGCAACTCACCTTCGAGTCCAGTCCTCTTGAACAACCTTTAAATGCTGCAGGTGTGGAAATGCAGGTGACTGAAGATACACTAGCTATTAAGAGGGGGTTAGGATTATCAAGCGAATCATAAACCTTAGGTTAGCGAGAAAGCGTTATTCAGCATTCACTCAGTAGTTAGTCGATGTAATGACAAAACATTTTTTCTGTGCTTACATTAGGAAACCATTTTGAATCTAACATTAGACGCTGTTTATCACCTGTGTAAGACCATGGAATATAATCTTTGTGGCCATAATTTTGTTTTGTTTGTTCAGAAGTAAACATTTCCCAAAATATCATTGATTTAAATCACTGTGAGATATACAAAGAAATGTATTTAATATTAGGTAGATGTTCTCCACTCAGGTAGCTACTAAGCCGTTCCCAAAATGCTCTTGAATACAGAAACTTTAAATGGTTAATTGATTAATTCAATCTTATGCAGCCAAATAAATCCAGGAAATTTAACAAACAGATGGACTCTGTCTAAACTAATTGCAAAGGCTGCACACTGAATTAGCACAGAGTAGTTATGGATTTGTTAATTATGATTTTCATTAAGTGTCATTTACTGGACATTAATATTAATATTACAGAATCTGATAGAGAACAAGATTTACAGCTAGTATATTCATTCAGGTTTTATTTGACTTAAATATATATATTTTTAATTTGGGGAAAAACTGATGAACAGTTTCTTTATCTTTTGCAGTTACCATTAAACAAAGGCAGATTTAATGGTTTACCTTGAATGTTAGGGAATGTGTGACTAGTGTAATCAACAGGTCAATGTGTAAGAAGCATCAACATACAAACAGTAATCATTTCATACATAAAAGCTAAATATGGAAAGCTATGTGGTGGGGAAAGTAGCATAACAAAGTTATAGAAGTAGGTGTACTTTAGTACAAGTAAAATCCTAGGAAACTACTTGAGTAAGATAGTAAAATAAATACATATATATATATATATATTGTTGATCTACTGTTGCAGTTTGCCATTATGATTACTTCATTTTCAGTATCAACAACCTAATACAACTGGTTAAATTCCCAGTTGAAAAACTAGTTCAGGAAATGAAATTCAGTGGTATGTTGATTTTATTTTATCTATTTATTTATTTAAATTTTGAGCTTATTACAGATTATTACAAATGTAAAGGAAAGTGTCACCACATCCTGTGGGCACCATTATTAAAAATATTAATACTCCTTTAAAATGAATTGTTGCATCGGGAAGAAAAAACCATGCCCATATGAAGGTCTGATTAAGACTAAGAAAAAAAATAAGAATAATCTACACCTGCTATTTTTTGGCTAAAGAGCATTTTTGTGATGTTTACTGTTACTGAAGTTATACACTGATCCCAGTCTGTTAGCTTGAATATTCTACTCAGCTTAAAGTAAGTAGAACTATGTGAGATGTGTGCATGTACCTGATACAGGTTAAAAACATGGTGTTTAATAGTAAATTGTTTATTCTCTCGGTATTTGTACACATTTATGATGTGACAAATTTGGAGCCACTATACACTTTCTTTTTATTTAAACTGTTTAGTTAAAATCTTTTAAGTGGTTAAATAAAGTACGTTTTTTTCCCCGCTTGTACAGTACTAATAATCCTATTTATTATTATTATTATTATTATTATTATTATTATTATTAATGATAATATTATTATTATTAAACACAATGTTTATTTCAGTGGAGAGAGACGTTTGACGTGTCTTGATGTCTGAGCTTGAGAACATCATTAGTTAAGACGAAGCTTGAGAACAATTTGTTCAAAAACCAACAACAGGATGAACTTGTTTTTTCTGCATTCAAGACTAATCTGACATGGTGCGTACATATGAACATAGGTTCACCCCCCCCCCCCCCCATTAGTGTCACATCATGTACGCCATACCCCGTAAATGGACTTTCCATACACGTAACAGGTTATTTTTTTTGCGCATTTTGGTCTTCCGGAATGGTCTTCCCCATGTTCTTTTCCATTAAAGGGTTATCTTTGGTTGTCATTAATTCAAATACATAAAATATACTTGGAAAATAGCAGGTTAACAAAGACCTATTAAAGATTATTACATCACATTTTAAAATTCAGAAGCATGCAACACCATTTGCATTATAACATGTACATAAAAACAATGGGTTAATAAAATCTCTATAAAAATGAATACACATACGGTGTGTTGTTTAGTCACACTTTTGAATTCATCAGAATGTCAACCTTTAATGTGCTAAAACTCATTTTGGTCATTTTGTATAAGCTGGTTTTATGTGAATGCAGTGTTGATAGATTGACATTTATCTGAAATTCAAGTTTTTTAAGGAAATGGGATATTTGGTGTGTAGATGGTGCACCTTGTAAAAATTTACATGCTTATCAAAATAATAAAGCATGTGCGCGCACACACACACACACACACACACACACACGCACAGTGTAGTGAAGGGAAACCTATAAAGGGGGTGACCCGACCATCAAAAATCACTTATTCAACTACAGGTTTATCTGCAGACAACGGTAAGTCCTCAATCATTGACTCTATTCATTATAACATCCATACTATTTGTTAATTGGTTTACATTTTTTTGATTTCCATTTCCATTTCCATTTCCTGACAGCAGAACTATGCATCAGGTAGAGGGATTGATAGAGCAGTCCAGAAACCCTAATCTTATACCACCATAAAAGGCTTTTGTAATGGGTACTTGTAAATGTTGCACTAACATTTTCTGTGAAGGCCTCTAGTTTGGAGGTCTATTACTAAAACATAAATTAAATGCAGGTTAAATTCTTGATAAATATAATCATATCAATTTAAAAATCAGGGTTTTTTTGTAAATTAAATATCCAGCTGCTTGGATTGCTTAATTATTGTAGCTCAATCAACAGTATAGTATTGGAGCTAATGAATAAAAATGGTCTTGGAAGCAAGGTTAAGATAGCTTGACTAAAGTAAACATTTTATGAAAACATTCATGTATGGCTTTTACATTATGGAATTAGATGTTGTTATGAATCTCTACTAAAATTGAAAGGTTGAGAAGTCGTTCATTTCCTCAATTACAGTCACAAATGAGCCCACAACGGAGAATTGCGTATCTTTTCTCATACACTTACTAGAGAACTCAGTCTATGGTTTTCCTTCCTGTTGAAAGGAGCCATCCGCAGCCATCCGCACAGTGAAACCGTAACAACTGAGTGGGAAAGACAGACAGACAAAGGCAGTGAGAGGTAACGCTGACACACTTCTTGCAGTTCTAACAGAATAATAGTAGTGAAGAGTATAATAATATTTCCGTCACCATGTATAGTAGATTTAAAATTAGTTTTCTTTAGTGCTGGAAGATCACTTGACATGACAAGGTAAGTTACAAATTCTGAAAATGGATGAAACATCACCTGAAAGTTTATATGATATATGTATGTAACAGTTTCTCTATGAATCCAGAACACAAAAAACAGAGTAACTTAAATGGAGGTAGTAAACAATGATATAGTTTATCTGCTTTTAATCTTGCTGATAGCAAAATCTTGCTGATTTAAGATGGAAAACATTTGCTGTATTCTTACAGTTATTTGGAACTGGTGAAATGACTTATTTGGTGCACTGTACCCAGAATGTGTGTATCTAGTACAGTTCAATATAAAGGTGTGTACCTTTGTCACGGGAAGTGTTGTGGTATAACAAACAGATCATCAGTCTTGCCTTGATATAGAAACATATTGGGCTATTTGAGAGTAAAAATGAACTCCTGCTTAAGTTGCAGATGTGCACATTCAAATGATTTAGGCACAAAATGAGCATCTCAAATGATAAGCATTATAGATGGAGATTTATACAGTTATACATATGTACAGAATAATGGCAGGTCAGGCAGTTGAAAAAATCGTTTAAAAAATCTTACGTTAACAGGTAAAAAAGAAACTCCAGTCTGAGGTTAGCTGGGCCATACCCCACTGCTTCGAGCGAAATTTGTCAACTTCATTAACCACGTGTTTATCAAGAATAGGAACCCATATCACACTAATGATCTACAATTACAAGTCTGCAGAGTTATATTCCAGATGAATCACTGACATCAAATTCAGTCTGAATCAGTATTTGCTACATCCATTCTAGTATGCAGGCAAAGGGGATAAAAATAGTTGGAAAAATAAAGACTGTAACTAGACTGTTTAGTCAGAATGAATCTCTAGTGGGATGTAAAAGGCTATGGTATGAGGTCATCAGTAGACCAACAATATATATAATATTAGATTACTATTTACAGATATGATGAGAGTAATAGTGAAATTACCCGATGATGCTAATGATGCTTATTTTCCAGTTTGGTTGCTTTATAGTCATGAAATGCAGGCATAACATGTTAGTGCATAATCAGTCTTATGGATACTATTAATATCATAATGAAACATTTGTACACTAATCACTGGCAAGAACATTGTAAAAATTGTCATACAGATATCAGAATTATCAGCCAAATCACAAGATGTGGCACACGCCAGATGTGGCACACGCCAGCCGATGTGGGCAAATTTACAGCCGACTAGACAAAAAGTGTTTTAATGTAATCATGCTTGACTTATGTCAAATCTTCCATTACTTGAAGAGTTTATCATTCAGAGTATGAGTAGCTCTCATATATGCCCCAGTTCTCATGTCTAGCTGTAGTTCTCTTTGTTCTTCCTACAACTATCTAGTACTTATTTGTGGTCATTTAGTGGAAACTTTGAGTTTTGGAGGCTTATACTTTGCTTGTACTTGCATGGCTGTGCACATTGCAATGTCTTTGTACATGTAATAAATAAAAATATAACAGAGCTGCGCTGGTGGCCCAAATAAACTTAATTCATGAGATTGAAATTTCCTGAATATTGATGTCTGCTGAGGCTTGCAGAATATTTGATTCCATTCACATTTCCCTGTGCTATTTGCTTTGTTTAGTTTAGCTTGTTGTAAGTTTGTTCTTTATATGTTTTAAAGATTAGAATATTTGAAGCACAATGTCTTTAGTTTCAGAAGGAGTAACATAATCAATGGACTGAGAAAGAGATGTTTTCAGACTGAGAAATGCATATTTCACTTACTCTAATAACAGAAGAGCAGTAAATGAACTTGACTCTAGCTTTACATGTATTCAATGAAGTGTGGATCTAGAGTATAATTCATATTAGGCATGCATGTAAGCTCTAAATAAATAGCTGCTAAGTACTTAATTTAGATGCTTATGATTAAAAAGCAATTATATCAATGCTGGAAAATACAGTATTTCAATCTAAAGTCTGACATATGTTGGCTTAAAGTCACAATTTACACTCACTGTCCATTTAATTAACACCTGTACACCTGCACATTCATGCAGTTATCTAATCAGCCAATTATGTGGCAGCAGTGCAATGCAAAAAAAAAAACCCTTGCAGATACAGGTCAAGAGCTTCAGTTAATGTTCACATCACACAACAGTCTCTAGAGTTTACACAGAATGGTGCAAAAAGCAAAAAAACATTGAGTGAGCGACAGTTCTATGGGTGGAATGTTGATAAGAGAAGTCAGAGGGTAATGGCCAGATTGGTTTGAGCTGCTAGGAGGGATATAGTAACTCAAATAATCACTCTTTATAACTGTGGTGAGCAGAAAAGCATCTCAGCATGCACAAAACATCAAACCTTGGGGTGGATAGGCTACAACAGCAAAAGACCACACTGGGTTACACTCCTGTCAGCCAAGAACAGGAATCTGAGACTATCATGGGCACAGACTCACCCAAACTAGACAGTTGAAGATTAAGGGAAAAAAGTTACCTGGTCTTATTCCAGTCTTCAACTCTCCAGTTTCTGTGACTCGGTGCCCATGATAGCCTCAGATTCTATATATTGTTGCCCATCCACCACAAGGTTTGATGTGTTGTGTGTTCTGAGATGCTTTTCTGTTCGCCACGGTTGTAAAGTGTGCTTATTTGAGTTACTATAGGCTTCTTGTTTGCTCAAACCTGTCTGGTCATTCAGACCAGTTTTTTGTTTTTAGCACAATTCTAGAGACTGTTGTGTGTGAAAATCTCAGGAGATCAGTAGTTCCTGAAATACTCAATCCAGCCCATCTGGCACCAACAACCATGCTGTGGTTAAAGTCACAGAGATCACATGTTAACTGAAGCTCTTGATCTGTATCTGCATGATTTTATGATTGGCTGATTAGATAACTGCATAAAGGTCAGGTGTACAGGTGTTCCAAATAAAGTGGATGTTGAATGTATCAATCTTATATTGGTTACTTCTTAAAGCTTTGACTACTGATCAGAAGGATTTGAGTTCAAATCCCAGCACCACCTAGCTGCCATGGTTGGGTTCTTGAGCAAGTCCCTTAACCCTTAACTGTTCAGTTGTGTCCTCCTGTCTCACTTGTAAGTCCCTTTGGATAAAAGTGTCAGCCAAATTAGCAAAAATAAATGACTGGATTCTTGTGCACAAACTGCTCATTTCATTCATGGTCTTGCTGAATGACTGGCCATGATATAGTCCTATTTCTCATAAAGTTTCACTTTCAAACATGTCAGCTGTGTCGAGGATCATTCAGGTGCTTTGTGGCAACCCTGAAATACTAAACATTAATGTTGTTATTAACCAGCAGTGGTTCCGGCCTTGCTGCATAGCTATAAATGACTTTTTCACATTGTCTTTATAGTTGTGGAGTAAAGAAGACTGGTTAGCCAAGGTGACCAAATCCATTTTTTGTTCATATGTGGGTAATCTTAGTTCTTACTAATGCTGGCAAAGTATTGGATATTACATTATATACCTTTGTATCTGACAACATTGGTACTAAAAGTCAAAACATTTTTTGTCAGAAACACTATCCACCGTAGTTACTGAATAGTTTAAGGATGCAAAAAGATAACATAAGGATGAATAATAGTATCTTTCCTTAAACATAATTTTGATTTTTTTTAACCTTTCAGACCATAGTGCATTGTGTAAGGAGACTTTATTTAACATTTATGTAAGGAGTCTCCAGTTTCATCACTTTGTAACAGTCAATATGTTTTCTGGGACAGAAGACTTTTTTGCGCTTTCTGGTTTCTTGGTAACATGACAAGCTGCGTTTTTTTTTTTTTTTTTTTTTTTTTTTTTTTGTTGTTGTTGTCAAAAAATCAACTGTTGAGGGAACAACTGTTTATAATGTAAGTGATAACAGGAACTAACTTGTCACGCAGACATTTCATAACACGAAACATAACTGTAAAATGTTAAAAAGCATGACTTGTGATCCTTATCAAATTTCTGTAATGTAAAAGGAGTAACACTTTATAATGTGCTGTAATAAGATCTAAATCAGCTTCAGGGTGGTAACAGTACTCTTAATATAGGATTATTTTCCTCTAACAGCATAACCCAAAGTGTTTTATTCCTTACATAAATCAAAAAAAAGTTAGGCACTGTATTATAAGCAGAGTAGCAGTATACTTATTACTGTCTTGCAATTCTATTTGAGATAATCTCTTTTTAAAAGTATTTTTGTAATTTTATGTTTTTGTAATTGTAAGTTTTTGTAATTGTAAGTTTTTGTAGTGTGAGCAACACCATTATATTTTCTCTACATTTACAAGTACAGTATTTGTAACATGCATAAAAGATATCAAAAATATTTTTGTGCACCCATTCACCCCAAAACCCCCACAAAACAAATTACTTCCTCTGATTATTCTCAGATTCTGGCAAAGTTATGACTTTTGAGAAAAAAACCCAAGGTGAAAAAAAGACATTTATGTGGTTACATGCTTGTAAATGTCACCTGTCACCTGTACTTTAGAGAAAGCAGACACAAACTCAATTCGGGCCTAAACATGAACACAAAACCACAAAGGCAACAGCATTCAAAAAATCCAAAGGTGAAAGTACTTTTCAAGTTACTTTTCATTTGTAAAAAAATAAATAAATAAATAAATAATAATAAAGATTTGTTCAGAAGTGCAGGTATTTGAGTGCTACAGCTGTTACACAATGGAAATTAACCTTTCGAAGAACTAAGGAATATAAACAAACTGCAGTTTAAATTGCAGAGGTGTCATAATTTTTTTGTATTATACTGTTTCTGAATTACATTAGTATTTTTGTCATTGTCATACCTTAAAATATATTTCCTGGTTTAGAGTAAGATTTTTACTGACTTATTTGTTTTACTGATATCAAATGCAGTACATTAAAATTAATTTAAATAATTTTGTAAAATAAAAAGCAGTTCTTGCAAGTGAATAGAGTTGCTGTAGGTTCTTTTTCCTTAACATGGGGGGCCCTACACAGGCGGATGTGTGTGTGTGTGTGTGTGTGTGTGTGTGTGTGTGTGTGTGTGTGTGTGTGTGTGTGTGTGTGTGTGTGTGTGATTGTGATGTTTCCATCTGCAAGCTTTCCTGTGGTCCACAGGTTGCTTCCCTCATCTTCAGTTCAATGCACACCTGTGCAACACCACAAAAGCAGAGAACACACGGATATGCATGTTTTTTTTTTTTTTATTGTTGTTTTTTTTTGTTTTGTTTTGTTTTATTTTGTCTTTGTGACACACAATATGTCTGGAAAAAGTTCAGTATTGGCAACCAAGGAAGCATGAGCAGACCACTGGATATGTCTAATCCAGCTTTGGTTGATGTTTAAGATGCAGTGAAGTAAAGCTTATGGCGATGTTGTTATCTGTGTTTTGGGATTAGTATTTTATATGCACAAAATAAAAAAATAAAATAAAATAAAAAATAACAGCATGATTCACTAACAAACTTCATGTTGACCTTGTCAGTTATATGCTATATCTCTCAGAAATAGTTATTTGTTTTTTTTTTTATTTTTATGGTTCATCCTATGTATATGTACACACTTTACACAAATACTCCAACATAGGTTTTCATGTTTTATATTTCAATGGCTTTTCAGTGGTTTATCACATTATGTTGCTGTTTTTCATTTTGCACCAGATGCTCAATAATATGAACTATTAGCTAAAAGACTAACACATTTATGTATATTTAACATATTTACAATATATTTAATTACTTGAAATTATTCCAAAGCTCAATAAAGTATTCTATTGTTATAGTAACGTAATATATAGTCATATTTTGTCAGAACAACATGAAAACACCAATACAATCATTCATATCGATTTCTATATGCCCAGAGCACTTAATAACAACTGGTAAACAATTTGTAAAATCTTATTACAAATTTAAATAACACAAAAAAACACTGCTCTTCTTAATATTCAGTTTTAAAATGTTATTTTCATGTCATGAATAACGTAAACCCAGATATCAATGACATATATATATATATATATATATATATATATATATATATATATATATATATATATATATATATATATATATATATATATATATATAGTGTGTATATATATATATATATACACAGTGGGTATAGAAAAAAATCACCACCCTTTAAAATAATCACATTTGTTGCTTTTCAGCCTAAAATGAAGATGGACACAGTTTTTGTTTTATCCAGCTGTATTTACTCAGTGCAACTTATAACATCCAAGTGAAAGATACAACACCAACATATCAGAAGAAAAAAAAAAAAAAAAATCAGAATCACTGAGTTCGAAAAAGGATCACCCCCCTCCTAAAAATGGCTCAGCATGAAAAGAGCTTTCCTGGAGCATTTTGTAATGCAACTGAAGCAAACAATCAACTATGGGTGGCAAGGCACTGTCAAAAGATCTCCGGGATAAAGTTGTGGACAGGCACAAGTCAGGAGATGGATACAAAAACAGGCTTTATCAATGCTTAGAAGCACAGTGAAGTCTATTATTAAGAAGTGGAAGGTATTTGGTACAACACAGACCCTCCCTGGAAAAGGACGTCGCTCCAAACTGGATGAAAGAGCCAGGGGGAAACTGGTCAGAAAGGCTACCAAGAGGCCTACAGCAACTTTGAAGCAGTTGCAGAAATTTATGACAAAGAGTGGTCATTGTGTGCATGTGACAACAATATCACAAATTCTCCACAAATGTGGCTTGTATGGGAGGGTTGCAAAAAAAAGCCACCCACGACTGAGCCTTGCCAAAACGCACCTTGAAGATTCTGAGGCCACATGGAAAAAGGTGTTATGGTCAGATGAGACTAAAATTGAATTATTTGGCCTCAACACCAAACGATATGTCTGGCAGAAATTCAATACAGCTCACCATCCAAATAACACCATTCCTATAGTAAAACATGGAGGTGGTAATATCCTGTTATGGGGTGTTTCTCTGCAGCAGGGACTGGAGCACTTGTCAGGATAGAAGGAAAATGGATGGGGCAAAATACCATCAAATTCTTGAGGAAAATCTACTGCCCTCTGCCAGAAAGTTGTCAATGGGAAGAAGGTTTACCTTCCAACATGACAATGACCCAAAGCACACAGCAAAACTGACCACACAGTGGTTGAAGGAGAAAAAGGTGAATGTCCTTGCATGGCCTAGTCAGAGCCCAGACTTAAACCCCACTGAAAATCTGTAGAATGACTTGAAGACTGCAGTCCACAAACGGTCATCATCAAATTTAACTGAACTTGAGCAGTTCTGCAAAGAAGAGTGGGCAAATATTGCAAAGTCTAGATGTGCAAAGTTAGTAGAGACATATCCCAACCGACTAAAGGCTGTAATTAAAAAATTAAGGCAAATTAAAGCAAGAGGGTGATCCCTTTTCCAACTCAGTGATTCTTAAATATCTATATTTAAATATTTTTTTCTGACATGATGGTGTTATATCTTTCACTTGGATGTTATAAGTTGCACTGAGTAAATACAGCTGGATAAAACAAAAACTGTGTCCATCTTCATTTCAATCTGAAAAGCAACAAAATGTGATTATTTTAAAGGGGGGTGATTCTTCTCTATACCCACTGTATATATGTGTGTGTGTGTATATACAGGTGCATCTCAATAAATTAGAATGTCGTGGAAAAGTTCATTTATTTCAGTAATTCAACTCAAATTATGAAACTCGTGTATTAAATAAATTCAATGCCACAGACTGAAGTAGTTTAAGTCTTTGGTTCTTTTAATTGTGATGATTTTGGCTCACATTTAACAAAACCCCACCAATTCACTATCTCAACAAATTAGAATACTTCATAAGACCAATAAAAAAAACATTTTTAGTGAATTGTTGGCCTTCTGGAAAGTATGTTCATTTACTGTACATGTACTCAATACTTGGTAGGGGCTCCTTTTGCTTTAATTACTGCCTCAATTCGGCGTGGCATGGAGGTGATCAGTTTGTGGCACTGCTGAGGTGGTATGGAAGCCCAGGTTTCTTTGACAGTGGCCTTCAGCTCATCTGCATTTTTTGGTCTCTTGTTTCTCATTTTCCTCTTGACAATACCCCATAGATTCTCTATGGGGTTCAGGTCTGGTGAGTTTGCTGGCCAGTCAAGCACACCAACACCATGGTCATTTAACCAACTTTTGGTGCTTTTGGCAGTGTTGGCAGGTGCCAAATCCTGCTGGAAAATGAAATCAGCATCTTCAAAATGCTGGTCAGCTGAAGGAAGCATGAAGTGCTCCAAAATTTCTTGGTAAACGGGTGCAGTGACTTTGGTTTTCAAAAAACACAATGGACCAACACCAGCAGATGACATTGCACCCCAAATCATCACAGACTGTGGAAACTTAACACTGGACTTCAAGCAACTTGGGCTATGAGCTTCTCCACCCTTCCTCCAGACTCTAGGACCTTGGTTTCCAAATGAAATACAAAACTTGCTCTCATCTGAAAAGAGGATATTGGACCACTGGTCAACAGTCCAGTTCTTCTTCTCCTTAGCCCAGGTAAGACGCCTCTGATGTTGTCTGTGGTTCAGGAGTGGCTTAACAAGAGGAATACGACAACTGTAGACAAATTCCTTGACACGTCTGTGTGTGGTGGCTCTTGATGCGTGACCCCAGCCTCAGTCCATTCCTTGTGAAGTTCACTCAAATTCTTGAATCGATTTTGCTTGACAATCCTCATAAGGCTGCGGTTCTCTCGGTTGGTTGTGCATCTTTTTCTTCCACAATTTTTCCTTCCACTCAACTTTCTGTTAACATGCTTGGATACAGCACTCTGTGAACAGCCAGCTTCTTTGGCAATGAATGTTTGTGGCTTACCTAGTGAACCAAACTGAGAGACCATTTTGAAGGCTCAGGAAACCTTTGCAGGTGTTTTGAGTTGATTAGCTGATTGGCATGTCACCATATTCTAATTTGTTGAGATAGTGAATTGGTGGGTTTTTGTTAAATGTGAGCCAAAATCATCACAATTAAAAGAACCAAAGACTTAAACTACTTCAGTCTGTGTGCATTGAATTTATTTAATACACGACTTTCACAATTTGAGTTGAATTACTGAAATAAACTAACTTTTCCACGACATTCTAATTTATTGAGATGCACCTGTATATATATATATATATATATATATATATATATATATATATATATATATATATATATATATATATATATATATATATATATATATAAAATAAACAATGTCTTTTAATCCACAAAACCCCTAAACCCCCACACTCTATCAGTAACCACAAACCTTTCTTATTGGTTACCTGTAATTACTGAATAATTCATGTTAGTTATGTTAAGTTAGTTAATTCATGTTATGCATTATTGTGTATGCTTTAAGATGAATACCCTTATGCAGTTCTTACAGATTTGAAGTCTACCACTAATACAATGGTAATAAATAATAACTAACTGTGTATATAAACTCCAGCTATGCTTCATAATGGTGCTGGGACAAGTGGAGGACAAGACAGCGGCAGTAGTACAAAGAACCAGAAGAAATTTCATCAGCTGGTAGAAGAGCCTTCTGAGTTTTCCAGATCACAGATAAAGTCCACAGCAAGCAATTCATTTGCTCAGTGCATCATTACAAAGGTAATACAAGACAAAGTTCTTACCATTTATATATTTAAATTTAAAGCAAAACCCAGCAGCCTTCATTGTGTTTTTTGTCTGAAAAGTGGTCTCTTACGTAATATGCACATATATATATATATATATATATATATATATATATATATATATATATATATATATATATATATATATATATATATATATATATATATATATATATATATATATATGAGTACTGTGCAAAAGGTTTAGGTACCCTATTTTTTTTTAGTACAAACTTTGTTATAGATTTTTTTATTTTATGACTTCTACATTGTCAAGTCAGTACAAAAACATTTAGATTCCCGAACATTAGTTTTCTAGCACAAAATTAAATGTTACAGAATAATGTTTGTATGTCATTAAAGAAAGCAGCAAATTACGTAAGAGACACTTTTCAGACAAAAAACACAATGAAGGCTGCTGGGTTTTGCTGCAAAAATAAGAAGCAAGTGTGAAAGTCAAAGTCTCCAGAAGAACTGTGGCTGGTTCTGCAAGATGCTCAATAAAACTTACCAGCTAATTTCCTTATAAAACTGCACAAATTGTACCGGAGACTACTATTTTTATTTTTATTTTTTTTGTCACACCAAATATTGACTTTGTTTAATTTACTACTGTTTACTGCTCTTTACGGTATTTTCTTTTAAAAGTAGAAACATTTAATTTCATCATTTTGAAGGCATCTTTGCTCCACAGCATTTCTTTGCATGTGCCTAAATCTTTTGCACAGTTCTCTCTCTCTCTCTCTCTCTCTCTCTCTCTCTCTCTCTCTCTCTCTCTCTCTCTCTCTCTATATATATATATATATATATATATATATATATATATATATATATATATATATATATATATATATATATATATATATTTATTTATTTATTTATTTATTTATATATGGGTGCAAGGTTTATATTAATGCCCTCTTACACAAAGATTTGTGTTGCAGATGTTACACACACATAAATTGATTAGGAAATGTGTACTTTTTGATATAGGACAATTGTCTGTGAGGAGATGTTTATTTAGCATTTTTGGAAGGAGTCTCCAGTGTCAGCACTTTGTAGCAATCAATAATAAAGTTGTTCCTTTAAGTTTTCCACCATGGGAAAGTCTTCAGGATAGAGAACTTTTCAGTTTCTCGGTAATGTGACAAGCTACAATCTTTTGTCTTATTAACTTCAAGAGGGAGAGAAAAAAAAGAAGCTGATGAGGGAACAACTGTTTATAGCTGCTATGGTCTAAGTGATATCAGGAACTAACTTGTTTCATTGCTGTTCCACAACATTAACCATAACTATATACAAACAAATGTATGATTTGTCAAGCCTTAATACATTAAAATTGTCATCTCTGGCAAACTGCTGTGGTATAACAGGAATAGAACATTTTACTATGTGCTGGTTGTAGAAAATAATCAAATTCAGTCATTGTACCACATCATTGTTGAGTATAACAGCATGCACTGTTGTGTACTATTCCTTACATATATTACCTACAGAACTTCACACCATTTGTTTTCTGTGTCCAGGGCACCAGTGAAAAAAACAACAAGCAACATCAGCAGTCCATCCTGCAGAGACCATCAGTTCTCCGCAAGGGCAACCAGACTCTGCCACATGGTACATTCATCAAAACAAACCAATTTTATATTTTACCTCCATAAATGACTGTTTTAATAAAATAGAGTTTCTAATAGCAAGCCTAACAATTCCACAGCCTTGTCCAATAAGTCTGGTGGAGGTGACTGTTCCACTGAACTCGTATTTAAGGAAGAAATGGACAATAATCTGCCAGTCATCTTGCCATCTTATGGCACAGACTATCCCACCAGAGTCAATGCTTCTGGACCAAGTCCTGCTCAGAGCATGACCGAGCACCATACAGAGTAAGTACAGAAACTAGCTGATTCTTACGCTAACTTGAAGTCGGGACTGCTGCTTTACTGCTTGCTACAACATAGTGAAGAATGTTACAAGTCGTAGGAATTACAATTTTTTAGCTGTTATAGGGGATTTTGCTTTTCAAACAGGTTTTCAAAAGCATTTACATAAAGACATTTACATTTTGGTCTACACCCTGCTGTGGAACAAAGGAAAATGAATTCCTGTTTGCCTTTCAGCCCAGAAGTCAGAATTAAAAATACTAAACTTGTTAACCTATTCAATGATTAACCTAGTAATTATAATAGAAGATCTACCTTTAGTATGTAGTGAGGTCTGGACCTTACTGCAATACCAGACTATGAAAGCAACACCAAAGTCAGTATACAGTGTCAGCAATTTGGTTTTAAATGACAATAAACTGCATACTATATGGTCAAAAGTTTGATGACACTGGACCTTCACAACCAGATATGCTTGGTGAACATCCCTTTCCAAAACCATTGCCATTAATATGGAGTTGATCCCTTCTTTGCTGTTATAACAGCCTCCATTCTTCTGGAAAGGCTTTCTACTAGATTTTGGAACGTGGCTGTGCCTATGTGCTCATTCAGCCACAAGAGCATTAGTGAGATTGGGCACTGATGTTGGACAGGTCTGTGTTCCAATTTATCCGAAAGGTGTTCAGTGGGGCTGAGGTCAGGGCTCTGTTCACTTAAGTTCTTCCACACCAGCACTGGCAAACCAGGACATCAATTTGTGCAAAGAGGCATTACCGTGCTGGGACAGGTATGGGCCTTCTAGTTTCACTTAAGGGAAATAATAATGCTACAGCATAAAAATATATTCTAGACAGTTTTGTGCTACTAACTTTGTGGCAACAGCTTGGGGAAGGCCAATATATGGGTGAGATGGTCAGGTGTCCACATACTTTTGGCCATATAGTGTAGTGTATCAAATCAATATACAATGTTCCTTATCTAACTATGATAGAAAGATTTGCAATAATTATTTTACTCTTCCCTCTTTTCTCTCTGCTCTTTTGTTTCCTTTCTTTTATTAGGGGTCCAAGCATTTGGTAAACCTCAGAAAACCTCTTATTTTGTGACTTCTAATTCTTTTTTTATTCTTCTTCTAGATTGTGCAGGTCAAACTGTAGGTCATAGACATGTAAATTGGTTGGCAAATACAGTAGTACAGTAGTACAAGCAAGATGACCTGATCAACCTAGGGTTGCTTTAGCACAACATTTTACAATTTTGCCCACATTTCTAGAATGATGAGTTTCATAATAAATCTCTTTTCTGATTTTTTTTTTTCTTTTTTTGTTTTATTCTATATTTTTCTGGAAGCCACATTAAAATTTTGACCATTCACCCCATGCTGACTTAGATTTTGAATAGTACAGTATGCATACTATGCAGAGCTGGTTTTTGATACTCTGCCTACAAGTTTTTACCAATCATTTCTAGGACTGGGATGATACTTAGACATAGCTGGGCAAGATTTGGTGTATTCTGCTTTGCTTTATTGCTCACAATTTTTTTTTTTAATTTGACCACTACTTTGACAACTGTTTCTCAGCAGCCTCTTGTCCAACTGAATTTAGAAATAAATATCTTCCCCAGACTGTAGGTGATTTAATGATAACTGGAAATAAAATCAGCACTTGAAAAGCTTATCATTGGCCAATCATCATCAAAATTAAAGCTTACAAGAACTGAGCACTGCAGATGCTTTTGAATTCAAAAACAAATACACAGTATCTCTTGAAAATAAGATATGCAGTCAAAATTCTTTCATAATCTCATTGTTGTTTGTACTATTTATCTCCTCCAGTTAAATGTATGCTTATTTGCATACTACGTGAAACTGCTACAACAGATTTTGTCCAGTCTTTAGTTGATTCATATGATAAAACTTATCAAATAGATTTGCATGTGATGCTATAACAAATCCAAGATACAAAACAGGGAGTGAGGAAATACAATAGATGACAAAGGAAAATTAAAGCTGCAAGCAGCATTTTCGGGGGCCAAGCACCCAGACTCAGTGAGCTACACATTCACAGATGCACTACAATTATTGCCTAAGCAATCACAGAAAAGCAGAGCCATAACTTTAGGCAAAGGGATTCAAGAGTGATTAGTAGTTTCACTCATGATGTGTATGTGACAGTGGTGGAATTGCAAGTGGTCTTTCAACCACTTGCCATACTGACAGTCATGCATTTGACAAACATACCATTCTGTTTTGTAATTCCTTTTTTATGCCAAGTGCAATGTCGAACATGTCAAAACCCACAATTAGAGTTTTACAGGGTTTTTTTTTTTTTTTTTTTAGTATTCCTCCTGTAATTTCCATCAAACAAAACCTATGAAACATTTTTATATTCAGGATCATTCTCCAGTACCACAGCAACTAAACAATTAGACCTCAGTCTAAATCTGTATCCTTTTTTCTCTTCTAAACTATTTATTTTATTTTTGAAGTCCTCTACAGATCTCTGAACACCTTTTATTTAACAAAGGTGTGTGCACCTGGCCAGGCTGCAAGGAAGTGTTCAAGGAATATAACCACTTCCTGAAGTAAGTCATGACATTTAGCATTTATTTTGTGATTTATTTTCATCTTTATCCATTTTTCTGCCATGACTTAAAAAGTTTATTGTCACGGCCCCCAATTCATGTTGCATCTCTCTAACATGCTGGCTTCTTGAATTAATGCAAAATTCTTGTTATGTATTGTTATTATAAAGACATCTCTATTCGGAGCATGGCCCTGGGGACAAAACTATTGAACAGTGGAGAATGCAGAAAAATATGGTCGAACGCATGGAGAGTCAGGTAAGCACACATCACATTCATAAAGCATGTTGATTTAAAGTTTTATCGCTGACGATGCTGATAACCTTGTGTAATTATTGCAGTTAGTTGTGGAGCGGCAGAGGCTACATGCCATGTATCTGCATCTGTTTGATGTAAGTGCTTTTGCTGAAGTAACAATGACATATAATGCAGTATTCATGCTGAAATACTTTTTAAATGGATAAGTAGTCTTCATACATTGTCTACAGTCCCCAAACAGTAATTGACCAACATGCTCTTCTACTTCAGGCTAACCCAAGACTAAAGCAGTCCAGTACTCCTTCAGGAAGCCTGCAGTCCTGTCAGAGTTTGAATATTCTACATGCACAAAACACAACCTCATCTGACATGCTACCTCCAGGATACTGGCAGATCCCAACAACACCATTCATACCTGGTTAGAGCGCGCACACACACACACACACACACACACACACACACACACACACACACACAGAGAGAATAGAAAAACAATAAAAGAAAACAAAGAAAAAATAAGTACACAGCCTCTGAGGTGACATGGTGGTTATTTTATTAATAATGCATGGCCAGGAATTAATATACTGAGATCACGGATTTTGTGAACTCAGTATATTAATACAGACTATAATACAGACTAATGGCATCCATGATACAATGCCACTGACATCAGTATGTCTCTATGCATAATTCAAAGGTTGAAGTAAAGTGTAATATTATCAATCTCAATGCTTAGGTTCCTGTGGCCACAGTAGTCTAAATCATTTGATTTCTCTGTCTAAATCATTTTAAAATACAATAATTAAGTATTTCGTGATCATGAAATAGATGTCAAGAACCTAACTTGTGGCCTATCTTACTATATATTAGGGCAGTAATGGCTCTGTGGTTAAGACTCTGTGTTGCTAATCAGATGGTCGGGGTTTCTTTAACCCTATGCAATAACCCAGGGGTGCTGTATCATGGCTGACACCCTAACAACAATTTCATTACAAGCTTGGATATGCAAAGAAAAATAATTTTACACCAACTGTGGTCAATATTATAATCAGTGATATTATGCAGAGGTATTTTCAGTAGAGGCAATATGACTTAACAACAATTAACATTGTATGTAAATAGTGAACATATGATACAATTTGATATTTTTATCCGCCTTATGCCCAGTGTTCCTGGGATTGGCCCCAGACCCACCACAACCGGTGGATAGTCAAGTATCCGCTGAGTAAAAACATTTAGGGAACTCAGACATTTTTGTTTTCTGTGTTATTTGGGCTTACATCTGTGATTATGTCAAACATTTATTGTGCTATTAAGTACATTATTATGAAGTATGATTGTCTTTGATTTGATTTAATTGTTTGTTAAATATGTTGCAATTATTCTGCAGGAATTGTCCCTAGTATTGAGTGCTACAAATACACGAACATGAGGCCACCATTTACTTATGCCTCCATGATAAGATGGGTGGGTGAGCACTGTTAATGTTTTTTTCCTACTGACGAAGACATTCCTCTTGATTTTGTTAACATTAATCAATCACACTCACTTTGTATCCTGCTATTTAGGCGATTCTTGAATCTCCCGAAAAACAGCTAACACTGAATGAAATCTATCACTGGTTCACACGCAAGTTCTTCTACTTCCGTAATAACACAGCCACATGGAAGGTAAAGGGCACATTGTACTTTTTTGCTCTGTGACTCAGTAGCCACAAGCAGAAGTCTCAAACCACAGTTATCACAGCTATCTAACCAAACAAGAGTTTAAACTAACCAAACAATATTTAAACAAGAGTATTGCTGACAGAAAAACACTGATGTTATAATTCAATAAACATTTTTGTAGCATGTCTAGTTGTTTGGTTCAGTGCACTTAAGGAGTATCCTATATAGAAACCTGTTAAAGAAGACAGATTACCATATTTCTCACTATTTTGTTTTGTTTTGTTTTGTTTTTTTAATCCCACACATGTAGAATGCAGTCCGGCACAATCTCAGCCTCCATAAGTGCTTTGTACGTGTTGATGGAGGGAAAGGCTCTGTTTGGACAGTGGATGAGGCAGAATTTCTGAGAAGGAGAGGGCAGAAGTTACACAGGTGCACTATCCCAAAATGGCTAAGTCCATTGAACATTTAGGACATAAGTGCTAAATGCGAAACGCAGCTCTTCTTTATATAATATTAGCTACGGTATGGGGTGGCTTTAGGTGATGCATATGAATTGCATTATAAGCCTGTTTGTAGAATTCAGTTCTGTACACATACTAATACAAATAATTAGTCATGATTATTAATCAATTACTGACTGATTTTCCCCTTATTTTCTCTAGAGACCAAGACATGAGCTGGGTGGCACACTATTCCATGTTCTTTTCTTGAAATTACATTCTTCAGTGTTAAGTAACATCTTGAGACATTCTGTGAAATGTCACCTATACCTCAAAGTGTCTCTTTCAGTAGATCTGAGGAACATCTGATTTTCATTAGTCTTCATCCTCTTTGACTTGCCAATATGGCTATACTGTCTGTGAGCTTTTATGGAGTTGGATTTATTTCAGTAGAATTTTGAATTTAAATGCAAAAAAAAAAAAAAAAAAAAAAAAAAAAAAAAAAAAAAAAAAAAACCAGAATTTCTGGGTTCTGTATTTATCTGCTTTACCTGCAAGTTATTTTGAATGTGATTCTAAAAATATGAATAATTCCTTTTAAATTTTCAAAAGTTCAATCGCACACTCTTAAGCATGAAATTCAGTTTCGGGTTTTGCAAACCACGAAATTCAAGTTCAGCTCAAAATTAATTTTCATTAATTAAAATTAATAACGTTCATGCATTCCTTCATCAATGCATTTTCAAATGTTTGCATTTTGTACGCCATTTCTGATGGGATGATTTTAACTCAATAGCTTTTTTAGCTGCAAAAAAACATGCTCTACATAGGCAGATGCCTAAAATACTAAGGTACAGAAATTCTTGTGATATTTCATTGTATTTAAGTGGTCTTGACTGTCCTATATTACAAAATAAAATATTACTTTGAGAGAAACATGAGCCTTTCTGTATGTTATTAGCAAAATAGCAAAAAAAATAATTAAATGTGGCTTAAAAAGGCGTAAAGGGAACGCAGTTATGTTGTCCTTAATGTTCAGCTGATCTGCTTTACAATTGGCTGAGATGATTTTTGCGCGGCGCGTCTCAGCCAATCAGAGCATTGTTTTTCTCGTTCGTATGAACGTTTGACTTCAGCCAAATGGCGAACGGAAGGACAAATTATAAACAAGTACGCGGAACTGGAAAACACGAGGCCTTGTCACACATTTAAGTAAGAGAATTTTACACTTTCTTGCAGACGGAAACAGCAGAACTGTCAGTGCAGGGAAGCAGATACTTTTGATAGTTAGCATACAACCGAGCTAGGCCTCTAAACTCTCGACAGAGAAGTGCTATGCAAACGGGGTAGCTAGTTATCTAGCTAGTTGGCTAACCTAGCTAATCAGTAAGATCACACGTAACAGGGGAAAATCGGATCAGTAAGTTACCAAGCAATAATTTTAAACACAATAACAAGTGTTTGCTGCTAAATATAACATGAGTACAGCGTCGGACAGCAGTAATAAGCCGTCCGAATGTAATAAAAAGAGAAGCGCGAGCCCGCGGCAGCAGGAGGACTCCCCGCTGTCCAAACAGCCCAAAGTGGACGAGGAGAAAGATGAAGAGACCGATGCGCGTGAACGCGCCGAAAAGGACGCGGTTCGATTAAAGAACAATAACGGCGCATCAGAGACTAGCAGTGCTCCTGAGCTGCCTGGTAAGAGAGTGCAAAATGCAAATGGGACAGAAAACGCCAGTGGAACTGAACGTAAGGACAGAGATGTAGATGGAGAGTCGTTTGAAGGCCAGAAGGCGCGCTCAGATTGCGCAACCATAGTCGCAGCTGAAGCACTCGCGAGCCTCACCGGTGGCGGGGACCGAGGTACTGAAACGCCTTGTTCATCCAAACAAGCCCTCGGTGAAAACACGGCCAGTAAACAGAGCCGTGCCGAGCTGGAGAGGAGTGGGCGTGCGGAGGACCGCTGTTCTGTGTCCGCGCTGAGGGGTGTCGGCGGAGAGGCGCGGGTGCGCGCGCGCCGCGCAGATGAGGAAGAGGAGGAGGTCGACGACGATGATGACTCCCTCCCCGGGTCCTCCTTGACAGCCAGCTCGTCTGATGACGACGATGATGATCAGGAGCGCGAGGAGTGCGCCATCGTATCGGTGCAGATGGCCCCAGAGCTGCGGCGCTCCGTCGCGCTCCTGGCGCACGTGCAAATGCGGCTGGACGCACTGGAGAAGAAGGGCGCGCGCCTGCACCGGCGCCTCGAGCTTAAGTTGGGGCGTCAGCGGCGTCCTCACCTCGAGCAGCGCGCCGCCATCGCGCAGAGCATCCCGGGCTTCTGGCTCACTGCTGTATCCTTTCTCCAGAGCGCACCACCAGGACTTTCCCACTTCCCCGCATTGTTCTGCTGTACTTTCAGTAGGTTCGTTGTGAGCAGTATGGCCCTGACATATCATTTGTAACGTTATCCTCTTCTCGTGCTGGGTTCATGATGACGTATGTATAGAATTAAAGAAACGGGTTAGGAAAAAAAAAGTATGTATATTCTAACTCATCACACTTAGGCTCTAAATTCATTGCCTTCCAAATATACTTCCTGCGGAATACATCATTCCTAATGTATATAACACTTAATGTCCAAACGTTTCATTATGCAGTTAATAGCCTTTAAGGCCAGACGTGTCCAATCTAATCTACACAGGGCTGTTTTGGCTGCAGGTTTCCAACAGTGCTGGAGCTACACCTGATTTCATCTGTATAATCAGTTGATCTTGGACTTCAAATAACTATTTTGTTTGGAATGAAAGCCTGCAGTCCTAGTGGCCCCTTGCAGATAAGTTTGGACATCTTTGCTTTAAGAAATCTGAGCATAGAATGTCTGGAAAGTAAAAAATGTAATCTTTGAAAAGGCTTGGGAAAAGGCCATGTGAAGGTGCTTTCGAGATTATATCTTAAATTGTGTACTATGTACAACACACTGCATCTCTACGAGAGAGCATTATGCTATATAATATATAATGCTGTCAGATGTGCAGACATGCTGCAACACTACAGCTGGCTGAAATTCTACATTTTTAAAACTCGACACAACCGTAATGTCCTGTTTGATCACATATGCACATTCTTGACATAATGAAGCAAAAGTGGGACTTTTGTTCTACACCATAATTTTTATTGATTTGATCCCACTTTTTAAAATGATGCATATTTTGTTTACTTAACCAAGAGTATTTCAGCTTCTCAACCACCCACACCTGTCAGCACAGATTGATGAAAACGATGAAGATGCTCTCAGCTACATGACCAATTTGGAGGTGAAGTACCCAGTCCTGTTTATCTGTGTCTCATGACCTTTCACCAAACATGATTAGATTTACTCCAGTAACGACATACGAATTTCATTAACACCTCTTTCCCGTATGGTGTTCTGCACAGATCGAGACTTTCAAAAACAACAAACTTGGCTACCGGATTTGCTTTCATTTCCGTCGGAACCCATTCTTTCAGAACAAAGTCATACTAAAAGAGCTCCATCTTGGAATGGGCGGTAAGATCACTGAACTGTGGGTCATTTATAAGTGAAGGTTGTAGTCTTGCATATCTGTTATATAGTGATAGTCACTGTGTTGCTTTCTCCTTAGGATCCCCAGTTTCTTTCTCAAACACAATTGTTTGGCATCATGGACAGTCCTTGACAAGAAATGGAGAACCAAGGCGGAATTCACGAGGAGTTTATGAGAGTTTCTTCCACTGGTTCGATGACCATAGTAGTCCTGGGATGGATGAAATAGCACAGGTATGGTATAATTGTACAGAGGTGGACAAATCAGTAGTCAGGGCACCCAGATCTATTAGTGTTCTATTTATAGTTGCCTGACAATATAATATATGCCAGACAAGTGGCCTCAGAAGGCAACAACCAGAGAAAGAAAAAAAAATTACTATATAGCAACACAGAAAAGAGACACTGTTTGACTAATTACTAATCACAGTGTGTAAGTATATGACTCAAACAATGTGCTACGAGGTCGAACTACAATATATGTACAGACAAAGTAATGTAAGTGCATGCACTCAGTTTGTTTTTGATTTAGGTTTTGGTTGGATGATCATGTATGTTAATGGTTAATAATGAGATCATACTGTGCATCTGTGCCTCATTCTTATGTAGATCCTGAAGGATGACCTGTACAAAGACCCTCTTAGGTACTACCTGACACCACTGTGGGAGCCACGGGAAAATGGCAGGTAATAAAGTCCATGATTCTAAATTTTGCATGATTCTTCAGGATTTAATCAGGCAATCTTTGCTTTGTGTGTGTGTGTTTTTTTTTTTTTTATTGCAGTTGTGCATGCCTTGTATTACTGTGATTTATTAAGAAGTTGAGGACAGTAGGACAGTTCACACTTCACCTTTAATCCCGCTGTCTGAATATTTTTTTCCAGCACATCCAAACCACCCCAAAACAGTAATGGAGATGAGTGTGTGATCATCTCAGATTCAGATGATGACCAGGAACTGGTCAGCCAGGATCGACAACAAAGTCAGGATGATGAGGACAATGAAGATGAAGGTCAAGTCACAGGTAATGAACTAACATGGCAATATAACAGGCAAGAATCTACAATATATACACTCTAAAATGTGCCTTTTACTTTATAGAATGTACAAACTAATGGTAGAATATGCCTCAATAACCTTGTTAGATTGGCATAAAGTAATCTACATGATTCATTACATATTTATTTCAGGTGCGGGTGACAGTGACCAAGATGAAGTGGAATCTTCCACTGAGGAGAGGCAAGAACAGGAAGTAGATATAGAGGAAGTGGATGAGGTGTGTCACTCAGCCAGTAGTGAGGTCAGAGAGCTGGGCCAGGAAGAGGAAGATGATGATATTGAAGTTAATGAGGATGAGGAGGAAGAGGAAAACTAAACAGTACGCTGATAAAGATTAAAGTTTATTCTTCAAACAAATTATGGACTCATTAGGGCATTGTTATTGCAAGTAGCTGTATCATGTCTGATAAGTACAGTATCATGTCAGCAAACACTGCTGGTTGTAATACAAGCTAATGCAAGATGACGTCATTAATATTTTGCTAAAAAAAAATACAGGATGTAGATTTAAAAAAAAAAAAAAAAAATCTGGTTTAATCTGAGATATGTTACATGGCTATGTAAATCATGTGCACAGGCTTTGTGTTGTTCCCATTCCCAATCCAGACTAACCTTTTTTTTATTATTTTTTTTTTGTTTCACGTTTTTATTCCAAGCAACAATAGAGGTTTTAATGGTGGTTACTGTTAAAATGCATAATTGTTTTTTTTTTAATTGCATGGTCTATTTTCAGCTAGACGGACAGCTACTGTAACTTGGTGACAGAGCCCAGTTAAAATGTTCCTGTTGGCCCACAGCATTGTTTCTGTTTGTTTTTTCATGACGTGTTTCTGCAGCAGAGCCAGGAAAAAGAAAAAAAAAAAAAAAAAAAACAGAATCAATTTTCTGCTATGCATAAGGATTTATATGACCAATACCACAAAATCAAAACCCTTTAACCAGATTTGTTGGTTGTGAGTTTGATATTCTTTAAGACTTCGGTATTCATTCTTAAAGGGTGTGTTCTAAATAAATTTGAACTAGATGCACTTAGTTCTCAACCAAAACTGGACCACTCAGGGATGTTTATTACAGTGGATTTGTTTCTTTGGTGTGTTTTTATTGGATATAATAAGATTTATTACTTTGGTCTGAGTTGTTAATAGTTATTCAAATTTTTAGCTAAATTCATTAAAATAATTATAGATTGATATCTTTTTTTGTTTTGTTTTGTTTTTGTTTTTTGTAAGAATAAGCAGATAGAAACACTTCTGCCAGAAGGAACTACTTTTTCTGTGCATGGTAGGAAACTTAATCACTAGTTTGTACTATATGGCAGCTCTGTTTATAATAATGGCAATCATAGATGGCAGACTGTTGATACACATGCATGAACATGCTATAAGCAGTCACAAGTTTTTTTGTTTTGTTTTTTTGTTGTTGGTTTTTTTTTTTTTTTTTTTTTGGTTTTTTTTTTGCTATGGAAATAAGGAACTCATTAGACCATGTGGTGTGATCTAGCTTTAGACTATTTTACGTTCTGATACATTCATAAAACATTAATTATACATTTGTATGAGTGTGTATATGTAGGGTATTTGTAATTTTTTTTTCTATATTGTCATAGGCAGTGCTGACTTTTTCTGCTGTAACCCTCATCAAGTTTTTATTATTATTTATTGGGATTTGTCATTAATCTACTGCCACTTGAAATTATCACGCCTTATCCACACATACAACTTCATTTTTGGTTGGCGAAATCCTAGAATACTAAGTTTATACATCAAAGATGTTTATTGTAAGTGTAATTTCTAACCCTTAATGAAGGGTTTATAATTTGTTAGTTTTGTAATTTTAAAGTGTATTCAACCTAAAGCATCAGAAGAGAAAGCTATTTTTGTGTGGTAAAGTTTATAGCTTAAAAGTTTAACATATATGGTATGATTTTGTCTTTAAATAAATGTTCCTTTTTAAAATAAAGGTTTTATTTGTTTATTTTGTGTAGTCAATATACTATTCAAAATCTTTTTGCTTAGCAGAGCAACTGTTTGTTGCTATTATTTCTTGCTCAGCAAAGTTTAATACATTGTTTATTTTGAGAAAAGTCAATGTTTGCAGTTTTTCCTTACAATGGTTTCTATTGTACATTGGGTAGATGATCCAATATGTACACAGACATAAAAGCACAAATTCTACCTGATTTATTATTATTTTCAACAGTCCCTCAACATCATTTCCTCATAACTTCATAGTGCTTGTCACCTCTTTCACACACAAGCTATGGCTTGATAAGAAGCTTCCACAAAACGTTGCTGCACACTGTTGTGTAGAAGAACTTGCAGGCAATACTCTATGAGAAAATAATTTCGAATTAATTCACTTGTATAACTTTTAATTGTTAACAAGTTTAGCAAACTTGCTATGTCATTTTAGCAAGTTGTGAACTTGAGGTATTGACTCTTCTAATGAACTTAACATGAACTTATAAAGTAAAGTGTGAAACTGTTCCTGTAACTGGGCCACTGGAGGAAATAGCGAGCACATAAACAATTGCACGTTACAAGCAGCAATGAAAGGGAGTCCCACACACTCAGAAAAAAATGGTGTTAAATGCTAAACTGTAGCTTTCCTTGTAGCTGGAGTGCCACCCTTAAGCGTTCACAGCATGGATTTTAGCATCTATCTTTTTCCCTAGAAAGGTAACATATAATGTGTCTTTTAAAGGTAATTACAGTCCAATTATGTACTTTAAATCTCTTTTAATCGTACACCATTTACACATCTCCAGGTGAAAAATAGACATTAAAGGTATAAAAGATAAGGGTACCACCTCGGAGACAAGAATACGTACATGGGTGTCAAGGGGACACCTGACCCCTATACTGCCCCAAGCCACTGTCTTTTACAGGTTTGAATCTGTTCTTTGTGTCCGTTAGGGGGCAGTATAGCCAAAATGATATTCTGGGATATGCAAGCAGTCACTTTCTGGCTGTGAATTGCAGGTCTAAGGGTGTTCAGACAAATGAAGCAGAACAGTTCAGTGTCTTGACATTGTAAAGCTAATTTTCCTCTCAGAAATCCATGATTAGATGTTTGCTTGTTTCTCCAAAACACAACTACTTCAACATAAATGCTTTATATGTACAAGGGGGCATGGTGGCTTAGTGGTTAGCACATTTGCCGCATCTCTGGGGTTGGGGGTTTGAATCCTGCTTGCATGTTCTCCCCGTGCTTCAGGGGTTTCCTCCAGGTACTCCAGTGTCCTCCCCCAGTCCAAAGACACGTGCTGTATGCTGATTGTCATTTCCAAATTGTCCGTAGTGTGCGATTGTGCCCTGCGACCCTGTCCAAGGTTTCCTCCATCTTGTGCCCCGAGTTCCCTGGGATAGGCTCCAGGCTCCCTCACGACTCTGTGTAGGATAAGCAGTATGGATGGATGGATAGATGTCCACAACACCTCACCTTTATTCTACTATAGCCTCTACAACAGTGGTTGTCAAAGTCAGGTCCAGGGATCCATAAAGCATAACCTGTTTGACTGGTCACTTGAATTGAATGGGTTTAATCCAAACCTCAATACCTCAAAAACAAGCCAGCCTATAAAGAATGTCAAATTGGATCTAATTTGTTCTCTCTGTGAAAAGGTTCAGCAAAAGCTTTCTAGCTTTCCCTGCTCTAATAAACAGACACATTATTGCACACATTTAAATAATGAACTTAATAGTGGAATAGATGGATTTTGTTCAGAATTTATTTTACAGTTAAAGGGGTCAGCTGGCTGCAAAACATATTGAGAACCCCTGCTCTAGAACGTTGATAGATGTGGGTATGTGAAATGGAATTTTCTTTCATGTGAAACAAGTGACTCAATCAAATGACTTGATTCAGCCACTGAATCAGCTTGTAATACCAAATATTACATGTACTATAGTTTGACCTTTTGCATATATACTACTGCAAAAAAAAAATATATATATATATATATATATATATATATATATATATATATATATATATTATTATTATTGTTGTTGTTGTTGTTGTAAACATCACTTCTATAATAAGAATAAGAACCACCTACAAATCCTGTATTGAAATCCAGTATTGAATGGCCACTATAAAATTACTATTAAATACACAATCTCAGTGCCACTTGGCTTTACAAACAGCCTTGAGCCAGGCACTTCTGGGCAGGCCTCAACAGAGGAGAGTCAGTGTTGCAATGGAACACTTAACCACACTTGATTCATTTCTTAATGCAATACTATAAATATTCCACCAGCAAAAACCTGCCCAGATTTTAAAATCGGTGCAGTCAGGCCAGCAGTTAAGAATCAGTCCTTTCTGTTATTATAGGACGTGCATGTTAAGCACAAGATTATGGGCCACACTTGTCTCCTGCTGTCACCACTAGCAAATGTGCAATCCTTTTGAGTAGCTTGTAATGTCATTCTCCAATATGGGGACTAAATCTTTGTACATCGTTTGTTCTGCTCATGGTCCAAGCTTTTTCATTCAATGTATGTTTATTTTTGTCCTTTGTTTAATGTAGCAGATTGAAGACATGCTTTCAATTAATTCTCTTATAAACATAAACCCCACTTTATATTTACTATGCACAGTTACAACATCCGTAGTAAAGTTTGTTTACACATAGAGTACACATTAATCATAAAGTTTATTGATGTTATTAATTGAAAAAAAAAAAATAGATGATGGCACCCTTGAAATTTAGTTTTATCAAGAAGCTTCCTTAATATTTTGTAAAAGCATTGACACGTGTGCTGAAATGTCGTTTCAGAGGTGGACAGCGCTTAATTCAGTGTACTATATTAATTATAACTATACAGTACATAAGTATTCTTTTAGGGCATTTGTATCTGAGGATAATTCAAAATTAATGCTTGTTCAATCATACTGAATATAGGGATAAAAAAGTGAAAAAAATAATTACTGAATTTTTGTTCAAGGTGAAATTGAAAACACATGAGAAAAGAGAAGGCAAACAAAGAATGAAATACGATGGCAAGAGTAGGGGTGAAAGAACAGTAGCGAAAGAGCAAGTGAGATTAATGGTGAAACTTATTAACTGGGCCTCCCTGTATGTGAATGTGTTGTTGAACAGATAAATGATCACAAATAAAAAGTATAGACAGCCACTTTGGGGCTGAAACCTGGGAAAGATGCAGGGCCTGACAGAATCTAGGGTACTGAGGGTCTGTGCTAACCAGCAGTGTGGGGTCTTCCAGCACCTCTTCAACCTGAGCCTTTGACTGGAGAAGGTACCAGAGCTGTGGAAAACACCCTGCCTGGTTCCTGTTCCAAAGAAGACAACTCCCTCCACCCTGACTAGCAGCCCTCACACCACACGTAATGAAGGTCCTGGAAAGACTGGTGTTGTTCCATCCCAGACCTCAAGTCAACTCTTTTCTGGACCCCCTGCAGTTTTCTTACCAGCCAAAGGTAGGCATGGATGATGCGGTCATATATCAGTGGTGGTCGGGTGCATAAGGGACAGACAAGAAGAGGAGTACAGGGACCTGGTCAACAACTTTGTTGAGTGGTGTGGGAAGAACCATCTGCTCCTCAATGTGGCCAAGACCAAGGAGGTGGTGGTGGACTACAGGAGGAAGAGGACCACAACCAGCCCCATTACCATCATGAGTCAGGACGTTAAGCTGGTTGACACCTACAGATACCTTGGTGTACATCTTGACAACAAGCTGGACTGGAAGGTCAACTCAGAGGCTGTGTACAAGAAAGGGGTGACAAGACTCTACTTTCTGAGGAAGCTCAGGTCCTTTAATGTTTGCAGCTAGATGTTAGAGAATTTTTACCAGTCTGTGGTAGTCAGTAGTCTTGTTTGCAGCAGTATGCTGGGGAGGCAGCATTAGAGCTGGAGATGCAAAAACACTCAACAAACTGATCAAGAAAGCTGGCTCGGACTTGGGCTGCTCTCTGGACAGCTTCAAGGTTGTGGTGGAAAAGAGGACACTCAAAAAACTCACAGACATTCTGGACAATGAACAGCATCCCTTCCATGACATACTAGTTAAACAGCAGAGCTTCTTTAGTAGAAAACTCATTCAGCTCCGCTGTAGGAAGGAGCGGTACAGGAGGTTGTTTGTACCAACTGCAATAACACTGTACAATAGCTAGTACAGACACCACTGTCTATTTGCACTGAGCCAATCTTAGGATAAGCTCATTGGACGACAGTCGAACTACCACCATTATCCATATCCACATCCATATGTATAGTCATGTGAAAAAAAGTACACTCTATGGAAATTGTTGGCTTTTTTTTTTTTTTTTTTTTTTTTTTTTTTACATATTTAGACAATCAAACATTTGATCCTCTTTGAAACAGCGCCTATTAATAAAGTTGATACACTATCAAATGACACATAAAATTGGCATTTTGTAGTAATTTTCACAATTTACATTAACAAAAAAACAAATCAGTCACATGGAAAAAAGTAAGTACACCCCTACATTTATCAAAACTTCAAATACATAAAATTAGACTCAGGTGTTCAAGATTGGGTGCCAGTGATCAGAACCTGCTTAGGGAGTGCAGGTGGAACCTGTCTTATTTATACCCCTCTCATATCTAGTGTCTGGTGTTCCCTTTGCTATTGAGGTGTGTGGTGTCATCATGCCAAGCTCTATAAGGCCTATAAGTTCTGTAAGGCCTTCAGAAAAAGGTTGTGGACACCTTTACGTCTGGCAAGGGATTTAAAAAGATCTCCAAATTATTTGAAATACATCATTCCACTGTAAGGAGAAAATCTACAAGTGGAGCAGATTTCAAATGACTGTCACTTTGTCCAGGACTGGCCGTCCCAGCAAATTCAGCCCAAGAGCAGACCATCTGATACAAAAAGAAGTCTCCAAGAACCCCACAATTTCATCAAAGGATCTGCTATTAAGTCTCACAGCTGTTCGTGTCAAAGTGCATGCTTCTACAATCAGAAAGAGATTGCACAAATTTGACCTGCATGAGAGGCGTGCCAGGAAAAAGCCTTTGCAAGACTACAGTTTGCTAATGAGCATATAGGCAAGGACCAGGCCTGTGTGCATGCGTGCATTTGTCCATGCATGTGTGCGTGCGTGTGTGTGTTGTTTACCGTGGGACTTAATTGCAGTCATAGCATTAATTACATGCATTAATATTTATGTCAATGGAAGGTCCTTACAAGGGGAGTAAAACAAGCATGTCTGTGTGTGTGTGTCTGTGTGTGTGTGTTCCATTTCCACTGGGCCTCCTGAAGAGAGAAACCATCACACAGCTGAGAAGCCAAAATAGACTCTTTAATTCATGCTAAACAGAGCAGAACACGCACATACACACATAGACCTCAGTGGAACTTTTAGGAGCCCAAAATCACCCAGCAGTGCATCCATCTTTAATAAGACAGGGCATTATCACACTGCTCCATTCTGGCCCCCTCTAGGCTAACGCTAAAGTGCTGACAGATTTATCCCCACAGACAGATGTACAGGACGCTCCCACACACCATGCATTTTCACATTCACATGGACCCGTCTCTTTTGTTCAGATTATTTTTCATAAGTTAGCACGTAAGCTAAAAAGCCGGTGCCTATTGGTTATTGTTGGTTGGACAGAGAGAGACTGAAGGACCATGAAGGAATGTGGTTACACTGTGTGTTTGAAGTTATTGCTTTAAGCTGCGCCAGGACACAGAGGCACACGCTCTTACATGCATGAAGACACATGCATTCTTGTGCAGATCTATACAATGCCTTGATTGCGCACTTAGAGGTCATGTGACAGGAGTGTGTTTTCATACCTCTTACTCCTTTGATCTTTTATCAAGCTCCAGGTATAGCGTTCATCTTAGGGTCCGTGCTGTCATTCTCACAAATGTGTGACAAATATATTCACACATTTCAAAAGATCTGCTGGCTGGATGTATTTCTACATCTGACAGTCATAATCCCTTGAGGAAACCACCACACCTGTGCAGTTAACAAAGCAGCTACTTGAACAAACAGAAATCAGTGCAAGTTATTGCAGCAAGTGGTTTTGAGTCCATGCATTTTACATGCATTTACATTTACATTTTGGCAGATGGTTTTCTCTTATGGGACTTATATACAGTGTGGAAAGTAACAAACTACATGTACTTGTTACAGTACTTGAGTTCATGGTTAACTGTAACTGTACTTTTTATAAACAAATCATAGTACTATATTTCAGTATAATTAAAGCATTGTACTAAAAATAGTATTAAAAATAAAATATTCAACTTTACATTTTCAAAGTACGTAAATAAATACTAATGCATTTTACCCCTGTAGAAGTTTCCTATCAAAGAGTCTTCACTTCAGACACCAAATGCTTAATCAGTGGCAGCAATGTCTGAGACAGTGGAGACTGATGAACATCCTTGGGCTGAGCTGATCAGGTATGCACAGTTTTAAATGCTGCTTGATAATAATCTGCAAATTATGCATGCCAAAACCTGCGAAAACATGTACAGGTACACCATTAGCTAGTTCAGTGTGCTAGACTAGTTAGCCAGATCTTTTGATGTTTTACAAGATGAAAGCTCTGTATTAAACTTAAGATGTCACTTCAATGTTCAGTATCAGTTGCCTGTTGTGTTAATACTGTATATCTCAGTTCTGCTATAGCCTATTGGTAATGCTCAGGATAATGTGCACCTTAAAGGGGCATGCTAGATAGTTAACTATGTAGCCAGAAACATTTGTGAATTAACATGAGCTATCTTTCTATCTATCTAATGAACTAGCAAGCTACTGAAACCTCAACAGTATTTGGCTAATTTAGCTGTTATATTTCTTTTACTCAAGTCAGTATATTTGTACTTTTTCCACCATTGCTTATAAGAGAGAGGATAAAAATCCAAACACATACCTGAGCAGTTGAAGGTTAAAAGTCTTGCGTAACGGCCTAACAGTGGTTCTCTGTCAATCCTGAACTCACAACCTTACTAGCTCAAAACCCGAACCATTGAGCTACCACCCCTGAGACACCTCACACAATGATAATCTTGCTCCAACCAAGCAAGATTGAAACCAGATACAAGTATAATATGTAAACCTTCTCCCTTGAGTGCACTGTGAACAATGTCCCATTTAACCTAAGGGGTGTTCATTTAAAAGACCACAGCACAGCACTACATTATTTACCACCACATAATTCCCAGCAGAGCAGCACAGCAAGCGGCTCCACTGTCCCAGGTTCGATCATGAGCTTGGGTAATGTCTGTTTGTATGTTCTCTCTGTGTCTGGGTGGGTTTCAGCCTGGTTCTATGGTTTTCTCCAGCCTACCAAAAACATGCTAGTAGTAGAATGTGACTACACAAAGTTGTCCCTAGGTGTGACTGAGTATGTGAATGTGTGTTCATAGTCAAGTGGACTTGCATCACATCCAGGGTGTATTCCCACCTCATGCCCAGTTTCCGGAGATTCACCATGACCCAGACTACGATAAAGCAATTAATGAACAAGAATGAATTAATAATTCCCATTGAATGTGATGTGCCGGAAGTGAGACACCACAAACCTGTGTCACTATAGCCATCCAGGACATGTGTTTGGCCCTCTGGTCTAGACACTGTCTTAGATTTTATATGTCTGCACATTTCCAGGAATCACCATTCTCCAACTGTGGTTATAATCAAATCATTTGCTTTTGTGTAATTTCAGAGCCAACATTCAGCCCCTTATAATAAGGCCTGACCACATATGATCACATAAACCCTCCACTTTTTTTTGTTTATAGACCACAGGATGGATCAGTCATAGTGTTTGGCCTTTGACATAAGCTGAATGCTGCAGGGAGTGAATGGGAGAGGAGCTCAGTCCTGGAGCTCAGGACCACTGTGGGTGAATGAGGCACGGAAACCCGAACATAAAGCTCACATTTTAGTCACTTCCTCAGAGAGGGAAATAAAGGATGCCTCCCACAAGGAGAGAGAAAGACAAGAAACCACCTCCACATCCGCACCGCACTACAAAAGGAAGAAAGAAAGAAGACAGTTAAGAGGCACACCTCAAAGCAGGCAGTGGAAAAGAAGACTGCACTGTTCAAACAGTCACTGAAGGTCAGCTTTAAGGACAAAATGAAGTAAAGAAAGCCAAAGAAAATAGTCTGCTGAACAAATGATGTAGGCTGCTATCAAATGAACAGGTAAAATACACTGTTTGAAGGATATAAAGATGAAGTAGACCTAATTCCCAAGTGGTCTTCATATAAGTCACAGTAAGGCTATGGCCATAATTACATACTACCTTCTTAAATAGTAAGCTTTGTCAAAGCTGTACACTACCTATGATTATATTCACATGGACCGACAAGGTTAAGCTACGTCCAAATTCACAAACTGCTGCACTAAATAGTAGGCCATGCCTAAATAGTAGTCTGTGTATATGTGGCATACTATTTTGACATGTAGAACTTTATGAAACTAGCTTAAGAAAAATGCTGGGGTTTTTGTTATGTGTTCTTTTGAATTTGACACAGTGGAGACATTAATACACTGGCCTGTCTCAGCCATTTTCAAAGTATACACACACACACACACACACACACACACACACACAGTAAAGCACTCTTTGAGGCTTACATGACTGCTCTGAGACGATTTTCCGTGCGGGAGAAGTGTCTTTTCAACAGCCAACCCCCTCCCCCCACCCCCACCCCCCCGGTGATTTTTTTTTGTCTCCATTGTCGTTAGCCGCACAAATGCCAAGTGAAGAATCTGGGGAATTTTCTAACGCTTTATTGCCCTTTGGTGCCCTTTTCTAACTGTTTCCTTTACAGGGGCCTCCTGTTCGAAATGTGACAGGTGTCAGACATTTGTCAGCCAAACAAGAGCTTTTTCACAATCAAACTGTATATAAGACATCATTTTAAGGAAGAACATGTTAATGTATGTTTAAGTCAAATTAACATTACAGTAATTAGCCCAGGTAATCCAAATGGCAAGTGATAAACATATAAGCCACCATTGAAATGACACACATTTGGTAGACTATGGGTGTAAAATTGTATAAATGTATGTCACAGTATCATAACTGTACCTCTCAATATCCCAACAGCACAAACTGTTAGAACATCCCAATTTATAAAATAAATTTATTGCATTTAGTCTTCTGTGGTTTATCAAAACAATGTAGAAATGTTTGATACTGCTTTTCTCTGTATATCCTTAAAAAAAAAAAAGAGGCCACCTTTTTTATTGTTGCATCATTTAGATTATAGCAGTTAACAGATGCTCTTTATTTCTATCTGCTGTAGACACCTTCTTTCACAGCAAAAGTACATCATTTTCAGAGTGTTAAAGGCAGGGCTGAATTTGAGTGGTGATTCCAAAGGATGCCTTGCCCTGGGTAAAAGAAATGACAAGAAAGCACTGTCTTTGAAAAAAAGTATAATATCCAGAATAGCTAAATAATAATAACAAGATTATGAACTTAAGTAATTATATTTAAGTTTATGATAATGTGGGTGGCGCGGTTGTGCAGCCGGTAGGATTGCTGCCTCACAGTTTTAATCATGAACTTAGGTAACTGTCTCATATCCCTGTGGCTTTCCTCTGTATCCTCCGTTTTTGGTCCCACCACCCCAAAAACATTCCAGTTGGTGTACTGACTCTAAAATGCCCAGAGATGTGAATAAGTGTATTAATGAGTGTGTGCACGGTGTCCTGTGATGAACTGACATCCCATTCAGGGTGTATTCCTGCCTCACACCTAGTGCTCCAGAGATCCACCACAACACTGACCAGGATAAAGTGTTACATTTACTTTAAATGAATGAATGAATAATCCCCATCTATCTATCTATCTATCTATCTATCTATCTATCTATCTATCTATCTATCTATCTATCTATCTATCTATCTATGTTGCTTTGTTTCACTGTGTACTGTACCAGCTGTATATGGTTGAAATGACAATAAAGCTACTTGACTATCTGTCTATCTATCTTTATATATATATATATATATATATATATATATATATATATATATATATATATATATATATATATATATATATATATATATTTTTTTTACACAATTTATAAATACCTAAACATGAGCCTAAACATATGGCATTCATGCAGCTGTACAGATATAATCAGAGAAATACTAGCCTTGATAACCATATTATGTGTGTGTGGTCATTTCTCACCACATGTGAACTTGGCAGTGTGTGAGGCTAAACATACATTTATACTCTGACTGAAGCCTCTCTGTTGTCTTTTTGTCAGTTATGACTGTACTATTCCTGTTATTCTTTATTAGTTTAGGAAGTGTGTCAGCTCTCTGTCAGTCCTCGGTGTGTAATGAGTTAAGCGTGTATTGTTGGGAGTGGGAGTGTGACAAGCAGGGAGACGTTAGAAGGATCCAGCAGTGAACACCTGCCATGGCTTAAAAAACCCGGGAGGTTAGAGTACAGAGTACAAGCTTACGTGACAACAGGACATTGTTTTCTTTCTTTCTTGACTCGGAACAGTTATCTTTCGTCAGATTGTCACGAAAGCAGCGAAACACCTGAGTTTGGGGCATTTGTTGCATTTTAGCCTTCACGGGTTGGGAGATAAGAGAAGGGAGCACTAACGCTTTATCTCCTCTCACTGGAGACGCAACGCATCGATCGCCGAGAGCACATGAAAAGAAGTCCAAAACACTCAAGCGCTTTCTTTTTATTTTAGTTTTAGGTGAACTACTATCGGGCGGATTATAGTGTCTTTTTTTTCCCTACAAGACTGAGGAATATCACATCGAGACTAGGAGGAATGTGGTGATAAAATCTCACCTGCGCCAGAAAAGTCAGCGTCGCCTCTCTTTTCAACCCCGGCTCTGACAGAAAGCTTACAGGCAAAAGTATACACACAGTGGGTAAGATTCATTTCCTTGCTTTACGTTGGGGTTAGAAGACTTTTCAGTGTGTCTTTCTTGTCATTTCGGGGGTTTGTTGGAAAAATGTTCTCACTTCAGTTTCGTCATTAGTGTACAGCAGCAGGAGTGTCAGACTCAGGACCTGGAGAGTCACAGCACCACAGAAATGTTTCCACTCTTCTAGCACGACAGTATACCCATGAAAGGAAGTGGGAATTAGCTGCTAAGCTAAATTAGGTGTGGTAAATAAAGTAAAAAGCTCAACTTTACAGTGCTGTAGTACTCATATAACCATTTTTGTGTTTATTTTCTGAGAAATTACTTCTTTTTGTTGTTGTTGTTGTTGTTCTTCTTCTTCTTCTTCTTGCCAGGTAAAACATTCCAGGGGTCAATGTAATGTGATGGGAAAATATATATATATATCTAAAGACAGCAAAAATAACCCTCATTCAGTTATTAGACCTCTAAGGAACATAAAGTTGTTTAACATTAACTAATCTTAGAAATGATAAGTTACAGTACTTTTTTCTTTTGTCTTTCTACAAAACTAGGTTCATATTAAGGCTGCACCCTACTAACACCCTTTTCAATGATTCAGTCCCAGGTTTAGGTTGGAAGAGGCTTTTGGAATAAATGTATAAACGTGGCGCGGGATGTAATGGGCGTCATAGATTTCAGCTTTTAGTATTCATAATTCATACGCTGTCCATTCCAGTAGAGTGCTATCATCTATAATGTATGCGTACATGAAAATATAACAGTCCGTAGCTGCCAATTCCCACTTAACTGTTGAAGCAGCAAATGGGCCGCTTAACAAGATTTTTACTTCAGACTGGTCTGGTTGCATATTACATGGAGTTAGTGCACACAGAGGGGTTTGTTACCATCAAACCAATCAATATTTGTGCTGTAATGTGTGTGGTTATGTGTGTAGGTGTTTTGTACATGCAAACATGTTGATGTGTTCCAGTGGGTGCATCTTAGACATCTGTGATAGGTAATGTGATGTGAAGAAATGAATCCAGTAAAGTTTGTGTTTATACAAAGTTTGAGTAAATTTCTCTCTGTATGCGTTGACGTGATTATGTGATGGCACACAGTTCAGTAAAGAATTAGCTTTTATTGAACCATGAGAACAGGTTTATTTTGTACAAAAATAATTTTGTACGTTAATGCTCAGGTATTGCTGCTAATATTTCACATACAGTACTGTGCAAAAGTTTTAGGCACCCTGTTTTTTTTAGTATAAACCTTGTTATAGATGTTTTATTTTATGACTTATACATTGTCAAATCAGTACAAAAAACATTTTAGATTCCCAAACATTAGTTTTCCAGCACAAAATTATATGTTACAGAAAAATGTTTGTGTGTCATTAAAGAAAGCAGCATATTACATAAGAGACCACTTTTCAGACAAAAAACACAATGAAGGCTGTTGGGTTTTGCTGCAGAAATAAGAAGCGAGTGCGAAAGTCAAAGTCTCCAGAAGAACTGTGGCTGGTTCTGCAAGATGCTCAATAAAACTTACCAGCTAATTTCCTTATAAAACTGCACAAATTGTACCGGAGACTACTATTTTTATTTTAATTATGGTATTTTCTTTATTTTTATGTAGAAACATTTAATTTCATTATTTTGAAGGCAGCATGTCTTTGCATGTGCCTGAAAGTTTTGCACAGTAGTAAACAATCTATTTCTCATAAACAGGCCAACATGCATACAGTACATAATATCCATATAGATTTGTTCAATAATGAGCACCAAACGAGCAACACAGCTTCGCTACGTGTAATGTCTAGCACACGTAATTAAAAAACGTTCTTGTTGTGTCCTGAAAAATAGCTTCTGAATTCCCGCAGGGTGTGAAGTCTTTTTTATAGAAAACATGTACTCAGTAGTCGATTTGATCAAGTGACAGTATGCTCTAAGAGAGAGAGAGAGTGAGAGAGAGAGAGAAATCTTGGCTAATTACATGGGGATTGAGATTTTCACCTCAGCTCCTCAGCAGGTGGAAACATGACCCACACTGACCTTATTTTCCCAGCCTCAGGCTTGTATTTCTATAGGCATATGTCAGTGTGTTTACACTTGCCTGTGTGTGTGTGTGTGTGTGTGTGTGTGTGTGTGTGTGTGTGTGTGTGTGTGTACATGATTTTCATATCTTGGTGGAGACCAAAGCTCACTAAAAGTATAGGAACATCTGACAGTTATGACTGTGTTGGGCTGGTTCTTTTTTTTTTTGGAAGGTTCTCGCAAGGATAGTAAGACAGATGTTTGTGTTTGTGTGTGTGTGTGTGTGTGTGTGTGTGTTTATATGCTCTTGTGGTTGAATAGCTGAGCTGATGTATGAGTGTTTTGAACCTGTGTATGTGTGTCTGCCACACCTTCCCACAGAAGCAGTGCCAGAATCATCATGTGAAAAAACCTTAGCACACGACCTGTGCTGACAAACATCGAGTGAGAAGAAGGCAGATCTGATCAAGCAGACCGAGTCTGATCTTCAGCCTGTGGAGCACTCAAGAAAAAAGAAAAGTCGAGGTGATGAGATAAAAAAGACAAATAAAAAGATGTGAGACAGAAATAGGCGGCGAAAAATGCCTGTAGCCCCCTCAGAGAATGAGTCATTGACCTGGAACACTGTTAGTTTTTTTTTCCAGTGTAATTTCCCCCCAGACTTCAATCTTCATGCACTTATGAACTTCTTTGCAGCTTCTTTCGAGCCCTCCCCTGGAATTCCTGACCTGCTGTGATTTCAATCTCTCCTGTAGGACAGGCATATCCATCTCTATGGATGGTGCAGTGAGATTATCATCAGATCAGTACCTCAAGCTTTCAGTGCTCTTTCTCTCTTAACTCCTCTGCTCTTTCACACCATTTCTCATTCACATGTCCCCTCTTTCCTCACCCATCTCTCCTTCCCTCTATCCTGTGGTTTGGGCATGTAGTGCATTCCGAGACAAGCCTCTAGATGCGCTGAGGCTGGTGCATAGAAAGATTTATAAGCAGCAGATCAACTTTCCAGAGAGAACTCCACACTTTGGGGATTGTTTGACAATTCATGTATTGTGATAGGCATACATACATACATACATACATACATATATATATATATATATATATATATATATATATATATATATATATATATATATATATATATATATATATTGCCAATTCTAGTGTAAACGTTTCACACAGTTATTTTCATTTCCCACTTGCAGTCAATTACTCCTTTTCATAGGAACTACTTTTCTTAAATAATAATACTTTTTCTAAAATGGTCTAGCTTATAAGCACCATAAAAGACTATTTAAAATTAAATGCAAAACATTTTTGCCCTTTGTCATCACATTGGTGGTTGAAAAATAGGTGTTGACCTGCATAAGTTGGGTAATAGCTATAAGATAAAATACCTAACCAGTTAAAAATACCATTAATAGAAAAGTTAATACAATACTGTCCTGCCTGAGAGCAACCTACAAAATGCAGTGCCTTAACCTGTCAGTTACAGTTGAATCGTATGTTGTGTTCAAATCAAAGAGGACTGATTAACAGGGAAATCCCTCATACCTACTGCAAAATATCAGTCCCTCCAGGATTTTGCGATCAGACAAATTACTGGATTTTTACTGCAAACTCTGCAATATTTGGAGGAGCTTGCAATTTTTTCAGAATTACCACAGATTTTGGGCCAAGATGCATCATGTGACGTCATCACAACACGCATTCAGTCAAAGCTCTCTTCAATTCACGTGCGTCAAACATGAGTACTGATAAAAAGTTCTCATTTACCAACAAATGTCACCGTGAAAGAGTGTGCAAAACAGTTTCGTGCAATTGCTATTTCACCAATTCAAGTAGTTTTCCCTCAAATAAAAAGCACAAAAAAGCATTTTTGGCTGCGCAATCACAAAAAAACTCAGCAAAATCCTGTATGGACTAAAATATGATAAATGATTAATACTATGGGCTGTTTCTCATCTAGAGGTCCAAGATACTCTAAAAGTACCAGAATATTCTAATCTAAAACCTGCTTGCCTCTGTCTGGGGGTTAAGAAGTAATGGATATTTAACATGGCAATGACCCCAAACATGCATCCAACTCAACACTGAAATGGAATACAAATGAATGTTTTGCTATGATCATCTACCGTGTGCCAATCATTTTGAACATTTTCTTAAAATGATGCTATTTAAACAGCTTTTACAGTGGGTATAGAAAAGAATCATCCCCCTTTAAAATAATCACATTTTGTTGCTTTTCAGCCTGAAATGAAGACGAACACAGTTTTTTTAAATCCAGCATTTACTCAGTGCAACTTATAACATCCAAGTGAAAGATATAACACCAACATGTCAGGAAAAAAAAAAAATTAAAAACCAGAATCACTGAGTTGGAAAAAGGATCACCCTCCTCCTAAAAATGACTCAATATATAAAAGTAAACTCAATCAGGTGTAGCTAATCACCTTCTCAATGGCACACAAAGCCATTTGACTTTCAAGTGAGATCAGCTGTGGTCATTTTGATTAGTTCAGCATGAAAAGAGCTTTCCTGGAGCATTTTGTAGTGCAGCTGAAGCAAACAATCAACTATGGGTGGCAAGGCACTGTCAAAAGATCTCCAGGATAAAGTTGTGGACAGGCACAAGTCAGGAGATGGATACAAAAAAATTTCAAAGGCTTTTTCAGTGCCTAGAAGCACAGTGAAGTTTATTATTAAGAAGTGGAAGGTATTTGGTACAACACAGACCCTCCCTGGATTAGGACATCACTCCAAACTGGATGAAAGATCCAGGAGGAAACTGGTCAGAGAGGCTACCAAGAGGCCTACAGCAACTCTGAATCAGTTGCAGGAATTTGTGACAAAGATGTGATTTATCCACAAATGTGGTTGTATGGGAGGGTTGCAAGAAAAAAGCCACTCCTCAAGAAAGGCCACATGAACGCACCTTGAAGATTCTGAGGCCACATGGAAAAAGGTGTTAAGGTCAGATGAGACTAAAATTGAATTGTTTGGCCTCAACACCAAATGATATGTCTGGCAGAAATCCAATACAGCTCACCATCCAAATAACACCATTCCCACAGTAAAGCATGGAGGTGGTAATATCCTGTTATGGGGGTGTTTCTCTGCAGCAGGGACTGGAGCACTTGTCAGGATAGAAGGAAAATGGATGCGGCAAAATACCATCAAATTCTTGAGGAAAATCTACTGCCCTCTGCCAGAAAGTTGTCAATGGGAAGAAGGTTTACCTTCCAACATGACAATGACCCAAAGCACACAGCAAAACTGACCACACAGTGGTTGAAGGAGAAAAAGGTGAATGTCCTTGCATGGCCTAGTCAGAGCCCAGACTTAAACCCCATTGAAAATCTGTGGAATGACTTGAAGACTGTAGTCCACAAACAGTCACCATCAAATTTAACTGAACTTGAGAAGTTCTTCAAAGATGAGTGGGCAAATATTGCAAAGTCTAGATGTGCAAAGTTAGTAGAGACATATACCAACAGACTAAAGGCTGTAATTAAAAAATTAAGGCAAATTAAAGCAAGGGGGTGATCCTTTTTCCAACTCAGTGATTCTGTTTTTTATTATTATTTTTTTTTCTGACATGTTGGTGTTATATCTTTTACTTGGATGTTATAAGTTGCACTGAGTAAATACAGCTGGATAAAACAAAAACTGTGTCTGTCTTCATTTCAGGCTGAAAAGCAACAAAATGTGATTATTTTAAAGGGGGGCGATTCTTTTCTATACCCACTGTATATTTGAAAAAATAATACTATACAACATCTAAACACTATGTTTTACCGTAAAATACCACATTGCATATTATTCATTTCAAATTGATTAGTGCTGAATCAATTTCTGTGATGGGTAACATAAATGTGAGCAGAAAGGAGCGACAGAAAAGTAGGGAGGAAAAACACAGTCAGATTTCTCTGAGGCAAGTTTTATCAGTCAGTGGAGTGCACTATGAAACAGCTAGTACATCCATCCATCTATTTTCTTTACCGATTATCCTACACAGGGTCGCGGGGGAGCCTGGCGCTTATCCAATGGCACAAGGGGACACAATCGCACACACACTCACACACACATTCACACACTATAAACAATTTGTAAATGCCAGTCAGCCTACAGTGCATGTCTTTGGGAGGAAACCGGAGTACCCGGAGGAAACACCCGAAGCATGGGGAGAATATGCTAGCTCCGCACACACAGGGCAGAGGCGGGATTCGAACCCCCAACCCCAGAGGTACGAGGCAAGGGTCAAACACCCCCCCCCCCCAGCTACTACATAATAAGTCTAATTGACTTTTAATCAGGAGCCAATTGTATATTCTACCTGAGTCGTTACACATCAGGCTATTCATCTCAATAAAATTGCACTTGTGTTTTAAGACTTCAGACACAAGTAATATGACTTCAAAAATAGTTCAATGTTACATTATTTATTAAAGTAAAATATGCATGGAGTGATTTTACTTTGGAGTGCTTGTGATGGGACTGAATCACAAGGATTTTAGGTATGTGGTAGCAAAGAGGAGCAAGAGCACATTAATGGAAAGAACTACCTAATCTATATATAGGACAAGGTTTTCCGTATTTGCTGAATATCTAATTTGCACATTGGTTATATAAGAACAATAAATAAACAGCCACCTAAAACCATTACTGTATTAGCTTGATAGTTGCTCTGTAGTTCCTAATACTCAAGGGATTTAGTCAAAATACCTACAACACTACAATACAATAAAGGTTTAACTCTATATATGATTTCTTAATTCTGCATGGGTTACATAAGAGTGACCAACCTCTCAAAGATGTTATTTAAGGTCAGAGTTTGGAGGCAGTTTAGGTGACAAAGCTTGTTTTATGCCACTCATGTATCCCACTTTTGAGAACTGAGGTGTTGTATAGGCCTTGCACACATTAGCCTGGTATAGCCTTTCTAGAATAAGTGTGTGAGGTTCAGTGTTGCAGACAGCTGCCAAAAGTCCTCTCTGTTTCATTAAATGAACTGTGTTTGTGTCAGTGTATCAAAATGCAGACACCATAGGGCTGTAAGTGTTGTACCCAATGATTGGAAGGTTGTGAGGTGAAATCCCAGTGCTGCCACTGTTGGGCCCTTTAGCGAGGCTCTTAACCTTGAACTGCTCAGTTGTATAAATGAGATAAATGTAAGTCACTCTGGATAATGGTGTCTGCCAAATGCTGTAGTACCAGACACACTTCTATTACTTGAAATGTATTGTGTGTGCATATAAGGGTGATTTTATTATTTTTCAGAACTATATCTGAAAAACCTATATTGACTATAATGCAAGCATACTGTAGGTTTTTGTTCAAAAACTGAAACGAAGCTGGTAAAAACAGAGGACATCTTTCAAATGAAATAGAATAATTTATACCATCGTGTAGGCCATGTTCTATAATGTACAGTCTGTGGTTATTACCTTAACACAATTCCTAAGGTGTACCAGTTTTCCAAATATTTTTACGGGCTTTTTTAGTTTCTGTTAAATTGATAAATTACTCCATAGTCAATAGTGTATAGTTTTAATAAATGGTGATATGTGTTATGTTTGCATAATAGACATGTATGGTGTAATGTATGAAGTCCCCCAGTAGAAGAGCTGTTGCTTCCCAATTATCGTTATCATCAATTTATTTTATATAGCACTGTACCCAACATCAGACTACAGTGCTACAAATTGACCTGTAGCACTGTAGCATAGTGTGAAGGGATGGGTTAGCATTTGTTATGGAAGCAAAGGGCAACATCCAGAGCACTTGTGTTTGTTCTGAGAATGTAACATGAGTTTAAACATGCTTCCAAATCAGCTGCCGCTCACTGCTGCCACTTAATAATCCGTCATTTGTTTTTATAAGCTGAGAAAGAGGGGCAAAAATGCACACCCTGCACGGCTGCCCCAGTCACATCACCTCTGTGCCCAAATCCCATGATGTCATACGCCTGTGGCTTGGATCAGTAGCTAGTGGAAACAGATCTAAACCGGGCCTGGAGGGGTCTCCTGCTGGAGGTTATAACGTGGCGCAGTGTGACAGGGCTTTACAGCAGCTTAACACATGTTGGCAGTGCTGGTGTTTCTGAGGCACGTACTGCTCAAAGCTCTTCACTCTTTCACAGGAGTGTGGTGTTTGACGTGCCACTATTACACGCTGATTCTTTTTTCCACTGCAGGCAGAACACAGTGCTACATTGCTATTGTGTCAATCTGCTAATAAGAAGTCAAATCCAAATGTGAATCAGATGATGCTTTGAGGTTGCACGATGATTGTGACAAGCTCCCTTCACTGTTACATGATAAAATAGTGATATGATAGTGATAATGGTGGTATGACTCTTATCTCAAAGTGTCGTTCCTTCCTTATTTATTTTTTTGCAGTTATTTTTGACTCCTCATGTCCTTTCTGTGTCCTCTCTGTGTCATGCAGTATGTTCCTTTCTGTGCCCTAATGATATATTTAGCCAGTCTCTTTTGTTTTGGTCTCTATAGGACTTCTGAGTCACATGGGCATTATGGGAACCAGAGTCATCCTGTTGCTGCTGGTACTGTGTGTTTGTGGTGTATCCTGCATCCTGCGTTCGGCTCCCAGAGTGGCTTTAGCTTTTAAAGGTAGGCGCATACACATATATAAACCTTTAATAAACAAACACACACCTGTACTATTGTAAAACAACTACTGTTCTCTGGCTCTGCCTCTTTCATTCCGAGTCATTCATTCATCTGCCTTCAGGCATGCACGCACACTTACAGACACACACACACACACACACACACACACACACACACACACACACACACACACACACACACACACACACACATGCACGCAAGCACACACCATAATATAGCGTAGTTCCTGTAATTTGCTCGACTGTTGCTAGAAGAGAACAAAAGGTGGATGTTGTCACCAAGACTTGCGACGGATTCTCACTGCGTAACACACTCCGTCTATGTTCATTGTTAAACATCCCAGGAAATTATAATAATAGCAATATGCAATATGAGATGAGATATGAAATGTGGAAACAGTGACTTTACTGTTCATTTGGGTTTCCTTAACTACAATTTGTGTGGCAGTTTTTGTTTTTTTTTTTCTTTGCATCACTACGCCACGGAAGTCCTCGCATGGTTTTTATTGTTATTATTTATTTCCTGCATCCTAATTGTTTCCCAAGAGTTTGTTCTTTTGTTTAATTGTTAATGCATGAGAAGGTACTGCTGTAGTTTTAATTTTCTGTTGAAGAATTTTAGGGTTTCTCGAAACAAATTCACAGATAAAAGTCTTTCACAGATTCAGTGTGAATGAAGCTTTGATCCCAAACAGTTACCGTTATTACAGCATATTAACCTGTCAGCATGGACAATCACACACACACACACACACACACACACACACACACACACACACACACACACACACACACACACACACACACACACACACACACACAAAATACACAAAGACTTCTGATTAGCACAATATACTGTAAAAAGACAGACAGGTGAGTGCTTTTAAATGTACACTCTTGTGTAAATAAGAATTATGTGAGTGAATCATAAAAGAGGAATCTCACTTAACTCCTGTTCTGACATCTCAGACTGCCACACATAACTGCGGGAAGGGAAACGAATACATTGCTACTGCATCAAAGCTTCATAATTATATCAGAGATGTTAAAACAGCTCTGCCCACTTTGTATGATTAAAGAGTGTCGTGTGAATAAGAAGGTAGGCTTACCCTGAAAACCAGTTGATCAGTTATTTTAAACAATATGTCATGCCTGTCAATTATCAACTAATTCAGAACCCAATTATCATTTAAATATTACAAACTTTTTTCCACTAAAACCTGGGGAAAGCCCTTCATCAGGAAAACCCTGGTGGCCTGGGAAAACCCTTCAGTGGTGAAATTTTGATTTTGACATTTTCTACTATATATAGTTCTGAGCAATACAGATTTTCCACAAATTAAATATATCTCAATCACACACAAGGGTATAGCATTTTAAAATCTGGTTACACCCCAAAAGTGAAAAGGAAGAAATGTGTGTCCTATCCATTCATGGACATTTCGATTATGATTATCTTGATGAAGCCTGACATTCACTATGCGAGGAAATCACACATAAGCAGACTGACTGTTTTTACCACTATGTTTGTTGACTTGGCTTTGCAAGAAGGTAGACTAGGCAAGATTAGAAAGTAAATAATAACATTTCCACATTATTGTGGCATGACATTTTATTTAAAATACTGTAAGTGATCAACTGGTTTTCAGGGTAAGCCTACTCACATGGCACTCTTTAATCATACAAAGTGGGCAGAGCTGTTTTAACATCTTTGATATAATTATGAAGCTTTGATGCAGTAGCAGTGTATTCGGTTCCCTTCCCGCAGTTATGTGTGGCAGTCTGAAATGTCAGAACAGGAGTTAGAGTGAGATTCCTCTTTTATGAATCATTCACATAATTCTTATTTACACAGTAGTGTACATTTAAATGCAATCATCTGTCTTATAAAATATATACTCACCATCCATTTTAATAGGAACACCTGTACACCTGCTTACTTGTGTAGTTATCCAATCAGCCAACGCATAAAATCAGCACAGTGCATAAAATCATATATTGACATTTACATTTACAGCATTTAGCAGACGCCCTTATCCAGAGCGACATACAAGAGTGCTTTAAATTCTCCATCAATGAATACTTCATTTCTGGTTCGTATGACTACAACAAAGTGCACTGAACACAAACCTGTTGAAAAGAGAGCAACTGTTAGGAGGGTTTTTTTTTTTTTTTTTTTTTTTTTTTTTTAGCAGGTCATGTTCACATCAAACATCAGAATGGGGAAAAAGTGTGATCTCTGTGACTTTAACCGTGGCGTGGTTTGTGCCAGATGGGCTGGTTTGACTATTTCAGAAACTGCTGATCTTCTGGGATTTTCACAGTTTACAGTGTACACAGCAAAAAAACCCCATAAAAACATTGAGTGAGCGACAATTCTGTGGGTGTAAACGCCTTGTTGATGAGAGGTCAGAGGAAAATGTGCAGATTGGTTCGAGCTGCCATGAAGGATATAGTAACTCATATAAGCACTCTTTACATCCGTGGTGAGCAGAAAAGCATCTCAGCATGCACAAACCATCGAACCTTGAGGTGGATGGGCTACAACAGCAGAAGACCACATCAGATTCCACTCCTGTCAGCCAAGAACAGGAATCTGAGACTATCATGGGCACAGGCTCATCGAACCTGGACAGTTGAAGATTAGAATTACCTGGTCTTTTTTCCAGTCTTCAGCTGTCCAGTTTGGGTGAGTCTGTGCCCAGGATAGCCTCAGATTCATGTTCTTGGCTGACAGGAGTGGTCTTCTGCTGTTGTAGCCTATCAACCTCAAGGTTCAATGTGTTGTGCATTCTGAGATGCTTTTCTGCTCACCCCAATTGTAAAGAGTGCTTATTGAGTTACTATAGACTTCCTGTCAGCTTATGGTCTTACAGCCTGCAGACCTTCCCATCACAGGATGTTTTTTTGTTTTTCGCACTATTCTGTGTAAACTCTAGTTGTGTGAGAAAATCTCAGGAGATCAGTAGTTTCTGAAATAATCAAACCAGCCCATCTGGTACCATCAACCATGCTGTGGTTAAAGTCACAGAGATCACACTTTTTCCCCATTCTGATGTTTGATGTAACAGTAACTGAAGCTCTTGTATCTGAATAATATTTATTTATAATAACATTGCGCTGTTGCCACATGATTGGCTGATTAGATAACTGCATGAATGTACAAGTGTACAGGTGTTCTTAATAAAGTGGATGGTGAGTGTGTATATGTATATACTCACAGGTTTCTTAACGTGAGGTTTCTTAAATTGCTTACATAGGTCCGGATAAACCACTAATATGACTAAAGGGTGACAAAATTACCTTTTTTAATGCTATAAATAAGGCAGCTCAGTCATGTTTTGTTTCATAGTTGCACTTCATGTTAACACTTTTGACTAACACCACAGGCACAACAGACGGCTAGGTTTGAATTTGATGAAAGGAGAAAAAACTTAAACTTCTCTGTCCATTTTTTTTTGGTTGTCAACTTTTTAAAGAACCGATATCATCTGTTTACTAATCAGACATCTAGCCCTGTCACTAGTCTCTGGCCCAATGAACTGCCAATGCCTAAATACTTTACATAAATTCATGTGAATGGATAAGCTACAACAAAGGCAGCTGCACTATGGTATTTTTCCCATATGTTAATCAGTTCTGCTACGGTATTCAAGTTCTTTGCTTGGTCTGCTGAAATACTTTGCAGGCTCCACATCTGCACATCCCCCAGCTCGTGACATTTGGCCAAAACCTGATTTTTTTTCTTCTTTTTTTTGGCTGTTTGCCAGAATTTAGCCACAGTAACATCCAGTGGCTTTTCCCAGACCTACACACAAATATACTCAGTGACCACTTACTGGCTGTAATCCATCTGCTGCTCTGCACAATGTGCCAGGCCCACTCTACCCCATTTGTGAAAAGAGACCATTATATGATCACATATTTGTCTGGTGGATCATTTTCAGCACAACACTGACAATGACTTGGTAGCATGTGAAATGACTTGGTGCTGACTTGGTACAAAAGGATCAGGCATAGCAGTGTTGCAGGGGTTTCTAAAGCCCGTGGACTCACTGGTCACTTTAATAGACACATCTACCTTGATAGTGCACTTTGTATGTGTAGTCATTTTTTTGCCATGCAGAATATACTATATTAATTCCTCTAGCCCTCATCAGTGTCGGTTTCCGACCATTGTGGTAGAGGAGGGCTGGCAAATTGTGTATGGAAACGCCTAGGCTACAGTCAATAATTGTGTCCCAACAAAGTGCGCCTATACCTATAAAAATATGGTTAAAGCTTGAGGTTACCAAATAAACTGGCAACTGAGTGTATGGTCTAAAATACACTCAGTTTGTGAAAATGTCAGCAGCTTGTCCTTTGTTGTGGGTAGCATTGCTGCCTCACAGCTCTGGGCTCCCTGGTTTCATCCTGGGCTCGGGTTTCAGTCTGTACAGAATTCATGACTCTAAATTGCCCCTAGGTGTGAATGAGTGTGTAAATGTGTGTGAATGGTCTCCTGTGATGAACTGGCATCCTATTCAGTGATGAACTGGCATCCTATCCTGGCATCAGTGTTCCTGGGCTTGGCTCCAGATTCACCACAACCCTGACTAGGATCAGGCAGTTACAGAAGATGAATGAATGAATGAATCAGTGAACCACTCTCCTTTGCTTATATGTAATAATCACAGTGTGTACTTTGTTTAAGTGGTCTGATCATTATTCGGTTAGATTAATGTTGAAGTTTGCCAAGCCTCTGGATTTTGCCAGAACTTTGAAACAATTTTCTGTGCACATTTTCTGCTTACACATGCCTCATGCTGTCATAATTTCCAGTAACTGTTTAGACAATAAACCACTGCCATGTGGCTGACATAAACCATATTCCCTGTCCACTCACTAGTGAACTTATTTTCAGTGTAATTTTGCCTCTTAGGTTATAGTATAATGTTAGTACTTGATATATTGCTATTAGAGAAACGTTTTGTGGATGCTGAATGTTTTGTATTGCTGATGTCGGAGATAAACTAAGTATCTTCATCTGGAGTTAAGTTAATGATGATCTCATTCTTGCCATGTACCCTGTTCTGGCCAACATAGTCAGTCAACACTGATAAATTGGTGAGACATATGAGAAAGATAATTAAAGGAAGAATCAGGTTGCCTCCTTCAAACTAAACTATCACTGCAGTGTAGTGAAGTGCTTACAACAGCAAAAACTTGTTGGTAATTTCACTGAATTGCCAGGAACTGTGAGAACTAAGCAACACAGCACGGAAGTATTAGTGCCTTTGACCCAATTCTCATGTTTTGAGTTTTTGACAAACCACAGTGCAGACCATGGGATTTACAGGAAACTGATGTGAACGTGTGTGCAGTTATTGAGAAAGATACTTGACATTTCTTCAAATCACATGCATGTTTGTGCATTTTGTACACCACACCTTCATGAAACTTGCATGGAAATTCGAGCTACTCGCGCTCAGTGGAATTGGTCCAGTATTGACTGATTCCTCTATCCTTCATCACCAGTGCGTGTAATTCAGCTGAAATTCATTCTTTCTTACCTCATCCACTCACACTGTTCTTGCCCAGACTGCTTTATTCCTCCTCCATGAGAACAATCTTTCTAGGATCGATTGCCTAGGATCTCTCCTCCTAACCACCCCACCCAGTGTACTCTCCTCCCCAGAGCAAGAACAGTGGGCCGGAAAAGACCAATTCTCCGCTTGGCTCTTGCGTGTTCTGTGTTCTCAGAGATGGATTGTTCATTGTTCGCCACAGAGATGGCCTTTGTCTCGAAAGGCGCCTGAAGAGGATGAAGGCTGTTTGCAAAACTCAAGTGAATGCGTTCAGTCGAAGTCTATAATATACAGAGGGAGAAAAAATACTTAAACAAACTCAAATACCGGATGCTGCTTACAAGACATGGTTATATGATACATATAAATAAGTGGCATGCCAAATTTACACTCTAGTAAAAAAATAATTAAAAAATAATAATAAAATAAAAAATTTTTGCCCCAAGTGACCTTCAAGTAGAAACTCTTTTACTCGTTTTAGGCACTCTATTTTTTTTTAGTACAAACTTTGTTATAGATTTTTTATTTTATGACTTCTACATTATCAAGTCAGTACAAAAACATTTTAGATTCCCAAACATTAGTTTTCTAGCACAAAATTAAATGTTACAGAAAAATGTTTGTATGTCATTAAAGAAAGCAGCATATTACGTAGGAGACCACTTTTCAGACAAAAAACACAATGAAGGCTGCTGGGTTTTGCTGGAAAAATACGAAGCGAGTGCGAAAGTCAAAGTCTCCAGAAGAACTGTGGCTGGTTCTGCAAGATGCTCAATAAAACTTACCAGCTAATTTCCTTATAAAACTGTACAAATTGTACCGCAGAGACTACTATTTTTATTAGAATTTTAATTTTTTTGTCACACCAAATAATGACATTTACTACTGTTTACTGCCATTTACGGTATTTTTTTTTTTAAATGTAGAAACATTTAATTTCATTATTTTGAAGGCATCATGTGCCTAAAACTTTTGCACAGAACCGTGTATATATACAGTTGCAATCAAAATTATTAAACCCCAATTGCAAGTCAGGTTTATTGTCAAAATTTACAGACTTTCAGCTGTTTGCAATGAACAAATCAAACAAAAGCAATTGAATGTTTCAGTGGTTTCCCCAAATTCAACTGAAAATGCAACTTATTCTTCACCAACTTATACTTCTCCAGTTTCAAAATTATTCAACCCCTTCATGGCAAACATCTTTAGTACATAGTAGAGCACCCTTTTGCTGTTATGACCTGCTGCAAATGAGATGCATAGCCAGACAACAGCTTCTGGCAGCGTTCCTGAGGAATCTTAGCCCATTCCTCATGAGCAAAAGTTCAGTAAAATTCTTGGGTTTGCATGCTGCAACCACCTTCTTCAAATCCCACCAGAGATTTTCTATGGGGTTCAAGTCAGGTGACTGTGATGGCCCTGTAGAATCTTCCAGGACTTTTTTTGCAACCAAGCCTTGATGGAATTTGAGGTATGCTTGGGATCATTGTCCTGTTGGAAAGTCCAATGAAGCTCAAGCTTCACTTTCCTCATAGATGGCATGACGTTTTCTCCTAGGATTTCCTGATACTTCAATGAATCCATCTTGCCTTTCACACACTGCAGGTTTCCAGTGCCAGAGGATGCAAAGCAGCCCCAGAGCATCACCAAGCCACCACCATGCTTGACTGTGGACAGAGTGTTCTTTCTTCATTCTTCTTTCTCCAGACATACCGCTGATCTATCGTGCCAAAAAGTTCCAGTTTTGTTTCATCGCTCAACAGAACAGAATCCCGAAACTTCTGTGGCTTATTTATATGATTTTGAGCCGACTTTTCTTGTGCTTTTGGGTCAGTAGTGGTGTACGTCTTGGAGTTCTGGCATGAAAACCTTCTGCGTTTAGTATGCGCCTTACTGTGCTCACTGAAACCTCAGTGCCTGTTGCCACCAAGTCTTGCTGCAGGTCTTTTGCAGTCACTTGAGGGTTTTTCACAACCTGCCTTCTCAGAAATCTGGTTGCAGCCATTGGTAGCTTCTGCCCCGTCCAGGTATTTCATGTATTTTCTGCCCCTAGTCAGTTCAGGTATTTCATGTGTTCCAGCTGGAGCACACCTGGTGTAACTAATGAAGCCCTTGATTAGTTGCATCAAGTGTGCTTGAGACAACACCTGTTTTGCATATTTGTGCTGTTGTTGGGGATTCTATTCAGGGGATTGAATAATTTTGAGACTGGAAAAGTCATTATAAGTTGCATTTTCAGTTGAATTTGGAGAAACCACTTGAAGCATTCATTGTGTTGAACTATTTCAATTGCTTTTGTTTGATTTGTTCATTGTAAACAGCTGAAAGTCTGTAAATTGTGACAATAAACCCGATTTGCAATGGCGGTTGATATGTATACACGCACACACAAAAGTTTACACCCCCCTGGCTCTTAATGTATTGTGTTGCCTTCTTGAGCATCAGTGAGTGTTTGTACCTTTTGTAATAGTTGTGTACGAGTCCCTCAGTTGTCCTCAGTGTGAAAAGATGGATTTCAACATCACATAGCCACTGTTGGAAAGGGGTCAAATATGCTGAAGATGCTGGAAACCCAAAGAATGTGCAGGACCTGGAGGATTTTTCTGAAGAACAGTGGGCAATTTATCTGCTCAGGACAAACAAGTGACTCATGAACAACTATCACAAAACATAAAAACAGTCATTGATCATCCAGGTAACAACACACAGTATTAAGAATCAAGCGTATGTAAACTTTTGAACTCGTTCATTTGTGTAAATTCAGTTAATGTGTCTTGTGGACTATATGTAAACATCTGTTATGTGAAATAGCTTATTCAAGGCAGCACTAAATAAATAAATAAATGCAATTTTTATGATCCCTCTTATTTTAAAAAAAATTAACATTTTGCAGACATACTGTATTAACATTATGTAAACATGACCTCAACTGTATATTTGTGCAAATCTTTGTCAGGTCTCAAAGCTCAGGCTGTGTTGTGTGAGCATGCAGGGCAGTATCAGAATGTCGTCAGTAAAGTGCAAGCACTGAGTACTGAGACATGTGCGTTTCCTGTCCCCTCACTCACTAGGGTCCACACTTTGCACACTTTTTTATTAAAGTAAAACAGCTATGGCTACAAGTTTTAAAAAGTTTTTTTCCCCCCATTTTATTAGTATTCTGTGTGTAAGTAAAACAAGAAAAAGGGTCAATCAAAGTTATAATATAATATAATGGCTTTAATCCATGTTGAAGTCCAGGTGAGCCATTTACCATTTTAATTTCTACATGGTTACTCGAATAAGATTACCGGCACAAGTCTAGTGCTAGCTCATGTGGAATATATTGACATGCAAATAACTAAAAATAGATTCAGTTTGTTCTAAAGCAGTTACATTTTCCCCCTCCTCTGTCTAACAAGTTTCTAGTAACAGCCCTGACTAGATCTGTTCCATCACTCAGGTCACCATTGTACCTCTTTGTTTAGCATATCCATATATGGTTGTGATTTTGTACTGAACTCTGAGCAGTGTCCACTTTCCACTACTTGGGATTTGCCAGCATTTGCATGTCCTGTGTTTATGGTGAAGGAAGGAGAATGGAAGCAGATTGTTCAGGAGCCTCCTCTCCCTTACCCACCCTGTCCTGTCTGCCCAGAGATACAGTCCTCTTATTCTGGTGGTATGTCCATGTCATGCTGCAAAAAAACCTCCAATCTCTTTTTAGAGACATTCAGGGTGTCAAGTCATACACGCATTTCCTGACTTCTCTGTAAACCAAACATCCTTATTGATCCGTTAGTGATGACCTCCAAAGGAAGGGGAAGCTATCAAAACATGGATCCAGAGAACCTTGTCTATTTTAGGTAGCTGCATTTATACACAAGCAGGCATTTATATAATGAAACTGTGTGACACGAATATATGTGACATATAGACAAATCTATGGTACATGTGTGCCTGAAAGCTTTACATTATTTTGGTTCAAAAGCACAGGTTTGGGTTTCACCCAGGTTGGGATCACCCAGAATGCACTTTTTTTATTTACAGCAACTCATCACAGTGAGATTCAGCGCTTAAAATATTACTCTTACAACTCATAACAGCTAATCACGTCCAGTGAAACAACCAAACATCAACTTTAACCCACTTACTTACATTTATTTCTGGTATACAAAGAACACTGTGTTAAGGAAGAGACAGCAAGGAACAATGATGTCAGGTTCTGCACAGTGTTTCTGGTTCGTGTATATGGGGTGTGACTGAAGCCCTTAAGCATATAAACACATGTAAGATGAGAACAGTAGTCATCTGAGGCATAAAAGGCTACACTTAGCCAGATGTATGCTTATGTAAATCTCTTAATTCAAAATAGTGTGATGGGAATATAAGCACTTTTTAATATTATTTTGTCATGTCAGTATTTCAGGATGAGTTTTACATAAGGAACAAAAGTAACACGAAGTATTTAATTTTTAACATTGCGTGTGTTGAGTGGATGTTAGCCAAAGTGTTGACATTTATCTGAAATTGACAACACGCTGAACTATTGGTATTTTGTTGTCAAGACCTTTTGATAACCTTAATGATTATACCGTATGTCTGAATGTCAAGTATAATGACGAATGTCTGAAAGATCATCTCTGAAACAAACATCCAACATATTGTTAGTGTTTTTTTTTTCCTGACTGAGATAGCAGCCAAACAATCTATTGCTGAGTTAAGTGAACTTTGCTCCCTAGAATTTCTGCTTCATGCTCTCAAAAATTGATTTGACTCGATTGCGAGGAGAGTTCCCAGAGGTAGCGGCTTGGGAATAACAATTGCTTGCTTATGCTTTGAGATGCCAAGGACATAAAGTTCACAAATCTGTATTTACCACACAATACTCTAATGCACAGTGGATATAAAGACTGCCAAAATAAAGTGAAACACAAACCAAGACATGACCTCCTGCTGGAGGTTGAAATATGAAACAATAATCTATTTCAATCATTTAATTTAGAAATGTACATGTTATTAGATTAAATTTGTTAACTTGCCTGTATTGGAGGGCATGCTGGCTGAGTGGTTAGCACGTTTGCCTCACACCTCCAGAGTAGAGGGATCAATTCTCGCCTCCACCTTGTGGGCACTGAGTTTGCATGTTCTTCCTGTGCTTCGGGGGTTTCCTCCTGGTACTCTGCCTTCCTCCCCCAGTCCAAAGTCATGCATTGTAGGCTGATTAGCATTTCCAAATTGTCCGTAGTGTGTGGATGAATGTGAGTGTGATTGTGCCCTGCGATGGGTTGGCACCCCGTCCAGGGTGTCCCCCGCCTTGTGCCCCGCGTCCCCTGGGATAAGCTCCAGACTCCCTCGCGACCCTGTGTAGGATAAGCAGTAGAGAAAATGGATGGATGGATGGAACTTGCCTGTATTCTCAGTTTTTAAATGACAAATTGCTTGAACTAACAAACTGTAATCACTATTTTACTCATGATTTATTCAGAAAGCCACATTAACTCATAATGCAGTCATCATTAATGAAATTTCTCATGACTCTGTCTCTATTCCTCGCCAGAGCTAATGGACACCCGGACAGCAAGACCATTCAGCTTATTCTTCAACACCAGTGATTACCGGATCCTCCACATGGACCAGGATCAGGGCCGTCTTTACCTGGGCAGCCGCGAGTACCTCGTCTCCCTGGACATGCAGAACATCAACAAGGAGCCTCTCATTGTAAGGAGAGCTGGTACATGTACTCATGCACATTTTCACTATCTGTGATAACATTAGAGAGATGACTTACCTATTATATTCATCTCATTCATGCTACATGGTTGTCAAGAGTTCCAAACTTGCTGATCTAGAATTATTTTAATGAATAGGTAAGGGATAAACTTTTCCCTGTTCTTCTCTTACAGATCCACTGGCCTGCTCCGACACAGAGAAAAGGAGAGTGTCAGATGACAGGGAAAGGAAAGCATGTGAGTGTGCCTCTTTTAATGTCTACACCTAGTACCTAGTACACTTATTTATTTATTTATTTATATCGCAAGCATAAATTTTATTTGAGTTTTGATTAGACAGTGCAAAGTGCAAAGATTTACATTCACCATGGTTTCTCACCAATAAAAGGTAATATGTAAAAAAATAAAAAATAAAAAAAAATAAAAAAATTCCAAAATGATAAAAATGACATTTTGGTGTATTCTACAACAAAACAAAATGTACAATAAAACCATACAATAAAAAAAAAATCCTCCATGCTAACTTCTGAATAGGTATTTTATTATTTTTTTCACAATTATATCTCAACACATCTCTGAATGCAACGGGCCAGATGTACTAACGTGTTTGTGTCTGTTTTTATGCATAATTAGGTTGCACTGTGCGAGACAATCCTTGTGTGCTATGTAGGAAACTGACCTAGAAGCCAAACTAAGCAACATGCATGTGGTAACACGCAATAAAGTGCTCTTCTCTTCCTCATACATATACAACGCAGGAAGTCGGTAGTGTACTAAGTATACTAAACTTTGGAAAATTAGTGACGGCTGGTTTTGCATTTGGGTTTGTCTGTCTCTGTTTGGAAAAAAGGGCCATGTGTGTTCCTATGAACTTTATGTTGCCAGGTGTGTGGTTTTCCTGTAGAACCAGGCTACTTTTGAATTGTTAGCATAGACAATTTTAATGTATGGTTAAATCTGTAACAACATGAGACAATTTTAGGACCTTAGTGAAACGTCTTTTAATACTGCTTTTCAGTTGAGCTGCTTTGTCACACATATCTAACAACCCTGTTCATAGCACATACATCATGAACGCATCAGTTTTCCCTCATATCTCACAAAGAAATTCAACACACTAAACATGATTTTGTGACTTTTATTAAGGTTATGGTCTCAGTCAATCACAAAAATGAAGTGCAGTTTGATTGCGCACATACAAACTACCTTATTCTGTATGCAGCTGTCTTTTCATTAAAAAGAATTGGTAATTAAATGGGATATTAGCTGTATTAATGACAACTTGTCGGTTGACCATTTCCTCCGCTTCATAGCAGCTTTTGAAACACAAATTATGCAGTTTGCATTATAAGCTACAGCCTTAGTAAACTGAAAATTAATTTCAGATGCACTGTGAGGACATGTTCAAGTTGCGATTTGCTTGGCACCTCCTGATGTATGTACATCTAGCCCACGATATTGTGTTCCTATAAATGAAATTTGTTCATTTTGCACTAAGTGTATGCAAATTTTTGCACTCTCTTGTAGAATATCCATATCAGTTAAATAAATCTAATGTCAAAGCATATATACAGTGCTGTGAAAAAGTATTTTTTGATTTCTGTTTTTGTGTATATCTCATAATAAATAGTTTTAGATCTTCAAGGCAACCTGAGTAAACACACAATAGTTTTTATCTATTATTATTTATTTTATTGAAGAAAAAAAAAGTTATCCAACACCTATCACCAATGTGAAAAACTAATTGCTCCCTTAAACTTAAAATCAGGTTGTGCCACCTTTAGCAGCAATAACTGCAACCAAACACTTCCGATAACTGAAGATCAGTCTTTCACTTATTTCTAAGACTAGCATTTCCTCCTATGCTTTGGATCATTGTCTTGCTGCATAATCCAGTTGTGTTGAGTTTCAACTTACAGACTGAAGACCGGATATTCTCCTTTAGGATTTTCTGGTAGAGAGCAGAATACATGTTTCCCTCAATTATTGCAAGTTGCCCAGGCCCTGAAGCAGCAAAGCATCCCCACACCATCACACTTCCTCTATCATGCTTGACCGTAGGTATGATGTTCTTTTTGTGGAATTCGGTGTTTGGTTTATGCCAGATGTAACGGGACCCCTGTCTTCCAAGTAGTTCCACTTTCGACTCATTAATCCACAGAACATTCTCCCAAAAGGGAGGTTGAGGATCATCAAGGTGTGTTTTGGTAAACTTCAGATGAGCCTTGATGTTCTTCTGGGTTAGCAGTGGTTTTCACCTCGCCACTCTTCTATGGATGTCATTTTTGCCGAGTGTCTTTCTGATAGTGGAGTCATGAACAGTGACCTTCATTGATCCAAGAGACCTGTAGTTCCTTTGATGTTGTCCTTGGCTCTTTTGTAACTTGCTGGATGAGTTTGGAGGAATTTGGAGGAATTTTGTAAGGTCAGCCACTTCTGAGAGGGTTCACTACTGTGCCAAGTTTTTCCATTTGGAGATAATGCCTCTCATGGCTCTGAGAGCTGAGGCTCGGAGATAATGGCTCTGATGTACTTCAATCACCTTCTTCCTCATCATTTCTGGAATTTCTTTCAATTTTGGCATAGTGTGTTACTGGGTAAGACCTTTTAACCAACTTAATGCTGTTCTATTTAAGTGCTGATTTGATTGAACGGGGTTTGCAGTAATCAGGCCTGGTTATGTCTAGTCTAGCTGAACCCCATTATGAATGCAGTTTCATAGATTTGGGGAATTAGTAACTATGGGGGCAAATACATTTTCACACAGGCCCAGTTGGTATTGGATACCTTTTTTGCTTAAATAAATAACATTATCATTTAAAAGCTGTATTTTGTGTTTACTCAAGTAGCCTTTGTTTTAGCTTAGATTTTGTTTTAATTTCTGAAACAATTTAGTATGAGATATACACAAAAACAGAAGAAATCTACTTTTTCACAGCACTGTATTTGTATTTATTTGTTTCCCAGGGGGAGTGTGCCAACTTTGTGCGTATGATCGAGCCATGGAACAGGACTCATCTGTACACGTGTGGCACTGGAGCTTACAGACCCATCTGTACCTTCATCAATAGAGGCTGGAGAGCTGAGGTACACAACTATACACATATTTACATACATATACACAGACAAACACAGCCTATAGCTGAATTATTGAAACCCCTTCCAATGCTCCCCTCCCTTTATCTGTGTAGGACTACCTCTTTAGGCTGGTGTCTGGATATGTGGATTCAGGAAAGGGTAAATGCTCCTACGACCCAAATCATGAAGATGTGGCTGCTTTCATCAGTGAGTCTATTCCAGCAAAGTACAACTACAGTTTGTCTCCTGTACTCTGTACTATACACAAAGCACATGCTAATGCCCAATTTCCTCTTTCTCTTTACCTGTTATCCTGCTCATTTCAGATGGCAACCTGTATGCTGGTGTGCATGTGGACTTCATGGCCACTGACCCAGCTATCTTTATGACAATGGGGAGCAGGCCAGCTATTAGAACAGAGCAGTATGACTCCAGGTGGCTCAATGGTAAGTATTTGGTGACTGCTAACTAAATACAACTATCTAGGTGTGTAACGCAATGACACGGTCTGTATCTGTATTTGTTTAGTGCGCCAAATATCCATATCTGTATTTGGATTTAAACCCGAAGTGGGAGTAAAACAAACGCTACCACTAAGCCCCGGAAACACTGGGGGAAGAAAACCTCATTGTAGAAATGCCAGCACTGTCAGCATAGTATGCGAATTATGGCTCTGGCAGTTCCTCAGGCTCACACGTCCATAATTGGTCTCAATTAATCATGCTTGTGCACTTATTAGTTTAGTTTTTACCTACTTGTGATATATTCTAATGAAATTAGTTGTTTCGGTTTAACACAATATTAACAATCTAGTAGCCTAATTTAAACCACAGCGACCCTGACCAGGCAGTTACTAAGGATTCTGTATCACAGTATCACAATATCAGTATTTGTATATGTGTAGAACATGTTATTATTATTATTATTATTATTATTATGATGATGATGATGATGATGATGATAAAATGAAATACTTTGTCTTTCTTTCCTTCTTTCTTTCTCACTTCCTCTGTCTCTATTTTAGAACCAGTTTTCATTCAAATAAAGCAGATTCCTGACAGCTCAGAGAAAAATGATGACAAGCTCTACTTTTTCTTCCGGGAGAAGAGTCTGGACTCTGGAGGGACAGCAAGCCCCAGCGTGTTGGCCAGAGTGGGGCGAGTGTGTCTGGTGCGGTCCTACAAAAAAAACAAATACCAGTGGTTAAGGATATACTCCATAATCTTAATCATGGAGTATTTAATCATAGAGCACAGAAAATTAATGAATCTGACACCCGAATTGTTATAAAGATAAAGGTTGAAGATATATTGCCCACCTGAAATTTTATGAACAACATTTTAATTGCAAGAAGAAATAATCCCTGGCTTGGTGAAGCATCATTCACAGCATTTAGCTTATGAACAATAGAATCTCATCCATAATGTAAAATTTACAAAGAATTTGATGTTGCAGTTGACAAGAAGATAGCATGTTGCTGAGTTGCTGTACGAGCTGCCTGGAATTGACAGATCGTTAGATAGAATGGAGTTAATTCTTCTCAAATGTCAGCATTTTATTACAGCAGAATAAAGTGACTGTGAATGTGTTTGTGTTACCAGAATGATGAGGGAGGCCAGAAGTCTCTAGTTAACAAGTGGACAACATTTCTAAAAGCCAGGCTGGTGTGTTCCGTGATGGGTGAGGATGGTGTGGAGACCTTCTTCGATGAGCTGAGTGAGTAAATTAAACACGCTTTATAATTTAGTGAGTATTATATTCCTATGGTACTGTCCCTACTGAAAAAAAAAAAAAACAACCTGGGCCAGTAAGATGGTTTTAGCTGGTCACCAACCTAAGCTGGTCAAGCTGGTTGGTTTACTGGAGATCTGGAAACTGGTCAGGCTAATTCTAACTGGTCTGACTTTATGGTTTTAGAGGGTTTTGGACACTTACTGGCTGATACTATCAGGTTAGGCGACTTTAATTGGTCAGAGTATTTCTTGCTGGACAGGCTGATTCTAGCAGATCAGAAGGCAAACCAGCCACCCAGCTAGACGAGCCTAACACTAGCCAAAACAGGCTGGATAACCAGCTAATCCTATACTGATCTAAGCTAGATTTTTAAAAAGTGGTCTCATTTTTGACGTTGACCTGCTAATTCATATAATGATGCTTCTCCCTTTCAGGAGACGTCTTTATTCAGCCCACCCAGGATGAGCGTAACCCTATGGTGTATGCCGTTTTCTCCACTGCAGGGTAAGGATAACTTTTTTACTCTGCATGTAAAGATAAAATTGTCACATGTGCTCAGCTTAGTTTCATATATCTGTCTCAGGTCTGTTTTTAAGGGATCAGCTGTGTGTGTGTACTCTATGGCTGACATACGTAATGTATTCAATGGGCCTTTTGCCCACAAACATGGGCACAACTACCAATGGACAATGTACACAGGAAAGATCCCCTACCCTCGACCTGGAACTGTGAGTTGCACACATTTATGCATATGTAAAACGGATCTTTATAATGTTTATTCTGTTTGCATGTACTGCATTTCTGAGGAGGATTACTGTCTGCATTGCCTTTCATCTAGTAACATAGCTCTGTGTTACCCTCTAGTGTCCTGGAGGTACGTTTACACCAAGTTTGCACTCTACTAAGGCGTTTTCAGACGAGGCTGTGAACTTCATTCGTGCGCACCCACTCATGTATCACCCTGTGTATCCTATACACAAGCGCCCCCTGGTGGTGCGCTCAGGCGTAGACTACAGGTTCACCACCATCGCTGTGGACCAGGTGGATGCTGTGGATGGGAGATATGAGGTGTTTTTTCTAGGCACAGGTTAGTGGCTACAGTTCATTCATTCATTCATTCATTCATTCATTCACAATTCTTCCTTTTCACATACTAATCTGTTAGCAGGTGTTTATTGTAACCAAACACCTAGCAAGGTGAAACAAACCTGTATATTTTTCCTGCCTTTACAGATCGTGGAACAGTACAAAAGGTTATAGTTCTGCCCAAAGATCCAACCACCATGGAAGAGCTGACATTAGAGGAAGTGGAAGTTTTCAGGGTAATGAAGTCAACAGCTAACTTGATGCTAACAGATAGCAGAATAGTAGGCAGACTATATAATTTGCAATTTGCATTTCTCCTTTTTCTACAGACACCAGTTCCTGTTAAAACAATGAGGATATCTGCTAAAAGGGTAAACCGTTTTAAAGTAGCCTTGTAGTAACATTTTAAACATTTTAAAGTGGAGTAAGTAAGGAACATGACAGGACATGTTGTTATAGGAAAATAATCAACGACAGGGTGGTGTGATGCTTCGCGTCAGGCCGTTACCACCCCAAAGTTGACTATTGCCCTGTAATATTACATCTTAAACTGTGTTATTCCTATTAGACCACAGTAATTTTCCAATACTAATAATTTTTTTGATTAATAAAATAATGGCATGTCATTCTTTTTATCCATGTATAGTTATGTTTAATATCATCCAGCATCCACAAAACAAGTTAGTTCCTGTTATAACCAGCCTGTCTTTCATTCTCTCTCTTGAAATTAATAAGACAAAAATGTAACTTACATTACAGAGAAAACAGAAAGCACAAACTCCTCTGTCCTGAAAACTTTCCTGTGGAAAACTTACTGACTGTTACAAAGGCGCTGATACCCGAAATTTTTTTTAGAAATGTTCACATTATTAATGAAGTTTTATATAAATCTATGTATCACTGATAACAGGAACTACCATGTTTGGTAAATGGTTAAAAAGCATGACATGTCATTCATTAATAAATAAAAAAACTGCAGATCACTGTGGTATAAGAGTAATAAAGCATGTAGGGAAACTAATCCACTTTGCTTCAGTCCACATCAGACCATCACATCATGGGTGATTTTCCTATGACAGGATATCCAAAGTGTTTTATTCATTACTTAATCAAAACTGAACAATCAGAGTCAGGAATTCAATTCCGCTGTAGTATAATGTTTTATAACACAGAATAAAAACCTATGTTAAATTAAATGTGCAGTATTTCTTTTCTTACCTCTACAGCAACAGCTGTACGTATCATCAGATGCAGGTCTTACCCAGGTTACATTGCATCGCTGTGGAGTGTATGGCAAGGCTTGCTCAGACTGCTGCCTGGCCCGTGACCCCTACTGTGCATGGGATGGAGAGAGCTGCACCCCCTTCACACAGGCCACTAAAAGGTTAGTAAAAGTCAATAGAAACGCTCCACTAAAGCTGTTTAATGAATCAGGAAAATTTGTTACATTTGTAACCCCGGTTTGAATCTTGACTGGGAATTTTTCTTTTTTTTTTTAGGAGGAGCAGAAGGCAGGATGTAAAACATGGTGACCCTCTACGTCAGTGTAGAGGATTTAACGCTAAAGGTACAGCAAGTAGTGTTGAATTCTCACTCAACTACTTTTTTTAAGGAAAGTCATAGACATATTATGACTGATCTCCTTTACATGGATTGTTATTACCAGGGCTCAGCAAAAAATTGGTGTTCTGTAATGTTATTGATATATATACAGTAGTGTGCAAAAGTTTTAGGCACCAGACAAAAAACACAATGAAGGCTGCTGGGTTTTGCTGCAAAAATAAGACGCAAGTGCAAAAGTCAAAGTCTCCAGAAGAACTGTGGCTGGTTCTGCAAGATGCTCAATAAAACTTACCAGCTCATTTCCTTATAAAACTGCACTAATTGTACCGGAGACTACTGTCTTTATTTTTGTTTTTTTTTGTCACACCAAATATTGACTTTGTTTCATTTACTACTGTTTACTGCTCTTTACAGTATTTTTTTTTTTTAAATCACAGGTTTATATTAATATGATCATTGTAATATATTATCATGTCTATAGTAACAAATTGCACAGGGACTTGTGTGGCTCCATGTAAACATATTATACGTGGATAACTGTTGATGTGGAGGTATTTATTTAGCATTTTTGGAATTCAGCGTCAGTGCTTTGTAACAGTCAGTGATAAAGCTGTAACATTACGTTTTCCAACACCGGAGAGTCTTTAGAATGGAGGGTGTTGTGGTTTCTCAATAACATGTCAAGCTGTATTTTGTTGTCTTATAAACTTTAAGAGAGAGAAAATAGAGAGGCAGGTGGTTTATAGATGTTATAATGTAAGTGCTAACAGGAACTAACTTCAACTAACTTCAACTAACCTCATGGATATTCCACGGCATTAAAAGTAACTATAAATGGATAATAAATACAATGTGTCATTCTTAATAAAGGAAAAATTGTTAGCTTTGGGGTGGTAATGGCATCATACTACCCCATCCTAGATTACACAACCGAGTACGTTTTATACTGTATATACTTATTTGATCCTCACTAAGCTTTATAATAAATCATAGCTGTTGTTCTAAAATGACTCTTGGTTTTCTGCCTTCACAGTGGAGAAGAGACTGAAGGAGACGGTGCAGTTTGGCGTGGAGGGAAGCAGCACATTTTTGGAGTGTGTACCACGATCTCCTCAGGCTACCGTCAAATGGCTTTACCAAAAAGACGGAAGAAGAAAAGTGGTAAGATCCCATACGCATCATCATCACTTAAAACAGAAACTACAGGCTTGTTCATACATATAGTACTGTACAAAAGTTTTAGGCACATGCAAAGAAATTCTGTAGAGCAAAAATGCCTTCAAAATAATGAAATTAAATGTTTCTACATTTTAAAAACAATACCGTAAAGAGCAGTAAATGGTAGTAAATGAAACCAATCAATATTTGGTGTGAAAAAAAATTTAAATAGCAGTCTCCAGTATAATTTGTGCAGTTTTATATGGAAATTAAGCTAGCGTGGTATGATGTTTGAATGATAACTGTAGTTTTGATCAGTAATGCTAGCATTATACATTCCTTTGGCATAATGATTTATAGCTGATTTTAGAGTAAGGTGTAGTGGCCATGGCTTATAGTTTCCACTCATAGTGATATTCTACTGTGTAATCTTTATGCAGCTGAATAGAGATGGGGAAGTACTGAGTACACCTCAAGGTGTCCTGCTGAAATCACTCACACACTCAGATGCTGGGTTATACCACTGCCTGGCCACTGAGAATAACTTCAAGCACACTATAGCACGTGTCTCCTTGCGCATTCTGGACCGTGACATCGCGGTGGCCCTCACTGTACCCGACTACGAGGATAAAGAGGAGGAGTTGATGACGAGGAGTCACAAACCTGAAGCCCGTTCCCCAGCTCGCAATGTGCAACCCTTAGAGCCTGAGATGCGCGTGATCCACCAGTATTGCCAGTCCTACTGGGAACAGCTCACTGACCAAGGGCAGCAGCAAAGCAAACGTCCAAACCGCAGACACACAGAGGGCCATGAGCCCAGTGGAGGCTGAGACTGGCCTTCCTACGTCCTCCATTCACCCATTGGTCCATTCTGTCTTCATGTTTATGTACTTCATTGAAAGTGAGGCGAAGGGACACAGGTGTAAACACCCTGTTTCATAAGAGACTCGTCTAATCAACTCTCACTCTCATTTTTGTTGCGTTTGTCTGGTTATTGCGGTTTGCATACTTTCTTCTTTATTTCTTATGTTCCTTGATGGATCATATGTCCTCGGCTGTCCTTAAGTCTTTTGGTGTTACATTGGTTTTGGACCATATTTTGACCGTTACAAATGATCTGACCATCATTGTGATATTTGTACATTTTATGACCCAGCTGGTGTTGCTGATCCTCTCAATGTCCAGTTTTGATGCGTATTATATTTGACATTTCAAAAAAACTGCTATAAGTTTACCAGTGTAACTTAAGTTTAAGCACCTTAGAGTATGATTTAACTGCAGTTCATGACTAGGCAACACAATTTTCCTGTGTGTGTATATGTGTAATCGTTCAGTCTGTGGGCCAGTGCAATTTCCCCTTTGCTGCTTGGATGCTAAAAGCATATGGTCCAGTGCAGATAACAGTAAATCAGTAGATAAAGCTGTGCATATATCCTGGTTGTCCTTCCTGGTTGGAAAATTGCACCATTATTTTATTTTTTTCAGGAACACTACAATGTCTTCATGGGTGTCACTGTAACTGATTGATAATGTGTATTTATTTTTAGGTTGTATATTTTTGCCTTAGTAGAGAATTTATAAAGTGTATAAAAGGTGGAGGGAATTTTGCATGACAGACAAGATATATAGTTATATATTTATTTAAATGGAATTATAGTAACACCATGTTTTTTGTATATAGGTTTCATCACCATAGGATTGTGTAGTGACTAATGAGCTCACCTTTAAGAAATTTGTAACACTGGACTTGTGGTAACTAAAATTGCACAAGGTTTTAGTAGTATTAAATAGATTAGTATCGCATTGTGTTGTTTGAATGTTCTTTCTTGTTTTTAGATATAAGTAAATACTGGAAATAAAAGAGCACTTCAGTGCTGCTTACAGTGTTTGTGCCAGATTTATATTTCAGTGTCATACAAAGTGATAAAAACATTAGCTTAATTTTTAAGTTTTAATAAACAATGAGTATATAAACAATGAACTTCAATTACACTGTGTACACTATGTTAGCACCTTACATAGATTATGGAATGTGCATTTCACATGCTCAGTGTGATGCTCTGAGCAAATGTACTTCATGGTGAATTGGTGTTAACAAAATGAATTCATTGTGTTGTTTCAACTTAAAGTTTAATAGTTTATTTATTGAAATGGCCAAATTGAAATGATTCATTTATTGAAGATTATTCACCAAAATTACTGTGTAGGTCTGCTAATGCTCACTGGGACACAGTCCTTCACTTGATTTTAAATTAATCCCACTCATCATCTTCATCATCTTCATCATCAAATTCATCTCCTTCATCTAGAAGAAATAATCGATCCCGGTTTACACACATAGTATTAGCACACATGAGGGATAACATGCTTTGAATTCACTTATGCAGACACTAATGCATATCAGTTGCTAAAATATGATATGTACAATTTAATAATATAGAAAATAGTTGACTGAATAATTGTGTACCTGAGGAGTGAATGACTTTACTTCTCTTCTGCATGACCATCATAAGGGCTCCCACTATTCCCTCTCCTGTATCCAGTGCAGCAGATGAGGGTGGATCAGGGCTGGCAGTTACCTGATAAAAAATACGATGCATTACTGTAATGATATTCTTCACAATTCTTGGTGCAAAATCATCAATATGATTATTCTCACCGTTTTGAGCTTTGTCCCTATGCGTATCTGGTCCAGTAAGGCACCTCTACCTCCTCCCCCACTGCTGGCTTTGGGAGGCGGTGGTCCGCTTCCCAATTTGAGTGCTGCGGCAGCAGGGGGTGGAGGAGGTGGAGGAGGAGGTGGACCTCCTATGCTAGAATTAGCTGATGGAGGATCTGGGACCATGCAAGAAGTGTCCCAGGCATTGGTTGGTCGAGGTGGGTAGGACTCAAATGGAAGAGGTGGTGGTGGGAAATCCTCACTGTCTAGTGACAGAAAATCAGAAGATGGGGAAGGAGGGAAATCTTCAGAGAGTGCTGGAGGTGGCAGCAAATAACATTCATCATTTGGAGGTTGTGGTAAGGGTCCAGTCCGTCTTCCTGGTGGAGGTGGGAATGATCCAGCAGAATGTCCAGGAGGCATGGGGGCACTTTGATCTCTTGATGCTGGGCGTTGTGGTCCACCTCGCTCTCCTGGAGGTGAGGGTCCACTATCCCTTCCAGGAAGAGGAGGTAAGGGTCCACTACGTGAAAAAGTAGCAGATGATGGAGTGCCACCTCGATCTCCTGGTGGAGGGGGACGGGGACCACCATGCCCTCCTGGTACTGGTGGTAGGGGTCCACTTCTTGATGAAGGTGCTACCTGTGAACCTGGGGGTTGGGGTAAAGGCCCTCTACGTCCTCCTTGTGCCACTGGTGGTGGTGGTAGGGGTCCTGTGCGCCCTCCTGAGGGTGTGGGTGGTAGAGAGCGTACTGAAGAGGATCTAGTGCCAGTGAATGGAGTTCCTCCAGGTGGAGGTGGTAAGGGCCCGAACCGAGCTTGAGAGGAAAGGGGAGCTGAAGAAGATCCAGGGGGCACTGGGGGAAGAGAAGTCCGACGAACACTAGGAGGTGGAGGTGGAGGACGTTCTGCAGGGGACATGCAAGTTTGAATACATGTAGCAAATACAATGTTTCATTTTGCCCACACAGCGAAAGGTTGTAAATCCATATTTGTTCATAACCTTACCCTCCTGGTTCAATTTCTTCTTGACTTCTTCCATGCCACCTGAGCGCTCAATGACATCATAGATAAGTTGTGAGGTCTCAGAGTCGTTCATATCTGCTTCACTGATTCCAGCACGTGACAGCAGATTCATCAAATCTGGGTCCATGCTATTGCTGTCCATACCAAGGTGCCCAACATGGCTGAAACATATAAAACATAAACCTCTATAGAGCTTAGTCTTTCTTCTTGCTTTACAACACTGGCTGTCAAACCAAAAGAAAACATGCTGTGAAAGGTCTTAAGTAGCAGGTTCAGCAAAAGCTGAAGCCCAAAATATTTTCAAATTTTTTATTACTCACGTAAAACCACTAGGTGATCCAATTAATGCCTTGGATAGTTTAGAGCCCTTCTTTTTGCTCTTTTTCTCCTTCTCTTTTTTCTCTTTCTTTGACTTGGTGGGAGGTGCTTGATTCTGGATGTTAATATTTCCCAGCGGAAGTACATTCTGACTTCCATAGCCTAGTTTTAAAAGTTTCACCAATGAAAAGCAATGAGCAATGAAAACTTACAGAAAACAATATAGTTGTTCAAATAAGTAATTATAGATCACAAATGGTGTGGTGTTGCCATGTGTGCCAGTTGCCAGTTAATGCATTGCTTACCATTTGGAGGTAGTGGTGGCAATACATCATGCTCTGACAAAAATAAATAAATAAAAACAATTTTCCAAAGTGCAAATATATGAGCATGCTGACTATCAGTTGACATTACAGAAATTCAGTTTTACCTTGACTGAGATTAAGGCTTTTTCCCTGGCGCTTGTCTAAAGAAATCATACAACAGGTAGCTGTTAGCATGTCAAACCATTAGGTATCCTACAGAATTCTGGCTACAAATTCTATCATTTTAGACAATTATATACCGATTTTAGACAATGATAAACCAAGACCTTTTCTTATTCATGGCCAAGCTTGCTTAACTGACCCAAGTGTTTATTTCTCTGGTTGATCTTCTCATTCACTATAAGGAAAAAGTTCTCCGCTTCTTCGCTGTTTGCAAAATTCAGGCCCACTTGGCACTCCTGAGAAAGAACACATTGAGGTTGCAGTTCTTAAAAAAGGATTCCTGCAAGAGCCACCAGTACAGTTGACTAAACTGTGATGAATACAAACTACTCAGAGAGATGATTGCCACTTTTGGTTTTGAACTGACTTCAACTTATAGCGATTCTGAGGCATGTGAGCATACATTAATTAATGACTTAATACTCAAAGTGACTGAATACTCACATCTGCTTGGAAGGTGTGGAAGAAGGGCTTGACATTGTGGTAGGTGAACTGGTTAAAGAGCTCCTGCTCCCATAAAAGTTTATTTGCCTGGCATAGAGACACATTTCAGAATAAGTCCAGTCTTAGTTAAACTATGTTTATGATAAAATAATAAATAAATAAAATACATTTAAAAATCACTGTATTGTAAGTACAGGTGCATCTCAAAAAATATTCTAGATTCATTACACATAAAGTGAAATATTTCAAGCCTTTTTTTTTGTTTTAATCTTGATGATTACGGCTTACAGCTCATGGAAATGTGATACTGGATATATTTGAATATTAGAATAAAGAATTTATAATACAGCAATGTTGACCTGAGAAGACTCTAATCAGCTAATTTACTCAAAACACCTTTTTACTCAAAACACTGTTGCTCAGTGGTCCAAAGTCCTCTTTTCAGATGAAAGTAAATTTTGCATTTCATTTAGAAATCAAGGTCCCAAGGTCCCAGAGAGGAAGAGTGGAGAGACACAGAATCCAAGTTGCTTGAAGTCCAGTGTGAAGTTTCCACAGTCAGTGATGATTTGGGGTGCCATGTCATCTGCTGGTGTTGGTCCACTATGTTTTCTCAAGTCAAGAGTCAATGCAGCATCTACTAGGAGATTTTAGAGACTTCATGCTTCCATCTGCCGACAAGCTTTATGGAGATGCTGATTTGCAAGGACTTGGCACCTGCCCACAGTGCCAAAACTACTAGTAACTGGTTTGCTGACCATGGTATTACTGTGCTTGATTTGCCAGCCAACTCACCTGACCTGGATTTTGTCAAGAGGAAGATGAGAGACACTAGACCCAACAATACAGATGACCTGAAGGCCGATATCAAAGCAACCTGGGCTTCCATAATACCTCAGCAGCGCCACAGGCTGATTGCCTCCATGCCACACAGCATTGCACAATTCGTGCAAAAGGAGCCCCGACCAAGTATTGAGTGCATAAATTAACATACTTTTCAGAAAGTCGAAAGTTCTGTATTATAAATTGTTTATTCTAATATTTTGAGATACTGGATTTTTTATTTCCATGAGCTGTAAGCCGTAATCATCAAGATTTTTTTTAAAAAGGCTTGAAATATTTCACTTTATGTGTAATGAATCTAGAATATATGTTCCACTTTTTTAATTTAAATTAAGGGAAAAAAATAACTTTTCTACGATATTCTAATTTTTTGAGGTGCACCTGTATACTTATTAATTACTGTAGTTTACTTTGCAAGTAACCACATGATTTAACAATACACTTTAAGCTTACATAATGATCAAATAAAATCATTTTGAAAATTTGCTAACATTGGGATTATGAAGGTGTTTTCTTCAAAGAAACATTTTTGAACTGAAAGAGGAGGACTGTCCTGTCCTGATCCTATCTTCAGTTATAAAAAAAAAAAATATATAGTGAATAATTTAACATGGATTCAATATAAAAATAAAAATAAGTTCCATAACCATATTAATACAAGGTACATTACTGTACTCTTCAAGTATACGTAGACATGCTAGTAAATGCAAAATGAACAATTAAACTGCAATGAAAAATTAACTGCATTTGTACTTGACAATGTACTTGTCTCCAAATATAATTATACAGTGAGGTCCATAGAAATTTTGACATTGACATAGTTATTGTTATTTTAGCTGTCTACCACAGTTTGTTAGACTTGAAATTAAATAATGAACAGTAAAATAATTAATCTGGAAGTGCAAAAGAGGTTATGTACATCCAAATGGTGTGAACGATGCAGGAATCAAGCACACGCTGGTGAGCTCAGGAACAACAAAAAGGCCTGGAAGACTCAGGAAAACTGTGGTGGATGACAGAAGAATTCTTTCCCTGGTAAATAAAAACCCCTCCACAATAGTTGGCCAGATCAAGAACACCCTCCATGAGGTAGGCTTATCTGTGTCAAAGTCAACTATAAATACAGAGGGTTTACCACAAGATGCCAACCACTGATAAGCCTCAACAGGAAGACCACATTAGAGATGTTTTTTGCCAAAAACATCTAAAGAAAATAAAAGCCCATACAGTTCAGGAACAACATCCTATGGACAGCTGAGAAAAAAGATCAACTTGTACCAGAATGATGGTAAGAGAAGAGTATAGAGAAAGGAGTGAACTGCTCATGATCCAAACCATACCACCTCATCTTATGGTGTGGGCTTGTATGGTTGTCAGTGGAACAGGTTCCCTTGTATTTGTTTATAATGTGACTGCTTGCAGGATGAATTCTTAAGTGTATAGTTCTACTGTATATTATCTGCTCAGATTCAGCCAAATGCTTTAAAACCCATTGGATGGCACTTCACAGTGGAGATGGACAATGACCCGAAGCATGCTTTGGAATCAACCCAAGACTTTACTAAGGCAAGGAAATGTAATGTTCTAGAAAGTCTGCTGGTCAGTGGTAGCTCAGTGGGTAAGATTTTAGACATCTGATTGGAAAATTGTGAGTTCAAATCCCAGTACCACCAAGCCACTGCTGGGCCCTTGAGCAAGGCCCTTAACCCTCAATTAGTGACTTACATTCATCTCATTTATGCTCAGTTGTATAAATGTAAATCACTCTGGATTAGGGTGTCTGCCAAATGCCATAAATGTACAATAATTCAATTAAATTGAGCATGATTTCACTTGCTGAAGGCAAATCTGAAGGCAAAACATCCAAAGAACAAACAGGAATTGAAAAGAGCTGTAGTAAAGACCTGGCAGAGCATCACCTGGGATGAAACCCAGCATCTGGTGATGTCTATGAGTTCCAGAATTCAGGCAGTCATTGACTGTGAAGGATATGCAACCAATATTAAAAATGGCATTTAATTAAAAAATAATTTAATGAATGATTATGTTAGTTTGTCCAAATACTCTTAAATTAAAGACTGCATTTATACTGTGTTAGACAGCAACAGTCATGTGAAAAAATAAGTACACCCCATGGAAATTGTTGGCTTTTTTTGACATATTTGGACAACCAAACATTTGATCCTCTTTGAAACAGTGCCTATTAATAAAGTTGATACACTCTATCAAATGACACATAAACAATGACATTTTGTAGTAAGTAAACAAACAAAAAAAAACAGATCAGTCACATGGAATAATGTGCTCTGGATAGACAAATCAAAGATAGAGTTGTTTGGCCACAGTAACAGCAGACATGTTTGGCGCAGACCAAAGACAGCGTTTCTGGAGAATCACCTCATACCAACTGTGAAGCATAGTGGTGGAAATGTTATGGTTTGAGGTTGCTTCACTTCCTCAGGGACTGGACAGCTTGCATTCATTGATTGAACTATGAATTCTGCATCATATGAAAGAGCGCTTGAAGATAATGTGAGGCCATCTGTCCAAAAGTTGAAGTTGAACCGAAAGTGGACCTTTCAACAGGATAATGTTCTTAAGCACACTAGCAAATCCACCAAGGGATGTCTCAAAAAGAAGAAATGGTGGGGGGATTTGTGGGGGATTTTAAATGGGCAGTACATGCAAGAAAACCCTCAAACATCTTGCAACTGAAGAATATTGCATGAAAGAGTGGTCAAAAATTCCAGCAAGACGATGTCAGAGACTGTTAACTGTGAAGTTATTTCTGCTAAAGGGGGCAATACTAGCTTCTGAGGCCAAGGGTGTACTTAACTTTTTCCACAGAAGAATATCACATCTATTGATATTTCTGTTGAACAAATGATTGAAAAAGCAAATTTTCCTTGTGGTTTTGTTCAAGTATATCAACTTTATTAATAGGCACTGTTTAAAAGATGATCAAATGTTTGCTTGTCCAAATATGTCAAATAACCCTACAATTTCCATGGGGTGTACATATATATATATATATATATATCTTTTATCACCCTTTTACTTTGCAGTGTGATTTTTTTTACTTGCAGAATTGTAGGAAAAAATATTTTCTACATGGATATTTTTGGCATCAACACATGTTTCAAAACCCAACTATAGCAGCTATCTACCATCATATCTTATTGTAGGTGGGTGTACAGGAAGTGACAAATTGTGGACAGGAATTTAGGCCTACAAGGAAAATGTTTTCAAAAAAGGCGGTGCTTTTTTGAAATTATACTGTGACGAGAAAATAACATGTTTAACTGGCTAAGCACTTTTTAAAATAGCATACTTTCTTTCTTTCTTTCTTTCTTTCTTTCGTTTCTAAGTTATTATTACATACCCATGTGTCATCGTGTGTGTTTTTATGGGGTGTGTGTGTGTGTGTGTGTGTGTGTGTGTGTGTGTGTGTGTGTGTGTGTGTGTGTGTGTGTGTGTGTGTGTTATATTGTGACAATATTATGGTTCTCGGACCAACAAGCATGTTTTTAATTGAGGTCCTAAAAAGTGATAAATGTGAGGAAAATTCAGTACCATGATGTCATAGAGGCGGATGAAGTAGGAGCGCTGAGGATTGTCCTTTACGAAGCAGAGCACACCTGTATGCTGCAGACTCCAGCTGCCGGGGTTGTGTGGCAGAGCCATGAACAACTGCACCACCGTCGTACACAGAGACTAGACAATAAGAAGACACAGGACAACACAAAGCAAACATATGATTGTACAGTAACACCTGATTTGCTACGAATCACAACAGAGTGTGCTTCTGGAGCTGAGTAAGGTACTTCTGCAAATATGTTGTGTTTGGACTGGTGCTGAATATTTTTCTAGCAAGATGGCTGCAAATACGGTGCATTATTGGCTACATGGAAATGAACAGGAAGTGTCTAGAGCACAGCTTCCTCTGTCACCCCTGCCCATTGCTCACAAAGAAGATTTAGTGACAAAGAACATGTTTTCACACCTCAAGACACACAGCTAGTTCAAGCAGCAGAACGACAACACACACACACATACGCGCACACACACACACACACACACCTGTTCTTCTCGCCTTTTAAGGAGCAGTGGTAGCTCAGTGGTTAAGATGTTGGACTACTTATCAGAAGGTTGTGAGGTCAAATCCCAGCACCGCTAAGCTGCCACTGTGGGCCCTTGAGCAAGGCCCTTAATCCTCAACTGCTCAGTTGTATAAATTACATAAATGTAAGTCACTCTGGATAAGGGTGTCTGCCAAATGCCGTAAATGTAAGTACCTACCTTTGGTGTAATTATTAATGCAGCTAATTAATGTTATGCCTAAATCTAACCCTAACCTTAATGTCAGCAACTGAAGAAAAATAAATTCCTCATGGTGACCAGTCAAATGTCCCCACATGGTCAAACCTGGCAGAGGACTGTGAGGATATTTGGTCTTCAACAAGATATAAAAACATGGCCACACAACTCATTCCACAAGCACCCTGACACCCCACCCCCATAACCCACACAGACTAAAGCTACCAGGCTAACAATGCCTAGACTAGGGCTCAGCAAGTAGTGTCTGTTTAAAAAAAAAAAAAAAGTTTTTAATAGTTTTGTTACCCAGTAAAGGCACAGCTTATTATCCAGGATATGTTGATGGCCTACAGGCCTAAGGTTCACATGCCAAACTATAATCAATCCAATGAACATTACAGCACTGGTCAGTTCAGGCTCTAGACGTTCAGTACTAATAAAATTTCTCATGCAAGATTTGCTTAAACCAAAACAAGACCGCATGCACTGTAACAAGTCTTCTCAGTACCACAAATTTAAAATAGAGGAAGCTCTTATTGTAGTAGTGTCTTGACACAAAGTATTCATACAGTACAATAAGATGTTTTCTGTTCTTCTGACTCCAGCAACATTTTGTACAGAATAAAGTTAAAAAAAAAGTTAAACTTTTTCAGAAACGTGCATGACGTTCACGTGCTGAAATTGAGACTAAAGCCTCAACGAAAAATACTAACATGAAGAGAAGTTACAAATGAGTAGAAATAATAATCAGGACAGCCAGTGTGTTAATGTGTATACATTGCAGGTTTTAGGATGTAATGTTTGGCAACTGACCTACAGAGGAAGCTTAAGAACAACTTCCCTATTACGAATGAATTTTCTTAAAATGGGGTGAGCATTTTTTTTTTTTTTTTACTAAATAATATACACTTCTATATTAGCCAATGTAACCTAGTTAGTCTTTGTCATCAAATATTTTATCTTCGTAGACAACGAAACGAATCATTTAGCTAAAAATCAGCACAACCCTTCTATCCAATGTCGGATTTTTTTCACCGAATCTCAGTATTTCCTCACCAGTGACCAAAGGGGATGTAAAAGGCTAAATATTATAATCAACCTTTTCTCTTTACGTGTTTGCAAATCTGGAGAATCCCCTCATTTCTGAAGATCACTTTCACATTATTTTAAGAGAATACATTGTTTCACCAGAGAATGTGACAATGTTACATAGAATTATATCTTCATCCAGAATTCCACATCCAGTAATATATAAACATACATGTGGCTTATAGTTATAATTTCTTCACAGTCATTGAACCAGGATTGTCCTCTTGTCTTGAAGCAAACATCTACCATCAAACTACTGACTCTGACTTCATCTGCTCACATACCATTTCTTCTTCTTCTTCTTCTTCTTCTTCTTCTTCTTATTATTATTATTATTATTATTATTATTATTATTATTATTATTATTATTATATTAGGTCCTGCTTAAACCCACTAAGCATTAGTGTGCAGTTAGCTTTCCTTCCCTTTCTTTCATTTCTTCCTTTTTCATTTTTTTTTTTTTAAACATTAGCAGTATTTAATGTGTGTCTCTGTTCCTTCAACTGATGCTAAAACAGGAGTGGTTATAGTCCTTTGCAAGAGGTTGGAAGTTTGTGAGTTCAAATCCCATAACTAACACAGAGCCACTGTTTAGCACTTGAAAAAGGCCCTTAATGAACAACTGGTCAGCTTTGTGCTTGGATCTTTTCTGCCTCATTCATAAGTCGCTTTGAAGGAAAGCAAATAAATAAACTAAATGAGAATGCAGTATTCATAATACACAAAGACTAATAACATTGTACCTCTCTCCCATGGGAACACTGAATATCTGGTTCAGGTATCTTAGAAACCAGAAGAGAGCAAAAAATAGAAATTTTTTTGAAACTTGGGATACATGATGGTCAGGCTAAAAATATGTGAAAAATGTCATTAAACTTAATCAAGAGCTCAAAATTAAACATCAAAAACCAAAATAGACATTTTCTGTAAATATGCGAGCTCACTAAGATTAAATAAACAGTAATAACTAATTAGCTTTTTAAAATGAATGTTAAAAACATATTTTAATAAACCACACTGCTTATCTTTATTCATCTAAAATCTACAACCACAATGAATTCAAAGCAGGAAACAGTTTTTCAGAGCAGTTTTCACTGTAGTATGAAGATCAGCACTTATACAGAAGATCCTGTCCCCCAAAACACCTCTCGCCCCATGAGAGGCTGTGTACTTACCACACACCTCCTGCCCAGCAGATCCACCACTCTTTCATTCTCCTGAGGAGTGAGCAAACGGTTGCCCAGGTTCTCCTGACTTTTCTCTTTTGACCTGCGCTTCATAACCTCCCAGTGGCCCTTAAACACTACTTTACCCTAAACCGTAAAAGAAAGCAGAATCTGTCTCTCTCTCTCTCTCTCTCTCTCTCTCTCTCTCTCTCTCTCTCTCTCTCTCTCTCTCTCTATCTGAGCCCAGCAGACCCCAAACGACACAAACAGGTTTCTCTTCCTACTTCTGTCGTATAACTAACAGCGTACAGTGGCTTCTCACAGGAAGTGGACAAGCACATTGTTTTTTTTTTCCCTTTTCTATTTTGCACACACTCACTCGTGCCATTGCTAACAGACTGATGTTTTACTACTAGTTACTTTAAGGTGTCACGGTCAGGCCCAAAAGTATCAAAAACATTTTTTTTGACATGCAGAAAAGTCATTTTAACCTTCCTGTAGATTAGAGTCACCATATTTATGAATCCAGCTTCATAGCATGAATTATATCTCAAACACAGAAAATTTTACCACTGACTCAGAATGACAAGTAGAACAGGAAGTGCCACTGAAGTAACAGGAAGTATCACTAATATAAAATAAAGTTGAGCTGGTTTTCTGAGACATTAACTTAAAGCTGCAGTTTCTGAAATCTCCCAGCATTGCTGTTATGTACTTATGCAAGACACGTACTACAGTGTTGCCCCAGAGGGAGCTGTAGTATAATTTCTCTTCTAATTTACTTTGACATGTAGGTTTGAAAACTGATAGGTAGGTTAGACTACAGCATTTTTTTTTTCTAACCCAGAGTGACTACAGATCACCACATCTTGCTCTGTCCCAGCTCATAAATAAATAAGCTCATAAATAAAGCAATCAGGATCACTGAATGTTGGGAACTCCAAGAGAGCTGTTCTAAACGTGGAAGCAAAGGTCAATTTAATGGGTTTAGTGTTACTTTGGCTTAGTGCATGCTTTCTTACATCGGTTCACTTTCACTAAATCTATTATTAAAAATTAAATACTTTATTGCGTACTAAACAATTCAGTTTTTTTTAAAACAAACAAACAAAAAAACAAAACATGCAGTGCATGCACTTGCACCACACACCTCTAGACTCCCTTATTCAATTCGCAAACATGTGTAACTGCCTGTGTGGACTTTCGCACGTTCTCCCTATGTGCGTGTGGATTTCTTTGAGGTTCTCTGGTTTCCTCCCACCATGCAAGTTAATGCAAGAAGGTTGATTAGCTATTGTAAATTGCCCCTAGGTACAAATGAGAGTGTAAACATCCTGAGGCTGGATGGTCCTTTTCCTCTTTGGCCCGGAGAACACGACGGCTGTTTTGTCCAAAAACTATTTGAAATGTTGACTCGTCTGACCACAAAACACAATTCCACTGTGGTACTGTCCATCTCAGATGAGACCAAGCCCAGAGAAGTCGGCGGCGCTTCTGGACAGTGTTGATGTATGGCTTCTGCTTTGCATAGTAAAGCCTTAACTTGCATCTGTGGATGCAGCGGTGAATGGTGTTGACTGACACCTCACTGACACTGAAGGTTTACCAAAATATTCCCAAGCCCATGTTGGGATATCCATTAAAGACTCATGACGGTTTTTAAGACAGTGATGTCTGAGGGATCGGCGATCATGCGCATTCAGAAGTGGTTTTCGGCCTTGCCTTTTGACTGGATTCCTTGAATCTTTTAATTATATTGTGCACTGTAGAAGGTGAAATGCCCAAAATCCTACCGATTTGTCTTTGGAGAATGTTGTTCTCAAAGTGTTGGATTATTCGCTGACGCATCTGTTGGCAGATTGGTGAGCCTCGACCCATCCTTGCTCTTGAAGGACTAGGCCTTTTTTGGAGGCTCCTTACATACTATGATTAGGCGACTGTCTCACCTGTTTCACATCACCTTCTTGTTTCAAGTTGTCACATTGCTATTAGTCCTAAACTGCCCCTGTCCCAACTTTTTTGGAACGTGTTGCATGCATGAATTTCAAAATAAACGTTTAGCTTCATAAAACTATGCAGTTGATTAGGTAAAACATCAAATACCTTGTGTTTATACATTTTTTGTTTAAATACAAGTCAAAGTACATTTACAAATCACTCCTCTTTGTTTCTATTAGCATTTTCCATACTGTCCAAACTTTTTCAGAATTGGCGTTGTACATCCCATACACTCTGATATAAAGGTTACATAAGCTAAAGGGTTTTTTTTAGGTTTGTCCCTCTCACAGAACCCTGAATAGGGGCATAGCCTGTTTACTAAAGGTGCATTTCCCTCAAAAAAAATTGTAATCTTGTTTAAGTATATAATTTGTAAATGTTATGCTTTAAATCAGTGGTCACTAACTTTCTTCCTTGAGATCTACCTTCCTGCAGGTTTCATCTCCAACCAAAATCTAACACATCTGTTTTAGTTGACCAAGAACTTCCTAAGGCAATGATTAGATGGTCAGGTAAGCATGATTATGGTTGGAGCTAAAGTTTTCAGGAAGGTAGATCTCCAGGAACAGGGTTGGTGATCACTGCTTTAAATAATGTTTACCACTCTTAGAGGGCACTACTGTATAAAGTCTCATCTAATTTACCCTCACAATGTGGTTTGACAGCTTTTTCACTCAGCTCTAAATTTGCTTAAACCAAGCAGCCAGGACCAATAAATACCTGGTTCAAGTGTGTAACTGGTTTAGTGTTTAGTGTTTGATTTCTTTCCATTTCTTTCTTGGAACTGAAAGTAAACCATATTTTTATTAGAAATTAAAAAAATTTGAACAGAACTTCAAAGAAAAAAAAAAAACACAGATTCTCCACTGAAAGTTCAAGCCTTTTATACACACATATTATACTCACTAGTGATATTTTCCCTAGACTATTCTTTGGAAATTGAGCTCTTTCTTAAAATGCTGGAGGGCTCTCCATAGCACCATTACGGGTTGAACCATAAAGGAACAATAAAAAAATCCTTTAAGCTTCTAGATTTTATCTTTTTACCCATTTATAATACATGTACACCTTAATTGCAACCTGCTTTACATTTAGTGACTAAAGCCAATACAAGCCTATAGTCAAACAAACACACCCAAATTTATTTATACACATATCTTCTAGCATAGGAGTCATTTGTGCTGTGTTTTGATAAGGAAAATATGAAAAGAGACTTTTTTTTTTTAATCCTAAAAAAATACTCTTGACCTTGAAAAAATATTTGCACTGTGGGATTGAACTGCAATATTATATCTGCAAGATTATATTTCCAGTGTTTCCACCAAGCAGACATTGTGAACAGCCTTGTTTGGTTTGGTGGTGACTGTGTGATGTGCTTAGAAAGAGCTTATAAGAGAAAGAACTTGACAAGGACAAATTTTTAAAGGATACAAAGATGCAGGATTTGGGGAAAATCAGTGAAATAAATCATCAGTCCTTATGTACAATCCAAAAAAAAAAAAAATTATAGGTCACACGAAATTCATGTGGAATTCACAGGGCAGATACACAATCTGGCAAAGTGACAAACCCAAAAAGTAATGAGCTTCGTAGGACTCATACATCTCAAGTTCAGAGCAAAGATAAAACTAAATGAAGTTCTGAATAGCACTGGGACTTGTGATCACATTGGACCCTCCCCCCCACCCCCCCCCCAAAAGAAGTTGTGGGAGTGGGTGGTTTATCATGTGGCGAGACAGGGTAGTCAGGTAGTCAGTTCCTAGGCCATGTTGATTAACAAGAGAGTGTATATGATGCTCACACATGCTAACAGTGTTCATTCATTCATCCTTATAAATGCTTTATCCTGGTTAGCTTTGCTATGGTTTAAATGACTAATTTCATTTAGCTGAGCTGTGTTGGATTTCCACCAGACATATCATTTGGTGTTGAGGCCAAATAATTCAATTTTAGTCTCATCTGACCTCATGAACACCCTTTTCCATGTGGCCTCAGAATCTTCAAGATTCAGAGTTGCTGTAGACCTCTTGGTAGCCTCTCTGACCAGTGTCCTCCTGGCTTTTTCATCCAGTTCGGAGTGACGTCCTGATCCAGGGAGGGTCTGTGTTGTACCAAATACCGTCCACTTCTTAATAATAGACTTCACTGTGCTTCTAGGCATTGATAAAGCCTTTGAATTTTTTTTTGCATCCATCTCCTGACTTGTGTCTGTCCACAACTTTATCCTGGAGATCTTTTGACAGTGCCCCATAGTTGATTGTTTGCTTCAGTTGCACTACAAAATGCTCCAGGAAAGCTCTTTTCATGCTGAGCTAATCAAAATGACCACAGCTGATCACAGTTGAAAGTCAAATGGCTTTGTGTGCCATTGAGAAGGTGATTAGCTACACCTTATTGAGTTTACAAGTCATTTTAGGAGGGGGGTGATTCTTTTTCCAACTCAGTGATTCAGTTTTTTAATTTTTAATTTTTTTTTTTCTGACATGTTGGTGTTATATCTTTCACTTGGATGAAACAAATACAGCTGGATAAAACAAAAACTGTGTCCGTTTTCTTTTCAGGCTGAAAAGCAACAAAATGTGATTATTTTAAAGGGTGGTAATTCTTTTCTATACCCACTGTAGTTAACTAGGTAGCAGGTAGCTTTCTGGCTAGATATTGTCCAGTTGAGTTTACATTATTATAGAAAGTGCATAAAGCATTTTGGCATGTCTGTTGTTGAACTGCTGTCACTCCACAAACCAAATTGCAAATTCAATTTAATTAAAGTCAGTTTTATGTGTATAGCGCTTTAAACAATGGACATAGTCACAAAGCAGCTTTACAGAAATATATACATTTCTGATCTAAATTTTAAATTGATAAATTTATCCCTAAAGAGCAAGCCAGAGGCGACGGTGGCAAGGAAAAACTACCTGAGACGATATGAGGAAGATCTTCATCTGGGTGTCACCGGATAGTGTAATTATAAGTTATAGCCTTCTGTAACTTTGCACTACACGATAAAACAAAATGCACAACCATGCAATCAGGAAATCCACTACAGTTTCAACATGAAGTCCATCCCGTTGAAGTTATAAACCGTCCACCAAAGGAGACTCGGGTGCAAAGTCTGTTTGTGCAACTGTTTGTGGCAATTTCACAGAATCAGCAGAAACTGGATCCACCCCCAAACAAATAAATATAAAAGCCCTGACATGTTTTTGTTCTTTTTCCATTATTTAATGCCATTTTTGTGGAACTGCCACATTGATCACTCTATTCTTTAATATAGAAAAAAGTGCATTTTCTCTCACTGTGTAAATTCAATAAACTGTGTAAATGGGCACAGAAAGAAAGAAGGATATACAGTCTAATGAGTTTGCTAACAATATACTTCTTTTAGTTTCACTGCTTCACCGCAGGACTAGCTGTTTCCCCTTTCTGTCTATTTATGTCTAACCATCCATTTTATTAGGAACACCGGTACATTCATGCAGTTATCTAATGAGCCAATCATGTGGCAGCAGCACAATGCAAAATAAAGTTCAGATACAGGTCAAGAGCTTCAGTTAATGTTCACATCAAACATCAAAATGAAGAAAAAATGTGATTTCTGTTACTTTAACCACAGCATGCTTGATGGTACCAGATGGGCTGGTTTGATTATTTCAGAAACTGCTGATCTCCTGGGATTTTCACACACAACAGTCTCTAGAGTTTACACAGAATGGTGCGAAAAACAAAACATCCTGTGTTTGGAGGGCTTTGGTGATGAGCGATACCAGAGGAGAATGAACACACTGGTTTGACCTGACAGGACGTCTACAGTAACTCACTCTTTACAACCGTGCTTAGCAGAAAAGCCAAAATTGCACATGCACAAACAATCATACCTTGAGGTGGATGGGCTACAACAGCAGAAGACCACATCAGGTTCCACTCCTGTCAGCCATGAACAAGAATCTGAGGCTATCATGGGCACAGACTCATCGAAACTGGACAGTTGTAGACTGGAAAAAGACCAGGTGATTTTTTTTCTTCTTCTAATCTTCAACTGTCCAGTTTTCTGTCCGCATTTGAAAAGAGTGATTATTTGAGTTACTATATCCTTCCTGGCAGCTCAAACCAAGCTGGGCATTTTCCTCTGACCTCACTTATCAACAAGGTATTTCCACCCACAGAACTGTTGCTCACTCAATGTATTTTTTTTTTTTGCGCCATTCTGTGTAAACTCTAATGACTGTTGTGTGTGAAAATACCAGGAGATCACCAGTTTCTTAAATACTCAAACCAGCCCATCTGGCACAAACATCCATGTCACGATTTAAGTCACAGTGATCACATTTTTTTCTTCATTCTGATGTTTGATGTGAACATTAACTGAAGCTCTTGAACTGTATCTGCATGATTTTTTCGCATTGCGCTGCTGCCACATGATTAGCTGATTAGATAACTGCATGAATGTGCAGGTGTACAGGTGTTACTAATAAAGTGGATGGTGAGTGTATATTTTCTTCATGTAAATGTCAGTTTATGTGAAAAGTGGTGTTCACCTTCTCTTTATAAATGAAGCCATGTGATTAACACTGGAGCATCATTAAACTTAAAAAAGAGAAACTGTCCAATCCAAATAAAGATAAAGCTTCTTTACCTCAGTTAAACTTTATTGAACAAAATGACAATGACAATTACCCCCCAAATTAATGTAAATATATACATTTATATTCACAAATGGCTTTGCTTTAGGCACTTTTAACAATCAAGTGGAATTTTTGAAAAATCATCTGTAAAATCTTTTTTTTTTTCCAGAAATGTTTAGATATAAAATGCAGACCCAGCATGAAAAGTATATACAAATAACAAATAACTTACGTTTATTTTCATATTTTTACACAAATTCATGCAGCAAATGTTTGGTCCATTTTGACAAAAGTTTATACAAAATATTTCTAAATTCTTTTTAGGCCAGACATTATAATATTTGGCAACACTTTGGTCGAACGGGTCAATACTGTTCACATGTACTGTTCACAGCACTTCAGAAACTGGTTATACAGAGAAACTAAACATGCATGAGGACATGAATATTCAGTGTGTGTTGACAAAATAACCAGAAGCTGACAAATAAAAGTGCACACTTTTTTTTTTTTTTTTTTTTTACAGGAGTGTAATACCATAGAAGTCATTTGTGTGGTGGTTTAGGAAACCCGTCGGATATCACTGGAGCTGAATGCAAACATTTTTACAAAAGATTTCCAAAACTAAATATATTTCACCAAAATGATATGGAAATGGTCATATTTGTTTATTTATTTATTTTTAAATCTTGCCTATCTGGCTTTCTTCTGGCGAAGATCATAATAGGTAAGGATTGTGTGAAGATTTCCTACATGCTACATGCTATCCAGCTCGAGCATGAGCCTAATCAGTTTATTTTGTAATTAGATTTTGGCTGACAAGAAAATAAACCATTTTAGAAATGTTTGGAATGAACTATAAATAGTAGACTAATGACTTAATTGTACCATGTGAAGGGTTTTCACATATATGCCTTACTATATTATATTGTGGTCAAGTGTTCTGCACAAGAAGAATGTGCATTGGAGTAAAAACCACAGATAAAGACAGAAATGATGCTTTACAGAGTAGGAGTAATCTGTAGGAGTAATCTGTATGAGCAATCTGATTAAAGAATATGCATTTACAGAAATTAGTGTAACTTCTGTTTCCATACTTAATAGTAAAGTCAGTAAAATCCATCCGCATGCATTCAAGATGTACTGAAAACACACACATCATAGAAATATCTGCGTGTCTGTGCACTAACAACTCCTACACAATTTACAACATATAAATACACTCAGCAGATTCAACAAACACGACCTCTGAAGCTGTCTTGCCAATATTTCGCTCGAATAATGACAAACTGCTCTTTAAAACTTCCACCGTGCTGTAAAACACACCGGTTCCCAACTTTGCCAATGTAGATAATATCTACATCTGCTGATATTTCCTATGTAACCAATATTTTACATTTTGTATCTCGTTTTATACCTTAAATATTATAGAACATTTTTTTAAAAATTCTCCCCAAAAGCCCACATTATTAATCTTTAACTACCCCAATATTATTTTAGTCTAACTTTATTTTTCAGCTCAATTGGGCTCCGTCTTTTATTTCAACACCATGTAGTTTTCATTTTCTTGTTGCATTATGCTCTTTAGTATTTGTCTTTGGTCTTTATGTCGGTACAAGGGTTACTTATAAAATAAACGTGTAATATTCACAAAAAATAAGACTTTTAGACCAAAGACTACAGTACAAAAATTCCAGCATGAGCATACATGGGTTAAGTAAACAAAAGTGTACTGTAAGGGTGTGGCAGTGTTAGAGCACTTATCACTGTTGTTTCTGCTCACAGTTCCAAGAAATCCTATTTTATGCTACTGAAATAAAATTGATCATTCCGGAATGAATGATGTCCGTTCTGCTGTCATCCATCCATCCATCCATCCAGCAGGCATCAGGTCTGGTATTTATAGTGGTGGTAGATTATGGGATTCTAATATGAAGATGACACGAGTCTTATGTAAAGTCTTCACAGAGCATGTTTTGCAGCAATGTCTTGCGTTTTTTTTTTGCCATGGGCTGCAGCATGCTCGGTTCTAGAGGTCCACATGTTTGATGGTAAGTGATGGAAAGTGTGTGTGCTTCTCTGTGCATCCTTACTGCTCTGCTGTCCTGATGTCTGTTAGTGTCCTCCCACACTATTGCCCCCAGTCACCCACTGTACGATGATGGAGGTAATGCTCATCACCATGAAGATGAAGCCCAGAGCTGCAAACATAGCTGCCTGAAGGACAAAAAAAAAGAAAAAAAGAAACAAATATAAACATATAAGATGTAAGGTGAGTGAAAAGACTAGCATGGTGGCACTAGAGAAGCGTTTCGTGACTTTTTCTGAATTGTGAGTCCTACAGATAACCCAACCCAAATCACACAAATCGAAAACACTAAGATTTTAAGATCGTTTGTATAGTATTGGAACCTTTAAAGCTGCCAAATATAAAATATTGGAATTTGTCATAGGTCGTCACATCCCAATTTACCCTCATATAAAATAAAAGTCAGCTACAGTTATCCAAAATCTGGAGAAACAACTAAATGAAGAAGGGAAAAAGTTTCAGTGAAGGAAATGTCAGTCAAAGAAATGTTCATTAAATGTTCATTTATTCATGTTTCGACAGAGGAAAGTGTGGTCCAAGAAGTCTGTCTTTTGCAACCCTTTCTGAAGCCAATGTTATCACGAACGTATGCATAGATCGTTTAACTGTATAGGACCGAAATCAGGTAGAAAATTGAACAGTTTTCCAACTTTGCCTGGAGGGAACTGTGAGTTTTATTTATAGCTAGCATTACTCATTTTAGTACTCAAATACGACAGATTTAATTGAGGTCAATATTAATTCGAGTTAAGTTTCCATCCTAAACCAATAAACAAAACTAAATTATATAAACAAAACACTGAAATCACACACTGAAAATCAGACTACCAAAATTAATTTACCAAAATTGCCTCTGGAGTGTTTTAGTCATGATATGAAATAAAGTACTAACCTAAAAAAAAAATGCTTGTTATTCAATCCCACTTGACCAGACGCAACTTTGATGAATAACGGCTCTTATGTTTTGCAGTTTTTTCTCTTCTGACTTTAAATGCTTTTGTTGCCATATCATAGCTAGGGCTGGGTGATATATCGATATAATATTGATATTGTGATATATTATTATGCGTTACACTTTTCTGTGATATCGTTGATATGGTGATGTATTTTTTATGTTTTTAATAAGTACAAATTAAATGGTACTGAATGGATGCCATTGATGTGATGTAATTTTTAAAAAAAAAGAATATTCTTTGTCTTTGTAGGCATTAAAGACGAGTATCGTCAAACTCAGTTTAACATGGTTTTTTTGGTGTTTATTTTATTACAGTTTTGCAGACTGAGCAAAACTGATGAGCAAAGAAGGCTGTGAAAAATTGTCTTTATTGTTCAACCTTTTGATCGTTTGTTCAGAAAATTCACAAAAATACTCTGCCTGTCCCCTGACTTGAAACCCATAGAGAACCTGTTGGGTGAACTGAAGAGGAGAGTCCACCAGCGTGAAGCTCGAAATTTGAAGGATCTGGAGAGATTCTGTATGGAGGAATGGTCTCAGATCCCTTGCCATGTATTCTCCAACCTCATCAGGCATTATATGAAAAGACTCAGAGCTGTTATCTTGGCAAAGGGAGGTAGCACAAAGTATTGACTAAAAGTGTAAATAGATAAAGGGTGACATTAATTGTGGCACACATACAGTACTATGCAAAAGTTTTAGGCACATGCAAAGAAATGCTGTAGAGCAAAGATGCCTTCAAAATAATGAAATTAAATGTTTCTACATTAAAAAAAATACCATAAAGAGCAGTAAACAGTAGTAAATGAATAAATAAATAAAATAAATAAAAATAGTAGTCTCCAGTACAATGTGTGCAGTTTTATAAGGAAATGAGCTGGTAAGTTTTATTGAGCATCTTGCAGAACCAGCCACAGTTCTTCTGGAGATTTTGACTTTCTCACTTGCTTCTTGTTTTTGCAGCAAAACCCAGCAGCCTTCATTGTGTTTTTTTGTCTGAAAAGTGTCTCTCACGTAATATGCTGCTTTCTTTAATGATATACAAACATTTTTCTGTAACATTTAATTTTCCGCTAGAAAACTAATGTTTGGGAATCTAAAATGTTCTTTGTACTGACTTGATAATGTAGACGTCATAAAATAAAAAAAATCTATAACAAAGTTTGTACTAAAAAAAATTGGGTGTCTAAAACTTTTGCAGAGTACTGTATATTTAACAAAGATATTTTTTTGATAAACCTGTGTTGTGTTTGCAATTGTTTGATATCCATGAGAGCAGAGTATTTTTGTGAATTTTTTGAACAAAAGATCAAAAGGTTAAACAATAAAGACAATTTTTCACAGCCTTCTTTACTCATATTTACCAAGGGTGCCAATATTAGTGCAGGGCACTGTATATATTGTGATACACACAGTGTATCATAGAAATGTCCTCAAGTATCGTGATATGATTTGTTGTCATATCGCCCAGCCCTAATTGTAGCATATAGCATGAATCCAAGCGAGTTTGAAATTTGTGTGTTGTAAAATAACAATAATCTCTGTAAAATGTGTGCATCTGACCTACACATAACTTACATAAACAGTCATCATTCATGTTGCATCCATGTTGTCTTGTGTAGAACTAAGTTGGTAGTATAGTATATTTACCTGGATCTTTGACCGAGATTTCAGTGGCTCCTGTTCTTCAGGTACGATGCGGATGTAGAATATTCCAGGCAGTATGAAAATAAGACTGGGTGCTGATGTGGCTCCTGGGAGGAAAAAGGTTCACTTTATGTTAGCCCTGCACCATTATCATTATTACCTTATATAATTACTTATATCATTACAAGTTTTAAATCATTCAGTATGTTAACAGTCTTTAAACACAGCTGTTTTACAGTTATAAATGCTGGAGAAGCTCACCGATGACACCAAAGATGTCTCTGATGTCGGGAACGAAGATGACGAGTATGTTGACGAAGATGAGGAGAACCACAGCGATGGCGATGTGGCGAGCCCAGTGGAAAGGTTTCTCGGGGAACAGCAGCTGCTGCACAGCACGACGGATCTGAACACACACACACAAACAGAATGCACACTGTTTAACAAAAGAAGTGACAGAATTCTCTCATATTTAAAGCATTCTGGACTATAATAGATTCAATAACTAAAAAGGTGTGCAGGTGTGTGTGTACACATATTTAGACCTTTGTGGGGACCAAAAAGGATCATATCTCCTCATAATGACAAGATAGTATTTAATGTCTGCAAAAAACACAGTGCTTTTACAACACTAAAAAAAAAAAAAAAGATCCAATTGTTTATGGTTAGGTGAAGACATAGTTAACTAGCTACACTAATCATTATGTTGATGGAAGGTCCTCACAATGATAGAAAAACTAATGTGTGAGTATGTGCCTGTGTGTGTGTGTGTGTTTTACCGGGAAGAGAACAACAGGCACAGTGAGGGTGACAGCCACCAGCACTGCCAGGCGCACACACAGCATCAGTGTGTCATTGGTGCTGTAACTCTTCAGGAGTTCATCATTCACATTACCTGCACACACACACACACACAAATGTCAAAGAGTGTATACACCACATTTAAAGTCTATATTCAAGCATAAACCCTGAATATCATTTTATCTTATACTACTAGCAAATGCTTACCATAGAAAGTGAGGTAGCCAAAGATGGCAGTTAGTAGGTACATGACGAACATGGCCAGTATTGAGATGTTAGCCACATTCTGCATGCGCTTCTTAGTTGGACTGGTGTAGACGAATGACAGAATATACACACACAGACAAAATCAAAGACATTCATTAGCAACAAACATCAAATAATCCCTTGACTGTTTAAAACAAATAACAGGTAACACTTTACATTAAGATTCCCTTAAGTGACATTATTTAACACTTTATTTAACAAGAACAAACCATGCAATTCATTAATGTTCATACCATCCATAAATAAAATGAAGCCCACAATGACCAATATGACCAATTAACACCTTAAGTAACATGTTTGTTAACTGGAAAAATTCAGAGCTGTGCCAAAAGCAACAATGCCCAAGCAACTTCAGTATTTACATCTAGAGACCTAGAGTTCAGTAACTTATTAGCATCTAGCAATATGCTGTAATTTATATTTAGCTCATTTTGTGGACTTATGTTTAGTCGTGGATTGTATAAACATTCAGTGCAGGTATATTTCATTAAGATTTAAACAAATGGTAGTTAACACATAACTTACTTTGTTAACAATACTTATGGTTTATTCATATTAGGTTTAGCACTTGCTAATGTTAAGTAATGCATTAAATAATGCTAGGTAAGACAACCTTGATGTAAAGTGTTATTAAATACATGTCTTAAGTGAATTGTTAAGTAGTTAGTGTGTGTATGAATAAAGACTTACTTTTTCAGTTCTGTGTAGATGGGCAGCACTTCAGGGTGACACACAAAAGCAAAAGCCAGAATAGGAATAGTATACGCAGCCTGCATAACACAATGTAAACAGCTCATCAGCTTCAGTGTAGCATAATGAATACAACAACTACTATTACAACTACTGCTACCACAACTACAACCACTACTACTACTACTACCACCACCATTACTACTACCATTAATTAGAGGTCGACCGATTGATTGGCTTTGACGATTAATCGCCACTGATAACCGATTGCTGGAACTATTGGTTATTGGCAAAAATCCACACCGATAGTTTTTCCCGGTTTCATCCGGCGTGGGAATGGCTGAGAAGGGTCTACTGTCATTATACAGCATGTGAGTGACCTCTAGAGGTGAAATAAAAACTATCATTGACAAAGTGTTTTTTGATTCATTTTGGATGTCTCTCTCTGTCTCTCTCTCAATAAATATATATATATATATATATATATATATATATATATATATATATATATATATATATATATATATATATATATATATATAAACTATTAATAAATATATATGTTTAAATATATATACTACTACTACTACTACTACTCTATGACTACAACCACTACTGTAGTAGTACTGCAACTACCACCACTATTACAACCAGTACTAATATTACTACTACTATTACCACCACTACTATTAAGACTACTACTTGCACTGTTACTACCACTACGACTACCAATACTACTGGATGTAGGAATCTCTAGACACCTCCTGATTTGATTCAGGGTGCCACAATACAAGTACAATATTTATGTGTCTTGATCTTTGATTTTTTTAAAGCCTACATTATGAATTTTGAAATATAAACATATAATGACATAATGTTGAATTTCTCTTTCATTATTGTACACGTGACAGAAAGCAGCAGTTCTTACCTGTGGCGTGAGCGTGATCAGTTTCGCCTCACAGGTGTTGTTGTGTGTATAATCAGTAGGGGTGTGTGTAGTGGTAAGAAGAGGCGTGGTGGTGGTGTTGGTGCTGATGCTCAAGTGTTCCAATGAACACGCAGTGACAAACTTCTTATAGATGACCTATTGGACCATGAAAGAAGATATTTATTCATAAGTAATTGTATAAAAGGCAATTTAAATAAAACGTTTTCAAACTAGTTATTTATTAGACTGTGGTGCAGGAACGGAGAGACGAATGGATAAATGAACTGGACTCACAGATATGAGGAAGAAAAACATGCATGTGAGCGAGAAACCACTGGTGTAGCCAAGATACCCTGAAAGTGATATATTACAGCATGATGTAAATATGCAAATTACAGCACCAACAACCAATATTAATAGTTCATTATGGCAATCCTTCTGTGAGACACAGGATTTCAAACACTCTGTCTCTGTAAATGTGAATGACTATGAAACATGATGATGGGGGGGGGAAAAATAAGAAAGAAGGAAAAAGGAGGGTGGACGTACCAAGATGGCGCATGAGGGCAAGCGGTAAGATTATACAGATACTGACGATGATGATGAGATAACTTCCGTTCACATACCACTCTCTACCAGGACACACCCAACAGGATGGTGGTTGAGAAAAACAAAACAAAGCAAGCATGCACATTATTTTGAGAACTAGATATCTACATATCCAAATTCACAATGATCCATTTATTATACCATGAAACATTTTCAACATCTCTCTCTCTCTCTCTCTCTCTCTCTCTCTCACACACACACACACACACACACACACAAAAAGTGCAGCCTGTCCTTTTACCAAGAAAATGGAAAAAACAGAACGCATAACCAAGACTGAAAGCGCTTACAACCAAGACTCCTTCCATAAATGTTAAATAAATGTCTCCTAACAAAAAACTTCACCACATCAATGATAATAATAAATGCATTGTTAAAAAACTTTGTTTTTAAACCTATTTATTATTAGTCTGCTATACGTGTCCCTGTGTATGAGCTGTTACCACAGAAACAATACCATATTAGAACGGGTGCATTAATATTAACCAGTCGTTCATGTTACAGCCGGAACTACACAATGCTGTTATACAAAATAATGCCCACCTTCTGACCAATCAGATTCAAGCGTTCAAGCGATTGACGCTGTGGTATAAAACAGTTTAAGACATACTATCAATGGAGTGGCCTGCTCATGTAAGCATTTTCACATTTTTGTGGTTTTGCGTGGAGATATTTTCAAACAAGCTGTTTGTGTAACGATAAATTTGATGTTTTCAAAATATATACGTGTGGGTGGGACTTTAGTCAGAAAGTGATTTGATCCTGAATCAACCCAACTGCAGGAATTAAACATGCCATGGATCATGAGTTGTGAGCTGGTAAACTGACCCATAAGGCACAAACTGAGCTAAAGGACAGAGCTGTAGTGCCGCAGAAATGCCAGGTGTTCAAGATATCTGGACCGACAAACAAGAAGAGAAAATAAACACTGACTGCATTACACGAAATGTTGTTATCTAGCTATTTATATAATAATAATCTAATCATTTATTTTGCGCGTTCTTCGTACTTGATAGTAATTTTTGTGATATCTACACACATGTGGCAAATGTCTGTTTACCTTTTTTTAGTCTGTATTTCTGCCAATGAATGAAAGTTTTATGAGCACAGTTTCAGCCCTACACTCCCCTCAGCCAATGTTTGTTTTTTTGTTGTTGCTTTTTGGTTCATTTACTTATATGAAGTGTAGTGTACCAAACGTAGCAATTCACACTCGGCAAACAGCAATAGCTGTGAAGGGACCCCTAGATATACCATATAGTCCAAACACACCATTGTTTATGTCATGGTAATGATGTGAATAATAAAAGGAAGAAAGAAAACGGCTTACGAGTTTGTCTCTCTGTCCAACAGGCCTTTTATAACAGCTGGCAACTCCATCTTCACAATAAAGAGGTAGCTGGACATGGCTGTAGCGCAACAAAGAGAAAGAACAAAAGCCCCAGCATGTGAAATGAGTAAAGGTATCACTACTGTACATATGCATTGCTACTTAATTAGGTTGACAATTCCAAATATTTTGAATCTCTTCAATCTCACCTCCGATGTTATGAATGGTTATAATGCAGGCTGCTATGATTTTGCCCGCTGATCCAAATGCACGGTAACCCAACTGTTCATAGGCACGAATCCCTAAAATAGCAAAGAAACCAATTATATGATGCTATTAGATGATTCAATTTAAAAAAATCACTAGAAAATGTCATATTCTGCATAAATCATAATTATTATAATCATTACATAATCTGTAATTGGTGTAAATGCTAATTCGAGGACTGATCTCTTACCGACCACTCCAGCACTCTTCAGCAGCAAGTGGATGGAGTACGCAGACAAAATAGCAATGAGGACGATTAGAATTCTACAGCAACAAACGAGAGAAACCAGTTTGTCAATTTCCAGAGTTCAACCAGCCATGGTGCCTTTTTGAATTTGATCCATTTGGCATTATAATTTCTCAGTAACAAATGTACCAACAATGTGAGGCATAAATCTGCCCTGTAATCTCATTAGCAGCATTAGGCATCAGCTGAAGCTGAGCTGTTTCCTGAGCAACACTCTGCTCTGGATTACACTGTTGTCTGCTAGCAGCTCATAGCCACTAATATGAATGTAATGAATGTAAACGAATTGCAAGTGTACATACTGTATTGTGAACTTTTTTGTTGCGTGATGCTTTGCTGTGATCTTATGGAACTGCAGTACTGAAATATTCGCAAATGCTCACGGACTGTTGCACCACAATATAAAACAGAAATGCTTCTTTCTTTCTTTTCTCCCCAAAAGGTTCTTTTTAACAGCATTCTCCTTTAAAAAGAAGTCTTGTAAGTCTTGTAACTAGAGTATGTGGAACGACACGTCACACACACAATCTGATCTAAATACGTGTAAGGCGGATACTGTTTCATAGAGAGAACCCACATACTTCTCTCTCCCTCCCTCCTTTCTCTTTCTCTGTCTCTCTCTCTCTCTCCCTCACACACACATACACACTTATATCCAACCTCTACTTAACTGAGACTCAAATTTGATGGCATGGGAACACTTAACTGAGCTAAATATAAAAGCACCCCAACTCCAGACACTAACATTCTTTCACTGCACTGGGAATACAAATGTTCTCGCTTTCTGATGTAGAATTTGGACAAACTATACAATACACAAGAGCGGTTCCAGTTACTATTCAAGCCTTTACACATTTGTGTATTCTGAGCAATGACTATTAATTGCAATTAGACATGAATATTCCACACCATACACACACACACACACACACACACACACTGTAAATGACACTGTGACTCACAGAAAGAGAATGATGCCAGTGTTGGACATGGCATATGCTAGACCCAGAATGCCACTGCCCATGATGGCATTACTGAGATTGAAGATGGACATCCCAAATGACGTCTTCCCCACAAACTGTAAAAATAAATAAATTAATTAATTAATTAATTTGAAAAAACATAGAATTTAGTAATACCAGGACAGGTTTTACATTCAGATTAAATTTAAATCCCAAGAGGGGCAGCTGCTAGTATGTGCCTGCTTTGACAACCAATTCAATTTTTAAAATGACATCACAAAATCACAAGGCGCATTAAAGCACATCAGCAGGGTCATAAATATACCCATTCCTACAATCACACTAATCACACTTACACTCCATAAAGTCTCATTATAAATGGAAGTGATCCTGTCTATCTGTTTTAGACCCCTTTCCATTTAGGAACAAATGCATCCCTCAGCAAAAAAAATAAAATAAATAAAATAAAAATAAATAAATAAAAATACATAGTAATTTGTAAACTATACAAACATTTCCCCCCGAAAGTTTACATTAATCAGTCCTTCCAGGATTTCACGATTGCAGAAATTAACGCAAACTCAAGCAAACTCTGGAGGAGCTTGCAAAATTACAGCAGATTTTCCACGGATTTGGGCCAAGACACTTCACGTGACGTTCAGTCAAAACCCTCTTCGATTCACGTGCGTCAAACATGAGTACAGCTAAAAGGTCTCATTTACCAACAAAGATCACTGCGAAAGACAAAACAATTTCGTGCAACCGCAATTTCGCCGAGTAGTTTTCCGCAAAAAAAGCACAAAAAAACTCTTTCAAATTTTGAAAACGGCCGCAGCAAAATCAAGCATTTTTCAACAATCACAAAAAAAAAAAAAAAAAAAAAGAACTCTGCGAAATCCTGTATGGACTGATTAATTTTCACGACACATTTAAAGAAAAGCTTAGCATGAAATTTGAGATATAAGAAATGTTACTGTCCTGCTACGGAAAGTATCATCACTGTTAAACCACTTCAGTTCAGACCTGCTGCATTTAACTTATCCAAGTACAATTCCATTAAGCACACTTAACGCTACCAGATGTGCTGTGCAATCTGTAAATGTACTTAAATAAGCTACAAATAGGCCACACACACACACACACACACACACACATATATACTCATATACAAAAAAATGTTTCTCATCACTGTGTTAACAAAGCAAAGGTTCCAACATTGCTAACAAGAAAACCCAGTAGGAAGTGAGAAAAAAACTGAATTTTACCACAGAAACCCTACTGTATTTCAGTGGACTGGACCACTCCATGCTAACAGCGTAAGTGATAAAACATGTGCTGGTTGATTTGATGTTTTCAGAAATGTTTGTATTTATAAGTAATCAGTTGAGTGTATTTAACATAACTGCATGTCCTATGCAGATTTCAGCCATAAACTTATCAATGATATGAAAGGAAATGTTCCAGCAAAACAGGGACACAAAATAGCTCCATACATAAAATTTTTTTTATGAAGTAGACCCTATACAATATATACTGAGAGAAAATATTAAATGGTGATTCACAGCATATATAACCCATATATATGTCCTTCACTGAACAACCTGTTCATCAACTAGAAATACATAATACCCTTTTGTTTTCTTTTGGCTCACAAGGCTGAGGTTGGTCAAAGTTCACCTAAATAAAGCAAAAGTAACCGCAAATGTGTTTTTCATGTCCTGTGTCCTTTCCCCTTTACTGAATTGGCTTGTGTGGGCAAATTTAGGTCTGACCGCTGTTTTAGTTGAGATGACAAAAGTGTAGTTTTCACACATTTCCTATATCACTGCAGCCAAGGGTCAAAAATCATAAAATGCTCCGGCTAAACTGTAAATGTTGGCACCCCTGACAAACGTATCAACACTTCCATAACAAATGTGAGAGATTATGTGAGAATCTGTGTGCACATGATAATACTTACATCTGTAAACTCAGTTACTTTTTTCCCATCTTTCTGTTTGGGTAGGAACTCTTCCCTCTCAGCCATGTTCTCCAGAGTATCAAACCTAGGAATCAAACAACAACAAAAAAAAATGCACATGCTTTTTCAATGCACAGAAAAAAGAAGGGAAGTACAGATGAAATTAGTTACAAGTTTTTTTTCTAGCAAGTCATATGTTTCCTTCCACATTTTATTGTACTACAGCTACATTCTACCACTCATTATTTCATGCTATGCTCCTGCTGAGCAAGTATTCACCACTACACAGTTTGTTTAGACAATGTACAGTGGCTTGGGAAAGTATTTGCAAATTATTTTTAAAAAAGCAGAAACTGAAATTTAGGATTTGAGCAGTGTCTCCCACTGTGGCAGATCCTCTCACGCTCTATCAGATTGGATGGGGAGCGTGTTTGAACTTCGTTTGTGATCTTCAGGCTTCTCCACAGACGTTCTATGGAGTTCAAACCTGGGCTTTAGCTGGGCCACTCACCTTCAGCCACTCCAGCATTATCTTGGCTGTAGGCTTCATCTTGTTGTTGCACTGAAAGGTCAACCTTCACCCCACTCTGAGGTTGTATGCACTCTAGAGCAGGTCTTTGTCAAAGATTCTCTGTTTTTCGCTACATCCATCCTTCCCTCAATTCTGACCAGTCTCCCCATCTCTACCACTGAGAAACACCCCATAGCATGATGCTTCCACCACCATGTTTCATCGTAGGGATGATAGTGCCGGTGTAGCTGTGCTTTTATGGGTATTTGCCAGTCATGTCCTCTTAATGCCCAATGCCACCGATATCAGCAGCGATCTAGCCATTAACATTAACTAGCAAGCTAAAGCATCTTCCCAACTAGTTAAGAATAGCTATAAATTCTTCAATTAGCGTGGCCTAATTTAGTTCATAATTCAAAACATAATAATTTATAATATGATCTAAGGCTTATGCTAACTGATTACGCTAAAGGTTATTAGAGAACATTGAGGCTGTATCTGTCCTTCCAGGCTTGATGATACATTAATAAGCATTTTAAATTACACATAACATCACATGCTTTACCTGGTTTCTCTTATCAGAGAGCAAAACTGTAGACTCACTGAGATTTTATCGGAAACATGATATGTGTGGGAGTTTTGGCTAAGAGAAAGGTGTAATTAAAATGAAAGAAATGATCTACTTTTGCCTATATCATGTCTATATAGTCGGTCTCTATTAGTATATCTCTCTTAAATACACATAATTGGTTTTATTGAAAATGTGAACTTTCTAATCGAATATGTTTTATTAGGCTCTGTTTATTAGGCTCATTTTATCACTAATTTGTTCAGGTCACTCTCATCTGAAACTGCTTCAACAAAAACAGTGAAAGCAAACAAGATCATGTGTACACACACAAAACACACATTCACACAAATTCAAATACAGATTACTTGCTCAATTGTCATTTTTAATGTTAGTCAGGAAGGTGTTTTAGATAAGCTAACTTATCTATCCTTATAAGCTAAACTTACAAGATAACTTTGTTATAGGTTAATTTAGCTTACTTTTAACAATTAAAGCCAAGTTGTATGTTCTAACCTGAACGAACACAATATAACGTCACTGAGTATTACTCCTTCTAAATTATTTTTCTGGTTGCTTAAAAAAATTTCAAATACAGGTAATGAGGATAATGTTTTCATTTAATATTTAAAGAAAAATCAACAACTTTGTGGTTCTTGTACAATTTAAAAGTGTTTCCAGAACTGTAGTATCCTTTTCCAATCATTCCTTCCAAATATATAGCACATTACCAGTCAAACATTTCTGAACATGGGAAGGTTTTTGTTCCCCCATTTAATTACAGTTTAGCCACTATTGGCTGACTATTTGCCCACTATAAGTGTTCCATCAAATACGTAAACTTAATTTAAAGACGTATTCATTGTCCACTCTCAGGCTATAATTGTTTAAGTAGTGAAAGTGCACTACTGTAAGACTGTAAATAACTGTAAGCCTATTTTTGTTTTAAAGTGTACATAGGACAGTGTTCATATTAATGTTAAGACTATGATGTCGATGTAAATGCATAATTAGTGTAATCCAGATTGGCCTTTTCCAGTTAGAACTAGTTATTTGTTTCTTTAAAAAATCATTTCATCTATACCTACATCTTACTTAGATTTTATAATTCCAGAAGATTCAATCTGAACCCATTTCTTGACATTTAAAATGTTAAGATGTCGAGTTCAAAAAGCTTTTGACTGGCATTGTATCTTTTTAAAAAGCTATTCTGAACTACTAGGTGAAATCTCGTCAGTGTTTCGTCTGATGATCACACCTGATAATAGTCTTTCTGTCAGTAGAGGGGTATAAAGTAACAGACTGCACCTTACAAAAGTGCTATAACTTGCTTAGATGTCTTTTGTGGGTTGGACTACACCCATTTGAATGACAATACCAATCAAAGCTAATGTTTCACATAATAAATCTTAATTTCAAGATCATTTTTGGGATTAATTTATGTAATACAACCCCTCGCCTTGTGATCAGCGGCAGTAAGGTTTTAGCTGTGTCATGCCTGCTCAGTGTAATACTATACCTGTCCACCAGAGGGCAGAATGACCGAAATACTAGGTTGCTATGGTTACTAATTAGCCTCAGGTGAAACTCGTTAGCCAGCTGTCTATTTATATCAAGGGCACAGTCATGCTTGGTAAGGTCTTGCTGAATTTGTGTCTTGGAGGTGGTTCTTTGAAGCCTTTGTGTGTATCTGTTGCCCTTGAAATGTTTTTCATTTTGGAGTTTGAGGTCCTATTTTTCTTGACAAAAAATACTTGAGGACCTTTCCCCCCACAATTCAAGGAAGTTTTACAATGAAGTTAGATGTGAGGTGAAAGTGTTGAGATAAAATGTGTTGTCGGCTGACTGATCTATGTATCTAAAATCCTTAAATATATTTTAACTGTCGACTTATGAAACAGTCTTTGCAACTTACTCCAGCAGTGTTCATGTGGCATTACATCTACCCATGACTATCTGAATATCTTTATAATGTCGACTTATCTTTGTCGTATTATTTGTGAGTGAAATACAGGTGGAGGTCTTCATGTTGTGTTCTGAGAGCTTTAAGCATACCCATCCTCCTCGCTCCTTTTCTCACAGTGGCCGTTCACCATCTTGTCAAGCTCCATGGTGTAGTGAAAGAACAGAGACGCTTTGGTTGTTAACACGCTCCTCTAAAGACAAACTCGGAAAATGATATCTGGAAAACATGCAAAAACAAGCATTTAATAAAAGTTTTATAGCTTACAGGGTGTTTAAAACACTTGCTCAATGTTCTCTCTCAGAACACAATGAAAAAACATGTTTAGCTCAACATCCAGACAGATTGGAGTACAAGCTGTGCTCATTCACAAAAACATGTAATATCCTTAGTGCATAGTGACAAGGGGCCTGGGATTTGTACATTGTTAGGACTGGATGAACAGTGAATCGGTGCTAAATGAAAAGTAAAAAAAAAAAAAGGAAACCTATGAAAACCAAAGACTGTACCCAAAATTAAGGTTTTATTAGTGTGAGCATTTGATGTAAAAAAAAAAATAATGCATGTTGTGTAAATTTTAGTATAAACTAATCGTGTGTGCGTGAGAGACATTTGTATACACGCTGCTTTGTTTTCTTCAGAGTCTCTTTGATGAACCTCTGTAGCTAGTTAAACACACTGCTTGTGCCATTTAGTTCTGTAATGCAGCTCAATGTCCATTTCGATAAAAAAGATACAGTTTGATTTCTGACACATGGTTCAGTCTGAATAAACAGTTACACCTCATTTGTAAATAATAAGAAGGAATAGACTCCGAACGAACTACCGGTAATGCAAATGTACAGTAGGTGGACGTACAGTACGCTCCACCTCCTTTATGTTACACACTGGACAATGGAGAATGTCTGTATAGACGTTGAGTGTGTATCCTGGTGCGTAAAAAAAAAAGAAACACAAAAGCAAGAAATGCCTTGCACAGGTAAAGATCAAGACATAGTAACTGACATGCTGGAAATGACTCGGTTCACATGTCCAGCAACATCACATCAAGTATTTGTGACACAGAGAACAACTGTAAGCTTGTGGATCAGCAAATTTTAGAGTCTCAGCCAGAGTTAATCAGCTTTTGGAAGAACATTCCTCTAAGGTTCCCATTCGTTCCTTTCCGTTTACAGTGTATGACTAAGGGCTTTATTTGGAGCGTCACACTGCATTCCTTCTATAATTTCACTGAAACGCCAAAGAAGGAGATGCTTCTGACTACTTAAGATATGAGCGAAACTCAGGTATAACTTGTTTCCACAAACAGTAACACAAATTAGTTTCCTACTATGGAAAATTACGAATATAAACAAAAAGAGCAAACAGTATTTATCAAATTCCAACCTTCAGTCATCTTTCCATGAACTCGAATGTAAACAGAAGAGAAAAATCTTAAACCAGTCCTTTAAAGAGCATATGTAACTACATTGTTACATCCAACAGTTTTATCAATTATTAGCTCAAATGAGGAACATGCAGTAGTCTCTTATTTGAGGAGCAATTCAATAAAGCAGATTATTCCTCGCTCTGCCAAAAACTAATATGCATATTACATTTTTAACACCAGATTTAACACTAAATGCTCTTCCTTTTTCAAATCTACTCTTAAAATAAAATGTAAAACAAGCAAATGTCAACTAACCACACTACACGGTGAGAAACTGTAGCAGCAGGTCCGTCTCAAGGGCGCGTGTCTCCTGTCTGATGCAAGACTCTGTCGCTATTGACGCTTGCTCTACCGCTCACTAGCGCTCCTGCCAGGAACAACTGATTCATGCAAGACCAAAAGAAAAACTCACAGCTGTGAGCTACACTCCTGCCCTTTCTTTCTTTCCTTGTTTTGCTTCTGTGTTTCAAGAGTTTAAATTTAGATCTTCTGGACTGTGTAGGTTGCTGTGCCATCTGTCACACACTCTATACAGCAGTCTAGTGTTTCACCTCATATCTGTCTTTACACAAACGCATTGGAATAAGTGGGATTAATACAAACGTGTGTGGGAGGTGTGTGTGTGTGTGTGTGTGTGTGTGTGTGTGTGTGTGTGTTTGTTACTAGACACTTAAACAAAGGATAGCCATAAAAGCGTTTGTACGCATGTAAGAGTTTTTGTCTGTGAATGACAGATAGAAAGAATTAAATGATATGAGACTACCTGATACTGGTAGGTGTGTGTGTGTGTGTTTTGTTGTATGTATCCATGTGTGCGTGTGTATGTGTGTTTTCATCCTGTTGGTTGTGTAGCATCTGTAATGAGATTAAGAGCTCAGACTTTTTGAAGGTTACCATATGCACCGGATACAGTGAAGCCATAAACACACACCAAACACACACCAAACTAACCACTAAAAAGTCTGTTACCTTTTTTTTATCGAATTATCCCTCTTAATATACTCTAGGTCAAATGTATTTTTCATTTTTAAAACAAAACTGCAGACTGCTTTATTACTATTTCAGCAGGACAATGCCAGGCCTCATTCTGCACATGCTATAACAGCGTGGCTTCGTAGACACAGAGTGTGTGTACTTGACTGGCCTGCCTGCAGTCCAGATCTGTCTCCTATGGCGTATCATGAAGAGGAGAATTAGTCAATGGTGACCAAGGACTGTTGAGCAGCTGAAGTCTTGTATCAAGCAAGAATGGGCAAAAATTCCACTTGCAAAACTGCAACAATTAGTATCGTCAGTTCCCAAACGATTAAAAAGTGTAATTAAAATGAAGGGTGATGTAACACTGTGGTAAACATGCCTCTGTCCCAACTTTTTTTGAGTGTGTTGAAGGCATCAAATTCTAAATTTGTTTATATTTACAAAAGAAAATTAAGTTGGTCAGTGAAAACACTGAATATCTTTTCTTTGTACTTTTGTCAGTTAATTAAAGTTTCAAGAGACTTGACAAATCACAGATTTTTGTTTTGATTGCAGTTGTGTTCATGTAAAGTTTTAGTCTGAATTTTATATTTGTAACACTTAGTTTGTGGATTTTATTTTAAATAAACGAAAAAATGGTACTGAAAGTTTGTTTCTCCCCCTCCATCTGATAAACTATTGCCACCTCATCTGTATTAAAACATAGCTTGGGTCTCCAAACACTCTACACTACAAATGATTCATTATTAACTGACTAACAACAATGTAATGGATAACTAAGGAGCATGATTGATCTCAACCTTATAACAATTCAGGATTTTATGTCATACGACTGTAACACTATGACTTTAAAGTGAACTGATATCGTTTGTGCTTTTCATGACAAGCTCTTGTGTGCAGTGTATAATTAGTGGTTATATGAAAGTTACAAAGGATGGTTGAGTTTGGGTGTGTGGTCATCTGTGTGTGTTGACGTGGCTCTCTCTGTAAATTTTTGCTCTGGGTGCCACACACACACACACACACACACACACACACACACCACATCAGCAGTGCTCTTTATTATAAGAACGTGTTAGTAGTCCTCAGTGTAGACATAGCATCGACTGGATAAATCTATATTTTTGTACTAACGTTAAATGCTTAATCACCTTTCTAACAGTGATTTCTAATTATTAATAAATGTCTAAAGTATATTCTAATACCACAGCAATTTGCCAACCTAACATTTAAAAAAAAATTAAACAATGGTGTATAGTACTTTTTATTGGTTATTGTTGTATTTAATGTAGTTCATGAAACAAGTTTGTTCCTGTTATCACTTATGTTATAGCAGCTACAAAAAGTCTTTCAAATGAATGCAGCATGTAACTGAGGAACCATAAAGTGAAAAGATTTCTATCCTGAAGACTTCCCCATGTCTGACACCTTAGTTACAGCTTTTCCTCTGACTTTTACAAAGCATTGACACTGGCGACTCCTTCCAAAAATGATAAATAGACAGAAAACTTCGCTATATCTATATTTTTAAATTTTGTCTACATGCAACTTCTGCCATGCAAGCCCATGTGAATTAGCCGTTACTATAGAAACAATAACCTATTGAACATGTACATTAACATGAACCTGTTATTTGAAATACAGCTAACACTACTATTAGACCTTCTGACCAATCAGAATCAAGAATGCAACAGCGTTGTGATATAAAAAACATTAAATTTACGACCGTGGGCTCCTGAGTGGCGCAATAGAAAACTGTTCACCCTATTGTCTGAAGAAATCGAGTTCGAATCATTGTGTTGTCAAAACACAATAGCATATTTTAATCATGACCATAATCATGGTCGTGGTAATCAAGCAACACAAAAGAAAAATGCAACAGTTTGGTGATGTCAGTGGATCATCGGATTGATGCAGTTATCACAAGCAAGGGAAACCAAATATTGAGTGTTACTTACTTTAATTTACTTTAAGACTATCTGTTCCTAAACTTTTGCTCACCCATATGTAAAACGAAAATAATAGAGTTGGCCTTGTTGTACCAATACTTTTAGAGGGGACTGTTAGGGCTGTGACGGTGGACATGACAACCGTACCACCACTGTGGTAGTTTGCCACCGCGATGGTGGAGTGCCACCTGCGGGAGTGTCACGTCACATTAATATTTCTGCTTGAGTGGGCACTATGACAAGTACAAGGACAAGTTTTGTATACAAGTGTAATAATAATAACATTTGCAATATTACTTTGTATTTATTGCCTACCATATAGTGGGATATTTTATGTTAATACACAAATTACGTAATCATAATCAAACACCTTATATGGTGCTGTATGTTAGTTTGGCGCTGGTTTGTTTGAGTGTGGCAAAATCCACTCAGGCGAATTCTGCAATTTCACTTCCGGTTCTGCTGCTGCGATGGATCTTGTTGGGAAACCAAATGTTACATGGGGGAACTTTTTGGATTCGTGCCTAACGAGAGAGGTGAACCAATAAATTTGGATGAAGCCATATGTTGGCTTTGTGTGTGTGTGGGGGGGGGGGGGAGTGTTAAACGGGCAAACACAAGCCTACAAATCTCAGGAGCCATCTCCAGGCGTGTCACCCAGCCGCGTTTTTTAAATTTTATTTTTATTTAGATTTTTAACATATTATTTAGGTTACCGTCCTACTGGTATTTCTTTCAAAGTTTTATAGACTTGTGGTACAGTGAGGGAAAAAAGTATTTGATCCCCTGCTGATTTTGTACGTTTGCCCACTGATAAAGAAATGATCAGTCTATAATTTTAATGGTAGGTGTATTTTAACAGTGAGAGACAGAATAACAACAAAAAAATCCAGAAAAATGCATTTCAAAAAAGTTATAATTTGAGTTGTATTTTAATGAGGGAAATAAGTATTTGATCCCCTATCAGTCAGCAAGATTTTTGGCTCCCAGGTGCCTTTTACACAGGTAATGAGCTGAGATTAGGAGCACTCTCTTAAAGGGAGTGCTCCTAATCTCAGTTTGTTACCTGTATAAAAGACACCTGTCCACAGAAGCAATCAATCAATCAGATTCCAAACTCTCCACCATGGCCAAGATCAAAGATCTGACCAAGGATGTCAGGGACAAGATTGTAGACCTACGCAAGGCTGGAATGGGCTACAAGACCATCGCCAAGCAGCTTGGTGAGAAGGTGACAACAGTTGGTGCGATTATTCGCAAATGGAAGAAACACAAAATAACTGTCAGTCTCCCTCGGTCTGGGGCTCCATGCAAGATCTCACCTCTTGGAGTTTCATTGATCATGAGAACGGTGAGGAATCAGCCCAAAACTACACGGGAGGATCTTGTTAATGATCTCAAGGCAGCTGGGACCATAGTCACCAAGAAAACAATTGGTAACACTACGCCGTGAAGACTTAAATCCTGCAGTGCCCGCAAGGTCCCCCTGCTCAAGAAAGCACATGTACAGGCCCGTCTGAAGTTTGCCTGAATGATTCAGAGGAGAACTGGGTGAATGAGACCAAAATCGAGCTCTTTGGCATCAACTCAACTCACCATGTTTGGAGGAGGAGGAATGCTGCCTATGACCCCAAGAACACCATCCCCACTGTCAAACATGGAGGTGGGAACATTATGCTTTGGGGGTGTTTTTCTGCTAAGGGGACAGGATAACTGCACCGCATCAAAGGGACGATGGACGGGGCCATGTACCATCAAATCTTGGGTGAGAACCTCCTTCCTTCAGCCAGGGCATTGAAAATGGGTCGTGGATGGGTATTCCAGCATGACAATGACCCAAAACACACAGCCAAGGCAACAAAGGAGTGGCTCAAGAAGAAGCACATTAAGGTCCTGGAGTGGCCTAGCCAGTCTCCAGACCTTAATCCCATAGAAAATCTGTGGAGGGAGCTGAAGGTTCGAGTTGCCAAATGTCAGCCTCGAGACCTTAATGACTTTCTTTGTCAGTGGGCAAACGTACAAAATCAGCAGGGGATCAAATACTTTTTTCCCCCACTGTATACTACACTTGTAAAAGAAATAATGTATTCATCAGAGAAACATGCGACTGTGTTTCACTCCATCTCTTTATTATCCACTTCTTCTCCTCTCCCCTTGCGGGTCAATCATTGCAACAACACGACACAACAAGGCTGTATTGAGTTGTTTCACTGACGGAAGCGCTAAAATAAACGCGCACATTTTGTTACGAAACAGATGTCTGAGCCTCATTTAGTTTTTTATTTAATTTAAGTGTATAAAATTATATATATTATATTGGTATAAATTTAAATTAAAGTAGTGTTTGTTTATTGGACTCCTGTGCTTATCTGTTGTATCACTTTATATTATAAACAGGAGAAGTATCAAATTCTGTGCTATGATGTTTGATACAAAGCACATAACACGTGTGTGTGTATGTGTGTCTGTGTTACATGTTGTATGCTTTTCTACCATTCATTGTTTAAAATAATTTTTAAATTAACATAAGCTTGTACAACCTCGATTTCGAAAAAGTCGGGACAGTATGGAAAATGGAAAAAAAAACAAAAAAACAAAGTCAGTCATTTGAAAATTCAGTTCACCCTGTACTATATTGAAAACACATTATTATCACATTATTTGATGTTTTACTTTGTGAAATTAATTTATTTTTGAAAATATACACTCATTTCAAATCTGATGACTACAACACACTCCAAAAAAGTTGGGACAGTCGACTGTTTACCGCTGTGTAACATCACCTTTTCCTTTAATAACACTTATTAAGTGTTTGGGCACTGAAGACACCAGTTGGTTAAGTTTAGCAAGCGGGAATTTCCACCATTCATCCATTATGCATTTCTACAGCTGTGCAACTGTACAGGGCCTTCGTTGCCTTAATTTGCACTGCATAATGTGCCACACATTCTCAATCTGAGACAGGTCACGACTGCAGGCAGGCCATGCTAGCACCCGCCCTCTCTGCTTATGCAACCATCCGCTTGTAATCCGGGCAGAATGTGTTTTTTTATTTAATTACAAGTCAAAGTACATTTACAAAACACTCCTCTTTGTGTTTATCAGCATTTTCCATACTGTCCCAACTTTTTCGAATTAAAAATAGTAATGGGAACAGACAATTTATGATAAGATAAATTACAGAACTGATAAAGAAAGTAAACAGAATACACAGACACAGCAGTAGAACGTATGAGGAAATAGTCATTCAGAATCTACACCGATCAGCCATAACAGGTGAAGTGAATAATGTTGATTATCTCGCTACAATGGCTCCTGTCCAGGCGAGGGATATATTAGGCAGAAAGTGAACAGTCAATTCTCGAAGTTGATGTGGTGGAAGCAGGAAAAATTGGCAAGTGTAAGGATCTGACAACTGGGTCAGAGCATCTCCAAAACGGCAGGTATTGTGGGGTGTTCCCAGTATGCAGTGGTTAGTACCTACCAAAAGTGGTCCAAGGAAGGACAACTGGTCAACTGGCGACAGGGTCATGGGCTCCCAAGGCTCAATGTTGTGCGTGGGGAGAGAAAACTAGCCCATCTGGTCCAATCCCACAGAAGAGCTACTGTAGCACAAATTGCTAGATCAGTCAGAGTGTCCATGCTGACCCCTGTCCACCTATGAAAGGGTCTACAATGGGCATGTGAGCATTAGATCTGGACCATGGAGTAATGGAAGAAGGTGGCCTGGTCTGATGAATCACATTTTCTTAAACATTATGAGCGGCCAGGTGTGTGTGTGGCCCTTACCTGGGAATGAGATGGCACCAGGATGCACTATGGGAAGAAGGCAAGCCAGCAGAGGCAGTGTGATGTTCTGCTGGGAAACTGTGGGTCCTGGCATTCATGTGGATGTTACTTTGACACGTACCACCTACCTAGACATTGTTGCAGACCAAGTACACCCCTTCATGGTAACGGTATTCTCTAATGGCTGTGGCCTCTTACAGCAGGATAATGCGCCCTGCCACACTGCAAAAATTGTTCAGGAATGGTTTGAGGAACATGACAAAGAGTTCAAGGTGTTGACTTGGCCTCCAAATTCTCCAGATCTCAATCTGATTGAGCATCTGTAGGACGTGCTGGACAGACAAATTCGATCCATGGAGGCCTCACCTCGCAACTTACTTAAAGGATCTGCTGTTAATGTCTTAGTGCCAGATACCACAGCACACCTTCAGAGGTCTTGTGGAGTCCATGCCTCGACGGGTCAGAGCTGTTTTGGCAGCACAAGGGGGACCTACACAATATTAGGCAGGTGGTCTTACTGTTATGGCTGATCTGTGTATATCTCTTAAATCTAGACTTACAGGCATCAGCCTCCTTATCATTCTTACCCATATTTTGTGTGAGATATTGACCCCTGAGATATTGAGATTTTTTTTTTTTTTTTTTTACAAGAAAATGCATGACAGAATGGTTCCTAAATGTTGTCAGAGAGCAGGATATGGTTGCTGCTTTACCCATGAGTCAATGTGGAAACAGCAGAGTGAGTCACTGAGCACACGTGGTTTTCATGCTGAGAACATTATAATGTTCCTACAATAGCATGGCTGATTCTTTTAAACTGTTAGACCTATTTCCTATTGGCACCTGTAATTTATAAAAATGTTGGAAGCACTGCATATGTAATGGAAACATTCTGGAAACATTAGTTGTTTGACAATGAAAGCTAAAGTTGATTTGTTTATTTTTTAATATATAGCCTATATAATGTTTAATCTATATATGGGGAACATGCAAATCTGCAAGTATACCATATATAGTACAGCTCTGTGAATATAATTAGAAATGTGTAGTTTTACGTTTCACACACATTACATGCCAATAGACTGAATAATAGAAGAGAGCAGATGATTGTTTTTTTTCCCCACTTAGACTGGGCCAGAATTACCCTGGAATTCATGGGAAATTCATAGACCTGATATCACAAATGCACATGTTCACTTCTGGAGAAATTAACTGAAAATCAACTTGATGCGATTAGATACATAGACAATAAAATAATCCATTATCATGGTTGGTTAAAAAGTAGATGTGTGTGGACATGTTATTACATCTTGCTATCTTGCTGGGGATCAAATGTCCTCACAAGGAGAGGAGTATCTATCAGTTTTGACCTTGTAAGTTTCGTTTTGGCTACTGAGATTAAAGATAGGGTTATATTGAAAGTAATTAATATGTCAATGAAATGCCATCACAAGGACAGTAAGATAAGCAAGCGCGCGCGCGTGTGAGTACTACATGTGTACACGTGTTATCTCTCCGGAACTGATGCGCGTGCAGCCAATCATCAAAGGAGACACTCTCATTCACCACAAAAATCGGCGCTTACAATAATTACACACACAAAATGTTTACAAAATATTACAGTTAAGTAAAAAATCAAGAAGCAGAAACAGTATTTTGGCTGTTACCAACTAAAACAAAACAAAACAAAACAAAAAAAAAAACTATACATGTATCAAACTAGAGACTGAGAGAGACTGACCTGTGAAGAAGCTCTTAAATGTGTTTAACATTAACAGTATAGTAAACGAGTATTTACATAACAGTTATAAACGAATAAAAAACTAATCAACTATACTAAGATGCTTTGCTTTTTAACATTTTTTTTTTCTAAGCTGTTATAGAAAATTCATTAACACACTGTCCTTACCTTTCTTATAACAGTTCTGAAGCTAATGTCTGGTGGCTCCTGTGTGTTTGAATAACTTTTTGGTGATGGAGAATGGACCAGGCTGAATGGACAGATGGATGGAGTAAGACCGGGAGACAGAGAGACAGATAATGAGAATGAACTTGAATATGATCTAAACCACGCGGTGAGGGAGGAAGAAAAAAAAAAAAAAAAAGCGCGCTGACGGTTAGTCCCGCCCCCTCCCCCTGGCACGCGGAAGCGCCAACTTCCTGCTTTTCCAGCAGCTGTGCTGCTTCGGAAACACACTACCCTGCTAATTTAATGTATTACGGTACGTGCGCACTATTTTATATACAGTTACGGTAGTGGTCTTTTTGGAAGGACCCTGTACTAGCTTTTCATCATCTCTTGGGTTTTTCCCACAACCTGTGTGACGGATGGTTCTGCGTTTGGGTTTGCTGTTTGTGTTCCGCTAATATTACCTTTACATATCCGTCTGTAAAGTAAAAGCACACAACATCTCAAACATAGGTCAAGTGTCCTTCACAACAACCTACGCAGATGTTTCAAACATTAATAAAGCCTGCACAGCACTTAGAAAACTGCATTTTTGCCTGCCCTAGCCGACTATACAGTGCAGTTTACATCGAAATAGAATCATTAAAATACTTCAAATACGTGTTGTTTTGCATTAAAGAGTGAATCTAATTAGCGTTTTCTGCTATAGCCATCATTTTCCATGAGTCCTCCGATGTAGGTTATGAATCCCCCTAAATCCTGTTCATTGAACAAATTGACCCTTGTTAAAAATGTGGAATAGTCCACAAGTCACGTGTTCAGCAGGAAAGTGAATAAGAAAAATGAAGTCTTTCCTCATTTCCCCCTTATTTTCAATAATACAGTGATATTGACTGACAGGGTCACTTTGAAAGTATGACACTGTTACTCAAATTATAGACTTAATCATTAATTGAAACAAATAAATACATTTAAAGTAAATAATTAGAATGTCTTCATCTCCTCAGGTCATTAGCATGAATGCTGGTTAACCTCTTTTTGTGTATTTGTTAATTCTATGCTAAAGTAAATAAATAAATACCTCAACCCTTAATCAGGGTAAATCAGGGTATCTTCCGTTCATTCCATATCCGTCTTCAATTAAAAAAAAAAAACGGAAAACGAAAAATCAAATCGTTTTTTAATTTATCGTTTCCGTCCTAAAGTGAAAAAAATTAAGATGGACTTTAAAAAGAATGAATTGACACATTTTTATATATTTTGTTTCTCACTATTACTTCTTAAAACTAAATTATGAAAAATGAAATAAAGACAATCTAAAAAAGCTACATTTTCAATGGAGCTACTTTTTCCTCATCGGCATTTGTAAAGGTCAACGGCAGGGGGGCCAAAGACGAGGCAACGGAATTAAAATGACATCTTTAGCAGGACACACAGATGTGATAATAAATAAGATTAATAATCATATGACTTACGAAAATATTTCTGCGCACCTATCCGAAGTGGCCTTACAGAAATGCTCTGCAATGAGTGTTCGCAGATTTGGGCATTTTTTGGTCATCTTTTGGTCATCTTATCAAAGATTAAAGCCAGTAAAAAAAAGAAAAAAAAGAAGCCGCATTCCACTGTTACAAGTGTCACATGTTTACCTGTTTCATAATATGACACTAATATGGCAGCTCTTTATTAGTGACTGGTGTTTGTTACAAGTAGTCACAAGCTTTGTTACACAGTTAAGAGTACACATACTCTTGAATACAGTATACAGCGTGTCACTAACCTTTGTGTATTCTGCAAAAGCAGTGGGGTGTCGTTTTAGTGAAAATAGTATTAACTGCCGCACGTACAACATTACTTACAGTACCACTGTACTGACGATACTGCCGTTTAAAAAAATACAGTGGCATCGGCGGTATTTTGAAGCTTTATTTTATTGCAATACTACCGTAGTAACGGTACACCGTGCAACCCTATAATAAATATACACAACTCAATAGGAAAATGTTTATTTCAAATGTTTATTTACGTTTTTGTTTTTGTCCACTCTCGACCACCTGATTATCTAAAACTTAAGGTTGAAGGAGGCTTTAAGCTCCGCCCACTTTACAATCACGCCACGTCATAGTGTATATCCCTGAAATCTTTTTTCCCTTTAATATATGTCAGTTTGATTGTCATTATGATATACGGCATATACAGTGTACATGTCAGTTTCCTTTATAAACCTTAAAAATCACACTAACTAGAGTGAAACACATTAAACTGTGAAATGCACTGTGTATTATTAACACACTCAGATTTTTCTGTGTTCCTGACCTGCGTTCCTGAAATTTTATCTCTAATCAAAAGGATATTACAGAGGAATTTTCCCAAAAATGTGATTATTTTGTATTTTATGTTAGATTTTATACTGGGGGGGAAATGACAAAGTTATTTTAGAACAGTGCACGGTATATTCATGATTAAATAAACAGCAAAGAAATTACTGAACACTTAATAAAGAATGTGTCTTCACAGTGACATACATTTTTGATTTCTAATAACATCAAAAGGCTAGATTTTTGCAAATTGATGCATCTTTAATTAGACAAAGCCTCATTTGCATAATGTCAATTTCTTTGGGGAAAAAAATCCACAATAAAAGATATTTGCAAGAATATCAGCAATCAATCAACTGACTGTGCATTATTATTATTATTATTATTATTATTATTATTATTATTATTATTATTACTATTATTATTATTATTATTATTGTTCTCTGGGAAGTTTAAGATCATCTTCTGCTCTCAGCTAATAGCGTGCTAATGAGGAGGATGGATGATTTCATCAAGACCACACTGATGCATGACAAACTCTGACTCTTTGTGAACACGTGATGAATTTGTACCTTTCACACTTTCACCTGTTTCATTCAGTACAGCTAATACTAAACACGTTAAGGAAGGAATAAAACAATTACTGACAATCAGCGACAGGATGGTGTGATGAAGCGGAGTCACTTTTGCCACAAAAAAAGTCGATTATTTTTTTCTAACAGCACGTTATTCCACCTTAAGTACTGTATAACACACCAATCTGAAAACTTGTGTCAGAAAACGTAACGTTACGGCTTTACCTCTGACTGTTACAAAGTGCTGACACTGGAGACTCCTTCCATAAATGTGAATGAGCTGTTACTTCCACGTGAATGAGCTGTTACTATAGAAATGATAACGTACTAGAACGAGTGCAGTAATATAAACCTGCGCTACTGTCAGAGCTGCTGTTAGAGAAAACTAATCAACACCTTCTGGCCTATCAGAATTTGTGTTTAGTCTCTATACAGATGTATTTATCAACTCTGTATGGTCACATGGTCTTAATGGTCTGATGATGTGTCTGATCAGAGAAGGTCTTTGTGAGCAGTTTAATTAAGTATAAAACCCATATGCAATCCTAAAACTGAAGAAACATCAGATATTATATACTTCAGTTGTAATTTATTCCCTCTGATTTTCTCCCTAATTTAGTCATGGCCAATCAGATCCCACCCTTCCCAATCACTAGACAGCTACCATCCAGGGAGGGCGAAGGCTATCACGAGCTTCCTCTGAGGCATGTGAAGACAGCGGACTACATCTTTTCCAACTGCTGCTCATGCAGCGTCAGGGGGTGGTGTAACACTGTTGGAAGAAAGCGCTATCCGCCCACTTCTGCATGCATGAGCTCACAGACACCCATGAGAGGCTCATGTCACTGTGATTGATAGGGGAGAGAGAGTATAAGACACCCCTCCCTCCCTGACAGCACCGCCAATTTTGCTCTATTCTGATATCTTTACCACCCAGTGCACAAATTTGCTGTACTGGATATTTATGTCTGCACAAAACATCCAATTTTGTGCTTATGAAAAGGATCATATTTTGGGGAAAAAATACAATTTGAGAGCTCATTACCGATCTCATGATGTTTAATCGTCCCTCTGTTCGCTGTTCGCTGCCTTCTAAACATTTATATTGAATACAATTTAAAAGCAAGATCTCAAGATGGTGTTCAGGAAAACGGCCACCTAAAGAGCAGAAATAAATTCGCTGCTGTTGTGTTTAGGTGGATATTAATGTTTTAATTCTGCAGTGTGTGATTTAAACAGATCACCACACACTGTCACGGCACTCCAGCAGGACAAAGATCTCTCAGTTTGATCAATGGTACATCACGTAGTCAGATATTTCCACTCTGAGTTTCTGTCTTTTTAATATTTGTAAGTGAATTAATTGTTTCTTCCTAACATTGTAAAGATGGTCACCGGTAAAAAAAATTATCAGCCTTCAACTTCCCCTTTAAGCAAATAATATAAGCAGTATATTTTGTCATTAAACACGTTTAAAACATTTCATCTTCAAGGAGAAAGAAGATTCAGGTTCCTACACCACTCCAATCACAAAGCACCTCAGTGTTACATAAGGAATAAAACACTCAGTGTCATACTGTTATAGAAATATGATCAACAATGTAGTGAAGAGGAGTTATTGTTAGAACCCTGAAGTTGATTATTTTCCTATAACAGCACATCACAAAGTGTTTTATTCCTCTTATATCACAGCAACTTACCAATGATTACAATCTTTTATGTATTAAAGAATGAAATGTAATACTAATTATTTGTTTGTAGTTACATTTATTGTTGTGAAACATCCACAAAATGAGATTCCACTCCCTGTAATCACTTATGTTACAGCAGCTATAAACAGCCTCTTATTTCTCTCTCAAAGTTAATAAGGCAAAAAATAATAATAAACGCAGCTTGTCATGTTACCGAGAAATCGCACATTTTTACCCACAATTTTTAATCTGTTTATGTGGCGTGTCCTCTGTACACATCCCTATGAATAAGCTGTTACTATAGAAACATATTAGATCATGTATAATACTGCCGTAACCTACAACTTGAAGATTTCAAACATTTGAAACATTTTTTTCTCTTAAAGTTTTGAAAGAGAGCTCGGAAGTTCTTTAAACCTTTGTTGGATTCACGAAGATGCGAACTCTCCTGGCAGAATGCCAGAACGTGAAATTCTGAAAGTGTCAACCGTTTATAAGGAGTTTTTCTCTTTCTTTCTTTTTTAGTGTGTGTTTGTGAGGGGACGGGGTCGAGTCTAGTTTAAAAAGGGAATGCATGTGCATATATTTATTCGTTTTTGAACCTTTGGGGCATTTTGTGTCATTATTACTATCTGGAACACCCAGGATACCCCCACCACACTCAGACAGAGACGGGTTTAGGAAATCTACTACAGCAACATTTTCCTTTAACTTTTCACCCATGGGGAACTCATCAACTTCCCATCGCCATTATAAACAGGATGTGAGTTCAGGTTAAGAAAGCATTGGGTTATGGGACAGGACAAAGCAGCTTTAGCTAAAAAGGTAAAGAAAGTGTGTGTGCATGTTTGTTTTTGTGCATATGGGGAAAAGAAAATGTGCTTATTTGTGTCTAATTGAACACCTTTTGCAACACAATGGTGTGTGTGTGTGTGTGTGTGAGAGAGAGAGAGAGAGAGAGAGAGAGAGAGAGAGAGAGAGAGAGAGAGAGAGAGAGAGAGACATTCCTTTACTCATTTAACAATTGTGGAACACCTCAGGTTTATGATTTCAAAACAGGTGTGTGTGTGTGTGTGTGTGTGTGTGTGTGTGTGTGTGTGTGTGTGTGTGTATTATATTTTGCATTTAAAAATCACAAATTAACACTCAAAGACAGATACAATTAATGTATTATTTATTCAGAATGAACTAAACCTCAAAGGAAAAAGTTGCATTGAAGCAGAGAGAGAGAGAGAGAGAGAGAGAGAGAGAGAGAGAGAGAGAGAGAGAGGTGTCTTAATACCATTCTTATGTATAATCTTTTGTTTTGTTCATTTTCATTATTTAATTTAATTATAATAATTACTAACTAAATGATGATAACCAAAGCAGAAAAGCATGACATTAATAATGGCTAATAATAAGGTTAAATCAGTATTATACAGAGTATTACATTAAATATTCTGCAATAGGCGTCATGAATTATGTTTTAGAAATTATACAAAACAAAACAATGTTCTGGTCAAATAACTTTGACAGCAAAAACACTAAATAGTTAATTAATAATAATAAATAGTTAATGTAATAAATGGTAAATAATATGAGTAATACACTAAATAGTAAAACACGTTAATGATGCAGAGTGATTATCCTCGGCCATGTCGCCCCCTGAGCTCCCCGGAGTGTAGCTGCTGTCTCCATGTTTACATTTAAAACTTCATCTCGGATTCATTAACAAACATAAAAACATGTCTAGGAAAAGCCAGGACGAAGTTTCACTGCCATGCGGGAGGCAGAGTAGATATTCTCACAGATAGCCAGCTCTCTCCCAGCACCTACAGCACCTACGCTCCACTCTCCGGTACACACCTGACACGATGCCGGAGAGACAGCGCCTCCCAGCCGGCCTCAGACATCATGGCGTCCCGCTCACAATCACTCGCTTTTTACAAAGTTTACAACTAGTACTTCTTATTTATGACCGTCATTTCGCTCCTCTTTCAGGAAAAAAAAGAAGCCAAAAAGCACTCTGCGCGTTCCCTCTGTACTCTGCATGCGCAGAGAGCGAGAGCGAGAGAGAGAGAGGGAGAGAGAACGAGAGACAGAGGGAGACTGATGACGTCATGGAATGACGGTGATGGAATGGAATGGGGAATGTGATGTGAAGGAACGGAATGTGACGTCACACTATACCACTTCTATAAAAGGAGACAGAAATCGGGTCCCACTGTCACAATTTCCGACTTGTGAATTTGCCGAAAGAGAAACACAATGCTGAAGATATTCAGAAGGATTAGAGAACAATTTCGACGCCGGAGGTCGAAGAAATCGAAGGAGGATCCTCAAGTGCAGGCGTTACGGGAGGAGTTGGAGAACGTAGCAAGAGAGATGGAGGATTGGAAGATGATGGAGAGACAGAGATTGGAAGAGATATGCACGTTGTCGACGACGGTGGCAGAGCTGGAGGCCGTTTTGGTTTCTGAGCGAACTCTCCGGGAGCGGGACATGGAGGAGAGGGCCGCCAGACTCCAGCAGAACATCATCAACCTGCAGGCTTCTCTGACACTCTGTGAGGAATGGGAGAAGACTGCTGAGCTGGAGAGAGAGAACTTGATGAGAGAGCTAGACTTGCTGGAGAAACATGTTGTACAGCTGAAGGCCATGGTTTCTGAGCAAAATAAACATGAGCAGGAAAGAGAGAAGATCAAGCTGGATATGGAGGAGATGAACACTGCACACCTCCAGAACATCACCGAGCTCCAGGCTTCCCTGAAAGTCCATGACGAACGAGAGAAGACTGCAGAGCTGGAGAGAGAGAGTTTGATGAGAGACCGAGAGCGACTGGAGAAACGTGTTGCAGAGCTGGAGGCCCGTTTGAATTCAAAGCCAAAGCACCAGAACCTGGAACAGCAAAAGCCAAGCATGAAACCTGCAAGTATAACAACAGCCTATGTTTGGACATATCCGTGGAAACTGAGTGCTCATTTGCCCGTGAAGAAGTACAATTAAAAAAAAGAAAAAAAGAAAAAAAAAACGGCATGATTTACCCACAACTGGGGTAAAGCAGCAGGAGCAGTTTAAAAATGACTGAACTTTTCTTCTTTCAAAACAATCAATAAAAATCTTAAGCATGAACACGAATATGTGTGTGTGTGTTTTGTTTCTTTTATTAAAGTGTTACACATAATAGTAATAATAGTAATAATAATAATAATAATAATAATAATAACAACAACAACTTGTTTTTAAAGGTCACACCATTGAAACCATTGTGATTTGAGGCTAAGCTTAGCTTTAAAAAAAAAAAAAAAAAAATGCAGTGTGATGCAAAGTGTGTAATTTTACAAATGTTAATAAAACAAGGGCATACAGGCACCAAATGATGCTGTTTTCAATTATTGGCAGGCGAGCTGGTCAGCAAAGATATTGAGATTAGTTCAGGCCAGATTTCATGTCCTGAATCAGTCGAGGGTGTTCAAGATATTGTCAGTGGCTTGGAGAACCTTTCCTTCTTCGGTGATGTCTGAATTAATGGCACAGTGTACAGTATAGGCAGTCCCTCCAGGATTTTGCGATGGCAGAAATTAACACAAAATCAAGGAAACTCTGGAATATTCACAGGAGCTGGCGATTTTTCAAAATTACCGCAGATTTGGGCCAAGACGCGTCATGTGACATCATCACAACACACATTCAGCCAAAGCCCTCTTCGATTCACGTGTCAAACATGAGTACAGCTAAAAGGTCTCATTTATTAACAAACATCACTGTGAAAGTTTCGTGCAATTGCTATTTTGCCAATCCACAAGTTGCATCAAAACTTTAGAATAAAGCCGCAGCAAAATAAAGCATTTTTGGTCGCAACAATCACAAAAAACTCCTGTACAGGCCACGAATGACTGTATTTACATCTTGCTCTGTATACGGAGAGCCAGTTTGGCTCCATTAAATCAATCATCATCAAATCAAATCTATTTTAAAGTGAAGTTAATAGTGCAGAGATGAACAACAATTGTTTTGTTTTTTTTGTCATCATTACTTTGCCTATGCTGTAATTCTTGACCATTTAGTGTGAGTGAACTACATGACTTCCATCCATTACGTGTACTACAGTCCATTACGTTATCAGCTCTTATAGTATTCTACAGCATTCACCAGCCTATTTATTAGAAACTTATACATTATAGGTACAAATTATAAAGCATACAGGTTTTCTATTGCCATATACAGTACAAGTTTGTTTTTTCTAGCTTTATATTAATCATAGTTATAATCATAAACTTAGAAAATCTTTGTTTTGAACAACAGGACCATTAGCTTCTAACACAGTGACTGATGAGTGTAGTTGACCAGGTCCTCACATGGATCTCAGAGTGTACAGTACATGCGAATATATTCATGTCTGCATGTATACTAACACCCACAATGACAGAGTGTATGTGCAGGTAAAAGTTAAAGAGAGTTTGGGGTATTGGTACTGTAAGGGTGAGAACAATTCTGGGTTCTTGCACTGTAAATTATTCACGATGCAAACATCTGGTCCAATTTTAAAGGTAAATAACATTATATGTCTATTTCCTGTGAGTTTGTGTTTTAATTTAAAAGAATATCAGCTTAATATTATTTTTTTTAAACAGACTTGTTATCATGTCCCTATCAACACACAAACGCCAGCCCAGCCAGCATGTCCATGTGAGTCCACATGGGTCCCAAATGGGCTTGAAACTGGGGCCCATGTGGACAGCCCAGTGAGGCTCCACCATCTTCTGTCCTCAGTTTCCATGCTGTCCCCACATGCAGATGCCTATATGGGCTAATGATGGGCCACATGTGGCTCCTTGTATGTAAACAGTGTGGCCCCCACATGGGTGTAATGTGGGTTATTATAGAACAGCAACATGGGTCACAGAGGGTCCTACATGGGCTTTACGTGGGCACCGTCTGGGTGTTGTACAGGCTGCATGGACTACTTTATTTTACAGTACCTGCTTTTAACAAGGAAAACATTACACAGAATAAACGAGCCACAATACGGTTAACTTTTTTATTTAAAAATGAACAGCACATCAACAACAATGATACAATTATCATTATCATATTAATAATAGGACGCAAATGTCTATACACCAACACAATATCTATATTGTAACGGTTTAATAATCTTATATTTAAATTTGTGTTATTCAATTATTTTAACACTTACAGCTTAAAAAAATTTAAAGTATTTATCAAAAGTCTCTCTAATTTAACAATAGTAACAATAATAATAACAATACAATAACTGTTTACTGTTTTTTTTTTTTTTCAAATATAGCAGTAATGTTAATTTCAAATGTAGCAGGAATGCCTCGAAAGCCCATCCGAAAGTGTGAAGGAGGAGGGAAATATTCAGCCATCAAAAAAGCCCATTAGGATTCCTGAGAAAAGGGAAGAAATATTCATATATTATGTACACAGTTACCCGGTGTTCAGATAACAGGGATACAGTTTGTTGTGAAAATCCGAAACTAACTCTTTATCTCTGAAAGTTACCTGGTAGACGCCGTGTTCATGTGTTCATGGTTCCTCCTCCATCACGGCCCTGTTCACCACTTGGACAAGGCTTTTTCACCATCTTTGTGGTTAATGTTGTTTACACTTGCTTTCTTCAAGCACCTTCAAGAGAGAACAAAGTCAGACATGAAGATCAGTAATGTGCAGTCTCGTTACATAAGCTGAGAGCCTACATGTAATTTTTAGAATCAAAAGTTAGTCAATGTTCTACGAGGCTGTACCAGATTGTATGTGAAACTGTAGCTTCCTGTTTGCCACCACGTCTCATTATTTAAGAGAACAAAGACGATGCCAGAGACGGCAACAGATACAAGATCCACACATACTTCAAGCCCTACTTCATTAAAACCCCACTGTGTATAGGAACAGATCTTAAACTGTGAAAAAACAGACGTAAAGGCATCTGTCAAAACGGCCTCATGACGTAAAAGCATCTGGCAAAATGGCCTCATGACGTAAAGGCATTGGGCAAAACGGCCTCATGACATGAAGGCATCGGGCAAAACGGCCTCATGATGTAAGGGCATCGGGCAAAACGGCCTCATGACATGAAGGCATCGGGCAAAACGGCCTCATGACGTAAGGGCATCAGGCAAAACGGCCTCATGATGTAAAGGCATCGGGCCAAAACGGCCTCATTACGTAAAGGCATTGGGCAAAACGGCCTCATGACGTAAAGGCATCGGGCAAAACGGCCTCATGACGTAAAGGCATCGGGCAAAACGGCCTCATGACGTAAAGGCATCGGGCAAAACGGCCTCATGACGTAAAGGCATCGGGCAAAACGGCCTCATGACGTAAAGGCATCGGGCAAAGAGTAAGCAGAGTCCGAAACACAATTCAAAAGTTCATAGTCAAGACACCAAAAATAGACCCAAAATACAGGCAGAGGTAGGTAGACGGTGAATCCACAACAGGCCAAGATAAGGGCAAATCCAAAAATCCACAGGCAGAGACAAGAAGGCAAGGATCAGTCACAAGATTCAGTTAGTGATGTTACTTTGGACTCCAAGACTTCAAGCTTCGAACATATTTTATTTCTTAATAAAAATACTTGAAATTTCTGGTGGTGTGGTGATAAATTGTCTGAGAACAGTGAGACACTGCACTGATTAAAAAAAAAAATCACATTGAACACTTTTGCTTAATGAGGTTATGAGGTCAAAAATGTAGCTACCCGAAAAATTGTCAAATGCTTAACTTTAAAAATTAAGCAAATGTATTATTACTGAATGAGGCGAAATGTTAATACATTTTGAATTTGGTTTATTGAAATGAACAATAACATTAAGCTAGCATGGATGCGCAGTGGTTCTACAAATCTGGCCCTCAAGGTCCACTGTCCTGCAGAGTTTAGCTCCAACCCTAATCAAACACACCTGAACAAGCTAAACAAGGTCTTCGGGATTACGAGAACATAACAGGCAGGTACATTTGGAAGTTGGAGCTAAACTGGATTTGAAGAACCATTCGATAGATCATGCTTCACTATTGCCAATATAGACCTCATTGACAAGCATAAGCTATTGTATGTCAAGCAAACATAATCACTGCAAAATACTGCTGTTTTTATTACTTGTTTTGATACATTACTATATTACATCTACTATAGAGAACTTATTTTTTGTGAACATTTCAGGCTGGTCCTCCAACAGAGATATTTAACCTGTAAGTAAGGGGAATTTTTAAAAATTGCATTTTCTCGCCCCCATAAAAAAGAGAAATGTTCTGCATGCACACTACACTTACCCAGGTACCCCCTAAAAAATTAAGACTGACTCAAACCATTTCCATCTTAAATTGACCCTAAAAGTGGAACTGTGAACAATCATGAGCATTACATTTGGACTTAAGTTCTAAGTCTAAGGAACAAGAATGGGCAAAAATGTGCAAAGCCAATACATAGAGGTAATCACTCAAAAAAAAAAAAAATATATATATATATATATATATATATATATATATATATGGAAAATTACAAATGGTCGTGCAACCAACTTTGCAGTTGGACCACTTGAGATGGAATGACCCTCATCAGAGTTAGCTGGTTAGCTTTTTGCTAACAGTTCTGACTTCCCACTTCAGAGCTAAGTCAAATGCAGCATGTGTGCTCCTCCCATGACATCACTTCCTGTGTATTAATGACTACAACAACATCCCACAACTCAACACTTCTATTTTTCTAAAAAAAAAAAAAAAAGTTAAGCAATACCAAACTACACTATATAGGCAAAAGTTTGCCATCATCAAAGTATCCCATATCATATCCCAGTATCATATTTAAACTGAATTATTGGGAACACAGACAACTTAATCCAGTTCACAGGTCTGTCTGAAAAACTAAATTAATCAGTTATTTATCACATTTAGTAAAACTGGCATACATCATGTTATTTTTGATTGGTCATGTGACAAAGAATGGGACCCAGATAAAAACCCACTTGACTTGACTTGTCCTGACAGGGATCAGGGGGCGTGGTCAAAGAGGAAAACAGGAAGCAACTTAACAAATTAAATATAATTAAACATTAGAATATGATCCATTTTCACTTCCTATAAGATCAAGGTCAAATTGCTACTACTAAAAATGACTATTTATATAACAACTTTAATAGGCTTAAAATGCATCTCATTTTTTGTTACAGTATGTGCAAAAATATGTAAAATCAATGCAAATTAAGTACATAATCTTAAAGTGAAAAATGAAGAATAATAATAAGTTTCTTAATTTGAACTCAACTTTAAAAAATAAACACATCAAAGAGAAAATTGACTGGAAGAAGACGGCCAGGAGATGGACAGAGTGTGTTAAAGATTACTGGTGTAAATTCATTCTCTCTCTCTCTCTCTCTCTCTCTCTCTCTCTCTCTCTCTCTCTCTCTCACACACACACACACACACACAAACATACATGTACAGTGAGGGAAAAAAGTATTTGATCCCCTGCTAATTTTGTACGTTTGCCCACTGACAAAGAAATGATCAGTCTATAATTTTAATGGTAGGTGTATTTTAACAGTGAGAGACAGAATAACAACAAAAAAATCCAGAAAAATGCATTTCAAAAAAGTTATAAATTGATTTGCATTTTAATGAGTGAAATAAGTATTTGACCCCTTCGACTTAGTACTTGTTGGCAAAACCCTTGTTGGCAATCACAGAGGTCAGATGTTTCTTGTAGTTGGCCACCAGGTTTGCACACATCTCAGGAGGGATTTTGTCCCACTCCTCTTTGCAGATCCTCTCCAAGTCATTAAGGCAGAAACCACCCCCAAAGCATAATGTTTCCACCTCCACCCAACTCACCCAACTCACCAGCTGTCCTTAAAGCAGTCCTGCGAGCAGAAATAGTAGCTCCTTGTTCCCTGTTTTCGACAGGTGGGGCACTGTAGGCTGGCTGACTGGGTGCATCCCTTGGTTGCGCACTCCTGGGTCTGTGGTTGAGAGGTGCAGGCCACCACGTTTGCCCGCTCCCTCTCATAGTACTCCAGGAACGACTGGCTGGGCCGATCGGACAGGCGGCTCCCCCCCAAGAAACTTTTGAGGTCGGGCTTGAACTCAGCACTCCCAAATACCTGGACCAGTAGATCCACAAAGCCGGAAACCGTATATATCCTAGTGGACCCACTGGCAAGGTGAAGCTCCGCCCACTGGCGAGCAGAACCGACCAGGCGGGACAGGAGGAACCCCAACCACTGTTCTTCATTGGGTTTGGGGTCCTCCAAACTGAGAAAATACAATTGGGCCTGCAACAAAAAACACTGAGGCCACGTGGAGAAGCCATCATAGGCATCCGGGGCATAAATAAAGGTCCATTGTTCGAAGGAAACTGAATCAAGGGGAGGAACAAAAAATTTGGCGTGGAAGGCCCAAGATTTCCCTGCTGCATCCATGGTAGGTGGAGTATTCTGTTACGATACATGGAGGGAGGCAGGATGCATGCGCAGGGGAAAAGTCAGTTTATTAGGAACACAGGATTCGAAAGTAACGGAACACACAAAACAAAGGAAATAAACAGTAATCCACAAAAAAGGCAAGCAATAATCCAAAAGAGATAAACCACAAGGCAGTAGTTCCACAAAAGTACAGAACATGGGAACAAAACAAAACCGAACTGAAGCAAACGCACGAAACTAGGCTATGGTACTGGAGCTATGAGCTGAGAGCTAAGAGCTATGAGCTATGAGCTATGAGCTATGATCTATGAGCTATGAACTATGAACTAAGGGCGAGAGAAAGCGAGAAGGTAGCAGGCATACAGCACATGCTAGGATGAACTCCAATACTCCACGATGAGGCGGAAACGGGAAGAGGTTTAAATAGACAGAATAATCAGACACAAATGAGAAACACCTGAAACACATAATTAAACAATAAACGGTAAACTAATGAACATACGAGGGCGGGGACATGACATGGACAGAGAATCAATACACATTCAGAGGCAGAGACATGACGTAAACCAAAACACAAGCACATGGCAATGAAAACAAACATGTCCATGAATGACAGATGTGGAATGCGGAAGTAAGCTGCCGGCTGTCCTCAACGGCGGTGCGGAGAATGGAATGCGGAGGTCAGCTGCGTTTATTGTTATTTTTTGCCTTATTAACTTTGAGAGAGAAATAAGAGGCTGTTTATAGCTGCTGTAACATAAGTGATTACAGGGAGTGGAATCTCATTTTGCGGATGTTTCACAACAATAAATTTAACTACAAACAAATAATTAGTATTACATTTCATTCTTTAAAACATAAAAGATTGTAATCATTGGTAAGTTGCTGTGATATAAGAGGAATAAAACACTTTGTGATGTGCTGTTATAGGAAAATAATCAACTTCAGGGTTCTAACAGTAACTCCTCTTCACTACATTGTTGATTATATTTCTATAACAGTATGACACTGAGTGTTTTATTCCTTATGTAACACTGAGGTGCTTTGTGATTGGAGTGGTGTAGGAACCTGAATCTTCTTTCTCCTTGAAGATGAAATGTTTTAAATGTGTTTAATGACAAAATATATTGCTTATATTATTTGCTTAAAGGGGAAGTTGAAGGCTGATAATTTTTTTTACCGGTGACCATCTTTACAATGTTAGAAAGAAACAATTTATTCACTTACAAATATTAAAAAGACAAAAACTCAGAGTGGAAATATCTGACTACGTGATGTACCATTGATCAAACTGAGAGATCTTTGTCCTGCTAGAGTGCCGTGACAGTGTGTGGTGATCTGTTTAAATCACACACTGCAGAATTAAAACATTAATATCCACCTAAACACAACAGCAGCAAATTTATTTCTGCTCTTTAGGTGGCCGTTTTCCTGAACACCATCTTGAGATCTTGCTTTTAAATTGTATTCAGTATAAATGTTTAGAAGGCAGCGAACAGCGAACAGAGGGACGATTAAACATCATGAGATCGGTAATGAGCTCTCAAATTGCATTTTTTCCCCAAAATATGATCCTTTTCATAAGCACAAAATTGGATGTTTTGTGCAGACATAAATATCCAGTACAGCAAATTTGTGCACTGGGTGGTAAAGATATCAGAATAGAGCAAAATTGGCGGTGCTGTCAGGGAGGGAGGGGTGTCTTATACTCTCTCTCCCCTATCAATCACAGTGACATGAGCCTATCATGGGTGTCTGTGAGCTCATGCATGCAGAAGTGGGCGGATAGCGCTTTCTTCCAAGAGTGTTACACCACCCCCTGACGCTGCATGAGCAGCAGTTGGAAAAGATGTAGTCCGCTGTCTTCACATGCCTCAGAGGAAGCTCGTGATAGCCTTCGCCCTCCCTGGATGGTAGCTGTCTAGTGATTGGGAAGGGTGGGATCTGATTGGCCATGACTAAATTAGGGAGAAAATCAGAGGGAATAAATTACAACTGAAGTATATAATATCTGATGTTTCTTCAGTTTTAGGATTGCATATGGGTTTTATACTTAATTAAACTGCTCACAAAGACCTTCTCTGATCAGACACATCATCAGACCATTAAGACCATGTGACCATACAGAGTTGATAAATAAATCTGTATAGAGACTAAACACAAATTCTGATAGGTCAGAAGGTGTTGATTAGTTTTCTCTAACAGCAGCTCTGACAGTAGCGCAGGTTTATATTACTGCACTCGTTCTAGTACGTTATCATTTCTATAGTAACAGCTCATTCACGTGGAAGTAACAGCTCATTCACATTTATGGAAGGAGTCTCCAGTGTCAGCGCTTTGTAACAGTCAGAGGTAAAGCCGTAACGTTACGTTTTCTGACACAAGTTTTCAGATTGGTGTGTTATACAGTACTTAAGGTGGAATAACGTGCTGTTAGAAAAAAATAATCGACTTTTTTTGTGGCAAAAGTGACTCCGCTTCATCACACCATCCTGTCGCTGATTGTCAGTAATTGTTTTATTCCCTCCTTAACGTGTTTAGTATTAGCTGTACTGAATGAAACAGGTGAAAGTGTGAAAGGTACAAATTCATCATGTGTTCACAAAGAGTCAGAGTTTGTCATGCATCAGTGTGGTCTTGATGAAATCATCCATCCTCCTCATTAGCACGCTATTAGCTGAGAGCAGAAGATGATCTTAAACTTCCCAGAGAACAATAATAATAATAATAATAATAGTAATAGTAATAATAATAATAATAATAATAATAATAATAATAATAATAATAATAATGCACAGTCAGATGATTGATTGCTGATATTCTTGCAAATATCTTTTATTGTGGATTTTTTTCCCCAAAGAAATTGACATTATGCAAATGAGGCTTTGTCTAATTAAAGATGCATCAATTTGCAAAAATCTAGCCTTTTGATGTTATTAGAAATCAAAAATGTATGTCACTGTGAAGACACATTCTTTATTAAGTGTTCAGTAATTTCTTTGCTGTTTATTTAATCATGAATATACCGTGCACTGTTCTAAAATTACTTTGTCATTTCCCCCCCAGTATAAAATCTAACATAAAATACAAAATAATCACATTTTTGGGAAAATTCCTCTGTAATATCCTTTTGATTAGAGATAAAATTTCAGGAACGCAGGTCAGGAACACAGAAAAATCTGAGTGTGTTAATAATACACAGTGCATTTCACAGTTTAATGTGTTTCACTCTAGTTAGTGTGATTTTTAAGGTTTATAAAGGAAACCGACATGTACACTGTATATGCCGTATATCATAATGACAATCAAACTGACATATATTAAAGGGAAAAAAGATTTTCAGGGATATACACTGTGACGTGGCGTGATTGTAAAGTGGGCGGAGCTTAAAGCCTCCTTCAACCTTAAGTTTTAGATAATCAGGTGGTCGAGAGTGGACAAAAACAAAAACGTAAATAAACATTTGAAATAAACATTCTCCTATTGAGTTGTGTATATTTATTATAGGGTTGCACGGTGTACCGTTACTACGGTAGTATTGCGATAAAATAAAGATTCAAAATACCGCCGATGCCACTGTATTTTTTTAAACGGCAGTATCGTCAGTACAGTGGCACTGTAAGTAATGTTGTACGTGCGGCAGTTAATACTATTTTCACTAAAACGACACCTCACTGCTTTTGCAGAATACACAAAGGTTAGTGGCACGCTGTATACTGTATTCAAGAGTATGTGTACTCTTAACTGTGTAACAAAGCTTGTGACTACTTGTAACAAACACCAGTCACTAATAAAGAGCTGCCATATTAGTGTCATATTATGAAACAGGTAAACATGTGACACTTGTAACAGTGGAATGCGGCTTCTTTTTTTTCTTTTTTTTACTGGCTTTAATCTTTGATAAGATGACCAAAAGATGACCAAAAAATGCCCAAATCTGCGAACACTCATTGCAGAGCATTTCTGTAAGGCCACTTCGGATAGGTGCGCAGAAATATTTTCGTAAGTCATATGATTATTAATCTTATTTATTATCACATCTGTGTGTCCTGCTAAAGATGTCATTTTAATTCCGTTGCCTCGTCTTTGGCCCCCCTGCCGTTGACCTTTACAAATGCCGATGAGGAAAAAGTAGCTCCGTTGAAAATGTAGCTTTTTTAGATTGTCTTTATTTCATTTTTCATAATTTAGTTTTAAGAAGTAATAGTGAGAAACAAAATATATAAAAATGTATCAATTCATTCTTTTTAAAGTCAGTCTTAATTTTTTTTCATTTTAGGACGAAAATGATAAATTAAAAAACGATTTGATTTTCCGTTTTCCGTTTTTTTAATTGAAGACGGATATGGAATAAACGGAAGATACCCTGATTTATCCTGATTACCCTTCTACTTTCAACCCTGTTACTAGTTTAAGAGCTAAATGCAACCAAGAAATCTTATACAAGAAAAATTGTTTGCCTGAGATGGGCTAGCACATTTGTTTTCTTAGATTCCTTAGATTCTGTAATATAATTTGTAGCCTTAAATGTTTTGCTTATAATTAATCCCTTTTAACATTTGCATAAACTAATTAAATCAAATAGTTTTCTGGAAACTCCCCTGGATTCTTAAACACCTACAAACTTTCCTGCTTTTGTAACCTACTGTAGGAGTTTAGAACAATGAGGTGGCAAAATATAATAAAGGAAGTGTCCTGTGCAATGAGCTAAATATATCGCTACTTCTCTACACATTCTGAAGAGGAAGACAGATTCTTTGCAGCATTTTTCTTCAGATGGATAGAGAGATAATAGGCTGAGCAATCTTTTTCTGAAATGCACAGGGCGTGACTGCTGTAGAACATCTGGTCTGTGGAAATTACTCTCACATGTTAATCGGGTTAAATGTTTAGGCAAAATTAGTACAATAAAACACAAATCCCGGTTTTGGAACAATGTATCAGTGCAGCAACCTCTGTATTAGAAACTGTTCTTCTGTTCTTGTGTATATCTCATGCTAAATTGTTTCAAAATCTAAGATAAAAACAAAGGCAACCCAAGTAAACACAAAATGCAGTTTTTAAATGATAGTTATTTATTGAAGCAAAAGAGGTATCCAATACCAACTGGGCCCATATGAAAATTTGCCCCCGTAGTTACTAATTTCCCCAAATTTCTAAAACTGCATTCATAATGGGGTTCAGCTGGACTAGACTCAATCAGGCCTGATTACTGCAAACCCTGTTCAATCAAATCAACACTTAAATAGAACTTTTTCAACAGCATGAAGTTGGTTAAAAGGTCTTACCCAGTAACACACTATGCCAAAGTTGAAAGAAATTCCAGAAGTGATGAGGAAGAAGGAGATTGAAATACATCAGTCTGGGAAGGGTTACAAAGCTATTTCAAAGGCTCTGGGACTCCAAAGAACCACAGTGAGAACCATTATCTCCACATAGAAAAACTCAGTACAGTAGTGAACTTTCCCAGAAGTGGTCAACCAAAATTCCTCCAAGAGCACAACAATGACTCATCCAGGAAGTCATAAAAACGCCAAAGACAACATCAAAGGAACTACAGGCCTCTCTTGCATCAATAAAAGCCACTGTTCATGACTCCACTATCAGAAAGACACTGGGCAAAAATGGCATCCATGGAAGAGTGGCGAGGTGAAAACCACTGCTAACCCAGAAGCACATTAAGGCGCATCTGAATTTTGCCAAAACACACCTAGATGATCCCCAAACCTTTTGAGAGAATGTTCTGTGGATTGATGAGTCGAAAGTGGAACTGTTTGAAAGACAGGAGTCCCATTACATCTGGCGTAAACCTAACACAGAATTCCACAAAAAGAATTACACCTACGGTCAAGCATGGTGGAGGAAGTGTGATGGTGTGAGGATGCTTTGCTGCTTCAGGGCCTGGGCAACTTTAATTGAGGGAAACATGAATTCTGCTCTCTACCAGAAAATCCTAAAGGAGAATGTCCGGTCTTCAGTCTGTAAGTTGAAACTCAAGCACAGCTGGATTATGCAGCAAGACAATGATCCAAAGCATAGGAGTAAATCCACCTTTGAATGGCTCAAAAAAAGTTTTGGAGTGGCCTAGTCAAAGTCCTGCTGTGGCAGGACCTTAAACAGGCAGTTCATGCTCGAAAATCCTACAGTGTAGCTGAACTAAAGCAGTTCTGCAAAGAAGAGTGGGCCAAAATTCCACCACAGCACTGTGAAAGAATGATATCCAGTTATCTGAAGTGTTTGGTTGCAGTTATTGCTGCTAAAAGTTGCTGCTGTTAAGTTTAAGGGGGCAATTCGTTTTTCACATTGGTGATAGTGTTGGATAACCCCTCAAGGGTTGGGGCTTCATATCCCGTTTCTGACCCTGTGTGCATGGAGTTTGCATGTTCTCCCCATGCTTTGGGGGTTTTCTCTGCATACACTGGTTTCCTCCCCCAGTCCAAAGACATGCATTGTATTGTGTGAATGTGTGTGCGATTGTGCCCTGTGATGGGTTGGCACCCCGTCCAGGGTGTCTCCAGTCTTGTGCCCTGAGTTCTTTGGGATAGGCTCCAGGCTCCCCTGCGACCCTGTGTATCCTAAAATAGACGGATGAATGGATGGAGACGTAGATCTCACTAAAAATAAAGCTCTGCTGCCATCTGGTGGATGAAAGAAGTCACTTTATTTACTTTTTTTTTCAACCTTCTGTATTACATGAGAAATAAAAGGATCATGAAGGTAAAGTAAAGTAAGGCCACATTATGCATTATGGGTATTCTTCTGACTCTAACCAATTGCAGTATATTGTGGGATTGAGCATACTGGGTGTGCTATTGGGGGAAAAAAACAAACAAACAAAAAAAACTACCCAAATACTGTATTTTGTAGTGAATAGAGTGTGGATTTGCACTGTCTGTCTCTAAGGAATGACATAAGATAAATTATGCTTCCTTCAAATATCCCTTTCCCCCAGTTATGAAGTTATAATTATAAAATGTAAGTGCTTATTATAAAAATTGGCAGTTTAAAGTATGAAATGGTAAGCAAATAACCAGTCTATCTAGAGGTTTTTTTTCTTCTTCTAATGATTGTAATTCTTATTTAATTACTCTATTATTTATACTTAGGTAAAAATGTACACAACACTAATTGTTGACTAACCAGTCGGTTAACTCGGGTAATACGTTTATCCCCGAGGCTCCCTCTTGTAATTACAACTTTTAGTCGTGCTCATCGTCGTGGCGCATGAGTCAGACTCTTATTTTGGAGACTCGCTCCTGAAGCAGCGACTCGGAAGAAGGAAATAATGATCAGTGTCTACAAGTAGACTGCAACCAGGCTGAGGTCGAGTAGAAGGTAAGCCGTTAAAAGTTGTCCAGATAACAGATAAGAAGTGGATGATGAAGTAAATGGCACGATTTCACTTCAGTTGGTTGTAACAAGCCGTGGTGTGGAGCAGCCATGATGTGTGTGAAGTTGAGGGTTTTGTGCACGGCGGGGTTAGTTAGCTGCTGAACTCACCGTAGCAATTTTTTTTTTTTTTTTTTTTTTAAAGCTGTGATGTCATGCTATCCTGAGAAAGCGACACTTTCTAGTTTTCGCTTCCCAGGCTTTAAGACGGCACTAGCTATCTGATACTTCAGCAATTATTTGTGGGTTTCTAGCGGAAGCCGCATTTAGCTTCGACATAATAACCGGTGCTGGTGTTTTTGTTGAAACCTAGCTAGCTAGTTAATGTAAAGTTAGCCGTGTTGCTAGCTACCTCGCTGTCGAGTCGCCAAACATTGTGCTTGAAGGCTATTTCAGTTTTATTGTCGGTTCTCCCGCTTCTGGAAGAATCCGCGAGGCTGTATCCTAAATACCTTTGTATCTGGCATCTAGGTCACTACGTGTAGTGCATTAAACAATGGTGTCTACACCCAAGATAGAATGCTCGTGTAGGCAGTGAAGGTCTTTTTTTGGATGGTTAGATAGCTAACGCTGATAAGGCAAGTGATAATAGCTGTAAAGAGACAGTGCAGGTGATAGCAGTATCTGTGTTTAGTTTTTGCTAACAAAACAGTGACGCCATACTAAGCCATATTACGTATAAGAGAGTTACTTATTCATTGGTAATAAAGTATGTAACGAGGAAAAACAAAGGAAATAAATGGTGAAAAAGTTTTAAAGTCACTGATACTAAACGAAATTGTTAATATATGTATATTCTTGACAAGAATGACAATTTTGTCTATGAAGAATGTGTATATACATATCCTAGATGTATGCTAGTAGTACACATACACACAATAATAATTAAATAAAACTAGTCTGATCAGAGGTGGGATGGGGTGATGTGACTTGACCCCAAGCACATTTAGTGTTACTGTTTTTATTTTATTTTTTTATTCTTTTAAACACTTTTGATTGTTTTCTCTAACTGCAGGTCCTGAAGGGTTGTTATTCCTGTATACCACAGCAATTTGTCAACAATTGCTATTTTTAAAAATGTATTATTAGACACATTATATATTTTAATGTTGTGGAATATCTGTGAAACAAGTTCGTTCCTGTTATCACTTGCGTTATAGCAGCTTTAAACAGTTGGTCCCTCGGGAGTCTCTGGGTGCGTCTCAGTCGGCTCCCTGGGTGGTGAATCGGTATATCATATACACGAGTTCGGGCACCGGTAAGGACCCTGGCTCATTAAACATTGGGACACTGATGACTCGATTTCTGGTGACATGACTGTCATGGTACTTGTAGACTAGCTAGTGGATTAAAAAAAAAAAAAAAAAAAAATCATTAAACACTTAAAATGGCCGACTCCCTGATCACTGCCCTGACTACTGAACTAGGGAGCTGATTGAGACACACACTCTCTCTCTCTCTCTCTCTCTCTCTCTCTCTCTCTCTCTCTCTCTCTCCTTTTTTTTTTTGAGGTTAATTAAACAAAAAATGCAGCTTGGCTTGTTTCCAACAAACCCCAAAGAGCTGTTAAAGACAGAAACAGCTTTACCTCTTCCACTCCTCACAGAAGCGTTCATCGTATCACAGATGATATGTTTTTATACGTTGAATACCACGTTTTTCAGTTAATTTATTGCTCGGCTTAGATTACCTGGATCATATTCCCTCCGAACTATAAAAATGCCAACTCATAAGAATGAGCGCGATGCTGTAAAGCTGTGATTTGAATTACAGCCGGCACTACTGTCAGAGCTGCTGTTATAGAAAATTACTCAACACCTTCTGACCAATCAGCTTGCTGCATAATAAACAATGCGCTTTACAACAGCCCGTGTAAGTAAATAATGTATTTGTGGTTTGCCAATCTATGGCATGTTTTTATGAACGTGTTTTGAAAGCTCACTAAACATGTCTCGTTGATAAAAACCTAGTTCGTTAATAGATTAAAGATGAATGATTTAATGGTGCAGCAGTTTGGGCATATCTCATATCATATCAGGAATGAACCTAGTGTTTACCGGCTGCATTATACTGATATGGAAATATGTGATTGTGGGCTTGCAATCAGCTTGGATCATAGCAAACCTGTAATAATTGTCCGGTCTTCTAATATATTGCAGTACTGATTTGATCTCCTCATATCACCAGTCCTGACTGACATTAGTAAAGATCACAGTCTCGTATATATTTTTTTGTTTCACTTTTTCGTAGTGCTGTTATGTTGTAGTTATGTTTTTCTGTTATTATTATTTAATGTCAGTTCTAGACTTTTTGGGTTTTCCTGAACGTGCGTAAATCCTGGACTGTTCTTTCCGTCTCAGAAGTCCCAAACATCTTACTTCGTCCTAACTTCATCACCGCGGGGGATGTGTATCAGTTAACAGGCTAGTCAATGATTTATGTATACTTTTACAAAGAAGACGTGTAGGTGCTTGATGCCGTGGAATAGCAGTGAGACGTTGCTGTTACTGCAGTCTTTGAGTGATGCACATTTGCTGGTGATTAATGCGAGCGCACAAAGAGTCATCTACCTGCATTTAAAGTAACCCGAGTAACACTGGATCATGTAGCCAAATACAGCTGTGGTGGCAGTAGATATTTGAGAAGACATAGTAAATTATTCCAACCTTCAGAAAACTGTACGGTATCGTTCAAGTAGTCATTAGAGCTGCAAGATAGTAGGTAAAATGATAACAGTTCTTTTGCTCAGTTTTGAGGTCGTGCATAGTTATACAGCCAGTTCAGGAACAGAATAGTTGTGTAGCCCAAAATGGCAAACTATTAAGCTTCAACCTCGAAATTTGAAGGATCTGGAGAGATTCTGTATGGAGGAATGGTCTCAGATCCCTTGCCCTCTATTCTCCAACCTCATCAGGCTTTATAGGAGAAGACTCAGAGCTGTTATCTTGGCAAATGGAGGTAGCACAAAGTATTGAGCAATTGTTTGATATCCATGAGAGTATTTTTGTGATGTGAGTATTTTTGTGATGGGGTTATTCTTGTAAAAATAACCCCAGGTTAAACTAATTCCGTGCGAATTGACCTTTAGTCAGGAATCAAATAGTCAGTTAAATACATATGCATGAGGAACTCATGATTTAATGCACCAGAGTCACTAATATTTAGTACGATGTGCTTATTAACCTCTAGCTAGTCATCAGTTTTGCAGTATTTTGATAATTAATTGTGTAAGCCGTAAGTCATGATCACTATTAAAATACAGTAAATTGTGCAGCTCTTGAAGTTTTGGTGAGCTTTCAATAATTTTTGTTTCCTTACGAAAGTCCAGATTTAAAGGAAAATTACTAAAGAATAGTTTTTTACTCATTAGACATGATTGAATGGTGCTTGTGGATCTGTGATCTTTCTTTCAGTTTCTAACCGTATAAACCTACAAACTCTACTCGTTGGCATACGCTCTTCCACAACAATCTGTCTGTCGTAACCTTTCAGGTAACCATGGCAATGACGGGTCAGACGTCCTGTTCCTCCATGAGCAACCACACCAAGGAGCGGGTCACGATGGCCAAAGTGACCCTGGAGAACTTCTACAGCAACCTGATCTCCCAGCACGAGGAGAGAGAGATGAGGTGAGACGCTCCTATGTGGTCACAAGCGGCTGTACATAATGAGCATAGCTCACTTATCATTAAACCAGTCCAGCGGGTTTGAGTGATACATTAACATCTTGAGCATCTCAACAATGCAGTGGAGTTTCTTTAGACGTTTTCCTACCCTGAGGGAGTCTGACGCACGTGTGAGAGGAAAGCAGCGACTTTCATTCCCTGTTCCTGACCCCTGTGTACCCCAGATTCTGATTCATCCTAGGGGTGGTGAAAATATAATTTAATGACTCTTAGACATTTTGGAGATGAGGGATATATAGTTGAGGTCATAAGTTTACATATGCCTTGCAGAATCTGCAAACTGTTAATGATTAAAAAATAAAAAAATAAGAGGGAGAATAAATATTTAATTTTTTTTTTTCATTTAGTACTGCCTTGAATAAGTTATTTCACATAACCGATGTTTACATATAGTCCACAAGACACAGTAATAACTGAGAATTGATGCTCAAGAAGGCAACATGATCCATGAAGAGCAAGGGGAGTGTAAACTTTTGAACAGGGTGATCGGTGTATATTATTATTTTGTCTTCTGGGAAACATGTAAATATGTTATGTAGCCTCTGAAGGACAGTAATGAATGAAAAAAGAAGATCTTTTAAACAAAATAACAATTTATGCCAGTCATCTTGTTCAAAAGTTTAAACTTTGTCTTGCCTTCTTGAGCGTCAGTGAATGTTTGCACCTTTTGTATGCAAACATTGTATTTGTATTTGTATGACTCATAATTTGCTCATTACAAAGCGAAGAGAAGGAGCTTTGTTTTACCTCGCCATCGTTGGGGTTTTGAACGTGTTGTGTGTTGAATGAATGGATCTACAGCAAGTCGGATCATTCAGTCGGCAAAACACCAACGATGGCTGGTAAGGATTAGATAGGGAAGGATTTTGTCTCTGCTGTCCATAAATATTATTCATTATTTAATAATGAGTGAAGGACATCAGGTCTGGGATTATCAGACAACAGAAGTCCGGTGCAGTCATTTATTGTCTGCTTGCATTGTAAACCAAAGTTCCTTCTCACCCTTGTTGGTGTTTTTCAGATTGAATGATCCGACTTGCCGTAGATTCCTCAACACAGTAGAGGGGGAGCTCTGCAATGAGCAAGTTAATGTGCCTCGGTCAGCGTGTGACGCTAACTTAATGCCTGGCGCCGCTCGGCGTGTATTTAATATCTACCGGCGTTATGTTAACACCTGGCGGCGATTAGAAAACGGCGTTTTTAAACTTAAAACGGCGCAGTGATGCACGCGAATAATGACCCTCACCATATAGAGGAGGCTTGAGCCAGTGATATGCAGTTATTGGAGAGAGAGAGAGAGAGAGAGAGCAAGAGCAAGAAAAAAGAGAGAGAGCATGAGAAAGCACGTGATTGCAGTAATGAGACATAAAAGCTGGTGAACAAGCATCAGTGTTTATTTATTTGTTGTATTTTCTGCAGTAATAAAAAAACGAAAAACCCTGTGAACAAGTAGGCCTATCGATGTTTGTTTATTTATTTATTTGTTCTATTTTTATATTATCATACGGAGCCCCTGAAGTGACCTGTGCAAAAAAAAAAAAAAAAAACAATCACAAAAGACTTTTGCGTGTGCATGAGAATCTTTTCACGTGCGCACGCGTTACAGTTTCCAGTGTGTGTGTGTGTGTATAGCTGTATTCCGTTTGCGTCATGTCGCTCTGTGATTACACACCTATGTCGGGAAGCAAGAACAGAAGTAATGTCTTTGTATTGAAGGCCAACTTTAAAACGTATGTCTATAAATTCATGCGCATCCATACTCTCGGTTTGTTTGATGGCAATGACAGGACCTGTTGCACAGGTCACTTCACGGGCTCCGTATTATCAGCATGAAACGAAAATAAACAACAACTGTAATCTCTCTCTCTCTCTCTCTCCCTCTCCCTCTCTCTATCTAACTCTCTATCTCTCCAATAACTGCATATCAATGGCTCAAGCCTCCGTTACTAGCTCTAAAATGACATTTTGGAATTAGCAACGGAGGCTTGATGCGTAATAAATTAGTTCCACACACACACGAGCGTTGTAAGGACAAAAACCGGACCAATGTCTTGAAATAAAATATCTGATCAGTGTCTTGAGGTGTGGTGACTGTGGTATAAGTGGAATAATTGAATCTGTAATGCACACTGAAGTCTAACTCCGCTTCACGTCGTGGCCGCATTACCACTTCAGGGTGTGCATTATTTTAGTTCACCGGCCCGTCGTCAATTATTCGTTACGTATATGTTATTTCCTGTATTATATTTATGATGTCACCACATTGTTCAACATGAAATATAAACTGGATTAATACCAAACATGCCCTGGAGAATATTTTAGTTAAGTATAGATCACATGGTCTCTCTGACCCACATTCATGACCACTTTAATCTTTAAACAAATTACTGCCACAGTTTATAAATCTACTACAAAATCAATGAAAGATTTGGTGCAAAAATGTACATACAAGTGACAAAAGAAATGTAGTTTTTCCTAATCACACTAATGCATGTACGTCACTTATTGAATGTGTGCCTTCAACCACAATTTCCACTTCTACTGACTTTTTATGATTTCTTTCCTATGGATTTAATACGGACTACTTAAATCAGTGTTTCCATTCAAGGTTAGCAAGCTTCTGCCATCCAGCATCATTAATGAACCCTGGTTCAAAGTCACTTCGATTTTTTTTTTCCTCTTGCCATCTTGATGCCAAAGAGCAGAGGAGCCATCTGTGGTTTAGCCATAGCACTTGTATATTTATGACTCCTCGCTATGGCGATTATGGGAGAGAACTGAAATCTACATGTTTCGGCTTTCTCACCTAAAGCGGCAGTCAGACCAAACAAGAATAATATTCTCCCCGTGGAAAAGCCACTTCACTGAAGCGGATCCGGGACGTGAAAAATGTGTTTGCTTTTGTTGGCAAGTACTTTCGCGTTCATGTCAACTTTATCTAGATGAACTTTGTTTTGCCAGTGGAAAACAAGTCTGCAGGCCCGTGGTGTCTCGGGTCAGTTAAAAAATGGCAGAGCTGCTTATTAATAAGTAAAGTTCATACTTTTGCTTTGCTATTTTCTTCCTGTTTGTTGGGACATGTCTAAAAAAAAATAAAAAAATTTATTCTGCTAGGATTTTTATGTTTGCAACTCTGAAAGAGCATGGATGAGATATTGGTTACTTAACTGTATCGTATAGTACACAGGTTTGCATCTGTGCTCCCTATCTTTCTCCACTCGTTTATTCAAGTTTTTCCATTTCACTTCGTCACCCGTCTTTTTTTTTTTTTTTTTTTTTTTTTTTTTTTTTTTTTTTAAATGAGCAACTATAAAGTTATTCATGCATGTAATAACGCCGTTAGTTTTATACCATGGTCTGTCTGAATACTCGATTCTGATTGGCTGGAAGGTGTGCGTTCAAACCATTCCAGTCACTTTTATCACCGTAATAAATTAAGGCGCAGCCTATAAACAACTGTAACCATAGTAACATACAGTTAAACTCGCAGTGTCTTTATTAGTAGAGACTCTCATAACTATACATTTATTTGAATGAATTATAATAAAATCTTATTGCACTACTTTATCTCTGTGTTTGATTTAGAGCGGGCAGAATTCTAGATCTAACGACCCGTATATGAAATAACTGATGAAAATTAACCGTTATTTTGATCCTTTCAGACAGATTTTGTGCTGCAAACATCAGTGATAGCTTTAACTTGTCAATGCTGGCAAGTGACCATGGTATAAACGGGATAAATCCATGGCTAGGTGTGCGTTACATGATTGATTTTAATGCACTCTGCGTCAAGTCGGGTGGTTCCTAGCCGTGGGTTATCCCTTACTTATAACAGCACTGACCATATCCTCAATATGTCATATAAGTGTATTGTGCAATCAATTAATTTTCACTATATAAACATCTCGTCGGATCGCTCAGCCCTCTTAAAATGCTGTGTCTGTGTGTCTTAGGCAGCAGAAGTTGGAGAAGGTGATGGATCAAGAGGGACTAGCTGATGAAGAGGTGTGAAGGCAATATTACTTGAAACTTTGACTGTTTCGTCTGTCATATTTGATTGATTTGATTATAGTTCAAATGCTACGAAATTTTCATTTTAAATCCACATGTCCATTGAGTTCATCTAAGCTCACATTATTGGTGTTTTTTTTTTTTTTTTAATTAAATTTTAAATTAAAAAAATAAAATAAAAAAGCTCTGCAGTGACAGCTTTGCCCTCTATTTTTGTAGAAGCGTATTCGGCGCTCTCAGCATGCAAGGAAGGAGACAGAGTTCCTGCGGCTCAAACGAACCCGCCTTGGATTGGATGATTTCGAGTCACTCAAAGTGATCGGCCGTGGTGCTTTCGGAGAAGTGCGATTTTAAAAAATTTATTTAATTTTTTTTGTCTGGGAATTTTTTTTTTGTCATGCGTAGTTTTATAGTGACGTCACACTGCATGCAAAGCTTCAGTTCCTAATTTTTTTAATCGGCTTTAGATAGACTTGGCTTACACACTTCTCTGATGTCTAGGTGCGTCTGGTTCAGAAGAAAGACACAGGCCACGTGTATGCCATGAAGATCTTGCGCAAAGCTGATATGCTTGAGAAGGAACAGGTACAGCTTCCTTAAACAGAATATTGATCATTTCTGTTATTCCAGATTGTAGGTTAGTGACTCTTTTAGGTTAGTAAAATATTGACGGCAGACAAAACTACATCATAGTAACCTATACATGAATCTCAGGAAGGAACGATTAGTTTTGAACTCACTGGAATGCTTAGGGTTCATGTTAAAGTTATGTGAATGATACTATAAGCTTCAAAGATGTAGCAAACTATATTCAGGTTAAGACTAGGTGGATGTTGATTCACTGGCATGACGCAGCATGCAGCAGTTTCTCGGATTCTCTCCCATGTCCTAGGTTGGTCATATACGGGCTGAAAGGGACATTCTGGTGGAGGCGGACAGTCTGTGGGTTGTGAAGATGTTCTACAGCTTTCAGGACAAGCTGAACCTCTACCTCATAATGGAGTTCCTACCAGGAGGTGGGTCCTGTTTATTAATACTCATGCAGGGATTTAAGAACTTCAGTCATTGTTTTAGTCTCTTGATGAAAATGTCATCATCATGCCCTCCAAATTTGATTTTAGCCCATTCTTAAAATATTGTTTTAAAATACTTGCGTTTTTAGTCACGAAAGAATTCTAACTAAACTATTTTAAATTTAGCTTTTACCAACAAAACGGTTTAATCCTAGCACCAGGACAAGCAGAATATGTATCCAGGTGATCAGCTTTTATTTGTTATTGCCTGACAGTCAAGTGACACGCTGCTGATAACATAGAAGCCTACCGTTTTTTACCTCGGGGTTAGGGTTAATCAACCAAAGAAAATAATCCTTGGCCCCTACTGACTTTTGCTGCTTAATGCAGTCAAATAAATCAAATGAAAACCAATCTGTGTTCTTTTGATATAGCTACCTAATGACACTATATAGCCAAAGGGATGTGGACACTTGACCATCACATCCATATGTCATTGTTGAACATCCCATTCCAGTGTTAGTCCACCCTTTGCTGTTATGATATTCTCCATTTTTCTGGGAAGGCTTTCCACTAGATTTTGGAATGTGGCTGTGTGAATTTGTGCTCATTCAGCCACAAGAGCATTACTGAGGTCAGGCACTGATTTACAGTCCCTCTGCAAAGTTTGCAAAGCAATTTTGAAAAAAGCAGTAGCAAAATCAAGCATTTTTGTCCACAACAATCACAAAAAAATTCCACGAAATCTTGTATGTACTGGAAGAGACTTGGTGCGCAGCTGGCATTCCAGTTCATCCCAAAGGCGTTCAGTGAGGTTGAGGTCGAGGTCAGGGCTCTGTGTGCAGGCCAGTTGAGTTCTTCCACTCCAACCATGGCAAACCATGTCTTCATGGGCATTGCTTTGCACAGGGGCATTGTCATGCTGGAACATGTTTGTGCCCCTTAGTTCCAGTGATGGGCGAAATCCTAATGCCAAACAATACAAAGACATTCCAGACAATTTTGTGCTTCCAACTTTGTGGCAACCGTTTGGGGAAGACCCACATATAGGTGTGATGGTCAGGTGTCCACATACTTTTGTCATACATTTAACTGAATTGAATCCACAATCTTCAAAACATATTCTTTTTCTATACAAGAATCCCTTTATTTTTAAGGCATAGTCGAATCAAATCAAGTTCACAGCACTTCTCTCAAACACAACGTGCTTTTGTGTGTCTTCAGGAGACATGATGACACTCTTGATGAAGAAGGACACTCTGACTGAGGAGGCTACGCAGTTTTACATCGCTGAGACAGTGCTAGCCATCGACTCCATCCACCAGCTGGGTTTCATCCACAGAGATATTAAACCTGACAACCTGCTACTGGATTCAAAGGTTAACTTTGAGTTCATTTCGAGAATTTGGATAAAATGACGAGTGATTCACTACATTAATCATTCTGCTGATTGTAGACCTAGCAGTGTGCTTGCTATCTCACTGCAAAATGATCAGTTCTATCTGTTTGAGGGACTGTAGACACAGTGGGGATTTTTTTTTGTGTGTGTGTTTTTGTAGGGCCATGTGAAGCTATCTGATTTTGGCTTGTGTACGGGGCTTAAGAAGGCTCACAGGACAGAATTCTACAGAAACCTCAACCACAGCCTGCCCAGTGATTTTAGTAAGCCAACATATCTTTTACCTCAACGTCACTAATTATGGTATTACATTCTAGAGTTATCTCTGACATTTTTGAGTCATCAGTCTAATCCCTGAGCTGTTTGTACCAGTAACTGTGTTTTGCTTTCAACATGAGTACTCTCTCAACTCCTTCTCTGGGATCAGTTTCCTTCAGCAGTGTCTTTACGCACTAAATATGATGCTGTTTACACAAAGTCTGCCTCCATTAGTCAGGGGTTTAGAGGACAGTAGCCCGTAAATCATCATTCAGGGAATGCGGCAGATTTAAAGAGAAGGCAGTGATTTGCCGTTAATGAACTTAAGTATTTACGCTTAACGTCTATGTATCATCCGTATGGTTTTTGGTTTCAAAACATTTCATAAACACAGGTGAAATAATAATCAGCTGTTTTTGCTATTATGTGTATAAGTGTGTGCTACTTAAGTAATATTCTCAATAGAGATGGTGCGATACCACGTTTTCCACTATATATACTGGTACCTAAATACTGAGTGTCACCCAATATTGATACTTATCCTGTATTTATTTTATTCCTTTTAAAGCTACAAAGATTTTAAATGATTTTATGAACTTGGGGGGGAAAAAAAAAAACGCACTTAAAAAAATACAGTTGAGGTCATAAGTTTATATACGCCTTGCAGAATCTGCAAAGTGTTAATAATAAAATAAATAAATAAATAAAAGGTGTCATAAAAATGTCATTTAGTTTATTTAGTACTGCCCTGAATAAACTATTTCATGTAACAGATGTTTACATATAGTCCACAAGACACAATAATAACTGAATTTACACAATTGAGCCAGTTCAAAAGTTTACATACGCTTGATTCTTAATAATTCTGTTTGTTGTTACCTGGTGATCAACGACTGTTTTTATGTTTTGTGATAGTTGTTCATGAGTCCCGTGTTTGTCCTGAGCAGTTAAACTGCCCACCGTTCTTCAGTTCCTCTAGGTCCTGCACATTCTTTGCATCTTCGGCATATTTGACCCCTTTCCAACAGTGGCTGTATGATTTTGAGATCCATATTTTCACACTGAGGACAACTGAGGGACTCGTACACAACTATTACAAAAGGTGCAAACATTCACTGATGCTCAAGAAGGCAACATGATGCATTCAGAGTCAGGGGGGTGTAAACTTTTGAACAGGATGATCGGTGTAAATTGTAATTGTTTGTAAATTGTTTGAACTGGTTCATTTGTGTAAATTCAGTTATTATTGTGTCTTGTGGACTATATGTAAACAACAGTGAGAGCTTATTCAGGGCAGTACTAAATAAAAAACATTTTTTTTAATGATCCCTCTTTTTTTTTTAATTTCTTTTTTTTTTAAATGATAAACATTTTGCATAACCGAATTGGATCGGTGCCATCTGTAATGCCACACAAATTAATTTGTACTTGGACTGCTACAGTTTGTCACTTTAAACATTTGATATTAGAATTATAATGGGCACTGGTATTCTTAATGACCATTTTTTGCACATGGGAACTTTATTCTCCCCTAATATATGCATGTTCATGAAAATTAACAGTGGACCTAAAATATAATGTTTTTTGCATACTGATAATTTTCTGCATAATTTTTTATCTTATTTCTATTTGTACTTAGTGAAAATAGTGCAGTCTTTATGTAACTTAATAGCATTTTATCCCTTAAAAAAAAAAAATTCTTTCCCCTCTGCTATAACCACCTTGTGTTTTAACATGCTAAAACTCTCTCGAAATAAAAGCCCCTCCTTTGCTTCTGATAGCGGTCTCTTTCATATCCTGCTGACTTTATCTCAGTGAACTCTGATCTGGAAATTCACGAGCGTCGTTGCCAAAAAAAGTTTGTAAAAGAAAAACAAGTGGCTGGTACTGCGGTGTCTGGTTGGTCTGAAAAAAAAAAAAAAAGTTGAAGCTGCTTATTATTAACTTTGCTGTTTTCTTAATGTTGCTTGGTGCACATCTGAAACAAATGAGCTAATTAGTAAGAGTATAACGATCCACCCTTTGATACAATACAGTCTCAGTACAGCACAAATAAGCAATGCCTGGATATGTGCCCTAGGTTTCCATTTTCAGTTGATTAAAACATTCATTATTATATAAGCATTATAATTGAGGCTTGATGTCAGTGTTTGTGTGATCAATTTAAACTTAGCAGTACAGTGCCCTCCACTAATATTGGCACCCTTGGTAAATATGAGCAAAGAAGGCTGTGAAAAATTGTCTTTATTGTTTAACCTCTTTAGTTAAAAAAAAAATACTCTGCTCTCATGGATATCAAACAATTGCAAACACAACACAGGTTTATTCAAAAAAAAAAAAAAAAAATCTGTTAAGTTATTGGCACCCCTATGAATTCATATGAGAAAAAAATATTTGAAGTATATTCCCATTGATATTTTACATATTTTTTAAGTACACCTGGGTGACTAGGAACAGGAAATTGTTCAACCATGACTTCCTGTTTCAGAGGGGTATAAATATGAGTTAACACAGGCCAAATTCCCATAGTCATTCACAACAATGGGTAAGACCAAGGAATATAGCTGTGATGTGCGGAAAAAGGTTGTTGAGCTTCACAAAATGGGAAGTGGCTATAAGAAAATAGCACAAGCATTGAAAATGCCCATTTCCACCATCAGGGCAATAATTAAGAAGTTCCAGTCAACTGGAAATGTTATGAATCAACCTGGAATTGGACGTGTGTCTATATTGTCTCAACGCACTGTGAAGAGGATGGTTCGAGTGGCCAAAAAATCTCCAAGGATCACAGCTGGAGAAATGTAGAAGTTAGTTGCATCTTGGGGTCAGAGAGTCTCTAAAACTACAATCCGAAGTCACCTACATCACCACAAGTTGTTTGGAAGGGTTTCAAGAAAAAAGGTAGCAATATGGAAAAGTACCTCATGCCCACGGTTAAATATGGTGGTGGCTCTTTAATGTTTTGGGGCTGTTTTTCTGCCAGAGGACCTGGACATGGCATTGTTAGGATACATGGCATCATGGACTCATCAATAGATATTAAGTGAAAACCTGACTGCCTCTGCCAGAAAGCTTCAAATGGGCTGTGGTTAGATCTTCCAGCAGGACAATGATCCAAAACATACATCAAAATCAACACAAAAATTGTTTACTGACCACAAAATCAAGGTCCTGCTATGGCCATCCCAGTCCCCTGACTTGAAACCCATAGAAAACCTGTGGGGTGAACTGAAGAGGAGAGTCCACCAGCATGGACCTCGAAATTTGAAGGATCTGGAGAGATTCTGTATGGAGGAATGATCTCAGATCCCTTGCCATGTATTCTCCAACCTCATCAGGCATCATAGAAGACTCAGAGCTGTTATCTTGGCAAAGGGAGGTAGCACAAAGTATTGACTAAAAGGGAACCAATAATTGTTGCACACCTACACCTATTTAGATAAACCTGTGTTTTGTTTGCAGTTGTTTGATATCCATGAGAGCAGAGTATTTTTGTGAATTTATTTTAACAAGATCAAAATGTTAAATAATAAAGACAATTTTTCACAGCCTTCTTTGTTCATATTTACCAAGGGTGCCAATATTAGTAGAGGGCACTGTATATAAAACAAAAGCTGTAGACGTGTATATATACTATAGAATATAACAAAATTAAACATGCCTAGGTTTTACTGGCGTGACACACAAGGGGGTGTGTCTGAAGCACTGGGCTTTTCCCATGCTGCCATTCTGTTAACCAGTTGTGCTCCCAGAGTCATGCAGCTCTCTGTAGCCCTAAATGTGTTTTTGCATCTTGTGTCCTCCTCCATGAAACATGAGCCTGTAACCCGAGCCTCGTTTTAGCCACGTTCGCAGTATTGGCATCAGTGTGTTGCACACATATTTGGTGGATACAGCACAATGTAATGTTTCAGTTCACCACTTGCTGGCTATCAGCATCAGAACTTAACTGGAAACCGAAGTACTCACTTACAACAGACATTAAAGGTTTGGGGGAAGCTCCTGCTTGTTGCTGAACATTGGAGCGAATATTCTAGTACACCGGGCATTGCCATTTAATATTAATGTTTATTCCTGTCCTGATAATTACACTAGCGGTTCATCGTACGATATATGGACCTGACCTCGATCATTTTTGCTGACCTCGATATTGCCCATTGTGTTTACATGCGTGTTTGTTTACATAAGAATGAACGTCACCAACGTTTTAGCCATTCATGCAGCTTCTGCCCTCTCATCTGCTGTCAAATTCGTATTTAGAATATTCTTAGAATTTCCGATAAAAATGCACATTCAAATGCAAAAATGGTGCATTCGAAGATGTGTAACAAGAACTAGCACCGATTTGAAATAAAAACATACTGTTGAAAAAAATGACGCAAGATATTAACATTAACATATGCACTAACAATGTTTTTTGAAGAAGAAAAATCTGGAAAGGATAATTCTAGTGTTTCGAATAATCCAATCGTAGTCAATAATGTCGGGGATTGAGCCGCTTAAGCTACGTGATCTGAAGCTGAACAGTGAATGAACAGCGGTAAACTGAAGTGCTTTACTAGCGGGTTAACGAACTCACCCAAACACATCCTATACACATATGAGATTAATCAGACATATACACAACATAAATGTAATATTCACATTGCACAAGCATTGCTTCTGCATAAAATGGCACGAATGCACAAGTGAGCTTGAACTTAAGTAAGGCGCTAGGTAGAATGGTAAGTCACGTTGTGAATACGCTCTTTCTGTAACAACAGACTAAAACACGGACAATGAAGAACTAAAGCATAAAGAATTCACAATATTGTATTACAGTAGTGTACTCATTGTAATGTTCTTATTTCAGGAGATCAGGATTTCACAACAAGGGCAGTTTTCACATGTTTTTGTTGCTACATGTTTAAGTTGTATAAAATGTGTGAATATTTTGGTTTAATTGGTTAAATCTCGTCAACTAGAATGCCGTTGACTAATGTTTGATACCATTTTAGTCAGTAAAATGGACTAAAATTAATAAATATGATAAAGTATTGACTAAATTTGAAGGATTTTTTTTTTGACATTCCCATTTCAATGTCTGAATATTCTTAAGAATTAAAAGTTCATTGCTCTTTGAAAGGGTTTACTTGCATTATTATGCTATATTATTATCATGATATCAGTGGCATAAAATGGTCTTAATGGACTGTCATCGTTTATCGCAATTATTTCTGGGACAATATATCGTCCAGCAAGCGTAGCTATTGTGACAGGCATAATTAATGTTTTTTGTTAATATGTCGGCTGTTTATAATTCCAGGTTCATTTCTGCAGTTAAAGATCAGTTCAATGAATACGTTTTATCATTTATGCTGTTAGCATGGAGCCATCCTGTCACTCATACTGTCTATACGCTCGAGTTATTGTGGAAAATTGTTCCTTCTCTCTCTTCCTGCCAGGGTTTTCTTATTAGCAGTGTTGGCATCTGTGATGTCTCCTTCTTTCACACTCTTTGCCAGTATGTAATAAAATCACTACGCTATGGTTGGCCATGTGGCAGCAGTTGCTAGGATATCCTTGTTGACAGAAGGGTAGTTCCTAAATGTGCCGACACGAATAATGCTGCCTTCAGGGCAAGAAAGTCAGCTTGAGTGTGACCTTAGTTCAGGATTTCAGCGTTATAGTAGAAGTAGATTAGTTATTCCTCATACTATTGGTATGTATATACAGTGCTCCTGATTTCTTCTGTTTTTGTGTATATCTCATACTAAATAGTTGTAGATCTTCAAACAAAATACAACATAAAACAAAGGCAACCGGAGTAAACAAACAATACAGTTTTTATTGATTTATTATTTTTTTTATTGAAGCAAAAAAAAAAATTATCCAACACCTATCACCCATGTGAAAAACTAATTGCCCCCTTAAACTTAAAATCTGGTTGTGCCACCTTTATCAGCAATAACTGCAACCAAACGCTTCCGATAACTTCTGAATTTTGGAAGGTCGGCCACTTCTGTGAAAGGTCACTACTATGCTGGCTTTTTTCCGCATTTGGAGATAATGGGTCTCACTGTGGTTTTTTTTGGAGTCCCAGAGCCCTTCAAATAGCTTTGTAACTCTTCCCAGACTGATGTATTTATATCACCTTCTTCCTCATCATTTCTGGAATTTCTTTCAATTTTGGCATAGTGTGTTACTGGGCGAGACCTTTTAACCAACTTCATGCTGAAAACGTTCTGTTTACATGTTGATTTGATTGAACAGGGTTTGCAGTATTTAGGCCTGGTTGTGTCTAGTCCAGCTGAACCCCATTATGAATGCAGTTTCATAGTGGCTTTATTGTCATTTCAACCATATACAGCTGGTACAGTACACAGTGAAATGAAACAACATTCCTCCAGGACCATGGTGCTACATAAAACAACACACTAAACCACATGAGACGATACAGAACTAAATAAGATCTACACATTCTACATAAAGTGCACGTGCAAACAACACAAGACAGTGGGCACAGTAAGTAACAGTGTCGCGCCGACCAGTACACAGTTCTAGTGTGAAAGTGTCAAATATAACAGGTAGTGCAAAAGAATAACAATATAATTTTAAAAAATGCTGTAAATCTAAGCATAACATACCATTAGATTTGGGGAATTAGTAACTACGGGGGCAAATACATTTTCACACAGGCCCAGTTGGTGTTGGATAACTTTTTTGCTTCAGTAAATAACATTATCATTTAAAAACTGTATTTTGTGTTTATTCAGGTTGCCTTTGTTTTATCTTAGATTTTGTTTTAATTTCTGAAACAATTTCATATGAGGTATACACAAAAACAGAAGAAATCAGGATTGGGCAAATACTTTTACACAGCACTGTAGTTGAGTGCAAAACTATGCACATTCCTGTTCTTGGATGACAGGAGTGGAACCCAATGTGGTCTTCTGCACTTGTAGTCCATCCACCTCAAGGTTCGAGGTTTGTGCTCACTCGGTTGTAAAGGGTGATCATTTGAGTTACTATATCCTTTCTGGCATCTCGAACCAATCTGGCCATTTTCCTTTGACCTCTCTTATCAACAGTGCATTTCCACCAACAGAACTCTCAACGTTTTAAACTCTAGAGATTGTTGTGTGTGAGAAAATCCCAGGAGATCAGCAGTTTCTGAAATATTCAAACCAGCCCTTCTGACACCAACACCCATGCCTCGATCAAAGTCAGAGATCACACTTTTCCCCATTCAGATGTTTGATGTGAGCATTAACTGAAGCTCTTGACCTGTATCTGCATGATTTTATGTACGGCACTGCTGCCACATGATTGGCTGATTTAGATAACTGTGTGAATGAGCAGGTGTTCCTAATAAAGTGGATAGTTAGTGTATGAGAAGCAAAATGCAGGGAGCAACTGCAGAGTACTTCACTAATAAATGGAGAGATAATACCAATTGCAGTGTGCTGCACAAAACAGCACGAGTTGTGCTTGCTTCATCAGAAGATCTTTCTTTGCATGACCTACTGATGAACTTCTGCTTGTAATATCCTGTTTCTTTACACTGTGATGAAATTTGAATAAACAAATATTTATTCCTGTATAATGAAAGCCAATATGTGTTGTGTTTTTAATATATTGCTCCTGCTTGAATTAACCTTTGAATTTTTTTTCTTCGCAGCATTCCAAAACATGAACTCAAAAAGAAAAGCAGAGACATGGAAGAGAAACCGGAGACAACTGGTGAGTAAAGAGATGTAAACATACAGTACAGTGAAGTGCTAAGCAGCATGAGGGTGGGATATTAATCTTGCTCTGCTTTAAGAGGTTCTTCTGTTACATGGACTGGAGTAGATGAATGTTTGTAGACACACTTGCATTAGTTTTGCAAGCTGAGGTGGGTCTGTCTGGTTTAGTGAACAAGAGGGGTTTGTGTTACTTCAGGCATTCTCCACTGTTGGAACCCCTGACTACATCGCTCCAGAAGTATTTCTGCAGAATGGATACAATAAACTTTGTGATTGGTGGAGCCTGGGGGTCATCATGTACGAGATGCTTATAGGTGAGATGGAACTCCCCGTGTTAATTTTTCAATTCTGAATCGCTTAGTTTGTCCCACATGCTAACACAAGATGGGTCTTTCACCGACTTGGTGTGTGTTTGCAGGTTACCCACCCTTCTGCTCAGAGACTCCTCAGGAGACGTACAGGAAGGTGATGAATTGGCGGGAAACGCTGACTTTCCCCCCAGAAGTCCCGATTTCCGAGAAGGCAAAGGATCTTATTCTCAGGTACAATTAGCTCTTCTAGTGTTATTAAGCAGTTACAGTCCCCTCTGAAACTATTGGAACGGCAAGACCAATTCATTTGTTTTTGCTGTAGACTGAAGACATTTGGGTTTGAGATCAAATGATGAATATGAGAAGAGAGTTTAGAATTATCATGCAGCAAGACAAGGATCCAAAACACAGCCAACTCAACAAAGGACTTTATCAGGGGGGGAAAAAGTGGAAGGTTTTAGACTGGCCAAGTCAATCACCAGAACTTAACCCAGTTGAGCATGCGTTTCACCTCCTGAAGAGGAGAAATCACCCAGAACAACCAACAACTGAAAGAGGCTGCGGTAAAAGCCTGGAAAAGCATCACAAAAAGAAGATACCAAAAATTTGGTGATGTCAGTGAGTCGCAAGTTTGATGTAGTTATTGCAAGCAAGGGATACGCAACCAAACATTAAGTGTTATTTACTTTCATTTACTTCAAGACTTGTCTGTGCCTATACTTTTGCTCATCTACAAATTGAGTGGTCTGATGCAAAATGGGCTGTGTCTTTTAACACATCCACATATTAGTGTTTCTAATCATGAGTGCTTATAGGTGATGTAACAACAGCGCTGACAGTAGTGCCAAATGTAATTCAAATCACAGGGTTATATTAATGCACTCATATTAATACAGTTAATCATCTCCTTTACATAGACTTGTATGGTGGATGATCAACATAATTTAAGGCTGATAATAAACAGATTTTTGAAAACATGCACTCTAACAAATAAAACTATGTATTTGTTAATATGGTGAAGTTTTCTGTAAGGAAATATTTATTTAACTTTAATAGAAGGAGTCTCTAGTGTCAGCACTTATAAATATTGATAGGCCTACTTGTTCACAGGGTTTTTCGGTTTTTATTACTGCAGAAAATACAACGGATGAATAAATAAATATTGATGCTTGTTCACTGGCTTTTCTGTCTTATTACTGCAATCACACGTGCTCTCTCGCTCTCTTTCTTTTTTCTTGCTCTCTCTCTCTCCAATAACTGCATATCAATGGCTCAAGCCTCTGCTTCACCTCGTGGCCGCATTACCACCTCGGGTGTGCATTATTTTTCTAACAATTCAACGACCCGTCGTCAATCATTCCTTACCTATTTCTGGAAAATCTCAATTTTCTTTCATTTTGTATGTTTTGTTAAATGTGTGTGCTGTAGTGGACAGTAGGCTTTTCCGTCATTTCAGTTAACTGGGCAAAGTGATATGGAACTATAATGCAGTCAGGTCCTGACTGGAACTACTTTATCTGTACATTTACTGAAAAATAATTGCACACCTCAGTATGTCTGTCAGCCAATCAGAATCGAGAATTCAACAGAGCTGTGGTATAATAAATTGTAATTACTAGCAAATTGCTGTGGTATAAGAAGATTTTACGCCACCCTGTCATTGATTATTTTCCTGTAACAGCATGTCTGATGAGTTTTGTTCATTACATATAATGTGATTGCTGTCAGGTTGAGAAAATTGAGTACATCATGAATAGTTCCAGAGGAATTAATGGTGTGGTGTGGTGTGTTCTAGGTTCTGCTGTGAGAGTGAAAACAGGATTGGTGCTGCAGGAGTTGAAGAGCTCAAATCCAATCCTTTCTTTGAAGGGGTGGACTATGACCATATCAGGTAGAACCTTAAGCGCTGTATGATATAAGATAGGCTTGCGTAATGTAGATTTTTCCCTGCTCACAATTTTCCATTTAAAAATATTATAATAAACAATGTAATTGTACAGAACTACTAGCCTTAAAAAGACATGAAAGCAATACAGCACAGTCGGAAACAGTGGCAACCATGAAAACCCAGACGGATGGTGGATTTTATATATATATATATATATATATATATATATATATATATATATATATATATATATATATATATGATGTATGTATGTATATATTATGTATGTATGTATACACACACACACACACACACACATAGCATAACAACATTAACAGCTCAATGTTAATTGTACCAAGTTAATTGTAAAGTGTTAGATTTCATACTTTGGTGAAGGCATGTTTACTGTTTTTGGGGCAAAATAGTTGTCCTTTTTTTTCCCCTCTTCCAGGCAAAACCTGAAATCATTATTGAGAAAAAGACTGCTCTTTTGCCATATTTTTGAGTGATAACTCATACTAGCATAATCCCATGTCAAAGTGAGGAGGTCTGGTCATATAATATTTAAGCAAGAGTGTGGTTATACTGAATATCGGCAATCTAGTTAATCAATATAACTGCACTCTTGCTCGTGCGACATTGCTTTTATACGATAGTTCTATAAACAATAAACTAATATCGAATAGCAGACATTTCAGGCACAATGTGGCCAAATATTCTGTTTTATTTTTGTGCCCCTAGAGGAAATAGCCCCCAGAGAAGCCACATGCGCTGTGTAGGTGAAATTACTTTCATCTTCATCCGAAGAGCCTTCATAAGTCAAATGTTATATTCCTGAAAAGTGTCATTTGTCATGTCCACTGATGATGTCACTAACTCTACTGTAGTAACCGTTTTGAACCAGGAACTGGAATTTTATGTGCTGAACAAAGACGAGAGGTGATCAGGGAGTCGGCCATTTTAAGGGCTGTCTCAATCAGAGAATCCTTCCAGTGCACTGGAACATTCGCTCCCTAAAAATCCCACAATGCACCACAAAAACCAGGGAGAAACGATGCTCACTATGTTCCCTTACTGGAAAAGACATAATAATTTCTGAAGCCTCTCGGCTCCAAAAACGGTCGGCCAACTTTGTCAACAATGTAAATAGCTTGTTAGGAAGCTCTCAAATGATTACTTTTAACTTTTTTTAACGTTTTATATACAGTTTGTTTGAGTCTAACGACTTTTAAGTGTTTAATGATTTAAAAAATCCACTAGCTAGCCTACGATCCTGCTTGAAGTGCAATGACAGAAACGCATGTGAGTAAGCTAACAAATTTACATGACATAATGTCAGAAAGAGATCAGTCCTGCCTGTTGTTGATAAATGCCTTTGGTGACGTTTTACAATGCGAGTACACAGTCATGTCACCGGACATTGAGTCATCAGTGTCCCAATGTTTAGTGAGCCAGGGTCCTTACCAGTGCCCGAACTCGTGTACACGATATACTGATTCACGACCTATGGAGCTATGGAGCTGATTGAGACGAACCCACAGTAAAACATCCCAGTGTGGTTATACTAAATATAAGCACTCTTGTAACATCGCTCCACCAATCAGATGATTGGACTGGAACTAACTGTTGTATAAAATTGGAATAAACATCCCTGGATATCATGGCATGTAATATCATGTAGTGACGATCAATCAAACCGTTATATCGCACAAGCCCGCTGTAAGATATTGGAAGTGATTAATTATATTGCATGTCCTTTTGAATTACAGCATATTAGCTGCTCATTAACAAAATTATTCTCATGGGTACAGTCATGCTAAGCAGTTATCTCACAGCTTAGAGCTTTGGTCTAAAGACAAATGGAATTATTTTGACAGGGAGAGACCCGCTGCCATTCCAATCGAGATTAAAAGCATCGACGACACTTCAAACTTCGACGAGTTTCCAGATTCAGACATCCTCCAACCAGCATGTACGTTCAGTTAATGTTTCTGTTCCTGAATCTCTACGTTTACTCTCACCACCATCATTTTTAACTAACCTTCTCCTCTCTCCTCTTTTTTTTTTTTTTTTTTTTTTTTTTTTTTTTAGTGCCTGTAGTGTCCAACCACAGTGAAGCTGATTTAAAGAGCAAAGACTGGGTCTTCATTAACTACACGTACAAGCGCTTCGAGGGCCTGACCGCCCGGGGCGCCATTCCCTCCTACATGAAATCAGGGAAGAGATAAGCACAGAACATTCATAGAGCTTGTGTTTGTCCTTTTAAGGAGCCCTTTTCCCATTGCTTCTCATCGCTGTGGATCGGTCGACATCTCCAGACTTGTCCGTTTCCTGTTGTGGGCCACACTGTGATGCATTCATGGTAGTGGATTACTCCTCTTCCAGTGCTTTCCAACAGTTTTTAAAAATTTTTTTATTATTATTATTTTTTTTAACCCAACCTTGTTTATTAGAAGCTGCCATTTCTAGTCGTCCATTTTGGCTAGGAATGTAAAATTTGAGGCCTTTCAAATTCTATTTTATCCCCGTAACAGAGAAACGTTTCTTCTGACTTGATTGATCATTTATTTGGAAAACTAGAATGTGGCCAGTCCTCATTCAGCCAGGGATTGTTTTTAGTTAGCGTAATTTGCCATGGAAGAATACTGCTCAGTTTCAACCTAAATGTCACCTGCTGTAGAAATCTTGAATCTTAAACAAAAATAAGAAATGCAAAAATTTTAAAGTCCAAGAATTTGGATGCATTTGATTTTTATTATTATTATTTTTTTTAATATTATGTTTCACAGTGCTTGCCATCACATACTTCACCTTACTGGCAATGGCAAAATGCAAAAGGGGCTTCTCTTATTGTTTATGCAAACAGTTTTCAGTGCTTGAAAGCCTAATATAATGTTTGTGAACCTGCCTACAGGGACAAACATTGCCTTAAATTTGGATACTAGACGAATGTTCCAGTAATCACTTGTTACACCAGCAAATCGTCCCTCATCCAGACCTGCACAATGAAGCAAACGTTTTATTTTTTTCCTCAGTTTACTTTCTTTACAGTATACCAGCCAGTGATGATGACCAAGTGACATTTTGTAAACCAGCTTATTTTATTTTAGCAGATGCAGCTTTACCTTTTTTAAATTTAAAAAAAAAAAAAAATTATTATACGTTCGCTGGATGTTCGTGCTCTCACTAAATTTGAATCTCTTTTCCTTCAAAGGGCTTGCTGTTCACGTTTACCTTGTTCGAACAAAGCATGAGTCGGATGAGCGTTGCGATTCAGTGTGCTGACTTTGCGTATTTGATTATATATTCCGCAGTCTTCCATGTTGATACTGGGCTGAAAAAAAAGCATGTGAATAGCAAAGCAATATTTTACCAAAGACTTGTTACTTTTAGCAGCTGATGCACCCTTGGTATGCCTTTGAGAAGCTTGATTTGTACTCGAAATTTGCATTTTCTACCTTGTAGAAAAATTGTCTAGTAGAGTAGTGGTGAAAAAAAAAAATAGACTAGTAAAATTATTTATCCTGGGACAGTAGTTGTCTATTGTCATCATTCCAGTATGACTAGGAGTAGTTGCACTATTGTATAGATAACTCGCGCATCACGAAATAAAGAACGTTTGAGAGAGTCCGCAGACATTGACGCATGACTCGGATAGGTCTTGCTCGGTTGGATTTCGGTGGGTTCCTTCATCAGCATCATGTTAAAACGGAATCCTGTTCTCGAGAAACTTAGCTGTATGCATTATTACACTGTCCTGCTGTTGTAGGTAAGACTAATCAAATCTAGATTTAGCTTGGATTTGAAGACCAGATCCTCTTCGAGCTAATTGTACTTTCGGTCAGAACGCCTAGCACTTCTGCTGAATTGTGACTATTGATTTGTTGTGTCTGACCAGAGCAGGACACATTAAGTAAGCAAGTAAGTAGGTTTCTTATTTTGCAATACAAAAATGCTGTCAGTTAAGTCAATAACTATCCGCATGGCCTCACAAAATCCAAAAATGCTGTTGATTTATGATAAAAAGAAAAAGCACGAATGTGGGATTTTCTAAAATGCTGTAGTTTTTTTAATATATATTTCAGGAGATATACAAGGGAGCGTCACGTTTTGTAAATTAAAGCATTATTACATCGATCCTGTAGTCGGGGCGTTCTGCTCGCATGCTTTTGCATGAGTGCTACTCGAATGTTGGATGATATCTGAATGGCACGGAGTAAGTGTTTCATTACTTTTAAACTCTATTCTTCTTCTATCGTTGTGTGTTTGGCCCTCTGTTCCAGCACTGCGCAGTTTATTACTTGGGAATGAAGCATTCCTTCTCGTTGGTGAGAACATACTTGATCAAATCATAGACACAACACCCATTTGACTGATAGAGCTGTTAGAAACGTGCTGAAACGGAATCTGGTCTGCTGTGTGTAGTTTTAGGAAGATGGGGCCCTCATTTATCAAGCTGGATACATGTTTTATTCATGACTCTTTTACAATTTAAACCTTAACTGATGGGCTTCAAGTCGTGTAATCAACAGTGATTTGAAATCGCTTATGTATTTCAATTACACACACGGATTTGATGAAAATCTAGCGAAACTCGGTCGATTTATATTAAAGAAACAGAGCAATCCAAACCAAATCCATAAATGAATAAAAAATATATAAATAATAAAAAAGCTATACGATTATGACCAAAATAATGGCGCCCTCTAAAAGTAGAAAGGGTTAGTCTGTGCCTATGGTAGCTGATGTGCTACAGTGGCTGAGCTGCATTACTGGAAGAATTTAGCATACGCCGTGCATAAGAGGAGATTTGTGGCCGTCGCTAAATACGCCATGCCATCAGCCGTGCCACGAGAGCGCTTGGCAGTTATCAGCATACGCATGCGATTACAAAGGTAATCAGCATTACCGAAACTTTTGTCAGGAATTTTCGGTTCGTTTGGCTTTTGAAAACATTCACACGCTTTTTTTTTTTTTTTTTTTTTGTAAAAGACCGATAAATGAGGCCCTGGGTTCAGAGCTCGAATTGCACTGTTTAAGAGAAGAAATCTAGATTACTGAAGTCTTGAATACAGGGAAAGTTCTGTTGCACAGAAGTTTGGTCATGGGTGAAGAGATGTACATTTGATTTACTTTCATGGTATGTATAGTGCACGCGGAAGGCTGTTAAATGTTCTAGAAACACACTGGTCGAATATATTTACCTTTTCACACAATCATTAAAGTAGCTTAGTCTTTCTGACTAATTTCAGAATATTTATATACTTCCTAGAACCTTCTGGAATGAAGTCAGCGCGCGTGTGTGTGTGTGTGTAAAGGGTTTGTATCGTAAAGGATTTACGGCTTATTTATTCAACGTGTTTGAGAGTATCCCTGGATTTGAGAAGAGTAGTGAACAAGAATGAGCCTGTTGTTCTTTTAAAGTGTAAAATCTAATATAAAAAAAAAAAAACTTCTCCTGGGTTGTTTAATGTTGCGTTCTACTGTGAGACGATGAAGTTGGGCCTCTCTCTGCCTTAATATTAAGTTTGTAGATTGTAGCTTCACTTCATAGAGCACCTTTTACTGGTTTGTTATTGAGAGAGTTTGTGGTGAGCACACAATTTTAATGTTATAATTCAATAAAGCACCAGTTTATTTACCCTGTGGTGTGTGGGTTTTTTTTTTTCCTCCTCGTTTGTTCAATGTGTTTGCATACTTAAGCAGTTAATATTGCATGCTGCTGTTAAAGTGCTACTCTGCTGCCTTTGAACATTATTTATTGATTTCCGAGACAGCACTGTACAGCTTCTCAGATTCCTGACCCCTCTTTATTGGGATTAGAAGCAATGCAGATAAGTGACCGAGTGCTCAGCAATTTCATCAAATGTAATTCCACACATTGTAAGTTTTGATGAAATGGGAATATAAAAATTGAAGGGAACGTTACTCTGGTTGTATGCGCATTCGAGAAAAGTAATGCAAAACAGCTAGTGAGTCATCAGGGGTTTCCTTAACACTCATGGGAAATTGGGTCCTTTCCTTGTTGACCTTTTCCAGTAAGAAAAAGCAAACAGACCAAGGAAGACAATCAGAGCCACGGTGATGGATATGGACAAACTGAGTAGCACCACATGTCGCACGGTGCTGCTTGGATACAGTTTCCCAGTGATGACGGTTACATTAATCTCTCCGGGTTTCTCCCACTCAGTCAAACCCTTAGCGAAGTTCAGGCTCAGAACACGCGCTGATAAAACCTTCAGTCCTTTATACATCCTCTTCACCCTGTGGTAAGACGTATCCAGCACATCACAGCGATACGTCCCAGCGTCCTCCTCTTTCACCGGATTCAGGATGACCCTGTCCAGCCCTGGGACGTCACGCCGTATGAAGAAGCGGTTATTGGTGGTGATGATACCTCGTGCAAAGCGCCACGACACCACGAAGGCGAAGCGACCCATGGTTTCCATGGCTTCCTCAAGACAGTCCAGCTCTAGATACTGTCCTGCGGTGGCTGTTTGAGTCTGCAGCCCACACTGCCAGTTGTCCAAACACTGGACCTGACGAACTCTGCATGTCGGGGAGTTCGCTTTATCAGTCCCCAACGGGCAGAGCCTCTGCGTACGGATGCCCAGTCCACAGGTGGTGCTACAGCTTGAGCTGTAGGCGATCGCCCATGTGTTGTTGGAAGCCAGATCTTCTAGATCAACACCTCTAGAAGCTTCACACTGGCTGCAGGAATGCAGCAGAAACAAAAAGAGAGCAAAGCAGCACATTAATGGCGGCTGCAATGGATGAAGTTATAGATGATGTTACCTGTGTAGACAAGATTAGAAAAATGATCACTTAATAAATGTACAGTGCACTTTACCTTGTGTTTGCTGCTTCTGTTTTTATTATGTAAGCTGTAGTGTAAGTGATGGGATCCTAAGACCACGCAATATTTGTACGTTTGGCAGTAAAGATTGGAGGTAAATATTTAATCTGAAGACGTTTCAGATGAATTCAGTCTGATCAAAGGAGATAAGAGGAAGTTGCTAAGTAAAGAATACAACTTGACCAGGCACGCCATCATAGAAAAATAGTCCATGATGGGGTTATTGATGATTATTTTCCGATGATTGCACGCCCCAAACTGTTTTCTTCTACTCGTACCACAGCAATTTGCCAACGAAAAGTTTTAATTTATTAATGAACAACACGTCATACTTTTTTAACCATTTATATCTCATGTTGTGGATCATCAACAGTCAATTCTTTTTCTCTTTTGAATTTAATAAGACCACAAATGCAGCTCGTGATTAAAACCAGAAAGCCCAAACTCCTCCGTCCTGAACACTCTGCCACGTCAGAAAACCTATGGACTATTACAAAGTGCTGATACCTGGGACTCCTTTCATAAATGCCTTATAAACATCTCCTTACTGAAAGCTCCACCATAGCAACGATGATCTTTTTCTCTTTGTAAAATAACATTTTTATCCCTTTATTATTAGCCTTTGATTATGCAGCTTGTCCACCATACAAGTGAATGAGCTGTTACTATAGAAATTATAACATATTAGAATGAGCACATTAACATAATTTGACAATTTAACGTATAATGACGTATTTGTGCTTACTAGTCTTACTAGTTCCCAGACTTCAAGGTTCCCAGCTCCTCCATTCAGAACGTTGTTGGTGATATGTTGGAAAATCTGGGTTGGTTGTCTATTTACTAATGAATTGTTGTCGCAAACCTCTCCATTACTTAAGGTAAGCGGTAAAAAAGTTCCAGCATCTATGACTCACTCAACCACTGGAAAGTCCACAGCAAAAAAAAAAAAAAAAAAAACACTGAGTGAAAACAATGTAGCAGTGGTCAGAGTTTGGAGCAAAACTGTCATGAATGACTTGTCATCAAAGTGAAAGCTGAATTTTGTACACGGCGGAAGAAAAAAAAAATGTGGATAATGAAAGGCCTTAACTCAAATCTGAAGAGCAGATGGGTCATGCACAAAGGCAATTATCCAGAGCACATGAGCAAGTCCTCATTAAAAAGGCTCAAGAAGAAGTCATTGAAGGTTTTAAAATGTCAAGTCTAAACCACACTAAGACACTGTGGCAGGAGTGAAATGAGAAGACTGAAACAATTGAATACAATTGAAAACCCATAAAGGTCAGAGGTTTAAAACAGGTCTGCATGGTGTACACTGAAAATTCCACTATCGTGTTGCGTGTCACATGTTTTAACAACTGACAACCAGAGGAATAACCAATTTCGTCAATAGGGTTAATCAAAGAGTGTTAGATTTTACATATCCAGTAAAAAAACAAACAAACAAAAAAAAACCCACAATGTAGCCTGTCTAAAGATAATTCTGCCTCCTTTCATTCACTCACTTTTCATGTATCTGATGTCAGTTAACATTCAGTGTCATCCATCCATTTTCTATACTGCTTATCCTACACAGGTCATGTGGGAGCCTGGAGCTTATCCCAGGGAACTCGGGGCACAAAGCAGGGGACACCCGGGACAGGGTGCCAACCCATCGCAGGGCACAATTACACACTTTTGGAATTTGGAAATGCCAATCAGCCTACAACGGATATGTTTGGAATGGGGGAGGAAACCAGAGTGCCCGGAGGAAATCCCCGAAGCACGGGGAGAACTTGCAAGCTCCGTGCCCACAGGGCGTAGGTGGGATTTGAACCCCCAACCCCAGAGGTGTGAGACAAACATGCTAATCAGTAAAAAGCCATCGTGCCCCACATTCAGTGTCAAATAATTTTGAAAAAAAATTATATTTCCTTTGTGTTTTGGACAATAACCAATGTAATCCCTTTGCTGTGCTTTAAACATTCATTCTTTCAACAGACAAGAGCCTATTCCAATCTGGATATTTAATTAAAACTGATCATTTGCTCGTATTGCTCCATTAATTTACTTAATATATATAAAGATGTCAAATATTTTTCACTAGAGTAATGTAGTAATTGTGATCATGTATAAACATGAATATAATACAGCACCTACCTTTTGACTGCTGAAATATTTATTTTGAATTCTAAGGCAGATTCAAAAAATCATAGCAACACTCTTTATTCTGTAAGTGACATCATACGTCAGTGTTGAATTCAGTCACTAGATGGAGTCCTCTATACACATGTGATGTGTTGCTCAACAGGGTTTCCTGCTCCGGGCTTTCTGGCTCTACACCAGACCTCTGCCTTTTGTTTAATTATTTGAAGAAGCAAATTCATAGTAGGGTAATAAACCCATTCGTGGTAAAGATCAATTCACTCCTTAATTCCAGACAGATGACACTGTTGTCAGAACATACTGTGTGCCTTTGAATGGCTATGTAAGATAAGCCTGAACATCAGCACTGACTCTGAATGGACCAGCCTTCTGCTGCAGTTTTCACTGTCTTGGTTTTGCGGTAACATGATGTGCCCTTTGTGCTAACTGATTTCTTGGCTGTGCTCTTTGTAATGTTGGTAAACAGGATGCTCATGCTATCTGGCTGCAGCTTGCTCTTCAGGTGCTGGCACTCAGGATGTCATGTTCTTCTGTCTCCATAACTATAACTGAAACCTGCCTCTGCAAACACCTGCCAAATCTTATGAATATTGAAAATACTACGAGGGTGAGGAGAAAGTACCATTAGTCTATTCTGTTAGTACTGTTCTGTCCCAGCATGCTTTGCACGACACACTTTCTGAACATTCTTTTTAGAGGTAATTGTTTATGCATTAATCAACACTGTGGCACAGCGGGTAGTGTTGCTGCCTCACAGATCTAGGGACCCTGAGCTCGGGTTACTGTCTGTGTGGAGTTTTGCAAGTACTCCCTGTGTCTTTGTGGGTTTCCTCTGGGTTTTCTGGTTTCCTCCCACTTCCCAGTAGGTGGATTGGCTAGTCTAAATTTCCCCTAGGTGTGAATGAGTGTGTTTCATCCAGGGTGAATTCCCACCTCACACTATGTTGTTTGTGGTATAGACTCCAGCTTCACCGCAACCCTGATGAATGAATGAATGAAAGTTTATGCATTATTAGGCAATGTAGAGTTATATATTAATGTATCTGTCAAATGTTGTGATTTATCCTCTTACTGCACTGCAAACCATTTTGCCCACTTCCCTCTTTTGTTACTGTTACTTTCCATTCTTAAGGTCTCACTTGACGAGTCAGTTATGATTTGCCTGGCAGCTGTGTACCTGACATGAAAGGAAAGTTACTCCCCAAATGAACAACAAGCTTCTCTGCCTCAGTTTGCACTCTTAACAGTGGAAGCACACATCGATCCATCCATCCATCCATCCATTTTTTTATACAGCTTTCCTACACAGGGTCATGGGAGAGCATTGGAGCCCTTCCCAGGGACCTCGGGGCACAAGGCAGGGGACACCACATCACAGGCCACAACTGCACACATGTTCACGACAATTTGGAAATGCCAATCAGCCTACATGTCTTTGAACTGGTGGAGGAAACCAGAGTACCAGGAAGAAACCCCAGAAGCATGCAAGTTCCACGCACACAGGGTGGAGGCGAGAGTCGAACCCCCAACCCCTGCTGTGCGAGGTGTGAAGCAAACAGGCTAAGCCACTGTGGCCCCTGGAAGCACACACCACAACCTATTTCCTCATTTCCATCCCCTCAGGACTCAATAGCTGAATACCTAGGAAGTTTGATCATATTCAGTGGGATGTTTTCAGCTGTGGAATTTTGAATCCAGTGGTTTCAGATGTTCACCCTCTGCTGAACAAAAAACAATTAAAAAAAAAAAAAACCCATAACAGACATTCTATTCTAATGGTTTCCACTGCAAATACCATTACTGGTCCTTAATGGTATCCACTAGACATAACATGCCACCAAATAGAAGGCATAAAATCATCAGTGGAGACCCACAGGGACCATTAAAAGCAATACAATTCCCGTTGTAACCATTAAAACCATTACAAATTCTATGAGGGTTTCTATTGTTGTTGTTGTTTTTTTTCCAGCAGGGCCTGAGGAAAGAAATGGTTCCTCGAAAGTTCTACAGATGGTTAACAGCTCTAGCTTTCAGCTTGGAAACTGTTCTGAAAGGAAACATTCAGTTGATAGGATTCCCCTAAAGGGAAAGCCCGAAGAGCTCAGGGTGGTAGATGGCACCTTTTTCCCTAGTGTAGCCTACTCATAACGGTCAAACAGGCTGTGAAGAAAGCAGAGCCAGCCTGGTCGAGTAGTGTTAGTAGTTTGAAAGAGAAAGTCGTAGTCTCTCTCTCCCCCTCTCTCTCTCTGTCTCTCTCTCCCCCTCTCTCTCTCTCTCTGTGTGTGTGTGTGTGTGTGTGTGTGTGTGTGTGTGCGCGCGTTGTGAGTGCGAACATGAGACGGGACTGAGGGAGCAGACGGTCTGGTCTCCTCAGAGACTGATTTACTCCTCTCAGTGTAACTACAACAGCGTGTCACTTTCTGACTTCAGAAACACGGCGTGTTGACGAGGCTCTTCAGTTCCTCACTTGCTTCTCTTCAGGACACTGTTTAATGAAGAAGACCCGGTTCACTCGTCTCATCTCGTCACCGGCTTTCAAGCGGGAAATATGTTCTAACGAAACGCGTTTGAACTTTTATTAAAGTTTTTCATCGAATAGGTAACGGTTAAGATTCACAGGGTTGGCTGCCGTGGTGTGTGCGATGCGCGGTGGAATGGACTAGAAACACAACAACACAAGCACGAAAACATCCACGCCGCTCCGTTTGGTAGCGTCTTCGCAAGTGTGGCATCGGTTTTTGGGGAGGACTTTCTCGGGGGACCATGGAGGAGGACAGCGCTCGGGAAAACGCCGAGCGCCAGGTTCGCCTGCGGCTGTGTGTCCTCAACGAGCTGCTGAACACCGAGCGAGATTATGTGCGCACTCTCGCCTTCCTGCAGTCGGTAAGTTTTTACTGGTGCTGGCTGTTTTTTTTTTTTTGTTTGTTTGTTTTTTTTTACCTTCATGAACATGCGTGAAGTCCTGCAACACTGCAGTGTGAGTCAAGACATGTTGTATATTATTTGATTTAGTAGCGGACAAAACATGGGTCGTTATGCTCAGTTTATGACTGAGATAAACAGTTTGAGTGACAGCTACTGTCTCATCCTGAGAGTTAAACAGGCAGCCAGCTTCCAACCAATTGCATGTTCATTTCATTCATTCATTCATTCATTCATTTTTAAAAAAAATGTTCTTTGCCCCCCCCAAAAAAAAAAAAAAAAAAAAGATAAGTGTTACCGGATATGCAACGATTCAGCTAAATAATTCACATGTTCTAGTTCCCCATTTACCCAGTGTTTAACCTATATCTATCTTACTGCCCCAAACACACCATTATAAACACACTTTTCCAGCTTAATTTGGCCATATTTGCCAACAACCGACATGTTTCCCCTACTGAAAAAAAACCAAACCCAAACAATAGAAATCCACATAGAATTTGTAATGGTTTTAATAGTTGTAATGGCAATTGTATTGGTTTTAATGGAAACTATAAAGGTCCCTGTGGGTCTCTACTGGTAATTTGTTGCCTTCTATTGGTGGCATGTTATGTCTAGTGGATACCATTATGGACCGGTAATAGTGATGGTTTGTGATGGTATTTGTAGTGGAAACCATTAGAATTTCTGTGATGGTTTCTATTATTTAATTCATTTTTTTTCCTCAAAAGTGTAAGCTTATTCTGATTTGCAGATATGTAAATAATCAGAAAGATAGTCTCATTCATCCCACATTTATCTCGACCGCTTTATCTGGGTCACGATCCAGAGCCAATCCCAGGAACGCTGGACACAAGGTTGGGAATACACCCTGGATGGGACGCCAGTCATTCACACCTAGAGGCAGTTTAGTATAGCCAGTACACCAACTGACATGTTCTTGGGATGTAGGAGGAAACCGGAGAACCCACGCAAACATGAGGAAAGCATGCGAAATGTCACACAGGTGCCTCTCTGAGCTGTGAGGTGGCATCGGTATTTGCTGTGTCACCGCCCCGCCCAGAAAATAATCCGCTTAGTACATATACTTTTTTGTTCTATTGACAGTGACAACAGGATAAGGATATTTTGGTGTCCATGAAGGATCAATCAATCTGAATGAAGTGCTCAAGCCCTTCAGAAGGCTTTCATTACGTAATGTATTTTATTCAGCGTGGTATGCATAATATAGCGTTTGTTAATTGTTATCGCAATAATGTGCTTGCCGATACCAGTAACTGCGGAAGGTCACAGTTTGCGAATGATCAGTGTTCTGTGGGTGTTTCGACGATTCATGACATTGACACAATCCAGCCAGTAGAAAGGATGTGTTATTAATTTTATGCGAAGTTGAAATCCTTACAAACACAATATGTGTTTGGGTGATGTTTAGATTTTGGCTGGAGTGAAAGTTTTTGAAACATCATTGTTAAGTATGGCCATTGCGAAATCAAGCAAAGAATAATAATATGGGTAAAAAAAAAAAGAAAAAAAAGATGTATATTTAGTCGACCAGGACTGACTTAAAATGGAACAATTACAACGTCTTTTTATAGGCCGATTTAAGTCCGGATTATAATGCATGTCTGGTCAGTTGGTGCTGATTGGGATTTTGTCCAGATTGTGCAGTCCTGTTCTGTAATGTATGTTTAAGTGCTATATTGATGGAATGTGTTTAAGTGCAGCCCAAAGTAGCAGCTGTGGCATAAGCAACTCGGCTGGATTCTGTTTTAATGAATAAAAACTGTGGCTATGGTTGGAATCTCATGCCCGGTAGCTGACATGTATTTTCTTGTTTTGATTTGCATCACGTTGTATAAAACCTTTCTGGATTTCTGGGCAGAAGAACCCCAGTGCAATTTACACTTGTGTAGTCAGCTGTAAGTCAGTGGAGTGAATTATAGGATGCACAGTGCTTTACATTCCGCTGTGTGTTTTGAACATGACACACACGCCAGCATTCGGTGTAAAATACCTTGATGTGAGGATGAACTTAATGACGTTAAAGGCTTTTGTTTTTTGAGAGGCTTTAAGAACATGCCAGCAAGATGTTAGTTGGCCTGCAGTCATAAAAGCACAGTTTTGGCCTAATTCATAAGCTCATTTGTCTTTTAAGCTCAGTGGCTGTAGATGCTTCAAGATGACATCAGATGTGATGTGCTGGTGTCTTTTTCTGGGATTAAAAATGTATTTTTTTAAAACCCAATTCCTGGTGAAGGTGCATATAAAACTCATTAGGTGATTAGGGATGTTGTGTGTGCATGAATTGGGTATATATTGATAATGATTGTGATGTATACTACTATATTCATATACATGATATTTTGATAAGCTATCAAGATTAAGGTCTCATTTACAGGGTGAAAGATTATATATAACACATGAATATACAGTGTGGAAGGATGTCCTGTGTGCTGTCTACCAAAATTCCTTTTGAATTAAAAAAAAAAAAAACATCCAAGTAAAGTGATACTAGTAAGCATTTTATTTTTTAATACAAGATCAGAAACTGTGCTATAAGTATAGGCCTATTATGAATGTTGTTAATATTACATGCGTATACTGTATATTTTGGTGGGTTTGAATGCTTGTTTGGTAGAGCTGGCATTCCTGGACTGTGCACCCTTTCGTTTGGCATATTAAAGGGCGAACATCCAATCAAATTTCTCCTTGCTGATTATTCTGACAGCCTCTCATCTTCCACTTGTGATGACAGATTAAGTGAGACACCTGTTCACACATCGGAAGAAAGCCACGATTGGTGGTAATGCTTTTGCTTATTGCTTTGCTCCTGATGGTTTGGGTCTGAAATTCAGCTGTTTGCTAGTATGTCTCATTTTACACCCAGAAAACCAACGTCATGCCTAATGGAAGGCTGTCTCACAACCCAAAGGAAACCGCAATGCTTGGTTTTTGATCATGCTGTACATAAACACACATCCATACATTTATCCTGAACTGGGTGGCCTGACACATTTCCCAAGGAACTAACAACCAGCTTATTGAGCTTTATAGATATTTGAGATAGATATGTACACGTTTTTTTTTTTTTTTTTTTTTTTTTACTGAGAGACGATGAGGTCTAGTTTTCACTCTTGGTTATTTGATGGTTCAACAGCTTTTTAACCAGCTCACTCTGTGAAAATGGCACATTATCATAGAGAGAATGAAATGGGCAGTAATTACAGGAAGAACTGACATAATGTATGAATGTTGACTGATTCTCCTCGGTGCTACATGGTGGATTTCAGACAGGAGTTGAGTAATAAGGGAAGCTATATGGAGGAACACTGGAAGTTGGTGACATAATCAATGAGTAAAGCATGTCCTACCAGTCCATCAGTTCCTTTTTTAGGTTTAATTTATTTTGTCCAGAATAGGTTCTGAAGGCACTTCCCCTGGTCTTTTTTAGGTTTTCTGATACATTAACCCGAGGGTTTAGACAATGTTAAGACCCAATTCCTAACCGTGGTCCTGGAGTACACCCACTTCAACCCAGAAAAAGGCTCTTATTTAGCTGATTAGTTGAAAACACTAAAATGTGCTGGACAGGAGGTAGTACAGAACTAGGGTTAGGAACCTGTGGGTTAAGTCTTTGACATACCCTTTTCAGTTAGTTTAGATTAGGGGTGCAATCCAATGACACACTTTTTTTTTTTTATGACACACTTGTTTTGTCTTGCTTTGTTTTTGTCCAAATTTGTTGTGTCCTATGAGATTCCCAATGCGCACCTCTAGTGTTAACCAGCTGTCATGTGAACCTTTCTGGCAAGCTTTCTAAATAATATTCATGTCTGTATTTGTATCCATTTAGAACACACTGTTCATTTCGAATAATGTATTCATATACTGCATCTCTAGTCTAGATTTGAAAATATACATTTTCACCTTTCTCTCCACCACTTTATGACCTTATCTGTGGATGTGAATTAAAAAAGACAGCCAGTGCAGTGTTCTGATGCCATACACCAATAAAGGTTGTACAAATCCTTCAGTAGGATGAACTGACTGACCTGTAAGAACTGAGCAGCCAGTGATTTATCTTTAGTTTGCTGGTACTACACACACACACACACACACACACACACAAGTGGTACAAATCCTTCAACAGAATGAACTGGATTGAATGTGTTGTGTTTACTTTTGTGCTACACGGGACAAGCTGAGTGCATATGTACCTAATCCAACAGGTCACTGGTTCTCCAGACCCCTAGCTGTTTTACTGTTCACCAGTTGCCTGTGTGTGATTGAGTGTCACCGTAGACATCCTTTTAATCCAGATGGTGTTGACTCCTCAGTCCCAGCTGTGCTCTTTAAGAGGGATAGAGCGGACGTCCAAACAGGATGGCAATAGAGGAAGGAGGAAGTCAACCTGTGGCTTCCTGCTCCATACTTCCTCGCTCAGGAAGTACCAGCGTAGGGTTTCGGGTTTATAAATAACCAATCTAATAGTCTTTTCACATATTGAATGAAAGCTGCAATGGCTGTTACTGTTGTTTAGATTGCATTGTTTCAAATCCAGCTGTGTGGTAGTGTGTTTCACTTAATGAATTAATAATAATTCAGTGGGTAAATTACAACTTCCAGGTCAACTGTGGCCAAGCTAATGCGCCAAATTGTGGCTTTAAATAGACTATTATACTGCAAATGGCTGTCATTTGTCAGCATTTACCTAACTGCAATGCAGTTTTTTTAAGTGATGCAATGCAGATATCCAAGCAGAAGTTTTCTTCTTTAAGACCTAAGCTTGTTGCCACAGCACATATATATTGTTACACATTTAACACTAAATTGATTAGAACATTGATTTAAAGGCTCTAATATCATTTGGGGTTTTTTTTTTCTTTTCAATTACGCTTATTCTAATTGTTTAAGCACTTTTAGCTATATCCATGTATTGATTTGCTATTGGCATTAACCCAATGAAACTCCAGTCCCATACATTAGCTCAAGATCAGATTTTCATTGATATTTACATGGTGGTCTGAGACAGATTTAGTGCAAAAGCCTACATTCTTTAGTCACTCCAGAATTCTCAGAAGCCAGTCTAACACTTCATTAATCACCAATTATAATCTGTGTATTTTCTATAACAGCACAGCTCAGGAGTGCCGGCTCTAATTTAAATCCCAGGACTATATGAATGAACTTTTATAAGGAATATTCTTATTCCTTATCATTTCTATAGCAACAGCACATTCACATGGATTTGTGTGGCCGACACTTCACATAATCTAATCAATGGCTAAAGGCCAATAAATGGATTAAACAAATTTGTTGTTATTTAACAAAGATAAAGCATATAATGGAAGTTTTCCGCCCCAGTAAAGTCCTCAGGACTTGCCTTCAATTTGGGCTTTCCAGTGTCTCTCAAACACAATTTTTCTCTCTTTCTCTATTACAAGACTTTGTTTTTGTCTTATTAACTTATTAAGAGAGAAAAAGAGAGGCTGGCGAGGGAATGACAGTTTATAGCTGATATAATTAAATATAAGTGATAACGGGTACTAACTTGTCTCATGGGCGTTCCATATCTTATAACTATAATTGGCTAAAAAGCATGGTGTGCATTACTAAATAAAAAAATTGCAATTGCTGGCAAACCGATGTGGTATTAAGGGAGTAAAACACTTCAGAAGATGCTGTTGTGGGAAAATAATCCACTTTGGGATGGTAACTGCCCTCTGCCACATCACACCACCCAATCCAATCACAGTCACAGTCCCAATCACAGATTATTAGATTATTTTCGTATACTATTTTCCTATAACAATGTGGCCCATTGTGTTTTATTCCATACTTGTCAAAGGCACAAGCTGGTACAGTATAAGGAGTCTGCATAGCTAATGTGTCTCAACTGCAGCTATGTAAGCTTCCACATTGCCAAGTTTTAGCAGCAAGCAAACTCTGACACTGATGTATTTCCATACATGTCTAGGCTGTTTCATGATTGCTAATTTGAAGCATTCTTTGGATTACATATTTTCATGTCTTTGGGCATTGAGGAAGAATTCGTTCCCTTTTCACATGTACTTACCTAAGAAACTACGAGGTTATAAATCAGGTGTACGTATTTGTTTTCATATACATGGATACTTCAAACATTTTCCTTCAAATTTGGGAGCTTTTGTGAAGTTGCAAAGTAATCTCATAAATTCTGCAAACATGTTGAGCCTTTGTTGGTCTTTTGAATTGAATGCCTGGCTTGTTGTTCAACTCAGCATTGTTCTATAAGTGCGAAGTAACACTCAGCAGGGGATTGATAAAGACGTCTGCAATATCTCCTTGCCTTGTCAGAGGGCTGGGAGGTGTTAATTAAGTATTTATATGCCTTCTGATATCAAAGAGGAGGAGGAGTGGGAGATAATTGGAAAAGGAGAGTGGCCTCATTCATCTTTTAATAAACAAACTTCTCAGGTTTGGTTTGAAATTCGCCATCTGGGATCTCGTCCAAATAAGTCGTCTGGATGCCGGTGTCTGAATCAGATCTGCCTGGCAGTCTGCCACTGTACACACAGGCACACGCTGCATGGCAACACCTGTCTGTCCCTCCTCACCTTTTGCAAACGGGCTGGAACGGTAGTGCCACGTGTTGCGTGTTATGAATGATTTCAGACTGCAGGCATGGACACAGAACAGAGTCAAAGGGTCCATGCTCTGTAATTTGTAATCATGAAATTAAAATATTTGTATAGTTGTTCAATCCTTCATTTTTCAGGCCATTGTGAGCATAATGCTGTTTTTCTTTTAAGTATCTGCTTAGTTGTTCATATGGAAAGGGGTTTTTTGTGCTTAAGTGAGGTTGGACTAGACCCTGGTTTCTGTACTGGTTGTTTTTACTCGTAGAAGTAGCCTCGATTGTTGGGTAATCATAAACACGGCAGATATTTCCTTACGTCACCGGACAATAACCGCTGAAAGACTGCCGCAAATTAGACAGTAGTAAATCAGAGTCCTCTGACCTCTTGGCTCCTTCACTAAGAGAGCTCAGAGGAATTCCTGAAGTGTCCTGAGGGAATTTTTCCCCCGCACTCTGAGGCCACACGCCGCCCACGGAAGCTCAGTCTCCTAAGATCCTGGTGGCTTTAGCAGGCCACAGATAGTTGGGATTTTCCCGTTCCCCTTGTGCGTGTAAGCCACCGTAATTGAGGGTGAAACATGAACTGAGTGATGTTGACTCCACCAGCCTCACTGGTGTTGAGCCTGAAAGAAGCATGACCACCTCTGCCATTCTGCGGGATGATCACAGGCGTACCAGGTTATATGGTTATGGTTGTCACTAATTCATCCTCAAATTTGACCAACTTTGGCTCAAAGGTTCTAAAGCTAGTGGAACATCTTTCTGTCTAACTAGAAGGACCTGAAGTACCTCATGTTTGTGGTAACGTAAGGAAATCATTACATGTTTAGAAATGCCATGTCAGGCTGCTGACGTAGATCAGCATTTGTTATGCCATCATGTGTTATTTTTGTGGCGAGAACGGAAAGTCCTCCAGTCCAGCCACAAAAGAAAATGTGCTTCCGCTGAGCAGGATGCTAAAGGTTAGACCTGATCCAACACCAAGGGTTAATATCAATTACTCCCAATAATTAGTTTAAAAGGGAGTTTCACTATTGTTATTGTAAGTGTGTACAGCAGTGCTAGCTGATATGCTAATGCCATGTCTTTGTTGACATCCATTCTGGTGTGTTTGCATATTGCATATTGGAACTGTATTAGGGAGAGGTTAATTTATTAAATAGATCAGTATCTAGCAGCTAACCTTGAGCGACCCATCAGAGGAGATCACGTGTACACTTAGGCTAATTACTGCAAATTGCAAATCAATCTGGTAATGGAAATCAGTTACTGCCCAGACGGATGGGATAACAAGTGGAGGGAATTAAGCGATGTTATTAATAATGACTCATACCTCACACTCTCTCTCCTGACACTCACATTTTAGGTCCATGTCAGAAAAAACACTTAGTATTTGGACATAATCAGAGTTGGTGCGTGTGGCCTGACTGGTCAGCCCAGGATTTGTTTCCCCTCCCCTACGCCCCCTGCAGTGTGACCCCTGGGTTCTCATGTTGCTCCTCCACGAGTCCAATCGCTCTTCCATGGAGAGAAGGCCAAACGCCTTCCAGATGGCTCCTCCAATCTGCTCTCAGATCTTATCTGCCGTGCCACATGTCGGTGCAGAGAACTCCTTTCCACTGTTGCCGACATCAGCGTGCTTGTTTGCACTACTTGTGCCGGCATTTACAGCTTGTAATGATGCAAGTTGTTGAGGAAGCCTCGGCCGTTGGTGTTAATTAGTCTGCAACATGCAGTCGATTGTTCAGTAATAAATAGCTGAGCTTGAATGCTAATTAGAGATTTGGATGGCAGCGACGCCAAAAATAAAAGGATTAGAAAAGGTTGTAAGAACTAAAATCTTGACCTCATTGGAAAGGGTCAATCTGAAAGGCAAAATCTTGGACTATAGTATATTTTGCATTGTTTTCTTTAATGTTGCGTCGTTTCTTAATTGCACCACTTTTAGAGGGAACCTTCTCGCATTGCTGAATATGGACAAATGGTAATACTGTTGATGCATATCACGATACTGATATGGTTAAAGATTGACCTGTATTACTTTGACCAAAAGAATGGTCACATGATCATTCCTTGATCTGTGAGAATGTCAGTTATTGCATTGTAAAGTTTTGTCTCGTGATGACAGTTGACATGGCCAAACGATATATTGATGGACTTGTGTATCTTACACCTTTTAGCAGAGGCCCTTGTTTCCGGTTCTGCAAGCAGCTCAAACAGTCCTGCACTCCGAAGCCCCACAAAGCGGAAGTGAGAGACAAGGCGCCGAGCTCAAAGAAGACTTTGTATGTGTGGGCATGGCTGAAGGGAACGGAACGGAGGAGGAGGGGGGGGGACAGTGAATCAGAGTGATTGGGAGAAACGGCCGAGCTCAGCTCCCCTCTTTCATCCCTCCAGTTCTCCTGCCACTGGGCCTTTTGTTTCAGTCTGCTGGGCCTCAGCCACAAAGAGAGGATCTCCCCCCAACCCCTGCTCGTTTTTATTTATTCGATTTCACGCCATGCCGGCCAAAACGGCCCCTTCCTCGTGTCCAGAATGGCTCTGGACTCTTTTGCAGCGAGGCGCATTCTCACAGAGAGCCATGAAAGGGCCTTTTCGATGATGCTGGCTCTGTTTTGATCCGAGTATTCAGTGGGAACGGGAATCTCAGGTTCAGTCAGTTTTGGGTGTTGCTCACGTTGTGGGAAACAGATTGGCCTGCACGGCCACCTCACTTGTACACAAGAGTGGAAAAGTGGTGACAGTGGGCCATTAGTTTGTTCAACATTTTGTCCCAAACATCTCTGTTTAGAATGCTCAGCACTACTCAACAGCCTTAACTATTTTATCTCTGGCTGAAAAACCAAATGCAGACCCTGAGGGTAAAAGCCGGAAATGCGTGAGATTCATTCCGAATTTTATTCTATTGTTGTATGATTCGACTTCCATCTGCTTTCAGTTTGAAAATGCCATCGCATAAGTAATATGCAGTGATGTTTTAAATCGCAGTCATTTTAAATGAATTACATTTTGATGTTGGACAGTGTCTAGTTAATTACAATGCTTAAGAGTATTTCAAATCATTCAGGACAGTCTATACAAGTCCAAGCTTCTGGATCCAATCAGATTGTTTTTGCGTTTTGAAAGGCCCTCACAGAGGAAAGCAGATCCAGATTGCATAGAAAAAAACACAAAGAGAGCTGGATGGTTAAAAAAAATGCATCTTGGTGACAATTCTTGTTGAATTTTCAATGTCAAGAGGTTGTTTACTGTGCACTGCCCCAGTTTTTCCGGACAACTCTCTGAGTTCCCTGCATTGTTGTGTGTTTAAAGAGCTCTCACATTGTTCCTTCTTTTCGCTGTCTCTGTTAAGCGAGCATAGTGGCTACTTTTCAGCTCTGAAGTGAAATTTCAGCACTTCCGCAGCCTTTTTTTTTTTTTTTTTTTTTTTTTTTTTGTGCATAGCATTATTTTTTTCATATTAGAATGGATTTATGATCAAATGAGAGTGTAAATGTAAATCATCCTTAATTCAGACTGACGGATGATTGACATACTGTCCTCGGAATGGTTCACAATGCACTTTTCTCTAAAGAAGTCAAGATAGTTATTCTTGTAATAGCATGTTCACCAAATATAAACATGCTGTAACAATAAACATGCATTTTCAGTCATTTTCAGTTACCACTTCATTTTGGTCAGGGTCGCAGTGGATCCCAAGAACACTGAATGTGAGATGCACACATACATTCACACATTCATTCACACCTAGGGGCAGTTTAGCATGGTCAATCCCCCAGTCAGCATGTTTTTGGGAGGTGGGAGGAAATCAAAGAAACCCATGAGGACATGTATGTGGAGGAACACTTGATATCAGCAAGTAGGTTGTCAGCAAGTCCCTTATTCATCTAACGTGTAGTTTGCCATCCCTATTTGTACAACACTGGTAGCGCATTGGTTTTGACCTAGTGACTAGAAGATTGAGAATTCAAATCCCACGACTTGAGCAATGAATATAAATCAGATCATGCGATGTTTTTCCCAATCTTCAACCGTCCTGTGAACTTGTGCCCACTGTAGCCTCAGATTCCCGCTCTTGGCTGGTAGGAGTGGAACCGGATGTGGTCTTCTGAGTGCTGTGCAGTCTGAGATGCTTTTCTGCTCACCACATTTATAAAGAGTGGTTACTGTAGATTTCCGGTAAGCTCGAACCAGTCTGGCCATTCTTCTCTGACCTCTCTCATCAACAAGCCTTTTCTGTCCACAGAACTGCTGCTCACTGGATGTTTTTTCCCCCCTCCTAACTATTCTGTGCAAACACTAGAGACTGTTGTGTGTGAAAATCCCAGGGAGATCAGCAGTTTCTGAAATACTCGAATAAGTCTGTCTGGCACCAACAACCACTATGCAAGGATCAAAGTCACTGAGTTCACATCCCCCCCCCCCCCATTCTAATGTTGAACATCTTCAACTCTAGCTGCATGATTTTATGCATTGCACTGCTGCCACATGATTGGCTGATTGGATAATTGCATGAATGTGCAGGTGTACAGGTGTTCCTATTAAAGTGGCTGGTGAGTGTATGTTTGGTATTTTCGTATGCATTCTTTCAAATTGGGTTTATGGTCAGGGTCCCTTAGATATGATGTGCTCTGATAAGCTGTAGTAGCTGTGGATTGAATAAAATTGCTGTCAAACTGATGAATGCACACCAGTTTGCCTGACAGTGCAGAAGTCTCTTTAAATGTCTCACTTCTGTTTTTCCGTTTGATCGTCAGGGGTCACGTGCTGAGGTTTTTAGTCGCACAAAATGTTCATGAGCATTTAACACTTCTGCATTTTTAGGTCCGTCGTCTGTCAGGTTTTGTGCTGAGCCATGTTAATACACTCACTAATGCTGTAGGTTTCAGGGTTTTCTGTAACCCTGTCTTGTATTGGAGCTTTTCTGCTTTTAAGATATTGAATATAATGGGGTTGTTTGTTCTGTCCTGTATGTACTCATATGATTTGACGGAACATCATATTTTGCCTAACTGTCGCAACAGAGTCGTGGCCTTTAAAATCCATGTGATTGCAAAAGTCAGACTTGTCCATGGTTTCTTAAAACAAACAATTCTTCTCTCCGCAACTGCAAACAGTCTTTCTAAAAAGTCTTTAGAGGTAGTTGTGGTCAAAATGGCTATGACCCTTTAAAGGAAACTCGTATTAGGAAATGACCACTTATTATCTGGAGCCATTGAAAAGCTGTATATTCAATGTAAAACAAACAACAAAAAACTCAGATCAGTTTATTTTCAAGCCAAAGAGCCAGAGAAGGTGCTTTAAAGCAATGCTATAGTCAAATTATGTTCTATAAAGGACCACACAATGATGAAAATGGTTAAAGTTTCATTGATCAAAATGTCTTTCAGGAAACAAAAAGGTACGTCTGCAGCCCTGTTCGGATTGGACTAGTGTTGCATGGGGTGGTGGGGTAATTGTGTATTATCTGATATATCCTGTCTGAATTGACATGCTGGTAAAGATTCCATTAGGCCGTATCCTGTGGGAAAAGAGGTTTTTATGCTTTTTCTTCAGTACAAAGACACTCCAGGAAGCACTCTTTTCTGTTGACCTCTACCAAAATCAAAACAAAATAAAACGAATTTAAAATGCAGAGCAATAAAATATAGATGACCTTTAAAAGGTCTTGTCAGAGAAGCAGCACTTCTAGGTGTTTAGGTTTAGAGTTCCTAGCACAAATAAAACCTACGTACTTGTTATGGTCATGTGACCTAGTAACGCTCACGCACGGCTTGCTCGGCCACAAGTCCTGCAACAAGCCCTTTAATGTCAAAACAAACAGTTTGTATTAAAATGAGGTGAATGTAGTATGCATGTCATTTTTATTGTGACAACCACAGGGAAGACACTCCCATTTCTGTGTTTTATACAGAGATCACTTATCCCTTGTGATCACCATCAATCATAATTACTACAGACGTCCTCTGGCAACATGACTTAATAGATACACAGTACTGTGCAAAAGGTTTAGGCACCCTATTTTTTTTAATACAAACTTTGTTATAGATTTTTTATTTTATGACTTCTACATTATTAGATTGGATTAGATTAGATTCAACTTTATTGTCATTACACAAATGTAAATACAAGGTAACGAAATGCAGTTTAGCATCCAATCAGAAGTGCAAGAGCAGCAAGTGCAATATATACAGTATGTGCAGTTATGTACAGATAAGTTAAATGATGAGTTAAATGAGCAGTTATGTACAGATAAGGGCAATGTAACAGGTGGGAATAAATAAATTAGCAGTATAAGAGGTGGGGATAGATTAGCATTAATATACAGTAAATATACAGTTGGAGTATGGGCAAAATATACAGATGTTCTATATTAAAGGGCAAATATACAGGTGTAGTATGGACAAATATACAGATGTGTTTATATATATATATTTATACATATATAAATATATATATATGTGTTTATATATATATATATATATATATATAATGTGGAGTATATGTGTATATGTGGATGTGGAGTTGCTGGGCTTGTAGTCAGTGATGGCCTGAATGCCGTGCCACATGCGTCTAGGGTCGGAGTTACCAAAGTGTTCCTCCACCTTCAGCTTGTAGTAGTGCTTGGCCTTCTTGATGCCCCTTTTCAGGTCCGCCCTGGACGTACTGTAGGCCTGTGCGTCACCTGATCTGAAGGCACTGTTACGTTAAGCCGCACCTCCTTGTTAATCCATGGCTTCTGATTAGGGTACGTGGTGATCTGTCTCTCTGTGGTGACACTATCAGTTGTGGTCTTGATGTATTCCAATACTGAGTAAGTGTAAGAATCAATGTTTGTATGAGTGCCACAGGTAGCCTGAGAGGCAAACCTACTCCAATCCGACTCTTTAAACCTCTCCTGGAGCACAGAATCTGCCCCCACTGGCCACACTGATGGTCTTCACTGATGGCTTCACACCTTTGATGAGTGGTGTGTACTTGGGGGTGAGAAACAAAGAGAGGTGATCAGACTGCCCCAGGTGGGAGAGGGGGGTTGCCCCCTTCTGCTTTGTAGCCATGTTTCTGTGAATATCATGACAATGCAGTCAGTAAGTCCCTCATTGTGGGTGATCCGAAGTTGTAAGTCGTCCTTTTTGTTCACCAACGACCGCACATTAGCAAGGGAAATTATCAAGTCAGTGTATGTCATTAAAGAAAGCAGCATATTACGTAAGAGACACTTTTCAGACAAAAAACACAATGAAGGCTGCTGGGTTTTTCTGCAAGTGAAAAGTCAAAGTGTGAAAGTCAAAGTCTCCAGAAGAACTGTGGCTGGTTCATCCTGTCTGAACGGCATTGTATCAGAACCTTTATCTTTAAGAATGCTGACGGACACTAAACCATGAACCATTTAGAGAGAAAACTGACAATGTATCCGTAAAACTTTAGTGACTAAAACAAGGGATCCTTTTTATTAATTCCACTTTGATGATGATATAAGCAAAAATATGTTTTGTTTGAGGATTCCCTCATGTTGCATTCATACTGCAGCTACAGGCCATTCTGACTTTTTACTGTAAAGCAAAAAAGCAGATTTTATTACTGTAAATTACTAAACTGTATTACTGTAAATTTACCTGACCTGCTGAGTCACACAAATTAAGCAGAGTGCAAATGTTTCAGTTATGCATGCATTGTGCAAGAAATAAAGTTACAAAAGTTACAAAGGTTCTTACAAAAGAACCTTTTTCAGGGTTTTGCTATACAGCTGGTGCTTACTGAGCATAAACCTTGCTGCTAGGTCAGCTGAAGCGTGGTTAGTGTGCTGATGGCAGAAGGTCAAGGCAGCAGGCCCTTGACCCTGAGTCTTCTTGGATGAGGGTACTGTCTAGGAGAGCATATGGCCTGTCTGGGTGTCTTTACCTCACTGTGTCTGACCATGCTTGCCTGAGCAGCTCACTTCAAACGAAAGGCTTGTCACCCATGCCTAACCTTCTGCCACCCTCTACATGTGGAGCAGGACAGGAACACAGGGATACGGTTGGTGAGCTTTTTCCTCCCAACATATGGCCATCAGTCTGATTTCATTAGCTTTGTTGTGAAAGTTGTAGGGTCATTATATGAACACACATTACATAGTTAACACTTATACATGGACTGAATGAACTGAATAATACTACAGTATAAATATAAATCATTTCATTGTTACTTTCATATATATATATATATATATATATATATATATATATATATATATATATATATATATATATATATATATATATATATTGCAGTCCATACCGGAATTTTTCCGTGATTGTTGCGGCCAAAAATGGTTGATTTTGCTGCATTTTTCTCAATTTGCAGAGTTTTTTGTGCTTTTCTCTGTGGAAAACTACTTGAATTGGCGAAATTATTTTGCTTTCGCAGTGATGTTTGTTGGTAAATGAGTCCTTTTATCTTTACTCATGTTTGATGCACGTGAATCGAAGAGGGCTTTGGCCGAATGCGCATTGTGATGACGTCACATGACGCGTCTTGGCCCAAAATCTGGAAAATCTGCGGTAATTTTGAAAAATTGCAAGCGCCTCCGAAAATTGCAGAATTTGCTTGATTTTGCGTTAATTTCTACGACTGCAAAACTCCTGGAGCGACTGATTCTGGGTGCAGTACTGGTGTGATTTTACTCAAAACATGAATTTGCTTGTGCATTTTAAAATTTGTTTGTTGTGGCTGTTGACTAACCTCAATCATTCATTAACGATTATCTTATGTTTATGTTTAAAGACAGGTTTGTACCATACAATTTTCACATCCTAAAAGAATTCGTTGGTCGTGAATTCAAATTGGCGGTCTTAGAATGCATAATGCATGCGCCCAATTTAGTGTCGTTGCGACCAAAGACAGCCGACGACAAGGTTCAGCGTCCGAATTTTTTAATTAAAATCTAACACTCCTAGGAGTATGGCATAATATTACACAAAAAACGTGAAACACAAAGTGTTTGAGTAGGCGATCATTTAAAATACTGACTGCCTCACGTTAATTAACATGATAAGAATGAGAAGACTTTGTCACTGAACTGCTGTGCAAAACATCGAGATTAGAATGGTATTCCCGGTGTTCTTCAGACAACAACATAAAGCAACAATAGAAAACAGACACATAAGGGTAAACTAGTAAATTAATCAATCGTAAGTTAAACAAAGTGGTACAGTAGGACAGACAATAAGACAGGATCAGTGTATATATGTATGATATAATGTTATAAGCCTACATGCCTGACCCCTCAAACACTGAGTTGCAAAGCTGCTATGCATGCTAATGGGCAGAAAAACAAGCTTATTACCTCCAGGTCAGAAACTGCACAGGTTTAAACTGGATGTAGATTTTTATTTTTTTTGGCTAAAGTGCATTTAATAATAACAGAAACAGCCTGCAACAAATCCTGTGTAACACTACAAAGTACTTTAAGTAGTCAGTAAAGTATTTATTTCCTTATTTATTCATTTTGTCAAGGTCCTATAGATAAAATTGCACTTTGAAAAATGTTGATCGAGATGCTGTGTCTTATTGCTGATGAGTTGTGCGCCAGATGCTTACAGCTGCAGGAACATGTGCACATGTGGCCTGATCTGGTGAGCTGAAAGCATCTGACTGCGCGCGGCCGCTTCACACTGCGGCGCTTCCTGTCCGAGGACATCCTTCCTCTTTTTGTTTTGTCAGAAAGAGAACTCTCACCAGTTTGTTTTACTTGAGCGAGAATTACTATAAATTGTGTTGTATTTCTTCAGAGAAAGAGAAACACATTCGCAGTGATTTGACGTGCTCGGTTATGGCTTCCTTTTTGTTTGGACATCATACTCAATGGCACATAGAAAAGAAGTTTGACAAAAAAAAAAAAATGGCTTCTTAGAAATCTACAGGGTGTCCCAAAAGTCTCCATACATAGGGGAAATGAACACTTTAACTGGAAACATGGCAAGCACATCACACACGACACTGTTGCCAAACTTATTAACAAATTCAGGAACACTGGAAGTGTTGCAGACAAACCGAGAAGTGGACGTCCACGAACATCCACTGATTAAGGGACAACCGACGTGGTGCTGGCAAACATAGACCCCTATGCATGGAGACTTTTGGGACACCCTGTATTTAGTGTCCTTTATTGAGTTAAGAGGTTAAGCATAACAAAGCTTACAGCATAACAAAGCTTGAGTGACTTTTTCCTTATTTCGATCTTTTGCCAAATCAATTCATTTAGTTCTCCTTGGTAATTGACTTGTAGATGTATTTGTTCATTAGAATAAGACAGGCAAGCGCATGCTAGCATGCTAATGACTTCACACCGTTCTGTGAGAATGGCCATTTACCAGCAGTACTTCAGTGTCTGATCCTGTGAGAAAGTGTGAAAGTGACACAAAATGGCTTTTGAGTGCTGGCATTGAGTGTTGAGTAGTCTGTGACTGAGGAGCCTGTGGTTCTCCTCCTAGACATTAACATGTCAATAATGAAATGACATGACAATAAAGGTCTAATTACACCTTTGACATTCCCCTGTGATAACCAGACCAAACACAGTGGGCATTCTTTGTTCTCCTACTCTGATCGTTTGCATGCTATACATTGACTGCAGCTGCAGCGAGACTGTGGATTCTACATGTGGTTTGCAGTGGATGGCTCTTATCCAGCTCTATTGTTTTTTCATCAGTTCAAACAGTATACATGTTTTCATGCAGTAAGATCACTACATTAACCTCAAAGTGTGAGGGCTGGCGTCTTGTGCCACTTTCGTTCTGCACAAATTTCACTTGAGGCTGCAAGCTGGCCAGATGTTGGGTGTTCCGTTTTTATTTTTTCACATGCTCATGTGTCATGACAGTATACGGTTGGTATAGAAAAGAATCACCCCTCTTTAAAATAATCACATTTTGTTGCTTTTCAGCCTGAAATGACGACGTAAGATGTGTTTACTCAGTGCAACTTATAACATCCAAGTAAAAGATATAACACCAACATGTCAGAAAAAAAATTAAAAAACAGAATCACTGAGTTGGAAAAAGGATCACCCCCTTGTGTCAGTATTTTGTTGAACCACCTTTTGCTTTAATTATATTTAATTATATTTATTAAATATATTTAATTATTGGGATATGTCTCTACTAACTTTGCACATCTAGACTTTGCAATATTTGCCCATTCTTCTTTGCAGAACTGCTCAAGTTCAGTTCAATTTGATGGTGACCGTTTGTGGACTGCAGTCTTCAAGTCATTCCACAGATTTTCAATGGGGTTTAAGTCTGGGCTCTGACTAGGCCATGCAAGGACATTCACCTTTTTCGCACCTTTTTCATGTCTTGATGTCATATTTGTTTACGCACTGGAAGCTTCACTAACCGAGTCAAATTCCATGTGTGTGAGGACACTTGGCAATAACGCTCATTCTGATACTGATTCGATTAATCTGAGTCAGTCACTCAACCAAGGTTGACCATTTACAAAAAAAAAAAAAAAATCACATTTTTGTGTTTAAGGGAAGCAAAGAGTCTACCTGCAGTGTGTATCAGCTACTCGCATGCTAATGTCTGTATTATTCATCAGTCCAGAGGCTTCTATTCAGCAATTAACAGCACAAGGGTGGAACATGGAGTTTAAAAATGACTTATAGGGATGAATGTCCATTGATTTCACACTGCGTTGTCTGTTTTGGTGCTCTCTCTCTCTGTGTGTGTGTGTGTGTGTGTGTGTGTGTGTGTGTGTGTGTGTGTGTGTGTGTGTGAGTGAGTGTGTGTGAGTGAGTGACTAGCTCCTCTGTTCCTATGAGTCTGAGCTGTCGGTGCTCAGCTGTCTCCGGTACAAAAGTGAAAGGCAGTGCAAGCTACTGCATCTCCTCTTTCCCATCTCACTGCCCCAGCTCTGGCTCCATAGTATGCAGTTTAGAAGAAATCGTCTCCAAACTATCAACAGTATTAGTTTATTGTGTGAGGTGAGGGGAAAGCAGCAGGATAGGCATGGTGTCATCCTGTCGCTGACTTCACACCGGTGTTTAGTTAAGGTCACCAAAACTGCCATCGTGATAACTTTTTCCCCCGTAGTTCACTGAGAGAACAGATTGGTTCACTGGCCGAGACATATGGACACTTGCATGTTTCTTTTCTCTCCGCGATTGCCTCGGGCTCTCATCCAGCGAGTAATGCGATCCTTCTGATAACCAGCTGCAGCAGGAGAGCCACAGCACTCAGGCTCTGATTGAACTACACCATCTTTCCGCTCTGTGTTAGCTTGCGTCAACAAGCTTTGTTTTTTTTTCACAGGCTAATGATGCAAACCAGTTTGTGCATCCAGCATGCATCAGAGATCTCTCATTACCTGAGGACCAGTAATTAAGGCATTGGGCTACTGGGATAAAAGCATAAGCCAAATGTAAATGATCTTGAAAACTCTTTACAATAAGCCAGAGTATTTATTAAGTAAGAAATAAAACAAGACAGGGCATAGTGTTGTAGGAAAATAATGGCAGGGTGGTGTGATATGGCCTGATGAGAAGCAGAGTTGTTCAGAAAGTGTTTTATTCCTCTTGTACTACTGCAATTTGTCAACCCTAGGCCTGTCACGGTAATTACATTATCGACTTATTGTACGGTATACAAAATGGACATGACCTCGATCATTTTTGCTGACCTCCGTATTGCACATTGTGTTTACATACGTATTTATTTACATAAGAATGAATGTCACCAACATTTTAGCCACTCGTGCTGCTTCTGTCCTCTCGTCTGCTCTAGGGTTGTAAAATTAATATTCATACTTCGAATTCGTCAAATTTCAGATAAAAATGCACATTCAACTGCAAAAACTGTGCATTCGAATTTAAGATGTGTAACAAGCACTAGCACCGATTTTAATTAAAACACACTGCTGAAACAATGGCACGCAAGATATTAACATGCACAAACGTTTTTTGAAGAAGAAAAATCTAGAAAGGATAATTCTAGTGTTCCGAATAATCCGGTCGTAGTCAATAAGGTCGGGGGTTGAGCCGCTTAAGCTGCGTGAGCTGAAGCTGAACAGTGAATGAACACCAGTACTAGAGTAAAATTGACTAAAATGAATAAATATGACATTTAAAGGATATTTTTGTCAGAAGACGAAAACTATTTTTTGGCATTCCAGTGTCTGAATATTCTTAAGAATTAAAAGTTCATTGCTCTTTGAAAGGATGTACTTGCATTATTATGCTATGATATTATCATGATATCAGTGGCATAAAATGGTCTTAAAATGGCAGTAATATTGTTTATCATAATTATTTCTTCGTCCAACAAAAGTAGTTATCGCGACAGGCCTGGTCAACCTTGACAAATTTTTATTCATTAAAAGAAAACCTGATGTATTTAACGTTGTGGAACATCCGGAAAAACAAGCCAAAAAAATACAGCTTGCCATGTTACCGAGAAACAGCAAAACCCTCCATCCTGCAGAAGTTTTCCGGCGGCAAGAAACTTAAAGTTGCAGCTTTACCTCTGACTGTTATAAAGCGTTGACACTGGAGACTCCTTACAAAAATGACCAGTAAACATCTTCTCACAGCAAATTTCATCATATCAACGAGTGCACACATTTTCAATCTGTTTATGTCGAGTGTCTATACAAGTACAGTACTGTGCAAAGGTTTTAGGCACATGCAAAGAAATGCTGTAGAGCAAAGATGCCTTCAAAATAATGAAATTAAATGTTTCTACATTTAAAAAAAAAAATTACCATAAAGAGCAGTAAACAGTAGTAAATGAAACAAAGTCAATATTTGGTGTGACAAAAAAATAAAAAATAGTAGTCTCCAGTACAATTGTACAAAGTGCAGTTTTAAAAGGAAATGAGCTGGTAAGTTTTATTGAGCATCTTGCAGAACCAGCCACAGTTCTTCTGGAGACTTTGACTTTCACACTTTGACTTTTCACTTGCAGAAAAACCCAGCAGCCTTCATTGTGTTTTTTGTCTGAAAAGTGTCTCTTACATAATATGCTGCTTTCTTTAATGACATACACTGACTTGATAATTTCCCTTGCTAATGTGCGGTCGTTGGTGAACAAAAAGGACGACTTACGACTTCGGATCACCCACAATGAGGGACTTACTGACTGCATTGTCATGATATTCACAGAAACATGGCTACAAAGCAGAAGGGGGCAACCCCCCTCTCCCACCTGGGGCAGTCTGATCTCCTCTCTTTGTTTCTCACCCCCAAGTACACACCACTCATCAAAGGTGTGAAGCCATCAGTGAAGACCATCAGTGTGGCCAGTGGGGGCAGATTCTGTGCTCCAGGAGAGGTTTAAAGACACGGATTGGAGTAGGTTTGCCTCTCAGGCTACCTGTGGCACTCATACAAACATTGATTCTTACACTTACTCAGTATTGGAATACATCAAGACCACAACAGATAGTGTCACCACAGAGAGACAGATCACCACGTACCCCCGATAATGTAGAAGTCATAAAATAAAAAAATCTGTTACAAAGTTTGCACAGTTCTGTATATATGAATGAGTTGTTGCTGTAGAAATTGTAACATATCTGAACGAGCACATTAATGTAAACCTGTGATTCGCCTTTCAGACAGAAACTACTGTCAGTGCTGCTGACCAATCAGTATCAAGAATTCAGCAGCACTGAATCATGATATTTGAAGACACCACAATATACGATATGTATCATAATTACTTCTTCTAAGTCTCAGTAAAAAGCAGTGGCCCATTTTTAAGCAATTAAAAACATTTAAAAGACAACTGGTGAAAAAAAGAAACTGGGAAAACAATAGATTTGAACATTTAATCAGCTATAAATCTATAACTTTCAGATGTTTTACAATATTATATAAATACCGACATATCTGTTATTCTCTCAGAAAAGCTCGTTGTGACATAATTAATAATTCAATTCAGCTCCATTTGATTTTAATTTAAGTTAATTAGGATACGCGCGTGCCTTGACAAGGGGCCACGCCACGGAGAAACTGTTCTTCCAGGCTGACATTTAATACGCCATGAACATCAAATGTCTCGTCTGACCGCTTTGATTGAACCGTGAAGGAGCAGATGAATTTTAAATCTCATGTAATCTCTGTGTTACCTGGCCTCTACTTCTCCTTACCTAACACACTCAGTCTCCCGGAGGAACAGCAACCGTTGCCATGGAAGCGAAGCAGAACCATACCAGATATGTTTATTCACCTGCCTTCTGACGTCAGCGAGGCGAGTCGTGGCGATGCAGCGCCGGCGCCGAAGGCGTTAAAGACTAAAGTCATCTTCTGCATAGGAACAGGACATGCAGCACCCACAGTCTGTCTTCTGTCTTATGAAATGTGCCCTCTGTTCCAGTTACTGAAGATTAATCATATCACTTGACGTGTGGTAGTCAGCAAAGGATTGTGGCATTTGTAGTTAAAGCTGAGTGAAGATAATATGGAGACAAGAAGAAAATAAGATGCTGCGTTTATTAAAAAAAAGGAATGAAGCACAATTAGCAATAATGACTGTGTGGTGTGAGGTGGCCCAGCCTTGAAACGTCCCTGTGAAGTACCTTGAAATGCTCGGTGTTATTCGATGTGTTGACATAGTTTCCACTGAAACAGGAAGTCAGGCCGGGACATCTCGAGTGTCTCTTTCCCTTTTTTAAATCGCCAGTAGCGTTTAGCTTACCTCACAGCCCGGGCTAAACCAGACTTGACAGTTAGTATCATGGAAAAATGCCTGTCAGAGCTGGTACAAATACCTCTTTCTTCAAAGTGAGTGAATTCAAGCCATTTCCTTCTTAACCAACTTATAATTGGAAACCGATCAAAACGTATGCTTTCAAACAGCCAAAGACACATTTACGACCCATGCTTGCCGATATGATTTCTCTCACTCAACAACGGCGATTTCGCCAAGGTGTTGGGGGCGGGACACTTCCGATTCTAGAGAGCATTTGATTGGACAGAAAATCTGATGAGACGCTGAAGTGCAGAATGATGTCGTCAAAATTGTTGATCCGTATTGGTGGTAGAGAGAGACTACATTTTGAATGCATATATCTTCTAAATGTGAATTTCGTCATTGTTTTGGAGCACACTAGCTTATAGATAAACTTAAGGCTAACATATTCATATGAAGGCCACAAAACTTCCATTTTGATTTCATGGGGACTTTAACGTTCTGAAGTGTTTTATTCCTCTTGCACCACAGCCATTTTGCTAGCGATTCCGTAAAAAAAAAAAAAAAAAAAAAAAAAAAAAATTAAAGAATGACACGTCATACTTTTTTATCCATTTATAGTTGCATTTAATGTTATGGGACATCCACAACACAAGTTAGTTCCTAGTATCAGTTATGTTATAGCTTTAAACAAATGTTTCCTCATTCATTTCACAGTGTAATGATCTTATACATGCACATTAGGCTTAGGATAGTCATGTGTGAGGAGGTCACAGGTAGGATGTCTGTCTCATGCCCGCCGCAGCTGCCGCCCACCCTCTCCTCTCTCACTGTGGGCTTTTACGGATGCTCAGCTTCCTGGCTTTCGGCCCTTCGGCTCTTTTGGCCACCTCACACATGGATGATTCCAGTCAGGATGAGTTGGATCTGCCATATGGGAAATTTCATTAGTGCACGCCTGAAGGACAGATCCCCTCCACCCTGCCAGAGGCTGCTCACAAAACATAGCATATAGTGCTGTCACCAGCATAATGCCGGAGTACATCTTAATTGGGTATCAGTAGTATGTGTAGAGTTATTCTACTCTGGGGAGCCGAGATCTATGTTTAGTTCAGAACGAGTATATCCACTGCTTTATTTTTGGACTGGGGCATGTCATACTTTGAGAGGCACCTTTTTTTTTTTTTTTTGCAGGATGTAATGATGGGGCTGTATTTATACACACACACACACGAGCAATCTTTAAATATCTTGTATGAAGTACTATGATCTAATACTTAAGCTGGAAGGTTAGTATCTAAAACAGAACTTCATGATTCGATATGACTCATACTGTACATGAGGTGTTTAAAGCTACTCACTGTTATTGTCACTGGAAAGAAATTCTGAAATTATTTTGATTTGATTATCAAGTCAGTACAACAAAACATTTTAGATTCCCAAATATTAGTTTTCTAGTACAAAATTGTTACAGAAAAATGTTTGTATGTCATTAAAGAAAGCAGCATATTACGTAAGAGACACTTTTCAGACAAAAACCACAATGAAGGCTGCTGGGTTTTGCTGCAAAAATAAGAAGCGAGTGCAACAGTTAACATCTCCAGAAGAACTGTGGCTGGTATAAGATGCTCAATAAAACTTACCAGCTAATTTCTTTATAAAACTGCACTAATTGTACCGGAGACTATTTTTATTATAATTTTTTTTTGTAAATTGTCACACCAAATATTGACTTTGTTTCATTTACTACTGTTTACTGCTCTTTACAGTATTTTTTTGTTAAATGTAGAAACATTCAATTTCATTATTTTGAAGGCATCTTTGCTCTACAGCATTTCTTTGCATGTGCCTAAAACTTTTGCACAGTACTGTAGGTGATTTTATCTAATATTTCTCATAATGAAATTGAGATAAAACTAATATAAGACTATTAAACCCATTTATTGATAAAAATAAATAAATAAAAACAATTTCAGGCTTAAAATTGTGTTGTTCACAGTTTGGCAGATAATTTTGCTTATTTCATGCATCACTTTCTAGAATGAAGCAAAATGATCTGCCAGTAGAACGAGACGATTTCATTTAGAAAATTCTTCAAGATATTTTCATTTGATGAGATATTTTTGCAGTGAAAGTAAGCCAAAGTGTTTGCTGTGTTACATGTTTGTTTTTTTTGTTTTTTTTCATTTCATACCACTGAGAAGGTGTTGATTAATTTTCTACAACAGTATGGCTCTGATGCAGTATTAGCTGCAAGACAAATCACGTTTATATTAATGCACTAATTCTGATATGATATCATTTTTATGGTAACAAATCATTTGTATGGCCTAACAATAAGCATATTAACTTGGAAAAACGTCTAGGTGTTGCTCTGATGAGTCTTTCTTTAAGGATATACTTAATTTTATTTATTTATTTTTTAAATGAAAGACACTTCAGTCAATCTCAGCGCTTTAAGGTAAAGCTGTCCCTTTAAAATGTTCTGCTGTAGGTCACATCTTCAGGACTTTTCTCTTCGCGGTTTCTGAATTATGTGACAAGCTGCATTTTTTTCTTATTATTAGCTTCAAGAGAGAGAGAGAAAAAAAGAGCGGTTTTTGATGCTACTACTGTTTATAACATAATTAAGAACAGGAACTAACTTGTTCGCAGATATTAAATCTTAAAACTATAAACTGGTAAAAGTATGAGCGTGTTATAAGAGGAATAAAACACTTCAGGGTGTGCTGTTATGAGACCAGCGATGTTGTATGGTTTGGAGACAGTTGCACTGAGGAAAAGACAGGAGGAAGAGTTAGAGGTAGCAGAGCTGAAGATGTTGAGGTTCTCTTTGGGAGTGATGAGGATGGATAGGATCAGGAACGAGTACATCAGGGGGACAGCACATGTGAGATGTTTTGGAAACAAAGTTAGAGAGGCCAGGTTGAGAAGGTTTGGACATGTTCAGAGGAGGGAGAGTGAATATATCGGTAAAAGGATGCTGAGGTTAGAGCTGCCAGGCAGGAGGCCGAGAGGAAGACCAAAGAGGAGGTTTATGGATGTAGTGAAGGAGGACATGAAGGTAGTCGGTCTGAGAGGAGAGGATGCAGGGGATAGGGCTAGATGGAGGCAGATGATTCGCTGTGGCGACCCCTGAAGGGAACAGCCGAAAGGAAAAGCAGAGGGTGTGCTGTTATAGGAAAATAATCAGCTTCAGGCTGACATCACATCCGTGTTGTTTTGATTATTTACCTATTATTTTCCTATATTCCTACATTTTATTCTTTACATAATGGCCAGTTTATTGCTTGCTTCCTCCATGCCATCCATCTACTAGCTCTCATTGTGAACATACTGGACAGTTATGCATACTCAAAAATAGTCTAGATTATTAAACAAGCATGCAATTTGCGAAACAACTCCCCTATGTTTTAGCCTACAGTGTAGAAACTGCAGGAGGTGGCTTTACATCCACCGATATGCCTCAGCCCTTTAAACGTTCATGCCGGAACACTCAAGACACCGAGCCGAGGATTTAAAACGCAAAAATGCTAATAGCTGGTTTAAGGGGAGATAATTTGCAGGAGTGAATGCCCCCAGAGGAGCAGCGTGTGTGCAGGGCGTCTGGGGCCGCCGTGCAAGTGGGAGACGAGGTCTGTCATTAAGGGCAGGGCTGAAAGGTTTGGCACGACACGGGCAGGGCAGTGGTAGTCCTAGCACTCGTCACGCTGTAGTGGCAAAGGGCACGGATAGCGACAGATCAATAAGGTAAAACCAAAACATTGAGGCAGACTGGGTTTTACATTTGAGAAGGGCTAAGGGGTGACATGCCACAGACCTGGACATGAACCCACACACCATATACATGTGTAAAAATGGTGAGAGACAGTTGGACCGAGAGACAGCACTGCTCGTGCTGAGAATTGCAGCATCCGAGATGATTGGGAGCGTGTCAGGTAATTCAACACATGCAGGCTGGAGTGAGTGTACACCACAGAGAGCGAGCCAGCTGCTGAGAATAGTTTTACAGAGCCATAATTAGAAGCAGACTTTGAGTGGCGGAGTCGTTTTCTTCAGAGGAGACACCCACTCACCCACACAAAGTCATGGATGTGGGAGCACTCAACAGCTCATATAGTCTCTCTCTCTCTCTCTCTCTCTCTCTCTCTCTCTCTCTGTCTCTCTCTCTCTCTGTCTCTATCTCTGTCTCTGTATCATGTGACAGCAGCATGACAGGGATGTCACACACAGTATAAGAGTGATTCCCCTTTTTTCTAATTTATACTAATTACTAGCATCATAATCTGTCTATTAACACTCAAGTGTTTTCTAATGTGCATGTGTGTACGCAGGGGGGCACGATGGCTTAGTGGTTTGCACCTCCAGGGTCGGAGGTTCGATTCCTGCCTTCGCCCTGTGTGTGCAGAGTTTGCATGTTCTCCCTGTGCTTCGGGGGTTTCCTCCCAGTACTCCGGTTTCCTCCCCCAGTTCAAACACGTGCGTTGTAGGCTGATTGGCATTTCCAAATTGTCTGTAGTGTGTGAATGTGCGTGCGATTGTGCCCTGCGATGGGTTGGTACCCTGTCCATGGTGTCCCCCTCCTTGTGCCCGGAGTTCCCTGGGATAGGCTCCAGGCGACCCTGCGACCCTGTGTAGGATAAGCGGTATGGAAAATGGATGGATGGATGGAAATGCTGGACTGTTTTCTTTCTTTCTTTCTTTCTCTCTCTCTCTCTCTCTCTCTCTCTCTCTCTCTCTCTCTCTCTCTCTCTCTCTCTCTCTATTGCTGACAAACCTTGTTGTTTTTGAGCATTTGGACAAATCTCAAAGGTTCCAGAGGTTTTCACTAGGGTTTTTTTTTTTATTATTTATGTGACTGATGTGATCCATAAAATAGATAATACTTTTTTGTAATCGTGACACATCATGGATTTACCAGTTTATTGTAATTTATTGCCAAAAATATTTTCATCACAAGCACTGAGTTTCATCATCCTGTTGCTGACAAATGACATCATTATAACCATGTGTTTTCTTTCATTCTTTTCTTCAGGCCTTTCTCCAGAGGATCAGACAGATGGGAGAAAATCAGCAGTGTCTGACACCGGAACAAGTCAAGGTACAAAGTGTGACACACTCAGGCCAATTGTGCATACACTAAAGACCCAAGACAAGCAAAAGCAAAGAAACAAAACAAAAACCAAACAAACAAAAAAAAACGTGAGCAATAAAGCTTTGTATTGAACGTTAGACTTGCTGTCAACACTTCTCCTTCTTTTTCTGCTTTTCTCAGCTCTTGTTCTCCAACATTGAAGAGATCTTGGATGTACACCGGGAGTTTTTCTCTGCAATGGAGGCCAGTCTGCAGCCCGAGCCTCAGCCACAGCATGCGCTCGGCCATGTCTTCCTCCAGTTTGTGAGTCTCCTCTTAATGACCTAATTTTTGTTCTTCTCCTGACATTCATCTGACATCTGAAAATTTCAAATATGCTATACTTTTAGCTTTTTGCATATATGATCTATGGGATCACAGTGATCTACTTTAACCTTGGAATAAACCACAATGGGGCATGATCTTATAGGAAAATAATCAGTGACAGGGTAGTGTGATACCGGTACCACTCAGAAGTTTCAAATTATGGCTTGTTTTGATGTGTTCTATACCACAGTAAATTGCCAACTATTACATTTATTTACAATAGAACAACGTGTCATACTTTTTATTCCTTTATAGTTGTGGAACGTTTGCCAGACAAGTTAGTTTATGTTATTACTTGCATTATAGCAGCGATAAAGAGTTGTTCTTAACAAAAAAATGAATTTTAATTTTTTAAAATACAATTTAATTAAAAAAAAGTTTTAATGACATGCAAGATATTAACATATGCACTAACAATGTTTTTTGAAGAAGAAAAATCTGGAAAGGATAATTCTAGTGTTTCGAATAATCCAATCGTAGTCAATAATGTCGGGGATTGAGCCGCTTAAGCTGCGTGATCTGAAGCTGAACAGTGAATGAACAGCGGTAAACTGAAGTGCTTTACTAGCGGGTTAACGAACTCACCCAAACACATCCTATACACATATGAGATTAATCAGACATATACACAACATAAATGTAATATTCATATTGCACAAACATTGCTTCTGCATAAAATGATGCGAATGCACAAGTGAGCTTGAACTTAAGTAAGGCGCTAGGTAGAATGGTAAGTCACGTTGTGAATACGCTCTTTCTGTAACAACAGACTAAAACACGGACAATGAAGAACTAAAGCATAAAGAATTCACAATATTGTATTATAGTAGTGTACTCATTGTAATGTTCTTATTTCAGGAGATCAGGATTTCACAACAAGGGCAGTTTTCACATGTTTTTGTTGCTACATGTTTAGGTTAATGTATAAAATGTGTGAATATTTGGTTTCAATTTTTGCATTTTCTCGTCAGCTAAAATTCAGTTAAAAAATTTAAAGGATATTTTCGTCAGAAGACAAACTATTTTTTGACATTCCAATGTCTGAATATTCTTAAGAATTAAAAGTTCATTGCTCTTTGAAAGAGTGTACTTGCATTATTATGCTATATTATTATGCTATATTATTATTATTATTATTATTATTATTATTATTATTATTATTATTATATCAGTGGCATAAAATGGTCTTAAAATGACAATAGTATAATTTATCTTAATTATATCTGTTACAATATATCGTCCAACAAAAGTAGTTATCATGACAGGCCTATGTTACATCGAGTTCATTAATATAAACGTGATTTGCCTTGCAGCCAAACTACTATCAGAGCTGCTATTATAGAAAGCTAATCAACACCTTCTGACCAATCAGACTTGAGAATATAACGGTGCCGTGGTATCAGCAGGTGTCATTTCCAAACTGTAATCCCGTAAGTCCCACGACAACAAACCACAACCTTCCACTCAAGCTGTCTGAAATCCAGCATTTAACCCAAATAATTTTAACTTAATGACTTTACAAGTCATCACATCAGTGTTTAGAGTCTGTATCCTGCCCATGGGAAGTCAAATCATTGACTATTTTTCTACTTTTTCCCCAGCTTGAGGCTTATTAATTCAACTGTCTGCCTTGCTGATGTAACCTGGGTATTAGAGGTATATTTTAGCCCACATCAAGCCAGAACACATGAGTCACTGCATAATTCAGGAAGAGGAGGGTTCTGAAGAGTTGTGCACTTCTTGAAAGAAATGAGCAGCACACACTGGGGTTGAAATGAGCTATCTAAATATAACACAATGGAGGGGGAAACGTTTTAATCTACTGATTAATTGCAGTGCATCGTTGTGAAATATTTGTTATTGTGATTACTGGCTGCAACACGAAGACCCTTAATATCACTATAGTGCGTTAATAAAAAGTCTGTCAGAGGAAGAAATAAAGAGTTTGGTTTATTTTAGACCCAAGTGTGAGCTTTCAGATTAGGAATTCAATTTAAAAATGAAAGCAAGCTGTCTGGGGTTGGGTGGCAGGGTGAGAAATCGGATCTGCTATTCTGTCTCCGTGATGCTTTGAATTCTTCTACTGGCTGGACAAAGCACTCAAAGGGGGACTGCTTTCACATAAAAAAAATTAAAAAAAAGATTTAATTTTATGTGGAAATATTTGTATAATTCATATACAGCCAATCTGTACATTACCAGTGGAATATTTTGGCACTTAGTCTAAATACTTCTTGCCTTAGTTCTGATGCAAAAGTGCTGCTGATGGTTAAAGAAATGACGATGTGAACTGGCACATGAATAAATTATAAATCATAAATGACATTTTTACTGCGTTAGGAAAAAGGAACAACAGTTCAGTACAAATTATATGTCTGAAGATGACCTCGTCCTAGACTAATATGAGTCATAGGTGATTCAAAGCACAACCAATGGCATAAATATCAGCATGTAAGAGATGCACACAGACACAGGTGTGCACAGTGTTTAAAATGTCTGCCTCAGCCCAAAGTTACAGAATCACTTTGAGGTTTAAAGCTTGGAGTTTTTTGCCACTGTGGAAATGATGAACTGTATCTTTTGCATTGTGTTAAAAAATAAGAACAGATGTTGGCCTCTGTGACACAACACACGCATATTACAGGCGTTTTTCTTTTTATTGTTCTGGGTTCTGAGGCCTACAGTGTTTTAAACACTGTAAGCATGATGATGCACAGACTCTTTCTCACACACACACACACACACACACAAACATACACAAACCACACTCACCGTAAGAGGAAATGGAGAAGTGGAAGAGGCAGAACAGATGAGAGACTCACATCCTTTGCCACATTTTTGAGAGAGAGAGAGTGAGAGAGACCGAGAGGGACAAAGAGACAGTTAGCCAGAGAGAAAGACAGAGAGATGGTGAGAGAGACAGACACACAAATGGAGACAGAGACCCAGAGAGAGAGAGACAGACATAGAGATAGATAGGGAGAGAGATAGTGAGAGAAAGAGACAGACAGACAGACACAGAGATAAAGAGAGCATCAAGCTGAGAGACAGAGACAGACAGAAAAAGGCAGAGATAGCAAGAGAGAGACAGACAGACACAGAGCGAAAGAGAGAGACAGACAGACACACAGAGAGAGCATCAAGCAGAGATACAGACAGACACACACACAGAGAGGGAGATAGAGCCAGATGGGGAGAGCAAAACAGAGACAGACAGACAGAGAGAGGGACAGATGGAGAGAGAGAGACCGAGAGATGGAGAGAGAGAGTGAGAGACAGAGAGAAGACAGTAAGACGAGAAAGTGGTCGAGTGGTCAACAGTCTCATTGTGGTTAGAAAAGTGACTCCGCCCCCTGAAGAGAGCAGCACCTCAGTCACGGTTGCAACATTAAGCCTGGACATTTCTTCATAGCAGCTCATGTACTCACGATCTGATCAAACCTCCATACATTATTTACTTACCTTCAGTGACCTCAGTCCTGACACTTTGACTTGCAGGAGATGAGCAAGGCTTCTAGGAGCTAAACGTCCCAATGTGTTTGAAAGTAAACACCAAAAGTCTACAAAGAACTGTGCTTTATTTACTCAGTTTCACTTTATTTGATCAGCTTTCATGGCTTTGGTGCTATCAGTTGTGCAGAATAGAATAACTGGACATACAAACGGGTGACAAATTAAAAGAAAAACGTTGCTGCCATTTTTATTTTTTAAAACATATAAAGACTCCACAATAAGTATAGAATAAAATATAGCATAGTTTATAGTAAAGTAATTAATATCAACCTGTGATTTGTGAATTAATCACCGCATTCTGGCCAATCAGAATTGAGAATCCGACAAGTCTGTGGTCTAGAAATATCTCATCTTTTATGCAAAGTTGTCTCTTGTCGCTTAATACCTATTTTTGAATAACTGAGTGCTTTTTTTATAGTAGTATTTGTTAAGTGAAAAAAACAGTTCTCGCTTTTGGACCCTAGTATACAAATATGTCAGATGCTTTCCTCCGGGCTAACGGCTAGAACGTTGAGCAAAAGAGACACTACAAGGTGATGGTACACACCCATGACCTGCTGTGCTCATGTGTACCACTTCCTGTTTTCTTCAAGCTTTACATCCTTGGCTGTCTCAGTTTAGACTTCAGTGAGCGTCAATTTCAATTCCTGTGTTGTACTGAATAACAGAAGTCTCCTTCTCAAAGCTACTTTCATTACCGTTTGAATGAAAAGGAAGGGGGGACATGTTTGTGAGCCACTTTCACTAGGCATTTCATATTCTTTCCTATGTCTTTAAGATGAAATGTAAATAAAAACAAAACTAGGGGTGTAACACTGTGCCAGTGCTTCAAATACTGTTTAGTGCTTCAAATATTCCTATCTGTAGTCGGATTTAAACCAGAAATGGGTGTGGCCTAAACCAAAAGGATTAACAATCTATTATTATTATTATTATTATTATTAATAATAATAATAATAATAAATATGAATCCTTCCCCCCAATTTTTCACAACAAGCAAACGTCCATTTTCCATGTATGTACGCGACATGGAGCCACGATTTCAGCTCCAAGTGACAAAGTAACTAAGTGAAAGAGCGACAAATCCAAACAATTGTTTCAAATGTTTCCTCAGACTCGTATGACACTTGTGATATGACCTTGTTTTATTTCCCCTCTCACAAACTTTATTTCCTACCCGCAATTAGTTCCTGTGTACATTTGAAAAAAAATGAAAGAAAATCTTATAACCGTGGTTTCATTTTATCCTGTCATATATGAAAAGACATAATAAAGTACAGTGGTGTGAAAAAGTACTGATTTATTCTGTTTTTGTGTATATCTCGTACTAAATAGTTTTAGATCTTCAAACGAAATACAACATAAAACAAAGGCAACCTGAGTAAACACACAGTACAGTTATTTATTTATTTATTTATTTTTTGGAAGCAATATAAGTTATCCAACACCTGTCACCATTGTGAAAAACTAATTGCCCTCTTAAACTTAAAATCTGGTTGTGCCACCTTTAGCAGCAAAAACTGCAACCAAACGCTTCTGATAACTGGAGATCAGTCTTTCACTTATTTCTAGGACTAATATTTACTCCTATGCTTTGGATCATTGTCTTGCGCTTGAGTTTCAACTTACAGACTGAAGACCAGACATTCTCCTTTAGGATTTTCCAGTTCTTTTTGGGGGATTCTGTGTTTGGTTTACACCAGATGTAACGGGGGCCCTGTTTTCCAAACAGTTCCACTTTCAACTCATCAGTCCACAGAACATTCTCCCAAAAGGTTTGAGGATCATCAAGGTGTGTTTTGGCACAATTCAGATGAGCCTTGATGTTCTTCTGGGTTAGCAGTGGTTTTCATCTCGCAACTCTTCTAAGGATGCCATTTTTGCCCAGTGTCTTTCTGATAGTGGAGTCATGAACAGTGACCTTTATTGATGCAAGAGAGGCCTGTAGGTCCTTTTGTGACTTCCTGGATGAGTCATTGCTGTGCTCTTGGAGGAATTTTGGAAGGTCGGCCACTTCTGGGAAGCTTCACTACTGTGCCGAGTTTTTCCATTTGTAGATATTGGCTCTCACTGTGGTTCTTTGGAGTCCCAGACCCAGTACAATAGCTTTGTAACCCTTCCCAGACTGATGTATTTCAGTTTCCTTCTTCCTCATCATATCTGGAATTTCTTTCAACTTTGGCATAGTGTGTTACTGGGTAAGACCTTTTAACCAACTTAATGCTGTTGAAAAAGTTCGATTTAAGTGTTGATTTGATTGAACAGGGTTTGCAGTAATCAGGCCTGGTTGCGTCTAGTCCATCTGAACCCCATTATGAATGCAGTTTCATAGTTTGGGGAATTAGTAACTACGGGGGCAAATACATTTTCACACAGGCCCAGATGGTACTGGATAACTTTTTTGCTTCAATAAATAACTGTATTTTGTGTTTACTCAGGTTGCCTTTATTTTATCTTGGATTTTGTTTTAATTTCTGAAACAATTTAGTGAGAGATATACACAAACAGCAGAAATCAGTATGGGGCAAATATTTTTTCACAGCACTGTGAAAAAGTATCACAGGGCTGAACGATATATCGATATAATATCGATATTGTGATAAATGATTACGTGATACACTTTTCTGATATATCGTTGGTATGGTGATGTATTTTTTTTTACGTTTTTAATAATTACAAATTAAATGGCACTGAATGGATGCCATTGATTTGATGTAATTTTTTAACTTCTAATAATCTTTAATCTTCTTTGTCTTTGTAGGCATTAAAGAAAATTGTCATAAAACGCAGTTTAACGTTTTTTTGTTTTTTTTTTGTTTAATTTACTACTATTTTGCAGGCAGTTTGTTAGGTAAATTATATGTCGTGATATGCATCATGTATCGTAGAAATGTCCTCAAGTATCATGATATGATATTTTTGTCATATCGCCCAGCCCTACTTGGAAGGAAGTAGCAGAGATCGTTGGAGTCTCTGGAGAGTATTTGTAGCTAATACAGATAGCTTGCGATGCTAATTTGCTAATAGCTAATACAAAACCTGTTACTTACATGTAAATCAAGCAACCAATTTCCACACAGATTGGTCTGTTATTTAATTTATGTTTAACTACAGAGAAGAAGATTATAGATATAGAGGTGGTGCCTCTGGTGAGCGTACGTAGCTAGTACAGTTAGCTTGCACTGCTAATCTGCTAACAAAGCTAGTATGAAGCCTGGTACATAAAATACATCAAACAACACTTTTTTTTTTCTCTTTGTTAAAATATTAGAAAACATTTTACATCCGTTTTAAACAACATGAAGTAGTATACTATAGTAAGTTGTGTGCTGTAGGCTGTACATTTTGGCTACTACCCTTTCTCATCGGAAATAAAAATGGTGGACACATCAAACAAACTATAAGTGACACAGGGAACTAGTGTGGATGCAAGATTAGACGCAGCTTGATGCCCTGTGAACCTTTCTAGCAAGCTTTCTTAAAAAAAATAATAATAATAATAATAAAATTAAAATAGTGTATCTCATATTCCTGCCTGTATTCTTTTGCAACATATTCTTTCTGTAATGCAAAACTTATTTGCAATCCACAACATGTGGTAACAGATTCTGCATTTTTGGCAAAAACCATGCTAGGCCTAGCAGCTCATTCCCAAAGCAGTAATATGAAGCATGTTCAAACTCTCTTGCAATGCATTATGGTCTCAGTGTAAGGAGTAATTACATTTCATCAAAGCTGTATTTAGAGTGCTGCTAATTACAATGTGTGAAATAAGCAAATCTGCTGAGTGGTGCTTGGCAATGTATCATACACACACACACACACACACACACACACACACACACACACACACACACACACACACACACACACATTCCTGTTTTACAAGTACAGTACAGAAGTAAACTCTTTTAGAGCACCGATGGACTGTTTTGTGTTTTGTTTTTTTTCCCCCGATCCAGAGAGACCGCTTCTCAGTGTATGGAGAATACTGTAGTAACCATGAGAAAGCGCTCAGGCTGCTGATGGAGCTCAATAAGATCCCCCACATCCGCACCTTCTTACTGGTGAGCACTGCTTAAACACTCATCTGCAGAGTGATGTTTAAAGTTAACAAAGTGTTTGTTTATGTTTTGTGAAGCCGATTTATGTAGATCTGCTCATAAAGTATGCACAGGTAAAAAAAACAAAACAAACAACAACAACAACAAAAAACTCATGGACTTAAGTGTGTGTTTGTGTTGTAGCACTGCATGTTGCTGGGAGGGAAGAAGAGCACAGACGTTCCTCTGGAGGGTTACCTGCTCTCGCCTATTCAGAGGATCTGCAAGTACCCTCTCCTGCTCAAGGTACCAGTGCTGCATCGTCAGACACTGTCCTGACAGGGTTTTCCTGAATGAAAGATTGACTATCTGTGCTTTATATGTTTTTCTCTATATTCTATACTCTGTCTGTCTCTGTCTGCCTGTCTGTGTCTGTGTGTTTGTCTGTATGTCTGTCTATCTGTTTATCTAAACTTGTCTATCTCTGTGTTTCACTGTCTGTCTCTGTTTCTGCATATCTATCCTTTATCATCTGTCTGTCTACCTGTCTGTCTGTTATTTATTTAATTATTATTTATTTGCTTGTTTATCTATTTATCTACTTATTTAACAATCTACCTGTCTATGTCTGCTGTGTCCCTGTCTGTCTATCTGGTTTTCTATCTAGTTTTGACTGTGTGTCTCTGTGTCCGTCTTTTTATCTGTTTATATGACTGTGCCTCTGCATCCGTCTATGTGTCTCTGGGTCTTTGTCTGTCTGTTTGTGTATCTGTCTGTCTGTGCCTCTGTCTTTGTCTCTGTCTGCCTGTCAGTGTCTCTCTCTGTGTCTCTGTTTGTCTGTCTGACTGACTGTCAGTGTCTCTCTGTCTGTCTGTCTGTGACTCTGTCTCTTTATCTGTTTATCTGTCTGTGCCTCTGTCTGTCTGCCTTTTGGGGTCTCTGTTTGTCTGTCTGTCTGTGCCTCTGTCTTTGTCTCTGTCTGCCTGTCAGTGTCTCTCTCTGTGTCTCTGTCTGTCTGTCTGTCTGACTGACTGTCAGTGTCTCTCTGTCTGTCTGTCTGTCTGTCACTCTGTGTCTCTGTCTGTCTGTGACTCTGTCTCTTTATCTGTTTATCTGTCTGTGTCTCTAGATCTGTCTGTGCCTCTGTCTGTCTGCCTTTTGGGGTCTCTGTTTGTCTGTCAGTGTCCCTCTCTGCCTTTCTGTCTGTTTGTCTGTCTGTTGGTGTCCCAGTCTGTCTCTCTGTTTCTCTATGTCTTTATCTGTCTATGTCTCTGTCTGTGTGTCTGTATGCCTGTCACTTCTTTCTTTCTTTCTTTCTTTCAGCTGTTTTTAGTTCATCCTTTTGAGTTTGAGAAGAACGTGCAGAAGTGTGTCTGAGGTTGATTACCTTGCACTAAGCTCATGCATTGTGTGTCCACTGCAGGAGCTGCTGAAAAGGACGCCTAAGAAGCATGCGGATTACCCGGCCGTGGAGGAAGCTCTGCAGGCCATGAAGGAAGTGTGCTCCAACATCAATGAGACGAAGAGACAGATGGAGAAACTGGAGGCTCTCGAGCAGCTCCAGTCCCACATAGAGGGCTGGGAGGTCAGTGCACAATGCACAGTGCTAGTGTGTTTATTTTCAGGCCAGTTTAATTGTCCTCCTATCCATAATGCATATACTTGTATACACCAAGCGTAAGAGCCATAGGCATAGCTTTTGTTTGCACATGCGATTAGACCTAAAGAGGCTGCTGGAGTTATTTAAAACCTCGCCAGCCGAAACTTTCCACCTCAAAACACCAGCGCTGTTGTTAGGTGCTGGCCAGATGACTGCGAAGAATAGCACAGGATGTGGCACATGTACACACATGGGTGCAACTTTTAGTAGGTCAGAGTTTCCCGTTTTAGTATGAGGTAGTCCGGTTTATTTAAGTGAGATTATGTAGTGTTGGTGAATTTCCTTGTTTGCGGCAGACTGGATCCATGGTGACATTTTCTTTAGAAACAACATAAAGAGAAACAGGAAGCATTAATGCTAGAGAGTCAACTTGTTACCCAGGAGATCAGCTGATTCCCCAGAACATGCTACTGTATGCCACCCCTTTCTCTCTCTCTCTCTCTCTCTCTCTCTCTCTCTGTGAGCATTCCAACTTTTCTTCCCATTACGATCCTGTATTTCTCATCATGGTTTTTTGGTTTTGGGAACTTTTAGGCTAGTTTTCAGTGGCAGTGCATGCTGTGTTATTTCCTATAGAGCATCGTCACTCACAGTGGTTCACTGTCCTCCCGTTCAGCGTGCTACCCAGCTCACAACAGAGCTCCATTATGCTCCAGTCCAGACGCTTCTGTGCTATGGTTCAGCAAAGCCAGCTGACTGAAGAATTGTAGCGCATGCAGGAAAGACACAGCTTAACTTAAATTTCCATGGTTATGAAATCATCACATAGTATATATTGATACCTTGCATTTTGCCTCCATGTGCATTTTACAAGGTAATGCCTTCAGCAAAAGTGCTGCTGTAGGATTTATGTCGTGTTAAGTGGTGTTGAATGCCTTGTACAGGCTGATATTTCCAGGAGATCGCTAGTCAGCTGTAAGTGCTTAATCAAGTAGGTTCTATCGAGCCTAATGTAAATCATTTCTAATGGACAGAGAGTGCAGAATCAAGAGCAGACATCGTACCGGCGCTGCAATCGACCCGTTCGGACACACCATTGATTAAGGAGACAGAATGGAGTCTCGGGCTCACGCACACTCCTGCAAAGCATGGAAAATCACATCCTGTTCAAAGGCAGCCTGGAACATTCTCCCCGGATGAAATCAATTATTGACGGTCAAAAAGCCTTGTGCAGGTTCATGACATCAAACAAACCTGAACGCCTGTGCTTCCCCACGGGACAGAGCGTGGGGCTTGTACAGAAAGAAACAGACCGAAAAACTTTTTTCTATCTGTGGTTTCTGCTATTACGCAATGATTTCACTCCAATTTTAACATACGTATTAAAATATATCAGTATATAGGTTTTAATATATACAGTACTGTGCAAAGGTTTTAGGCACATGCAAAGAAATGCTATAGAGCAAAGATGCCTTCAAAATAATGAAATTAAATGTTTCTTCATTTTAAAAAAAATACCGTAAAGAGCAGTAAACAGTAGTAAATGAAACAAAGTCAATATTTGGTGTGACATAAAAATAAAAATGAAAATAGTAGTCTCCAGTACAATTTGTGCAGTTTTTAAGGAAATGAGAAATGGAAAACTAATGTTTGGGAATTTCAAATGTTTTTGTACTGACTTGATAATGTAGAAGTCATAAAATAAAAAAATCTATATCAAAGTTTGTACTAAAAGAAATAGGGTGTCGGTAGTATCATTCTGAATTTCTTTGATTTAGCATCCAAATATTAATCAGATACAGGTCTCGGGCCTAAATGAACACATCTATGAAAGGATCTGTATTCTGAAATAAACCATCTTTGCTTTTTTTTCTGATTTCAAATGTAGTTTAGAGCTGAAGAGCTGAAGAGCAAATACAGAGTATGGCGGTGTATAGATTATAAAGTGGTTATTTAGTGCTCTGTCAAATATTTTTCTGTCCACTCAGTTCCTCACTGTAACTCTCCTGAAGTTTAATGGGAAGGTTTATAATCAGTGAATGGCCAAAATCGATACTGTCAGCAAGTTATGACATGTTATTTGTGATGTATTTTAATGTGAATTCTGATGTCCTTAACCAGGGAACAAATCTAACTGATATCTGTACTGAGCTGCTCCTCCACGGCAATCTGCTGAAGATCTCTGCAGGAAACATCCAGGAAAGGGTCTTCTTCCTGTTCGATAACCTTCTCGTGTACTGCAAGAGGAAGTCCAGGTTAGAGATCAGCACTGTGCACATATTACTCACACTTTCCTATAGTGCCCGAGTTACTGGTATTGTTGGTGCAAGTGTATAAGGACAATCCACTTCTGTCTTGTCACGATACCCTAAACATCTCTTATGATACTATTCCAGCTGAAGTATCAGGATACCGCGCAATATTGTGTTAATTCATAATTCAAATCTACAAAATGAACCAAATTTACAGAAATACACAGATATATATGAAAACAGACAACCCGAATTTTCCTCTGAGTACTTCATTAATTAGAATGAATAACTGACTATTGGAAAAACTCAAGAACAATCATACAATTGGCAAGCAGCTAATTCAGTGTGCCACATATTTCATCTATTGTTCCCTAGAGCAATGATATCATGTCAATGGAAATCGTCCTCAGAGTACTAAGAACGAACACAACATTAGGAATAAATAACTTAACTCCAAAAAAAAAATCATAAAATTGGAAACGCTAGCTCGCTTACTAGCAAACATGACTAATTTTAGAATTTACACACATCGGTTGAGCCCAAAGTTTCCTAGTTGGGGGAGCGTCAGTAAGAAAACATGGCGGAATCAGTGGATGCAACCTCAATGCATTGAGTCAATATAGTTGACGCTAAATTTGTTGAAATTGAATGTTTACTGAAATTCAAGCAAATTGCTTAACATGTCTTTTTCAAGCTTTTTTTATTTACAATAAAACAGGCAAATTTCCTGCACAAAATACGATAGCATTGCACAATTAATGATATAATATGTGACGATAAAGTTTACAGTGGCTTCATAAATTGATTAAAAACATAAAAAAGCAAAACACACCCGATGCACATTCTTTGTTATCCGTTTTCTAGAAGTAAAGTTTAAAAACCTTGCTAATTAAGAGAAGGTACACCGCCATCTTGCTCCGACCAAAGTGACCAAAGTAATTACGACTCCCTAACTCGTAAATACGAGCTTCACAGGAGGACTTGAATGCACCATTACACACAGCGGTTAGTGTAGCGTTAGCTCGCTTACTAGCAAACAGGAAATCTTTAATGATCAAGGTAAAGAATCTAGGTTAAATGAAGTGTCTCTAACCTTTGTGTATTAACTGCTGCAAATACAATCCTACCGTATTTTGAAGCTTTATTAACACAATACTACCGTAGTACCGGTATACCGTGCCACCCTAGTCCTGAACACGTGCATCATTTACTTTTATGGCCTCATTGTGGCTGAAGCACCTTTTGGATAGAAATTAAGGACATTAAACGTGAGAAATGTGATTAAATGTTCCGCTAAGTCTTTTTTTTTATTTTTGCAATTGTGCAGAGTTTCAGGGAAGAAGTCCACCAAGAGGACGAAGTCCATCAACGGCCCGCAGTACGTCTTCCGTGGCCGAATCAACACGGAAGTGATGGAGGTGGAAAATGTTGAAGATGGAACCGGTATGTCCGCCCGTCTTCTGTCTTCTTTACCAAATAGAAAAAAAATGTGTCAAACCAAAGTACAACCTGTCACACTTATTATTGTGCTGTAGTTAACAGCAACCACAAGCGCTGCATAAAAATATGTCCGGAAACTGAATCAAGATTAGCGCGTACACCCATGTGCTGATAAAGATCCGTTCTGAAGCGGCGTTCGGTTTGACACCTCTGGTGTGTGTGTGTGTGTGTGCGTGCATGTATGTGTGCTTGTTCATGCGTGTGCGTGTGTGTGTGTGTGTGTGTGTGTGTGTGTGTGTGTCAGTACCAGATGATGGGTGTGGTTCTGTTTGAAATCTGTACAGACTGAGAATGAACAGCTCTTGTTCTCACTTTCAACAAACGTTAAGGGGTGGGGCATTTGCACATGTCGCGGTCACAGTAGGAACAACAGATATCGAAGGATCAGTTTAAACCACACACGTGAATTCTGGTACACATCAGCAACCAGGGTGTGGTGTTGTCACATCATTATACAGAGTAACTGAACCAGCTTCATTACACACATCAGTAACTAACAAATTTTAGTTTTCACACTCGTTAGATCGCACTTTTTTTGGTTTATCAATGGGATCTACTGTATGTGGTGATTTGTCAAATGAAATTCATTTACAAAAGCGCTTTTACAAAGTGCAGAGTGATCTTGATTCTAAAGCTTCCTAAAAGTAAGGAATAAAACATGATGGAGCATGCTGTTATAGGAAAAATAATCAGTGACTGAGCAGTGTGCCATCACCCCAAAGTGGATTACTTTAATATAACATCATGTGTTTTATTTCCACATCAATTTGCCAATTATTATTATTATTATTATTATTTTTTTTTTTACACCACATACATTTTACACATTTGCAGTTATATTTAATGGAACATACATTGACACCCAGATGAAACCTTGAGAGGAACCAGACTCAAAAGGGAACCAATCCTCATCTGTGCGTCAACGAATATCACATATAACTCCCTTCTATAACTGTGTACTACATGGTCAAAAAGTGCAGTTGTGTAACCAGGAAATTCATTACAATTTTCAGAATCGGTTTGGAGAATTCCCATGAATTATTTAGATCGGTCAAGACATACTTGATGTTCAAACTTAATTTGTTTATACAGAAGAGGCTAGCAAGTAATGCACACATCAGTAGTTACATTTAATGGCACGTCCATGAAACAAGTCAGATCTTACCACTTATGCTGTAGCAGCTATAAATAATTTAATTCAATTTGATTTGTATAGTGCTATATATACATTTAAGTGCAATTATGAATAACTCAGGAAACTCACTGTTTTCAGATGAAGTCTATTTTGTTGAAATTCACTGTTCACTGATGGAGACATGACTGCAAAACTGTGGCAGTTGCAGTCCTGCTACATTCCATAAACAGTCATTCCCTCACCAGCCTCATCTTTTTTCCCCTCTCTCTAGAAGTTAATAAGACAAAATAAATTGCAGCTTGTCCTGTTACCAAGAAAGCAGAAATCCAAATTCCTCCAAAGACTTTCCCGTAGCGGAAAACTTACTGACCGTTACGCTGACACTGTTCTGTAAATGTTATTGAAATGTCTCCTTATAGAAAACTTCACGAAATTAACGATTGTTCCTTCTTTTTGTTAAATAACAACACATTTTCGTCAGCTTATTATTAGTCTTAGATCATGTGGAGCATTTGCCGTACAACAAGTCCCTGTAAATGAGTTGTTACCATAGAAACGATAACATTTTAGAATGAGCGCATTAACATCAGAGCTGCTGTGACCGAAAATTAATCGACATCTTCGGATCGATCAGATTCAAGAATTCAGCAGCACCATGGTAAAAGGAAACTCATCTGAAAGACTTCTCCGAAATATTATAGATGTCTGTAAACACCCTAAAGCCACCAGCACCGAGCAATGCTTTGCGACTCACATGCCCTCACTCCTTCACCTCTCTTTCTCTGTCTCACTCCAGAGTTCTCATTTAATTACCCTAATTGCACCCTTATCAGCCTGGATGCCGAGCTATCCGTTAACCTCCATTCAGTCACGACTTAGCGGTCAGCTCCCTCCCATCTTATTTCAAATGGGCTAAAAGCCGTACCTGAGGCCTCTTAGTGCTCCCAAATCTATTTCCACGATCTCGACATTAACCCGCTGCCCGTTACACAGGCTCATTTTTTATTCATCCCACTCCACCTCATTTACCTGCTGTCAAATGAGGGATAAAATTGGGCTGTGGCTTGAGGGCTGAAACCTCTACCTACATTTTCTACGCACCCTCGGACACGGACACACACAGACACATACTCACATGTTCACACTGGTTAATGACGGGGGTAGTTTAAAAAAAGACGTGTCATTATTGATGTCACCTTTTAATAGCGTTCTTTAAACCTTTTGCATTTTTCATGGCTAGAAATTAGAAAGAAAGGTTTGGGGTTTTTTTTCAGCATAACATCACCTTCATTTTTGCAAGCTTTTTTTTTTTTTTTTTTTTCTTGAAACAAAACGAGTCAAAATCAATGGCTCACCATGAGAGCACGGCACTAATGTGTCTCTCTTTGGGAAGCTTTTAAAACAAGACGGCTCTCGCGTCACGGATATGGCCTTTGAACTTGTATAGACTCTCGGTGCTCAGCTCAGCATCAGTGAGACCATTTATTATTATTTTTTTAATCTTATCACGTGACCTTTTAGGGAGAAACCCAACTAATACTGAAAAGTAAGATATTACAATATAATTATGCATTACAGATATTGAAATGTCAGTGTTATGGTGGTGACTTTTTTTTTTGAGGGATGACACATTTTCAACAAAAGCTGAAAAAGATGTTTGCAAAAATCATTATACACTACATATAAAAGTGGAGACATGAAATAAAAAATAAAAAAAAGTTGTTGTTTCAGTGTAGTCACTACTGAGGTACAATTACAGGTTGTCTCAAAAGGTCTCCATACATAAGGTGGCTATGTTTCCCAGCACCACGTCGGTTGTGCCTTCCTCAGTGGAAAGTCCACTTCTCGGCTGGTCCGCAACACTCCCAGGCTTTTTGAACGTGCTAATAAGTTTGGCAACAGTGTCGTGTGTGTGATGTGTTTGCCATGTTTCCTGTTAAAGTCCATCGCAACCTTGCGACAGCTTCCCGATCCAGCCATGAGAATGATTTCAGTACGTTCTTCTTTTGTCAAAGGCGTTCTTAAAGCTATAATAAATTATAATATATAATATAATATACAATATAAACTAAGCATGAAAAATTTTGGAAGACATCTTGCTAAAAAGTGTTAATTTTCCCTATGTATGGAGACTTTTGGGACACCCTGTGTTATGGATGGAGATAGGGATGTTTATTGAAGCAACACAATGCCTCTGTCTGTAATAATCCATCAGAGCAGTTAAACATTGGTATTTTAAGTATGGCTTTTTTTTCCCAGCACTAAAAACACTGGTAACATTTTATTTTAAGGAACACACATAAGGGGTTAATAAAGGTCTTGTTATTTGTTTAATAAACTTGTAAAAGGTTTATTCAGTATGCATTAGTTTTTATTCACAACTACCTCGATTGCTATAATGTATTATTATTGATGATATGCAATAAGCACTTTATGCAATGACTAATGCATAGTGAATAAACTTTTTACAAGTGTCTATTTTGAGCTTTATAACAAATACCAAGATACCAATAACTTAACTAACCTCTTATGTGATCCTTAATAAAGTGTTACCAAAACAATTTATTTTTCCAGACCAAGGCTGACATTTGCATTTCTCTGCTAGAATAAAGTCATTCCATATGTCATGTGTTATTGGTATCATATGATCCTTGTTAAATAAAAGTGATTGAACTGCTGGATTTTCAACCTGTTTTTTTTTGTTGTTGTTTTGTTTTGTCATTCCAGCTGATTATCATAGCAACAACTACACTGTGACCAACGGCTGGAAGATTCACAACACGGCCAAAAACAAGTGGTTTGTGTGCATGGCCAAGAATGCAGAAGACAAGCAAAAATGGCTGGACGCCATTTTAAAGGAGCGTGAACAGAGAGAGAGTGAGTGGTGTTGTGCTTTCCACTGGTTTGTTCTTACAGAATCGGTTTTGAGAATTTCCATAAATTATTCGTCACCTGAAAGCTATTTTGATCAGTCAAGACATACTTGATGTTCAATTTTTTTTTTTTTTTTAGTTAAGAGACTAGCAAGTAATGGACGCATCAAGTAAGCTGCATGCTGAAATCATTACGCACTTGTCTCGAAATGTTACGTCATCTCAAACAGATTTGTTTTTAACATCGTACAGCTGAAAATGATCGTAGCAGCAGTTACAAATCCAGAATGATTGAATGGAGTAAAGGTCAAAATTTTGAATTAATTACTAGTTCAAATAATGTGGAAAATTATATAGAAATGATAAAAAAGAATAGGTTAAGCCATTGTCTCAAAACAAGTGCATTACATCGCTGGAACAAAAACCTAGTTTGGAAACCTGCCTTCTAGTCTTTCTAGTAATGCTCGTTTTTATTTTGTCGGTCATTTTATAGACACGCCCCCAATGCCCCTTCACTTCCTCATAAATCATCATGAGGAGAAGTTGCATGTTTGTAGAGTTGTAACTTGGCTTTCAAGCAGTTGAATGTCTGAGTGCACTTGAAAGAGGTGTCATGAAAGTAACTCTAGTTGAACCACGATAAATTTTGGGTGTGGAGCTTTGTGTACATGGGTGGAAATAGGGGCAGGCTCAATGAGTTTAAAAATAAATAAATAAACTCCACTTATTCTTCCACAACCTACTCATTTTCCCACAAATCTTTCATTTAATACTGAAAAGTATGTGTAAAGTCTGATTACATTTATGCACTTGTGGTAAATGTGAGCAAAGCTTCTGCACCTTATACCCTTGTACCAGCACCACACACACTAAGCTAATAACTGTAATACCACAATAATTTATAATAATAATAATAATAATAATAATGATAATAATAATAAGAAGAAGAATGCCTTTCACAATGGTGGATTGTGGTTTCTAACACTGTAATAATAAAAAAAACCCTCATGGACCCCTGGCTATGCTTCACAAACCCCTGAGCTAAACCACTGTGCTAATGGTTGGGGTGGAGAAAGGCTTGACACACTGTGTATCACAACAGGCAAAAGTCAGTCATCGTGTCCATATTAAGTGGGCATACATGCTTAGTTTACCTGATACAGTGTCCAATGAGTTTATGTAATGATCTAATAATGCATTTAATTCAACACAATCAATACAACTGAACTGAAATAATTTATATTATTGTTGAATACTCAATTTAGGTCAGAAGGTGTTGATTAGTTTTCTATAACAGCACTTCCTGACAGTTCAGGCTACTAGATTTATATTAAGGTACTCGTTCTAATACATTATTTCTGTAGTAACAACATACACAAGAACTTGTAAGGCAGACATTCCATATAAATAGATTAAAAACCAGCAATCATTGATGTGGTGAATTCTGCTATGAGGTGATGTTTATTTGGCACTTTTAGAAGGAGTCTCCAGTGCCAGTACTTTGTAACAGTCAGAGGTAAAGCTGTAACATTAGGTGTCTGACAGAGTCTTTAGGACAGAGGACTTTGCGGTTTCTCAGTAACGTGACAAGCCGCATGTCTTTGCAAAAAGAGAGGCTGCAGTGAAGGAACAACTGTTTATAGCTGTTATGACAGGATCTAACTTGTTTCATAGCCATTCCACAACGTTAAATGTAACTATTTAACTGATAAAGTATGACAAAAAAAAATATATAGTGTTGGAAAACTGCTGTGATATAAGAGAAATTAAACACTTTGAGATCTGCTGTTATTGGAAAATGACCAACTGGTGGTAACAGTAACTCTATCAGGCCGCATCACACCACCCTGTTGTTGATTGTTGTCCTGTTACAGCATGCACCAACGTTTTATTTTTTGTTTATTTTAAAATTGGTTGATCAGAAACATAGCTGACCGAGTATTTTATTACTGAAATAATCTTTTGTTGCAACTCTGCTTAAAACTAGTGCTGCCTTCAAGTCCTCCTCAGATGTTCGTGTGCACTAGTTCAGAATGACACTGTGTGGTTCAAGTGGTTTTGGTCGGAAAATACAGACGGGGGGGCAAAATGGATGGCCTGAGAAAACGTCTTTTGTCTTTTTGTATCGTCGCTGACAAGAAGTTTATTTCAACATGTAAAATTACCACTTAAATCTTATTGTCTGCTGTAGTTGTCATTCATATTGGCAGCTGCTTTGACTTTCTTGTTATTGGCCCGCTCCTAACTCGGAAGTTAAGGGCTCACAGAAACGTAGGTGTTCCCAAGTGGTAATTACAACACTGTGATGGGGTTCAAGTGCTCTCACCTCGTAATTACGATATTTCCGACAAGACTTAAAGGCAGCTTATAGGAGTCTTTTTTAGACTATAAAGCACCTCATTGGCCTCCTCTGTCGAATGTTTTTATGAACTGCTTTGCTGTTTTTTCCGTGACAGATTTGAAACACCTGTCTCACATGGGCCACCTGTTTTTGGTTTGTGTGTTTGATGTCCGTTTCAGTAGCACAGTCCACTCAATTTGAATACCATCTAATCACAGCTATAAACCACAAACCTAGAAAACCACCGACACTGTGTTTCTTTAGTATAATGTATCAGTCTGCAGTATCACTTCCTAGTGGGCAGTTTGAAAATGCAGAGCAGTCCAGGCATTCAGAGCTTTGCCTTAGCAGTAGCACGTCACATTAGTAGCACGTTCTGTTCTGGCGCTGTGTGAAAGCAGAAGCTTTTTTACGGGGTGGATCTTGTTTCGGCCGTTTGAAATGAAGCCCAGTGCAACAGGTGCCCCATCAGTCACACCTCTCTCCCTCTCTTTCCATGTCTTTTCTTCTCTAAAGACCTCAGGTCTGGCTTTCAGACACGGTTGTTAATTACATGTTGCATGCGATGCTTTGTTTGACATGCTAAAGTGCTACCTTATGTTGACAGCCTTTCCTAGTGCCTTCTATTTAATTAAAATCAAGCCCAGTGGCACTTTAGGATGAAGGAAGCAGCATGTTAATGTGATTATGTGGATCAGCATCTGGCACTGACAGGCATGCATTGCTTGAAAGATTAGTGCTGACATGACAAATGAGGGTCCATTCACTAAAATTCCAGTCTATAGACCTTGTAGAATAGAGAATGGAACTTGAGTCAGGAAGATCCACTATCATTTATGATATGGAAATCAGAAACAGTTATACCATTAACAGTTTTCCCAACCAAATGGTTTAATACTGTGATGGAACAAAAACAATGGTATTGAGTTGTATGGTTATGAAATTTTCATTGGATTACAGTTGACTCGGCATCCTTGCTAGTGATCACAAGCTCAGAGCTTGATTTGATTGCTGGGAAAAGCTGGATCAGACAGGGTCAAGCACTGGTCATAAACCATCATCACTGGTAGAAGTGTCCCTCTTATCTGTTATCTCTTAATGTAGCAATGACGTAGCAGAGTTTGAAGACTGCTTTATGGTGTCTTAATCGTGATTAGGTTGAGTGTGAGACAGCCTCAAAGCATGGTTTGTGTGAACGTGTATGGAGGAGCCACACCAGCTGTTCATTCTTCTGCCCCAAAGCCATCTCAATCATCATCTTCACACATAATCCCCACTGAATTGCCACCCACGGCTACATCCTAGTGGTGGGGGGAAATGACGTGAATATCATATAACAATACTTGATTGCATGTTCATGATGCAAATCAAACCAGTAGAGCCACATTTTTACAATCTGTGAGCAGTTACATTTGAATTACATTCAGTTACAGACACTTAACTATAACTGACTAATAGATTATATTCTAATGGTTAATGGAAAATTGAATGGAAAATATACCTCTATTAAAACAACACCAAATTTTTTTTTTATGAAATGTGGGTGTGTCTTGCTTCAAGACAATAATCCAAAACATGATTCTAAATTTGAGAATTTTAGACCCTCTCCATCTCCAGACCTGATTGGAAAAAAGCACGGTATATGAGTTAGAACAGATCTGTCAGTAAATTGGCAAAGATTGGTCACCCAATCAGGGTGAGGGTGGGGGGGGGGGTAATCGACAGGGGGCCACATATTAAACCTGACACAATTCAAAAGATGTTCATACAGTACAAAATAGGGTTGAGTCAACTATAAACGCAAAGGGTGTACAAGCTATTAGAGCACATTTATGTCCCACTCAGACCAGATATATATTTTGGATTTTTACCATAATTTTTACCCAATTTTGTCCTTCACTAATCACACCCACTAGCTAGTTCTCCTCTGTCACTCAACAGCTACCAACTGGGGAGGGTAAAGGCTAGCATTGACTTCCTCTGAAACACATGAAGCCAGCCACTGCATCTTTCCGAACTGTTGCTCATGCTACATCAGAGAAAGCGCTAACTGCCCTCTTACATTAATATTTACGGCATTTGGCAGACACGTTTATCCAGAGCGACTTGCATTTATCTCATTTTATACAACTGAGCAGTTGAGGGTTAGGGGCCTTGCTCAAGGACCCTCTTCCACATACACAAGGGCTGCATCCAAATATCCCTATTACCCTACTATATAGTAGGCGAAAAGCAGTAGGCCAAAGGAGTAGTATGTCCGAATTCTCAGTATTCATAAAGCAGTAGACGAGAAATACCGGGATGACCTACTGCTTCCACCGAGATTCTGCAGTATGGAAGCAGTGGAAACTGCACTATCCCATCAGGCATCGGGAACGGCGCAGAAGAGATGTCAGAATCAGAAATGGCAGAAGGCAGTGCATCAGCTCTTTTTAAGTTGTAGGTCACATGACAATGCCAACATGGCTGATGTAGTACGTCCGGATTGTATTCATGCGACACACTTATACTGATCAGTACGTACTTTATCAACGGGCGAGCATTAGGTACTGAATCGAATGCCAGTAGGTACTGTCACAGTACGCAATTTCGAACACAGCCAAGCTCACAGATGCCCATGATTGGCTAGTACCGTTGTGATTGACAGTCTAGACTCCTGGCCACAGATGGCTGTGGCGTTCTTGGGATTTGTACTGGCAGTCTCTGGATGACAGGGCGCACACTTTTCCTTTGCACCCACTTTCTCCCATTATTACTATCCAACATATTTAACCCATTTTGTTATTTGTTATAATGAAGAAACCGTGAAACCTAATTCATAAACACTTGTTGCTGTCCTCTTCACATCATTGAACTTTCCACTGGACTGTAAATGCTCATGGCAGTGATTCAGTGCCAGAAAATGGACGGACCACCTCTGTGATTTTGCTGGTTTGGTTTTTACCTCAGCTGACGACGTGTTGTGTTATTGTGGTAGCCTTGCACTAGGCTTGTTTCCACAAATGTATGCTTTTCTTGCTGTTTTTGCATCAGGGTACCTTTTGCACAGTTTTTGGGTGGTAGCTTGTGGTTGTGCTGTTATTGCCTTCAACCCTTCAGTAATGAGGCTCATAATTCTGACGTTACCACAGCCTTGTTTTCCACTCACAGCTCTTGACCAAGGCTTGCAGTAGCAGAATGAGCAGTTGTCACAAGTCAAACTTTACTTATACTACTGTTAGACTTTCAGAATGATACATTAAGCACACTTCTTTGACTTGACTTGACTAGATAAATGCAGACATACTGTATTTGAGTAGCAGAGTGCACCATTTCTGAAGCTGTGAAACACATAACCAGCAGCAGACGCTGATTAGGAAATGGAAGTGCTGTCTGTAGTCCTCCTGGAGACGTGAAGTGAGCAGCTGCTTCCTCTTTTTCAACTCCAGCTGTTTTCTGCTTCTGACTGTTCCTCTCCCTCAGTCTGACCCAGGTCATGTTCACAAGTGCAGCTCCTTCTATAAGTTGGGCGTAAAATTGATGGACTCTCAAGCTCTGGTTTGCTTTTTCCCCCACCTCAGCCTGTTTGTCTTTTGGGGTTTTGTGCATATTTACACGCAGTTCCCCAGTGTGCAGTCACTATATTTAGCAAGCTGAGTGTTTGCTCCTGTTCAGTTACCCAGTGCACATACAAAATTACACAGTGTTCCTAACTTCAGCTACATGGCATATTCTATACTGTAGATGCACGACACTTTATCCACTTGGGAGAAAGAGAACCCAGGTGTGTGCATATGAGGATGCACGTGTCCCTCATCACACACCCCAGAGAGAGAAAGCGCAAAAAAAAGATAAGAGAAATCAAAGCACTCTTCGTAAAATTAGGCAAATCATAATCTTGCTTATAATCAGTTATCAACTAGCTTCATCTGCTTCTGGAATTTGTAATGGACACCAGCACATGTCTGTTTAAGTCAAATAAGTAGCACTCTTTTTTCACAAAATTCTGCTGCCCTCTTTTCTGTTTTTCAGTACCAACGTTCTTGGTCATTTTGACTGTACTAGGAGTTTTAATTTTGACTTTTAGCGTTTGCTGTGCCGTCTTAACTGTCTTCCTCTGTGTTCAGGTCTCAAACTGGGAATGGAGCGGGACGCTTACGTTATGATCGCAGAGAAAGGAGAGAAGCTTTACCACATGATGATGACAAAGAGCCGCCATCTGATCAAAGACCGCCGGAGGAAGCTCACCATCGTGCCCAAGTGCTTCCTGGGAAAGTGAGTTCTTCACATACTGCCTTATTGTGTATTAATGGGATGACGAACTTCTAAACATAAATTTTTCAGATTTGTGTATAACGTCACTAAATCATGCATTTAGTTCTGGGGAAATACCATCTGCTCTGAACAGCAAGGCCTTCATCATGCATCCCCCCCCACCCCCTGATCCTGAGACCTCCATGTCATACTATTAATCCATTTATAGTTATGTTTAATGTTGTGGAACCTTCAAAAAAAAGGTCATTTCCTGTTATCACTTATGTCATAGCAACTAATAAATAGTCCCCCCACTGCCCCATCACCCCCCTTCCTCTCTTGAAGACAAAAAAAAAATCCAGCTGATCATGAAGACTTTCTTTGTGTCACAAAATTAAAAGGAACAGCTTTACTTCCGGCTGTAACAAAACTCTGAACCTGAACCGTAAACATCACCTCACAGAAAACCCTATCATAAACCTGTTCTTTGTCTTACAACTGAACTACTGTCTGAGCTGTGCTGTCTTCTGGCCAATCAAATTTGAGAATTCAGTAGTGCTGTGGTATAATGGCAAATAATCTGTCTGCATTTATTAAATCTTAAAGAAAAAAACCTGACATGTTCTTTAAATAGGCAAGTACTCTTAGCATTGTAAAAAGGGTTTCACTTCTGATAGGGAGACACTTTCCAACATAGAACCCAGAGGAACAAACTGAAGAACTTTAACTGAAAGTCACCTTAAATCTGAGAGGCCTCCTGTGTGAACACACACACACACACACACACACACACACACACACACACACACACACACAGGATGCTTGGAAATGCTTTCCCAAGCTCAGTGCCAAGCACCCCATCAGACGCAGACATTCCCAGCAAACATCCTTCATTAGAAAAGGTTTTCCTCATTCACTAACCTCTCTCTCTCTCTCTCTCTCTCTCTCTCTCTCTCTCTCTCTCTCTCTCTCTCTCTCTCTCTCTCTCTCTCTCTCTCTCTCTCTGTGTTTTTTTTCACTCTCTCACATTTACACTGTCTTTCAGCAACGTGAATGAACAATGGATGCTGTGCACATGCATTGAACTTTCAAACTGTGTGCGTGTGTGTGTGTGTGTATTTGTGTGTGTGTGTGTTTGCCCAACTCAAGTGTGTTTGTGTGTGAGCAAGATTCCTCAGACCAATTAAAATTCCCCCCTTTGCATTGCACTGATTGAGGAGCAAAAAAAAAAAGAAAAGGTTATGGGCCTTCTTGGGGAAAACTAAGCTACATTACCTCCTGCCCTAAGCTAAAGCATTAAAAAATTAGTAGATAGTGTAACATATGAATAATTGTATTCGGCCATCTCATATTGAGATATAAAATATGGTACATTGTAGTGCTATAGAGGTGTACAGTCTGTATGCACAGCTGTGTTGTTGCAGGCTTTAAACACACGACTGGATGGATTTCGTATTTCGAGCGCAATTGCTCTCCACGCTTGGGCTTTGCTTCATCAGGTGCAGACAGCTGAGCTTCAGAGCTGTAGATGCCCTGTTACAGGAACAAATTCCACCAGGAACTTTAGCATCACAGCTTTGGATACAAAAATCGCTTATGTACAGGCTGGATAAGGTCCAGGAATCTGTTCCTGTGTGGGTGTGTTTGTTAAAGGGTCTTCCCTTTTTTGTTACAGTGATTTTTGGGAAAGCTTTTTCTTCCCATTAATAATAATAATAATAATAATAATTTTATTATATATTAAAACATTTTATTTATAGGTGCCTTTCATGGCACTCAAGGACACCTTACAAGCAATAAAACATAAAATGACAGGAGGTCATCAGTTTGGCCTAAAAACACAGCCCCTCAATGCAGGCTTACAAACACAACAAACAGTAAAAATGTACATAGACACAGTCACTGGAAGGCCTGTCTGAAAAGGTGCGTTTTGAGGCGAGATTTAAAAACAGAAAGCGTTTCACAGTTTCGGATATCCTGGGGAAGCAGGTTCCATAACTGAGGGGCTGCGTAGCTAAACGCTCGAGACCCCATAGAGGACAAACGCATGCGGGGGAGAACTAAAGCAAATGAAGAAGATGATCTTAGAGTACAGGTGGGAGTGTATATGGAAAGAAGATCGGACAGATAGGAAGGAGCCAGGTTGTGTAGAGCCTTATAGGTAAGAAGTAAAATCTTAAATTCAATGTGCTGTTTAACAGGAAGCCAGTGCAAATATTCTTCAACCAAAGAAGTTCTAGAGATGATTCGTGCAGCCGAGTTCTGAACTAACTGAAGTTTATGTAAGAGTTTGAGAGGAAGACCATAGAGAAGAGAGAATTACAGTAATCAATGCATGATGTGGCTAGGGTATGGACCATTATGGCAGTGCTCCTTGTTGAGAGAGCTGGACGGAGTAATATTATTAACGTGTGCTTCAAATGAGTATTGTCGAAGATATAGTCCTGATTACATTGTACTTTTTAAGTGCCTCTGTAAAAAAGTTAGTAGCATTATTGATAGGCGGTAAATAAGCAAAGTCAGCTTGTGTTTTTGATGCACTGTGCAGTTATCTCTCTCTTGACATATACACATACACACACACACATATACACAGTGGAGTCCAAAAGTCTGAGAGCACTAGTTAAAATGTTTCTGTTTTGCATTATTCTCTAATTTAATACAGCAATTTTCATTACAAATCATATTATTGACAACAACTTGAGTGAAAAGTAGAATCTTTGAAATATTTACTTGAATTTCAGAGCTTCTTAGTATTTGGTTCGTCCCCTTTTTACTTTAATAACTGTGTGCACTCGAGCTGCCATGGACTCCAAAAGTTTGTGCAAAACCTTATGATCCATTTTAGATCAAATTAATCGGAGTGTTGTCTGAACACGCTTTAGTAGAAGAGATTAGGCATGTGGAAAATCTGAGCTTTTGTACAAAACCAGTGGTTAAGACATTGGACTTCTGATCGGAAGGTCGTGAGTTCAAATCCCACTACCACCAAGCCACTGCTGGGCCCTTGAGCAAGGCCCTTAACTCTCAACTGCTCGGGTGTATAAATGAAATAAACGTAAGTCGCTCTGGATAAGGGCGACATAAATGTAAATGTCAGTATTACTAATTTGCTTACATTTAAATAGGGACCTGAGAAACTGCATGTGCTTGAGCCATGGAGAATATTAATGAGCTGCATAAACACTCATTAATACCCCTCAGGGACGCCTCTCTCTCCCCCACCAGTTTGGATTAGAGGCTTACATAAGCAAAGCAGACGTGCTGTCTTTTCCTCTCTTTTTAGCCTTCCTTATTTTCTCGAACTATTCTTTCACTGATTACATACACACGAAAGCCATGAAAGCTACAGACATGTAACAGATTAATGGAAATAGTGACAGTGATCAGTCAGCAAGAGTCGCCGTAAAAACTTCAGCGTGTCATGCCATCGAGACTACAAGTTTATGGAACTATACTGGAGAGATGAAAACCATACTTCCAAAAGATTTTCTCCGTATAGGTGATTTGATGACGGTGGTGGAGAGCGCTATACCAGTAAATATTATCAGTACATATGAATTTGACTTAAAATTCCTCTCAGAAATCTTGCTAGTTTAGCTCAGGTTAACTCAGCTAGCTAGATAGCCAGCTATATCAGTAAATACTATCAGTATATATAAATATGTCTTAACAGTCCACTCAAAAATGTTGTTAATTAGCTCATATTAGCTAGCAAGTCAGCTGTAGAGGTGTATTGTGACTTACCGTCCTTCTCAGAAATCCTGTTAGAATAGCTCATGGTAGAATTTAGTAAAAAAAAACAAAAACATTATGAACACAAAGTAATGACTTAACACTTCTCGGAAACCTTAGATTAGATTAGCTCATGTTTGCTTAGTAGCTCATATCAACAGTTAAGATAATATGTATGAATGTGACTTCTGTTTCTATTCCATTCTAGTTAGCATGTTCGCTAGGTAGCTAGCTAGTTAGTACTGAAGATTATGCTTCTGATTACATATGAATGCTATGTACATGAATATTATTACATATGGCAGTGCTCTGAATGCAATACAGCCAGGTCCATAAGTATTTGGACAGTATTTGGGCTGTATATATGGTTCTGTGGTATGCAGTTTGCACATAGACCCTGTTAGGGACTAGTGCAAGTGCAAGAAACAAGTCGAGGTTCCACATCGTCTGTTTTTTCTCCTGCTTATAGATCCTGGGGGATTCACTGAGACCACAGCGTTTCTCTGAGCAGAACAAAATATTACAAAGATTGTTAGTAAAATCACTGACCCTTAACCTGTCCATGGTCTACACCCATTTCCATTCATTAGCAAGCAAAGACGTATTCACTCTCACCCTCACTTCTGCACAGTGTCTCACGTTTACTTAAAAGTGTCACAGCAATTTACTCTCACACACTTTTGTCGCACATATAGCAGCAGTATTTATATATTACAAATGTGACATCAGTGCCATTTCAGCGGTGATTAGTGTTGACTTTTGATCTGCTGGTTTCAATAATACTGAGATTCTATAAATGGACAAAGATTACTGTGGGAACAAGGACTGCACAAACATGTCACTATGGCAATAAGTGTGTAGTGTGTAGTGTTCTATAGAGGCTTATTTGGTGTGTGTGTGTGTGTGTGTGTGTGTGTGTGTGTGTGTGTGTGTGTCCTGCAGTGAGTTTGTCGCCTGGCTGTTGGAGAGTGGAGAGATCAGTAAACCAGAGGAAGGGATCAATCTGGGCCAAGCGCTGCTGGAGAACGGTCTCATCCACCACGGTGAGAGTCTCATGTGTTCTTGCTCTTTTTTTCTATCGTTCTTTTCACTTTTAAGATTTTACTGTATCTCTTTCTTTCTCATCTACACAACCTAATTTTGTTCTGTCTATACATTTTGTGGTTAAAAGCTGAAATGCAGCAAAACAATATAATATCCTAAAACACTGGCTTACATCCAGTATCAACACTGCACAGTAACCTGAGCTCATCATCAAGATTTGCTCTCCGTCCCCCAAAGCAGGAATGTTGTGACAGAAAACAACCTGGTCATGAATAATGGATGGAGTGAAGTGTTTACCTTATCCCAAAGCCGAACCAGGGATAATGACATCGCCCTCCTAGGCACTCCACACTACACTCAGCAAGCAAGTGGTGTGTGTGCAAATGTGTGCAAAAATTATTCTGGTCAAACAGTAATGCTGTGAGACTAATAAGGTGGGAGGAGACACAAGGTCACCCGGGACACTTGAAATTTGAATCTCTCATTCACGGATGATAATGCAAGACTGCAAACATGGTTTCAAATTAATTTTCATACATAAAACAAAATACCCCACATATAGAATATAGTTACCCCAAATATAGAGAAACCATTCTTTTGTAGGTCAAAAATGCAGACATAGATTTTGTAAGAGCTACATAAGATCAGTAGGGACACTTTAGTCAAGGTTAGCATTTTGGTCTCTTCAGAAAACTAACCAGACGTGAAGTGTCTCTATAAACTTTAGTTACTAAAGTGTAAGAAAGCGGTGTTTGTGCTTTGTGGATTCTCTGCTCATTGTGAGTAGAAATAAGTCAGCCAACACGTAGCTAAATCTCAATTTCCTCCCTTTTGCACTGATCCTGAGCTGCTCACAAACTGAAGGTGTTAGTTTAGAGATAGTCTTTGATAGTAGCAGAGAATTTCTATCCATACATCAGTATTGTATATGCTTTTACCATTTAACTTTTGGTATTCCAATGGGAAGATGTGACAATCCATCCCATCTATCCATCCATCCATTTTCTGAACCGCTTATCCTACATAGGGTCACCGGGAGCCTGGAGCCTATCCCAGGGAACTCGGGGTACAAGGCGGGGGGACACAATGGATAGGGTGCCAACCCATTGCAGGGCACAATCGCACACACACTCACACACCCATTCACACACTATGGACAATTTGGAAATGGCATTCGGCCTACAATGCATGTCTTTGGACTGGGGGAGGAAACCGGAGTACCCGGAGGAAACCCCCGAAGCACGAGGAGAACATGCAAACTCAGGGCAGAGACCACCGTGCACCCATGTGACAAGACAAACAAATAAAATATTTGTTCTTTTGTAGTTTCAGATAAACACCAGTTTAAGAACGAGCAGGTACTGTATCGGTTCCGTTACGATGACGGCACTTACAAAGCCAGGAGTGAGATGGAGGATATCGTATCCAAGGTATTTCCTCACATATTTCATATCATCACATAATGTTTGCGTTTAATGCCCATACATATTGTATATTTGTATCTCGGTATATTCTTTTTTTTAAATGATTGAGCTGTCTAGAGAAAATTGGTATATGGGAATAACTGTATTTGTATCCACTATGTTTGTAGGGTGTGAGACTGTACTGCCGTCTCCACAGCCTGTTCATACCTGTGATTAAGTAAGTATTACACATGGTTTAGTCCATCATTGGACAGTCTGCACTGGATTTTGGAGTGTTTTGTGAATGTTGTGGCCAAAAATGCTTAATTTTTCTGTTGCTTTTTTCAAAATTTGCATGTGACTTGCAGAGTTTTTGTGCTTTTTTTTCGGAAAACTACTTGAATTGGCGAAATTGCAATTGCACTTAATTGTTTTACACAGTCTTTCAAAGTGAGGTTTGTCGGTAAATGAGACTTTTAAGAGAGTTTAAGCTGTACTCCTGTTCAACGCAAGTGAAAGGAAGAGGGCTTTGGCTGAATGCGTGTTGTGATGACGTCACATGATGCGTCTTGGTCCAAATCTGTGGAAAATTTGCGGTAATTTTGAAAAATTGCAATCTTTTCCAAATATTGCCGAGATTTTAATTGCTTGATTTTGCGTTAATTTCTGCGATCTTAAAATCCTGGAGTGACTGATTAGACTTGCACGTTGTGAACCCTGATGTCCTGCACAATTTATAATTACTAATAAAAGGGCACAGAATGGAGTTGCAGCATTTTCCATGAATGATTTTGAAACTACAGACCCGTTTGAAATGATCAAGGCAGGAAATATGTATTATTATTCCGCTCCTCACTCACTCTGACTGACTGTGGATCACAAATTAGTGAGGGAAACTGTAGCTTTAGTTTTAGTAATGTCTCACCTCTGCTTCAGTGGATAACCTCACCTAGATCCTGCAGACTTCTACGTAAGAACTGCTGCTGTAATCATAAATATATTCCTGTGCAGTTAAATTGTACTGTATAGGGCATCCATTCATCCCACACACCATGTAGTAAAAATGAAAAGTCACACATATAAAGTGTGGACAAAAGTATAACTAGAAACTGCACCGCCAGAGCACCACTGCCTTAGTTGACCCTGACATTGTGTTCCTGCCATTACTCCACGTCCTTCCGTTTTCTGTTCTCACATCTTTAGCTTGCTTTACACTCGGCAATGAGTTGCTGACTGCACTCGTCTTAACACACTTCCTCTTTCCTAACTAGCGCACAAAGAATCCTCCATGATGTAGGATGTATTGTGGCGGACTAATCGGCTTTGTTTGTGGTTCATCACTGGGAGAAACACTCCAGCTTTTGTGTCACTGTGGTCAGACTAAAGCATGTTTGCAGAAACACTGTCCAAAGCTTGCGTTTCTTGATACACCACACGTGTCACACGTGTTTGTGTATTTCTGTTTTTTTTATTTGTCTAAAATGCTAAATACTAAATATTTGATTAATAATTGAATAAAATGTTTCTCGATGGTCAGTCTGAACTGCTACCTGCTTTACATGGTTTTGCTGCAACAAATCTATGTAAAAAAAAAAAACTCAAAAAGATGATTTATTTACTTTTCTTTGCAGTACTATTATTGTTTAAAAAAATATATATAATATATATATTATTTTTAAACAATATATATTTATAATATACAATAATAATTTACAAAATATTTTTTTTGCAGTTTGCAGTTTTGCAGTTGCAGTTCCTTGTGCTATAATGTTAGTGTTAGTCAGCCATAACCACTGACAGGTGAAGTGGAGGTGAGCGGGTTGTAGACTAATCATAGGGTTGGCAGTTCGATTGTCCTTGGGGAAGACACTGAACCCCAAGTTGCAGGCAAGTGCCTTGCATGGTAGCTCTGCTGCCATTGGTGTGTGAGTGTGTGAGTGTGTGCGTGAATGGGTGAATGAGACACAGTGTAAAGTGCATTGTAGATCCGCGAAGGTTAAAAGGCGCTATATAAGTGCAGACCATTTACCATTTACAGTGGCACATGTCAGAGGGTGGGATATATTAGGGAGCAAGTGAACAGTCAGTTCTCGAAGTTGATTTGTTGGGAAGCAGGAAAAATGGGCAAGCGTAAGTATCTGAGTGACTTTGACAAGGGTCAGATTGTGATGGCTAGACGGCTGGGTCAGAGCATCTCCAAAACAGCAGGTATGCAGTGGTTAGTACCTGCCAGAAGTGGTCCAGTGGCAGTGGAACCAGTGACAGGGTCATGGGCATCCAAGGCTCACTGATGGTGTTGATCAGAGTGACACTAGTCAAATGCAGGTGTATGTTAGCTCATCTCCAGCCTCAAGTTGTGTTCAGCTGTCAAACAGATGTACATTAGCACAACATCAATAGATGATGTGCAGTAGGTGAGAACTAGCTTGTGGCCAGGAATCTAAATCAGAAGAAAATAAGGCAAAATAAATACATATATAATACAGTAAATGTACTTTGCAGGGAAACCAAATTTAATTGCTGTCAATAAAGTTTCATTCTTTTCTTCATTTTGTTCTAAGAGTGTGCAAACTTTTTTGTATGAAGTGAAAAAAGTGAATGGAACAAAGCACCTCCTTAGGATTGTGTAGGTCTGTTTACTCATTCCTTTCTTTCTTCTCTATGCAGAGACAGAGACTACCACCTGAAGACATTTAAATCAGTGTTACCAGCCAGTAAACTGGTGGACTGGCTTGTCTCACAGGTAGGAAGACATGAAACACTAACACACCTGTGGAGAGGAGACAGTCCTCCATTCCAAACACACACACACACACTCACTCACACACAGACACACACACACACACTCACACACAGACACACAGACCCGTGAATGTTATGTAACTCATAACTGTGTGCTTACTAAACTAGTAATGTTATATATTTGTATATAAACCTCTAAAAATATGGCCTTTTATAGAGGACACAGCAGCCTTTTAAAATTCTGGGTTTTTTTTGGGTTTTTTTTTTTACCTTTCCCTGGGGGTGCATGTGGTTTTATTTAATGATCTATCTCTCTCTCTCTCTCTCTCTCTCTCTCTCTCTCTCTCTCTCTCTCTCTCTCTCTCTCTCTCTCTCTCTCTCTCTCTCTCTCTCTCTCTCTCTCTCATATATGTTGTGTAAACCTCTCTCAGGGAGACTGTTCCACCCGCGAGGATGCCGTCACACTCGGGGTCGGCCTGTGCAACAACGGCTTCATGCACCACGGTAAAGTCTCTCCGTTGTGACTCACGATATTTAGTTTATGGGAGCGTGATGTTTACAAAGTGTAAATACATCACAAATATGGAACCTAATCAGAGCGTTCAGTTGATCTTGAGCCTGTAGTGTGATGTGATGATATTAAAAGGATTTCACCAGATGAGGCAACATGAATCTTAAAAACAAGAACGTTGCTGGATTTGGCAGAAGTAGTGAAACTGGGCTTTGAGGTGAAAGTGTAAAAAGAAATCGAGAGTGAAGAAAGAAACACGGAAATGTGTGTGTACATGATTCCAGACTGACCTGCTGATTTTGCCATAAACAGAATTTGCAACGAGCCTTGGCTTGGCTTGTTTGCTATTGCAACACTTTTGGTGTCTGGGGCCAGAGAGTGAACTACGGCCATGTTTTATTGTGTTAAAGGGTCTTAAATTAGAGCAGCTGTGAGCCTAAATATCATGAAAGTGTGCTGAGTATGAGGTGCAGGATGCTGTTGGATGCTATTTATGTATTTATTTAATCTCCTTAGTTAATCCCCTTCCAGGTTACCAGGAAATTTTGTGTGCAAACATTAACACAATTTTACAGCGGTTAATTCAAATAAATGAATTATACTGCTAATGAAAAAGAGCCTTTTTAGTTCTCCTTAGAGGTTCTTGATGAACCCCTGAGGCTGTGTGCCTGGCCGAGGGCCTAAAAGTGTCCGCATGTCTATTAGCAGATGTCTCCAGCTGTTAGAACAGTATCAGAGAGTTGGAGTGGAACAAAAGCATTAAAAAAAGACAGAAGTACACACACACACACACACACACGCCACATCAGTAAGACACAAGAGACACACACACGCACTTCCTGTTAAATCAATAACAGCACTGCTTGTTTCTAATGTCCACTCACAAAACAAACTCCAGCGATGTTTAGCTGGGAAACGCTGCACAGCACAGAACAGTCTGTCCCCCCCAAACCCTCCCTGCAAACATGTCTGTCGCTTTCAGTTTTGGGGGGAAAAAAATCCTACGTGGCAGGTTTTCCACAAACAGCACAGTTCCTGCTGTTTAAGAACAGTGGGGGAAAAAAAACAGGCTTGCGTCATCAGTCCTCAGCCTAGGCCCGAGCTGAAGTAACACCGAGGCCTATTCATTATCATGTGATTTGAATGATAATAAATGCTGTCATTTATGTGCCGCCTCTGGTTTTGCATCATAAAGGCAAGGAAGATTGTCTAAAAGACTGGTCAGCAAACGCACAGTGTCCGTTAAAATCCTACCACACAGAGTCCACTCCTCAGTCTTTACAAAATCAACTCAAGTCATCAGTGTTAATGAGATTTTTTTACATTGTTGATCGGTCAGGGGTCTGGTTATACAGTGAGAGCAATTCTTTTTTCTTAAAGGAATACTCCAGAGTTTTACTACCTAATATTCAGTACTGTGCAGAAGGTCTTAGACACACGCAAAGAAATTCTGTAAAGCAAAGATGCCTTCATAAATAATGAAATTAAACATTTCTACATTTAAATGACAATCAAATGACAATCCTTTGCTTTAAAAAAAAACAAACAAAAAAAAAAACAACAAAAACATTAGTAGCCTCAGGTACACTTTGTGCGGTTTCATAAAGAAATTACTTGGTAAGTTTTCTTGAAACTTTCTTGAAGTTTTCTTTCTGCTATTGTGAGTTTCTAGTAAACAGGTTTGTTTTGCTTTTCTCATTGCAGGGAAACGTGTAATCAAACGTTGTAATCACCGGTCTGTACAGGATTTTACTGAGTTTTTTTGTGATTGTTGCGGCCAAAAATGATTGATTTTGCTGTGGCTTTTTTCAAAATTTGCAATTTAGAGTTTTTTGTGCTTTTATTGTGGAAAACTACTTGAACTGGCGAAATTGCAATTGCACAAAATTGTTTTGCACGGTCTTTCGCAGTGATGTTTGTTGGTAAATTAGACCTTTTAGCTGTACTCATGTTCGACACACATGAATCGAAGAGAGCTTTGGCTGAATATGTGTTGTGATGACACCACTGCATCTGCAAAAAATCTGCGGTAATGTAGAAAAATTGTTTAAAATAAGTTTTTTGCGTTAATTTCTAACATTTAAAAAAAAAAAAAATAAAGTCACAAAATCCTGGGATTACTGAATCACACACGTGCTACAGATACAGTAGAGAGATATTAAAATGCTAAACACTGGACTATTCCTTTAATAACTCTTATCTGTTTCCAGCTTACTCTTCTTTACTGATCTAGTTTCTGATACTTGTTTCTTTTTCCTGTGTTGCAGTCCTGGAAAAGAGCGAGTTCAAGGACGAATCTCAGTTCTTCCGTTTCTACGCTGATGAGGAGACTGAGGGCACCAGCACTAAAACCAAGCAGCTTCGCAACGACTTTAAGCTCATCGAGAACATCATGGCTAAGTCCCTAGTGGTGCGTCTGATCATCCCTTACACAGACACTGAGTAAAGTCTGAGGATGTGTTTGTGTGTGAATAGAAGGGTCCTCTCACCCACGCATACACCACATCGATGTCTCCTCTGTGTGAGCTCAGGGCCAGAGTGGATCCTCATCATCCACTAATAATCACCCTGACCTTTACACACTGCTCTTTCATCCTCTTAACATGGAACAGGGCAGAAGATGATTAAATGCATCAAACTCTATTTTGAGTGTTTACCTGTCATCAAAAGCGTTCATTATGACTCTCTTTTTGAGGGTGAATTGGATTCAGCAGGAGGGGCTTATAAAATAAATGGGAAACAGAAAACAAGTCCACAGAAATATGATTTGGTAATAAAATTCCCATTTCCTTTTTGATGAACATGTGCCAAGGATTTCGGTTATTTCCCCTTAAACTTGAATTCTGGTTTTGTCTCCTGAGGGCAAAGTGCTTACCCTGTAATGAACTGATGGCTGGTTTTGACATCTGCAGATTCAACCCGAGGAAGAAGACTATGGGTTTGAGATTGAGGAGAAGAACAAGGCCATCATGGTGAAGAGTGTAACCAGGGGCTCCCATGCTGAGGTGAGAGGAGGAACTAGATTTTGCAAAACATCTTACAGCATGGTCATACACTGATACTTTATGTTAAAAGGTAGAATTTGGTATGATTTCGTTTCAAATGCAAGTACAGATGCTGTGTTTACGTGCACAAGTTTTCTCCTAGCAGACTGAAATGTTTGCAGTGCCCTAAACACGACACACTTGCTACTTTGCAATGCATGCGAGAAGCAGCATTTAGGGTTGACACTACTAGAACGACCAGACACCTGTGGGCCATTTTAGAGTTAAACAGCTGGTTTTCATTAGTTTAAGTGTAGACCAGTGCTTGTGTCAATCTTGATGAAATATCCTTGTTAAATAGAGGAAGGCAAGAAGAATTTATGTCCTAGATCATTCTTCCATAAAAGTTGGGGTTTTTTCTAAAATGCAAAATAAACAAAAAATTGTCAAGTCTCTGGAAACTTTCATTAACTGACAAAAGTACAATGAAAAGATATTCATGTTTTCACTGACCAAAATATAAACAAATTTAGAATTTGATGCCTTCAACACACTCAAAAAAAAAAGTTGGGACAGAGGCAAAATAAGACTGAAAAGTTTATAGAATATTCAAGTAACACCATTCTGGAGGATCAGGTTAATTGGTAACAGGGGAGGGTATCAGGATTGGGCATAAAAGGAGCATCCACCAAAAGCTCAGTCTTTGCAAGCAAGGATGGGTCGTGGCTCACCACTTTGTGCCAATCTTCGTGAGAGAATTGTCAGTCAGTTCAAAAAGAACATTGCTCAACGCAAGATTGCAAAGAATTTGGTCTTTCACCATCTACAGTGCATAATATTATGAAAAGATTCAGTGAATCCAGAGAAATCTCTTTGTGTAAAGGCCAAGGCAGAAAACCACTGTTGAATGTGCGTGACCTTCGAGCCCTCAGGCGGCATTGCCTGAGAAATCATCATGCTACTGTGATAAATATAACCACATGGGCTCGGGAGTACTTCGGAAAACCGTTGTCACTTAACACAGTCCGCCGCTGCATCCAGAAATGCAACCTGAAACTCTATTACGCAAGGAGGAAGCCACACATCAACTCTATGCAGAAACGCCACCGAATTCTCTGGGCCCGAGCTCATCTCAGATGGACTGAAAGGCAGTGGAAACGTGTGCTGTGGTCAGATGAGTCCACGTTTCAGCTTGTTTTCAGGAAAAACGGACGTCGAGTTCTCCGTGACAAAGATGAAAAAGACCAACCAGACTGTTATAAGCGAAAGGTGCAAAAGCCAGCATCTGTGATGGTATGGGGGTGCATCAGTGCCCATGGCATGGGTGCCTTGCATATGTGGGAAGGTACCATTGACATGGAGGCGTATATTGGGATTTTAGAGAGACATATGCTGCCATCAAGGCAACGTCTTTTCCTAGGAAGTAAATGGTTATTTCAGCAGGACAATGCCAGACCTCATTCTGCACATGCTACAACAGCATGGCTTCGTAGACACAGAGTGCGTGTGCTTGACTGGCCTGCCAGCAGTCCAGATCTGTCTCCTGTGGCACATCATGAAGAGAAGAATCAGACAGTGGACCAAGGAGTTTGTGCAGCTGACCCTAATGGTTTACTGCTATCACAATTTAGGTGTATGCATTAAGGTTTTTTTTCCTATTAAACAATCCCCTCCGATTATTAATACAACGTGTTATGAGACTGTTAGGCTACATGTAATTCTAGCAACTGTATTTTCATCCATTGGATTAATATTTTTGGTAGTGAAAGTCTTCTGAGTCCGGCTGTTTCAGATTTGCTTCGTAGTCATGAAGAGGACTTGTTCACAGAGGGAAGCTAATCTTAGATCACCGTTAGAGCATAATTAGAACATAAGTATCATCTGGATGCTGTGCACAAAGTGTTTTTCTAATGAGGAGGGTTTATTCCTGCTCTGTTTGTGTCCTCACACCTACGTCAGTTGGCTCTCAGATGCTCAGGCAGTCAGTCAGGGCGCAGGTCACGCTTTCTTAATTCACTCCCTCTCCAGAGTCTCGCTCTCACTTCAGATAGTGGAGAGAAAATTAGGCATGCCTCATCACATTCTCCTCTGAGACGCCTCGCTCACTTTTTTTCCTTCATATCGAGAAACCTCTATTCCTCTATAACCTCGATTAAGCCTCTGTTCACAATGAGTTACAAAAATAGAATCCATATTTTTACAATCAGAAATAACTCATTAAATATTTTAACGTACCTGTCCCATGTAGCAGGTGAAAAATGGCTTTATAGACAAATACAGTAGATACCCACTGAGTTGTCTTGTTTTCTGCTAAGAGTACAATCTTAAGTATATCACAGTCACCAAAAATCAAACTCAAGTAAAATGAGTAATACAAACAAATACTCGAATAAGAAAGTATCTAGTGAAAAGGCTAATGCAACATTACTTATTACACAGCATCTGATTTACATTTTAGAATAATCAGTATGAGATTAAAAGCAGCCAATGTAAATAAGTGGAGCCCAGAATGATTTTAGATATACTCATAGTATATGTATTACATCATATAAAAGGAAACCCACACATTTTGCTGCCAGGGACCCCTTTAAGTGTACAAATATCCACAGACCCCCTTAGTACAGATTTATTTACAAACATAATATAACAATTCAAATATAAGGGGTATTAGGAATCGGGAATCTTAGAAATGTTATTTAAGTAGGTACAGTAAAATCTATGGCTATTTGATTGGAGCCATAGAGCTCTTTGTTCCTGAACTTTTAACACATTTTATAAAAATTGTCATTAGATTCACATTGCCATTATTTATGGACCTAGATGTTTTCCGACTTGCAGTAAACTCATTCAGTTGGCTAATAACTATAAGAACTCAACAATACATATGCTAACAGCACTCTAAGGTGGCTAGTATCAGCGATTTCTCAAGCTTGTATTTTCCCATGTTTTTGGAGCACGAAGTGGCAGTTTGTTCGAAACCGTTTTTTTTTTTTTTTTTCCCCCTAGTTTGGGGGGAGAGTACATTCCAAAATACAGTTTGAAGTCAAATACACGAAATAATTAGTGGAACATTTTAAAAATCAAGATGAACATGGCCTAATGATTGTAATGATACCAGCACCAGTGTGCTGGTATAAATGGGCTTGCAGGGCTAAGCCTTCCATTTCTTACAAAACACCATCTAGATTTGGTCTCCAGTTTTAAGCCAGCTTTGCTGACACATCTATAACCTTGTGTTCACACTACAGAGTGACAAAGTGACAGGCGACCGTTCATTTTCTATGTATGTGCTCGACACAGAGCTGTGATTTCACCAACAGTGCCAAGCAACAAAGCTACACTGCAGCAAGTGACATTTCAGCTGAGATTTATTATAAATAAAGGAAGGAAGGAAGCAGCAGAGATTATTGGTGCTTCTGGTGTGTGTACATAGACAGTAGCGTCCGCTTGCTTGGCTTATGTGCCAATGAATCTAGTATGAAGCCTAGCAGGTAACGTAAATCAAACTTAAATACAGTTTAAATAAAATTGCTGCATCTAGTGGGCTGTAGCTTATACATTTTGTCTGCTACGACAATAGAAGCAGTCGCTAAACATCCTATAAAGGCAAACTACAGGCAACACATTTGACTTGTAGCTAGCTAGTATGAACTAATGGTAACAGACAATTAGCAACGCCTGGAAGGCAAGTTTGAAATACAGTCCCCTTTGAATATATTGGAACGGCAAGGCCAATACTGTTGTTTTTGCTATACATTTGGGTTCGAGATCAAAAGATGAATATGAGATAATGGATCAGAATTTAAGCTTGTATTTCCTGATAACTAATTGCTGTTCCAATTCTATCAGAGGGGACTGTACATGATTTCAGAAAGGTGTTTTTATAGAATGTACCTCTCCATTCCTAAAGCTTCCCCATCCAGACCCCCTCTCATTCACCAGTGTGCTCATCTCCTCTTTCATCTCTTTCTATCCTAGAATGTAACAAGGCCTCCGTCTGTCCTCTGCTGCTAAAGCTGTCCAGTAAAAGGGAGAAACTCTGGCAGGACCAGGGGTAAAATAGACACCAGTCAGAAAGACTGGAATAAGAGCTCTAGGGTCAGGAATACTGAACACTACTGTGCAGAAGGAAGTGATTTGTTTCCACAAGCAGTGCACGGTCACAGTGACCCTGTGTGTGAGAGAGAGGACATAGAGGCCTGCATTATCCAGCATCACAGCTGTATAATTAAATACCCTTTATTTTAGTGCTTTCACTCTGGCACCTGACATAAAGTCCTATTCAGTGTGAAAATTAAGGGCTGGATTCTTTGAAAGAGATGTGGATTGAAATCCACATCTCTTTTTTCATTGTACTTTGATGCAAAAAGCAGAAAAGAAAAAAAAAAAAACATCATTATTGTAAAATTTGCCATAATATTAGCTTATTCTTGGCCTTAGCTAAGATTGTAAATGAGTTTATTTCAGCTAGTTCTAAATGTATTCTTTATTACTTGTGGAAGAAATAACAGCTCAGTAATGTGTTTGTTTGTTTCTGCGTTGTGTTTCACTGTGTGTAGATGGCGGGGTTGCAGGCAGGAAGAAAGATCTACTCCATTAACGAAGACCTGGTGTTCCTGAGGCCCTTCTCTGAGGTGGAGATGATGATCAACCAGTCTTTCTGTATACGCCGCTCTCTCAGGCTACTGGTTTCCACCAAAAACAAAGAGTGAGTCTCTTTTTATAGCGGTATTCGGATGTACTCACAATACATACATCGTTTGCCTCTGCTATAGTGTAAGCACTTAGAGTAAAGTGATAAGAGTTGCTACTAGTATTACAGCTCTGGGACATAAACACTGCAGATGTGTATATGGGAAGTTGTTTTGTATATGTAAAGGAGCAGTTTACTGCCTGCGAGGTGATTACAGTTGTACTGAAAACATTGAACACCCTCCCTCTTTTCCACACTCCCACTGTTGAAACTATGAATGACAAGTGCAGGGGTATTCAACTAAACTTTGTGAAGTTCATAGCTATAAATACGACGTTTTTACGTTTAGTTTTGCTGTGGAGCTTCACATTACCACTTTTGACTAGCGCAAAAGACTCTGAACAGATAAGAATGCATATTTCTCTGTCCATTTATCTTTAAGCATTCAATTTTTGTCACTGGTGGTTTTCACACTGGGCACAGTTGCTGTGGTCCGAATCTGAGTGCGATTGTTCCCGGCGCCCTCTGCAGCGTTGGTCTGGTTTCAGACACACTTGATTCTATCGAACCCCGGTGCATTTTTATTATTATTATTATTATTATTATTATTATTATTATTATTATTATTACTATGGGCAGCAGTGGACCTCTTGTGTGTAATGATGTCGTCATCGGCTAAAACACAAGCGCAGGTAACCAGGTGTGGACCAGAGTATTAGTTATGTTCTCATTCCTGGGAATCGAGGCACAGTTCCAGTGCAACTGAACTCAGACCACCTTCTACAGGTAGTCTCGGGGTCTGTACCACAGTGCGCTTCCCGGTCCGCATGACAGCTTTCACATTACCGATTTTTCATGCAAACCGACCTCTGTTTCGGACTATACTGCCAGTGTGAAAGCCCCCATTAACATTTTTTAAAAAATAAGCCATGCCTAAATCTCCAAATGTCTGTGAAAACACTTTCCTTTCTTGATGCACTGCCTTTAGCTAAATAATTAACATAAATTTATGTGACTGTCGTTGAACTAGGGGCATTTTTTCATAAGTTGATCAGTTCTGCTGCAGTATTTTTTTGAGTGCACCAAGGTCCAGTAGTTGACCGTGGCCTAGTATGTTGCTTTTCATGCAAACGTGGAGAAGGCATGACACCACTTTTCCTTTTCCGATACCAATACCAATACTGAAACATTGAGTATCAGAACACCTTGAGTGTCAGTCGATACTGATACCCATTTGATATTGTTTTCTTTAAAAACTACTAAGATTTTTAATGTTTTTATTTTTTATTTTTTAAATGAAACAGTTAACCTCTAAACAGTTAAAGTGGTAGCTAATTTCTGGGCCAGAAAAGTGTCAACAGAACAAAGCCTGAAATGAAGAAACTGGCCAGAATTATTGTATGGAAGTATTACCAGTTGTTCAAAGCTATCTTTGAAATAATATGATTATTAAATCTAGAAACACTTTTCAAATTTAAAACGTACAAACGGCACCTTTAAACAAGTCTCAAATAGATCAGGCATCAAGGATTTCAAAGCGGATAGTATAGAGTAAGATGGTACCCACATGATCTTCAGTTATCTATAAGGCATATGGGACTAGACGATTTTAACTGCACTCTGAAGTAAATCAATATAGGAGTTTCCTATAAAAGCCTAAAAAAAAGTGTACAGACTCAGGATGTTCCTCTCTTTGTCTGTGAAATGAAGGCTCGTGAAGATTCCAGACTGTCAAGACGGCCTGTCATTCATACTGCGTGGATCCTGTCCTCCATATGTTCATGCCGTGAAGAAAGGTGAGCTGTGTGTGTGTGTGTGTGTGTGTGTGTGTGTGTGTGTGTGTGTGTGTGTGTGTGTGTGTGTGTGTGTGTGTGTGTGTGTGTGTGTGTGTGTGTGTGTGTGTGTGTGTGTGTTTCAGAAACCATCACAAATACATCTTGATATGTTTGATGTTTGAAACTCCTTTATGATAGGTTTTTTTTTTCTTTGACAATTTTACCTCTCTTGCTTTTCATATTCTTTTTAATTTGTCCTGCTCTAATGAAACAATTTCAAATTCAGTTCCAAATGAATCTTCTAAGGACACTAGTGGTTTCACTGAGTATTAATTTAATCAGATCCTCTCACACAAAGCCTTTTCATTTCCTCAAAAGCAGGAATGTAATTGCCTTTCCCCCCTCTAACCTGTCAAGCAGATGTGTCTGCACTAAACTAAGCATTGAAAGGGGGGGGGGGAATGGATTCATAACAGAGACAGTGGTACTCATGTGATAAACATCTGGACCACTAAAAATAAGACCTCACAATGAGGCGTGAATCCCAAACTATGTTAAACATACAGTTATTTAGATAGACATTTACAGCAAAGGTACAGATTTACAGTATTGTTGATGATAGATTTTATTATGGAAAGTGCCTCAGCATGTTACAATTGCTGCAGCAGTGATATATAGACTATGCTCATATATTGTAGTGATGGGTAGAGATTAAATGTGCAATATTATCTTTGCAATAAAAGTGAACATATAATTCATTGCAATGTTGTTTTCATATAAATACAGGGTTTTCACTTGGTGTAAGTTTACTGAGTGCAGGAGAAGGTAGAGAGAGGCGTGTTTGAGGCATAGTTTATGTATTATTACATACTGGCTTGTCATATTGAGAGGCTTCTCTTGTCTCGATGCTGTTTCTCTTCTGACTTTTTTGTAGTTTCTGGCTTTTTTGTTTAGGCTGCCATGGTCTTTTTAATTCCCCAGTCTCAACAATGTGTGCCTTTTTTTTATTGTACTCTGGAGCTAGTTCAATTGAAATAGATCAGATTTATTTTACTTTACTATGGCATTTTACACGCTGCCATGTCCGTAAGCAAGAATAACAAGAACAGGAAAAAAAGGGCAAATATTCTCTGCTTGTGTGTTGCCATTTGTAGGATGTCTCAATTTAATGTGTTCTGACATCACTTTTCATTGCTCTCTCTCTCTCTCTCTCTCTCTCTCTCTGTGTGTGTGTGTGTGTGTGTGTGTGTGTGTGTGTGTGTGTGTGTGTGTGTGTGTGTGTGTGTGTGTGTGTGTGTGTGTGTGTGTAGGGTCAGAGGCCGCAGCAGCAGGCCTGCAGCCCGGCCAGGGTGTGCTCAAAGTGAATGGCACCAACATGAGCCAGAGCAGCTACGAGGAGGTGCTGGAGCACTTCAGCAGCTATCGGCCTGAGCAGGATGAGAAGGAGCAGGTACTGTAAGATCCACCGGCTGCTGTAGATAATTAAATTTACAGTTCAAAATTGTGTGAAAGATTGCATACCCTTTGGGCACAGTGAAATAGACAAAGACCTTCAGCTTGTACCAACAAGACATTTAGTCTGAACATCACAGATGATCTTTTATCACTGGAGCATATTAAAATCCTTTCAGCTGTAATATTTCCAGTCACCCACACCCCTCTAGCCAAGCCCTGTTCTTCATTCTGCTTGACATATTTGTTATAATTCGGATGCAACACATTCTTCTATTCTTCTGTTATTCTTCAAAACTGAGAAGGTCACAGATCAGGGTCAACTGTTTTCTGTTTATTTTCCATCTTGTTTTGGATTGTTATCTACTTGTAATTTTAACCCACACATTTTTACTATTCAACATTTTTAGTATATTTGTTGATGTACTTTCTGTACATTCAGTTCAATTTTCATTTTTTTTCATATGAAGACTATAGGAGGTGCAAACGTTTGCTCTCAATTGTTGGATTGGGTTGCATATAGCTGAATTTATGCTACAGCAGTTTTATCACTGTCATCGTTGTCATCACTTTTGCCCTCTTTCTTCTGTACATGGATTAATACAGGGTTGCAGTCAGTGGGTGTACCGTGTGTATGACGATGTGGATGAACAGGAGTTCAGCTCGTGCCTCTCGGAGAATGGTTCAGATGCAGAGGAAAACGGCTGTACTAATGGAACAGGTACTGTGGTTTCTTTGGCTGTGGCGGTTGTGGTAGTTGTGGTTGGATGGGTGTGTGTATTTAGTTTAACTATTCTGTAGTGATGCTCATCAAGTCAAGCTGATTGCTAATACGAACAAAATCATGTGGAGTTTTCCATGCTCTCCCTGTGCCCACTTGGATTTCCCCCATCGTCTGGTGTCCTTTTCCTTTGACCTCCCAGAAACATGCATGTAAATGGATTGGCTACACTAAATTGCCCCCAGGATGTGTGGATAAATGTGAATGAGTGTGCAAATACTCCCTGGACGGGACACTTGCCCACGTGCACAGTGGGCAGGTGTTCCATATGCTCCGGGTTAGGCTTCTCGGGATAGGCTCCGGATCCACCACCACCCTAAATAAGATAAAGCTGTTACTGAAGATGAATAAATAACATGTAGCTTATTCCACATTCTTTCCTTGTTGGTTTACCTTGTAGTCAGAGGTCTGCAACATTTGTCCCTGTCTGGAGATGGTCCGCTGGTTAATATGATGGTGGATAATGTTCACCTGGAACATGGTGTTGTATACGAGTACGTGAGCTCAGCTGGGATCAAGCACCATGTTCTGGAGAAGATGGTGGAGCCAAAGGGCTGCTTCAGCCTTACAGCTAAGGTAATAAGTCATAAAAAATAGCTTGTGGTGAGATTATTTTGAATTTGGATGTCTTGGGAATTCCTCTGTTCAGTGTGATATTTTTTTTTTAACCCTATTTGCTTTGTTTCAGATATTAGAAGCCTTTTCAAAAGACGACAGCCATTTTGTGACGAGCTGCAGTCAGCTGATCGCTCAGAGTGAGCGTGTCGTGACGATGCCACAGTATGAGTTCAGAAATATCTGCGACACCAAACTTGAGAGTATACGCAAACGTATCTGCAGCTACCAACAGGTACAAAAAACCCATATTGTCTCTTTATTCTTTCTCTCAGGCGTAATCAAAAGTTTTCACCCCCCTCATTTGTTCCGTTTGTCCCATTCTCAGTTTGCAGGCGAGCTGCAGAATAAGGGCTCGCCCATGTTTAAGCAGGCTAGCAGCAAACCTCACGCCCTGGGCTGCATGGACTTTGTGCCCACCAACTGCCACCTGAACCTGATGCAGGTTTCATGCCCCAAGAGCACCACATCAGCTGGCCGTGCCTTCAGCATCCGCTTCGGGCGCAAGAATTCCTTTTTTGGCCTTGACCCAGACCAAGGTTGGTGTTCACTTGAGAAACTTGAGAAAATTTCAGTCAACCTCTCTGGGGAAATATGGCTACAAAATTGCATCGTTTTGGCACCGGTTTTACAGTATTCATTGAAAAGTGCCATGATTCACACTTGGGTAAATATAGCATATAGTGTGTAGTGTGCTAAAAAGGTGCGACTCCATTTTTCTCTAGATTTCCCCAACAAAAAAAAAAACAACACACCGTACCTCATGGCTGTCAATAGCAATTAGCTAGATTGTATCCCTGACACAAGGATTCCATTGAACAAAACTCCCCTTGATAAGAGTTAAACATCATGAAATAATAATTAAAGCATACAGTTTAAACCATGAGGGCCTCGTAAATTTCATGGCTTGCTGTAATGACTATTCCCACAGCAAATCAGAGCCTTTTTAAAGCTCTCAGGTTGAAATTGCTTCCATCAACCTTCCATTACGACTCCATTAGGCCATGCTGAGTGGCTCTCAGTGATGTCAGCTCACCTCATCCCTGAGGAGCAAGCGCTCCCATTTCCTGCACGTTAAAGCCTAGGATTTGTTTTCATGTTGTTCACGGCTTGATGTCTGGCCTTTAGCTTAAATGGTTGATTCAGCCAATAAAGTCCAAGCTAAATAGTGCCACGTGTGTTGTGTTAACTTTATTTCAGTGCTTTGTTTGTACACGTGTTTCTTATTACTTTTATATGTAATGTACATTGTGTACCACATGCTAAGAAATAAGTTATAATCAGTTTTTTTTTCTGTATTTATATACACTTGCAGCGTATTAAGGCTGCGTTATGTCTGGCTTTTGTTTGTTACTGCACCTGCCACTAGACATGGATGCAGTTGTGTTGTTATGGCTCCTCTTTGAGGTTGTTCGGTTCAAGTGCTTCTCTTCACATCTGCTCAGCAGTTGTGACACGGTCAGAGATGCTTCAAATTCTTTTGATGATGGAGCTCACTGAGATTACTGTATGTATCAGGAACTTTTCCAGGCTGTGTGACTCGAGTTGTCCCATATTTTTAAGTGTCATATGCAACACAAGAGCTTGTAGTTGAATTATAATATTGCTATGAGAAGAAAGCCACTAGCATTACTGTCTATTCAAAAATGGTTTATCACATTTAGGAATGCGATCTTTCTCTTATCTCTCCATCTGCTCTGGTTTTTCCTCTGCCTTTGATGGCACTTTCCTTTTACACTTAGTTTCCACATTTGTGGCCACCACACAATACTGTATTCCATGAAATAACAATACAACTGTTGTCTAACCGTTGGTCGAACCATTGGTGGTAACCTTATTTAATGATCTATTGCCTCAGTTACATATTTAAGTACATTTGAAGATGAAGATAATTGGAATTTAAAAAAGTAAAAATCTTACACTGGTGTATACTTTCATCATGAAAAGAATTAGGGTGTGGTACCTGGATTAAATATTCGCTGTCCTTTCACATCATCAACACAATCCTAATCTTCATCAGACATTTCAGTCTACTGTTTCTTCCTATTCAGCCAATCTGAGCCCCATGTCCCACACAGTCCACTGTGTGACCAGCATGGCCGCCCCATCCTGGAGCTGCATGGGCCTGGATGACGAAGAGGTGGAGGGAATAGATGGAGGCATTGAGGCATGCAGGAGGCGCATGCAGGGTGAAGGAGGCCTCAGTTTTCTCCTCAAGCAGGAGGACACCGAGATCCAGGACAACTACATCTACCTTTATAACCGGCTGGACATTGCGGTCAGGGAGATGAAGCTCTACGTGGGTCAAATTGATGTGTAAGTCTGAAAGATGATTTTTTTTTTTTTTAAATTAATGGCAACAGTCAAGGAAAGACACTACAGTGAGAAATTATGGTTTCTATGAATTGAATCTACAATATGTCTACTCCTAAACTGTAATAATAAAAATGTAAAAACTGTAGTAAATAAATAAATAAATAAATAAATAAGTAAGTTACTGTTTCTCCACACATGAATACTGCTTTATCTGAAATTTTTAAGAATTCTTTAGCTATGCCCACTTAGCACAATCACACCATATCATGTATCCCTGAAAAGCGTTATAAATATTTAGCTTCCTATAGTTTCTAGTTTCAGTTTCTCATAAAAACCTTATAAACCAGATTTACTACTGTGGAAATACATAATGCATATTTTTTTTATTTTCAAACTAGTTTTTCATCAAAACCATTTTTTTTGTTTGTTCAGAAGCAACAATAATATTGAACAATAATCAAATAAGAAAAGAAGTGTTTGTAGAAGTGTTTATCTGAAGAGTGTGTTCACAGTAAATTTTAACATTTAAATTTTAATCTATTAGACTACATTTCTGTGGTTTTATAAAAAATATGCAAATATTTTGAATATTTACCTAGATGAAGTCTCATTTTGAAAAAGTTTCAATATAAAAAATACATTAAGAAGATGAATTTTATAGGTTTTAGACAAATCAGACATATACATGTTTAGGTGGTCTCTCTCTCTCTCTCTCTCTCTCTCTCTCTCTCTCTCTCTCTCTCTCTCTCTCTCTCTCTTTCTGTATGTGGGAAAATCTCCTTTATCAAATAGCATGTTTCAACATCGGGTGTGTCTCCACCACACCAGAGAACAGCGAGTCCCACCAGCCACAGCGCTGTTCTACTTCTCCTTCCTACATCAGGAAGCCTTTTCTGAAAGTCTAAAAATATTTTTGGGCAGGGCAGAACCAGCCAAGGCTGTAGCCATAACACACTGTAGAGTAGTCTCCTGCATCTCCCTTTTGTCACTTTTTTCCTCCCCCTCATGTATTTCGATAACACGTTGAAATAATCGCTGTGGGTGTGTGGCCCACACATAAAAAAGCAGCAACACCTCAACATGTTATTAACTTTAGCTCTAAAAGTTCGCCTTCACATTCTCCTTGAGCTTTAATATCGTGATCGATACATTACCTAGTAATTACAATCAACATGGAGCCGGTTACATATTTCTTACCTCTTTGTGTACTTTTGTTTCTATAATATGTGGCTGTGTGCTGTAGGCTCCTGTCCTCCATCACTGGTCCCATCCAGCCTCAGAGCTCTGAGCCTCCTTCCTACGACAGTGTGCCGTGTACTTCTCCTGGGCATGAGGAGGCCATTCAGGGCAAAAGAGTGTGCTTCAAAGTGAATGAGGATGATCAGGAGGATTCTGGACACGACACCATGAGCTACAGAGACTCTTACAGGTGAGACAGTGACAACAAAGGAGGATTCAGGATGAAATCCGCATGAAAAGTGCAGATTTAGCTTTTTGCTGATATTTGAAATGGCTGGATATTTTTGCATGCATACTATTGAGCCTGCTAGTGCTTGGTTTTAATTACATTAGCCAGCTGGAGTAGAGTACTATATGTGAAAATAAGACAAAAATAAATAATGATGATGATAATATTAGTCATAAACAATGATATTAGGTAGTTAAAATTGCTAGTTAAAGGTTCAGTTCAGCATGAACACTTATTAGACATGAGTGACATATCTAATACAAGCAGCTAGGCACAATTAATGACAATAATGATTTTCTTATATAGTCATACATAAATGTCCATGCTTCCTGAGCCACAAACTATACAACCTATTATATAGCTATAGTTTTTGTTAGTCTGAACGGGAGAATAGTTCTCCACTGAGCCAATGTTTTCCTCCATAAATGCATCCATCTTAGCTTTTGCTGACCTTAATGTGACAAAGATTGATTGGGAAAAGCTGAGAGAGTCATGTTAGTCGTGAACTTATCAAGAGATGCGTGTCTGTGTAAGGAAACAGAAACAATGAATGAACTAGAAATTGAACCAGGTGAGCAGAACATTCATCAATTTTTTAAAAATGATTTTTTTAAGAAGACCATGGCTGAATGTAATTTCATAAATTTCCATTTCAGTTCATATGAATATTTCTATTTAAATGCGCAGTAACATTAACCTGTCACATATTCAGTAAATGTATGCAAAAACTGCTACAGTGCCAATTTTTTACTTTGTAATGAGTTCCATTGAAAGCATATAAATCATAAAAACTTGTTTAATAAAGTTCAGGCTGATTGTAAACAGCCGAATAAAGCTCGTGTGCTGTGTATCAGTGGAGCTGATCCCCTCAGGTGGATAGTGCTCTCTACAGTACAGGCCTCGTGGCTGCACCTCCTGTGGAACAGATGTTTTCAAACCTGACATGTTTTGCTCCAGCGAATTCAGAGCACATTCTGTGTGTAGATGCTTCATTACTCTGCTCCATGGCTAAAACCTCACGTCATCATTGTTCCCCTCAGTATCGTTGCTCATGTGGGGTGTTTGTAATTTTGCAGATGCTGGTTTGAGCAGGGCCTTGCTCACACTGACCACTAACAGCATGCTGAATGCAATAGCTCTAAATGACTGGCTGCGTATGCACTCTCTTCCATTATACAGCCACCCACCATTAAAGCCTGATACCTTCTGAGTGGGTGATCTCATACATTACAGCCCCCCTCGCATTACCGAGAAATTACATCAGCTTTTGGGGCTATCTGTGGAAAAAACACTTCTTATTTTAATCTGGTTTCATGCATGAATTGAATGTGTGAGATTGAAGACTCCTACAGTGCTTATCTCGTTTTTACTTTAGTGCTGTCTCTCTCTCTCTCACTCAGTCTTTTGTTCTTTTCCATCTGCTGTATGCTTCACTCCCTCATGTGGGAGGATGAGTGTTAAGACATGGCTAAGTGTGTCCATTCTTGGCTAAAGCATTGTTGCGGTAATTGTGTCCTCTGCTGTCCCAGACTGATCTGTTGTTCTATAGTCTCATGCAAACCTAGCTATTATCAGACTGTCCATATACATTTAGTGACACTGCCACAAGTCCACTGGTTATGTGTATTCAATCAATATGACACTTGTGTTAAAACAGCCCCAGGGCATATTCTCTCTAGTCCATGGATCTCTAGTCCACTTGGAAATGGTGGTCTGGGGTTCACGTCAGGTCACTTCATTCACTTGTCATGGTACTTCCTATTTCAAGTTTTACAATGGTGGGGATAAGGGATGCTGTGGTCTGTAAAGGAGACAGAATGCTTCCTATATATAAAATATGAAAATACATTCAAATGCCAGTGACTACACTTCAGAAACCATTAAGTATTTTTCTTGACTGAAATTCCTTGTCCTGGTCACTGACCAGCAAAAGTCAGGTTTGATATTAGAGAATAGCGTTGCCATGAAGGGGTGTACATGGTCTGCAACAATGTTTAGGTAGGTGTTACGTGTCAAAGTAACATCAACATGAATGCCAAGACCCACGGTTTCACAGCAGAACATTGCCCAGAGCATCATACTGCTTTAGGTAAGCAATTCACAAGCACCCAGCCATCTACATGATTTAAAAGAAAATGTGATAAATCAGACCGGACTACCTTCTTCCATTGCTCCATGGTCCAGGTCTGATGCTTACGTGTCCATTGTCAGTGGTGATAGACAGGGGTCAGCATGGGCACTGTGACTGGTCTGCGGCTACGCAGTCCCACATGCAGCACGCTGCGATGCACTATGTGTTCTGACACCTTTCTATCATAGCCATTAACTTTTTCAATGAGCCTTGGGTGCCCATGACCCTGTCGCTGGTTCACCAGTTGTCCTTTGGTAGGTACTAACCACTGCATACAGGGAACATGCCACAAGACCTGCTGTTTTGGAGATGCTATGACCCAGTCGTCTAACCATCACAATTTGACCCTTGTCAAAGACCCTCACTCAGATCCATAAGCTTGCCCATTTTTCCTGTTTCCAACACATCAACTCTGAGAACTGACTGTTCATTTGCTGCCTAATATATCACACGTCTTGTCAGGTGCCACTGTAATGAGATAATCAAGGTATTCACTTCACCTGTCAGTGGTTTTAATGGTTTTAAAGTTATGGCTGATCGGTGTGTTTATAAAGATTGTGTGCTGTTTGCTGTTTCAGTGAGTGCAACAGTAACCGAGACTCTGTGCTGTCCTACACGAGTGTACGAAGCAACAGCTCTTATCTAGGGAGTGACGAGATGGGCTCAGGTAAAAGCCAACACCTTTGAAACTTTTGTATAGTTATGTCTGAGTTTGTGTGTCCTAATCTTGTGTCTATGGTGACATGTAGGAGATGAGCTGCCATGTGACATGCAGATTCCCCTGGACAAACAGGACAAACTGCATGGGTGTCTGGAGCATCTGTTTAATCAAGTACGTTTGTAGAATCTGTGTTAGCCCAATATATTACAATATGCCTTCTTTATTGATCAGATGTTTCATTTTCACAGAGCTTTCTTCGGCTTTTGATTTTCTTATCTCTTCTCATCTTTTCTGTTTCTCCTCTCTGTCTATCCGTGACGCTCACTCAGTCCATCTTTCCTTCCTGTCCTTTCTTCTCTCACATTACAGCACGCTTCCTCAGATAACCGTGTCCACCTCTTCTTACCTCCCTGTATTAACCTTTGATCTTTGCCCTTTGCCCCTGGACATAGGCTTCTCCAGGTTTGCAGCAGGCTGTAAATGAAAGGAGGATTCATTGCCATGCTTTGTGTGTTTTTCCCCGTTCAGGTCGACTCTATCAACAGCCTCCTGAAAGGGCCGGTCATGAGCAAAGCATGTGAGGAAACCAAGCATTTCCACCCTGACCACAATCAGCCAGGTACGGCCCAATGTGGGGCAAACACTGGTGTGTGTGCTATGTTTGGAAAAGTGTTTAGGGTGTGTGTATTTGTGGTCAGTCATTACCACTTTCTGAACTCTAGCAAGACAACACATCTTTTCTCTGTCTCATTTTATAGACTGTGTGCTTGTTTGGGTTTGTTTGTCTGAGTGCGAGAGCGTGCACACACACACACACACACACACGCACACACACACACACACACACACAGCTGTGTATTTGCAATGTGTTAGAGAGGGGTCATAATTAAAACCATCTTTACAATAGAAGCCTATGAGGACATTAAATGCTTTTGTATTGACTCAAATAAGACACGCATGTGTGTCTGTGCATGTGGGTTTCTGCCAGGAATCGCAGACAAGAAAGACTCTTCCTTCTGCCACACACACACATACACACACACTCTTTCATTTGAGCTTGAATAACCCTCATTATGACTGTGTCACACCTATGTGGGGGCAGAATTCCGCCACGCGGACGACTGGACAGCACGATGCAGATATATCCTACACAAAAACATCCAGGAGGACCCTTGGAACCTGCCCAGCTCCATCAAAAACCTAGTGGACAGTCTTCATCGCTTCGTAGAGGGTCTGTTCAGAGCCTCTTTTAGTTTCTTTGTTGTGTAGAGTTTATAAATAATTTTTTGCACAATTTTGATTAGGTTGATTTATTATTTTATATCTATCTATCTATCTGTCTATCTATCTATCTATGTATATATATATATATATATATATATATATATATATATATTTGTTGATATATTTATTTTATGTGTTTCAGATGGGAGGAATCAGCTCTTGCTAGCCTTGCTGAAGTGCACAGGTAAGAGGATAATAATCTGTACAGTTGATTTCAAAATGACTGGCATCCTGTGACACCCAATGATCAACATTTTCCACTCAAAGTTTCCAATTATTTCTCTAATAAAACCGTTATTCAAATTACATAATTTTTCTGAATTACAGACAGAGGTTCAGTGCTTTTATTCAGTCCAGGAAAGACTTAAGAAAACACCAATTGTGCCAGTAGTTATGAAAGCACTGTTTTCCTCCTTGAGAAAGCTTTTATATTTTGAAAAACAGTGTTAACTCATTACGTTTGATATTTATTTAAAAAACAAACACACACACACACACACACACACACACACACACACACAAAAAACCCACCAACACACTTTTGTTCAGTTTTATGAAGGGTGCCAATACTTCTGGATTTTACTGTGGATTAACATATTTTAATTAAAACAACAAAATAATAATAATTATTATTAGTGTGAAAACATTTCAAGAAGGAAGGTGTACTTTCACTTTCACTTCCTGTACTTTTTCAACAATGAGGTGTGTTATGTAACGTTTCTGCTCTGTATCAGGGCACTGTATAAAACCTCTGTAGTTTCTACTACATAATGGTTAAATGATTTTCCAGGGACACTGAGAGTGTGTGCTGTGAGATATTTGATTGTTTTATTGGAATTCCACCGCCATTCCTATGTGTGTGTGTGGGGGTGGGGGGGCAGGGCTGTCTGTGTGAGCTTCAGAGTAAAAGTTCAGGAGGTTGAACGTAAGAGGAGATCTAGAGTGAGAGAACTATTGAAAGTAGAGAGAGAGAAAGTGAGAGAGTTTGTCTCCTGGGCCCTGTGGTAGGAGGCATATGGAAGCTGTTGAGAGAGTGTGAGGGAATCTGATCTTACGACTGCTTCTTATTGCTCTCCACAATCACACACTCTTGCCAAGACCTGCTCCTGCTCTTACCCCATCCTAACCCTGCACTGCACTGCTCTGTGTGTGCGTGTGCGTGTGCGTGTGTGTGTGTGGAGTGTGTCTTCTGCTTTGAGAGCGTTTGGCGCATTTTCAGCATAACGCCATCACGACTGCCAAGGGCTTTGAATGAATACTCCACTTGCTCAGAGCAGCTTCCAGAAGAACAAAGTTAATCCACAACAAAAACAATATTGTATAATCAGTGTGCTCAGTGTTTATATGTTGGATGACACAATAGCCAGGTCTTGAAATCCTTTGTATGATATCATTGTCTAAAGTTCTAGACGGTTGAGTCTCACCAGGAGCTGGAGGAGTAAATAGGGAGCTATTACTTTCTCTCAGTCAGCTATTTTAATCCATCTTGTTACTATCTTTTGCACTGTCTTTTCTGAGGCCTCTGTCATAGCCAGCTGTTACAAGTCATCTCTGTCTCTCCTTATTTCTCTCTTCGCCTTGTGCAGACACGGAGCTGCAGTTGCGACGGGATGCGATTTTCTGCCAGGCCCTCGTGGGTGCACTGTGCACACTGGCCGAACAACTGGTCTGGGCGCTCAACCTTCGCTACAACAACAACGGTGAATATGAAGAAGACTGCAAGGAGGTCAGCCACAAATGGCTGGAGCAGATCTCGGCAATCGGAGTGCTCTTTAACTTCCAGTCCACTCTCTCGCCGCACTTGGTGAGCCACACTACCCACTCCACACCATGGCTCCATAATCATGTGTAAAACTTTTCCCTGTTTTGCAACTCTAGGACACCTGATTTAATGTACCAACTAACTAGCAAGTCCTTTAATAGCTTAAACTGGGTTTTCTTTTGCAAATAAGAAGACTGCCTCCGCTCTGTGTGCACGGAGTATGCATGTTCTCCCCATGCTTCGGGGGGTTTCCTCTGGGTACTCTGGTTTCCTCCCCCAGTCCAAAGACATTTCGTTGTAGGCTGATTGGCATTTCCAAATTGTCCATGGTGTAATTGTGAATGTGTGTGTGATTGTGCCCTGCAATGAGTGTCCCTCGCCTTGTGTCCCGATTTCCCTGGGATAGGCTCCAGGCTCCCCCGCGACCCTGTGTAGGATAAGCGGTATGGAAAATGGATGAAAGGATAGACGGATGGAAGACTGAAAAAGGCTTATGAAAGAAGGTCAGATGATTCCCAGGCAGAAATCGTTACGGAAATCCATACAAATAAAGTTATTGAACTAAAAACAATTCTGGCTGATATTAAAGGAATATTCCAGTGTTTTGTTTTAACCTATGCTCTACTACATCTGCAGTGTATGTCTTATAATATCTTATCGTAGACAATCATTTCAACACATATCCTTGTGTATAATAAAAGTCTATGGATAGCTGTTCATTCATACATTCATCTCTCAGCAACTGCTTTATCCTGGTCAGGTTTGAGTTAGAGCTTGGGAACACTGGGCGCGAGGTAATTCACACTTATGGGCAATTTAGTGTAGCCATTCTACCTAATAAGAGGAACCTGGAGTAAACCCACACAGAGAGAACATGCACAGAAACTCCACACATACAATAAACCAAACTCATGAATGAAACAGGGACTCTGCAATGCTAACCACAGTGTCAAAATATCAGCGAAATTTATACAGCCTCGAAACAACATTACTCACCTCAAAAAGTTCTCAGAATAAACAGCAGCAATATTCCAACTAAATTCTGGCTGATATTACAGGAATATTGCATTGTTTTCCAACCTAATATCTATCCAGCACATCTGTGTTGTATGTGTAATTGCCACAGAATACTGAGAACAGAAACACAGTTATAATGAAAGTCTATGGGTGGTGGCTCAGTGGTTAAGGCTTTGGGTTACTGATCAGTTGGTGGTTCAAACCCCAGCACTGCCAAGCTTCCACTATTGGGCCCCTGAGCAAGGCCCTTAACCCCATCTGCTCCAGGCATGCCGTATCATGGCTTACCCTGCACTCTGACCCCAGGTTCCTAACAAGCTGTGAAGAAAATTATTTAACTGTAGGTTTTAAACCTTGCATGAATTCTTCATTCAGATGTATTAGTAAATTAAGCTTCTAATGTGTATAGAATGTCATTTCAGAAATTGGACTGCTTTTTCACAGGGAAGAATTGGTGTTACGCATTACCATTATAAAACCATGGATAAGACAAGCCCGTCACCCTTTATTGTTAGAATGTAATGGTTTAAGTTTTTAATTTGTATTTTACACACACACACACACACCAAGGGTATATACAGTTGCAATCAAAATTATTCAACCCCCACTGTAAATCAGGTTTATTGTCAAAATGTAAAGACTTTCAGCTGTTTACAATGAACAAATCAAACAAAAGCAATTGAAATAGTTAAACACAATGAATGCTTCAAGTGGTTTCCCCAAATTCAAATGAAAATGCAACTTATAATGACTTCTCCAGTTTCAAAATTATTCAACCCCCTGAATAGAATCGCTCACAACAGCACAAATATGCAAAACAGGTGTTGTCTCAAGCACACTTGATGCAACTATTCAAGGGCTTCATTAGTTGCACCAGGTGTGCTTGACCTAGAACACATGAAATACCTGAACTGACTAGAGGCAGAAAATACATGAAACACCTGGACGGGGCAGAAAAAGGAAGCTATCAATGGCTGCAACCAGATTTCTGAGAAGGCAGGTTGTGAAAAACCCTCAAGTGACTGCAAAAGACCTGCAGCAAGAGTTGGTGGCAACAGGCACTGAGGTTTCAGTGAGCACAGTAAGGTGCATATTAAACGCAGAAGGTTTCCATGCCAGAACTCCAAGACGTACACCACTACTGACCCAAAAGCACAAGAAAAGTCGGTTCAAAATGATATAAATAAGCCACAGAAGTTTTGGGATTCTGTTCTGTGGAGCGATGAAACAAAACTGGAACTTTTTGGCACGATGGATCAGCGATATGTCTGGAGAAAGAAGAATGAAGAAAGACACACACTGTCCACAGTCAAGCATGGTGGTGGTTCGGTGATGTTCTGGGGCTGCTTTGCATCCTCTGGCACTGGAAACCTGCAGCGTGTGGAAGGCAAGATGGATTCATTGAAGTATCAGGAAATACTAGGAGAAAACGTCATGCTGTCTGTGAGGAAGCTGAAGCTTCATTGGACCTTCCAACGGGACAATGATCCCAAGCATACCTCAAATTCCACCAAGGCTTGGTTGCAGAAGAAGTCCTGGAAGATTCTACAGGGCCATCACAGTCACCTGACTTTTTGATTTGAAGAAGGCGGTTGCAGCACACAAACCCAAGAATATTACTGAACTGGAGGCCATTGCTCATGAGGAACGGGCTAAGATTCCTCAGGAACACTGCCAGAAGCTGGTATCTGTCTATGCTTCTCGTTTGTAGCAGGTCATAACAGCAAAAGGGTGCTCTACTAAGAAACTGGAGAAGTCATTATAAGTTGCATTTTCAGTTGAATTTGGGGAAACCACTTGAAGCATTCGCTGTGTTGAACTATTTCAATTGCTTTTGTTTAATTTGTTCATTGCAAACAGCTTAAAGTCTGTAAATTTTGACAATAAACCTGATTTGCAATGGGGGTTGAATAATAAGTTAAAGTTTACAACTGTAACTGTTTATATATAATAACAGTTTATTGTTTATTGAGTTCAACAATTACCATTAGACATTTTTAATTATAGAGTTCAAAGTAAACTGTTTTTCTTTCTTTTCTCAGTACAGAGATGCGTGCTGAAATTCTTAAAAATGTATAGTTACTGATGCTGTGGATAGAGATGCATTTGAGAAAAGTTGGAGTATTGCTCAGAGTATTTAGTCTGCTACATTCTGAGTCTCTTTCCATGTGACAGAGAGAGGAGCGCACCATGCTGGAAGACACAAAAGCAGCTCTGCAGGATCTGGATAAAGTCACCGTACTCTTCCGACCATTGGAGAACGAATGCCTTGTTGCAAGTGAGCATCTGCTTCTGCTAAACATAAAATATACTATGTATAATCCTATATAACAGACAACAGTTTCTCTGCATGATACTTTAAATCGAAATTGCACACAGTGCCAGTATGGAACATTTTAAGAACCTGTTTCTTAGTTGTGTTTGTTTATAAAGTGTGGTGAGACTTAATAAACGATCATAAGGTTACATAAGGTCGTCTCTGAACTGTCTAGGGCTACTTTGATGATAACATGATGACACGCCATAACTTTGAACTCTTAGACCCAGATAAAATTTTTTAAAAATCCCATCCGACAAATATGCTTTTGAAGTCACAATTTCAGTGACAGTGCACATTTCTGCTGTTTATAAGTAATTAGAATGATGTGTTTCTCTGTAGAGAGCAGCTGCAGGAGTCCACAGTAGTGTTACGGCTCCAAATCCCTTCCCTTTAAAGTCGCCTCTCCCTCAAACAAACGCGCACACACACCCTCCAGATGTCCCTTTCAGGAATGTCAACATGGTTAGCAGAGATAGAGATAGTGTAGCCTCTTTATCTCAAAGCCTCTGTTTTGGTTGGAGGAAAGAGAAAGGATTTTGTAATCGAGTCTGTTTCCCCGCTAAGGTGCTGAATTTCGCTCCTTTGTGTTCCCTGTTGAGAAAACATGTTGCTTTGGAATTTTAATATAGGTTGTTTTTATATACTTCTATACGTTTTTTGTATACTAACTACCAAATTATGAATTCTTAAATTTAAAATGGGGAAAGGGTCTACTTCACACTTGAAGTAGACACTATTGCAACTAAAACTAATTCTCTTTTCTTTGTCTCTGCCTCCTCATTTCTCCTTCATCCTTCCATCACGTCTGTCCTCAGACACGCCAGTGCATTATCAGGTGGAAGGCAGTCGGCAGGCAATCCGTGTCACGCTTTACCTGGACAGCTGTCATTTCAGCGAGCTTCCTACGCGTCTGCAGAATGGAGGCAGCCTCAAGCTGCACTCAGCTCTTTTCACCAGAGGTGTGTACATAATTGAGTGCGGTTTAAAGTACTGCTTCATTCAGCTCGATTTGGGAGTTTCCTCTGTGAAGGAAGTTTGTTGACACCCTCTAAACTGTCTCGTTTCTGTCTGACTGTTCAGTTTTGATAAGAAACTGTGAATTACTACTAACTATGAGCTACTCATTTTGGGAAGTGTCCTGTTCACTTTATGAATCTTGGTATCCATCTAGTGGTTTTTAGTGCATACTGCAGGAAATTAAAGACACCGCTGCTCTCCAACACCACCTCTATGTACACTGTATATGTGCAGAGAGTACTTTTGCTAAAAGAGAGATATGTGGTGTTGTCTTCTTTACAGCATTGGAGAGGCCAGAAGGAGTGGCAGCTCAGGACTTTGTGGCCATGGAGGAGTTTCAGCAGCGGATCAACGCTGTGTCACTTGAAAAAGTCAAGTTTTATTACCGGAGACTCAGGTAGAGTTAGACACACACTGCAGTGCTATGGATCTCCAAGTGATTTTTTTTTTGTTGTTCTTTTAATTTTTAATAACAAGACGGTGGAGATTACCATCAACTGCTGTCAAAGTTGTTATAGTTATATACTTATTTATATCTCATAGTTATTTGGCTGTTCACTTAAATCGAAAGGGTGTAAATTATTCCAGTAATACTAATGTGTTTCTTATAGGAAGTTCAAGCATATAAGTAAATAATACACCAACACCATGTTGACCCTTTGAACTTTTTTGCAGGGCTTTCTATCTAGAGAAATCCAACTTATCCTCCGACTCGAATTCCACTGCCATGAAAATAGATCATGTAAGTAAACCCCACAGGAATGTTTGATCACCTGTGTGTCTGTTTGGTTTGAGCTGACAACAATTCCGCAGTGATTCACTGTTTGCTTTCTTGCCTGGGGCTCCAATTCAGATTTTATCTCTTTATAGCTTTATCAAGATTTAAAATCCTAAATGGATGGTCAGAGCAGCCCCATGTGGTCACCTCAGGCAAGAACAGTTAGACTCATTTTTCTTTACTTGTTTTCCCGTGTGCAGCTGCTTCGTCCTCTCAACACCCTGGATGACCTGTGCAGGCTCATGCAGACCTACATGAACGTGAAGCCGAGTGCGGCGGGCCACCCATCTGGAGTCAGTGTGCTGCTTGTGTCCTCAGAGCTGTGCAGCCGCCTAGGGGCTTGCAACATCAGCATGTGTGCTACTGGCATGCAGAGGTAACAGCCACTTAATGCTGGAGTGTTTAGTGCTACGTTAAACCTGGTTGTTTCACATGTTTTATATTTAAGCCAGCCTGGCTTGTTCATTGTTTTCAGTTATTTTAGTCAAAAGATGCTCACTGAAACCAAAAATTGTGATTTTTTTATGCGGTCTTCTGGTATAACATATTGGGAGGGGTTTTGATCAAACGTGGCATAGAGAGGCAAATGGATTTACACTTAAATCATAAATCCTAAAGACTGACCTGTGCTCATCCCAGGACTCTTATTTGCAATATACTCATTCTTTCAAGACTTTTAGTACTGTTTGCTGTTACTCTTCTGCAATGTTATACTGTAATGATTTATAATACCTATCCGGTGTCACCTAGAGGAGGTTTGAGTGTGTTTCAACTCAAGGTTTCATCCTCACATCATCTCAGGGAGTTTTTCTTTTTTTTTTTTGTTTTGCCTCTGGTTTGTTCATTAGGGAGCTAAATATAAATCTACATCCGAATATTCTTAAATCTACTCTGTGACAATTTCTGTTGTTAAAACCTCGTTACAAATCAAATTTAATTTGAACTTCTAACATCAGGCTAAACTGCATCTGAGATTTCCTATAGTGGTTTGCGCAGTCAGATTAAAATCAGTTTTAAATGCATCTTGAGTGCATTTGCTTGTGAAAGCCATATCCTGATATGACCCTGATACTCAAGATGCATGACACAACTAGGGTATAAGGATTTATTTTTTTTTATAGTAAATTAAGATTTCTGGAAGTTATTTTGTTCCTCATCAGTTCTACTGAATGGTGGGAAGTTGGTAAATGTATCAATTTCTACACTGCATCTGAGTCGCACCTGACATCACATGATGTAATGAAATTTGTTAATATAACATGATGTCATGAAATTTTATATGGTATGATGCCATGAAATTTAATATGGTATGATGCCATGAAATTTAATATGGTATGATGTCATGAAATTTGTTAATGTGGCATGATGTCGTGAATTTATGGTTATAACACAAGCTGATGCATGACACACCCGGGGGTAAGTGGGTTTTTATGTATGTATGGTATTTGTGCGCTGCATCTGATTCACACTTGACAACATCACATAATGTCATAAAACTTAATATCATATAATCTGATTTCCACACAATCATTTTGAGTAGGACTGTTTTAGCTGACTGACTGGTTTCAAATCCAATTAGAATTTCTGGACAGGTAACTAAGCTTGTCCCAAAACAGACTTTGTGTGTGTGTCTGTGTGTGTGTGTGTGGTGCTTTTTGATGTCAGAAATTTATGAAAAGAACAACATGGGCAAAAAGCATCATAAAGAGGGGAGTCTCTCTCTCTCTCTCTCTCTCTCTCTCTCTCTCTCTCTCTCTCTCTCTCTCTGCAAACGAACCTACAGATCAAAAGGAGTTTGCTCATTTATACTTTGCACGTCAGTTTTAAGCTTTTAATCAGATTTGCTGTGCTACGTGAACAAAGTCTTAGAGTGACTTTTTGCTGAGCTGGTGCACATAAATGAGCAGAATCCATGCTAAAATGAGCAATTTGAGTTAAAGGGCTGCAAGGGTTTCAAAATCCTCAGCTCTACACAATGTGTGTTTTACGTTTTAAACTAAACCGTCCATCAGTTTCTGTATGCCTTCATCTATCCCAGAATGCCTTTAACCTGGAACATGTGTTGTGCAGGTGCACACTGATCGTCTCCTTGGAGCAGGCCAGGAACCTGGCCAGGAACCACGGCCTCATGCCCCGCTGCTTCATGCAGACTATGGACATTATGCGCAAACAGGTATGACACCACACAATACTACTATATACACTATTATATGTAAGGGATAATCCACAGCTAGGTGTGCATTAGACGATTGTAATGCACGACGTGGAGGCAACTGCAGAGTGCATTAAAATCATGTAACGCACACCTAGCCATGGATTTATCCCACTTATACCATGGTCACTTGCCAGCTTTGACAAGTTAAAGGATAATAACGGTTAATTTTTGTGTTAATTTATAAACGGGTCGTTAGATCTAGAATTCTGCCCGTTTTAAATCATACACAGAGATAAAGTAGTGTGATACGATTACATTTATTTGAATGAATTATAATAAATAGTTATTAGAGAGCGGCTCTACTAATAATGAAGCTGTGAGTTTAACTACTGTATGTTACCATGGTTACAGTTGTTTATAGGCAGCACATTAATTTATTACGGTGATTAAACTGACTGGAACTATCTGTGCATGAACGCACACCTTCCAGCCAATCAGAATCGAGTATTCAGACAGACGTATATTTTACTATACTTCATTTTATATACTACATTATACTGTACAATACAGGTAATATGGACTGAGATCAGCTCTTTTGGTTTTTGTGACTGAGTGTAATACTTTACGTGTAACATAGGTTAATGTGTTCATCCATGTTAATCCGTAGGGCACCAGAGTAGAAATCTCAGCCAAAAACCTCAAAGTGATGGACCAGATGCCTGCCTTCGCACCAAGGTATCAGATATTCCACTTGTAGCCAAATGTAACTCTTTTTTTTTTTTTCCTCCTGAATACCCTTTGCAGAGGTGCCAACATCTAGAGTTTAACTGTAGCAGTTATGATTTTTGACCCCTGGCTTTGGCTATGCGGGAGACACCTGAAAACTAGGCTTTTCTGCTTTCTCAGCTAAAGCAGTGGTCAGACAAACATGAATAAAAATCAGCAATCTGAAAAAGATGTTAGAGGGAGAAAAAAAAATCACCCGTCAGATGATCTAGGTGTTTTGCCTGTTTTCCCTGAATTTGTGAACCTTGTGGGACAACAGAAAACAAAAGAGTGATTATTTTACTTTTCTGTGCTGTTAAAAGGGTTGTTCAATAGTAAAATATGCTGTCAGAGTAAAATATACCGGCAATTGCCATTTAATATTTTCTTTCAGTGTGTATTACATAGAGCTTAATTCATAATCTATCTTTTTTGATGTTTGATGATTTCCTTTCATGTCAATAATAAAAGTGTATTTATTTATAGAGACCAGTTAAAAAAAAAAAAACCCACCTTATTATATAATTTATCATGTGCAAAATAATACGGCCATTGAGAGGACTACAGTTCAGACGTTTTCGTTTTGTAACAAGTCAGCGTATACAGTACACTCAACTGCTTGCTCAACATTTTTGCTGTTTGCAGTTAAATATCAGTTAAAAAAACCCAAAACAATACATTAATCCACCAAAATACAGTAGTGTTTTTGCAGTAAAACTCTCTTTTATTCTCTCTGCCTGCAAGGGTTGTCTTGTTAGCAATGTTAACACCTCGGCTTTTGTAGTGAAGTCAATATTATTGTAAGAATAATACTGAACGTCATTTGTTTTGCTTGTTCCAGACTCTTCAAGCTGTGTCTCCCACCTTCCAATGGCGATCTCTGAGTTTCTCGCCGCAGCCTCTTGACCGTCCACTTGAAATATTAAACAAAAGACTTTGTGACTCTGTGACAGCGAGACTTGTTAAAGAGGTCACTTTGCCTTCGCCAGACGTTTCCGTTGTACCACAAATCGGCTCTGAGAGGATTTTTTTTTTTTTTACAGGAGGCTGACTGAGGCTAACACGTCAGCCTGCATGGAAATAGTCTAGTCACAATGCTACCCTTGGCTAGCAGCAACTACTCCCACTGCTCCAGCACAAACTTCTCCTCTTAATGTACTTGGATTTTGCCACTGTTTGGTGCCGTTCCTAAGACTATGGAACTTTTATTTTATTTTATTTTTTTAACCGAGTTACTAAACTACCTGTAACAGACTGTGTTCCTCACTTTGACTTGGACTGCAGCGTTGGTGAGCTAACCGGTTCCGTCTCTAGCTGGCGAGGCTAACGTCTCTTTCCACTGCCTCAGACACGTCGTGATTATGTGCAATTACTGTAGCTTAGCATGTGCATTCCTGCACCGTTCCTTTCCGAGAGTATTCTTCAAAAGGAGTATTTTTTATTTTCCTCACATCAGGTCTTATAAATTACTGAAAGCATTCCAGTCTAACCACCTGACAGTATTATATGGTCCAAGCTGACACTGTTTTAGTTTTTATGTGTGTGTGTGTGTGTGTGTGTGTGTGTGTGTATGTATATATATATATATATATATATATATATATATATATATATATATATATACACACACACACACACACACACACACACACACACACACACACACACACACACGTATATATATATGCTTTATTTTATTTTAGGTGAGGAAGCTAAATAAAGTTACTCAGTTAAACAGTTGACATCTATTGATACTAAATGCTCAAGATTTTTACTAATCAGAGAAAGTGAAGATGTTTGTGTCTGGTTTTGGCACTTTTTAATCTCTGGGTGTTACAGTATACAGAACTATTTTCGAGTGTAGAATGAGTGTTTTGAGAAGCACAATAAAAAAAAAAAAAAGCTCAAATTATTCAGCAGTGTTTGCTAAATACTGTACAAAACAAAGGGATCATTGAAGGATGCTTAGATATAGTGAAAATTATTTTATTGAATTTCCTTTCTCTCTGTGTGTGTGTGCGTGTGTGTGTGTGTGTGTGTGTATGTATATATATATATATATATATATATATATATATATATATATATATATATATATATATATACATACACACACACACACACACACACACACACACACACACACACACACATATATAAACAGGTCCTCTCTGGGGACCATAATGCTATAATTTAAATTGAATTATTAATGTTAAAGCAAAAACAATATGAAACTGTACATCTTTGTATACATGCTGTATATGTGGATAGGAGTCCTTGTTGTGTATTTCGACTTACATTGTTTTCAGTATTTAAATTTATAACCATGTCCATGTGGTCAGTAGAGATTTACAGGCTATTTGAAAAGTGCACCAGAGCCGTGCTTCTTGTCCGCGGGAAAAATCTAACGTTAATCTAACATTTTGGTTCCTCAAAGCAAGCTCAATTGTTATTTATTGATTAGCCTATGATAAACTGAGCATAGGCTTAAAAAAAAAAAAAAAAAAAAAAATTCAAAATGAAGAACTGATGCATAAATATACTGAATTTAGTATATACTTACAGAACGGTATGCATAATATGTTTTTAATCATATTTTATTTTATGGAAAGCCACCTTCCCCCTGACATAAACATACTACAGATATGACTATATGTCTTTTTTTGTCACATAGCTGACAAAACACTGTGACAAAGGTTGTGTTCAGTGTTATACAATGCTGTGTTTTTGACATTCACGGTGCCTTTTGGATAGGAAAAGAAAATTGGGTGTCCAGTTTGAAAATACCTGATATGTATATGTGCAGCACATCTTTAGTTGGAACTGGAACAGAGTTTACCACAGAGTGAGATTATTACGTCTAAGGCTGAGCTTGCTTTGGAGAAACCAGGTTAGCATGCTGTAACATTAAGTATTTGAGTATATAAGCGTTCAGTCCCAGATGGATTTTCCTGCATCATCCTATGTTTGGAATTAGCTGATACATATGTAAGAGCAGGGAAAACATGGAAAGCTTCATGTGTGTTAGTCCTAAGGCTTGGAATGGGAATCTCTTGGTCAGTAAAAAAAAAAAAAAAAAAAAAAAAAAAAAAAGTGAAAAGAAAAGAAAAAAGCTTTGTATAGAATAAACTTAAGTATTTAATGGTGATGCTCATTAACTTGTAATATCTGTGGATGTTTGAATGTACTGAAGAGTTTTTTTTTTGTTTGTTTTTTTTTTTTTTTAATCAATGTGATTATCACAATGTCAGCTCATTAACAGTCTATTAAAATCTGAGGTTTGAGGTAATATATTGTCACACTGCTGGCTGATGTGTGTGATCACCTACGCAGAAATACTGTCAATGCAACGGGCATGTATCAAATGTTTTTACTTCACCCCAATGTTCTGTCAAATCAGTATGGAAATTAAAATTTCTCGTGGTTAATGATCAGTATTTTATAATTAAGCTTCACTTGAACTTGAACTTCACGGCATTACATAGTAAGATATGTTGCCTTGTCAAATTAAATGATTTAACTACAGGGTGTCCGAAAAGTCTCCATACATTGGGGAAATTAACACTTTTTTAGCTAAATGTCTTCCAAAATTGTTCATAGTTTGTATTATATAGCCATATATTTTTTATCAGATAGCCTTTAAAAATCCCTTTGACAAAATAAGATAGTATTGAAATCATTCTCAAGGCTGGATCGGGAAGCTGTCGCAAGGTTGCGATGAACTTTAACAGGAAACGGGGCAAACACATCACACGACTGTTCGAGGGTTTAAAAAGTCAGAATCTCTTGCTCATTAAAACGAGCTTGTTATTCATCACTCTTTAGCTTGTGTTGGATTGTGAGCTTTAACTATTAGGATTTATTATACCCTAATTATATAAGCATCTGCTGAACTACTTAGGTACAGTATAGTCACTTTTTGTGTAAATATAATTTGCATATTTTTTTTTCATCTAAGTGACACTAGTGATTTACTGCACTCATTAACTAAATGCCCAAGGCTAAGAAAGTTTCTCTCATCTCATCTGAGATTCAGAGATGTTAATCATCTATAAACAAATGTTTAACAGCTTACTTTATTATTTCTATTATTAATATATTACACTTTTTGTTAGAAACCGGACAGCTTTTAATGATCTAATTTAGAAAAATTCACATCTGTCAGCCTTACATTTTATTCAGAGCTCTATACTTCTGCCAGGTTGTGGAGGCAAAAAAGAACATTAGTGCGTCACATAATGACTAACACTGTGTGCCAAAGTTATGAATTTATTTACACATTTATTGTTTTCACTTATCTAAGGGGTGTAACAGCATGCTGTATAAAGAGATAGTTATACTGTTAACATTTTATTATATTGCTTATGACATATATTATAAGATATAAATCATTTAAAAAAATCTTTATTTTTTTTAGGTCCAGCTTATTCGTTGACATGCTGAAACAAGATGCCTTTGACATACACACATGACCATCTTACAGACTTATAACTGTGTTTCTAGGTTGTAAGGTTCTAGGTTTTGCACAGTTCTACCCCATGTCCACAGCTGTATGTAGCTCCAAGCTCCTGCACCCCGTCTCAGCCCTGTTCCCCTGCGAATGCTTCATTTTATACTCCTGAATTTAGCTACAGATTGAATGGAATGGAATTTAACCCCTACTATTATGCTTTATTTTAAATGTTAGTACAAGAATGGATTTTGGTGTTTCAAACTGAATTAAATGTCCTCCTTCAGTAAGCTCATAGACTAATTTTGTGATTTGTCCCTGGAAACTTGACAGTGCATTTTTTAAATGAGCCTGGCATGACTGCAAGTCGTGCAGGAGGTCCACGGGAGTGCAACGTTAGAACTTTTGCTTAACAAATTGCTGCAAAGTCATCAGCGCTGACTGGAACCCCATTAATTACCATTAAAATACCAAAGACAGTCAATATAGCTCTTGGCCTGTAGCTCTACAGAAGCTGTCCTGTGGCCTTATAAGAATCTCTTGCTTATTAGCTTTAGATTCCAGTTCCTGTTGGATGATCTATTGTACACACAACTCCACAGCATGTTAAGCTTAAACACTGTATCTTTTCTATATACTGAGTAAGTGATCGTAGATGTAGGTAGATACAAAACCTTACACCTTTCCCTGTTAAAAAAAGAAGCAGAGACATTATATCTCCCTGTTCCATTTTCAGTTTGAACCCCAGCAGTAGGTTTTGTTTATGTCCTGATAAGCCGTGCTTTTACTCCTAGTCAGATGCAGCAACTCCATCTTTTAATATTGAACCATTACACCATGCCTGTTTGCATTATTCAGTTAGAACTAAATGGGTTGCTAATGTTAAAATATGTCATAAAAGCATCTCTTTATACATCAGCTTTGGTCTGTCAGTACTGACAGCACTGCCAGAGCAATGACAACAATAATTTTGCACTCAAATCAACTTAAAGCTATCATATTAAGTTACGTATATATTGCGCCACTATCATAAGTTATTTTTTATAAATTTTTCCCCAACCTAATCATGGGGTAACGATCCTGAGGTGCACAGGCTCCTGCTCCAGCTTTCTTTCTTTCCTGCTCACCAGCTTGGATCTTATGGATCCTAATCCTATCACCCTACTATGATCAACCTGTCTCATTTACCTAGAAATTATAGTAATAACAAGTACATTGATATCACCGTCAATAACCATTTACTTAAATTATTTATAACGACAGTTGTTGCTGCAGAAGGGTGGAGGTTATTATAACAACAAATGGGGGGCTAAATCTGGAATGCAATGTTCAACAAGCACATATTGGTGTGATGATCAGGTATCCACAAACTTTTGGTGATTTAGCATATGTACAAAGTAAATCAAGTGCTAAATATAAATGCTGCAAAAAATATTCTCATGCAAATTGGTTCTGGTGTCATTATAAAAGACACTGCCATTGGTTAGAAAGATTTCACGCAACAAGTAGCAATCATGGTGAAGGTGAAGAGGCTTCATAAAGTAGCAAAGTCCCTAAACATCCCTGTCACTACAGTTGGTTGGGGAATTGAAAACGATTTGCCAAGACGAATGGCCCAAAATTGAACCACAATGCTGCAAAACGCTAATTACGTCTTTCCGTAGAGTCTAAAGCTGTAATTGCCAGCAACAGCTTTGCAATAAAGTAATTCATTTTTAAACATGTCTTTGTTTATGCTTATGAATACATATTTTCTGTTCATATTTATAAGTACAAAGTCAAAAGATGTTATGTGTGAAAATGGGAAGGGGATATATGCACTTTAAGCATATTAAATAACAAAAACAAAAGTGTCCAAATACTTATTTCCCATCACTGTATGTAACTGTGGTCCTATGAACCTTGAATAACCTCCATGGATGCTGTGAAACTGCTAAAGAAAAACCCTGTACACAGTACAGTACAGTATGGAATAAATACATTTGTCATACAGCCATCTTTCCCTGGAACTGACTTGCCAAAATCATTCAATGACCCCTGGTGGTTATCAGAGTTCATAGAACCACAGCTACATACATAACATGCATTCTGTTTCATTCTAATTAATTACCAGGGGTGGCGTAATACACATGGATAAGGTATACTGTACTAACAGAATTAAGAGGAACAGGACTAAGGACTCACCTTAGAGCTACCAAGATAACCGTCACAAGAGTAGAGGAGTAAATGTCCCAGTGGGATTTCCAGGTCTGCAAGGGAGACCACAACCTGTGACATTGCACTGACGAAAAGGTGCACCAGTACCTCACCAAAACTTTCCCAGATTCCGCTGGAGGTACTGGATGACAGTCTGTCTGCCTCACCTTTTTACAGCCCTGGAAGATGAGTTGTTCTCAGTGAGGCCACTTGTGTATGGGCTCATATGAGGAGATTCTGCATATAACACACTGTCACTTCATTGCCCATTGAGTGGACCAGCACATGGTGACATCTTAGAACTAACAAGAAGCATTTTAGGACCTGATGGACTGCCTTAAATGTGGTTGACGTGTTCTGAGCTTATACCAGGCAGCCATACACCCAATGTGTTCCTGTGGCACCCCACCGCTTTGTGTCTTATAAGAATGGTGCCTGTGGTGATTCTTTATCTCTGACTGGGCACCTCAACAGGTTCTGAAAATGCAATGTTAGCAGTTTTGCTACATTGTTATTAGGATCCATTGATCTGATATAGTCACTGTCCAATAAGTGCCCCACTGCTAGGCCCTGCCCTTCTTGTACATACTGCATGAGATTCTGCAATGGTGGAGGGGCCGCTATCTAAGGGCCAACTTGTGGGGTAGCCTAGAAGCACCCTGATGCCTTTGGGGAGTTTGGAGTAGGGGCGCCCCTTTCCTAAGGTTACTTACAGGCAGACAGCCCCATTAGTGGTGTTGAAACCAGGTTGTGGTGATGTAAAGGTGCCAAGTGAACTGTCTATTTGGCCATGCTGAATCTGTAGCCTCCTATCCAGACCCTCTTTGGAGGCTAATAGGAAGAATGACTCTGTCATGCAGGGCAGATTTTGCAGAGTCATTCTGCAGAGTCATCAGAGAGTCTTTACATGTACTGGCCAAAGTGTTCCACCACCAGGACTAAGGTGTGAATCATGACATTTTAATTCCCTTCAAAGGTTTTAATCCTTCTCAGAGTTGTTAATTCCTTACAGAGGTGGTATTTCCATACAGAAGGATTGCTCTCTGCAGATTGGAGGGGCTGCTCCAAAGCTAGCAAAATAACTAGTGTATTGCCAGTGTCTGCCACACAAGTCAAGTCAAGTCAAGTGGGTTTTTATTGTCATTCCTTTTTATAACTTTGTATACATTGGAATGAAATGTCATTTCTACAGGACCATGGTGCAACACATAACAATACGCAAGACTACATAAAGTGCAAATAGACAACGGTGTGAGACAAGTGCATGACAATAAATACACAGAACAGAACAATAAATACCGACAACAATAAATACAGATGGGGCACATTGGCTTAGTTAGCATGTTTGCTACATCCCAACATCCGGGGTTTGGGGTTTGAATCCTGCCTCTGCCCTGTGTGCATGGAGTTTGTATGTTCTCCCTGTGCTTCCAGGGTTTCCTCCGGGTACTCCGGTTTCCTTCCCCAAACATGTGTTGTAGGCTGATTGTCATTTCCAAATTGTCCGTAGTTCGTGAATGTATGTGATTGTGCCCTGCGATGGGTTGGCAACCCCTCCCAAGGTGTCCCTCGCCTTGTGCCCTGAGTTCCATGGGATAGGCTCCATGGATGGATGGATGGATGGACAATAAATATACAGAATACATGTGATGCAATATCATAAGTTCTCACAAGGGAGTCATCAGTGTCTGCACTCGACACTTGAGCAGCACACATCAGGATCACCAGCTATACAGCATAAGACCATGTAGACATGAGTGGTACATGCCCCCACCAAGTGGTTAACAAAACTATTCAGTGTAAGTCCACAGAGATGAATGTACCAAACAGAGCTATACCTAAACTATGCTACGTAGCTGCTATGAGGATAGCTCCATAGAATGTACATGTATGCTGATGTGCAGAGGTGAGAAGGGAAAATAGAAAGATGGCTTGATGACAGGGGTATTTATTGAATATACTGCATCATGTCATTACATGACTTTGCTAGATGTCTTTGTTATAGGTTCAGTAGATCAATAAAAAATATTAATCATTAGCAGTTTAATGTTCTAAGCCCACATGAAAAAATACTATAGTATTTTAGAGTAAATTTACTATAAAAAATGTAGAATTCCTGTAGTAAATACTATAGTGTTTTTGAATCTTACTATAGTAAAGAGACTATAGTAAATTGCAGTGATATATAAATACAGCCATTACTGCAGTAATTTTTCTACAACTGTACTATACTGTACTACAATATGCGTGACAACCTTCACAGCACAGGTGAATGTCGTAAACCTTTGTAGTACATTATAATGAACCCGAGAACACACTGTAGTATCCCATAGTATTCTATAGTAACTCTAATATTTAAAACACTGTTTATCAATTCACTACTGTCATTTCTACAGTACGCTGTAGTATACATTAACAAAGTGTAGTACATACTATAATATACTACAGTATACCACAATCTACTACAGTTTACTGTAGTAAATTCTAAGGTATAGTACAGTATTTATTACAGTTTTCAATTCACTATAGTTAATACTACAGTATGCTGTAGTATATATTAACAAAGTGTAGTAAATACTATAATATACTACAGTATACCACAATCTACTACAGTACTAAAGTATACTACAGTATTTTTTCATGTGGGAGACCATGACATTTGCTGGTATCTTATTTACAGTATCTTCATTATTGGTTTGCAAGAAAAAAAAAACATTGAACTATTGAAGCCATCTATCAGTACTTATATCTAGCATCTACCTATAAGTTCCCTCTTTAGTATTTATAACGTGACTTGATTTCTACAGGATTTGCATATACATTAATATATCAGTGAAATATTTTGGGTCAGTAAGGTACTACCATATAGGGAGAAAGTCAACCCTGCCCAATCCATTCAGATTAGGCATGACAAAGTTATTAAAATAATTGTTGAACAGAAATTGACCTTAGGGTGAATTTCCCAAGCAATTCCCCTTTTTTAGAGTGGGTGTGATCATGTCTATGCAGTCACATGGACAATTACCATGTAGACATTTTATGCAGATTTTTATGGAGATGTAGACATTTAATGCAGATTCTCTATTGAGCTGAAAACAATCAAACCAATCTGACTAGTACACTGAATGTAAAGGATCTTTTCTTTATTAAATACATGGCCTTTAGAAGGATACTTGCAGCACATTGCGATATGCTACAGTGAATAATCTCATGTGGATGTTCCAGTCAGAGACTTATGCTCAAAGTGGGGTCAGGGGTCTGTGATTTAAAAAAAAAAAAAAAAAAAAAAAAAAAAAATTGTTACAGTGGTGAAAATCACCACTCATTATTATCAAAGTTATTATATTTATATAATAGTAAAATATATATATATATATTTGACTGGTCCCTTTAACTTCTAACATTTAACTTAATGGGTTTATTCCAAACCTCATTCAATCAAAAACAAATTGAAATATAAATGATGTCAACTTGGACCTCATATGTTTTGTTAGTGGAAAGTTCTGGAATAAAAAGCTCCAAGGTTCTAATAAATAGACAAATTATTACGATACACATTTATATAACGTTCATTAAATAAATCTATAGTGACCGGGTGTCTGTGGAATTTATTTTACTGTTAAAGAGATGTCTGGCTGGAACCCCTGATCTATGAAAAACTCTTACTCACCTTTGTGTTGAACACAGTCAGTACTGTTTGGTTTTCTTCTGTATAACCAGTCAGTAGTCATGAGTTTAATATTAAAATCTCAGTATGTGGTGTTGCCCAGAGGAGACCGTGTCTCCATTTTGAATCATGGCTCCTCTTCATTACGTTGTTCTGAGGGAGTCCTAAAATTGAGTTCTAATGGCTTGGTAAGTGTTTCTGTTTTAGCAAGCGTGATCTTGCATTCAGTGTCTCTAATTCAGTGTGTCCAGGATTTTGGATATGGCCTGTCAAACAAGTGTCATCACCCTTAGGAGAAGACTGCTGTGGCGAGGAGGAGGGAGTGGCCAGGCTGTGAGGACGCACACCTGGCACTGATTTGTCTAATCAGTGGGAAAGAGAGATAAAGGAGCGGCTGGAGGTGCCGGAGAGAGGGAGAGAGACACACGTGCATTTTGTGTTCCGTTTGTGTGTTTCCTGTTCTGTTTCGTTTATTATTAAACTTTATGTTTACGATCAGCCGGTTCCCGCCTCCTCCTTGCCTGACTCCTTGTCACTGGTGCCGAAACCCGGGAAGGAGGAGGGATGCGCTGTCAGAGAGCTCTCGCCGCTGGGGGAGGATTGCGACACCGAGGAGGCGGTGGTGCTGGAGCGGTTGCCGAGGAGGACGGAGGAGTTGCTGCCGTCTGCCGGGATGCGGAGGAACTGCTGCGGTCCACCTGAAAGGGGAGGAGTGGTTGCCGTCCGCCAGGAGATGGAGGACCCCCTGCTATCCGCCGGGGAAGCAGAGATGTGGCTGCAGTCCGCCTGGAAAGGGGAGGAGCCGTAGTCGTCCGTCGGGGAGGCGAAGGTGCGGCTGCCATCTGCCGTAAAAGGGGAGGAGTCGCAGCCACCTGCTCGGAAGTCCAGTGCCATCGCCTGGTGTCGTGGGGAATCGCTTCCCAGCTGGCTGAGAACCAGATGACGGTGTGTCTGGGGACCGGAGTGTTTTTTCTCTCTCTCCTCTCTTTCCGGCGCCTCCAGCTGCTCCTTTATCTCTCTCTCCCACTGATTAGACAAATCAGTGCCAGGTGTGTGTCCTCACAGCCTGGCCACTCCCTCCTCCTCGCCACACTCAACAGCGCGTCCCTCCTCCTTTCCGGGTTTCGGCACCAGTGTAACAATTTAAAGTCGGGCAAGGAGGAGGCGGGAACCAGCTGATCGTAAACATAAAGTTTAATAATAAACGAAACAGAACATAAAACACATAAACGGAACACAAAGTGCACGTGCGTCTCTCTCTCTCGAGGGGCGTGTCTCTCCTCCTTTTGTCTTCTTCCCCTCACTGCAACACAGAACAATCACTAATCTCACTTCCTACAGGTGTGCAAATCTTACCACTCACTTTCTCCGGCTCTGCCCTCCATTCACAAACCGGCGCTCGACCATGCCCCGTCTCCACAACTGCATTTATAGAATTCAATTCAATTTGGTTTTATTTAAATAATAAACATTACGACAAAGCAGCTTTAGATTTTTTTTTTGTAGATTTAGATTTCTAATTGTTACGTAAACACGGGGGAAGGCAGCATGCATGTGCAGGGGGAAAGTCAGTTTATTAGGAACAGCTGAATTCGAAAATAATAGAACACAAAGGAACAGCAAAAATATTCCACTTGAAACAGGAACATGAATAATCCAAAATGAAGTGAGGCATAAATCCAGGGAGCACAAAACACGAAAAGAAAACAAAACGAAATAACACAAACTACCCACAAAACCCCGATACGGGGCTATGGACTAGGAGCAATGAACTAGGGTCTAAGAGCTGTTGGCGAGAGAATGCGAGACGAGTGCGAGCGCACAGCACACACAAACATATTACTCTAATACTCCGCGTCTGAGTGAACAAAAGAAATGGTTTAAATACACAGAATTAAACAAGGACAAACATGAAACACCTGCAACTCGTAATGAAACAATAAAAGGAAAACCAATGAATAAACAGGGGCGGAGACACGACAAACTAGGAACCAATAAACATACAGAGGCGGAGACATGACGTAAACCAAAACAGTAGCACATGGTGAAGAAAACACACGAGAGTTCATGAATGCATAGTCCATTGGGTTTTTGTGAATGGAGCCCACGCTACTCCCCGCAGTAGCGCGAAGTGTGACTCTGGGAGTCAGCCACTCGCTTAGCGAGCGACTTCGCATGCGAGGGGTTCTCTAACACTAATGAGCAAAGCAGAAGCAACACTGGCAAAGAAAAACTCCCTGAGAATAAAATGAGGATGAAACCCTGAACTGAACCAGACTCAAAAGGGAACCCATCCTGTACACTATAAATTTTTACAGTATACAGCTGTATACTATTACAGGGTGTCACAAAAGTCTCCATACATAGGGGAAATTAACACATTTTTGCAAAATGTCTTCCAAAAATGTTCATACTTAGTTTATATATATATTTTTTCAGATAGGCTTTAAGAATGCCATTGACAAAAGAAGAACATACTGAAATTATTCTCAAGCTGTCGCAAGGTTTTGATTGTCTTTAGCAAGAAACATGGCATGCACATCACAAACGACACTGTTGCAAAACTTATTAACAAATTCAAAAAGACTGGAAGTGTTGCAGACCAACTGAGAAGTGGACTTCCACCAACATCCACTGATGAACACTTTTAAAAATAAAGGTTCTTTAATGGTTCTTTACAGCACCATAGGTTCTGCAAAGAATCTTCTTCTTGTCAAGAAACATTTTTCATTGTATAGGGTTCTTGAGTTGAGCTATATGGTTCTTTGGAAATTAAAGAAAGTCTTTATGGTTCATTATAAAACTGAACCCTATAAGGTTCTTTGTGGGACTGGAAAAGGTTCTCCTGGCATCACTCTTAAAAATCTTACTTCTTTAAAGCTACGATAACATGGTTCCTTGAGGCACTGCTATGAAGAACCATTTCTGGGTTCTTTGAAGCACCAGTAGATGGTTCTCTAAAGATGGTTCTCTAAAGAACTTGAGAGTAAAAGGTTTTTTGTGCAACATAAAAGGGGTCTCCTATGGCATCAGTCTGAAAAACCATTTTTGGTTCTAATTGGAATCTTTATTTTTAAGAGTGAAGGCACAACTGACATGGTGCTGGAAAACATAGTCCTAAATGTATGGAGACTTTTGGGACACTCTGTATATCAAACAGTACTGAGTGTGTTGTAAAGATGTTAAGTATGAGCATATGTTGAATTGGAGTCCTGGGATGAGCACAAGACAGTCTTTCTTATTACAGCAGCAGGTGCAAGTCTACACTGTCCAGGACAGATTATTAATTGTAGCAAGGGTACCCTTTGTAATCTGATTGTGATCTTTGGGTAAAATGAATGGCCACATAAAACATCTTTGTTTTATAGAGTAGTAGTATTACTAGTAGTATAGTAAAAAAAAAAAATATATATATATATATATATATATATATATATATATATATATATATATATATATATATATATATATATATATATATATACATATATATATATATATATATTTTTATATATATATACCCCCTACAATGTTAAAATGATTGTAGCATGAGCTACAGTGCCCTCCCTAATATTGGCACCCTTGGTAAATATGAGCAAAGAAGGCTGTGAAAATGTGTCTTTATTATTTACCATTTTGATCATTTGTTTAAAAAATTCACAAAAATACTCTGCTCTCATGGATTTCAAACAATTGCAAACAAAAAACAGGTTTATCCAAAAAAACATCTTTGTTAAATATAAGTGTACAACAATTATTGGCGCCCTTTTAGTCAATACTTTGTGCTACCTCCCTTTGCCAAGATAACAGCTCATATAATTCTCATATAATGCCTGATGAGGTTGGAGAATACATGGCAAGGGATCTGAGATCATTCCTCCATACAGAATCTCTCCAGATCCTTCAAATTGTGAGGTCCATGTTGGTGGACTCTCCTCTTCAGTTCACACCACATGTTTTCTTGAAACATGGGTTTCAAGTCAGGGGACTGGGATGGCCATGGCAGGACCTTGATTTTGTGGTCAGTAAACCATTTTTGTGTTGATTTTGATGTATGTTTTGGATCATTGTCCTGCTGGAAGATCCAACCACAGCCCATTTTAAGCTTTCTGGCAGAGGCAGTCAGGTTTTCATTTAATATTTGTTGATATTTGATAGAGTCCATGATGCCATTTATCCTAACAAAATGTCCAGGTCCTCTGACAGAAAAACAGCCCCAAAACATTAAAGAGCCTGAGAGGGCATGAGATACTTTTCCATATGGCTACCTCTCTGTGTGCGCCAAAACCACCTCTGGTGTTTATTGCCAAAAAGCTCTATATTGGTTTCATCTGACCATAGAACCTGATCCCATTTGAAGTTCCAGTAGTGTCTGGCAAACTGAAGATGCTTGAGTTTGTTTTTGGATGAGAGTAGAGGCATTTTTCTTGAAACCCTTCCAAACAACTTGTGGTGATGTAGGTGACTTCGGATTGTAGTTCTGGAGACTTTCTGACCCCAAGATGCAACTAACTTCTGCAATTCTCCAACTTTAAAAATCTCCAAGCTGTGATCCTTGGAGATTTTTAGCCACTTGAACCATCCTCTTCACAGTGCGTTGAGACAATATAAACACACGTGTATAATTCTAGGCTGATAACATTTCCAGTTGACTGGAAATTCTTAATTATCGCCCTGATGGTGGAAATGGGCATTTTCAATACTTGTGCTATTTTCTTATAGCCACTTCCCATTTTGTGAAACTCAACAAGCTTTTGCCACACATCACAGCTATATTCCTTGGTCTTACCCATTGAATGACTAAGGGAATTTGGCCTATGTTTTACCTCATATTTATACCCCTGTGAAACAGGAAGTCATAGCTGAACAATTTCCTGTTCCTAGTCACCCAGGTGACTAAAAAAATTGTAAAATATCAGTGGGAATATACTTCAAATATATTTTTCTCATATGAATTCATAGAGGTGCCAATAATTGTTGCACAAGATATTTTTTGTGTTGTGTTTGCAGTTGTCTGATATCCATGAGAGCAGAGTATTTTTGTGAATATTTTGAACAAAAAAACAAAAGGTTAAACAATAAAGACAATTTTTCACAGCCTTCTTTGCTCATATTTACCGCGAGTGCCAATATTAGTAGAGGGCACTGTATATACGATTCACTGCATGACTTGCATATGTGGCCACTATACCCTTGCTCACGTTTAAAAACTAGCACGAATCAACTCTTTTAAAGGTACGACTGGTTACGGTCGGGTAAGAGGCGGGGTTACCCACCCCCCCTCCCCTGAAAAACCCGCCCCACCTCTCCGCACGACCCTTAACGCGTTTCCTACGACTTCATTCATTCGAAATACAACAAAGTCTCTACGAATTGCGCGTGCGATGGGGCTGAAAACGTAAGTACAGGACAGAACTTAGGCAGGAGAGCAGGACAGCACTGCAGCTCTGCTCCACTGGCTTTTTTCCAGTGGGGGAAAAATCTCGGAACACACACCCATTCGGGCAATGCTCGCTTTCCAGTCTGCCAGCGTGGCTCTCTGAGGCTCTGACAATGGCGAAGAAATCGGCCAACGGGGACATCTCTCGCTCTCCGTCGCAGGAAAAGAAGAAGCCGAAGGTGGGTTTCGTGGGAGTGGATGCCAGCGGCGCGGAGACGAGTCGGGACGGCGCGCTGCTGATCGGGAGCGGAGAGAGCGCGCGCCGGAGCTCCAGCGGCAGGATGGGGCTGTACAGAGCGCGTGCGAGCTTGGGCGGCGCGCGCGGGACTCACCGACGCAGCGCGGGCTACCGGAGACTGCAGAATTTCCTCTACAACGCACTGGAAAGACCGCGAGGCTGGGCGTTCGTCTACCACGCTTATGTGTGAGTAAAGCTGCATCACTTAACGTTACCGTCTAAGACACAGTATCAGAATGGGGAAAAGTTTTGCAACAGCTGCACGTTTTGCCGCAGAACCGCACGCTTTCCCATCATTCCCGCATCAGTGTGTTCCCTGTGCAGGATGTTTTACCCTGCACGTGAATGAAATGACATCCATACACTTAAAACGTCAACATGAAACATTTAAAACTATATTTACAGTATCTGCAACCTGCTTGTACTGCTTTTATTTCTTTATTTATTTATTTTTATTGAAACTAATTTGCATATTGGCGTTATTTATTTATTTATTTATTTATTTATTTATTTATTTATTTATTTTTGAGATAAAGGGGAACGTGTACTCAGAGCCAGAGACACACCTTTTATGCAGATGAGGCTCTTTCTTCTCCATGCGGTGTCGGTAGAAAGCAGCGAGATGCGCGTGACCGCTTACGTTCAGCACCGGTCAGCTCCCGCACGCCGCTCCAGCAGCTGCACACACACACACACACACACACACACACACACACACACACACACACACACACACACACACACACACACACACAAACACATAGCTTGGTGAGTCGTTGCAGTGCAGATTCCTGCTGTTGGACTGCTTATTCTAAGAAACCTCACCATTACTCTGACTAGTTCATATGCTTCCTGAGACTAGGATTGCTGTACTTGGAATGCACAGGGTAGTGATGGGTTAGGGTTAAGGTTATTTTAGGTTAGGAGATCTTAACTAAGTATAACAGCCAGGCACTAGTTTAGTATGACTATATTTGTTGCATGTATACTGTATATATGCATCGTTAAAACTATAGATGTATGAGCCCTGCTGTAACCAGGATAAAACATTTAATGAGGTCCACACTGCTGAAACGTGCCATAGTTAATATGATGCAGAATCTGTGCAATTTGTTGTCCTTCCATTTTCCTGATTCAAGTTAAATATTTTGGTTTACAAGTACCTGTTGAGTTCTGAATTTCTGTTACATGATATTACACCATCAGTACAATAATGCTCATGGTACGTTATTAATAAGTAATATTACATAACTGTGGTCCAGACTTCATTGTCCTCATAGCTAGTGACGGCCATGATTAGGAGTGTTTTGGCTGTTTGCGGGGCATCACACTTGTGGAGTAAGACCTCCAGGGTGCCGTAAAGAGGGTGTGTGAGGGAGATTCCCTGAGTAGATCGGCAGCCCAAAAGGCTCCTAGGAACCAAGGAAGGAACCAAGAATTGTCCATGAGAATGAAAGTTGAAAACAAAAGCTTTCTTTTCTTTTCTTTTCTCACTGTAGTGTTTCATGGCAGACAGATTATTACTTCCCATAGCAACAATCACAGTAGCACTTCTCTCTAAGCAGAGCTCAGGCTCCTCAAAAGCCACAGAAGGCAGAAGTAATTGAAACACATCATCAAGAGTGTCCCATTAGCTCCAGTCTCCATGGTACATTAATGCACATCTGATTTCTCGGCCAGTCTGAAACGACCCAACTATGTGGTGCAGAGCTGAAATGTAAGCCCTATAATATGGCTGAAGCCATTTCAGATAGCTTTCAGTTTATTTGTGCACTCTAGTCTTTATGTTTGTTAAATACAGGAAATTCATCTCTCTGATATCTGCCGGTGTGTGCTAGATTTATTATTTATAAACTCGCTAAGCCACAGTTTAGAGTCTTGGTCTCCTTCTATTTTTTTTATTTGGAGAAGTGGAGTATGCTGACTTCAGTGTCTTGCCTTCTAAGGTTTTATTTTTGTTACGTTCCTCCAGTGTTGTGATAGCTCCTGCACACAGTACTGTCCTATTTAACTGTTGTGTAAGGCTAAAGAAAGAGCAGCTTTGGTGCTTTGAGCTGAAGGTTCCCAAAAGATGAAACCATTACTTCTAGTCTAGGGTTAGTAAAATATTTTGAATCATATCATAATGTAAGCAGCAGGACACATCATTTCCTGGTTATCTTGTTAGACAGGACAGTGTTTGATGATGAAGAGCTTCTTCAGACTGGCTGTCCATGTTTAGAGTGAATTTATAAGACTCTTGCTGACTGAGTTGAATGAGTCAAATCAATTATATAGCTCCTTTTATATCATGAATGCATGTTTGCTGCCATCATACCTGATGGACCATATCTTTACTAGTTCATCTTCACTGTCAACAACAAACACAGCCAATACACTGAACAGAAAAACAATACATATTTGCTCTATAGGGCCATGAATATCTTTTTATTTAGATCTCTTTGGCTTAATTTATAATTATATAATTTGGCGCATACATACAGTGGATATAAAAAGTCTACACATCCCTGTTAAAACTGCAAATTTGTGGGATCTTTTTCAAGTTTTAATGTGATATACAGGGCCATCCATTAATATTGGCACCCTTGGTAAATATTAGCAAAGAAGGCTGTGAAAAATTGTCTTTATTGTTTAACCTTTTGAGCTTTTGTTCAAAAATACTCTGCTCTCATTCACTGTGCACTGCAAAGGCTGACACTGTGAGTCACTTGAGGATAATGTCCTATGACCTCTGTGGCTTCTGCCCAGTTGATCCTTTTTCAGAAACATAAATATTGTCTTATTGTACTTTGCCTCTGCCTCTTCATGGTCAGTTGGTCACAGGTCACTGTCTGGCAGCTCTCTTCATTTTAGTCTTTCCCTTGTGCACAAATTTTCTGAATAATAATTATGATATTATATATTTCTTTCAAGGTTGGAAAGATAACTGTACAACCCATTACACAGTGAATGATGTATAATAACTGCAGCAGTGTTGTATAAGGAAGTTCCTTGAATGTTGTTTAAAAAAGAAATATACTAATTTTAAACAAAGATAAGTAAATTGTTTTAATGAAAGCATTCTACAAAGTGGTGCCATATAATGCCAACATCAATCTACTTCAGCAACGGCCGACATAGTGTTTTCGTCTATTCTGGTTCAAACTTATACGGCTCTATGTATAAGTAATGAGAAATAATTAACCTCCTTGTGTGTTAGCTGTGTTGACTCCCTCTGGCAATAGGCTATATTAACAACAGAAAAAAGCACATCATGATTCAGGGATTGAACAGTGCACACAAATGGCTTCGTGATGAATGTGATGAATATAATGTGTACATAACCAGAAAATACTAGATTTAAATTGCACTTAATTATGATTTAAATTGCATTGTATGTACGTGAAACCATATTCATAAAATTATTGTAGAATGAAAGGATTTGACCATTTTCCCCCACAAGGAGGCCATTCAGGTACTTGTTGAGTCCCCAGTCTTTTCCCTTGACTATTGCACATTTCTGTTGGCAGATATATAGTACTTGCAAGGGCTATTACTATATTACTATAACACTATTACTACAACTGATCCAGAATGCAGTATCCCAACTTGTCTTCAATCTTCATAAGTTCATCTACGTGAGTGGTTCCTGCATTAGATGTGAAACAGTGATGCTTACAAAGCCAAAAATGGGCCAGCATACCACTGTAATAAACTTGAGCTCTTTGAACCACAAATACAGCTTGACTTGCCAAACCTCCCTTTAAGACTCTTCTCTGTCCTGGCACTTGTGTGATGGAATACATATTCCCTGATTGTCTGAATGGAAAAGCTTACAGCTGATGCACGAACACTAATCATGCACTTAAAAATATTATCTTACTTATTTACTTTTGTATAAACACTGATTCAATCTAATCTGCACTAACACCCCGATTTGTTTTCCAACTAGATCTCAAAGCACTTCTATAAGTCACTCTGGATTATGGGTGCTCAATCGTTTTTTAAAATTTGCATAATGATTAAAATCCAATTATTCAGATACTGTATTTGACACATTACTTAAATGTACACAATAATATTTGGCTATTATCTGGAACCATGGAGTTTTTATTCTAGAATTTTCCATAGAACACTTTAAAATTAAAATCGCTATTAGGTTGAAATTTCCATTATTTATTGATCAACATTTTTGAGGATGTTTTTAATGTATTTAGATTTAGATTAGGGTCAGTCCATCTTAAGTGGTCCAATAATTGTAAAGTTGTAAAAAAAATTTTTTTTGAGTGATTACCTCTATGTAGTGGCATTTCAAAACCCCCAGTTTTTATTTTTATTTTACTTGATTTAACCACAATGGCCATCTTTGTTTCATGGCACACAACAAATTTTGTAATCAGTGGAATCTCAAACTCAAAATTTTTACAGCAGAATGCTAGTATAGAGGACTTATTTCTGTAAAAAAAAAAAAAATGTCAGGTTCGTATCTGGTCTCCCACCAGAGATATTCAACCCGAATTTTTAAAAAATTGCACTTTCTTGCCCCCATAAAATAAAAGAGAGAAGTGTCAAACCTGAAATGTTCTACATGCACACTATATTTACCTAACTACCCCCAAACAAAATTAAGACTGAGACTCAAACCCTATAAAATATAGAAATTACAAAAATTATAAATTGACCCTAAACATGGAACTTTGAGCAATCTTGAGCATTACAATTGGACTTAAGTTCTAAGTCAAAAGAGCATGAATGTGCAAAATGTTTATAGATGTGCATGTACTTTGTAATGTGCTCTAGAGATCAGTTTTTGTTCCAAGGAGCTAGGACCATCCTGAGCTGAGATATTGAGGTTTCTGTAAATAGCTGTAGTATAACCAAAATTTGTTGTGTGCCATGAAACAAAGATGGTACTTGTGGTGAAACCAAGTAAAAAATTAAAAAATAAAATTAAAAAAACATTTTTTGGTGTTTTGCAAAGTCAATACATAGAGGTAATCACAAAAAAAAAAAAAAACCCTAGGAAAATTTAAAATGGTCACGCGGCCAAGTTTATAATTATTGGACCACTTGAGATGGAATGACCCATCAAACCCAATTCAATTCATGTACCAGTCAATCAGCCTAAAAACTAGAAGAACTCATTAATAATTATAATAACTATGATTATAGTGGGGTGCATATTCCACCACTTTTGTACCCCACTTGGAGAACCATAGCTCTAGATAATAGAATATGCCGAAAGCTATACATCTAAATGTAAGTAAAACCATCCCCAAGGGAACATATTCATTACCATTTTGTGTAATACATTTTGTTAGGATCCCTGCTGTTGTGAACAATTGTCTCTATAATGGTGCAATGTTCATTAAAATCTCTGAAATCTGAAATCTTTGTTTATCTTAAACTCTGAAATCTGTAATCTTCTCAGTGATATTTAATGTATTGTCTTACTCTTGTTCCTCAGTACGATGTTATATTTAGCTAAACTGAGTTAAAATTGTCAAAGAAAAACAGAAAAACCCAATTTTACACTTGACTGCTATGTACTTGACCAGTGCAGAAATTATTTGTAGATTTGGTAACGCTCTTTCTGAGTCTGTTTTCTAACCAATAAGGAACATTTTTAACAGTTTCATTATATAGTGTAGACAGGTTTAAAGATCATATCAAGCCTCAATTTCAGACATCAAAGAGCTCTTTCTGAGAAATGAAATATCAGCTCTCATGAAGGGATGCCAAGTTCCACTAAACGATTAGTACATCACATCAGGAGGCAGGCGTCTGCTTCCCATTCTCCACTGATTACACGCACACGCACACACACACACACACACACACACACACACACACACACACACACACACACACACACACACACAGAAAGAGAGAGAGAGAGGGAGAGAGAGAGAAGATTATGAGCTTTTCTCCTTCTGAAAACTTGATTCTCCTCATCATCAGGTTTCATCACCTTTGTTAACGTTCTTTCTCTCTCTGTTCTATAATCACATGCCTGTTGCTTAGTCACTATTTTGGCCCTCTTTTGTAAAACTTCATCATTCTTTAAACGTTCATTTAATTTGGGACAGCTGAAGGCTAGGATGTGCTCAGCTTTGGGGAGGGGAGGGGGGTACTGTGCTATCATCCTGACACCTCATCAATAATTTAACAGCATTCTTCATGACAGTGGGCTTTTATGAGGGAGGAGATTTTACGGGTCTATGATATTATTAGTCCATTTGCGCTGTCTGCTACCTGCAGTGTTGCCTGTCTTGTCTATATGAAATAGCAGCACATTGGACAGTGAAGCCACATGTTTGGGTTCGCTTGAATGTTCCAGCTTGTCTTTACGAGGATAAATACTGCAGTGAACAGATGGAGACGTCTGAGACTGCAGCTGTACAGTGCTTTGGTCAGGAAGTGCAGATTTACACAAAGTCTAGGCTAAAGATTGTCTAATCAATACAATATCTGGCCGAGCAGGAAACACCATGGGAGTACAATAACATCATGAGCTCATGAAAGTCTAGGGTTAACCATAAGATGTAGTGCACATGAACCTGTGAAGCACAATAACACATATGTAAAAATGATAAATAAGATCTATTATCCATCTCTAGATTTTATTCTATGACAACACAGGAAAATGGAGCGATCATTAGCTGTATCTATCTATCTATCTATCTATCTATCTATCTATCTATCTATCTATCTATCTATCTATCTATCTATCTATCTATCTATCTATCTATATGTTTGTTTGTTTGTTTGTTTATTGCTATATTCATTTTACTACATTAGTTATTTAATTATCTCAGAAACCTGCTTTTATGGGTCTGCTAGGTCACTGTGCTTTTAAATCAGTTATTCAATTCACTTCAATTTTATTTATAGCACTTTTAACAATGGACATTGTCACAAAGCAGCTTTATCTGGACATACAATTTACATTTAAGTAGAACTATCTTCTAATTTGCTCTTTCAGTATGCTCTTCAATAATGCCTCTCTCTTGCTCTCTCATCTCTCTCTTGTTCTCTCTCTCTCTCTCTCTCTCTCTCTCTCTCTCTCTCTCTCTCTCTCTCACTATTTGACAAAAGATTCTATCTGGATCTTGCTTAGTCGTCATTGCTCTTAAATATGCTGCATCTGACACCTCACTACACGTTACATCAAAGCCACCTTAGCTTTATTTTAATTATATTTTTTCTAGATTTTGAGCTGCACTGCACTTAGCTTGGGTTCAAGAGAAAAGATCCCAATTGCAGGCAAAGCAAAATCTGACATATTTATGTTTCTCAAGAAGACTGGGAAGAAGACTATATAAGCTACAGTCCCCTCTGAAAGTATTGAAACAGCAAGGCCAGTTTTATTGTTTTCACTATACACTGAAGACATTTGGGTTTGAGATCAAAAGATGAATATGAGACGATAGATCAGAATTTCAGCTTTCATTTCCTCATTTACATCTAGATGTGTTAAACAACTTAGAACATGGCACCTTTGGTGGCAGATCACCCAATTTTTAGATAAGCAAAAGTACAGTATAGGAACAGATAGTCTTAATGTAAATTAAAGTAAATAACATTTAATATTTGGTTGCATATCCCTTGCTTGCAATAATTGCATCAAGCCGATGACCCACTGACATCACCAATCTGTTGCATTTCTCTTTTGTGTTACTTTTCCAGGCTTTTACTTCAGCTTTTTTCAGTTGTTGTTTGTTTCGGGGGGTTTCTTCCTTCAGTGTCCTTTTCAGGAGGTGAAATGCATGCTCAATTGGGTTAAGGTCTGGTGATTGACTTGGCCAATCTAAAACATTCCAATTTTCCCCCGTGATGAAGTCCTTTGTTGTGTTGCCAGTGTGTTTTGGGTCATTGTATTGCTGCATGATAAAGTTCCTCCCAATTAGATTGGATGTATTTCTCTGTAAATTGGCAGACAGATTCTTTCTGTAGACTTCTGAATTCACTAACTGTTGTTTTGGGGTTTTTCTTCACGGCTCTTACAATGTTTCTGTCATCAACAGCTGTTGTTTTCCTCGGCCAACATGTTCCATGTCTGATTGTTAGTACACCAGTGGTTTCTTTTGTTTTCAGGACATACCAAATTGTTGTACTGGCTATGCCCAATGTTTGTGCAATGGCTCTGACTGAATTTCCCTCTTTTCTCAGCTTCAAAATGGTTTGCTTTTCTCCCATAGACCGCACTCTGATCGTCATGTTGGTTTATTCATTTTAATGCAGTCTTCACAGGTGTAACTGAAGGCTAAAACCAGTAGACATTCAGCGCTATTAATTCTTTAAACAGTCAAACTAATAGGGCACACCTGGGCAGCAAGGAACACCTATCAGTCCAATATTTTTGATCACTTGAAAAAATGGGTGGGCTCAAACAAAAGGTGCCATGTTCTAAATTGTTTAACACATCTAGATATAAATATGAGGAAATGAAAGCTGAAATTCTGGTCAATCGTCTCATTAATCTTTTAATCTCAAACCCAAATGTCTTCAATGTATAGTGAAAACAATAGAATTGGAGTGCTGTTCCAATACTTTCACATGGGACTGTATATATAAGCTGTAGGAGACTCCTCAAGAGACTCAGTGTCACACAGCCTGAAAAATATCCCAAACTTACATTGCCCATCTTCCAGTAGCAGCACTTACTCACAAACACTGTATACTATACGATCTAAAAGAGCTGTCAAACAACCTCTTTTTGTATATGTATTGCCTCATAGATACTGTATAAGAATCTCATTGGGAAATTTGAGACACATCAAAAGCATCACCATTTTGGTTTACTTTGGTTTACTAAGCTGAAGTGTTGGATACTGTTAATTAGTAAAAGTAAACAATGTGGCACCTAGTTTTCCTATATTTATGAGTTTATGAATAGCTTTTTAATGATAAAAGGCCAACCTGAATCTTTTTTCCCTCAGTGGGGGCGGAACTAAAGTCTGGGCCAGAAAGATTTAAACTTTTTTAAAATGGTTTGAACCGCTTTTACACATTAAAAATGTAACATAATTAACATAGTTAAAAGTCACCCTAAGCCAGTTTCTTCATACATCTAGACCCTAAAAGTGATATAAGACTGATCTGTTGCAGATTGATCTAAAATAGACCTGGATCATGAAAAACAGGCTTACCTAAATTAAACATATTTAATTTGAAACCTAAATATGATCTATTTATTTTCTTTTGCTGTTTCAGCTTCCTGCTGGTGTTCTCCTGCCTTGTCCTCTCTGTGTTTGCTACCATTAAAGAGTTCAAAAACAGCTCAGAGAATGCCTTGTACATTCTGGTAAGTATGTTAAAATAGGCCTTTTTTCTGGCAAGTGCCAGGAACTTTTATTTTGCACTAAAGCAGACACTTTCACATTAAATCTTTTTCCATATTTTCACACCTATTACTCGTAATCTGCTACAGTGGCACTTGAATAAGTGACAGACAGGACATGTTATCTAGTGTTAAATGCTGTGAACATGACAGCAGGGATCCGTTGAGGTCTCTTTTGTTAGAAGGGCTGCTCTTAACCTTATCATAGCTGTGTTAGTGGCAGCAGAGCACAGAGGGATTGTGTAAAAAAGGAGTTTGTATGTCTTTAGGAACTAGTCTGGAACTATATTGTGTATATGTGTATACGTATACCCTTTTTTAGTATAAACTTATTTGTTATAATTTTTTATTTTATGACTTCTACATTATTGAGTCAGTACAAAAAACATTTTAGAATCCCAAGCATTAGTTTTCCAGCATAAAATTACATGTTACAGAAAAAATGTTTGTATGTCAGTAAAGAAAGCAGCATATTACTTAAGAGACCAATTTTCAGAAAAAAAAAAAAAAACACAATGAAGGCTGCTGGGTTTTGCTGCAAAAATAAGAAGCAAGTGTGACAGTTAAAGTCTCCAGAAGAACTGTGGCTGGTTCTGCAAGATGCTCAGTAAAACTTACCAGCTCATTTCCTTATAAAACTACACAAATTGTACCTGAGACTACATTTTTTTAAGCAAATGGTTGTTACATCAAATATTGACTTTGTTTTATTTGTTAATGTTTACTGCTCTTTATAGTATTTTTTTTTTAAATGTAGGATCATTTAAAAAAGGACTTTACTGTAGTTACTGAATAATTCAGTGTTGACTGGTCATGATATTAGATGTGAGGGCTAAATTCTAATATACAGTACATCAGTAGCTTGATAATGAAACTATTAAGGTTGAGCACTGCATTATATCGCAAGGTTTCATAGATGGCATAATAAAAATGATGTGGGACAAACCTAAAGGCACATAGAAAGCTGCCTTTGTGATTTGTAATTTTTTTAGTCCATAATGCCCTACTGGGTTGTCGTAAGTCGTAACCCTTTCATTCAAACAAACAAACAAAAAAACCCCACTAAACTTATGGTTGTGTCATCTGTACTTTTGTGTAATTTGTGCTTTCATTAGATAATGTGTGCTTAGTCTGTCTACTTTTAGTTTTTCCTCCAAAGACTTTTTTGGGGAGAGAAAGACAGGAGGGTTAGGGGTAGGTAAGGGGGTGGGCGTGCTTGTGTGTGTGTGTGTGTGGGGGGGGGGGGTACAGTGTGTTCTTGATCTTTACAACCTGAGGGAAGAAGCTATTTAAAAACCTGGTGGTCCTGGTGCAGATGCTCCTGAATCTTTTCTCAGACAGCTGGAGGGGAAACAGACTGTGGGAGGGATGGGAGGTGTCTATAATTATGCGGGATGTGTAGATCTCCAGCAAATGTAGATCTCCAGGAAAGGTACTATAAGAGACTGATGCAAACATTGGTAGCTCCATCATCTTTGTAAGACTTAAGCTTACTGATGTGTCGGATATGGATGTCTCAGCTACAGGGAGTGAAAATATCAGCCAAAATAGAGATCAAAACAAGGGAGCATTTCACTCTGTGTTATCACATGGCTTGTGCACTGCTTTCTTGGGTTTTCATACATGTGATAAGATCCTGCAAACTCAAGTTACAATGTATTAGTCATACCAATATTACCAATATTACTTATGCTATTGGATACTATTATTCTGACACCCAATTTAGGAAATGACAAAAGAGATCACTGACAAACAAACAAATATTTAAAACTATTCCTTAAGGCTGCATGAATATACAGACTGAGCTAGAAAGAAATCACCCTCAGCCTCACTTCTTCATACCATTCTACTTACAGTAGTTCTACAAAAGTCCAAAATGATCAGCCTTAAGACATTTATTAACAGCAAATAATCTGATGTAGATTCCAAAAATTAAACCATATATTGATGTCATTTTTCTTTGAAAGAGCAGATGGAGGGCCCTGCTAGCCTATTTATACCAGCCGCCCCTGGTATAAATGTACTTTAAAACAAACAAACAAACAAAAAACGAATAATAAGCCAGTAATTTAAGGAGTTAATTACTAGCATCTTAATAAGCACTGCTTTTTTGGGGTTTCACATACATTTGATAAGATCCTGCAAACTGAAGTTACAATGTATTAGTCATACCAAGTTTACCAACATTACTCAAGCTATTACACACTATTATGCTGACACCCATTCCAGGAAATGACAAAAGAGATCACTTACAAACAAAAAGTATTTAAAACTATTCCTCAAGTTGAATCTTGGGTCTGTAAATATGTGACATAGATTTATTTTTTAAAATTTCAAAATGTACTTTTAGTGGTTTGGGCATTACTGCACTTTCTGCCTCATTTATAATTCATAGCAATAATGTAGATCCTCCCCGGCCTTTTTCTGCTATTGCTCTTATATTGCTGCCTGCCACTGATGAGCTGTGGGATTTTACTGGTAATGTGATATGTCTTCACGTCTCCTCAGGAAATTGTGACCATCGTGGTGTTTGGTGTGGAGTATATAGCGCGGCTCTGGGCTGCTGGCTGCTGCTGTCGCTACAGAGGATGGAGAGGGAGGCTGAAATTCGCCCGCAAGCCCTTCTGTGTTATAGGTGAGGCCAACTGTTCTTTTCTAAGAACATGAGACATTCGCATTTTCACTTCTGCCGTCAGTCCCCCGCCTCCACACCCTTTCTCTTTTCTCTTATGCGCTTTTCTCCTGAGAAAAATGTGCCTTGCTTGTATTTTCTGGGAAATAAAAGTGCAAAGCTGTTTGGCATGCTCTGAACTCAGACATTAGAGATGTCAGTAGTATATTTACTGCATCAGAATAATTGCTATTTACTTGCCATTTTACTTTCTCCATTTGAGATGCATCATTTCCTCACACCAAGGAACTGCTGTGGCTGTCAGACAGGTCTCAATCACAGACTTTTTTTACTATTCATCACTCATAATAAAAGGAGAGAACAGAGAGAGTATTCATTGTCTTTGAACTGGGAAAAGTTGTTCACAGGTACTCCAGTTTACCTTGTGCAGATGAATGGGAAGTGGTTCTGCCATAGCTACAAGAGTTTTAATAACAGAGAGAAAACTGATTACAAGTGTTCCTTTAATTAGCATTTATTGGAAGAGAAGGGAAGTGTCTTCAAAGAATCAATGACCTATAATTCATCTCTGGTGCAATGACCAAGGGCTGTGTTAGTCATGAAAAGTGACTAAGATTTCTCCTGTGCAGACATCATGGTGCTGTTTGCCTCTGTGTCTGTGCTGGCTGCTGGCTCGCAGGGCAATGTATTCGCCACCTCGGCCATTCGCAGTCTCCGGTTCCTGCAGATCCTCAGGATGCTGCGCATGGACCGCCGGGCAGGCACATGGAAACTACTGGGATCTGTGGTCTATGCGCATAGCAAGGTGTGTGTCTGCATGTGTGTGAGTGAGAGATAGGGAAAGAAATGTTCACAGCCATCACAATGATGGTAAAAGTTTGCTTATTGTCAGTAGGGAAGCAAAGGTTTCTCAACAAAATGATAAATCAGGGTGAGTGGACTGTAAATAAACAATTTTTGAGGAAGACTTTCACTGCCTTATTTTAATAAGTCTATTTTATAGCTTTTGTCATGCTCATGATGTTGTGGTCTGAATGACTACCACTTATTTGACTATTTTTAATCACAGCATAATTCTGTGTGTGCCGATAACCAGTTAAACATTGCATTATAATTCTTGGCATTCACAATATTGTTGTTATTTACAATAATCTTCACACACTCTAAGGTTTCTTATTTTGGACAGATTTGAAGATCGTATGTATCTTTCTTCCCCTAGTATGTTGTTGGAAGAATTAAGGGAAGGGCTCCCATAATTCTTCCAACAACATACTAGGGGAAGATGCTACACTGAGGAATAACTGTTCTATAAGAAAGGCATAAAGCAGTAATAATCCAAAATGGGGGTGCAAATATGATGCACCCTGACTCAAAGTTGAGTTACTATTACAAGCCTGAAGTGGAGTATTTTCCATATATTCCTCTTATACCACAGCAATTTGCCAACAATTACAATTTTTACTTTATTAATGAATGGCACATCGTGCTTTTTAACCTTACTTTTAATGTTATGGAACATCCTCAAGACTAGTTACAGTAGTTCCTGTTAGCACTTATGGTAAACAGTCACTCCATCACTAGCTTCTTGTAAAAAAAAAAAAAAAAAAGTGGTCTCAGGGATAGAATAAGGATTGATGTGCTTGAGGTTTATTAAGGAATGTCAGAAACAGTCTGGGTCATAACCAATAAATACTCAGAACTCAAATCCAAAATGTGAACAAAGAGCTAAAAAAAAACAACACCCCAAGACACAGAATCAGCATCAAAATCAGACAGGCTACGCAAAAGCAAAAACCAGGCAAAGCAAAAAGGGTCATGCACAGAAAACAATCCAAACAAATCCCAACTTGTAACTTATAACAACGCAGGCAAACTGTAAGACATATCAGATACTGAAAAGTCCATGTGCTTTTTTATAGAGATCAGACAGGAAACAGGAAATGCAGCAGAAGAAGAGTTTCAGAATTCGGGGGAGGGTGCCCTCTCGTGGTCTGGAGGGGACGTGACCAGGCTGGGTGTTACACCTCTCCTTTTTTCTCTCCCTTGAATTTAATAAGACCAAAAGATTTGGCATGTACCAAGAAACCAGAAAGTGCAAAGTCCTCTGATCTGAAGACAGTGCCATAGTGAAAAAGTTAATGAATGTTACAAAGAGCTGACACAGGAGACTTCCATGCATGTTATATAAACCTCTCCTTATGTCTCATTCACCATAGTGACAATTATACATTTTTCTTTGATAAATAACAACATTTTAAAAAATCTGTTTGTTACTAGATTATGTGGTGCTTCCATCATACAAGTCCCTGTTAATGAGCCTTTACTAAAAAAAAATGATAATATTTCATAATGCATGTATTGACATAAACCCGCGAATTGAATTATAGCGACACTGCTGTCAGTGTTGCTGTTATAGAAAATTAATCTTAACAACATATCATCAAACAGATTTGAGAATTCTAAAGTGCTTAGGTATAATGTACTTTTAAAGAATACAATATTATTGTAAACCATATTAAAAAGGTTACATAATTATTGTGACTTGAACATGTGATATTGGCACATGCCTAGAGTCTAATGTCATAATCAGCATTATTATTAGTAAGCGTTATAAACATATAAAGATCTAAGATAGTAGATGTGTGCTGTCTGTTTTGTTTACTCATAGGAGCTCATCACTGCATGGTATATAGGCTTCCTCTGTCTCATCCTGGCCTCCTTTCTGGTGTACTCAGTAGAAAAGGATAATAATGCAGAGATGTTTGAGACCTACGCTGATGCTCTCTGGTGGGGGCTGGTGAGTATCATAGCCACTAACATCAGCCCAGGCCTTTGTGCCTTCATGCACTCCAGCACTAGAGCACTGCTGTTGACTAATGAGATTGTGAACTCTCATGTGGCATGAGGATAGCTGAGGAAATCTATCCCATTACTGTCTGAATTGACTAGAAATGCTATTGACCACTAATGTGAAAATGGGGCTCAGGCTTACTATTGAAAAGAAAGTGAACAGATTCACACATAGTGTAGTGTCTGAATTCACAATGTTTATAAATACACTATATTCAAATGAAAAAAAGATTCTATATTTTTTCTCTACTGGAAGCAAAGCAAAACCATAAAAGGACCATGTTAATTAAACCAATATCGCATGTTATTTAGAAAATAACCAAATTATTTCATTTTTGTGCAAGAATTTCTTAGTTTAAAAATGTTATAGATCATTTGTTCTTGTGCAAAAGAGAATTGATTTTAGTAGGGTTTTTGATAATGCTAAACTAAATGATAAACTAAAAGCAATCCAGTGTACAGTGCACTCAGATTTCCAGAATCATGTGGTATGATGTGAAACATGTCTTTATCCTCAGATCACTTTGACCACCATTGGTTATGGGGACAAGTTTCCTGTCACATGGAATGGACGCCTGATCGCCGCAACCTTCAGCTTGATTGGCGTGGCTTTCTTTGCTCTCCCAGCAGTAAGTTCGCATCCCTGTAAGTAAGCATCCCTGTCATTTCCTTTAGTTCTTTAGTCAGTTCTTTTAACAATCCCCATCCACCACACACTCTCTCAGGGTATTCTGGGCTCAGGCTTTGCTCTGAAGGTCCAGGAGCAGCACAGACAGAAGCATTTTGAGAAACGCCGGAACCCAGCTGCAAGCCTTATTCAGGTGAATCACATCTCGCACACCACGAGCAGACACAGCTGCAGACCTGAACTGAATATATGGAAGCTTTCAGGGTTTTTCATTTCTTGCTTGAGCAGGGGCACTGATCCTGTGCAATTTCACATTCAACCAAATCGCAAAAAATTAAGTCATTGCTAATAATGAAATGTATGGAAATGTATTTATGCCTTTGGACTGTTAGCATTTTAAATTATTCTCTTAGATTACAATGTTTACACTTATCTCATTCAATCAGCATTAGGTTTGCCTAGATGAAATAAAATGCTGCATGCTACAGTGCCTGGCATAAATATTCATCTCCCTTAAACTTTTCCCCATATTGTAGTGTTATAACCTGGAACTGAATTTCTTCTATTAGCTTTGCACCTCTGGATTCTGATATTTTGCCCATTGTTATTGGTAAAATTGCTTAAGCTGTGTCAGTTTGGATAGATCCTATTGGGAAACAGCATCAAGTCTTGTCACAGTTTGTCAATAAGATTGAGGTCTGGGCTTTCACAATCAAGTTCTCCATTTTGAACCACTCCAGTGTAGCTTTAGAAGTATGCTAAGGGCCATTATTTTGTTTGAAGGTGAACCTCTGTTGCAGTCTTAAGTCTCCTGCAGACTAGAACAGGATTTCTGGGACTTCCTTTTATATGGCTCTATCCATCTTGCCCTCAACCCTGACTAGTTTCCTTGTCCTTGCTGATGGTGATCAACAAGACAACATGATGCTAACACCATCACGCTTCACTGTGGGGATGATGTTCTCAGGCTGATGAGCAGAATTGGGTTTCTTCCAAATGTAGGGAACATATTTAGGGGCTTCACAGTGAAGGGGGTGAATACTTATGCAATTACATTTTTTATTTGTAAATAATTTATATTTATTTACAAGCCATATTCATTTCCTGCCCTCTTTTAAATATTCATTTTGTGTAGATTCATGACATATAATACCAGTTAAGTCAATTTTAGTTCCAGGTAATAACACTAAAAATGTGAAAAAGTTAAAAATGGATTACATATCTTATATACCTTTGGCATTTTTTATTATCAAAATTAAATGTATGCTTCATCATCAGGCTTCCTGGAGATTCTATGCAACAAACCTCTCTCGAACAGACCTGCTGTCAACCTGGGATTTTTACGAGCAGACAGTGTCTGTTCCAATGTACAGGTACAGCAGTGCATTTTAGCTGTCATTTCATTGTCAGCTATTGCATCACTATTTCACCATTTTTGGTATTTTCTAGTTGAATTACTCTCATTGTGATACTTTTGCTCTAACATAAGTCTATAAATACAGTGTCTCCAGGGTGCCACTAATAATGTATAATAAACCTTAAGCCCTTTAGGCCTTAATGGAAAAAAAAAGTGCGATCTGCATTAATGTCTAAAGGAGCTTTCAATTTACTGTGATGGGAAGCTTTCACTGAGGCAGAACTGCAAACATTCTGTTCTTTCTCTGCCAGAAACACACTCACCAATTTTTCTTTTAAGGTATTAAATGAGTCATTGGTTCCATTTACATGTGTCATTCTACTGTAATTTTAGTGCTTAGTACAATGCAAAAATGAACCATTTAACCCTTAATTTTTGCAGATATTTAATTAAAGAAAATTCAGTATGCTAGTATGCCAGTATACCATGATAAGAGAATTTGAAGTAGATTCAAAGAGATACAGTGTTAATGTTATGCCACGACACACCATATGTATGTGTATGTGGACACCTAACTATCACACCCACATGTGAGCCTTCCCTAAACTGTTGCCACAAAGCTGGCAAAAGTCTTTGTATGCTGTAACATTACAACTTCCACTGGAACTAAGGGGCTCAAACTTGTTCTAGCTTGATAATGCCCCTGTGCAGAAAGCAAGCTCTTTGCTATGGTTGGTGTAGAATGTGAGTGGCCTTCACAGAGCCCTGACTTTAACCACACTAAACACGTTTGTGTTGGATAAAATGGAATCCCGATTGTGTGCCAGGCCTCACTGCCTGTCATCTGTGTCCAACCTACTAATGCTCTTGTGGCAAAATGGGCAAATCCTGACTGTCACGTTGCAAAATCTAGTGGAAAGCCTTCCCAAAAGAGTGGAGGTTATTATAACAGCAAAGGGGGACTAAATCTGGAATGGGATGTTCAAAAAGCACATATGGTGTGTGAAGGTCAGGTGTCCACTTTTTCAGATATTTCTAGGCACAGTGACCTCCTTTGTAGTTTTACAAATCAAATACATTTGTAATGCTGCTGCAGTGTTATGCAGTTTAATGTCCTTTTCTTTGTCACTGCAAAGCTGTAATCAGATACTGTGACAGCAGAATTCATGATATTAGATTGTATGGTTATATGGTTCCATTAATTTTTCATACCATTACACCATTTCCAAAATATCCTGAGGTGTAGCTGTTGTATTAGATTTTTTAAAGAACACTTCAGCTAAACTCTTGTTACAGCCTGATAGATTTTGCTAAAATAGATGCTACAGTGCTGTGAAAAAGTATTTTTCTGATTTCTTTTGTTTTTGTGTATATCTCATACTAAATAGTTTTAGATCTTCAAACGAAATACAGCATAAAACAAAGGCAACCTGAGTAAACACACAATACTTAAAAAAAATTAAAAAAAGTTATCCAACACCTATCACCCATGTGAAAAACTAATTGCCCCCTTAAACTTAAAATCTGGTTGTGCTTTCTGATAACTGGAGATCAGTCTTTCACAGTGCTGTGCTGGAATTTTGGCCCACTCTTCTTTGAAGAACTGCTTTAGTTCAGCCACACTGGAGGGTTTTCAAGCATGAACTGCCCGTTTAAGGTCCAGCATCTCAATTGGTTCAAGTCAAAATTTCCCCTCAATTATTGCAAGTTGCCCAGGCCCTGAAGCAGCAAAGCATCCCCACACCATACCTATGGCCGTAGGTATGATGTTCTTTTTGTGGAATTTGGTGTTTGGTTTATGCCAGATGTGACGGGACCCCTGTGTTCCACTTTCGACTCATCAGTCCACAGAACATTCTCCCAAAATGTTTGAGGATCATCAAGGTGTGTTTCGGCAAAATTCAGACGAGCCTTAATGTTCTTCTGGGTAACTATATTATACTGCTGTTTTGGTTCAGTACACAATAATCAGTTCAGGAGTGATGATCTCTTCCCTGCTTCTGTACAAATACGAAGACTGCAGACACCAGGTCTGATGTAGCCTTTCTGCAAAGCCTTTTAAAGAGTTTTATTCTTCAATGGATTTGTTTTCTGTGGCTGTTAGCATGATGTGTGATTAAGGTGGCATGGTACCTGAGAGCAGGTTGATGGCATAGTCATAAAGTCTGTGTAGAGATAGGATACATTCTCTGGATTTACTAAACACCTCCTTGAATTCAGCTTAGTTTAGCTTCATATTTAGAACTTAGCTTCATAATTTCCTGGGTGGTTTCAGGGCTATCTACAGACATAGTGGCTGCACTGACTGTGAGACGAGATAGGCAGTTATAAAAGTGAGGGGACCAGGCTGCAATTTCTTGTTGAAATGATGCCACATAATTATAGCATTGCACAATGTCCTTGCAAGGGAGAAGGTTTGAAAGGCTGGATGGAGGTTGTAGGACTCCGTTGGTGGCTGAAGCTATATCTGAAGCAATCTCTCAAACATTGATTACAGAAATAGTATGATCAGAGATAGGCCACTCCTTGATATATGAATGCAGCATGGGGCAGCATGTAATGTTCAGTATGGAAGTTGTATTTTGTAAGTACGAGGCCTCTAGTGAAAAACCATGGAATCATCATATCAGATTCTTACAGTGATGCGTGCAGAGATACAAGCCAAACACCACACCTTACTTAAAACATTTTAACAGCCATTTCAAATCAGTGTCTGAAAGACCACCGTGTCAATCTGATTCGAGTTTACGGGTCTTAGCCCATTCAGACAGATAGGAGCCTGGTCTTGTATAATTGAAAATACCTGCCTGTTAAAATTGCCCAGATGGCCACCAAGTGGACATTTTTTACTATAAGGACTTTATCACAACAGCTTTAAATTACATACAGTACCAGCCAAAAGTCTGCAGACACTGGATTGACTACATATTTGTCATTGTCTTAAAGGCATTTTGATGCATAGTGTAGTTTTTGGTAAGTTTTTTTTTCTCTTAGTAACAGAGATTTAAAAAATAGAATTAAATATATATATTTTTTTTATTATTGTTTCAAATCCAGGCAGAAGAAATGAATAAGAAGTATTTCTTTTTTTGTTTTTATTGTCAGAAATAGCAAATACCAAAATCAAAAGTGACTTATGTTTATGGTTTATTATCACTGACTATGTACCCTATTACAGTAGATGAATAATGCAATGCCTAAACCGAATCCCACAACAACTTTTTTCAGATTTTTTTGTTAATCATGGGGATATTGTCTTCACACCCCAACCCCCAAAAGAGCTAAATACATTATTTACATTAATTCAGTTTAGAGGTAGCTTGGTCTCCTGGGTCCAGGCCTCATTTATAGATTTACTTACAGTGTGTTGGAGAGTCAAGTTAAATCATGTTCAGCTCAAAATCTCCTTATAGTCCTCGATGGAAAACCTTTTGCTTCACCACGATCATATGATATAATCTCTGATATCTTTTATGCTGGACAATCCTCTTCTCACCAGGTCTATGATCATTTCAGAATATCATTCAAAAGCCATACCTAAGGATAGCTAAAAGCAGGACATATGTGTATTGGCTGGACTTGACTTAATGATTTACAGTCCTATCTGCAACAGCTGATTAAAGGGATGCTTTTTCTGTTTTAGTTCCTTTATGATTTTATTTTTTTGATATACACAGAAACACAAGTTGCTTTTGAATTGTGTATCTGCAATTTCTGACCATTAAAAAAAGAAAAATGTTTTGTTTGTGTTTAATTTCTCCTGCCTGGATTTTGAAACAATAATCAAATAACCATTCGTGTTTTATTTTTTCAGATTTCTGTTACTGGTATTTCTGGTACATAAATAGAATGACCAAAAAGTACACCGACCTTTGATAAAGGCTTATGGTTAAAAGACAAATGTAAATAGTGAAATTAATGCCCATATACAAATTTAATTTTGATTCATAATGTAATTATAATAAGTAGTTTTTGCTTAAAGCCAACAGTTTCATTCAGTTGCAGTGAGAATCTCAGTCTGTTTTGGAATGTGAAGTAAAGCTGATTCAGAAGATGCCAAAAATATGCAAAGCTTCATCGGGAATACTGTTAATATTTTTAAATATGAGTTTTTAATTTGTTTAACACTTTTCTTGATTTCTTCATAATCCCATATGTGTTATTTCATAGTTTTAATGTCTTCTTTATTATTCTAATATCTTCATTATTATTCTAAAATAATATAAAAGAGTTAAACAAACAAATAAACAAACAATTAAATAAAGAGAAAATAAAACCTTCTATGAGCAGCTGTGTCAGAAAGTTTGACTGAAAGTGTATAGATTTATATTTAGTTTGCATATAAGACATTTATAATGAAAAAATGCTAAATGAAAAAAAGGGGGTTATAGCTCATTTTCCTTTAATAAGTATGTATTCTGTGAACCTGTTTCCTCAGATTGATCCCTCCTCTCAATCAGCTGGACCTCTTGCGCAGTCTGAAGGGCAAGTCTGGATTCAGGTTGGAGTGACATTTCTCTTTTAATATTATATGGCTTGCTTAAAATTTTTTATTTTTTTTTGTGCCAGCAGTGTACAGGAGACATAGTGATTTTGTTGTTATTTTAGATTATATGAGTTTTGGTTTAGTCACAATTCCTTAATCATTCAGTACATTATTAATGCTAACTATCTCATAAATCATTGTCTGTGTCCCTCTCTATTCTCTCTCTCTCTCTCTTTTTCTTTTAAACCAAAGGAAGGACTCACAGCCTGAAGCATCTCCCAGGTTGGTTAAATAGCTAAAGTTTTCATGGATTTTTGAATGTCAATTCCCAAAAACCACTCATTACAAAGATCATTCATGTGGCAGATTATTTGGGAGTTCCATGCACCAGCATTATTCTTCGAAGGAACGCAAAGTCCATGCATTTCTCTCTGAATGTCTGTTATTCAAAAAAATTATATTCAGTTCAGTAGCACTTTATATTACAGTACTGCTTCATATATTTACAAGGTAAAGACTCTGACAACACATTAAACATCTTATATCAATACCGCGTTATAAAGTTTACAAAGGTTACAAAGGTTAATTACATTCCTAAATTTATACTAAAACTCTATACTTTTGACAAGTGAATACCCTGTACAATACTGTACCGTAATATTAAGTGCAGCTCATATTTCAAAGTTTAATTGTCTTCTCAATAAATTATCTCTTAATTATGGCCTCCACCATTTTGACTATTCCTTGTACAATCTCTTGTGTCTCTCACCACCCACTGAACCACACTTGCAGTAGTGAGATTTCACACAAAGACACCCTCTGTGGGTGTTGCCCGAGAAGCAATAGGTACCGTAGCACACAGATACTAACATCTGCACGCCCGGATTTCACTCCAGCACTTGGATCTGTGTGTTTTCCCTGTTTATAATTTCTAATTTCTGACCCTGTTTCCAAATAAGTTCCTATAATTTATTCTTTGTAATGTAAAAATGTCAAGTGCCACTTTTTGAATAAAAACTATAAAGTAGTTCAGTGCATTTTAATGCCCAGTTTGTCACATTTCACTGGTTGTGTTGTTGTCAATAGACTCTGCTCTGATATGTAAACTATGATCATTATGAAGACCAGACTTTTAGCTTTGAGTGAAGACAGAATGGGAGAGAGGGAGTGTTAGAAGGATGGCAGGATAGCCAGATAGACAGAGAGAGAAATTGCAAGAGAGATGCTTGTGGCACAGCCTGACCATTTCAAGAGACCTTTCAAGAGCTTGAAAGTTGCCCAATGGGGTTTTGTGAAGTATGTGTAGGCCTAGTTATGTGTAAAATGTAATTACCATCAATCACTCAAACATTAAATTGTTAGGAATTTGCCTTCAGTCCCACCTTAAGACAAAGCCTCTATTGGGAATCTCATTCTCGTTTGAATTAAATGCTCAGTGCTGTGGAAAATACAGATAATGTCTGTGTCATCAGACCATGTAGCCTACCACTTTGCTATTAAAGCAAGCTTTTTTATAAGCTAGTAATCTGCTGCATCATTGCAATATGCACCTTGCAATGAAGGACATAGTTTCATCTGTATTTATCATGTCCAAATGACATTTGAAATTGAATTATTTGACAGTTGCTGCCCCAACAACAAACCAAAACACAATATTTCTGTGATATTGTCTTTGGCGTTTCAGGCTCTGCACAAAGCTTTCCTCACAGTTTGTCTTAATTTCTGAAAGTACTTGGCACAAATCAAATTTGAGCAGTAATTTAAGGCAAGCTTGACAATCTTGCACCTGATCAATGTTTAGATACATATTTTAGACCAATTTTTTTGTTTTCTTTTACATAATGCCTATTATTTCTTAAAAGACCTAACATACAATGTTTGTGCAATCTAATACGAAGAGAGTAGAGCACACACTTTCAGCATGCTCTGCATACAAACACTTTCAGCATGCTATAATGTGCATGACTTCTTTTGTGCTGTTTTCCCAGTGCATTAAACATGGCTGTGGCAGCATGAGGGGACTATAGATTGCATGGCGTAAATGATGAGAAGCAATTTCTTTTTTTATTGTTTTGTGTGATTTTCATAATGAAAAAAAAAAAAAATAGGATGGAAGCAGTTATACAAAGTGAATTGAAAATGACTTTTCTGGTTTGGTATATCATGTTTTAATGAAATTAGGTTACGTATATAAAGAAAACGATTTTGTTATTGTATTAATAAATCATGAAGTAATGTGAATCTTAACACTGATAGAAAATGAAAAGATACTTACATTCGGACCTGATACTACTTTCATTTAAGGCACATCTTAGATTGGCTTCTTTGGTGTCCAAAATGGCAGATTTTGACACTGAGCAACAGTTAAACTACAACTAAATGTCCTTCTAAAATGGAAATTGAAAATTGAAATGGAAGCCTGTTTTAAATATGTAACTCTAGTGTGTATTCTTTATTAATCATATTTCCAGAATACAGAATGTTAGACACTCTATTTGTTTCACAGGAGTATGTGCCAATTCTTCAGCAGTGTGTTGTCATGTATATTATCAATACATATATATATATATATATATATATATATATATATATATATATATATATATATATATATATATATATATATATATATATATATATATATATATATATAATAATTTGATTATCCTTTTGCTTCTGTTTCACTCGTACACCCCAAAAATGCTTCCCACACAGCCGTAAGCCAAGCATAAAAGAGAAAGCATTCTCCAGCCCCTCTAAGAGTGCAGGGGGAAAGGAGACCAAATCACCTGGAGCAGACGAGGGAGCAGCAGAAAGTCCTAGCAAAGTGCCAAAGAGCTGGAGCTTCACTGAGCGTAACCGCTCCAAACACTCCTTTAAGATGAAAGAGGGTCGGACCTCAGAAGGTCAGAATTGTTTTTCTTTTTTATATATATATATATATATATATATATATATATATATATATATATATATATATATATATATATATATATATATATATATATACAGTAATTACTCATGCAGGCAAACACACACATTCACACACACATCTATAAGTACTCCTTGTGTTTCAGTTTGAGTTTTGGTCTTTAATGTGGGGACTATGTGTTGAATAAGAATAGGTTGTATTGACTGGCACAGAACCAGCTGTCATAGCCTTTTCCCAGATCTGTCATGTTCAAAAGATGGTGTCAGATATGGTGTCAGTCTACTAATTAGCATAGGTTATATAAAAAGAGTTGAGGCATAATTATTTCCTTAACATGCAAGTTTTCATTGACTGTACTGATCCATAGGTTATGCACAGGAATTTGAGTAGCTCTCCTCCACTAGCTAGTTTTTTTGCATCTTCATGCCATGCTGTGATCAGCTTTAAAAAAAAGAGATTTTATATTTCATTTCTTCCTGCTTACAGTCTACACTCTCATCGCTTCCTTTCTCATTTCTCTTCACTGAAAAAAGTGCTGATTGAGATGCAGGATGAAGACTTCGGAATGAAGAGTTCTCCAGGTTAGGCTGTGATCCAGAAATATGATCCAGAAAGCATCAAGATGACATTGCAGTTTGCTGTTAAAAAAATAAATATATACGTAATAACTGCAACTGCTTTGTTAGTCAATTACTGCCTTGAACATAACTGTTTTGGGTAGTTAATAGACTTCTACATTTGTAGATGAAAATGATTAGTTTTGAAAATGTGGCCCACTTTCAGCATCAAAGCCATGGCATCATTTAATCATGATGGGTCCATTCATAAAGTGCAATAATTAGCCACATAATGTCTGCAACTTGTGATTGACATGTGGTTCTTTAAACCATTTTCATCTGAAACTTTTAACCATTTCTTTCCCATTTCTCTCTCTCCACATTTTGGCAGCAATTGAGGGGTTGATCAGTAAGACAAATCATGTTTTTTAGGGTTGTGCTTTTACTTTAAGCCACAATAACACAAGCTCAGCTAGGAGCAGCTGAAGAAGGAAAAGCGTGCATGTCTAAAAATGGCTTTTTAATTACTGAGTTGCAGCTTGCCTTAACAAGATTTGCTTTCCATGCAACACCCTCTGTCATAAACTTCGCTGAGTCCTGCGTCTCACCAACAGAAGTTACTAAAGGCCTATCCTGGTAGTGAAGCAATATCTTAAATGCCTGAATATGCATATTTGCTGGATTATTAATCATCAGCTACTTTAATTATTATGTCTCTTTTTTGGTTATTGCAAGATATCAAATGCAATAACAGATTTTATGATTAATGTTTTTATGACCGAATGTGTTGCAAACAAATATATTTTGTCTTTTTGCTCTTTTTCACCCCCAAATTCTTTGCATTTACCTGCATGAGATTTTTCTCTGCTTTTGGAGGACACAAAAATTGGCTGTTTTCAATATTCAGTGAAGACTCACTGACTATTTTATGTCATTTGAATTGGATGTATAATTCATATGACTCATACCATATGATTCATATGACTCATATTAATATCTTAATTCATATGACATAAAAATATTCTTGTTACATTTTCCACCATCTTAACCTGCCAGCCAGTAGTAGCGTAGTACTCGCTAGAGTTCAAATATGCCTTGCTGTGAGTCTTTTTATGTGCACAGTGTGGTTTAATATTCAGTGTGTCAGGTAAGTGTTTTATGCATGGTTAATAATGCAATAAAATCTTAGGATGAGAACAGTGAAGCATGTTTAAATTTTCTGTTAAAAAGAGGCTAACACTTAAAAGATGATTATGCAATATACGGAGCTATCAAGTAATAACTTGGCTTGATTATGCTCTTGAGCATTTGTGTTAAGATCGAGATTACTGCCTAATACTGGAATGTTCTAACTGGATCTCTGCTCTTGTGGAAAGCCTGATAGATATATGAGAAACATTATTTTAGTTTTTAAGAGAATTTGTGGATTTGTGTGTTATAGAAGCGAGTCTTCCTGAGGACTTTGGCGATGATAGAACATATGAATTTCTGCAAGATCTGTCTCCTGCACTGAAAGTCACCATAAGGGCAATCTGGTAGGAGACGGCCACATGGACTGTCTTTTGATAATGTTTGTGAAGGTTTTCAGCCACCAGGTTATTAAATAATCTATCTTTTTTTACTCTTTACTCTTTATTATGGACCAGCTTCTATTTTTAAAGATGAGATATTAGACCACTTTAGGCAGGATAAAACATGAATTAAGATGTTTTGTACATTAAAGAGAGACCTTGACAAAACTAGTAAGTCTAATAAATATCAGTTTAAATAAATATAAGACAATACAATGCAATATAAAGTTCCCTCCAAAAGTATTGGAACAGCAAGGCCATATTTTTTTTTGTTTTTGCTATATACTGAAGACATTTGGGTTTGAGATCAAAAGATGAATATGAGACAATGGATCATAATTTCTGATATTTCAGAATATCCTAATATATACATTTAGATGTGTTAAACAACCTAGAACCTGGCACCTTTTGTTTGAACCCACCCATTTTTAAAGTGATCAAAAATATTGTAACGTGACGGACAGGTGTTTCTTGTTGCCCAGGTGTGTCCTGTTACATTGATTGTTTAAACAATTAATAGCACTGAATGTCTAATCTTGGTTTGAGCCCTGGGTTTCACCTGTGAAGACTGCATTTGTTGTTAAAAAGGATAAACCAACATGAAGACCAGAGGGCTGTCTAAGGGATAAAAGCAAGTCATTGCTTTTGCAGAACTTGAGAAAAGACAGATGATCGATCAGAGCCATTGCACAATTTGAAATGTCTTGAAAAAGAAAGAAACCATTGTTTGTACTAACAACCAGACATCAAACAAAGGAAAACAACAGCAGTTGATGACAGAAACATTGTGAGAGCTGTGAAGAAAAACCCAAAAACAACAATCACTGACATCACCAACAACCTCCACAGGGCAGGGGTTAAGGTATCACAATCCACCATTTGAAGAAGACTTCGAGAGCAGAAATATCATGGCCATACCCCAAGAGGCAAACAACTCATAAGCAGTAAGAATCAGAAAGCCAGATTGGAATTAGCAAACAAGTACAGAGACGAGCCATAAGATTTTTAAAACTAAGATTAACCTCTATCAGAGTGATGGAAAGGCCAAAGTGTGGAGAAAGAAAGTTTCTGCTCATGACCTGAAACACACAGTACAAGCTCATTGGTCAAGCATAGTGGAGGTAGTGTAAGGCTATGGCTTGCATAGCTGCTTCTGGAATGAATAAATTCAGAAGTCTACAGAAATATTATGTCTGCCAATTTTCAGAGAAATGCATCCAATGTAACTGGGACGAACTTCATCATGTAGCAAGACGATGATCCACAACACAGCAAAGACTTCATCAGGAGAAAAAAATGGAAGGTTTTAGACTGTCCAGGCCAATCACCTGGCCTTAACCCAGTTAAGCATGTGTTTCACCTTCTGAAGAGGAAACTGAAGGGAGAAACCCAGCGAAACAGACAAAAACTGAAATTAGCGGCAGTAAAAGCCTAGGAAAGCATCACAAAAGAGGAATAAAACAATTTGGTGATGTAGTGGGTTGCCAGCTTGATGCAGTTATTTCAAGCAAGGGATATGCAACCAAATATTAAGTGTATTTACTTCAATTTACTTTAAGATTGTTCTAATGTGTTCTAATACTTTTGCTGACCTAACAGTTGTGTGTTCTGCCACCAAAGGTGGCAAGTTCTAACTGGCATCTAGATGTCAATATTAGGAAATGAAAGCTGGAGTTCTGATCTATTGTCTCATATTCATCTTTTGATTTCCAACACAAATGTCTTCAGTGTATAGCAAAAACAATAGAATTGGCCTTGCTGTTCCAATACTTTCAGAGGGCAATGTATATTTCCTATAACCCCTTTACAAAAGGACAACCTTTTGGTGTGACTCAGTGGTTGTACAAATTAATTGCAGTTCTACATGATTATAAACTAGTGCAATCATCTTAAAAACCATTGGCCTCGAAGTAGTACTAATTGTTTCTCTTTTCTAGTAATGTCACATCTAATGAAGCCACTTCTGTTGATATTGCTGTTTTAACTGAGAAGATGTGCTTGTCTTGCTCTCAGTATCATGCGTTTCCTGGTGTCTAAGAGGAGGTTTAAAGAGAGCTTGAGGCCATATGATGTAATGGATGTGATTGAGCAGTATTCAGCAGGCCATCTGGACATGCTGTCTCGCATCAAGAACCTGCAGTCCAGGCAAGACCAGTACCCAACCACAGCTGCATTTACTTTCACATAACAACAGGGTTCATAATTCCAGATTTCTTGTACTCATGCTTTCTTTGTACATAATATTTTGCATTTTAAATTTTCGATTGCTACTTCTGTAATCAGGTACAGTGCCCTCTGGTGGTTACACAATGTTGTATCTTTCTACCATTTAAACAATCCCAGTGCTAAACTATAGTGGCTCAGAGCTGTCATACCCATGGCACATTCACTCATCTCTGAACACCCATGCACCCTCAAAAATATTATTATGCAAGAATGGAACAAAGTTTCACTTTCCCAATTCTTTTCTTTTCTTTTTGTCTCACATTCCAAAATTCTGATGTGAGTCAAGACTCATGTTTCTCTCTCAAATAAGATTCATATATGTTGTGAAATCAAATCATTGTTCCACACATATAAAATATATTCCAACATCAAATAACCATTGCTTGTGTGTCATGACAAATGTGGGCATGGAATATATTCTCACTTATTTGTCCTTGGTTCTCTGTGGAGCACTGTGTTTGGTATCCATGTGTTGCTTCATGATGCTTTGCCCCATTTCTTCTCTATGTACTTTGGCAGGATAGATTTGATTGTGGGCCCCCCACCCCCTTCGACCCCTCGCAATAAGAAGTACGTAATCAAGAGGCACAAACAGTTTGCAGTTTGCCCATTATTGAACAGCATTGCATTGCATAGTGTCATGCTTTTAATGCTTTCTACCCAAATTAATTGCAATAAATGTAGTTCAGTATCCTGTTCTTATATCATGACCATATTCTTTAAATGTCTATTATGAATCACACACAAACTGCTGTTATATAAGCTGCAAAAGCATGTAAATGCTGTCCAATAATTCTGTACTCACACCAGTGAGCATATACTCTAAATAGTGGGGGACTAATACATTTATGCATGCCATTCTTGCATTTGAAAAGGAAAATCAAGCCAACCATTAACAATAGAATCAGTGAAGCATGAAGCATCATAAGGCATGGTACCAGGTAATATTTTTTGAACATTCTTCATTTGCTCTCTTTTTTAAAGACTTTTTTTTCTAGGTATTATATCAAATGTGTTACCAGTGACATAGTTGGCATTAAGTATAGTTAATACATCACCACTCAGCTGGGTGGATCTCTGCATTGCAATACTGTTTTCCATGTGACCGTGTCAACTTTGACAGAGTGGACACTTGCAGCAAGAGAGTATGGGGGATGCACTTGCCTTTATATCAGCTAGACAACTAGCTAGCTTGATAGCTAGCTGTCTTGCTAACAGAAGTGGCTTGTGACTATACATTTTGGCGGGGCAGAACGACATTAAAAAGGACATAGCCTCAAATAAAATTAAGTCGAGAGGCTATCAAATTTGACTTATGCTGTAGTTTACTAACCAGTGAACCCTGTAATAGATGATTGAGAGTCGACAACACACAATTATCGAGAATAAAGTCTAGCAGCTAGTTTTGAATGTTTTTAGAGGAATTTGTTTCGACTGTGTTTGATACATCAGGGGTGTTTCACATTGGCATTGTCACAGTGGTTGAGGCTCATACCGAAGCACTAATATCATTGACCAGGGTTGAAACTTTTAAGCAAAATTTCCAGCCCAACTACATCCACCACACAAACCACACAAGACCCGAAACTAGCTAAAAAAAATTCAGATGTTGGAGACACGTTTTCCTTTGTGTAGGAAACAAGGTCACTATGGTGCACTGGTATTTCTTATGCACAGACATTATCCACTCCATAACTCCTCTTTCTGTCTCCCAATCTTTGCCGTATATCTTATAATAGAAGTGCCTTTTTGTGGAATTGTATTAGATTTCATTCAGAATATTTGCTATAGAACAAGATCTTGGCATCAGTAGAGTATTTTAAGCCCAGTTTGGCATAGAAACTGACATTAACTGACCCAGACATTAACTGTTCCCATTTTTGACCACTAGATGCAATAAAAACTCTATGAAGCGTAATGTGACAGTGAGTGCTTCACATTTGTGCAACATCTAGAATGGCAAGCAAATGAGTGGAACATGAGCTTATATCTGTCAAAAAGCAATTAAAAAAAAAAAAATCATTGGTCACTCAAAAGAAGTGATTAGTATTTTAGTATTAGGACTTGTGAAGGAGGTCCTTTATGAAAATGAACATTTGTTCATTTGGTTGATATATACTGCCCTTATGGATGAGCCACCACCAAGTCCATGGACTCTTCCCAGTTTGCCTTCACATTCCACATACCTTTTTCATTCATCCTGGTCTTCCATAGTTTCCACAGTCTTGCCTCCTGGACTAGTAATTTTGTAATGTTTACTCATAAACTCGATTATTCCTGTTTCCAAATATTATGGACTTCAGCAGGGTTTAGCCCTCTGCAAATGGTGTTGGCAGCTTAAGCATTACTGCCTGTGCCATGCTATGGTTCACATGGTGAGCTCTTGAGTGAGGAGGAATGCTAACTTTGGATAGAAACTCTGAGTGCCAGACAGTGGAATGGTTATCAGCCCTTTTGCATGCTCAGCATCAAAAATAGGGGTCACCAAGAAGCCCTTGGTAAGGGGACTGTCTGGATTGGGACCTTATTCCTCTGCTGAAAGGTGTCAGGTTGTGACTGGTTAAAGAGCATGTTGGTATCCCAGCCTCTCATGTACTTTACCTGTTTGTCTTGGCCTTATGGGTGTTTATATTGCTGCTCAACTAGATGCCTGTTTCAGTGCTGATACACCTACTCCCCACCACTCTCTGAAACACCAGCTGCATTACCATCCTACACATCTCCTGCTGCATTTCTGTACTTCACAGTGGCTACCCCCTGACAACCTGTTCCACTAACAGCTTTTAAGCACTTTGCTTTATGAGCTGTGCTGGAATTAATACTGCTGTTTTCTATCTAGCTCTAAAGTGGTTTCTGCTTCCATGTCTACACAGCAAAATCCCCAATGTTGAATTAATGACCAGTGTTTATTTAACACTTTCATTTCATTTATGTCTAATTGGACATATAGAAAAGCAATAAAGTGTTAATTCAACATTCTGGGTGATAATTCAACACTGGTAGACTTTGCTGTGTACTTCTCTCCAAACTTGTGAGTCTCGGCTTGTGTAAGATCCATCCTCTGAGCCTTATTTTGAGACAAGCTTAGCACTTAAACTTTTATAATTGGTCAAATAAGACCCATATGCACCTCAAACCAAAGATGATATTTAAAAAAAAAAAAAATGTTCTGCTTAAATGCTGTTTACACTTATATATAGCTTAATGCATCATTTTGTTTGCTGTTTTGAAAAAGGAAAAATGGTTCACATACTAGCCAGATATATAAGATGTAAGAGATAACATGGTGTGAGAGATCTGGAGCATGATGTAATGTGTAGAACAACTAAATATATTTAAGCAGAAATCTAAAACCTAAATCAAGATATGTACAAGATATACAGTATATTGTGCAATATTTTTCATCCTCCACTTGCTAGTGTGCAATCTTAAAGAACTAATGACTAATTCAAAGGAATTCATTTTCTTAATCTCCCGTGTTCTTATAACCATTTGTAAGTAATTGCGTAATGTTGTACATAAATTTGTTTATTCAATAACCAAGTATGTCAACTTTCAGCTAGACCAGGGAAATTGCAGATAACTAAATCAGACCAAGAAAATACTCACATAGATAAACCATGCCCTTTTCTCATTATTTCAAACTGACTCATGTTAATGCTTCAGACTACACTGTAAGCTGGCAGATGTTTATAGACCGGTGACAGTTCTGCCTGATATGTGTAGGCCTGATATGTGTGCAAATAGCCCAGTGTTATTTAGGATTTTGGTCAAAAATGGACTTTTGTTAGTATCATATTTGGGTACAGCAGCTACAGATTTACGTGGTGTTACACCAGTGGGTTCAAATCTCAATGCCTTCTGGGCAAGTTCAGCTCCTAAAGTCTATAGCTGACTCTATTCCTAATTCCTAAGGATAACCAAACAAACTTCCAGTGAGGTGATATTAACCACCCATCCCACCCCAACCCACCAAACGGAAATGGCAAAGGGACGGTGATGAGGGCACAAGGAAACAGTATTGGAATTCAGAATCATGACTTAATACTTTCTCTGATCTTGCTTTTGCAGAGACTGTGGCACTAACCCTTTTATTCTGATGTTGTGTGTGACATAGAGAGCATGAAATGGTGAACACTGCAGCACTATTTTGCATGTCTCATTTTCAAAAAAAAAAAAAAAAAGAACGAAACAACAGAAAAAAAGAAAGAAAGAAAAAGGCAAAGTCATCCAGGGAACATTATTGCCTTCCATATAACCAAAAGTCTTTTAGTGCATGATTCAGTGCATATTCGTAAACATTTGCATCCCTTTTATTTTTAATACTTAAGACCCTTCAGTATTGTTTATTTGGGTTTATTGCACATTGTATATTTGTGAGGAAGATACACAGAATCTCAGCTCTAGATAGAAGAGATTGTTTCATGAATTGTCAGGGTGGACCAGATAGTGGGGAAGGGAGTATCATCAGGGGATAAGGAGAAACCCAAGAGTGATACTGCTCAGGAAAATGACCCCAGCATGATGGGCCGATTTCTCAAGATGGAGAAACAGGTAAGGGCATTTTAATATTATTTAATGTTCCACGTTTCACATATATTATTTGTTGCGATATTAGTGATAGCAGAAAGGGGACTAGTTTCATAATATGAGTGTAGAAAAAGCTCAGAACAATTTTTGGCCATGCAGGTGGGTGCGATGGACCGCAAACTAGACTTCCTGGTGAATGTATACACCACGCGCATGGGTATTCCACGCTCTGAAACTGAGGCTTTGCTGGGTTTCAAGATGGCTGATCCAGCACCACCTTACCACAGCCCAGAAGACAAGAGTGAGAAGGTGCCGGATGAAAAGGAAGAGAAGAAGAGCCCAGAGCCCAGCCCGACTGGGACGCCTGCCAACAGCATGTGCCGCCCATCCACATCCTGGCATCAGCAGAATGAGCAGCCGCTCAATGTACCTCTTTGGAATAACAGCCGTGGGGCTTCACCGGGCACTGATGACCCATCACTATACCGCATCCCACCTCCACCAACACATGAGAGTGGGGAGGGTGGACGCCAAAGGCGACACAGACGCACACGGCCTAATGCAGGCGTTGACAGCGACACATCCCTCTCCATTCCTTCAGTGGACCATGAGGAGTTAGACCGCTCATTCAGTGGCTTCAGCATCTCACAAGCCAAGGAGGAGGATTTCCTTCCTCCAGTGAATCTTGGACTGTTTGGTGGAGGAAGAGGAATGGCCTTCTGTACTCGTATCAGACCCTACTTGGCTGAAGGGGAATCGGACACAGACTCAGATCTTTACACACCTGGTGCTCCTTCACCTCTATCATTTACAGGGGAGGTGGCATTCGGAGACAGGGGCTGGCCAGGTCTGAAGTAGAAGATAATGCCTAAATGAGCCTTCAAATTGCAACAAGAGCCTTCAGATCCTGAGTGGATAATAGCAACAGAAACTTAATCAAAGAACCCAATGTGGTCATTAATGCATGAGGACTAAAATAACACAGGTAGAACCCAATGAACATGATCCACTCAATGGACACTTGTTATTTGGTATGGCCATATCATGTTCATAATGATAATATTACTTTGGCACGAGAGTGACTTTAACAAAAAATGTAACATACTTTGTGGCCTCCTAAATCAAGACATCTATCTTTTTTGCACACTTAAAAAAAACTGAGTTTTCATGTAAGCAGGTATTGGCATGAGTTATTCATCTCATGGGTCATTTGTTTGTACTAATGTAGTTATGTATAGTTATGGTACCAATGCTTATTACCAAGGCAATATTAGAAGCACTTTACTTATTGATTGTACATACATAATAATAATTAATGATAGTATGCCTGCTTTTGCTCTTAGTTTATTTTTCCTTTTATTTCTTTTATAGATAACATAAGACACTGTAACGATGAACAAATGTAAGAATTTGTGTGACATATTTAATGGAAACTGATGCTTTTTTAAAAAGATTACCCCAACCAAAGATACAGAGAGAGCACTTCTGAGCACGATTTACATTTACACATTTTTACTTCTATCTGCAATACATTTATAAACTTAGCATGTATTTTATTTTTATTAATACATTTACAGGAGTTTTTACAGGTAAAAATGTTTACATGTTACATTCAATTAAATGTTTATTATAATCATTATCTTGAGAGTCCATAAGCATCACCATGCCTTTGGAAATTCCAGTCTGGTTAATATCTCATCAAAGGTTAATCATCATACAACTAAGCTTGTTATAGTTATTGTTATAAATACTTTTTTTTTTTTTTTTTTTAAACCTGTAAGAAATAGTGGTTAACAGGCTTAGACATTTGATTGGGAGCTTGTGATACATACCAACATTCCACATTCTGTAAGCAAAAGCATCATTATTAGCTTAATCATACATGTAAATCTTTTAAGAAGACAAAGATTTCGGACATAAGGAGAGCTCATGTGAAATTGCAGTATAGCATTATGAAAAGCATCAGTCCACATGCAATGAATTTTGGTTCCCTAGTAATGGCACGAATAATGATACACTGCTTTATTAAAGAGCCCTCAAAATCAGTCCCAGTATAAGTGATTACACTAACTGCATGGCATGTTTAGAGGAAGTTGACTTAATTGATAATGGTAATACAGGACTGTGCCAGTAGAGAAAAAACATTATGATATAAACATTCTTGCATTCAAGTAGAATCTTTCCACTGATGCCCAAACTGATGGCAAACTAAAATGACCAAGAGCTGTTATATTATGATGATAATATATGATAAAAGAGAGAGAGAGAAAAAAAATCTTTTTATATAATTTTAAAAGGTTTTTCTAGAGCATGTTGGAAGGCTGCGATGTTACAAGAAATAAAGTTGGTCTGATTTAAATTGACCTTTGCCTACTGCCTATTTTACAAACATTAATAAACCACTTATAATATTCAGAGAACATCCCATGCCCCTTATTCTACATTTACACCTACACCAAAAGGTAAGACAGTCGTTTACCTGAGTATAATATTGATACTTATTGTGTTTTCTTAACCAGAAACAATGCGGTATGAATTCAGTGAATCCAATCCAGATTTTCTGTTGCCCACCAGAATGAAACGATGCCTATTGCTGTCAGCAGGCCAAATGCTAAGGTGGACTTTAGCACAGCAAGACACTGGAATAGATGGACAGAGACATAGTGAAGAAGTTTGATGAGACATTGAACAATTAACTTATTTGAAAGCAAACAATGTACTAATACATGTGGTCCTTTGTCCGCTCAACATATAAGATTTATTTATTGCATTGTTTGTTAAAAATTCTTATACCATGGCACTGTTGAATTCTTGATTCTGATTGGTCAGATGGTATTGATTAACTTTCTATAAAATCACAGTTCTGACAGGTGCTACCAAGGTAAATTACAAGTTGATATGGTGAAGTTTTCAGTGAGAAGACATTTATTTAACATTATTGGGAGGAGTCTTCAGTGTCAGAGTTTAACAGTCAGAAGTAAAGCTGCACTTAAAAAAAAAAAAAAAAAACTAACCTTAATGTTTTAAAGTAAAAAGAAAAAACCTGCGTCAGCTTGTTGCAGGTAATTTTTTTTCTTTCTTTTTTTCAGTTGAGAGAAGTTTTCCGACACAGGATCGTTTTCAGAACTTTGTGGTTTCTCGGTAATATGCATTTTTTTGTCTCATTAACTTGCGTGCAAAGAGAGAAATAAAGAGTGACTAAAATGTAAGTAATAACAGGAACCAAGTTATTAAGTGGACAGTCAACTATAAATTATATATACAAAAATATGATGTGTCATTATTTAATAAATGAAAAAAAATCGCTAGCATTGGCAAATTACTGTGGTATTAGAGGAATAAAACACAGGATGTGCTCTTATAGGAACATAATCAACTTTCGGGTGGTAAGACATAGCAGTTTTATTTTCCTATAACACCAGACTCCATTGTTTTGTTCATTACATCAAAGATGATCAGAAATTGTTAACAAACAATAAACAAAAAGTATTGTTTTTCCAATCTGAAAAGATGCTACACGTTTATTAGTATTTTTTCTCCCTCAAACACAATGCGTGCAAATAAACTGAAAAGGCTAAAACTATTCTCATTCTTTGTTTAATATTGAACAGATCACAACAGTACTGACTTTTACCTTGTTCCTCGGAGGATGTTGCTTCTCTACTGCACTCACAGGTTGCTGTTCCTTTGGTTGCGTCCTTGACCTCTCAGGGTAGTAAGGCTTCTCCAATGGGTCATCTGACTCACTGTGATACTACAACACGAACATGAACATGAACTCTCAAACGCCACTATCATGTGTCATGGTTATAATCTAGTTATGTAAACACGTTATGCTGAATACCTCTGGTTTCAGTGTGTTGAGATCTGGTGTGTTGAGATCTGAGTCCAGTTCCTCTTCAGTGCTATGGGATGAGGAACAAGGCCAATCAGGTAGATATGCAGTCTCTTTTAGAAAAAAAGTCTCAATCAAGCACCAAGCATCATCAATGGTTCTTTAGTTTGTTCCTCTGAGAGAAGTCTTAAAAGTTATATGTATAATCCAACAACAGAGGATTTTACAGAGGGAAACCTAGAACCACTCACCATCCAAAGAACCTTTGAGGAATGAGCATTCCATAACCATGCAAACTGACCATTTCTACACCATAATGCGTGCACTAATGTAAAAGATCCTTACCTGTCAGAATCATCATCATATTCAGAAGATTCATTATCCAAACAAAAGGTAACCTTATGGTCCCTGCCTAAAGAGAGTAAAAGGAGCAAAAATGCCTCACTTACTTGCAGTCCATTCACAATATTATCAAAGCCAACCAGGAAGAACAGAATTGTGTTCTCTGTAGCACTTACCCATGTTATCCTCTGGTTCAGCCTGATCACCATAGAATCTATAAAATGCCTCAATTCTAGTTTTCTCCAGCTCCCAGTCCCGCTCATTCCCTTCCTCATCATCATCAATGTCAAACTCTTCCAGGGCTTCCTCTGTGCACTCTTGGTTTTCTCCTTCACCTGAATTTATCTTAAATAAATCTTCACCACTCAAGTCCCAGTCATATTCATCTAAGCACAGGTTGTCTTCATCCATCAACAGTGCTGAGGACCACAAAACCTCATTTATTATGTTTTTGGTATCCCTCACATGGTCTGAAGATTCTGAAGATGATTTGTCATGGTCTTTTATGGCTGTGTCTGTTTGGTCTGATTCTATGCTATGGTGTAACTCTGTAGGTTCTGTATTAGATTCCTCATAATATGAAATAGAGCTTGTGTTTGTGAAGCCTCTTTCCTCGACATCACAGAATGATAAATGTCCCACATACTGTTTCTCAGGACTGTTAACATCCCCATCCTCTGTAGTTTGACATATGAAATCAATATCATTATCCGTCCTCACCATGTCCTGTGTTGAGTAGTTATGTTGCGTAATATGAGTCTTTTCCTCTTCCTGCTTTAATAATGAGAGAAAATTAGCTTCTTCTTTGCTTGTGCTGTGATCATCACTACTACGGTCACTAATGTAGTCTGCTTGATCATTAAGATCACTTAGCTCTCCAGCATCCTCCTTATTCTTGGCATCTTCCTCTGTGTTTCTATCATTTGTTAAAGATTTTTGGACATCCTCTTCATCAAAGCTCCCTCTCTGGAAAGACAGATCTAAGTCTGCTGATGCTGAGATCATCTCAACCTCCAAGTCCTTAATCCCAGAATTATGATCTAGGGCACGACTGTCTTTGTTTTGCAAGTTCACATTTTCTGCATTGGACAAATCCTCCATCTTGTCTGTAAAGTGATCATCACTAGAACTGATGTCCATGAGGGTGAACGGCTGGGCTGTAGCATTTTGAGCAGGCTCTTCGGTTTCACTGTGTGATAAATCTGAGGGATAATCTGCAAGGCTTTCCTCGATCTGTTCTTGGTCTTCCTCTGTAAACTCTTTCATGTCATCTCTGACATAGTATTTATCAGCAATATTTGGACTCATTGCAACAAAAGGTTCATCCTTGTTACCAACAGATTCACACTGAGAAGATTGTTCTGTTGTGCTGCAGTTCTCAGGTAATTCTTTGTCTGATTCGGATGATGTCTCTTCTGGTGTTTGATTTTCACTGGACATTGGAGGTGATGTCTGTGGCTGATATTCTACATTAAACGTTTCCATACACTCCTCTTCTGTAAGCTCCTTTTCATCTCCCGATATGTTGAATTCAGTAACTAGTCCGTGCGTAGAAACATCTGCTGCTAAGTCACTTTGCATGTTTCCTCCCTCTGCAGTACACTCACCAGCTGCATAGTTTAGTTGTTGTGCTTCTGTCATCATCGTGTTTACAACCTGATCATTATCTATTTCATGAGAAAGGCATAATGTGGACTCTGTGTTGATAGGGAATGAATTACTTGACTCACTCTCACTGCTATCAGAGCTTGCTTCACTTTCTTCCTGTTCATAAACATTAATGAAGGTCTCAACTGAGCCTTGCTCTGATGTTGACCAGAGATTACTAGCACCGTTCATACCATCTATGTCCTCATCCATAACTAGCTCTGTTTGAAATGTGTTAGTGCCCTCATCTGATTGTAGATAATCCAAATCTACAGGTACGTCAACATCTAAAGGAGACACAAAAATGTGCAAAATATGTACAGTCAGTATTACAGTTAGGTTACATAAACACTCTTAGAAAAAAGGGTTCTGAATGGTTCATTAATAGGGTTCCCATCTGATTGGGATACACTCTGTTATTGAATCCTTAAGGGTTAGAATCTTTAAGGGTTTGCCTGAAGAACCCTTTAGGCTTTTAGATTAAACCTTTTTTCTAAGAATGAAGTCAAAATAAGTTCAGACTCTCAAGTTCCACAAATTATACAAAACTGACAACTGAATTATTCTTACCTGAAAAAGCATCCTTAAGCAAATCTGCAATGTTTTGTTCCATCTTCGTTGTTGAAAACTGTAGCTTGTAGTTTCATTTGACAAATTTCATGTGATTCTTAAAACCTTGAGCACAAATTTGAGCTCAATCAAGTGCTTACTTCTTTGTCTCACACTCACTTCCTGTCAAAATCAGGTCATAAAATGTTTCATCCTCTGTACACTTTCCGTACACAAAAAACTTAACCAAAAATATTACAGTTAAAAAACTTTAGGCTGATTAATAATATTGCACAAATGTTGATACATGTCTACATAAAATAAAAACCCATCATGAAATTACCTGTTTTTTTCTTCGTTGGTTGAGTAAAATTTGATTTGAGCTGTGGCTTCAAATGCGTGCAGCTGAGTACCCCAGACAAGGTACATCCTCTTTCAGTACCAGGAACATCTGTACATGCATTCTGCAAAAAATAGTCCTGCAAACATTTTTTCATCATTTCACCAACTCAGTGTTTGCAGGTGGTGAGCTTTATATTCCCCAGTTTATAGACACTTCAAGACTTAAAAATGTCTAATAATATAGAAATAAAATGTTCTGAGAAAATAACCATGTTGTGATTTAATGTCTGTTTCTACATACAATGTGACTATACACCAATTAGCCATAACATTAAAACCACCTGCCTAATATTGTGTAGGTCCCCCTTGTGCCACCAAAACAGCTCTGACCCACCGAGGCATGGACTCCACAAGTCCTCTGAAGGTGTGCTGTGGTATCTGGCACCAAGACTTTAGTAGCAGATCCTTTAAGTCCTGTAAGTTGCAAGGTGAGGCTTCCATGGATTGGACATGTTTGTCCAGCACATCCCACAGATGCTTGATCGGATTGAGATCCTTTGGAGGCCAAGTAAACACCTTGAACTCTTTGTCATGTTCCTTAAACCATTCCTGAACAATTTTTGCAGTGTGGCAGGGCGTATTATCCAGCTGAAAGAGGCCACAGCCATTAGAGAATACCGTTGCCATGAAGAGGTATACTTGGTCTGCAATATTTAGGTATATGGTACATGTCAAAGTAACATCCACATGAATGCCAGGACCCAGATTTCCCAGTAGAACATTGCCCAGAGCATCAGACTGCATCTGCCGGCTTGCCTTCTTCCCATAGTGCATCCTGGTGCCATCTCTTCCCCAGGTAAGCGATACGTTATTTGTTTTGTAGCAACCCATAAACTGTAGGATACCTCTTGTTCAGTTCAGTCAGTGAAAGACCTTTACTAATGGTTTCTCCAAGTTTGTTAAAGTCATAATATTTCTAAGCAAAATGTAAATTTGTGGTATTTGCTCTAATAAGCGCAGTGTGTTTTCTGCCAGCTTGCCTTCTTCCCTTTCTGGTGCCATCTCCTCCCCAGGTAAGCGATGCACATGCTCCCTGCCGTCCACATGATGTAAAAGAAAACATGATTCATCAGACCAGGCCACCTTCTTTCATTGGTCCATGTTCCAGTTCTGATGCTCACGTGCCCATTGTAAGCACTTTCGGCGGTGGACAGGGGTCAGCATGGACACTCTGACCGGTCTGCGGCTACGCAGCCCCATACACAGCAAGCTGTGATGCATTGTGTGCTCTGACACCTTTCTATCATAGCCAGCATTAACTTTTTCAGCAACTTGTTCTACAGTAGATCTTCCTTGGGATTGGAATAGACAGGCTAGCCTTCACTCCCCATGCGCATCAATGAACCTTGGCCACCCATTACACTGTAACCAGTTTACCTTTGCCGGTTGTCCTTCCTTGAACCACTTTTGGTAGGTACTAACCACTGCATACTGGGAACACCCTACACCAGCTGTTTTGAAGGTACTCTGACCCAGTCGTCATTTGGCCCTTGTCAAAGTCACTCAGATCCTTACGCTTGCCCATTTTTACTCCCTCCAACACATTATCTTTGAGAACTGACTGTTCATTTGCTGCCTAATATGTCCCAGCCCTTGACAGGTGTCACTGTAATGAGATAATCAATGTTTTTCACTTCACCTATCATTGGTTTTAATGTTAAGGCTGAGCAGTGTATGACTGTATTATATGGTAGAAAATAAGCAATACCAAAAATTGTTAAAATATTTTATTAAAAATCCTCAGAAACAAATTTAGAACAGCCACTCAAGGATTCAAAGAAATGGTCAAATAAAAAGGTACTAAAAGTGCAGGTTTTTGTTTAGAGCTCATTCCGGAGGTGGTAGTGATGACTTGACTTTAGATCAACCTCTACTGGATAGTGGTCACTGACTTCCAAAGCCTAAAAAAGAAAACAATCAAAGTGTGACATTTGGCAGTTAGTTATTTGTTTTGTAGCAACACATAAACTGTAGGATACCTCTTGTTCAGTTAAACTGAACTCCCTTTTGAAGTTGAAGGGTTGAGCTGAGTCTGGTACAATCCCAGAAATCAGTGTTTTCCCATGTACAATTATCCTGAAAAGAAATAGAGAAAAAGTTAGAATGCACAACAGTAAGCTTTTATAGTTTTTAATGGCAATAGAAGTGCAACACATAACACACGCTTGCCTAGAAATATAATTTTAGGCTAAAGGATGCCTAACTGTCCTGTTCTGGCAGCCAAATGAGCTTTGTGTTGTCATTTTGGGCAACATTAATCATTTGTTATCAGGGAACACTCAGGATCACATCACTCACATTAATCTGACTTCGACTTCTATAATAACTAATAGTCAGCTAATAATGGTTGTTAAAATGTGTCTTAGCTAAAAACATTCAAGTAAGGAAACGTGAAAGACCTTTACTAATAGTTTCTCCAAGTTTGTTAAAGTCATAATATTTCTAAGCAAAATGTAAACTTGTGGTATTTGCTGTAGACCTGTCATAAGCGCAGTGTGTTTTGTCACGAACAGTGGTGTCCTGTTCATCCGTAATCAACCAGAGGAACTTTGGATCATTCCTTAGTCTGAGCTTCTTCAGGCCTTTAATAGTGACATAGCCACAGTCAGCATTCAGATCTCCCAGGAGCATCATATTCTACAGTGACATTACAAAGCAAGAAACATCCTAAATGTTAAATTTGTAATATTGAAATGTTTAAGAATCTATTTTCAGAATTTAAAAAGTACTGATGCACCTCAGTTTTCCACTTCTTTCTGACAACTTGGAAGACTTCAAAAAGTTCTTCCATCTCATTCATGGCTTTCCTAGGACATGAGTGATGACCAATGATAATAAAGTTTTTCACAACTGCGAAAGAAAATTAGCAGTCTTATTAAGAAAGGCAGTAGTATGGAGTTGCACTTGTTCACACAGTAGCTGAATACAGGTTTTTGTGCACTTATGAGTTTCAAGTATTGAAATGTTTTTTCGGAGCAGCAATTGACTGGTTTCCTAATGATCATGATGTTTCTTGCTTTGCACGGTTCAATACCTAAATATTTACAGGTTAAACTGGGATTTAGGACATGGAGGAGGCGGATTTCTTTCATGGGGAATCATTACCATTCAAATTCATTATGAAATTATAATATGCCATGATATATATTATTTTCCATTAAAATATAGTACTGCAGCTCAGCTACACCATGATGATAACATAAACCAAACGTCACAAACCAGAGAAAGCTCAACTCCCTTCAGAAGCTTCCCAGTTTAATTTATTTTTATTTATTTATTTATTTATTTATTTTCAAAAATTAGAAAATCATTGCAATATGGATGTTTGCATCAGACACACACACACACACACACACAAATAACTGGCTAAAAGTTATTACTTGCTAAGAGGAACATAGTGATATGAAGTGATGTCTTTGAAGGTACACTATAAAAGTATGTGGACACCTGACCATAACACTCATATATCTCATTCCATATTTAGTCCCTGCTTTGCTGTTATAATAACCTCCAGTCTTCTGGGAAAGCTTTCCACTAGATTTTGGAGGGTGACTGTAGGGATTTGTGCTCATTCAGCCACAAGAGCATTAGTGAAGTCATGCACTGATGTTGGGTGAAGAGGCCTAGGGAATAGTTGGCGTTTCAATTCATCCTAAAGGTGTTGAGTGGGGTTGAGGTCAGGGCTGTGCAGGCCACTCATGTTCTTCCACACCAACCTTAGCCATGGTCTTAACCATGTCTTCATGGAGCTCGCTTTGTGCACAGGGGCATTGTTATGCTGGAACAGTTTTGGGCCCCTTAGTTCCATTGAATGGAAATTGTAATGCTACCGCATACAAAGACATCCTATACAACTGTGTGCTTTTAACTTTGTGATAACAGTTTTTGGAAGACCCACCTATGGGTGTGATGGTCAGGTGTGCACAAACGTTTGGTCATATAGTGTATGTAACCCAACACACCTTTCATCGTACAAAATGGTTTCTTTGTGAATTATATAATACAATCTATTACACTTACAGGTTGTGGGTGAGTGGATCCTTATGATGAATGGGTCTCTGGAGAACATTTCGGTATCATTGAACTCTGTCTGTTTCAGTTCATGATAATAGACTTGCTCTTGCACCTGCAATACATCCTTCCTGAGGTCATAGCAAGATGATTTAATATGATTTAGGAATTGCAACTATTTAGGGTTTGACCAAAGGCTTAACAATGCCAGTGACTGGATGTTATATTTATAGATTAGTTATTTTGTGAACTATGTCAGCATATATTCCATCTTACCTATAAATATAAACATACTGCTCCTTGTATGCATTCTTCCCCAGCCTTTGACTCTCTAAATGAGCGTACACATTAGATTTTTCAAACCTAGGCAGAATGATAAAAATTATTATTTAAAAAATAAATACAAGAATTTACTGATTTAACACACTGGGGTAAATCAGCAATATATGTACCTGTTTAGGTTCTTAAGCAGTGCAGGAACGGCTTTACCTTTGGAGTCTCGCACCTCCTGAATCAAACTGAGGTCACAGCGGGAAATTATCTGAAAAATGTTGAATATAACTGACGTTTGGTAAAGACCATGCCTGAAGCGCCACCTTCTTCCTATTTAACTTCCTATAATATCCCATATATCTCTCTGCTAGTGACAGAATTTCCATACCCACCATATCTCCCTGCCCTCCCTACTATTCAACCTGTCCTACACAGGACTCTACTATGTCAATGAGGAGAGTAACATCCTTAACAGGAATGAGAGAGAGAGAGAGAGAGAGAGAGAGAGAGAGAGAGAACAAGAGAGAGATGAGAGAGCAAGAGAGAGGCATTATTGAAGAGCATACTGAAAGAGCAAATTAGAAGATAGTTCTACTTAAATGTAAATTGTATGTCCAGATAAAGCTGCTTTGTGACAATGTCCATTGTTAAAGTGTCTTTCCAAATGTATTATTGATGGTTCACCCTTGGTTTTATACTTGGTTTACCTTTGTTAAAATCCCCATAACTCTTTTGTTGTTGGCTTTTGCTTCTCCAAAGCTTTGGACATTAAAGGCACAAATTTTCAGGGAAAGTGCTGTTGTTAAAAAACAAATTCCCACGATGCAGATCAGCAAGAGAGATCTCATTTCCACAGCACCTAGTGGCAAATGGAAAACAATACTCATAATGCTCATTTATTTGTTGAGTCAAATATACTGTATATGTGTGGTGGTCTGGGAAAATTCTGCCAGAAGTCACTGCAGCTGAAGTCTGGAAAAATGCCTAAAACTGAGGGGGGGGGGGGTGGGGGGGTTTGGCAATAAAATACTTTGACATCTCTACTTCTTGAAAACATAAATACAGAACTGACTGAATTCATTAGCATTTATTTCCCCATCAGTGTTAGTTGAGTTGAGAGATGACAATGAGGCTTGTGTTCAAGTGTTGTGAGTGACATATGGTGATGAGATGCGTATGGCTGGTAACCAAAGTGATAATCAGCATTTCCTACTATAAATGTATGATATGAATGTTTGTTTTTCCATAAGTAGATTAGGTTTTGAGTGCCATCTTTCAGTGGAATGAAATCTTTAAATGCAATTTTTTTCTTTGACACTTTTGGAGGTAATCAGATTTTAAAACACTATTTCTATTTCTAAGTGAGAAAAATATTTTGGTTCAGTTAAGCCTGTAGTCAAAACTACATGTACTGTCTAAATGTCTATATCTGATCATGTGAAGGGGTTTTCTAGACCACCCCACATATTTGTAGCTCATAAGCAATAAATAACAGCATTAGTGCTACATAACCACTAACAGATCTCATTGTTGCATTGTTGCAGATGTTGCATTTCCTGGTTCACATCATGCTGTTAATAAATGGTCAAGCAAATACCACAACACTGATTACAGATTATGATAGCTTTGGTCACATTAGAAAAATGGAGCACTTACTGTGAGCGACGGGTCATCACATACTGTAACAGTTGTACAGTTGGAGTCAATGTTTTTAAAAGGCTCTCGTTAGATCACACAGGAAATATGGTGAAAGGCCTGTGGGAGGGACAGTGTTGTCTGAGGGCGTGAGTGTGTGTATATGTGTGTCCTTTTAAAATAAGCTGTGTCAGTGATCCTGCATAGTGCAGCTCCGTCTGGAAAGCTGAAGAGAGGGACAGAGTACGAAACAATGGCCATTCAGGAACATCAAGTCCTTGTATTTTTTTTTTTTTTGCTCAGTGGGATATTTCAGTTAAAATCACACAACAGAAATGATTCCAGTAAATTTCAATTCTGTACACAGCTTTTATTCAAGTCTTTTGATTTTAATCAACCAAAGTCTGTCCATTTGAACTTAAAATGGAACAATAGTATTTTGAGATCGTGTAAATCGTTAACTTCTAGAACGTACAGATAAAGATAAGAAAAAGCATGAATACAAAGTAAACCTTATTATGTAGGAAGGATACGTGACTTCACTTTGAAATCTTACAAGGATAAAATATTTCACTTTTTAAACATCTAAAAAATGAACTAAGTTGATTGGACTATGGGTACAAGTTCATAACTTCATAATCTATTCTACATACTACACACACTATGCAACATTTTTACTAAAATTATTCATGGTGTATTTTGGCTCATATCATAATAAATATATGTTATATAAATATATGATATACAACCAATAAATATCAACCTAAATCTAATACACGTGTGAATGTGATGGTGTCTCTTTCAGACAGGTTTAAAGCAGCCCGCATGTTGCGCGGATGCTGCCTGCATTAGATAGTCCTCCACTCTCTCCTCCACTGCAGAGTAAAATTCACGGAGCTGCTCCCTGACTGATGGACGGTAGATCCAGACAGCGACCATTACTGCAGTTAGCATCAGCATGAAGAGCAGAGCCAAGCACACAGTGCTACAGAAACGTCTCTGTGAGGAGAGAGAGGGTTAAGGGGAAAAACACGTCATTATTATGAGTCAAGGAATTATTGAGAGGTAAACTATTATAAAACATGCCTTTATGAAAACGGGTGCACTCTGTAATTCAATAAATATTTAATATACAGTTTGAATAATGCTCTAAACCTAAATTGCATTTACGTAATAACCAACTGGAAGACAATTTTGACAATCAGCTAGTACACACTGTATGTTTCTTCTGTTGGTTTGTATTGAAAAAAGGACTGTATATTTTACGGTCATCACCTCTGGCTCCTTTGTTAAACTTCTGGCTTTCCCAAATTGTCACTCTTCTCTCCTCTGAGAAATTAACTATGACTTTCATCAAAAATCTGATACAATTTAGAAAATATGGACTCATCTTTTACATTATCCATCCATCCATTTTCCATAACACTTATCCTACACAGCATTGTGGGGAAGCCTGGAGCCTACCCCTGGGAACTCAGGGCGCAAGGCGGGGGACACCCTGAATGAGGTGCCAACCCATTACAGGGCACAATCGCACACCCATTCACACACTACTGACAATTTCGAAATGCCAGTCAGCCTACAGTGCATGTCCTTGGACTGGGGCAGGAAACCAGAGTACCCGGAGGAAACCCCTGAAGCACTGTATACATTACTTACTAAATGATAAGCCATTAGTTTTTGAATACTTCTTTTTAGTTATATATCTGGGTCTCTAATCTGTTATGCTTTGTTTTGTATGACCATATTTCATTAAAACCTGTAATAATAACCTCTAATAATAATAATAATAATAATAATAATAATAATAATAATAATAATAATAATAATAATAATAAATCACCAAGAAACACTAAGAAAAATGTTTAGGCATTTAGGCGTTTTTTCAGGCAAATATACAGTATTGTATGAGAGCATATCTTTGTATCAGTTATAATATTCCTACCCTTTGTGTGCTTCTGCTATTGCGAGCACTTAGTGTATTCAGCTCTTCCCGACACTGAGCCAGACGAGTCTGATAACTGTAGCACTCCTGCTCCAGCCCCTCCAGTTCAGCTTTCAGCTCCACACACTGCCATGATTAATAAGACAACATACCCATCACTCAGCTAAGCAGCATTTAAGGCTATAATATGATTATATTATATATATAATATATTTAATGCAGTGCAATATATTTCACTATTAATATCTTAACATACATCCTCAGGATATGCAGACTAGATACAATTTAAATTTTAGTAAGGAAAATTACTTATATTACTATGGTTATGTTTGGGTTATTCTGACCTATGAGTAATATTGAAATAAAATGACTTACGCATATATGCATATAAGTTCAAATCACTTGTATAAATGATATTATTTCACTCACACCATTTGTTAGGAGAAACCACAAGCATGTGAAGGGCTTTTGTGTATGTATTTCCATAAATATTGTTTATATTGCTAAGATTAAGAGAAGCAGCAAATACAGTGGATATTATAACAGTGAAGCAGGCTTGAGGGTTAAGCAGCACTTCAGAGAGTATTCATACCTCCTTGTCCTTTAGGCTGAGTCTCTGCTTGGTCTGGTGGAGCTGCTCAGCAATGCTGTTATCCATCCCAACAAACGGGTATGACTTGTGTTCCTGCTTGTAAACTTCGGTGATATTATTCCAGGATCGGTGACTGTTTTCTGAAAGGGTTAACCAGAATAATAAAGCTGCTTATGAAATTGTCATATTTCATGACATTCAATAAAACATTGAACAGTCAGAATTAAGACTTATGTAAATTAATATGATTTAAGCAAAATCTATCCCAGTAGGTTAAAATTATATGCTTGATATGCAGTTGTGAAATGTACCTGTGAATTTTTCTAGTTGTTCTCTCAGGGTCTGGTTGTCCTGCTCCAGCACAAGGACAGCGGTGCGGAGTTCTGCCTCATCCTGCTGCAGAATATCACACTGCTCCCTCAGTGACTCCTCCTGCTCCCTAGATCTCTGCACAACACACACATAAAAACATTTACTGTACGGCTTAGGATTGTATGATGTACATTCTTAAACACCTTAAACAATAGTTTTCTAGAGTTCTTGAAACATAACTCTCGAAGTTTGGAGACTGGAGTTTAATGAAAAGTAAGAAAACATGGCTGAATGACAGGTCTGTAGAACTCGGTGTAAATGTACTGTGAAATCAGCTTGACCAACTTTCAAAAAATGATACACGTTTGACAACTGTTCCATCCACATATTGCCACCAGTGGATAAAATTGCAAGCACAAACAATTTCTGGCCCAAAAGAGGCCCAAAAGTGATTCATCTTCAGTAAGTTATTTATTCTGAGCAGGTGGTGGATCCTGGAAACATGTGCTTACACCCTGTGGGAGGTGGGAATACACCCTGAATGGGATGCTAGTCCATCACAGTGCACCCTGGCACAAACACATTCACACACATGGGCAATTTAGCGTAGTCAATGTACTAATATGCTATTATTAGAACCTGGAGGAAACCCACATGGACATGGGGACAGAACATGTGAAACTCCAGCTCAGGATCAAATTGGGGGGCATGGAGCTGTCAGGAAACAATGATACGGATTGCACGACCGTGTCACCCTTATAAAAATATCCATAAATCAAAATCTGCATAGGTTGATTATACTCAATATAGTAACGGCTTAGGTATGTATTGACTAGGTGAACAATGTGCACAATTATTTATCAGCAAGTGGCTGGAAATGAAAAATCATTAATATACTTAGGGGGCATTCCCACTGGCAGTTTAGTCTGAGACAGAGGACGGTTTGCATGAAAAATTGGTAATGTGAAAGCTGTCGTGCGGACCGGGAAGCGCACTGTGGTACAGAACCCGAGACTACCTGTAGGAGGTGGTCTGAGTTCAGTTTCACTGGAACTGTGTCACGATTCCCAGGAATGAGAACACAACTAGTACTCGGGTCCGCACTTGTTCAGGAAGTAAAGTTACCTGCGCATGTGTTTTAGCCGATGATGACATTATTAGTTTCCACAACACACGTGTACCATGACTCGCAGGGGATTCTGTGGGACACAGAAGAGGTCCACTGCTGTGCATAATATCTGCTGCACATAATAGCACCAAATAATTAAAAAAACAAAAAAATATGGTGAGTCGCGTTATGTTCTCCATGTGTGTTTCTGATGACATAAGATGAACGCAGGGTTCAACAGAATCAAGTGGGTCTGAAACCAGACCAACGCTGCGGGGGGAACAATCAGATTCAGACCGCAGCAAACGTGCCCAGTGTGAAAACCACCGTAACGCCTTCAAAAGGTTTGCTAAATTTCCTCTCAAGTGTGATACCATAAATGTGTCATGGCAGCATTTTCATTTACTTTCACTGAAAAAAAAAAGCTATAAGTAGTGCAGCTGACCAAATGCATAATCTGCAATAATCTGAAAATCCCACAGCAACATAATGTGATCAAATGGTGCTTGGCCCCCTGCAATTGCTAACTGCAGCTTTTATTTTTACTGCCTCTTATCTGTGCCTGTGGTCTGACCTGCAGCTGATTCTGTAGCTGTTGGAGCTGATCAGTGCACTGATCCTGACTCTTCCTCAGCATGTTGGAGCTCTCTCTCAGCTCCTCATACAGCTTCTGCCACCGCACTGACTCTGCCCGGGCCACCTGTAGTGCCTCCTAGTGGAAAGTTGATGTTGGCATGATAAGTTGACAAATAGATTTCGGATGATCTTGTCTATGAATGAGCACGAAACCTGACTGCCTCTTCAACAGTTGCACTCACTTGCAGGTTCTGCAGCTTGCTCTGTGCTTCTGAATTCTCCTCTGTGGCCTTCTGAATGGCCTCCAAGGCCTTTTTTTCGTACTCCTCCTTCTGGTTCTCCATCTTTAATACCACCTTCTTTAGTCCATCCTGAGGAACCCTCTAAGGAATAATCACAAGGAATAAGACAAGGAATAAGACACAATCACAGGTTGTGAAAAAAAGGGATTTTAGACGGACACAGCACTGTGATATACACTCTTCTGGTATGTTCACACAAAACTGGTTGATATCTTGATGCAGTTATGAATTTCCAAATTCAGTTTGTGAACACATATCTTATTAACATATGAATCAAAATTTCTAGGACTCACACTTACCTTCATGCAGAGCTGTAGCTGATCCTCCAGTGTCTTGATCTTGTTCTTCAGCAGATCTTCATCACAGCGAGTCTGTGGGAGGAAAAGGAAATGCGGTGTGACACAGGCACAGCTACAACGGATGCAGCTTTCACTGAAAGTCAGGGTGTATGCATTTGAGCATATATCTTAGATCTTATGACAGTGTAGTGCCATATATTGTGCCAGAATATTATTTTTTATCTAGCTTTATGAGATGGATGGATGTAGAAATACTAAAAATAATATTTAAACAAATATTATGAGGCAAACCCCTGTCAGCTGTACCTGCTGCAGATGAAAGTATTATGCATTTTGTTAACTGTTTTAGCACCACAAGTGCTATAGGAGAAACTGTATATATACAGGAAAATGTGTATATATACAGAAAAGGCCAAAACACAAAGAGTGTAGGGTATTTGCTACCTAACACTTTTTTTCCGGGGTGAGTCAATGTTGTTCTCTTTTTTTTTTTTCACACTGAAAAGCAAACAGCCGGATACGTCCAAACCACAGAACCCACTCGCACATTTATATTTCTGACACAAATAGGAAAGACAGCAAAATGATGTAAGTTTCTACTGCATGTTTTCATGAGCTGTCTTGAAAATGCCTTTAAAATCTACCGACATAGATCAAGTGACTATGTCAATTGGTTTGAATACAAAAAAATGTGTAAAATTAATTTAGAACAAGAAACCCAGTACAAATTACTAGAATGTTGGTGTGAGAGGAAATAATGAACCAGTGTGATCTGCTACACAGACCTTCCACAGCAGCTCAGTGGAGTGCAGCAGTGTTGACGTACTCCTCTGTAGGGCAGTCAGCTTCTTTTTTAGAACCTCCTCTCTATACAGCGCCTCCTGCACAAGACACAAATCAGACCAGATGTGAACATGGCTAATTGTTACAGTATGTCTGATCATAATGAGGTGAGCTAACTGGTATACGTTCAATTAATTATTAGTATTAGTCCAAAAGTTAGATATTTGATTTACTTATACACTATATGAATTTGTAGTTGGTTGTGGATGTGCATTATTACACTATTTGCTGTCATCAGAAAAATGAATTTAATCCTCAGACATACTTTTTATAATCGTGGCAGGGAACATTTGGATCCATGATCTAATTAACACTATAACACAGTAACTCGATATTCACATTGCAAAGCTTTGAATGATCCACACATGCAGTCTATTCTACAGGTGCATCTCAATAAATTAGAATGTCATGGAAAAGTTCATTTATTTCAGTAATTCAACTCAAATTGTGAAACTCATGTATTAAATAAATTCAATGCACACAGACTGAAGTAGTTTAAGTCTTTGGTTCTTTTAATTGTGATGATTTTGGCTCACATTTAACAAAAACCCACCAATTCACTATCTCAACAAATTAGAATACTTCATAAGACCAATAAAAAAAACATTTTTAGTGAATTGTTGGCCTTCTGGAAAGTATGTTCATTTACTGTACATGTACTCAATACTTGGTAGGGGCTCCTTTTGCTTTAATTGCTGCCTCAATTCGGCGTGGCATGGAGGTGATCAGTTTGTGACACTGCTGAGGTGGTATGGAAGCCCAGGTTTCTTTGACAGTGGCCTTCAACTCATCTGCATTTTTTGGTCTCTTGTTTCTCATTTTCCTCTTGACAATACCCCATAGATTCTCTATGGGGTTCAGGTCTGGTGAGTTTGCTGGCCAGTCAAGCACACCAACACCATGGTCATTTAACCAACTTTTGGTGCTTTTGGCAGAGTGAGCAGGTGCCAAATCCTGCTGGAAAATGAAATCAGCATCTTCAAAATGCTGGTCAGCTGAAGGAAGCATGAAGTGCTCCAAAATTTCTTGGTAAACGGGTGCAGTGACTTTGGTTTTCAAAAAACACAATGGACCAACACCAGCAGATGACATTGCACCCCAAATCATCACAGACTGTGGAAACTTAACACTGGACTTCAAGCAACTTGGGCTATGAGCTTCTCCACCCTTCCTCCAGACTCTAGGACCTTGGTTTCCAAATGAAATACAAAACTTGCTCCCATCTGAAAAGAGGACTTTGGACCACTGGTCAACAGTCCAGTTCTTCTTCTCCTTAGCCCAGGTAAGACGCCTCTGACGTTGTCTGTGGTTCAGGAGTGGCTTAACAAGAGGAATACGACAACTGTAGCCAAATTCCTTGGCACGTCTGTGTTTGTGGCTCTTGATGCCTTGACCCCAGCCTCAGTCCATTCCTTGTGAAGTTCATTCAAATTCTTGAATCGATTTTGCTTGACAATCCTCATAAGGCTGCGGTTCTCTCGGTTGGTTGTGCATCTTTTTCTTCCACAATTTTTCCTTCCACTCAACTTTCTGTTAACGTGCTTGGATACAGCACTCTGTTAACAGCCAGCTTCTTTGGCAATGAATGTTTGTGGCTTACCTAGTGAACCAAACTGAGAGACCATTTTGAAGGCTCAGGAAACCTTTGCAGGTGTTTTGAGTTGATTAGCTGATTGGCATGTCACCATATTCTAATTTGTTGAGATAGTGAATTGGTGGGTTTTTGTTAAATGTGAGCCAAAATCATCACAATTAAAAGAACCAAAGACTTAAACTACTTCAGTCTGTGGCATTGAATTTATTTAATACACGAGTTTCACAATTTGAGTTGAATTACTGAAATAAACGAACTTTTCCACGACATTCTAATTCATTGAGATGCACCTGTATACTACAACATTAATTATAAGGGTATGATATTAATTCAGACAATAAAATACAGCACATAAAGTTACCTCTAAATAAGTCGCCAACTGCTGAATATCCTACAGTAGGCGAGATCAAGAGAAATAGACAAAATTAACAGAAATAAAATGTGCAGTTGTTACATCGATTAAGGACACAGCAAAAATTTTAAACTGTTGTGAACAATGACTTGATTAATCATCTTACCTCATCTTTGACAGTTGCAGTGCCTGACCTACGAGAAAAGAAAAAGCAAAGTCACAAAACTGTGACTGGATTTGTAAATGAAACCTACTGACAATACTACAACTATAACTGGATGCCATGTACAGCATGAAGGAAGATCACTCACTCAGTCTGTACACTAGCAGTGTGTAGAGTCCTGTTGTTTGTGAGCTGAGTGATGTCTCTAAGGAGAGCTAGGAGAATCAAAATATACTCACATGAGCCATGCCTTTTGCTTATGAGCTATTCAACATGTATGCCGTATGTAAAGTCATGTAAAGCAAAAAAAAAAAAAAAAAAAGTCTGCTTGCCTCGTTCTTGCCTAGCTTTTCCTCGCTGATGAAGTGAGTCCAGGACAGCTGCAACACGGTCATGCTTCAGTGCATTTTCATTATTCAGTGAAGAGGTGGACGCTGACTGCAGAGTTTTATATAGTAAATGGTAAGTGGTCCACACAGTATATACCTTAGTGGTTAAAAAGTGCTTTACACTGTTTCTCATTCACCCATTCACACACACACCAATGGCAGCAGAGACGCCATGCAAGGTGCTAGCCTGGGAGCAATTTGGGGTTCAGTGTCTTGCCCAAGGACACTTTGGCATGTGGGCCAGGGATCGAAACGCCAACCCTGCAATTAGTGGACAATCCACTCTACCACCTGAGCCACAGCCACCACAATAAAAACACAGTGCAATATCACAAAGATATAAGAATAAAATGCTGAAAGTTATAATAATAATTCCTTACATGTATATAGCGCTTTTCTAGGCAGTCAAAGCATACATATAGCATACAGCTTACATAATATAGGGGGGAAATCTCCTCAACGACCACCAGTGTGTAGCATCCACCTGGATGATGCGACGGCAACCATAGTGCGCCAGAACGCCCACCACACACCAGCTATAGGTGGAGAGGAGGGTGATGTAGCCAATTCAGGGATGGAGATTATTAGGGGGCCATGATAGATAAGGGCCAATGGGGAAATTTCGCCAGCACGGTGATTTACACCACAGAGCTGTTGCATTCTGTAGCGTAGCTGTAGCATGCCCCCCTTGTATTTTAATCATTAGTTATTTTTAAACAACAATAACAAACTCATAGACAGGCTATCAGAATATATGTGTTTACTCTTGTTCACCTGCTTAATTGGGCTGATTTTTGGACGCCTGTATGACGTAGACATTTGCGTTACACGGCCTTCCTCTTGTGCGTAATTACGTCTTGACCGTGGAGATAACAGATTGCTCACACTGCAGTCAGCTGGTCGTCTCTTTGAAAATTCATCCTGCCTTTTGCGGTGTAGTTCATTCTTAATCCATTTCGTATCCACATCTCTGGTCGGACTTCGGCATGTTGTTACATTGTTTCTATCCCCAAGATTTCTGTGCTTTACAGCACGTCGTTCCAGTTTTATATCATAGCCACACTGCTGACTTGTGTTGCCATCAAGAGTGATCATCGTGCCCTAGTTGGATGGAGTCTTGTGCTTTGATGCTTTACAGCAGTTGATGCTTTATTGCAGTTTACTCAGTTTTACATGTATATCTCAGTAGAAAGGATGTCTGGTTATTCACCTCTGAGGTTTCTTTCTGGTTTAAGAGCACAGACTCGTTGATCTTCACACAGCTGCAAACACATAACGAACTATCAAGCTTCATTTCATTATCAAGTCCTTTTAATGATTAATATATCTATTAGTGGTTCTAGTTTTTAAAAACAGTCATGTCTTACACTTCTTCTGAAAGGAAAACCCTACATTGTAGGGTACTAAATAGAACCTTAAAGAGGGCAAATCCCTTTGGCGTGCTAGAATGAACCATTTTCCCTAATAATTTCAAACTGGCAAAATGAATGACAGTAAATGATTAGATGAAAAGACGATCTTTTAGTTAACAAGTAAAAAAAAAAAACCCCAAAGATACAGTACCTCATCCACTGCTCACATCCATTCATTTACACAATGCTATAAAGTTCACATGTACTCCTATGATATCCCTTTGCAATATTTTCATTTCTAATTTCTTAGAATGTACCAATTACACAAACAACAAAGGATGTTTAGCATTTACTTACACTGAATATTCATGTTAGAACTGAAAAACTGCACTGATACGTAAACGAACTGCACTGATAAGGAAACAAACTTAAACAAATATTTGTAAGAAACCTTTAGTACTAGAAACTTTGATGGAAATACCTGTTTCATGTGAGTCCTGGAAGACAAAATAGTGCTGAAAAAAGAGCCTGGGAAAACATTACAGCTGAGAAAGTGAAAATGAGTTCGAACCGTAAAAGCGGTTTACTTCTTCAACCTTGCTAGTTTACAGGAAGTAAGAGGAAGCACAGAGTCTTGCATGAGTTGCTCTATCTCTGCAGCCACCCATACTGAAAGTGCTGCTGCACACGGATGGGCCTTTAGATTAGAAATGGCTGGTGTGTTCACATGGTATTACTCAACTGAAGTGCTGGTGCTTGAAAGAGGCAGCACATTAGTACAGATGTGATCATAACATCATGGCATAAATGTCTGTGATATGAAAAGTATAGTTTTAATTCTAAAATAAACATACATTTAACCATTTATAATAACATTTATAACAAAATCTCAGGCAACAAAATCTATTTTTTTCAAGGTTTTTTCCTCTTCCCATGATCCTGAAATTCAGATGAAATCTCCTGTCGAACATGTGTCTCGTAGAATACTGCATATATTTAACAGGTGAATGTGCTCGTAACAGGGTTGAGTGAATGTGGTCAGACTAGAGTCTACAGGCGCATCTAAAAAAAAATTAGAACATCGTGGAAAAGTTAATTTTTTCCTGTAATTTAATGGAACTTTCAAATATTCTAGACTCATTACACAAAGTGAAATATTTCAAGCCTTTTTTGTTTTAATTTTGATGATTACGGCTTACAGCTCATGGAAATCAAAAATCCAGTATCTCAAAATATTAGAATAAAGAATTTATAATACAGAAATGTCGACCTTCTGAAAAGTATGTTAATTTATGCACTCAATACTTGGTCGGGGCTCCTTTTGCACGAATTACTGCATCAATGCGGCGTGGCATGGAGACAATCAGCCTGTGGCACTGCTGAGGTGTTATGAAGCCCAGGTTGCTTTGATAGCGGCCTTCAGGTCATCTGTATTGTTGGGTCTGGTGTCTCTCATCTTCCTCTTGACAATACCCCATAGATTCTCTATGGGGTTCAGGTCAGGCGAATTGGCTGGCCAATCAAGCACAGTAATACCATGGTCAACAAAGCAGTTACTAGTAGTTTTGGCACTGTCGGCAGGTGCCAAGTCCTGCTGGAAAAGGAAATCAGCATCTCCCAGCAGATGGAAGCATGAAGTGCTGTAAAATCTCCTGGTAGACGGCTACATTGACTCTCAACTTGAGAAAACACAGTGGACCAACACCAGCAGATGACATGTCACCCCAAATCATCACTGACTGTGGAAACTTCACACTGGACTTCAAGCAACTTGGATTCTGTGCCTCTCAACTCTTCCTCCAGACTCTGAGACCTTGATTTCCAAATGAAATGCAAAATTTACTTTCATCTGAAAAGAGGACTTTGGACCACTGAGCAACAGTGTTTTGAATAAAAAGGTGTTTTTTCAGTTAATTCGCTGATTAGAGTCTTCTCAGGTCGATATTTCTGTATTATAAATTCTTTATTCTGATATTTTTGCTCATTAGCTCATTTCCATGAGCTGTAAGCCATAATCATCAAGATTAAAACAAACAAAAAATATTTCATTGTATGTGTAATGAATCTTGGAGACAGATGATTCGCTGTGGCGACCCCTGAAGGGAACAGCCGAAAGGAAAAGAAGATGTGTAATGAATCTAGAATATATGAAAGTTCCACTTTTTTAATTAAATTACGAAAAAAATGTACTTTTCCATGATATTAAAATTTTTTTTCCCGATGCACTTGTATATTTATTCATAGCCTATAAAGGTTTAATGGAAATTGATGTTTTAAGCATGAGACTTTAAATGGATTCAAATATTAACACAAAAATAATAAGATTTTGGAAGTATTTTAATGATTATATTTCAAGGTAACGTATAGCTATAGTGGGCTGGGACAGCAAAAATGCTATTTGCAAAGTGCTGTAGACTATTGTTTTAAGTTATCTAAAACAGGCACATACTGTAGGTTGTTGTGGAGGACACTTAGCGAATGACAGTAGGAAACAAATGGCACTCCAACTGAGGAATCAAATCAATGATTTGATTCCTCAGAGCAGGGTTGGGTTCTGTCCGTGACCAAAATAGACAACATGCACAAAAAAGTATTTCGTACCTTATTTGGAACTTTGTTAGGACAAAAACACTAAGTAAAGCAATATAGGATTTTATATGGACACTGAATATTATCCATCCTGCTATCTACAAAATAACAAATCAACATAGTGCACTGTGTGGTAAATTAGGCGCCATTTCGGCCTACCAAACATGTCGTGTAAAAAAAAAAAAAAAAAAAAAAAAAAATACACCACCTGCTGGTTGGTAGTGTATGTCGAGGACCCGGATGTGACTGAGGGAGTTATGCGAGTTCTCGCGATATTACGTGTGAGATTTCGGTAGCACCCTTGCTCGTTGCAGAAGGGCACAGTGAGGCCGAGGAGCGTCAGTGTCTGCTATAGGATACATTTCGGCCTGGGTTATTGCCCTTCCTTCCTCCAGATATGCTGTCCAGACTTGTGATAGTTTCAGGTTGGTCAGTTTAAACAAAAGAGAAAAAAAGGTTAACGTTGTTGCTTTATTGGTTCAGTAATGTTAATGTGAACGTATGGCGAATGTGAAGTTGAAGGGTAAAAAGAGCAGGCCTGACTTCGCTAACTAGCTAACGTTAGCTATCTGAATGAATTACCCAGTGAGTTTGCGGTAAATATGCACGGATATTTCAGTAGTTTGGTAGTTGGAGTTAAAATACTTCCCGTAGATTTTTTTGTTGATATTTGCACTGTCGCCAAACTAATTGTTAACTGAAGCACTGTTAGCCTTTAGCCACATAACCATGCAATGCCGGTAACGTCAGTAGTCCAGACAGACGTCCTTCATTTAGCCCAAGTCCAAACTCGTGTACTATATACTACATCAGAATCGCTTAGAATAGCGCGTACAATTTCACGTACTATTTAGCACGCTGATATACAGTATGTATTGGACGTAGACTTAATGTTGTTGAACAGTTTAGCTAGTGAGCAAGTTTATCGTTTATCGAGTGAAAAATGACTCACTTTGGGAGCTAAGTAGTTCACTGACTTTCTGACCTGTGAGGGAAATTGCAAGTTATTGTGGTCAATGAAGAAAAAGATTAATTTTCTAGATACAGTAGAACTAGTTGATGCAACTTATGGAAGAGACAAGCAAAGTGTGATGTGCAAAAGTTACTTGCTTAATTTGCCTTCTGCTACAACATATTTCACTGGATTTTAACAGAGTTTGTGTACATTCCTTCATATCCAGCTTGCCATCTGAGAAACCTTTGAGGTAGTTGTATTGAAGGGCTGTCAGTCTCATTGAGAATGACATTGACTTAAGGGATCGTATCTGTTCTCTCTCTCCAGGTTCAGCCCTGAAAAACACTGGTTCCTTTGCACCCTGGTATGTATGCTTTGAGTCAGTGATTGTTTTTTCCCCATTATGAAAATTTGTGTTGGCATAAACTTGAAATTTGAAGTTTATTGAATGTTTGTTTTGTTTAAAAGTGTGGTCCAGGCCTCTCGTTCCCTCCACTCGTCTCCTCAGAGCCTGGCACCTCTGCCCCCTCTGCCCGAGAAGGGAGGAAAAGTCCGCCATGGAATTTTTCCAGAAGAGCTCTTCACACTACTGTACCCAAAGACTGGTGTCACGGGTAAGTCTATTTTTTTTGTCTGTCACTTGTCTCGGTGGTGGCCAATTCAGGGAGCCCAGATAAATAAATTTTATTTCTGGGTTATTATGCAGCACTTGACTTGTAATTTCCAACGTTCGTTCAGTAGAAGCCAAAGAAAACGACCCCTCAACTTGAAATTCCTACTCGTCAGCTTGGGGTTAGTCTTCTCAACTACAGTTCCTTCCCTGTTTATGGAGTTACGTCAAGTCAGCATGGCTGTGCACGGCATCTGAAGTAAACAAAGTAGCTCTTCTTATCTTTGAATAAGTTATGTTGTATATTTGCTTTAGATCAATCGACATACAGACATATTCACTATAACATTGACTATACAGATTGCTGTTTGAGAAGGACAATATACATCACTCATCACAGTTAACTGGCTAGCTCGTTGCTTACAAAAGACTAACGTGGAGGCATCCATCTTATTATGTTTTTTTCCCCAGTTCAAATTTCGAATTCGCCAAGTCCGAAAATGCCATTCCAATCTGTGAATTTTCACTTATGATGCAAAGTCAAAAGCAGCATTAGTTTTGCATTTAAAGTTTCCTGGTGGAAAAGTAGCTTCAACAACCAGACAAAGAAAATAAACTCTACTTCTTATTGACTTGCACAAATTTTTATTTTTTTATTTATTTGGCATGTGTGTTTAAAAGTAATGTGCTTTATATTGGTGTGACGAACCTCTCTGCTGTGATTATAGTGCATGCTACAATACACACACTGGCCGAGACGATCTGGCTGAAGGTAGAATGATTTTAATTAGTGTAAACTTATGACCGACAGATTTTTCTGAATCAGGAACCAGCAGGTATGTGGAAACACTGGAGACACATTTCACTCTCCTGCTAGCACAGAACATCACATTGCTTTTAAACGTATTGAGAGACTACCCATCCAGGGTGTCCCCCGCCTTGTGCCCCGAGTTGCCTGGGATAGGCTCCGGGCTCCCCCGCAATCCTTTGTAGGATAAGCTGTACAGAAGATGGATGGATGTACAACATAAAGTATTATGCAGTTTAGGACTTTTGCTGTGATGCTGAGTCTTCCTATTTTGCATAAGTTATTTTTTCCACAGAAAGTAAATGCATGTCGACTTTTCACAGGAGATGCAAGGCATTTATCAGTTCGCCCTGAATGGTGCTAGTTCTGCACCATCTGCTTGGTGTGTCATGCCCCAAAAAGACAACAAAATGAACGATTGTCTCAGTGGGCGACTCATCGTTTCATTTTTGCAGATTACTTAATGTATATACAGTGCTGTGAAAAAGTATCCTGATTTCTTCTGGTTTTGTGGATATCTCACACTAAATAGTTTCAGAAAATAAAACAAAGGCAAACTCAGTAAACACAAAATACAGTTTTTAAATAATAATGTTGTATATAAAAAGTTATCCAATACCAACTGGGCCTGTGTGAAAATGTATTTGCCCCCATAGTTTACTAATTCCCCAAATCTATGAAACTGCATTCATAATGGGGTTCAGCTGGACTAGACACAACCAGGCCTGATTACTGCAAACCCTGTTCAATCAAATCAACACTTAAATAGAACTTTTTCAACAGCATGAAGTTGGTTAAAAGGTCTTACCCAGTAACACACTATGGAAATTCCAGAAATGATGAGGAAGAAGGTGAGTGAAATATATCAGTCTGGAAAGGGTTACAAAGCTATTTCAAAGGCTCTGGGACTCCAAAGAACCACAGTGAGAGCCATTATCTCTAAATGGAAAAACTCGGCACAGTAGTGAACCTTCCCAGAAGTGGCCGACCTTCCAAAATTCAATAATTGCGATAATTGAGGGAAACATGAATTCTGCTCTCTACCAGAAAATCCTAAAGGAGAATGTCTGGTCTTCAGTCCATAAGTTGAAACTCAAGTGCAACTGGATTGTGCAGCAAGACAATGATCCAAAGCATAGGAGTAAATCCTAGTCCTAGAACTAAGTGAAAGACTGATCTCCAGTTATTGGAAGCGTTTGGTTGCAGTTATTGATGCTAAAGGTGGCAAGACCTTTTAAAAAAGTTTCATTTTAAGAGTGGTAGGTGTTGTATAATTATTTTTTTTTATTTTATTTTTTAAATGTATTTATTTATTTTGCTTAAAAATATAAATGAATAAAAACTATTGTTTGTTTACTCCGGTTGCCTTTGTTTTATGTTGTATTTCGTTTGAAGATCTAAAACTATTTCGTATGAGATGTACACACAAACAGAAGAAATCAAGATGGGGCAAATTCTTTTTCACAGGACTGTACAGTGTTCGATTATCTTAAATAAATCTAAAGGGTTTTATTACAGATTTAGTAAATATGTAAGACAAGCTTTGTTGATCATTTTGAGAAAGCCCAATGAACATTACCGCACTGCCTCCTACTAATGACACTTTCTTTTCCAGGACCTTACATGCTCGGCACTGGTCTGCTCCTGTATTTACTCTCTAAGGAGGTCTACGTCATCAACCATGAGACCATCGCTGCTGCCTCCATTGGTGCAGTGATCATTTATGGTGTCAAGAAGTTTGGTCCCCAAGTGGCAGCTTTTGCAGACAAATTGAACGAGGTGGGTTTTATTGGGCAAGTCATGCTCACAGTCGCTTCATGTTTACCAGGTTGGTCATATTTTTATAGGGCATATATTTCCAATCAACTGTGGAAGTTTCTGAATATAGCTTACTTGCCAAACTGAATTCAACTTGACTGGTACAGGATAATGATAAATAGAGTTTGGTTTCACACTAATTCTGTGTTCACACTAGAGAGCCACACAGTGACGTGCCTGTTTTCTTTGTACGTGTGTGACACTGTTTCATGATTTCGACAGCATGACGTGTTTTGAGATTTTCTATACTTTATGTAAATTAGAAATGATGTGGTAAAGCAACAAATCCATATCCAATGATACGGCACATGTAGTACAATTTTTTTAATTTCCAGGGTTTTCCTACTTTTGCGGTCACAAGTTAACATGCGCCTTGTAGAATCTGCAAAATGTTAATAATTAAGAAAAAAATAAGAGGGATCATAAAAATTACATTTTGTTTTTTTATTTAGTACTGCCCTGAATAAGCTATTTCACAAAACAGATATTTACATACAGTCCATAAGACACAATAATAACTGACTTTACACAAATGAACCAGTTTAAAAGTTTACATATGCTTTTGAACAGGATGGCAGTGTAAATTGTTATTTACATGTTTCCCAGAAAACAAAATATCTTATGTAGCTTCTAAAGGGCAGTACTAAATGGAAAAAAAAGATCTTTAAACAAAATTATAATAATTTACACAGATCGTCCTGTTCAAAAGTTTATACCCCCTTGACTCTTAATGTAGTGTGTTGCCTACTTGAGCAAAAGATGTTACGTTTGAATACAGATGCCAGAAAGAAATATATCATGACAATATAAAAAAATATGCAAGAAACAAAAAAAAAAACTTTTGAGCAAGATATTAAACATATTAATGTGAAAATTCTGCTAAAGGTTCTGCTTAGAGAAGTTCTTGTTTAGGAAAAAGTTATGCCCACAAAGTTATGACCAACCTGCCATAAAGTGTGCCCATACCCTGTAGTGAAACATCACTCAGTGTATTTACTTCACAATTTTTATGATTAGTGTAGTCGTAAATTTACAGAAAAAAAAAACATTTCTGTACTGAAAACAAAAGTTTGACCTAAATTGAGTAATATATGAACTGTTAAACAGTTTAACTAGTGTTGATGAAGTGCCACAAGCCATTGATATTTCCTGTTCCCTCTCCCTGCAGGAGAAAGTGGCAAAGATCCAGGAGGTGAAAGACCAGGCCATGGGCAGCCTGGCTGAAGCCATCGAGCAAGAAAAGAAGGAGCAGTGGAGAGTGGAAGGAAGGCACATGCTTTTCGAAGCCAAGAGGGTGAGAAAGTTGAAGATACATGCCTTTGTTTGTGTAAAGCATTCTTTTTTTATGCCTTTGGTGGTAGCATTATGTTTTAGACTGTCTGTGCATGCTTGCATCCCTTTGCTTTAAAATTGATACAAACAGGATCAATGTCACAGCAAGGTTAAATGTTTTTTTAAAATGTTTTTTCTTCAATATGTTCCATCCTGTTTGAAGTAAATTTTAAGTGTATTTAAAGCATACAAATTAGTAGCAAAAATGACTAGACTTGTTGGCAGCGGTTTTAGGCACATGCAAAGAAATGCTGTAGAGAAAAGATGCCTTCAAAATAATGAAATTAAATGTTTCTACATTAAAAAAAAATACTGTAAAAGTAGTAAGTGAAACAAAATCAATATTTAGTGTGACAAAAAAAATTAAAATAGTAGTCTCCGGTACAATTTGTACAGTTTTATAAGGAAATTAGCTGGTAAGTTTTGTTGAGCGTCTTGCAGAACCAGTAACAGTTCTTCTGGAGACGTTAACTGTCGCACTTGCTTCTTAATTTTTGCAGCAAAACCCAGCAGCCTTCATTGTGTTTTTTGTCTGAAAAGTGTCTCTCATGTAGTATGCTGCTTTCTTTAATGACATTTCCAAAATTTTTCTGTAACATTTAATTTTTGCACTAGAAAACTAATGTTTGGGAATCTAAAATTGTTTTTTTTGTACTGACTTGATAATGTAGATGTCATAAAATAAAAAAAATCTATAACAAAGTTTGTGCTAAAAAGAAATAGGGTGTCTAAAACTTTTGCACAGTACTGTATGTTCTCTTTGCTTCAAGGAAAGTTTTTATTCACAAACTGTATTTTGTGTTGGACCTGTAAGTACTGTGGCAATCAAAATATAACACAAGCAAGCATTTAAGCTATAAATGTATGATGAAAATTGTAATTGTTAGTCATTGTTCTGGCCAGTCTCTAACATTCTGTGCTCTGACAGATCAAACTTTGTAAAACAGTAATTTTATATAAAAATTTTCTCTTTATATTCTGGTTTACAGAACAATGTCGCCATGCTGCTGGAGACCAACTATAGGGAGCGACTTCACATGGTGACCAATGAGGTGAAGAAGAGGCTCGATTATCAGGTGGCGCTTCAGAACCTGCAGCGTCGCATGGAGCAGGAGCACTTGGTCAACTGGGTGGAGCAGAGCGTCATCAAGAGCATCACACCACAACAGGTACATGATTCATCAATGTCTTGTCTTTGGATTTGTCTAGCTATGGAAAACACTCTTAGACCCTTTAAGTCCTTAAGTCATTTAGGTTGAATATTTACAGAGGCATGTGAAGACTTCTGGAGCTTCTTAATGTGAAAATCAATAAAATAGTTGCATTCCATAATGCAGACATATTGTCGAACCCTTATGTTAAATGTCACGTTACTATCCGTTACCTCTTGAAGGAAAAATGTACATTTTTGAATAGTTTTGGCTCCTGGTATAAGTTTGGATTTGCAGTATGTTCCTGCAAAAAGACTGGATTATAACTGAATATGGTGCATGTGTAGTTTGATAGCCCACTACTGTTGCATGCAAAAAGTGGCTGTGGTGATGTCTGTTTATTTTGAATTAGTAACATAAGCTCTGTGCAACCGCAGCTGTCAGCATTGCCATATCCAATGATCAATTTTTCCAGTAAAGTAAGGCACTGCTAACACTGTAAACTGTCACTTGGATCCAAATTCAATACCAGAAAGAATGGATGAATAGAAATGTTTTTTTGTTGTTGTTGTTTTTGTTTGTTTGTTTTTGTCACCTGCTTTAAAGTAGGGCTTCTCAAACCATTTTGCAGATAAGAACCACTTTAAATCTAAAACAAATTCCATAGGCTACCATAGCACGAAAATATGAACGTAACCCAAGCGTTTAAATATTAGTGCTATTATTTAAATGTGTACAATAATAGAGCTATTTATAACCCATAAATAAATAGAGCTTTTTATTCATGGGATATCCACTGACACAGTACATTAGGTCCAAGTTGACATTATTTATAGGCAATTTTGGAGGTTTTGATTAAACCCGTTCAATTTAAAAGGGCCAGTCAAATCTGTTAACAAGCATTATTTAACAAATCATTTAATTAATTTGTAAGTCACTTTGGACAAAAGTGTCTGCTAAATGATTAAATGTAAATGTATAATTACTTTAGGTAAAAATTATACCTTTTGGGATTTGCACCACTGTAACCACTGCTTTAAATGTCAAAGAAATTTGTAAATGAACTTTTCAAGTAAAGATGTAAGTAATCAGATTGCCTCTGGTGAGGATGTGTTCTACAATTAGTATATTTGTAAATTAAATGTTTCAGGGCAAGTTTGAGTAATTATGTATTAACGAGGCTCTCACGTAGCACACCTATTTAAATGCAACCATGGCTCATGCCACTAGATGGAGCCATTACCTGAACCGGTTACTGCAGTACACCAAATGACAATCTACCTTGAACACTTTTTTTTTTTTTTTTTCTTTTTTTTTTTTTTTCTTTTTTTGACATAACCTCAGGTCAATAAATAATCTGAAACTCATGCTAGTGATATTCATCTTAATGACCACAAATGCTCCTAACTGCTGTTTTTCTGTTTGTTTTTCAGGAAAAGGAGAGTATTGCTAAGTGCATCTCAGATCTGAAAGTACTGGCTAAGGCCACTCAAGCCAAAGCCACAGCATGAGTTTCTGCTGATGAGCCTCTCCCACATCCATAATCGAGCGACTTGCATTTCTTTATGAATAAACTATGTCTTCGTAAAGATGATCTGATCGTGTCCTTTAAGTGTACATACACATTGAATAAAATATTTGGTTACTCACTAACCGGCTTCTGTGCGTTTATTCCAGAAGAAAAGTTACTGTGTTTTCTCTTGTATGATTCTGTGTTGTTGATATGGATTATGGAATTATTGAGTTTCAGCACTATGACAACCGTCATGTACAAATTCCTCTTTCCAAGTCTAAGCTGGCCATAAATGCTATCATTAGCTCTTTATCCAGGGGGTTGAAGTTCTAGCTGTTCTCGATACATGCGTCATCATAGGCCTTTCGAACAGCAAAAAAGGTGTTCCCAACCTTTGGACTGAGGATATAAACTTGGATTTTCCATTCCAGTAGCTCATAATAACTGACTTAAAACCTACCTGAGCACACTTCCTGTCTAATCATACAGGTGCAGCTGGACTTTGCAACAGGGTTTTTGCTAGGCAGGAACATATTTGTAACAAATTTGTGAATTGTTTTTCTGGCATAGGTAAATAAATGGTTTACTGGGATTAAAAATGGAACATTAAGTTTGGAACTGTACAGACTTTCTCAGGTAATGTAAATTTGTTGGATATACAAGTTTTTTATAACAAACTGATTAGATGACAAACTAGGAAGGGGATACCTTTTAGTATCTAACAGTGATAAATTGTTAGACAATTCTGATGATATATATATATATATATATATATATATATATATATATATATTATAATTTTTTTTTTTTTTTTTTTTTTTTTTTTTTAAAGATCATTCTTGTCACTGACAAATGTCAATTGTGGTAACTGAAAAAGCTTAGACATGTAGTGTGGGTCCTATAATATCAAGAACTGTTATTACATCACTTATATAAAGCAAATAGAATTTTCCACAGTCTGAAAAAAGATCATACTATTGTATACTAATATAGATCAAAAAGTATTTCAATAACACAGTGAGGACTGTACTGAGAAAATACAGTGTTTTAGACCTAAGAGATTCCAGAACGATTAACACTGTTGTGAGGAAACTTTTACTTTTTTTTTTTTTTTTTTTTTAAAGTAAGCTAATTATGTTCAGATAAATTGTCAAAACTATGCACCTAATTTTTGAAACTATGTATTTTTCAAAGAGTTGAAATAAATACCAAGGTTCTATGTGAAAATTATGGGATTTTAGGACTGAGCCATAAACTTCTAATCTACAATAATTTGTGTGTAAAAAAAAAAAAAAAAGTGGCGTATAAATAATGATCATAAGATTTATAAAATTGTTGACAAAAGAAGTCAGATAGAGATTTATAATTCCAATAGCTTTAAAGTATAAAGAGTTTGTATTGGTTTCTTATAACACCATAAGGCCTACTTTTGGTCCCTACTGAAGATTTTTAGGTCATTTGCTGTTATATATATAGTTTATTGATATATTTGACTTAATGTCACTTCATACCTTATTTACTTTGAATATGTTTTCATATTTTTGGCTCAGACTACTAGCACTGTTACTTTTAATAGGTGTGTGACATCAGAAAGGAAGAATGTTTATGAACACCAACGGCCCAACGTCCCCTTCAAGGTAAAGCCTATTTCTAACCACAATAAGCTGGAAGCATGAATGACTTTAGGATGCTGCAAATTATGTGGCAGCTTTTATTTTATTCAATATTGTCAAATCAATATTGACAGTTAATACCTACCTCACAATAAATGTGAATTTATCTGCTATTCTGATGTTTATGAATAGTTTGCATATTAGTTGCATATTGCATTTTAGGTTTGGGTATTAGTTACAGTCAAGCTTGGGCTGGTTTCTATTAAACTGGGCAGGTTTTAAATTGATTATGATAAAAATACTCAGTCTAATCTGGCAACTATGTGCATTGCAGTCCTTGCAGTGTCTAGTGCTGAGAAAGATGAAACGTGTAAAATCATTTGTCTAGTTTTTTTCTGTATCAGGTCAAATACTGCGTCACTGCAACAAAAATAACACCCTGAGATTGAGATTGAACATTTTCCATTTTTAAAGGCAAACGCTTTTTAACCCTTTCTAGCAGTACACTGGCGTTCAGTCGACTTATCGGACATTTTCAATCAGTATATACAAATAAATTATTTTATAGCTGCAAGTCTGTTATACAATTAGTCAGGACGCTGTTGGGTTTCTGTGTGTAGAATATCGTGATTCTGTGTTTAGCTGCTGGTGAGCAGGGCGATGGGAAAGGGGAGGGGTTTAAACAAAAATACTTATGAAAAACTGCAAATTCTTAAAGCCTGGAGTGTCTACTTTCATATGAGCCATTAACCACTACTGTAGAGCCGGCCCTCACAAATAAATTAAATACTGAACACGGGCACCCCCCCCAAACATACGGAAATTCAATTGAATTTAATGGATTATCATCTGATGTATAGTGTCCAAAAACAGCATTATTAAATAAAATATTACAAATACATGAGAACAGAAAAAATGTTAGTAACACTTTGTAAAGTATTTAAGGTTGATGTAATCTGAAACCTGGCATCCAGTACTCTATTATTTGCTAATGTCTCATATGATCTGCAGTCCAGATACACAGATTGTATTGTGTTTGTATTGTAGAGGTTTCTCATCAGAGGCATCCTCTCAGAGGTCCGATATGTCTCGACCCAGTGCAAAATCCATCTATAGTGAGTAATAGCCTCAGGCCTTTTTTACATTTTTTCCCCACCCAGAACTATTGTATGACTTCTGTCTGTAATGCCATGTTTTCTGTTACAAAACAGTGCAAAGGAAGGAATATTTGGAGACTATAAACAGACAAGCAGATGCCTTTCAGTACAGAGTGGAGGTAAGGAGAAACCCAGCTAACATTTTTAGAACATTGTGGTTCAAAGAGCAGGTTTTGTGGGTGTTCTGAACATTTTATGTAACGTTTGTAGCCATTCAATCAATATTCATGTAATTGTAGGAACATAACATAATGTGCCCATTGTGTTATTTTTGTCTAACTGGGAATGTTGTGTGAGCAGTATCCTAATAACGTTGTGCAGCAAACCATCGATACAACGTTTTTGTTTTTTTTTTAGAATGTTTCAGCCTAAACTTAGAACCTGTTGAAAACATAATGAACCTTCTAATAACATTATTTATAACACAGCACTGTTCAACACTAATTCAAGTTTATAATAATGTGCTCATTCTAATATGTTATCATTTCTGTAGTAACAACTCATTTACAGGGATTCACAGAGTGGGTGCACCAACTAATCAAATATTTCTGTAAGGAAATGTTTATTTAACATTTATGCAAGGAGTCTCCGGTGGGAGATACGGAAGTAATAAACTTCAGGGTGGTAATGAATCACACCATCCTGTTCATGAGTACTTTAATCAGCACGCCCCATCATGGTTTATTCATCATAATTTATCAAAATTACTGACCACCTGAATAGTATATCTTATATACTGTGTATTTACAATTTTTAATTTGGCAGACACTTTTATAAGATCAGATGTAGATACTGTATGTCACATGTAGAACCAGATGCAGTTAAGGCAGAATACAATCCAAGCACAGAGCTGTTCAAGGAACAGAGTAAAAGCGCTACAAACAATCAGTCAAACTACACTTTGGATGGTTACAGGTTCAGGCTGTCTAAAGATCATCTACTTGTTTTTTTTTTTTTTTTTTTCTGAGAGGAAACAAATCTGTGTGAAGAGCTACATAGAACATTGTCTAGGTGTATTTTATAATTAAAGCAAATTATGTACAAATATAATAATTATATACAGTACTGTGCAAAAGTTTTAGGCACCATTTTTTTGGTACAAACTTTGTTATAGATTTTTTTTATTTTATGACTTCTACATTATCAAGTGAGTATAAAAAAACATTTTGGATTCCCAAACATTAGTTTTCTAGCACAAAATTAAATGTTACAGAAAAATGTTTGTATGTCATTAAAGAAAGCAGCATATTACGTAAGAGACCACTTTTCAGACAAAAAACACAATGAAGGCTGCTGGGTTTTGCTGCAAAAATAAGAAACAAGTGCAAAAGTCAAAATCTGCAGAAGAACTGTGGCTGGTTCTGTGAGATGCTCAATAAAACTTATCAGCTAATTTCCTTATAAAACTGCACTAATTGTACCGGAGACTATTTTTATTTTCATTTTAAATTTTTTTGTCACACCAAATATTGACTTTGTTTCATTTACTACTGTTTACTGCTTTTTATGGTATTTTATGAAATGTAGAAACATTTAATTTCATTAATTTGAAGGCATCTTTGCTCTATAGCATTTCTTTGCATGTGCCTAAAACTTTTGCACAGTACTGTAGATTTTGATTGCACTATACAGTATGTAAACATTAAAAAAAAATTTAAAAAACTGGTCAAGGTTTGAAATTGTATATCTGAGGATTCTTCTATATTGGGCCATGTTCTGATCATGAATATTTAATGCTTTCAATATTTTGGTCTAATATGTTTCATAAAATATAATATAATATGATGTGATATGATATGATATGATATGATATGATATGATAATAGAGGAATGCGTATAGCCATGTGTTACATGGACCATTGATCACCTCAACAGGAAACAGTTAAAAAGAACACACGTACGGTAGATAGATATACTGCACACACACACACACACACACACATGGAAGTAGGACTTATTGACTAAAAGCCCCTTAGGTGTATCGTTTTGCTGTGATTTTACTCTCTCCCTCTATGTGTATTTACTGTAATACATAAAGACTTGACATTTAATTAATTATCATTATAAAGAAATTCAATTTGTTGTTATTAATTAATTTACCATTCATTCCTCAGCACTTGTTTACATGTGAGTTCAATGGGAGGGACCTGAGCAGCACTGATGATTGTGTGGCCAAGCTGAAGAATCTGGAGAGCCGAGGGAAAGTGTGGGGTCAGGATATGATCCTGCAGGTGCAGGGCAGCCACTTACAGCTGTGTGACGTCGAAACAAAGGTCAGGGGTCACCTTACAGCACAAGCTTTATTTCATTTTTAGGAATGTACAGGAATGTAAGGGTAAGGTACAGTATGTAATGTGCTCTAATTGCACTGTTTCTTACAAATATTTCTCTCTTCTATATCTTCGTTTTCCCCACATGAACCTCTTGAACTTGCTGACTCTGCAGGAGCTCCTGGATTCACTTCCTCTTGGCAGCATCTCACAGACAAAAGCAATCCTGGACAGCTGCACTTATGACTCCCTCCTGATAGTCACAGCTCAGGACAACAGCCGGAGGGCTCCAAATGTTTTCTTGTTCCAGTGTGAGGAAACTGGGGTGAGGACTTTTTTTTTTCTAATAACCTCTTTGATCTCTTAGATCTGTGTGTTAATAAGTCAGGGTTGGTTTGTACACTTTGCCAGTTTATTAGGTACTTCTCACTTACCATATCACTGTACTTTGTATGGATACAGTTACTGACTGTAGCCCATTAGCCTCACTCTACTCATCGATGGAAAAGGGCCACCAGAGGACCATGGTTAACCAGATATTATTTGTGTAGCAGATCCTTCTCAGGATTTTACAGCAATAGTAGTGACATGGTAGTAGTGTGTCATGTTGGTATGAGTGTACGAAGTGGAGCAGCATTTCTGTTTTGAACACCTTAATGTCACAGCTGGGTTGAGAAACAGTTAATCCACCAACCAAACAGCGATGCTATGATCAGAAACTGACAGGGATAAAGGGCTTGAGGATAAGCAGCAATCCCATAGAATGAGATTTTGTGGTGAAAGAGGCTGGGATTTATAGATTATGATGACAATTAGTAAAGCAGAAAACACATCGGGTTTTATCCAGTTTGATTGTTCAGTGACTGAGCACTCGGTTAGACAATATTTGGCTCTAAATGTTTTTCCTTTTAGTATTGAGGAGTAGTAGTTGGAAAAGTATGTCAATGCTACATATGTTCTGGTTTTTAATACACAAGGTTGTGTGCACTGCTGAATTTTACTGAATTTTACAGGCAGAGGAGGTGAAAGCTGATTTAGACAGAGAGATCCAGAACAGGAATGAGCCAGGGATGAGGGAAGGGCCAGGATTTCCGCCAAGTGAACCACCATTTGACATCAGGTAGGCTGCTATCTGACAAGGCCTTCTTGGGAATGTTTGTCAGTATTTAAGAATTGCATTAAACAGTTAAAATATTTCTCCTGCCCCAGGAACAATATACATAACTGTATTAATAAAAATGCCTTGTAGATGTGTTGCTATATCATTTTTAAAAATTATATGCAGTGAAACAATGTCTGCAAATAAAACCTGTAATGATATATCACGTTTTCTGCAGGAGTAATCTGGAGAACATAATAAGTCAAGGTTATTCAGGGGGTTTCCGCAGACCTGGCCCTCCTCCAGTGCACTCCGCACCTCCTCCATCCGAGTATCCTCCTTCTCAGTCCAGCACTTTCCAAGACTATGGTAAAAAGTCTCAAAAATTAAAAACCTCATTATCCAATTCTATACAGAAAGAAAGAAAGTGAAATGGAATAACAAACTTTGAATGAAAGAATAATAATAATAAAAAGATTTAAAAGCATTCCTGTTTTTTATGTAGAAAGTTTGACAATGCATACCCTCCATATGCCTCATCAAATCATGTTTGAAAATGTTCTTCAGAGGTTCTTGGATAGTTAGTGGTTCTTGGCACCCAAAAGGGGATCTCCTTGTAATTCTCTCTGAAAATAGATCCCTCTGTTGTAGGGTTCTACATGGAAATAATATAGATATTATTATAAATAATGTGCCAGATTGAAAATTTAACCTATAGTACACGCTCTAGAGCAGTGGCCACCAACCTTCTTCCTTGAGATCTACCTTCCTGCGGGTTTCATCTCCAACCAAAATCTAACACATCTGTTTTAGTTTATCAAAATCTTCTTAAGGCAGTGTTTAGATGGTCAGGTAGACATGATTATGTTTGGATCTGAAGTCTTCAGGAAGAAGAAGGAACCCAGGAACAGGGTTGGTGACCACTGCTCTAAAGTGTAGTCATAAATCTCATTGCAGGTTAATTTCAAATACTCTGCTTTTCAGTGAATGTACAGAATTGTTGTCCATTTCTGAACAGTCATAATGTAAGATTTTGTGGTGAAAGAGGCTGGGGTTTTTATATTCAGGTTACATTTAGTAAGAAACAAAACATGAAAGGGTATGCTGCATTATGAAAATAATCAACAATCAATAATCAGCAGCAACAAAGCAATATTGATAATTTTCCAATAACAGCATGTCCCCAAAGCAATTTTTAAAATCTGTTTATAGTTATATTTAATGTCATGGAACATCCGTGAACAAAGTTAGCTCCTGTTTTTACTTAAGTTATAACAGCTATAAACAGTTGTTCCCTCACCATCCTCATTTTTGCTGTCTTTTGAAGTTAAGACAAAACATGTAGCTTGTCATGTTACTGAATGACCGGAAAATACAAAGTCCTCTGTCCTGAAGACTTTACCTCAGACTGTTATAAAGGGTTGACACTGAAGACTCATTCAGTAAATGTTAAACAAACTCCTTAAAGAAAGCTTCACCATATAATGGAAATGTATTGTTTTTAATCTGTTCATTTTTAATCTTAGGTTGTGTGAAGTGTCTGCCATACAAGTACCTGTGAAAGTTACCATAGAAATGTTTACATATTAGAATGAACACATTAATTTAAGCCTGAGATTTGAAGCAGGAACAGAATCTGAATGGAGAATACAACAGCGCTGTAGTACAAAAGGTTTTTAAGAAATTTGTTGAAATTCTTACAAGTCACTGGCTGATATTTGTCAAAGCGAAGGTTCATGTTTTCAATAGCTGAAAAGAGCTTAAGAGCTCTCAATCTCTTTTCAATTTAGATTGAATTTATAATTTCATTCTTGATTCAGTATTATGTACAAAACTCTATTTCCAGATGATCACCAGCCTCCAATGTTTCCACCCAGAGAGGAGAGCTATTTCAGTCCAGACATGCGTGAACGACAAAACCACACAAATCAGCAGCCTTCTCCCCCCATGTTAGACATTGACAGGATTGTGGTCAGTTTATCTTCAACTAATTCTGCCTTCTTCTCATCCAAAATCAAGTTTCTAAAATGTATGTATGTTCATCTGTTTTTTTGCCTCCCTATACATCTATTTAAATACGGTATCTCTTCCCTCCAGGAAATCTTTAATCATGTTGTGGGTGACATTGAGTTCTTTATTGGCAAAGTTGGAGCAGCTTTAGCACAAGAGGATGGAAAGAAGCAAAAGAAAAAGAAAAAGAAAGGCAAAAGCACAATAATATATGGTAAGCAACAGCAGTGTGGGATAATTGATTTGACATTAAGATGACTTTCATTTTAGCAAAGTCATAGAAAGGAAATTTCTTAATTCGTTACTGCTTATTTCCTGTGCAGGTGAAAACTTTCCCTCTATAGATGAATATGTGGCCTGTCTTCAGAAAATTAAATACAGCTTTAATCTCCTTGTAAGTCAAAAACTTGACCTTTACAAATCTTTCCATTCCATGAAAGGATCTGAGCAATTACACATGTTGCGTTAAACCTCTGGACTCTGGGGTTTAATATATATATATATATATATATATATATATATATATATATATATATATATATATCAAAATTATTCAACCCCCATTGCAGATCAGGTTTATTGTCAAAATTTACAGACTTTCAGCAGTTTGCAATGAACAAATCAAACAAAAGCAATTGAAATAGTTCAACACAACGAATGCTTCAAGTGGTTTTCCCAAATTCAACTGAAAATGCAACTTATAATGACTTCTCCAGTTTCAAAATTATTCAACCCCTTCATGGCAAGGATCTTTAGTACTTAGTAGAGCACCATTTTGCTGTTATGACCTGCTGCAAATGAGATGCATAGCCAGATACCAGCTTCTGGCAGCGTTCCTGAGGAATCTTAGCCCATTCCTCATGAGCAATGGCCTCCAGTTCAGTAATATTCTTGGGTTTGCGTGCTGCAACCGCCTTCTTCAAATCCCACTAGAGATTTTCAATGGGGTTCAAGTCAGGTGACTGTGATGGTCCTGTAGAATCTTCCAGGACTTCTTCTGAAACCAAGCCTTGGTGGAATTTGAGGTATGCTTGGGATCATTGTCCTGTTGGAAGGTCCAGTGACACCCAAGCTTCAGCTTCCTCACAGACGGTATGATGTTTTCTCCTAGGATTTCCTGATACTTCAATGAATCTATCTTGCCTTCCACACACTTCAGGTTTCCAGTGCCAGAGGATGTAAAGCAGCCCCAGAGCATCACCGAACCACCACCATGCTTGACTGTGGACAAAGTGTTCTCTCTTCATTCTTCTTTCTCCACACATACCGCTGATCCATCGTGCCAAAAAGTTTTGTTTCATTGCTCCACAGAACAGAATTCCAAAAGTTCTGTGGCTTATTTATATAATTTTGAGGCGACTTTTCTTGTTCTTTTGGGTCAGTAGTGGTGTACGTCTTGGAGGTCTGGCATGGAAACCTTGTGCATTTAGTATGCGCCATACTGTGCTCACTGAAACCTCAGTGCCTGTTGCCACCAAGTCTTGCTGCAGGTCCTTTGCACCCCCTCGAAGGTTTTTCACAACCTGCCTGCTCAGAAATCTGGTTGCAGCTGTTGATAGCTTCCTTTTTCTGCCCCATCCAGGTATTTCATGTATTTTCTGCCCCTAGCCAGTTCAGGTATTTCATGTGTTCCAGCTCAAGCACACCTGTGCAACTAATGAAGCCCTTGATTAGTTGCATCAAGTGTGCTTGAGACAACACCTGTTTTGCATATTTGTGCTGTTGTGAGGGATTCTGTTCAGGGGGTTGAATAATTTTGAGAGTGGAGAAGTCATTATAAGTTGCATTTTCAGTGTGTGTGTGTGTGTGTGTGTGTGTGTGTGTGTGTGTGTGTGTGTGTGTGTGTGTGTGTGTGTGTGTGTAACTAGGAATTTGCTTCATCTTTTAAGATGACAGAAGCTGAAGCATGTAGATCAAGTGTATAAGCAAATACTTTGAATTACTCAGGAAATCAAAATTAATGATAAATGCCTCAATCAGTACTTAGCCTACTTGTTCATGAAAAAATCTAGGCTAAAATGCTTAAGGACATTATGCCCTGTTTGTGTATTGGAACTAATAATTGCCTTATTTTTCTTGTTATAGGGGAAACTTAATGGACACTTAAGTAAACCTGATGCTCCTGACTTTATCCACAATCTTTTCTCTACCCTTGTTTTCGTGAGTATCTACCAGTTTAAACTGTTTCCTTTGTAAAGGAGCATCAAAAAGCTTTAATTTAGCATTTTCTTTGTTCACTGTTAGTCAAAGCAACAGAAAACATTTTTCTTTTAATTTCATCTGTTCATGTCATGTCATGTGCTGAGATACCTGATCTTCTAGTCTTAAATGTCCATATTTCGAAAGCTTTCTCTGTGTCAGTAAATTGTACCATGCTTTTTTTTTTTTTTTTTGGTCAGGCCAAAATGTACCAGGACTCCTTGAATAACCTTTTTCTCCCCTAATGCTTTAGCTGGTGATGTACTATCCTTCTGAGGTGGCTCCTTCAGTTGTGAGTCCCCTTCTCACAGAACAATCTCTGCAGCTCCTCAGCCAGGTGGTGACTCCAGAGGAGGATCAGCTCTTGAACAGTTTAGGAGATGCCTGGAATATTCCCAGGTCAGAACACCACATATATTTAATACATCAGGCTCTTGAAGAGTGTTGATGCATTGAGACCATTTTGAAGATTATAAATACAATTATTTTTGGCTTAGTACAATAAAATATATTTTAAAGGTCATATTTAGATTAGTAAGAAGTCCCACAATAATCTTTATTATTAATAATATTAGTAGTAGTCTTTTATTTATTGATTGATTGATTGATTGATTGATTGATTGGTTGATTGATTGTGTCAACCCCAGAGTTCCAGTGGTGATTCATAGTTCATATTAAGTATAATATGACTCGAACCAGACTATATAGATGTTTTATTATTCCCAAATGATGGTTGTCTTGTCCATCCCCCCCCCCCCCCCCCGCCCCCCAAACCCCCACCCACGCAATTGTTCAAGCAAAATACAAACCAAACAAAGGAAATACCAGTGATCCAGGGTATTGGTCTAGATATTTGCTTTATTGCTTGGTTTCAATCACAACGATGCCATAGCTATTCATGGGTAAGGGTCCAAGAGAACATAATTGACCCAGCTCTAGCTAGTCATGGGCTTTTGTTAGGTTGTATGTAGAGGGCAAGCTGTTGATGTTGCATTAGCAGCAATTCAAAATGATTCAGTGGCTGGCTCGATGTTGGAGGGAGTGCTTTATCCTGTTCCCTCCTATGTTGGTAACTGCTATCTGGGAAGAAATCTGTGCATTTAAAAAAACATGCACACTTTGGACTTACTGGCTGCAACAGTCAAAAATAATGTGAGGTGTTGATGTCATCCTGGTACATTAGGGTCAGTGATACCCATTAATGGATGTCTAAACAGCAAGTATATCTGGTAGTCATGTTACCAAAGTTTATCCCTTCATGGCCACAGTTTATCCACACTCAGCTAGAAACATCCAGTATGATAATGTGCTATGTGACAAGGCACACAACATTTCCTTGGTTCTAGGAATATGAGAGCAAGTTATTTATTGCTCTAGTGAACTGCACACTTCCAGGAACTTATTGAGCATCATAGGAATGAGGTGGAAAGGTCTGTTTTTCTCAAGACTGTCTGTTTAGTGCTCTAAATATCTGTATCTATACTCGGATTTAAACCCAAAATGGGCATGGCGTAAACCATATTTTCTTCAATAATTGAGGCCAAAATTGGTCTCAATTAGAGATGTGCACTATAACTATTTTTTAAATTGTTATTTCTGTGGGTTACATCTCTAGCAGGCACCTACAAAAACTGGCAACTCAGTATGTACTCTATAAATGTTGCATGAAGGGCTTTAGTATCAAAGGTCATATTACTCAAGAAACTGTGTACTAAACTGTAATCTTATAAACCTGTTTTTAAGATTCACTCTCTGCATTCATAGACCAGGTTGGCCGAATGCAGATCAGATACCACCATATGTTCCACAGTTTTATGATGGCTGGCAGCCGCCTGCACCGGCCCCTCCCCAGTCAGGACCCATGAACCATCCTCTGTCACGGAGCAACAGTCAGAGATTTCCAGCCGAGAATGACATACAACAACGACCTGGACAGGTAAAACTCATCAGAACCTCTGAAAATCACCACAGAGATGAGGTCTCACTAGCACCTGAGTGTAGATTTATGGTATTTCAATAATAAAAAAAACACACCTTAAACATATAGTATACACTCTAGCTTTTTGCTAAAATCTAGATACAGTGAGGTATCTTTTTTTAATATTGAAAAAGAAATCAAATTCTAGATACAATTGCTGCAAAAAATGCTCGGGCAAATTGCATCAGGTTATTATAAAAGACATTGTTTGGGAATATTTCACAAAACAAGTAGCAATCATGGTGAGGGGGGGAGTTCTCAGGGACATTATTAAACAGCCGTCTAATGAAAAAAAGCAACATAGTCATAGCAAAGACGTTTAACATTCCTGTCACTATACAATTGGTTTGATAATATGTAGGTGGAAAGTTCATGGAACTACAACTAATTGACCACTGACAGTTGCACTACGCAAGATTTCCCAACATGCTCTCAGACTAATGATAAGGAACCTAAGAGAGAAGACATTAGTCACTGGAAAAGAATTGCAGGATGACTTGAAGGCAGCAGGAACAACAGTTACACAGAGAGCAATAAACAATGATCCATTTATACATCCCACATAAAACTCCTCTGCTAAAAAAGAAGCACAGAAAAATCAGAACTCTTTGAAATAAAAGATTAAGCAAAAAAAATACCACTTTGGAAATATTAATTAAGCTTATCATGTTTGGGGAATGAAGAGTTACACATAAGATCCCAAGAACAAGTCTTGGGGCACTGCACATCATTGAAGGAAACACGAATGGAGCAATGGCCAACATTGAACCACAGTGATGCAAAACCCTAATTACTTCTTACCAAAGACATCTCAAAGCAACAACAGCTTTGCAACAAAGTAGTAATGTTTTTAATTTGTGTCTATATACTTTTGTCCCTATCAATTTCATTTTTTGAACATATTTTTGTTTACACTTATTAATACATGCTTTTATGTTCATATGTATAAGTAGAAAGTCAAAAGGAATTATGTGTGTAAATTTGAAGTGAGGTATATTAAATAACAAAAACAAAAGTGTCCAAATACTTATTTCCCATCAATCTATGTAATGTGCATTAGATGGTTGTAGTTTAATAGTGACATTGTTGACACAAGCTGTTTACTTTCCCTTCCAGGATAACAGGCTTTTTGGTGCGCCGCCTGAACGGTAAATAACAGTTTGTTATAATACTGCTGTGACAACTGATCATTATGAGTAAAGTGGACAGTATTGAAATCTAAATCATAATACCTTAATCACTTAAAATACGTCAAACTCCAATCGCTAAGTTTTTTTTTTTTTTTTTATCTCAAATTTTCAGAACTAGATGATTTCACGTTGACTGTCTTTCATCTTGATACAAGAATATGCTCATACTGAAAATCCTTTCAACACACTTTGTAATGTTTGCTTATACTATAAAGTTAGTATGAATGTCATCTCTGGCTTACTCATTAGAAATCTAAATCTACATCCAAATTACTATGAAGCTGTTTGGTGACAGTGTCTACTGGTAAAAGCACTATACAAATAAGCCGAATAATGCATACATTTAGGAGATTTAGGGGCACTGTTAACGTCATTCCTGTGAAATTATGCATCTACAAAGCCATTATTTGTGAATTTTTTGGCCTGTAGCTCAGGAGAACCTCCGCTCTACATGCAAGTGATCTATGATTTCACAGCCAGAAACCGTCAGGAGCTGAGTGTGATGAAAGGTGATGTGGTGCAGGTAAGATCTACTGCTGAAAAGTCATACATACTTGATTTATTCACTCCTTCTCACTTTTATTTAACATTCTGTATATTTCCAACACATTTTGTACCGTTTTTTTTTTTTTTTTTTTTTTAAACCCTAGTGACTATAATATAAATATAAAAATTCCATTACTTGGTGTCACACAGAAGAGGATGGGTCTTTAGAGTCTGGTTCCTCTGAAGGTCTCTTCCTTATATAGATTTTTAGTCTATAGACATTTAGTTTAATATAGTATTTTAGCTTTATATAGTCTGTTGCTCATTAGGGCTCTAGATCAAGACCCAGATTTCTGTCAAATCTGCTTTGTGACAATGTCTAAAGACAAATAATAAATAAATTCAAATGTGTCTCACTGACTGGCCAGACTGCAATTAATGGTTAGTCTTTTTCTTTAAAAAAAAAAAAAAGTGCATACCTTCTTTCCCACAAAAGCAATGTTTTGTTAGCACTGTTTGCTCAGCTTAAATCTAAGAAACACCACCCTGTATGTGAGAAGTTGTTTGTGAACATGTTCCCACAGGTGGTACACAAGTCCAGGCAATGGTGGGTAGTGCGAAACAATCGTGACGAGGAGGGCCATGTGCCTCCAAATGTTCTAGAGCCCATGAATAGAGAAGAGCCAGCAGTAAGCTCAACCAGTTTTGCATTATTTTAAAGCATCATTCATCATTTACTGTACTTTCTGATTTGAATGCCAAGAAAGTGAAGTGACCCACAAGAGGTGTTTAACTTTGTCTTCTGTCCTACCATTTTGTCAGAGAATGAATCGACCTCCAAATCTCAACATGAAATCCAGCCCAGAGGAAGTTAGGATCTGGTTACAGTACAAGGGCTTTTCCAACTCGTAAGGAAACATTTAGAATTTGTATTAACTGTACAAAACTGTATTTTACAAAGCCACACTATAAGCCTGAATGCTGTTTCATTCATAAAATACTACTCGGGTCATGACATTACACATGGTATGTGTCATCAGATGCATACAGTAGATTTAGTGACTGAAATTCATATATCCTTGAAGGGAGGCTTGCTATATCTATATATCGTTTCTATAGTGTGAAAGAAAGCTTGAAATAGGGTGTGGAGAAATGGCATGTCCCTCTATGACTAAGCAGCAACAACAACCTATGGACTTCCTGGGTGCCAGATTACGCTTATATTTGTAATAGGCTACTAGACTTCTTGGCAGAACTCATTATGTTTTGGGAGTGTCCCCCTCTTGTCACTGGGTATGAAGAAATACTGCAGCTGTCATGTCTGATAGCACATCTATTTGCTTAGCTCTTCCCACCCTCTTTATCGTCAGTACCTGATAGCCTGCCATACATTTAATATTCATTCCAAGCAATTTATGGTACAACTGTAGTATTTAGACTTTTGTTACCTCAGAGATTCAGCTTATCTTGTTCTTTGTACAATTGTCATGCTGTTAATTCATTGATGAATGAAAAAAGGCAGGTACAGTTTCATTAGGTGTAGTATGTACTGTACACACACACACACACACACACACACACACACACACACACACACACACACACACACACACACACATATATATATATATATATATATATATATATATATACAGGTGCATCTCAATAAATTAGAATGTCGTGGAAAAGTTCATTTATTTCAGTAATTCAACTCAAATTGTGAAACTCGTGTATTAAATAAATTCAATGCACACAGACTGAAGTAGTTTAAGTCTTTGGTTCTTTTAATTGTGATGATTTTGGCTCACATTTAACAAAAACCCACCAATTCACTATCTCAACAAATTAGAATATGGTGACATGCCAATCAGCTAATCAACTCAAAACACCTGCAGAGGTTTCCTGAGCCTTCAAAATGGTCTCTCAGTTTGGTTCACTAGGTAAGCCACAAACATTCATTGCCAAAGAAGCTGGCTGTTCACAGAGTGCTGTATCCAAGCATGTTAACAGAAAGTTGAGTGGAAGGAAAAAGTGTGGAAGAAAAAGATGCACAACCAACCGAGAGAACCGCAGCCTTATGAGGATTGTCAAGCAAAATCGATTCAAGAATTTGAGTGAACTTCACAAGGAATGGACTGAGGCTGGGGTCAAGGCATCAAGAGCCACCACACATAGACATGTCAAGGAATTTGGCTACCGTTGTCGTATTCCTCTTGTTAAGCCACTCCTGAACCACAGACAACGTCAGAGGCATCTTACCTGGGCTAAGGAGAAGAAGAACTGGACTGTTGCCCAGTGGTCCAAAGTCCTCTTTTCAGATGAGAGCAAGTTTTGTATTTCATTTGGAAACCAAGGTCCTAGAGTCTGGAGGAAGGGTGGAGAAGCTCATAGCCCAAGTTGCTTGAAGTCCAGTGTTCAGTTTCCACAGTCTGTGATGATTTGGGGTGCAATGTCATCTGCTGGTGTTGGTCCACTGTGTTTTTTGAAAACCAAAGTCACTGCACCCGTTTACCAAGAAAATTTGGAGCACTTCATGCTTCCTTCTGCTGACCAGCTTTTTGAAGATGCTGATTTCATTTCCCAGCAGGATTTGGCACCTGCCCACACTGCCAAAAGCACCAAAAGTTGGTTAAATGACCATGGTGTTGGTGTGCTTGACTGGCCAGCAAACTCACCAGACCTGAACCCCATAGAGAATCTATGGGGTATTGTCAAGAAGAAAATGAGAAACAAGAGACCAAAAAATGCAGATGAGCTGAAGGCCACTGTCAAAGAAACCTGGGCTTCTGTATCACCTCAGCAGTGCCACAAACTGATCACCTCCATGCCACGCCGAATTGAGGCAGTAATTAAAGCAAAAGGAGCCCCTACCAAGTATTGAGTACATGTACAGTAAATGAACATACTTTCCAGAAGGCCAACAATTCACTAAAAATGTTTTTTTTTATTGGTCTTATGAAGTATTCTAATTTGTTGAGATAGTGAATTGGTGGGTTTTTGTTAAATGTGAGCCAAAATCATCACAATTAAAAGAACCAAAGACTTAAACTACTTCAGTCTGTGTGCATTGAATTTATTTAATACACGAGTTTCACAATTTGAGTTGAATTACTGAAATAAATGAACTTTTCCATGACATTCTAATTTATTGAGATGCACCTGTATATAATGTTTGCAATATATTAACAATATGCATATATGCATACATACACTATATTGCCAAAAGTATGTGGACAACTGACCATTACACCTATATTTGCCAATTCTAAACCCATTGGCATTAACACAGAGTTGGTCCCCCCTTTGCTGTTATAATAACCTCCACTCTTCTGGGAAGAATTTTCATTGAAGTGTGGCTGTGGGGATTTGTGTTCATTCAGCCACAAGAGCATGAATGAGGTCAGGCACTGATGTCATGTGAGGAGGTCTGGTGCACAGTCTGTGATCCAGTTCATCCCAAAGGTGTGAGTGGGGTTGAGGTCAGGGCTCAGGCCGCTTGAATTCTTCCACTCCAACCTTGGCAAACCATGTCTTTATGAACCTTGCTTTTGTGCACAGGGGCACTGTCATGCTGGAACAGGTTTGGTCCCCTCAGGTCCAGTGAAGGGAAATTGTAATGCTACATCACACAGAGATATTCTAGAAAATTGTGTGCTTAAAACTGTCTGGCAACAGTTATGGGGAAGACACATATATAGGTGATGGTCAGGTGTCCACATTGTTTTGGCCATATCGTCTATGTATAGTTACGGGCAAGAGTTTGCATGTTATGGTTATGGTTTATTTGAATTGAAAAACTCATATAAAGAAGGAATTCTTAACAAAAACAAACAAACACAAAAGCCTGGGTCTATACTACAAGAAGACAACAAGCCAAAACACAATCCAGACTTATGGCAAACATTTTTAATGACTCTGTTGGATTCCAGCCTTAATCTGAAGAAGGCCATCAGGAAGAATTAAAACAGGATTATAACAGGAAAATGCCATTTACATTTTGTTCTAAGCATATGCAAACGTTTGCTCATTATCAGTGCAAATATCAATCAGCCAATCATGTGGCAGCAGTGCAATGCATAAAATCATGCAGATACAGCTCAAGCACTTTGCTTAAAATTCACATCAAACATCAAATAACCACTCTAACTTGACACTTGAAGGTTGGAAAACATTGCCTGGTCTTTTTCCAATCTTCAACTCTCCAGTTTGGGTGAGCATGTGCCCACTGTAGCCTCAGATTCATGTTTTTAGCTGATAAGAGTGAAACCCAATGTGGTGTTCTGCTGTCGTAGCCTCAAAGTTCAACATGTTGTGCATTCAGATATGCTTTTCTGCTCACCATTGTTGTAAGGGGTTGTTATTTGAGTTGCCGTATCCTTCCTGACACATCAAACTAATCTGGCCATTCTCCTCTGATCTCTCTCATCAACAATGTGTTTCTGCCTGCAGAACTGACACTTACTGGATGCTCTTGTATCTTTAATGCGTGAAAATCCAAGGAGATCAGCAGTGTCTAAAATACTCAAACCAGCCTGTCTGACACTAAAAGCTATGCCACTGTCAGTCACTGAGATCACATTTCCCCCATTTTGATGTTTGATGTGAACATTAACGGAAGCTCTTGACCTGCTGCCACGTGATTGACTGATTATATAATTGCATCAGAGATCAGGAGTACAGGTGTTGCTCTTAAAGTGGGAAGTGAGTGTACAGAGTGTAAACATATCTTTTAATTAAATTTTTGTCTATTAACTATAAATTAGAAAGTTTAAAAAATTATAGGGTATGCAAAATCTAATATAAACTAAATCATGTAATGAATGATATTAGTTAATTAAATGTCATAATAGGAAAAAAATGTTTTTGTGCCATAATAGTTAAAAATAGTTTTAGAAAATGTATACAGTGGGTATAGAAAAGAATCATCCCCCTTTAAAATAATCACATTTTGTTGCTTTTCAGCCTGAAGACGGACACAGTTTTTGTTTTATCCAGCTGTATTTACTGAGTGCAACTTATAACATCCAAGTGAAAGATATAACACCAACATGTCAGAATTTTTTTTTTTTTTTTTTAATTAAAAAACAGAATCACTGAGTTGGAAAAAGGATCACCCCCCAACTTTGCACATCTAGACTTTGCAAATTTTACCCATTCTTCTTTGCAGAACTGCTCAAGTTCAGTTAAATTTCATGGTGACCGTTTGTAGACTCAAGTCCTCATACTCAATGTCTTCAATTCATTCCACAGATTTTCAGTGGGGTTTAAGTCTGGACTCTGACTAGGCCATGCAAGGACATTCACCTTTTTCTCCTTCAACCACTGTGTGGTCAGTTTTGCTGTGTGCTTTGGGTCATTGTCATGTTGGAAGGTAAACCTTCTTCCCATTGACAACTTTCTGGCAGAGGGCAGCAGATTTTCCTCAAGAATTTGATGGTATTTTGCCCCATCCATTTTCCTTCTATCCTGACAAGTGTTCCAGTCCCTACTGCAGAGAAACACCCCCATAACAGGATATTACCACCTCCATACTTTACTGTAGGAATGGTGTTATTTGGATGGTGAGCTGTATTGGATTTCCGCCAGACATATCGTGGGTGTTGAGGTCAAATAATTCAATTTATTCTCATCTGACCTTAACACCTTTTTCCATGTGGCCTCAGAATCTTCAAGGTGCGTTTTGGCAAAGCTCAGTCGTGGGTGGCTTTTTTCTTGCAACCCTCCCATACAAGCCACATTTGTGGAGAATTTGTGATATTGTTGTCACATGTACACAATGACCACTCTTTGTCATAAATTCCTGCAACTGCTTCAGAGTTGCCGTAGGCCTCTTGGTAGCCTCTCTGACCAGTTTCCTCCTGGCTCTTTCATCCAGTTTGGAGAGACGTCCTGATCCAGGGAGGGTCTGTGTTGTACCAAATACCTTCCACTTCTTAATAATAGACTTCACTGTGCTTCTAGGTATTGATAAAGCCTTTGAATTTTTTTTTGTATCCATCTTCTGACTTGTGCCTCTCCACAACTTTATCCCGGAGATCTTTTGACATTGCCTTGCCATCCATAGTTGATTGTTTGCTTCAGCTGCACTACCAAGGATTGAAAAATGCTCCAGGAAAGCTCTTTTCATGCTGAGCTAATCACAATGACCACAGCTGAAAGTCAAATGGCTTTGTGTGCCACTGAGAAGGTGATTAGCTACAGTTTCTGACATGTTGGTGTTATATCTTTCACTTGGTTATTATAGGTTGCACTGAGTAAATACAGCTGGATAAAACAAAAACTGTCTATCTTCATTTCAGGCTGAAAAGCAACAAAATGTGATTATTTTAAAGGGGGTGATACTTTTCTATACACACTATATTTGTAAATGTGTGGATTAATACTTTTACAAGTTTCTTTATAAACGTATATTGAAAATATTCAGCTATTGTTAACCTTTTGGTCAAAACCACATCAAGAAGCAAGAAAAGCTGACATTATGTAAACATGTTAAACAAGTGAGTTTCACAATTGGGCCACAAATGTGTTAATTACGGATTACAGCTGTAAAATATACAGAAGCCTATTATCTACAGCTATAAGGGCAAAGTTACTCAATAAACTAGTCACTCATGTATGGGATTTTCACCTTATGTGCATTTTACTCACTGCTACTGCCCTTAAACAGTCTTCTGCTGTTTTTGAAGAGAGCAAAGTACAGAACTGTTAAACAGGATTGCAGCTGTGGGTGAAGCACCATAATCAGTTATAACACAGTGCTATAAAACACGTCTCTTTTGCCTTGCCTGGGTTTTATGAGTGCGAATTTTGTGTGTGTAGGACAATACGGAACCTGGGTATGATGAATGGGGCATTGCTTTTGGGGATGAGGCGTGATGATATACGAGCTGTGTGCCCTGAAGAAGGAGGTCGTGTTTTCTTCCAACTGCAGGCCGTTAGATCATCTATGGCCGTATGTATAAATATGCATGCACAAACATATCATTTAACCAGAACCCTTACTTACTGGAGCAACTTTTATAATGCATCAGTTTAATCAACCAAAATAAATATTTGTTTATACAGTTATAATTGCAGATAGGTTATAAGGTAATATGCACATTTTTCACCATATTTAAGTACATGAACATGTGCATGTTTCTGCAGCTTGCAAGTGAAGCAGAATACAACCACTACAATGGCCGCTAAACCTGACCTCATGGGCTTTGGTGAGGATGCAGATGCCAGTTGATGGATTTGCTCAAGAGAACTGCACAGTGATTACATGCCGGCCTTATCATCATTTGTTGGTTCATGAAAACAGGTTTATGATCTGAAAATTCAATAAATATCAACCGAAGTTATACTCCCAATACAATTTTAAATAGGTGGTAAAAATCTGTTGTGTTTCATGTGATGCCTTTTTTGATCCTATCTTTATCCTATTTATCATCTAACACTTGTGTCAGAAGTCTAAAGTTTAATATGAAGTTGATAATGAAAATATATGATTAAAACATTTTTAAAGTCATATTTACAGTCAAATATTTATAGATTCTATGATCCAGTTTAATCTATCCACTACAACCAGAAAGTATTCCCAAGACACACTGGTTATAGATTTAACTCTCCATATTGCTTGTGTCTCTTTGTATATATATATTCCTCTTTACTTTATAGACCGGAATTTTCAAGCAATAGCGTATGTCATGTATCATCACAAAGTATGATCACTGCTATCTAGAATGGTTTTGCAACTTCTGGTAAACCAATCTTCTGAACTTTGACCTATTTGAATGTATTGATGTTCAAATAAAAGTGCCTTTTCATCAAACAAAATTGTCATAGTTGTCAAATATACTGAGCGAAATACCCTAAATTTCATTATACACTATCTGACAATGTATGTGACAATGTATGTGACATTTTGTATTGTGAAAGACAACCCAGAAAATGTTCTGAATCATGTTCTGAAAAGCAAGTCTTATGAGTAAACTGGCAATGAACAAAAATCTTTCAGTTTTTATTGAGTGAAAATAAGAATAATTTAATTATAAGTGCTTGTGTCTTTATTCATATCCTTTCCAAAATATGTTGGTCTAATTTTGATTGTACTACAACAGAGACTGTTTAAACTATTTACCATTTTATGCATTTTAAGGCTTTTAAAAGTGATTTAGAACACTGCTTGGCAAAAACTCTATTAACATCACTTATAGTAGCAGTACTTCAGTGTACCATCACACAAGAAGTGCCACCGTCTTCATTCCTTCTTGTTTCCCCACTTTGCCATCTTGTTGTTTACAGGTGTTTTCACGAACCTGCTTGATTTCATGTATGCTGATATCTTCTCAAGTGCCTTAAATAGAATAATAGCACAACATTAACAGTCTGCTTAAGTTTTTCTTAGCATTTTATGTTTTTTATGCGGATATCACAACAACTGAAGTTTCAAATAAGATTCAAGAAACAAACAGGATTGAACCCAAACCTCAAATCTGTCCAGGAAATCTTTGAGGTTCTTGAAGTTGTCCAGGCATTTGGGCTCAAACATGCGGTGCTGGTCCAACAATTCATACATGATGAAGTCCACAAATGTGATCTACATCAAAAGAATGCATAATTAATTGCACAGCCTACATAATGCTGGAGCAGGAGTCATTTACAGTGTAAGACCAGAACATTTTGCGTAGTCGGCATGTTTCTTCCAGTAAGAATTTTTACCTTATCACCAGCAAACCACTTCCTCTCTCCCAAAAACACAGAGAATTGCTTCAGAATTCCTGGCAGTGCATCCAAGTAGCCTTTCTTTTTGTTATCCTGAAAAGTTGGACATAATATAGGATTGTATTAAACTATGAATACCACTATGCTACGAATTATGCATGCATAGTACTGAATCAATCCCAAAATTGCGAGTGTGATAAAATAGCCTACAACCTGCACACATTATGATTTCAGAACCTTGAATTTAGAATCTCATGCCTACATTACATTTTGTGCACCATTAACTGTTTTTGTATAATACAAAAAATATATAATAAATGTTCTTGTGTTCTGTCCAGTCACTTGGTGCAACTCTTAACTGACAAATTTTTCACCCCTGCCTAAAGTATCAAGCGTTCAGTCACTGTACTTCTAGTTCACTGTGCAAAAAAATAAAATAAAATAAAATAAAGTAAGAAGGATGTGCTGGATCAAGTGCTATTTTATAAGCTGGCAAATAGTAATGGTGGAACCCATTGTTTATTTTCAAATTGTTTGCTGCATTTCATACCAAGGGGGAAAAAACATGATCTGCTTCTTTAGTTCAAAGTTTTCTGGTTTAAAGGCAAGTGTCTGTGTTTGAAGGCGATCGTCAATTCAGACACCTCTACTTGAGAACCTAGGAGGCATGAACTACGCACAGGTCATTTTAATAACCGGCAAGGGCCATCCAGAAAATCAACTTGAGCAGCTGTGTAACCCGACTCTGAATCCGAATTTTGATGTACAGAACATTTTGAACTTAAGTCGTCAACTCTGAGTACAGCCCTCGGTGTCTATATAGTTAACATGCAGTTAACAAGAACAATTTTGAAATAACACTAAGACTCTAGAAACTTACAAAGTCTAGATAACAGAGCATGACAAAACCATTGCGGAAGTCCATTGCCTGATTCTCCAGGATGTCCACTCTGATTATCTCGTCCTCAGTCTCCCCGCCTAAAGTCATGGTAAATAAATGTAGAGAAAGACACAGTAGACTGCATAACCTTTTATTTAGAACCTGCAACATATCGAGGGCTTGAGTCCCCAAAAGCACTTTAGCACAAAAGACCTTCAGTTCCACATATTGTTTACAGGAAACCTGGCATTAAATGTCTGCGAGCTTTTCCTTTTGTGCTATTTAACAATTAGTAGTATTCCGTCTTTTCACTTATTTATAAAATGCACTTGTATGCCACGCTTGTGCGGAAACAGCACATATGAAACCAGCTGAACCTAATGATGCAATGTCACAACAATAAATCTAACTCTGTGCTAAGAACAGCTTAAGAGACCAACCAGCGCTATCCGAAACAAAATTAAAGTGAATGAAATGTGAGCCCTCACAGAGGTTGTGCTTGCGAGCAATGTATCTCATTATGGCGTTACTCTGCACAACCTTCCTCTCTCCATCCTCAAGGTAGGGCAGCTAAAAAGAAAAGCAGTTATTGTAGATTACTTATTAATCTACAATGTTAATCATTAACACCAAGATACAAATAGATTTTCTTCCTTTTAACATCACTTACATTAGGAAAGTCCATGTTAAGCGTGGCTTTCTCATTGAACCAGCAGCTTTTATCATAATTGGGAGCTGTAATTAAAAATATGCATGTGAATGTATTTCCCAACATACACTGCTAATTTAAAACCACAATAATTCTACTGTTATTACATGATATAGACTTAGTGCTTTTTTTAAAGGTTTTATTGTAGCCATTTACCTTCACCACAGGAATAAAATTTATCCTCCCATTCGGTGCCAGTGTACTCCAACAGCAGGCGAATGGGCTGAGCAAGCTGTTAAACAAAACACAAGGTTTACCTGTTTTGAATAATGATGGGAATTCTATTCAGTGAGTTGGTCCAATCTGCTCAGCTCATCACTACTATTACTCTTCCAGCTCTCAAACAGCTCTTTGCAGTTTGTTTTTCCCCATAGCTGGCCAATGTTTTTAATTGTTAACCATTAATTTAAATTTAAAAAAGTTTTTAATTGTTACCCACTTAATTTAATCAATCAAATTTTACTCTACATTCTGATTAACAATAGAACATTACACTTGAAAAGTTTTTGTTATGAAGTCTAATTACATATATCAGTCCCTCCATGATTTTGCAATTTTGCAATCACAGAAATTAACGCCAAATTAAGCAAACTTCGCAATATTCAGAGGAGCTTGCAATTTTTCAAAATTACCGCACATTAGGACTCAGGACTCCGCAAAAAAAGCAGAAACAAAAATCCGCAAACTGCATCACAAATTCTGAAAAAAGCCACAGCAAAATCAAGCATTTTTGGAAGCAACAATCACACACACACACACACACACACACACACACACACACACACACACACACACACACAAAAAAAAACAAACAAAAAAAAAACTCTGAAATCCTGTACGGACTGTAAAATCATCATTTTTATCATCTTGAAATGAAGCATGTCAAAGCATACAATTGATTTATAGTTGATTTACCAGAATGACTATTTTTTTACGTGATATATATCTTTACCATGAAATAAAATTACTCATTCTGTGAAATAGATTTTTGGCCATACCGCCCACCCCCTGGCACAAACCATCAAATTAACACCAGAATCGATAAGCTCATCACAAATATTTTATATTTCAACTTATTTAATGTGTTTAAACTTTAACTTAAAGTATGGAGAATCGGCATTAAAGAATCGAACGATGCTAAATTTTCAGCAAAACACTGAAAGCATCTATTGCGGCTCTTCAGAATTGCGAGTCGAATCCCGACATTCACCTAAAGAGTTCAAAGAGTCGACTCGCTCGAAAATGATACATTACTAGTGTTGAACACTGTAACTGTCGGGAACCGAGTCAGTTGTTTCCACGTCAAATTCAAATGCACGGTCCATTCAGCTTCATTTGACTTCAGTTGACTAATGTGCCCCCTGCTAGCTGTACGAAAGCAAATAGGTCGTGCTAAACGGATACGTCACTTTGCTAGATAGTTTTCTAGACTTTTCTCTCAGTTGGGGTGGATTTGCTCCTACAGCTGCACTCGTGTTTGTAACAGTCACAGCAAACGAGCAAAACATTTTAACCACAGGCAGTGCTAAAACTTTAATAAATAATTTTGAAAACATGCATTCCGTTATCTCTTACCCCTCTAATATCCCAGTAAGCCAGCTTCATCGCCATCAGAAACACAACCACAATGTGGATTCACACGAGAACCTGTGCAGCCTTCAAGACACTCGGTTTGACACCCAATCCGCGAGACCAGTTGGCGTCACTTCCGCACAGTCATAACGCCATTACATAAACTGAAATAACGAATCAAGGTCTTGATTACGAAGGGTAAAAAAGTGCCTATGTAACCATGACTCAATTTGGTATTAGATTTGACTTAGATTTTCTTTTAAAATGCAATTTCATCCCCTCTAAATTACCTGGTTCTCTCTCTAAATTTCACCAACTTGGAAATTATGTTATGTGCACAACTTTCTCCCCACAAAGAAATACTGGAATAATTAAAAAAAAAAAAAATATCCGAAACAAATCTCTATCGTGTTTTGATAGAGATATTGTTTTTTGTTTTGGAGTTAGTTTAAAAATAAATAAATAAATAGATGAGTATGAGTATGTAGAATTTATGACCTTGTATAATTTTTGTGCTTAAAAGCACAGGAAGGACCTTAATTCTGTCATCAAAGCTTTGTCATCAAGTTATGTGCACTTATTTAAAACACTTCTGCTTTAATGAGAGAATATTATATATACCTATATATGGAGTTTGCCTTCTTGATTTAAAAAAACAAAAACAAAAAAAAAAACACAATAAACATGTAAAACAATTACTACATAATATGGGTTACACATCCCCTAGATGTAAACTTTACTGGAGCAAACTTTCTGACAATATTCACTGGAAAAGAGCATGGCTACTCCCCGAAAAATACTGCATCGCTAACAAAATAAGAGAAGTACATTTAAATGATACTGCACAATCTATTTAACAAACTCCAAAACTGCTATTTTTGCTGACATTTCGTATTTATGTGTATTCTGTAAGCTTGAGGAAGAAACTTTGCTTCATTTATTTTATCAATGCAATCAGGTATATTCCCTTTGGGAGAGTTGTTATATATCCTCATATAAAATGTGATTTAAACTTTTCTCTGAAAGGTATATATATTTATTTTTTTCTGGCAGTAACCATGCTATTGAACTTATTGTCTTGTATTGCAATAGCAAACGGCACTGTGGTATCGTTCAAGTGCACTCACCTTGTAATTATGATAAGACATACCTTTATTGATCCACTGTAGGGGAAGTTGAAAAGTTTGGGATCTTACTTGACACAAACATAAGCTTCACTTTATCTACTTTACAGAACCTCAATCCTCAATCTGCTTGTTTTTTATGCCATTATTTTCTCATCCACAAATTTGACCATAACATTTAATATATAGTTAACAATATCAAAATACTCAGTAAAAAGAAACTTTACTGCAGGGTTTTTGTGATAATAGCTCTGTGAACTTGACATGTGTGCAGTTTCTGTTATTTCCCATGCAATATAAACGGTCTAAATTCTGCTGCTGTTTACCATTTAAAATTCTGCACTTATCTGTATTGTTTTAAATTCTGTAGCTTGTTGTACCATTCTACATTTTGCAGCTGTTTGTATCATTCTACATTTTGCAGCTGTTTGTATCATTCTAAATTTTGCAGATGTTTACGGCGTCCTAAATTCTGCAGTTGGTGGTCCATCAATCCATCCATCGTACTGCTTATCCTACACAGGGTCCATCACAGGGCACACTATGGACAATGTAGAGATGCCAATCATCCTACAACGCATGTCTTTGGACTTGGGGGGAGGAAACCGGAGTACCATGAGTGAACCCCCAAAGCACGGGGAGAACATGCGAACTCTGCACACAGGATTCGAACCCCACAGGATTAGCATCTTTGTGCATTTTGCAGCAGTTTGTACCGTTCTGAATTCTGCAGTTGATTGTACCATGTAAGTTCAGACAAATGTCTAACATGTATGTGCCATTAAGTACTGTTTTTGTACACATAGTAAGCTGGTATTATTGCTGAGACATGGAGAAGAATTTGTTAGGCAAGTTAATGGAATTAAGACCATGTTCAACCAGCTGAAAGAGCTTTCAACATTATTATTGATTTTGCAAAATACACGAGTAGACCTTGGTTGTGTCAGATCACCTTTTAAAAAATATTTTTAACTTGCGTTACACAGCTTATTAAATATATGACTGGTGCACCGTCTCATGTGTGGACTCTGAATCCAGTCTCTTTTAGAAACTCGAATAGAAAGCAAATGAGAACATATGGCTTTAAAGTTTTCAAGTTTTCTTGCATATAATAATAAATATTGAGATATGTATTATTCAGAGGTATATAAAAATGCCAACGTATGCTTTTATACTTTAAATCACTTTAAGATCTAGTGAATAATGAAAGATCCTAAATTATCTTGATTAATTATTATTATAGAGAGCACAGAAGAGGAAAATAAACTTTACTTCATTTTTTTCAGTTGCAATAAATAATGTAGTACAATTATCCAACTACACACATGTATAAAAGAAAATATAGTTCCAGTGGGTAAATGCACTAATAAACCAGTAAACAACATAGGTACCAGGTACAAGTCAACATGATCAGAATATCACTGACAAAAAAAAAACAAAAAAACGATGAGATGTTTATTTAAAATCAGACGTGTAAAATCAAAATGTGTAGAATAGCAGCTCGGACACAGAACCATTGTTCACGGCATTGATCTTCCATTAAAACTATCCCAAATACATCATGTTTGATGCCCATGATCTAATGAAGCCCAGTCAGGTGTCATAGGAAGTGCCAGGCCAGTTTTTGATTATGCTATAAATAAGGCCTTGAACAATAACAACAACAACACCACAAAAGAACACCAACACATAGCAGCACATTGGTTTGTCATGCTTGCTGGGGCCATGGCATCTTTTTTGGGGTAACATCTGATGGGAGCTGTGACCATTGGTGCAAACTACTGGCTGTTGACAATGTGAGGTGCATAACTTTCAGGAATGATGTTTCTGCAGGCAGTACTGAAGACAGGTTCAGTAATCTAGTTTACATTCAAAAGGGCATGCACAAGTTTAAATTTTCATTGATGCAGTATGTTTAACATCACTTTAACACTAAGGATCACCTCAGATGTGACTGACTACAAGTTTCCTCAAACAGCCCCATTCAGACTCTCTACTCGGTGCTATTGTACCTTGTCCCTACTGAGCACTCTGCACTGTGTTCATGCATGGACCCTCCTCCTCGATGGTCTCTAGTTCCTCGCTCCTCACAGCCTGTGTGATCAGATTCAGCTCTTCGCACAGGGTCTCAAAGCGGTATGCCACACGAATGTCGGGGACGTTGGTCCGGCGGATGTCATTGCTTTCTTGGCCTTCTTTGATGTAATTGGGGCCCAGCCAGTTACTCTTCACCTATACAATGAAAATGCATGAAGCATACACTCACCATCCACTCACCATCCACTTTATCAGAAACACCTGTACACCTGAACATTCATGCAGTTATCTAATCAGCCACTTATGTGGCAGCAGTGCAATGCGTACAATCATGCAGATACAGGTCAAGAGTTTTGGGTAATGTTCACATCAAACATCAGAATGAAGAAAAAGTGTGACCTCTGTGACTTTGATCGTGGCATGGTTATTGGTACCAGATGGGCTGGTTTGAGTATTTTATAAACTGGTGATATCTTGGGATTTTCAAACAAACCATCTGTAAAGTTTAAAAAAAAAAAGAAAAAACATTGAGTGAGTGACAGTTCTTTTGGTGGAAACACCTTGTTGATAAGAGAAGTCAGAGGAAAATGGCCAGATTGGTTCGAGCCGGCAGGAAGTATATAGTAACTCATATAATCGCTCTTTACAACTGTGGTGAGCAGAAAAGCATCTCAGCATGCACAAAAACACCTAACCTTGTGGTGTATAGCCTACAACAGCAGAAGACCAAATTAGGTTCCACTCCTGTCAGCCAAGAACAAGAAACTGAGTCTGTGCCTCAGATTCCCGTTCTTGGCTGACAGGAGTGGAACCTGATGTGGTCTTCGGCTGTTGTAGCTCTCCCACCTTAAGGTTTTATGTGTTGCGTGTTCTGAGATGCTTTTCTGCTCACCACGGTTGTGAAGAGTGATCATTTTAGTTGACTATATCCTTCCTTTTCTCTCTTATCAACAAGGTGTTTCAGCCTCCGACCCTTTTTTTCCACACCATTCTGTGTAAACTCTAGAGACAGTTGTGTGTGAAAATCCCAGGAAATCAGCAGTTTCTGAAATACTCAAACCAGCCCATCCTGCAGTACCAAAAACCATGCCATGGTTAAAGTCACAGAGATCACATTTTCTCATTAGACTCTCATTCATAGAGTCTGTAAATTTATTACAAAAGTGTACCTAGATGGTAGATCTATATGATAAAAGGGCAGATGAATGTGGCTACAGGGCAGATGTACAAAGTAGATCCAAGTCAGTAGGCATAAGTATAGTCAATGCAAGGCATAAATGTATGATCTCTGTGTGTGTGTGCGTGCGTGTGTGTGTGTGTGTGTGTGTGTGTGTGTCTTTGTTGTGTTCAGAGTGATTCAGCACCTTGTGGGAGAAGCCACTCATTAGTACACTGTTTCTTGCCAGCTCACACATATCACACGAACTCAGCTTCCACACCTGAGCAGCTATACTGTACTCCTCCATTAATGGCTCCTGAAAGACACATACAAATAGACACCTTTTAGTCCTTCCCAGTTAAACATATAGCCCAACACAGACTCTCCACAAATGTTTTAGCCTGTATTTTCAGCTGAAACTCTCTCACAATTGAATAAAGCTAAATGTAATTAATTCTGAAGATGCTTCTTTTAGGTCTACAAAGTTGCTCCTTAATAAGGTGTCTAAGAAAAATGTTGCCTGTTGAGCAGACACTGACCTTTGTGAAGTGAAACTGCAGAGGGTCATCAGTAGATAAGGAGACCATCAGGCCTCTAGACAGATATTCAGGCAGTGGGTTGCGATGGTAGCTAAGGAACAAGCTGTTGTTGCTGAGAGGAGACATGGCAATGCCAATCTGAGCCAAATAATACAGATACTGCAGCACAGGAGCCTGGAGGGAACATCACACATGCACAAACACACCCGTGTCTCTTTTCAGCAGGCACTAATGCAATACTGTCTACTATTCATTAATCACAGCTACATAGAGATGCCTGCTGAGTGTAGGCAAGAACATCATTTTCCAAGCAGTAAAAAAAAATTAACATGTATATTGTAGGTATACTATATGCAGGAGAAAGATAGGTGACTGTGCATACAATGTAGCAATGTTAAAAGTATGTGTTATAATCTATGTATTATGTTAAGAATAAAGCCCAATGATAGCTGTTATGGGAAAATAATCTACCCTGAAGTTGATTGTCGATGTTCTTACCTCTGTAAGTTGCTCTGGATAAGGGCATATGCCAGCCATAAAAATGTAAATGTAAATGTAATTGTTTTCCTGTAACAGCATGTCACAAAGTGTTTCATTCCTCATATACCACAGCAATTTACCAATGCTAACCATTTTAATTTATTAATGAATGATGTGTCACACGTTTTGTCCATTTATAGTTTTTGTTTAATCCCCTGGAACAACAGTGAAACAAGTTAGTTCCTGTTATCATTAACATTATAATAGCCATTCTCTCAAGTGCCGCTATTTTTCCCTCTATTGAAATTAATAGGACAAAAAATGTGGAAAGAAGTCCTAAAACATGTCCTATGACTCTCCTGTCATCGAAAACAAAGTTACAGCTCAGACTGCTACAAAGTGCAGACAAATCCTACAAAAAATATTATTTAAAAATAATGAGTTCACAGAAGAACTCTTCATATAAACAATGTCACACAACTGTTTAAGTAGTTTATGTGGAGTGTCCACCACACAGGTCCCTGTGTAAGTTGTTACCATCGTAATGACAAAATACTAGAACAAGTGCATTATTATAAATCTGTGCTTTGCCTTGCTATAAATTAATCAACCTTATGACCAATCGCTATCAAGAATTCAACAGTGCTATGGTAGAAAGAAAGATAAGAGCCAATACAGAATGATCAATTATTAGTTCTTAAACTTTCCTAATAATTATGTAAGTCACAGAGAAAATTCTCAAAACATTCTGGTAAAGCCCTATTTTACCTTCCTGAGCAGCAGGCCATGGGAGATGTTCTCTGAGAGCATGAAGCCAGATACCAGGTGGTGAATTGGTCCTGCTTCACCACAGTGTGGCCTCAGCACAAATGTATTGAAGTTCCTGCTCCTGTAGGAAACAATACTGAATTCATGTATACTCTTTAAGAAGTCATAATCTCACTAACATTATACATACAGTATGCATGCTATTGTACAAGAATTGTGGTATAAGAGATATGGTATATTGCCTTCTATATAAAGAAACATTCAGGTGCACATACATACATACATACATACAAAGAAATAGCAATTGCCTCAGGTCTCAGGTACAATTTGTGCAGTTTTATAAGGAAATTAGCTGTTTTCTTGAACATCTTGGAGAATGTACCACAGTTCTTCTGGAGACAATAACTTTCACACTTGCTAGTTTTTTGTTTTGTTTTTGCATGCAAAACCCAGGAGACATTATTATGTTTTTATTTAAAAAGTGGTCTGTTATCTAATATGTTGCTTTCTTTACTGACATGCAAACATTTTTCTGTAACATTTAATTTTTTGTTGAAAAAGTAATCTTTGGAATTTTAAAATGTTTTTGTACTGACTGAATACAGAAGTTATAAAATAAACATCTATAACAAAATTTGTACTAAACATCTATAACAAAATTTGTGCCTAAGTTGAGGGAACTATGGGATCCATCTTGTGTCTCTTGAAGTAATTCATGGTGGATTTTGATGTTTATTTTTTAATCATTGTCCTGTTGTAGAAACCAATCTCTCTTCAGCTTCAGTTTCTTGACTTGTCATATTTGCTTCCAGAATTTGCTGATGTTTACTGGAATCCATTCTTCCATCTACCTATACAATATTTCCTGTGCCACTGGCTGCCACAATCCCAAAAGCATAACAGATCCACCCCCATGCTTAATAGTTGGCAAGTTGCTCTTTTCATCAAACGTTGCTCTTTTTTTTATCCAAACACACCTTTGGCAATTATGGCATGCCAAATGCCATAAATGTAAATGTAATGTAAATGATTATGGCCAAAGAGTTCCATTTTTACTTCATCAGTCCATAGCATTTGTTTTCAAAATGCCTCTGGCATATCTAGATATTGTTTTATATCAGGTAATGCCTGATGAGGTTGGAGAATACAACCTCTGAGACTCTGAGATGTGAGAGTCCATTCCTCCATAGAGACTCCAGATCCTTCGAATTTCAAGGTTGACACTGGTGGACTCTCCTCTTCAGTTCACCCCACAGGTTTTCTATGGGTTTCAAGTCAGGGGACTGGGATGGCCATGGCAGGACCTTGATTTTGTGGTCAGTAAACCATTTTTGTGTTGATTTTGATGTATGTTTTGGATCATTGTCCTGCTGGAAGATCCAATAATGGCCCATTTTAAGCTTTCTGGCAGAGGCAGTCAGGTTTTCATTTAATATCTGTTGATATTTGATAGTCCATGATGCCATGTATCCTAACAAAATGTCCAAGTCCTCTGGCAGAAAAACAGCCCAAAACATTAAAGAGCCACCGTGGGCATGAGGTACTTTTCCATATGGCTACCTCTCTGTGTGCGCCAAAACCACCTCTGCCAAAAAGCTCTATTTTGGTTTCATCAGACCATAGAACCTGATCCCATTTGAAGTTCCAGTAGTGTCTGGCAAACTGAAGACACTTGAGTTTGTTTTGGATGAGAGTAGAGGCTTTTTTCTTGAAACCCTTCCAAACAACTTGTGGTGATGTAGGTGACTTCGGATTGTAGTTCTGCAGACTTTCTGACCCCAAGATGCAACTAACTTCTGCAATTCTTCAGCTGTGATCCTTTTTTTTGGCCACTTGAGCCATCCTTTTCACAGTGCGTTGAGACAATATAGACACATGTCCAATTCCAGGTTGATTCATAACATTTCTAGTTGACTGGAACTTCTTAACTATTGCCCTGATGGTGGAAATGGGCATTTTCAATACTTTTCAATACAATGCTATTTTCTTATAGCCACTTCCCATTTTGTGAAGCTCAACAACCTTTTGCCGCACATCACAGCTATATTCCTTGGTCTTACCCATTGTTATGAATGTCTAAGGGAATTTGGCCTGTGTGTTACCTCATATTTATACCCCGGTGAAACAGGAAGTCAAGGTTGAACAATTTCCTGTTCCTAGTCACCCAGGTGTACTAAACAAATTGTAAAATATCAACGGGAATATACTTCAAATATATTTTTCTCATATGAATTCATAGGGGTGCCAATAATTGTTGCACACCTATATTTTTCTGATAAACCTGTTTTGTTTGTAATTGTTTGCTCCATGAGAGCAGAGTATATTTGTTTACCTTTTTAATAAAAGGTTAAACAATAAAGACAATTTTTCACAGCCTTCTTTGCTCATATTTACCAAGGGTGCTGATATTAGTGGAGGGCACTGTATATACTACAGTCCTACCAGAAACTCATAAATATAGGACATACGTTTTTGATCATTACCCAGGAAAGTGACTGGTAAATTATCTTGTTTTGTTTTGTTCCCTGGCTTATAGTAAACCTAATGATCCCGCTGATCACTGCTGTTCATCAAAGACATTCTAGTGATGAAGGAGCAAGTTCTCTTGAGAGCAAGACCAAGTGTCATTCCTTAACTGTATAAGTGATTTATTGTGGTAACCAGTATTACTAAAATATTTGCAATAAAATTTTATTAGAATCAATTGCAACATCTCAAAATATATTGTGTCTCATCATGTCAAGTGCACTTATTGAGACAATGATGTGTGTGGAGACTCAAACATCTATAAATACCTCTATTAACAAACATTGTGTAAGATATACCTGCGCAGGTGGTTTAGCACAGTCATATTGACGAACGTGTAATAGAGATAGTATGAGTAAGGTGGATTATCTTCCTCTATCCAGCTGGCAGGTAGAGGACTGTCCAGGTTAAAGATGTGGTGCTCTGGTTTGGACTCATCATCCACGCTGTCAAACCCAACCACCTGATGGACATAGCAGCATCTTGTTACCGAACACTGATGCAATGCTTTGTAAAATAAACCAAACCACAATACTCTGAGTTGACTGTCAGCTAAATACTCACATGTTGCAGAAAGACATGCAGCTCTGGGTGGCTACTGGGTTGGATGGTGACTTCAAACAGAGGCATGAAGATGTTCTCCAACATCTCCTGGAAATTACTCAGCTGCTTCTTAGTGTGATAGACATCACTGCAGAGGAGACAATTCCTTATTAACAAGTTACTTCCATATTCGTACTAAAAAATAGCACCAAAGTTCAAAAATATTTTGCTTGATAACTTGAACTACTAATAGTAAAATGTCACTTAATGCGATGGAAACATATAAACAGATCATCAACAGAACATCAGCACTCACAACAGACGAGGTACTTGGACCAGCCAGCGCACATTGCCAGAGTAGACTCTGTGCTTGACGGCCCACAGTGCCAGTTTATCCCACTCATCCCTGGAACGGCCATAGATGGAAAGACGCAGCTCGACGTTCTGATATTTACTTTCCTCAAGATCCTCCATCACCTCCTGAAATGCAAAGCAGGGATTGAGCAAATAATTTATACAAGTTGCAAGGCAGCAAAATATTTTAATTAAATATCAATCAGACCAAGTGTGACTTATTTCTGTTTTTTGCTATTTACCAAATGGAGAAACAATGAGAAAGTGAGTTTTTTGTCTGATGACACTATTTATTAGAAACTCTCAGCTTTAATTGGTTGAATCACACAGAAATCATACCTGAAAAAAATTTCATTGTTTTCCTCCATTTAAGGGGACCATAAGTAACAAACTTAACACAATCTTAAATAAAACTGTCACATTTAGAACATGTACTTTAGTTACTAACTCCATAATATTATCTTTGGCCCCAAATCCTGCTTGATGGTTCACCCGACATAGATGTAAATCACCTCTAAATTGAAATTACCTTGAGTTAATTTAAACTATACGTTATAGTGGGTGATTTATTTTGAAATTCATGTGCTGAAACACAGAGTCAAAATAACAAAAATGTGTTACTTATAAACACCTGGGCAAGAAAAAAAAAAGGGCCAAGTCCAAAATGGCACAATATTAGGCTTTTAATGGTATATTAAGCTTAACAACAAATCATTGGTCAGGAAATTAGCAAGACTTAAACAAACAGATAAAGTAACTTAGTATGGGATAGATTTTCCCTTTGATTTCTTTAAATGTTTAAGCCTTGTGTGTAAACTTGCAGACAGCATTTTATTTTATTTTTACTTTACTTGAATTTTGTACACCCAGACGTGTGTTGGTTTGAATTTTGCATCAAACATTTTAATCATTATCGTGATTTTACCTTTGTGTAGAAGTCCTGTATAAAAGTCTATATAAGTGAATTTTAGCTGTTTTTAGCTTTTCCTCAAATAGTTCACCGCAGCAAAAGTACAGTAAATGAGCAAATGGTGGCACAGGAGGTCTCAGGAGTGCATTTGTTTAATTCTTGCTAATTTTCTGACCAATGATTTGTTGTTAAGACCATTAAAAGCTTAATATTTTGCCATTTTGGGCTCGGCCCATTTTTTTGCCCAGAAGTGTAGGCTGCACTGTAAATCTGCAAAAGATACCTTGATAATGTGTCCAAAATATTTCCCTTCAATATGGTTGTCTGTTTTAATAAAGATCTCCCGGAGGATGGACTCTCCAATTGGGTTGTACTTGGAGTTGAATTTGTCAAAGCGATGGAAAGTGTTTCGATCCTGATCCAACAGGAAGAAGAAAATTAATCAACAGCTGTCATATAATGGTATAATCCTTACTGATGCAGATGAGTTATGTATTATATCCTGCTTTTCAGCATGCCTGAAAACAGACTTTCTTACCGCATGCATGTCTAGTGTGTCCACACTGAGGTCGAAAGCTGTCAGATTCATACTCTCAAAGACCTCCATAAGTGTTTGTTCCCGGCCTTTCTCCACATGTACAATCTCCTTAGGGTACTTCTTCATGGCCCTCTTAATGAAGCGTAGTAGGTGCTTCTGATTCATGCAGGAAGAAGCGTGGATATGTGTGTCCACCTGAGACAAGAGAGAAAAGACAGGAGGCATGATAATAATAGTATTAATATAGTGTCTAAAATATGTTTATATAAACATATTGGTGCTGTTTTATTTTAACTCGTTTATAGGCAAGCAATAAAAATTTTTTTCAGGCTGAGAGATCCGGAAGTTTACCTTGCGTATGTTGTAAAAATCCCGATGAGGAACTTTCTTCTGAGCTGCCAGCTCCTTCATTTCATTCAAGAGGATGTGCATCTGAAACTTGGAGCTCAGGTACTGCAGCCGCCGATAGCAAAATGATTTTCTGTTGACAAGCCCAACAGCTGGGAATTAAATACTCCTCAAAACTACACTGAAGTTACAGAGAAACAAATGGTCCATGTCCTATGCTACTATTGTTAACAAAATAAATTGGATTAGAAAATAAGACACTTAAGGCACTAAACAACGACTGATAAATTTAATGTTTAGGTTTTTTTGTATGGCAATTAATCAGTATTACACCTTCAGTACAACACAGTCAACAATATGCACCATGACCCTGGATTGAATTTAAGGACTACGCGTCACTTACACTGGTCCGTTAATGATGAGGGCCATCATGACATTCATGTCAGCTATATACTCCTGCAGATCAGGGTAGGGTAGATCCAGCTCTGTAGCTCTGATGGAAAATGATAAGGGTTTTAAAATAGGATATATAATAGCTATGGAGTGCTCTTTTGAAGCAATGAATACTATCTAGACGCAAGGACATTCTAACAGTTGGCAATTGAATTAGCCCCATGTTTCTGGGATGCACATTTGACTGACACTTCAAGAATGAAAATGACAATAAAAATATTCTCACTTTTCCATATTGGTCTTATGAGTAAACACATGTACGACACCGCCTATCATCTTGCAGCTGTAGTCCATGTCCGGTGGCATGCTATTTGGGTCTAGGTCCTCATAGGGGTGTGTCTTGGAGACCGATGGGTGGACTGGGGCTTCTGTGGAAAATATCCATTACATAAGATAACAGTGTGGTCCCTTATTCAATTTCTCAAATATCTTCAAACTACACAGCATGTCACATTCTCACATTATACATATTTATGCACATTTTTAAAAAACTTGCCTGCAGTTATGGGGGTCTCAGACATCTCCTGGTATGTATTGGGGTCCAGAGGCCTGTCCCCAAGCTCCGTCAAGTACCGAGCAGTAGTCCTGCAAAAGCTCTGCATGGACAGAGCCATGTACTTCTCTCTGATGAACAGAGCCTTCACCACACACTTAGCAGCATCCAGCAGGTCTGTGAAGGGAACCTGGGGGAAAGGGCGAGGCAGGGAGGGCTATCTTGTTAGGTCTATCTTAGAATTTGTTTTTTATTTTATGACTTCTACATTAAGTCAGTTCAAAAAACATTTTAGATTCGTTCGTTTGATTCGTTTGTAGCATATTACGCAAGAGACCACTTTTCAGACAAAAAACACAATGAAGGCTGCTGGGTTTTGCTGCAAAAATAAGAAGCGAGTGCAAAAGTCAAAGTCTCCAGAAGAACTGTGTCTGGTTCTGCAAGATGCTCAATAAAACTTACCAGCTCATTTCCTTATAAAACTGCACAAATTGTACCGGAGACTACTATTTTTATTTTAATTTTTATTTTTTTGTCACACCAGATATTGACTTTGTTTCATTTACTACTGTTTACTTCTTCCAGGACGACTTCTGCAACCAAGCCTTGGTGGAATTTGAGGTATGCTTGGGACCATTGTCCTGTTGGAAGGTCCAATGACGCCCAAGTTTCAGCTTCCTCACAGACAGCATGACGTTTTCTCCTAGTATTTCCTGATACTTCAATGAATCCATCTTGCCTTCCACACGCTGCAGGTTTCCAGTGCCTGAAAAGTTCCAGTTTTGTTTCAACGCTCCACAGAACAGAATCCCAAAACTTCTGTGGCTTATTTATATGATTTTGAGCCGACATTTCTTGTGCTTTTGGGTCAGTAGTGGTGTACGTCTTGGAGTTCTGGCATGGAAACCTTCTGCGTTTAGTATGCACCATACTGTGCTCATTGAAACCTCAGTGCCTGTTGCCACCAAGTCTTGCTGCAGGTCTTTTGCAGTCACTCGAGGGTTTTTCACTACCTGCCTTCTCAGAAATCTGGTTGCAGCTGTTGATAGCTTCCTTTTTCTGCCCTGTCCAGGTATTTCATGTATTTTCTGCCTCTAGTCAGTTCAGGTATTTCATATGTTCCAGCTAATATAATTTTGAGACTGGAGGTCATTATAAGTTGCATTTTCAGTTGAATTTGGGGAAACCACTCGAAGCATTCATTGTGTTGAACTATTTCAATTGCTTTTGTTTGATTTGTTTATTGCAAACAGCTGAAAGTCTGTAAATTTTGACAATAAACCTGATTTGCAATGGGAGTTGAATAATTTTGATTGAAACTATATATATATATATATATATATATATATATATATATATATATATATATATATATATATATATATATATATATACACATATAAATAAATATGGTCTTTCTCAAATAAAGATGTTTTTTCTCTCTTACACCACATTTTTCATCTCCAGAGATGGTGACTCTCTGGTACTCCCTCTCTGGTATGAGCTCGTGCTCTGGATATAGATCCAGTTGCGCTTCACTCTGCTCCTTCAGATACCTGCACAAAGACAAGAAGAAAATAGATTTTAAGACAGCTCGCGACTCCAGAATTGAGAGTCAAAAACATGTTTCAAACTCACTCAAGGTCAGTGGCACTGTCTGTCTTCAAAAAGTCTTGCTTGGCTCGGAGAAGAATGTCAGGCTCATACCTGTGCAGCAATGACAGGGAAATACTTATTAATGCACTCTAAAGAGCATAAATGATATAGAGACCAAATAACATTAGCAGGTTAGAAGATTATGAAGTTTAGCTTTGCCTTGGGTCAGATAAGCTGAAGTCAGAGAAAGCATGAATTTCCAATATCCAATATCCTGGGTGTAAAACATCTCACACAGATCCTAACATTTCCTTTCAGATGGCCTACAGTAATAAAATTCTTATTAGTGTGAGCAGCACTCTGTTGTCTGCCATGATTAAAAGCAGTTGTCTGAAAGCAAAGAGATGGATCATCTTACTTAACGTCCTGGCTGATCTGTCTCTCGAGTCTTTGCCTCCGCTCCTCCAGCTGCTCGATGGGACTGTCCTCTGGAAACTCATACGGAGCACTGCGCATCTCGCTCTCAGCCAGACTACGCGACAACAGCTCCTAAAACAAATTCACACATACTGTACTTATCCACACATGCATACTGTCCAAACAAACAAGAATGTAGGAACTGGTGGAGGCTGGACCATTCACTCAAATATTTGAATGGACTATGTGTGCCCCACCTCTATAAATGATAGAATATCACATTTCAATTTATCTACTAGAATAAAATAAGGCGGTGTCATATCGCAAGTGCATTTAACAACAACAAACATTCTTAGAATTAATATTTAATATGATGAGTCTTGTATTTCCTAATGGATTCCTTGGGTAGGCTATTTATTGTTTGGAGAATGTGGCTGCCTTTGCTGAGGAAGTCATATCTGGTTAAATATATTTTAAAATTGTAAAAAAAAAAAAGTATCCCTCAGTTGTAGACATGAGAGATGAATACGTTGACCTTTTTGTTTTTCATAAGCAACCACAAAAAATCCCAACATTACTGTGCACTTGTTCCATCACCAGGAAGTGGTACCAATCAGTTCTCTTATTCTTACAGCCAATAACGGAACCAGTTCTGTTTTCAATGTTCCAACTGTAACACAGAACATTGATTTTGGTATAAAACACCACAGAACTTATGTAATTCAGATGTAAGGACCTATTATGTGCCAACTGAGGCAACAGTACAGCATAGTGGAAGGGTCAGCCAGTTACATTCTATTTTTCCAGCATTAAGGACTGATGTGCTTTTATAGGTGTGTTCACACACCTTATCACGTTCACAGTCACCTGACTTTTAAGCCATGCACACCTGTCACAAATCACCACAGGCACAATAAATGGGACTCTCTCTCAAACACACACACACACACACACACACACACACACACACACACACACACACACACATCACCGCGAAGTAAATGCTCAGTTTGTTTAGTGCATCTGACTTTACCAAACCTGCTATTTTCTGTGATTGCTGTCCTGGTCTTCCTGACTTTCGCTAGATTCCAGGTTTCTGTGTTTTGCCTTAGCCACGTGTACTCTATTTGTCAATTGCCTGACCTAAGCCTGTTTCTGACCTTGATATTGCCAACGTTTTTGGATTTGTCTGCCCATCAGTCATTAAAGTACGCTCAACTGCAACCACATCCATCTCAGCCGTCTTATGATTATGACATAATTAGTGTCACCTAAGGAAGATTTTTTTTAAATAGCAACTAATTTAAAAAACAGCATTTAAATCAATAAAAACAGCAGCTTCATAATATTTTGTAATCCAACCATGGTTGTTAAGCCATGTAAGCAATGTATTAGGGCTGGTCAAACAGTCACATGACCTGGACATACAGCACACTCACGACAATTTCTTGAGGGAAATTGAGGCAAAAATATATCACAGCACCACAACACTGTTTTGTATGTTAATTTGCTTAAATAATGCCAATAAGTTCTGCCTCTTAAAAGGTGTGAGCCAATATCCGTGTTAATAGAATAAAAATGATTAATGAGTCTTCCCTTTGTGCCTACTGTGCTAAATACTAAAACGATTTTTAGGAGTGGTTTGTTTATGAGGTGCTGTTAGCTTGGTTTCCAGCGGTTTGTTTATATTTATGACCAACAGATAAATACACGCTGCTGTCAACAGACATTAGCATTTCAGAGCTGTGTTTGCCAGAATTTTCCACTTGCAGTAATGTGTCTCACCGCAGCCCCAACCCTGGGGTGGAAATCACACGCTTGCAAAAAACAAAACAAAAAACAAAAGATGTATCATTACATTACTAAAAGCATCTGATATTAAGTGTTTCATAAATGATTCAGTCCCGACTATGCAAAACAAGTGAATGTTGTTTGTAGTAATCACCTCAGCAATTTCTTTGTATTTGCCATCCATGGAGGTCCGCAGGTCTATAGGTCCGTGCTTGGCCACTGGGACACCAGGCAAGGAATACTGGAAAGTTAAGAGATGACGTCCACCACGCAGATCTATGAGAGAGAGGTGGAAGGGAGGGTGAGATAGGGGTATTATGAAAACTTAACAAAGTTTTATTCATTAGCAGCATCTACATACATGTTTCCCTGTTTTCGTGACTGTCCCTGTTTTTCCACAGCAGGACGGAGAAAAGTGGAATGTGTTAAACACTGCAGGCTAGAGATCAACAGATGGTTGTGTCTCCAACACAATGGAGCTTTTCCGGGGAAGAACATAACTGTGTGTGTGTGTCCAGGTTTGGTAAGTATTATGTTAATTGATTAAATTGCATTCCTGCCTGATTTCATTCTTCAAATCAATGCTAAGAATGTACCAAATACAGTGGTAGCAGTGGTAACTCAGTGGTTAAGATGTTGGGCTGCTGATCGGAAGGTCATGAGTTCAAACCCTAGCACCGCCAAGATGCCACTGTTGGGCCCTTGAGCAAGGCCCTTAACCCTCAGCTGCTCAGATGTATAAATGAGATAAATGTAAGTCGCTCTGGATAAGGGTGTCTGCCAAATGCTGTAAATGTAAATGTACCAAATATCTGTATATTTTCCAGTCTTGCTTAGACTTTGTTTAAAACAGCTGTAGGACAAAGCACATTTGAGAGCTGGATCTTTAGTTCGCGGTGATCTTACTCACTATGGATTTTTCCATAGACCTCCTAAAAATATTTTCATCATTAAAATGTCAGTAAAAACAAATCGAATTTTCATCAGAATCCTTTCACTTAATTGGGTTTGAACTTCTTGCCACCCCTTCTGGCAACTGTTCAGTGTGTTATGTAACCGATAATCAAAAATTCATAAAGCTCATGCATATTTAAAGAGTGCAGGCTTGCCCCTGTTCTGCAGAGACACTGGAGCTCCTGGCCATAGACACACACACACACACACACACACACACACACAAGGTTCTTTTACTATACTTGTGGCATAATTCCTTTGCTAATTCATGTTATGCAACACCTAAATTTAACCCTAACCTTTATTTAACCTCAGTAACCAAAAGGAAGCCTCTTTTAGTTAATAAAAACTGCAGTTTCGTGAAAAGCTCCAGCCTCTTGTGGGGACATTTCTCTGGTTCCCACAAAGTATGCTGCTTTTGGTTCCCACCATGATATCAAAACATGACACCTAAAGTGCTGAATATTTTAACTTAGTAATTTCAGTCGCTCCACATGCACTCATATTTGATACTGAGCACCGTTATGCATTAATACCAGTTTAAGTACTGAAAAAATATATGGCACCTTTTAACCTTAACTGGATTTTTAGGAAAGTTTGTTTCCTCATTTAATGATACCTTTGCACAAATTCACTAAATATTCACAAAATCATTTGTAATAAGAACGCAATCGTGCAAACAATATGTAAATAACAAAAATTGCACGAACTGAGCTAGCGTGTGGTTAAGACGATATTCAGAATGACTCATCCTCTCACTGTTTTCAATGTTAATGCTACATTTTGTTTCAGTAATTTAATTGAATGACTAATAACAGGCTTGCACGGAGATCAGTTTGCATGTTGTACATGTGGGTTAATGTTATAGGGCAGATGGAGAGGATAATTACGACAGTCGCTGTTCATTACCAAAGAACATTATCAAAGAGATAGGGACAGCAAGTAAACACACAGATTAGTTCTCTTACTCTCTGTATCTCTCCTCTTTCTCTCATCTTGCTTTTTCAGTCACTCCCCTACTCCTTTCCACAGGCTAACCGTGTAATTATAACAAAAGCCTATTATTATATCCCAAGCGTACTTTCGCATATGGTTATGAAACACTCATCACATTCACAATGGTGAGAGAATAACATACGTGTGTTAGTATGGCTGTAACCCAGTGGAAGTCTAGCACCACAGACACAGAGGCGAGCATGTTGGCTACTAATCTCTTAATGAAGGTTATATTTGGAGCTGCAGGCTCCATGGTTATGTAACACCCATCCTCTTTACTCCACAAAAGTCAAAAACCCATTTCACTCATTTCATTCCCACAAGCTGTAGACTACAAGAAATTGATTTCTAATTTAGCACCGGAGCACAAGCCACTGTAGTGTTTGGGGATTTGTACCACCATTTTGTTTTAAAAAACATATACCATTTAACCAGCATACAATTAGAAGAAGCAGTGCACTTTTAATATGGTAAAATTTCAATATTACAGGGCTAAACACAAAGAACGTTTAGCAAAAATACAATTACCCACTGATCTCAAGTAAATCTTAAAAGTTCCTGAAAGTTTCTTATCGTTCAATGAATAGGCTTCAACTAACATACACTTTGTTTTGATTCGCAAGTAATCATGAAAAGGCTGTAGTCTTGGATCAGTATATAGTTCCAAAATAACTCCCTGCCTCCAGCCCCAGGTTGCTAAACAATGTTGCTAGTGTTGGAATAGTTCACACTCACTCACTTACTCACTCACATTCAATAACTGCTTTATCCTGGTCAGGGTCGTGGTAGCTCTAGAGCCTACCGCAGGAACACTGGGAGTGGAATCAGGACATAACCTGAATGGGATGCCAGTGCATCGAAGGCATCATACATACACACATTCACACACATATTTATCATATCCAAACTACCTCCCAGCATGTTTTTGGAGGTGGGAGGAAACCTGAGATCCCAGAGGAAACCCACACAGGCATGGGGAGAACATACATAGACAGAAACCCAAACTCAGGATCAGACTAGGGATTCTGGAGCTGTCAGGCGGCAACGCTACCCGCTGAGCGACTGTGCCGCCCACAGTTCAAACTGTGGCAGAGATGACACAACTGTGTGGGCACAAATGTTTGTTTACGAATGTGCAAGCAATCCAACTGTTAAGACAGAGCAAGGTCAAATGTCAGACTCATTACATCTTAATAAGAATAATTTTTTTCAACAGCACAGTAAAGGGAGGCCTACCCCAAACTCTTTGTATGTCGATCAAATAAATAATACTGCACCACTGTAAGGAACTTTTCCACTGAGGTTCTGGAACCTTTTCAGAAACTAAAGGGTTTGTGCAACAGTCTGAATGAGAATTACACAGTTCCTGTACAAGGACTGTCAACCCCAGGCAACATTTATGTAAAATAATACAATGAACATGGAGAAGGTTGAGCCTGAAATTGTGTGGTGATTTATTGCATTTGCTTTGTTACACTAGAGGCAAGCAAAAAATAGCCTACACACATTATCATATTTGGCATCATTGCTTGCTAGCCAATGACATTTTTAAAAATGTTTTTATTGCAAATGACAGTCAGTCATTCTGTGAAGCTTGCATAAGCAATGTTTAGTAAAGCAATTTCTGCCTAAAGAGTTTCTGGCTCAACGCTGTACCTCTGGAGCTGGACCTCTACAGCCAAGGAACTAAAATCAGCTCTGATCCCTCCAGGATTGTAAGTTCCTGAATTAGGAAGGTTCCTGCAGTGGCAATGCACCTAAATTTCCTGAGTTCCTTAAAAGAATCCCTGAAATGGTTCTAGTGTTGGGAAAATGGCTTAAGTTCCCGAGTACCCGAAAAAAGAACAATGTAAACTATTTTAAATGTGCCAGTATTTACTTTCAGCAACAAGAGTCTTAACTGAACTTGCCATTAAGTTTTGGTATGTATACAGAAAAACCTCAGGTTGTCTGACCTCAGGATTGCAGCTGGCTTTGGCTACTAAGAGTGGTGTATTGATTCACTGCATATCAGTTCATCATTAGCAAGGATGAATAGATGACATTTGGCTCTTGTGTCTGTCCATGAAGTGCAAATCTCTCAACCCAGACAGCAGAGAAACCTGGGCCAAATATGACAAGGTTTAGGCACATAAGGACCGGTTATGGCAATGGCAAGTGTATTGTGGGCTAAAATTGGCCCAATGGCAAGAAACTGGTCTAATGGACAGCTTGAAATGACCCAAATGCAACAAATACTTTTCTATTATGTGCTGAAAGTGGCTCAGCTGCAAGCGTGCAATGTCTTCAAGGCTGTAAGTTATGGCTGTATTCTGTCAGCCAGATTCACTTTTATCACAACAGTATGTGGGCCAGATGAAGTGATGAGTGTGGGCCATCATTTGGCTATCACTCAAGGTGTTATTATGGAAAAACTGGCCATTGCTGCCTCAGCAATCTTCACCTGCTATATATGTTAGCTTTGCCACCGATGCAGGCAGCATGAAATGAATGTGCAGACTGGTCTGCATATAAAGGGACTAAAACAAAAGCATTTATTCCTAAGATTAATAAATAGGAATAATTTGATTCACATGCAAGGAGCGGGGTTTAGTGTCAACATTACCATAACAACGAGGAGTGTGTGAGTGCATTCAGCTGCTTGTATTTAAAGAAGCATTTTAAATGATTTCTGTCTCAGTAAAACATCATCCAAATGTTATTATTAAAGGGAAAGCAAGGAGAAGACTTTGTGACGGCAGTCAAATTGCACAGCATTTTGCATTTTACCTGACTTATCTTGCATTGTTACCAACATTAAAAGCCACTGTCTGGGAGCTGCACAAGAAATAACCCTGTTCGTATCGCCGCCTGTCAAACCTTGCAATAATTTTGAATAGAATAAAATGTAACAAGATGCATTAAAGTATAACACTGTAATAAAGTGTAGCAGGAAAAGTGTTTCCTCACAGGCCCATATTTTCCAACCAAAAGCTTCCTGTGATTCAGATACACACAGATTGTGAGTAACTGAGCTTCATACATGAATGTTTTTATTCCAGATTAAGTCCAGATTATGCAGGTTATATTTAAGCCATTGTTGTCTTATTGTCTTATTATTTAGTAACTAACGAATTATTCAGTAACTACAGAGAAACTATAGAAAAGGTGTGTAGGGATTTAACTGTGGACCCATCGACGGCTGCTGGAGTTTTGAGGGTTAAGTCTCTAGACATAGCTTTGGCACCATCTATCCTTATCTGACACACACACACACACACACACACACACACACACACACACACACACACACACACACACACAAACGTGATTTTATAGGCGGTGGAAGCGCAATGAGCGGATTTTGCACAACATCAGTATTAAAGGTTTTTTTTGTTGTTGTTGTTTTTTTTTTTTTTCCAAATAATTGTTTACAGATGGGTTTTTGCCATTTGACGGTGCGTTATATGACTAAATAGTTGAAAATTATTTTATTTATTTATTTATTTATTTTACAGTTTAGTCAATTCATCGATTAATTCAGCGTTTCAAACGTTACATGTTTGCAGAAGAAATAAATATGCTTAATTCGAAAGATGCAAACAGTGGGCAAACTGTTTACTTTCTGCACATCTTAGTTATCAAGTTCCAAGTGAAAACTACCGATTGTTTATCGACCCGTCTTTCGTTTTTCGACCGCTCGGACTACATTAAAAACATGCTTGATTTACACTGTTATTAACTCGTGCGTATGCTCAATTTATTTCAGTAGACTGTTATTTTTAGAATGATGCATTGATGAAGTTGCAGTACAGTGCCTTTATACACCGATCAGTCATAACATTGCCCAACAACAATAACAAACATGCCTAATATTGTGTAGGTCCCTCTTGTGCCACCAAAACAGCTTTGACCCATAAGGCATGGACTCCACAAGTCCTCTGAAGGTGTGCTGTGGTATCTGGCACCAAGACTTTAGTAGCAGATCCTTTAAGTCCTGTAAGTTGTGAGGTGAGGCCTCCATGGATTGGACTTGTTTGTCCAGTACATCCCACAGATGCTCGATCGGATTGAGATCTGGGGAATTTGGAAGCCATGTCAACACCTTGAACTCTTGTTGTCATGTTAATCAAACCATTCCTGAACACTTTTTGCAGTGTGCCAATTGTAGGTGCTTTCAGTGGTGGACAGGAGTCAGCATGGGGACTGAGGTGCAAGCTGTGATGCACTGTGTGTTCTGACACCTTTGTATCATAGCCAGCATTAACTTTTTCAGCAATTTGTGCTACGGTAGCTCTTCTGTGGGATCGGACCAGATAGGCTAGCCTTCACTCCCCACGCACATCAGTGAGCCTTGGATGCCCATGACCCTGTCGCCAGTTCACCGGTTGTCCTTCCTTGGACCACTTTTGGTAGGTACTAACCACTGCATACAGGAAACATCCTGCAAGATCTGCCATTTTGGAGATGCTCTGACCCAGTCGTCTATCCATCACAATTTGGCCCTTGTCAAAGTCACTCAGATCCTTACGCTTGCCCATTTTTCCTGCTTCCAACACATCAACTTTGAGAACTGACTGTTGCAACTGAAAGTGCATGAAAAGTACAAAAACTGTGCACGCGCACACACAGACACACACTTTGTCAAAACAAGACAGCACTCTGTTTAGTCCCTTTCCTTTTAATGTGGCACTCTAAACTGAAAAGCAGAGCTGCAGACACTCAATAAACATCACTGAAATAGCTTCTTTCTGCTCTCTCTCTCTCTCTCTCTCTCTCTCACACACACACACACACACACAAGCACGCATGCACACAAACACCCAAACAGACACATGCACACTGATGTAGTGTTTCCCAGGGGGAAAGCGTGAGCTGACAGCAGAACAGCTGAGGGTTTAAGAATGGAGGGAAAGAGAAACAGGAGAGAGATAAACACAGGGGTGGACAGAGGCTATTAGAGAACAGGCGTCTCCTTAAGAGCTGGGTGATCCAGCTGAGGAGAGATATGGAGATGGTCTACCGGTTTAGGGATGACTGCTGTTTCTCTATAACCACACACAGGGAGAGAAACAGAAGGAGAGAGAGAGAGAGACGAGGAGGAGGAGGAGGAGGAGGAGGGGGTTGGGGGCAGCCAGACCACACAGGCACTCTACAGCAACACAAATCTACAGCATTAGATCCCATTCACTCACTCATCCGCATGCTTGTTGCTGTTTCTCTAACTCAACCATACATACAGTAAACTCAGCCGATGGGACGGATGGATCCACTCCCCCCTCTCTCTCGTCTTCCTGGTTTGTGCCAGCTGTCTGAGGCAGCCTCTGTCATTCCCCTGCTTATTTAAATATCTCTGACACACAGTCGGACTGTACCACCTGCGTGCAGGGCCGGGGGGGGGTGGGGAGACTTAGCAGCATCCCTGCTGCCTCTGTGGTTAACAGGGCCTCGGCTTCATTCCCCCTTTAGTACACCCCAGTGACGCAGTGTGAGGACTGCATTGCATGTAAAGATTCTGCTGGTTGGGTTTTTCACACACACACGCAAAAACAGAAGGGGTGGGGTGTGTGTGTGTGTGTGCAGAGATGTTGTTAGCTACTCAGCAAACACAAACACGTTTTATATGGGAGCATATATATATATATATATATATATATATATATATATATATATATATATATATATATATATATATATATTACACAGGATAAAAAAAAGTAAAATAATGCATTTTAAGATATTAATAATGGGGAAAAAAACACCGGAGCGGATACAAAATTTGCACTCAACTGAGGGTTATATAACAAATACAAACCCTTGATATACAGTATATTAAGCTTCATTTGAATAAATTCCACACTAGTCATATATACACTGTACAATTTATAGTCATATATACACACTACAATCATCAACTTTATTAGTAACACCGGTAAACCTGCACATTCATGCACAATCATGTGGCAGTAGCTCAGTGCAAAAAGTCATGCAGATACAAGTCAAGAGCTTCAGTTAATGTTCACATCAAAGTTCAGAATTAAGAAAAAGCGTTATCTCTGTGACTTTGATCTTGACATGTTTGTTGGTGCCAGATGGGCTGTTCTTGGCTCACAAGTGTGGAACCTAATGTGGTCTTCTGCTGTTGTAGCTCATCCAGCTCAAGGTTTGGTGTGTTGTGTGTTCTGAGTTTGTATTTTGTTTTAGTATTTATTGTACTGTCTTGTGCTGTTTGCACACGTTTGCTCGAGCACTTTATGTAGAAATGTGTAGGTCTTATTTAGCTCTGTGTATGTAATATTGTGAAGCCTGTAGGACACCTTGAACTGGACTATTTTTGGGAGTTACCTGCTAGACCCCAAGCTTCTGACTGTTTGGATTGTCACTCGCTCTGACCAAGGACAAGGCTATGAGGCAAGAAATTAAGGGCCCTGTGAGAAAACTTTATGCTGGGCCCCCTGGACACTACTCTGTCAAGCTCTGCCAAGAGCTGTGTCATGATCTGGGTCCCCTGAATGCTTCAGATTGATTCCTGCTACCCATCAACCCAACCCTCATTTCATCACCTTCACCCACTGTAGACTCTTACACCCCTACACCACCCCAGAAATACCTGCAGGAAAGTGATTATAAATGATGCCTAATACTTGCATATGCTACAAAACTGACTATGGAGTGTTTCAGACATTATGCTGTACTAAGAAGTGTGACTACAGCGCTCTATTATTAGAAAAAGTTTAATGAAAATGTTGACACTGAAAATATCAGACCATCGTGAGAACACCGTGTGCTGTGAGACACGTCTCTGTATTTGCATGGCTTTACTGCTGTGCACAGGGTCCAGAAAAGGTGACATGGAAACCTGCTATGTTTCTTTTCACAACACTGAGCAGTTCTCCTTGAGTGATACTACCATCACTGGAAATATATAATACAAGGCATATAGCAGACAACAGAAACCTCAGAAAGGTGTCTCATCATAACTGTTGGAGTACTTTATAGACTTGTGTGTATATCTCATTATCACTGCTGTTCAATAACTGATTCATTCATTCACTAGGTACGTTTACATGCAACCAGATAATCCGTTAGTAATCGGATTGATAGTTCAATCAGATTGAAAATGAAAATCTTCATGTAAACACCTCAATCGATGCGATTGAGCTCGATCCAAATGAAATTTTTAACGGATTGAAAGGGGTGGTGAAGAACTGGAATACTCCAATAAATAGGAAAAAAATAGCCATGTAGACGCTTGAATCCAACTATTTTCTCGAGATTAAAAAATACCTTGCACATGTGTAGTGCATTGGAACGCAAATATACGAATAAACGGATATTTGAGTCAGATTACATTGTTTGGGGTACATATAAACGGTACTTTCGGAATCTGCAATCGGATTGGATTGACGAAAATGGGCGCATGTAAACACTACCTTTTCTACACTATCTACTGAGAATGTTTTCAAGAAAGACATCTTCCTCTTCAAAAAGAGAATGAACGATACATTTTTGTAGACAGAGATTAAGGTTATTGGATGTCAGAAATTGGTTCGTCATGTGTTTGTACCGTCATCTCCTTTTTAAGATTAGCTGGTATGAACAGATTCAATATTATGGTTTTATAAAAAAAAAAATGTATTGAAAAAATGGAAAATCATCCTGTTTTTCGAATGTAATCAGAGAGAACAATAGGCACTGTATCCTGTATATATTAAAGGAAAACAGGCAGAGATACAGACAGTCTGTGAAATCATTGTTATGAGGTTGCCAGTGTGTCCTTAAAGAGCAAACAGATTTAATCTGCACTAGTTAACCTGTAACTTATAGCTGGAACCTTCAGAATGTTGAAGATAGAACAGAGATATCAACCTGAGTACTACCATGACTACTATGTTGAGGGAAACAGCTAGCTTGATATTCATAAATAAGCAAACCAAACCAACCAAATTAATGTATGGTTTGTTTTTCTTTTGTACATACAGACTTTATCCTGTATATGGATTGAAACAGATCACCATAGGGCCACCTCTAATCAGAATTTAAGCACTGCATATTCTTTCTGGCCACTGTAATACACACTCCTGCAGTGTTGGTGTACCTTCTGGTTAGAGACTATGGATCATCTTTTTTCTCTGCACCATGTGTGTTAATTGTCTTCTAGCCCTTCATCGGTGTCAGTTTCTGACCATAGGGCTGCTGTTGGCTGGATATTTTTGTCATGACTGCTGTGCTAAGAGTGTCCCCCACCCAAATAATGTCTGGTCAACAGCGAGTCTGTGGTGGTCCATGCTCCCACTGATGCATGGAGCAGAGGGAGGCTGAGAAATTGGCCTGTATTACAGGCATCCCTATTAAAATGGCTGCTCAGTGCTGTGATTTCAGCTCCACCTTGTGGATATCATTAAGTATGTTTACACAACCACTATGACCAATTTATTCACACATATTTCACAGCAGGTTCAATTATAATAAATGCACCTGAGCTAAGCCTTGAAGATGTATGAAAGAATTCTACATGCAAATAATGAACATTAATTTTTCCCTTCCTACCTTGTATTGACAGTCCAGAGGTTTCTTTAGAACTGATAGGCATGGAGTATGTAGATTAGATGAGAGAATTCAGTGCAGAAGTGGTCTGAAAGCTGGTGGTAGTTTGTGAAAGAGCATAAAGTAATTGCAGCCCTACAGTAGCACAGTAGAGCCAATAGTGATAGGACCTACCCAGTCACTCCCTCAGGGGTCCAAAAAAAGGTCCAAAGGTCATCAAGGAAGATATAGTTTGGTGGATAGATTTCCCCTCATTGGTGATGTTCTGATTAGCTGAGGAACGTAGATTAGCAGTTGACTACTAGTCATTACCTGTTGACGACTGACCTATCAATAGATAATGACTGTAAATAGTTATGGAACCATAATAGAGAATCAAGTTAGGAACTATAAGTTTTGGATTCAGCAAAGCCTTAATCATTCACCATAAACATTTTATTAATTATATTCACTGCCTCTAATACAGTACTATCCATGAGAATATCTTTCTGATTTTACTAAAATGACACTAACAATATATAATATAATAATGTTAACCAAGTTGCTTTACTGTTGCGCACTTAGAGAGGAATCTGACAGCTCCGTTGATGCAGCCAGTCAGTGCCTAATTTAAAACCTCCATTTTATGCAGTTTCTTCCTCATGCGTTTTTTTGTATTTAGACAGTAATGGGGCCATTAAACTGTCAGGTTCTCCATTCCGTGATCAGACACTGGTGAGGATCCACCCACACACTAATCACCACCTCGTTTGTTATTGTGGAGTGTGTGCTGTGGGCCTGAGTACTTCTCAAAACGATTTCTAGTGATGTTTATGCTTAAGTACGTTTGTCATTTTGGGTGAAATGTTTATGAAACCTTTTAAAGGTTAGCTTCAATAGTTCTCTGTAAGAATCACACTGACACAAGCACAAACTGTATTGTAAGATTTAAAGTCATATTTACATGCTCAGTATTTTCATTCTCAGTAAAGCAGAATAAGTCATATGTAAGTGTCATCCCTCATTATTAATTATGATGTTTAGGTTCTTTGATCAGCAGATGTAGTCTCCTGGGGAGTGCAAAAACAAGCCACCTGCTCTATTTTATTGCTTAGATAATTATTCCGACTCTTTAGCAGCTCTGCAATATGGTCACAAAATTCACACCTGGAGCTGAAAACATTGCACTCATGTACATGAACACGTTAGAGAAATATGACGCAGAGCTTTATGGTTATTTAATGCTCATTTCTGACTTAACCTGTGGATAGGACCACATGTTATTTATTTATTTATTTTTTAAAGAAGAGAGTTGTCAATAATGAAAAGAGTTGGTTGCTCAGAAACTTAGGTCTTGTGTAAATCTTATGTAATGTTTATTGGCTATGGTGGAAATATCTCTTATAAATGTGTTAGGTAAAAAAGCCCCCTGCTGTGGCAGTTCACACATGGCAGACTTTGTTTTTATCATTCATATAAAGCACGTCAGTGCAGTAAGTTTAGCACAAGTACTTGTTTTGTGAACAGAACCATGTCTTTTCACCACCATCGACAGTGTCTGGATAAAAAACAGGAACTACTGAATTTAATTATTACAGTTTTACCTCCCTGATGCCCTTTGTATGCTCTCAGATCATTTATGGCACACTATATGAGCTACTGCATTCGAGTGATTGTTTATTCATGGTGTGATTTTTCTCAGCAGGTTTAGTTTTAAGATGCATAATGCATAATCAGTCGGATCACTTTCATTCTCATCTTTCACTCTATTCAAGAGGTCTTGATAACCTACAGAGGGTCTGGTGCGTTTCTGAAGCAGTACACAGTGCATTTGTAGTTGTGCAAAAAGCAAAAATATATAAGATGACACTGCAATAATAATCGGTATATGTATATAAAGTGCATTCATGTATATCTTGTGAACTATTATAAAACATGACATCTTGTAGTTGGATCATGAACAGCGGCTCTTACCTGTGCTGGCAGCGTACTGCAGGCTTCCTCTCTTTCTGCAGGGGGATGTGGGTTTCTGTTTACCTGATGGCAGCTTGGAAGACATTTTGCCCTGTGTTGGTATGGAGGAAGAAGAAGAGTTGGCCAACAGGCACAGCAGACTCCTCGGTGTGAGAGGGATGGATGCAGAGAGAAACGGAGATAGAGACAAGAGTCTGCAGGGGATGTTAGTGCAACAAAGGGGGCTGTGATGATCGTGGGGGCGTTTAGGAGTGAGAATTCCCCTATTCCAGAATTGCGGACAAGGCACAGGCTCCACCCCTGCCTACCATCAGCCAATCAGATTGTCGTATATGCTGTCACTCCTCTGTTTCCCAGGCAACCACTGAACCGGTTGTACTAATGACCCTGAATTGGTTTGCTATTGATGGTAAGGATGGGACTGCTGGCTTTTGAAAAACAGTGTTATAAGAGTGTCATATGAAGGTAGTACTCTCAGTGATGGTGCAAAGAGAGTACCAGGGCAAAAAAAAAAAAAAAAAACACAACAGTGACGCAAGAAGACATGACAGTGAACATTGCCCACACTGCAGGCACAAGAGGGGAGCCTGGCACGAAGCTGAATGCAGAAATTAGTCATCAAGCACAGACAGCCTGACTCACTGGGTCTGTGCTGTAACTGGCATGGGTGGTCTTGATTAAATCTTCAAGCTGACAGAAACAGATGCACTCTGCCAAACTGGATCTGGTTTCATGTACAGACCTCTTGGGTGTCTAATCCTAAATTTCTAGCCTACGCACAAAAAACAGAAATGACTAAGACAAGAAATAATAATATTGTTCGTGTTTTTTGTGCTGTGGGTTAGAAGGGAAAAGATCAAACTTATACAGGCACCAGGACATGAGGACATAAAGGAAACCAGGAATCAATGTGATAGTCTGACTTGTGTAGCTCTAGCAATGCATGTGATGCATTTGTCTACTTACTGTATGATGAGATAATTACAAAAAACAGTTTTACAACAAATCTGCAAATGTTAAAAATTCTAACCCTGGATCAGTGATCAACGCTGAATTCTGCAAGCCAAAATCTTGGAAAAATGAAAGATATAAGGATGTGCAAATAAATGCATGAAAACTTGTTGTGGGTCTGGACAACCAGCTATCATTCTACACTCCAATATTGTACACTCTATTCACTGTATTCTATTAATACATTCTATTCTATTCAATTCTACAATATTGCTTCCCCGAACCATTCATGCAGGTTTCTCCTTCTTGACATGAAGATTTTTCATTATAGCTCACTGGAGCATGTTAAACATTTCTCAAAACTCATGTGTTAATGAAAACCTCTTCGCTGGGCTTATATTGTGCACAGGAATGAGTTTACCAGGGCCTAAGAGGCAGAGAGAGACTTGGGAAAGGGTTTTTGATATGTAGGCAGTTGAGGACTGAACATTGAAGGGACACCACCTGTCTATGTATATGAAGCTTCAGTAAAACTATTAATTCTCCAAATTTGTGCCTGTTTGTATCTTTATTAAGAACAAAACCAGAAAATTACTTCACAATCCATCAGACATCAAGAGGATCTGAACTTTCCTCTTCACAAAGGCCAATCTCAAGGTTGGACTACTGTAACTTGCTCCTGGTTGGTCTTCCCCTGCATACCAGAAGACCCCTGCAATTGATCCAGAATGCAGCTGCACTGCTTGTGTTCAACCACCACAAGTTCTCTCACTTCACCATGTTGCTGTATTTCCTCCACTGACTTCCTGTAACTGCCCACATCAGGTTTGAAACACTTAAGGTTGCCTATAAAGCCAAAATTATACCAGCCCCCACATACTTGCAGTCACTCATCAAACCTCATGGCCGCACTAGACAACTGCACTAGACAAACTGCAGTCACCTCCAGAGACATCTCCTTATGCTGAAATAAATAAAAAAGCTTAGTGATATGCAAGCTGCACTAGACAAACTGCAGACATGGAAAAGTAAACTGTGGGCTGTTCTAAAATAGACAGCCCTAATCTCACTTATAAGCAGGTATAGCAATCCCAGGCCTCTGTGTGACATACAGTATAGCACCTCTGTTGCAAGACAGCTATTGAAAATACGTTGTAAATGTTGCTGTTGGAGGCTGAAGCAACAGTTGTTTGCCAAGACTGAGTCTGGTGCTCTGTTAAATGGTGTTCCTTCTGATAGCACCAACATAAACAATAGCTCTGGAAGGTCTTAGTTTTTCTCTTTATGCTTATAAATATTAGAATCTTGGGAACAAAAATATCTCAAATCAAATATATTTGCACTCTTAGAGAGAAGGCTTCCTCACCGGTTCTGTAGAAGGGTCCTACGTAGAACAGTTAAAGGTTCCTGCAAAGAGGCAAAGTGAAGAACTAGTAAGGTGCTACAGTAAATAAGAAGTCTGTCCTGTGGCCTTCTGAGACACTTTACACCCAAGGTCTTTTTCACTGAGGATCAAAATGTGTTTGCATTATAAACAGCCAATGATTTTGAAGACGTGGCTCCCTCTTGTGGGTGATGTCGTATTACGAAAAGAAATGAGTTCTTGATGAAAAGGGTTCTTGATGGTTCTTCAGTTGACTTTCTGAGAGAATCCTTAAACGTTCTAAGTAGAACCATAGAACTGTGTGTTTCTCTATAAGGTTTGTCTTGAAGGTTTTTTCAGTTGCTATAACAAAATATTATCAAGGCAATTTATGTCACAATATGCATTTCTAAAAGTATCAGGTACCTTAGTACTTATAACAATGCCTGATTCACTGTTAGTCAGTAGCTGAAGAATCTAAACCAAATAGGCCAAGGGGTTACAAAACAGACATAGTACATATAGTACAAAAAGAACCAGTTTTATTTGATCTATTTTTTTTTTTTGACACAAATACCATGAAACATATCTTGAATTGTTGAAATGTCTTCAAGTAGTGTGCTAGAAGGGATTCTGATCAGATGGTCAGAAAGTGTTGATAAATTTTCAAATCAGAGGTTTGTTTTAATGCATTCTATAATTTCTATAATAACTTACCTGGACTTGTATAGCAGATAAAAAAATATATAGATATGCTGAAGTTTTCTGTGAGGAGATTTTTATCTCACATTTTTGTCTGACAGGTGAAAGTCTTCAGGAAGGAGTACTGAGTAGTTTCTCAGTCACATGGCAAGCTGCATTTTCTTTGTCTTATTAACTAAATGAGAGGGGGAAAAAAGAAAGTCTGGTGAAGGAAAGACTTTGCAGATGATACACAACATTAAATGTAGCTATAAACCGCTAAAAAAATATGATGCGTCTTCTTTAATATTAAAAAAAAATTGTTAATGTTGGTACATTTCTGTGATATAAGAGATACAAAACAGTCCAAGACATGCAGTCATTGGAAAATAGCTAACTCTGGGGTGGTAACAGCTCTCCACTTTGCGTCGGGCCACATCACACCTAAAGTCTTATGGTGAAGTCTTATGTAGTCTTATGTAATGGTTAAGTCTCATGAGTCCATGCTCACCTATTCAAGACTTTGAGACTTAGTATACTGTTGAAACCAATTATGAAGATCAGCATTATGCAGTAACCTCTCCAGAGAGTTAAAACTAATAAAATTATAAAATACAGTATATGCAATCTATAAGGGGAGACATGGTGGTGCAGCAGAGAGCGCTGGTGCCTCACAGATCCAGCGTCCAGGGTTTCAGTCCTGAACTCTGGTTACTGTCTGTGTGGAGTATCTCATATTCTCCTGGTGGTGGGTTTCTTCCCACATTGCACAAAATACAAGGATTGGCTACACTAAATTCCCCCTTAGGCGGAAATTAGTCTGTGTGTGTGTGTGTGTGTTAGACTGGTGTTCTGTCCGGATTGTACTCCTGCCGTGTGCCCAGTGATTCCGGATGTGAATAAATCAGTTACTGAAGATAAACAAATGATTTGCAATCTATATGTTTTCAGTTGTAAAGCATACCGGTGTTAAAATCTGAAAATTGAGCCAAGCGCAGCTTTCACTACTAATGAACACAGAGCACTTGTATTGAGAATGCTCAGAGTCCACACCTTGTCTGAACACACTGCACTCCTTTGAGGGTGTATGATGTAATTGTAAAATGACCCACAATTAATTCTTAATTACGAATTCCGTATATTTCTACTGAAAGACACATCAGCGGTCACTACATTTAAAATGTAAAATTCTGAATTAAGGTGTTCTAAAAAGTGTTGTGAGTTGTAAAACATTACACTGTTTTTACTTAGCATTACTCTGAATACTAAGTAGAGGCTTTAGAGAATACTGACTTATGGAATGCAACCTTATCACAGCTGGGAGCAGATTGCCTCACGCAAGTGCCTACCTCCACGTTATCTATTGCCCTGCTTTGGCCTCCTGCATCTGCAGTGATCACACACTAACAGTCAGTCAAACACACACTAGAATTGGCACACAAAAAACTGCTATTTTTGTGGTCACTGGATATTGCACACTGGAGATGTTCTCTAAGGCTTTATGTAGTGGCACTGTAAGCAATAATATCCTGATTTTCCATGATTTGATGCAGTCAAAAGCTGTTTCCATTATAATTATAATTTGAATTACAACTTAGTTTTGTCTGTCACTATAGCAGTGAGTAAAAAACAAACAAAAGACCTAGAAAGTCTTGAATCTTGGTTCGCCAACAATGGGACACACTCACTGGACTGGGAATAATAACATGTAATCTTTCTCAATATACAGAAACTCCTACATTGAACTCTGCACTAGCAGTTCGTTTTATGAACACTGTGATTCTGTGTTCTCCATCTGCACTGCCATTTTATATCTTTCATTCTTCTTTCTTCTCTGCTTGCACAAGTATGTTGTCTGTATTTAAGCTGGCCAAAAATCAAATGCTGAATTGACTTGTGGAAAAACTAGAGTTGCATATATTTGGTCCATTTACATTTATGTAATACAGAAAACAAAAGACCCTCTCTGCTTAATACCATGGAGGTCTGTAGATGAGGAAGGTTTGCAAAGAACCATCTGCCACCATAATTAGCCTCTCTGTCTCTCCCTTCCCTTGCATAGAACCTGGCAGATAATCTTGTCAACAGCTCAGCAGGCGTGATGTGGTGCATGAGGCGGTTCTGGGACGGACAAACCTTAACAAGATTTGCTGTGAAGAGAGAAGGATACCCTGGTTAGTTTGCTATATTTCTCTTGAAAGCATTCAGGGATTTGAGTCCCAAGCAATAAGACTACCTGCTAATAGAAAGTGATGCTGCTTTAAATGACGCTCTCAGAGCAAAAGACCTCAAGGTGCTGCTCAGAGAAAGAAGATGGATGACCCCAAGGGGACATCAAGGGAAAAGCCGTAACCAGATTTAATTAGCTCTTTTACTTTTAGAGCTTATGAAATTAAAGCTTCACTATCAGGAGACAATTTGTTTTTTCATCAAATACTCTGCACACAATAGTTCATTCCTGTGGAGATCACATTTAGTCTAAATAAGGACAATTTCTGATTGACTGACGTTTTGGAGGAAATTATTTCCTTAAAAGCACCAAATATGGCTGTAGACATATAATACATAATACACTATTACACAGTATACTATTATATAGGTGGCTTCTGGCTATGAGCCTGTGACTGTGATTATCACTAGATGTGTTGTATTGCAATTTCATCATATCGCATACTTGCATAAGATCAAACCATTTGATCTCAGCACTCATAGGAGACTGCTGGCACAGCAATATTGTGCCTTTGTGATGAGCAAAAAACTTACCTTACTTTACACTGTAAACGAAAGTTACAGACAGCCTATAGACAGCCAACTAAAAATATTCCTAGCCAAAAATTTCAATTGCTTTTTGAGCCTGGTATCAAATGGGTGTCAAAATGCAATATTACTGATCTAGTAAGCCACAGCTAAAAATCGAATGAATGTTTCAAGATGGTAACCAGGCCAGATTTTAGCTATATTAATATTGCCCATAAAACCTTCAACCTGGTTCAGATTTCTCATGTTGGCAAATTTTTAATGAAAACTAGGAAGAGTAAGTAAAATGCCTAAAATTTTTTGGATTATCCACGCCAGTCTATACTCTCCACCCCTATCAGAAAATAGTCACAGCTCATCATTTGGATGTTGCATGGTTTAGTTCTGTTTTTCAAAGTTTGCAATGCACTGTACTATCACTAATTCAGTACAGGCTGAAGAAAGATGATCTGTGTGATGTGTTTGTTGCAGTGTTTGTTGCATTACTGCCTTACAGCTCCAGCGTACCTGGTTCGATCTTGAGTTCGGTTACTGTCTGTCCCGAGTTTTGCAAGTTCTCCCCATGTCTGCACGGGTTTACCCACCTCATAAAATATTCTAGCAGATGATTTGAGTACTCTAAATTTCTCATAGGTGTGGATGAGTGTGTGAAGGTGGATGTGTGTGTATGCATGGGTAAGATGCCTGCTGCAATACACTGGCATCCCAACCAGCGTGCATTCCCGCCTCAAGCCCAGTGATCCTGAGATAGACTCCAGAGCTACTGCAAACATAAAGTGGTTAATGAAGATGAATGAATGAATAAACTGTGTAGTTTATCTGTTAGCTTACATCAGTCCATAGAAAAAAAAAAAGAAAAAAAAAAAGGAAAGAAGCTTCTATTCTTTTTTTTCTCCAAGAGATATTGCTCCCCATCAAACAGTCGATATTAATGTACGTTCTGAAAAGAATGAACTTTCATTGCTGAGGACTGAATTTGGAGGAGCTACTCTCAGACTTTCTTACTCGTGTGTGTGTGTGTTTGGACCATCCACTGAAGATGCTACTGTTTTACTCCAGAGTTGGTTACTTTCTGTGGTTTGGTCTGGTATCCGACCTTGCTGTGATATAGGTTCACATAATGAAAGGTCAGGTGGATTTATATTATTAAATGATGTCAGAGCTGATGCCTGACATTGCCAAACCTTGAATTTTGATTCATTGATGCAGCTCATGATTGCAGTCTGTGTACTGATTTACAGAGGAGTGAGCTGCACATACATCAGCTACCTCTCATTCCTTCACCTTGACCCATTTTTTTTTTAAATCAGAGCTAAGCTAAGATGGATTAGGCTTTAATCATGGCAATCAAGTTTTTAAGGGCTACAGTTGACACAAATTATAGTACTAGAACAAAACTAATGTTGATGGGATGGTTTGTCTGTCTCTAGAAGGAGAGCATTCCCCTTATTTATCATTGTCTTTTTTATATAACACAAAGTAGTTTAAGGTTTAATCTGCTTTAGCTCACATGAGAAGACTGGGGTGAGGATATCCAGGACATGACTTCTTTACCACTGTATTGGTCAGTTCAGTCAAGGACAAAGGTTCCATCTTCTCAATATTATCCATGTAAAAATCCTACCTTCTCACCCTCAGATTTCCCAGGATGTGGTGATACTGTCACAGGAACCTCCACACAACCTTAAAATTACATTTTCCAGCACTGAACTGAAGTATATACTCACAGCCACTTTAATAGGAACACCTGCTAATTCATGCAGATATCAGCCAATCATGAGCCATCAGTACAATGCATAACATCATGCAGATATAGGTCCAGAGCTTCAGTTAATGTTCACATCAAACATCAGAATGGGGGAAAATGTGATCTGGCATGGTTGTTGGTGCCAGATGGGCTGGTTTGAATATTTCAGAAACTGCTGATTTCAAGAGAATTTAAAATTCTCTAGACTTTATACAGAATGGTGCAAAACAGCAACAACAACAACATCCAGTGAGAAGACATTCTGTGGGTTCAAATGCCTTGTTGAGGATACAGGTCACGACCCAGAAGATTGGCCAGACTGGTTTGAGCTGACAAGAAGTCTATAGCGACTCAAATGTCCACTCTTTACAAACATGGTGAGCATCTTACAATGCACAACATGTTGAGTCTTGAGGCGGATGGGCTACAACAGCGGAAGACCACATTGGGTTCTACTCATGTAGGCCAAGAACTGGAATCTGAGTGCTACAGTGGACAAAGGTTCACTGAAACTGTATAATTGCATGAATGAGCAGGGGTACAGGTGTTCCTATTAAAATGGATGGTGGTTGTATGCTTACTAAAAGAAACACAACCAATATAACCTATTTAAAATTTTTTTTAAAAAAAACAAGATTTTGGGCACAAGTTGTATCACAAGGCCACATTACCACAGTTTTCCTTGGTTTTAAAGCCTTGTCCTATTTACCAAGCTAATTGGATTGGCTGGTTCAGAGGGAAAGGTCAGTAAAACCCTCCCCAATCCTGAACTAAAGCATTAGTCAACCACACCTACAGCAGGTTACAAAGACTTTGCAGGATCTTCTCTTTGACAGGTGATCAAGAGGACTTTTTATCCATTTTGCTGTCCACAAAACATAGAAGAATTTGGCAAAATTTCTCACCTTCAGGAGTTTGACAGGGACGGGAAAGAGGAAGAGACATGGGCAGTGGAGCAAGTGCTGAGGACAAGGAAATGGCCAAAAGGTCCAAAGAGCTGGAAAAGCAGCTACAGGAAGATGCAGATAAGGAAGCGAGGACAGTCAAGCTGCTGCTGCTGGGTAAGGGCTTTACACTTGGGTAGCAAAGAGCAAGACTATGTCACTTTAATGTCCATTAAGTCTGTGATTAGAAAATCTCTTGGGAAGCCACTGCTATAAGAGATCAGAAACTTTAATTGGCAGTAGCTAACAGATTTTCAGATTTTATATTCAAAAATGATCCACACTGACAGGAAGCACAAGTCATTTTTGCGCTTGATATATTCTCAGTGAGACTTTGAAACATGACATTGTTTAGATACTATCTAACATCATGTAATGTTTCCACATAAAAGCAATAAAGAAGAAATAAAAGCTGAACTGTGAAGCAAGTGTTGTGTTGAACCTAATAATTGATAAACTGAAATATTTACAAGGGGAACAGTTTTATGACAAACTTAATGGTTTAGCTTAAAAATAACACCTTTTACAGAACGTGGAATTAATTGTTCAGAAAAGTTTTACTCTTCCATTAAGAGAATGCCATTATTCTTAGCACAAGCCTGATCTTAGTCCTGGATTATGTACGAGTTTCATTGAAGAACAGCTAAAAACAAGCATACTTGCCATTTTTGCCTTCTGGAAACCTGGCCAAATGATGCTCCAGTGACACAGATTGGGGCTTAAATGATTTGTGATTTGTAAGCAGTCCAATCTGCTTTCAGTGAGGACTAAATGACAACCATATGTCAGTTAGTTTTGTTGTTGTTGTTGTTGTTTTAAAAAAAAAAAAAAAATAGATATTTTTAATTACAGTTAATATTTATACTATGATCTGTTTCTAACTGACATCATGAGTATGATCACAATATTGTTGACCATTACGTTTCTATACTTCTGAAATATGTATGATTTTATCTATTGCTCTGAGGGAAAGCGACAACTATTAAAGTGAGAGCAGTCTGAAGAATCAAATGCATAAAAATGATCATAATTAAAGGTTAAGTTAGTTTTAGTATGATATGGTCAAATTATGGTTGTCCATAAAATGCACCAACAGTTATTAAGAGTATTTTGAACCATTTAGGTATTTGTCCTATGATTTTAAGGATTGTGATGGGTTGACTGTAGTTAGAAAAGTAGTTAGAAAATGTGGTGCTGTAGTTTCTTTTTGGTCTTTATAAGTGCTCTATATGGATGTCTGCTTAAGAGATCACATCCTGAAGGCCCAAGGCATGCTAGCAGTAAGAACAGAATCCAATTACTCTGATGATTTAAGCCTCTGAAGATCTTCTTAAGCTTTTCTTTAGCCCTTCTCTTAAGAATCTTGTATAAAGCAAGAAACAAATGTTAATTATTTTTAGCATTATGACCCAGAATCAAATGTCTTCTGAAAAACTGACAAATATAACCTGCTTGTTGGTTCATTAATACAATGTCCAATGGTTATGTTCATTGGCCTGAAAGGATTTACCTGGGTTCCCCCTGTATGCACTGCTACTCATACTAACCTATCTTTAAGGTCCATTTCATGGTCCGTGGTTACGCCTATAGCTTGTAGATGTCAAACCCTTGATGCACAAAGAGGAAAGAACCAATATTACTGGACTCTCCCTGTACAAGTGACATTTATTTAAAATAAAAATTTCCACAGTATTTGTGTGCAAGTCATTGTTTTCTTTCGGTCAAGCTGGACCAATGGATTGGCTGTATTCAACTAGGCCTTTTCAGTAAGGTGCAATAACTAATAATAGGCCACATTAGGTAAATAATTGCTTGCCATTGTAGCCATAAAGATAAACAATTTTGTTATTTTTACGTTCCCTGTTAAGAAATTGTCTGTGCAAATCAGGTAGTGGGAAGCTATTCCCTTGCTAAACTCTATAGTAAACTAAGACAATGAGCCATTTGGAGCAATTTGAGCGGTACCAGCAATGACGCAGGTTCTCAGGTCATGACTTTTGTTTACCGTTTGACAGCAAATGCTGTCGCCAACCTGAGCAGAACCCAAAAGAATCAGAATGTCAGTGGTCTCTCCTGAGCAGATTTTCAGAGCTCAAATCCAATTAGGTCAATTATTAAAGCTGGCCGAAACACTATTAGCAAGCTGTAGGCACTTCATTTACAGGTTTAATGCTTAAGTTAATGGTGACCTTCAAACTGTCATTGTCTAAGATGGCATCTTTAAAAAAAAAAAAGATTTCAATACAAAAATAAATGCTATCATAGACACGAAATAAGTCAAATCAGAATATATTGTTTATGCACTTTAAAAGGTCACGACTTATGCTTCATTACAAGACATAATATGCATAAATTTACTAAATGTGTGGTGGTGTTTTTCTCTGCTTGTAGGTGCTGGTGAATCAGGGAAGAGCACTATTGTAAAGCAAATGAAGTAAGTAGAAACACAGAGGCATTGTATTTACATGCAGAGCCTGAATAATATAGTTGTGACCATCAGACGGCAGTAAGAGTAGGCTTGTGTCAGACATAACAATGTGATGCCACTTTCCACTTGACAGCAATGTCATGCTCATACTTGCTCTTCCACAGAATTCTCCATCAAGGTGGCTACACTAAGGAAGAACAAATTGCATTTAAAGCCATCATCTATGGTAACATCATGCAGTCTGCACTGGCCCTCATCAGAGGCATGGAAATGCTTGGTATTACCTACGGATCACCAGCAGCACAGGTATGCATCTCAACCCAAACACACACAAACATGTACACAGAGCACTGTTAAGCAAGACTCTTAACACTCAACTGATCAGCTGTCTGCTTGAACTGTATCCAGTTTCAGTTGTCTCCTAAATGAATAAAAGTTAAATAAGAACCTGCAAAAATGCACATGCACACTTAAAGTTGGACACAAAAAGTTTAACAGGTCAAACAATGCATAACCTTATGGTTTTTTTATGGTTTATTTTGCATATAATGACTTCATGAAACTGTACTTCCTCTTTCCTCTCACCATACAGGAAGACGGTCAGAAGCTGCAGAATCTAGCGGACTCAACTGAGGATGGCACGATGCCCAAGGAGCTGGCAGATGTCATTAAAAGTTTGTGGAAGGACCCGGGCGTGCAGGCCGCCTTTGAGAGAGCAGCCGAGTATCAGCTCAACGACTCTGCTGGCTAGTAAGTACAATACATGGTGGTTTTCAGTCATATGTCCTTATATAGATCAAATTCATTACAAACTAATGGTTAAGATTCATGTTATTGTCCATCCTGTTCAAACTAATGCCTAGTCACATAAGTGCATCTATTATTGATATTTTATATGACTGTACTGAAACATTAATATCATCCTCACAAAGGGTGTAAACATGACCCATGTGATAGCATACTGAGCATAAGGATGGCGGATGTGAGGACACAGACCAGTATAACCAAGCCAGGTGGATAAAATAGAGAGCATGTTGCCATGAAATGTGAGAAAAGCTTCCATGCATAAGATCAGTTTGGCGAGCACTGAGCTCTGTGACATGAATGCTTAATTTTTCCTTGCTCACCAGGGTCAACACTGCTCAAGTCAAGTGGATTTTTGAGACTTTATGGTGGAGATAGGGGTCACCATCACCACCCCCTTTATTTGGCAACGCAGAACTTAATCTGATTTGTAGAAGAATTCACAAGATGGTAGTGATGAATAGGGTAGAACAAATTGCTTTTTCATTCAACCCAGATGTACATTTCACAGTTACCTGTGTGACATGGATAGAATCTGTGGTGCTGATTACATCCCAACAGAGCAGGATGTGCTGAGATCTCGAGTCAAAACCACTGGTATCATTGAAGAACAGTTTGCCTGCAAAGAGCTGCACTTTAGGTAAGCCAGTCAACTCCTGATCAGTGATTCCTACTTCATGTTCTTAAGACCACCATTTTTAAGACACATACATTGTCAAGTAGCAAAAATCTTTCTGCTAGTGAATTCAACACTTGTCTTCTTTCCACTTTAGGATGTTCGATGTGGGGGGCCAAAGGTCAGAGAGGAAGAAATGGATCCACTGTTTTGAGGGTGTGACCTGCATTATCTTTTGTGGAGCCCTGAGCGCTTATGACATGGTGTTGGTAGAGGATGATGAAGTGGTGAGTACATTTTGCTCCAGATCTCAGGACAGGGTGTTAGCGGATGCATCAATTATTACACACTATAAGTAAAGTAAAATTAGCTCAGAAGCAGCCCAAAGCAGCCTATTTCAAGGAGTTGATTAAGCTGGGGCTGTTCAGTCCCTCATCACACTTTAGGCAGTTAGTCACTGTCGCACTGGGCATGTGCTCACACAGTGGACAACCTGTGCAATTGAAAAGTTTCCACCTGAAAAAGGTTTACGGGGGAAAAAATATCACTTAGTTATATAATCAGCCAATCATGTAAAATCATGCAGACACAGGCCAAGAGCTTCAGATAATATTCACATAAACCATCAGAATGAAGAATAAGTGTGATCTCAGTGACTTTAACCGTGGCATGGTTGCTGGTACCAGATAGGCTGGCTTGAGTATTTCAGAAACTGCTGATCTCCTTGGATTTTCACACACAACAGTCTCTATTGTTTACATAGAATGGTGCAAAAAACATCCTGTGTGCAGAGGGTCTGCAGGCTGAAACACCTTGTTGAGGAGAGAGAACAGCTGATAATAACCAGACTGGCCTGAGCTGACAGGAAGTCTATAGTAACTCAAATAATAACTCTTTACAACTGTGACGAGCAGAAAAGCATCTCAGAACACACAACACAATACAACAGCAGAAGACTACATCAGGCTCCACTCTTGTCAGCCACAAACAAGAATCTGAGGCTATCATGGGCAGAGACTCACAGAAACTGGAAAGTTGAAGACTGGAAAAAGACCGGGTTATTATTATTTTTTTCTTCTAATCTTCAACTGTCCAGTTTCAATGAGTCTGTGCACATGATAGCCTCAGATTCCTGTACTTGGCTGACAGGAGTGGAACACAATGTGGTCTTGTGCTGTTGTAGCCCATCCAGCTCAAGGTTCAATGTTTTTTGCATTCCGAGATGGTTTTCTGCTCAGAACTGCTCACCCACAGAACTGTCGCTCACTCAATGCTCTTTGTTTTTTGCACCATTCTGTTTAAACTCTAGAGACTGTTGTGTGGGAGATCAGCAGTTGATGAAATACTTGAACCAGCCCTTCTATTACCAACATCCATGCCATGATCAAAGTCACAAAGATCACACTTCTTCTTCATTCTGATGTGAACATTAACTGAAGCTCTTGACCTGTATCTCCACGAGTTTTTGCACTGTGCTGCTGCCATATGATTAGCAGATTACGGTTCCTAATAAAGTGGATTGTGAGTATATATATCACTAATTTCTCTTTCATTACTTAAATTTCAGAACCGCATGCACGAGAGTCTTCATTTATTCAACAGCATCTGCAACCACAGGTTCTTCGCAAAAACTTCTATTGTGCTTTTCCTCAACAAGAAAGATCTCTTTGAGCAGAAGATCCAGAAAGTTCACCTCAGCATCTGCTTCCCTGAATATAATGGTAAGTTTAGGCCATTCAGCACTATGCTGGTTTCTATTAGTGGCATTTAACCAGCATCTCAAGTTCTTCTCCGCTTGATCAGCATTTTAACCCAGAGATATTTCAGATACTTGGGAACAGGCAATATAACTGATCTTTTTATATTTTGTCATTAAGATAATAGTTTTGGACAAAGCACCATACATCAGCCAAGTCAGGCCAAGAGTTTCTTAAGTGGAACCTGGAGTCTAGCGTCTTGCTTAAAAACACAATGACAGCAATCACGGTCAACGATTCAACAGAATCAAAGACCTGAGCTTCCGAGTAACAACTTCTGATTTCCACTGTAGGTCCAAACACGTATGACGATGCCAGCCTTTACATTAGGAAGCAGTTTGAGGAGCTGAACATGAAGAAAGGTGAAAAAGAAATCTACTCGCACATGACCTGTGCCACCGACACAAAAAACGTGGAAATCGTGTTCAATGCTGTGACAGACATCATCATCAAAGAAAACCTTAAGGATTGTGGTCTGTTTTAAAAAAAAAAAAAAAAACAGCCACATTTTTTCAGGTAGGTGGATGTGATAATTAAAGAATAAAACATGACAGGATGTGCTGTTACAGGAAAATAATCAACAGTGGAGTGGTGTAACGCCACCAAATACCAAGCAGAGTTACTGTTACCACCACAAAGTTGATTATTTCTTAATATTAGCATGCCCAAAGTGTTTTATTCCATTTATACCACATCAATGTACCAACAATTAATTTTTTTAAGCAATTAAAAAACGGTGCATCATACATTTTATCCATTTATAGTTACGTTTAGTGTTTAATGAACATCCATTATACAAGTTAGTTCTTTTAATGTAAACACCTGCCACTGGTGGTTTTAATGTAACACCAGACACTCTTTATTTCTTTCGTTAGAAATAAGAATTTAATAAGACAAAATAGAAAAATATTGAAGAACACTGGGGGGGAAATCCCTCTGATCTGAAACCTTAAGGGAACAGCTTTACCTCTGACTGTTAATGCTGCCACTGGAGAAAAATACTAAATTAACATCTCACATAAAACCTCACTTTTTTTTTTTTTTTTAACTTGTTAATGTGGAGTGTTCTCCATAGAAGCGACCATCTTTGCGTAGATTGTCATTTAAACCTGTGATTTGAATGATAAGTGACACTACTGTCAGAGTTGTGCTGTTATACAAAATTAATCAACACTTTCTGATTAATTAGAATCAAGAATTTTACAACACTGTGGTATAAAGAAATAAAAACAACTTCTAACTGAAAATACACAACAATATTATAAACTTCTGTTCTGTCCAGAACTTTTGCCCTATCCCCTGTAAATGACTCTGAAGACTCGCAGATGGCATGATGGTAATCACTACTGCAAGATGTAAAGTGTGGTCAGATGCCTTTCATAAATAATCAACATACTGGACATTGAAGGCTCCATCCAAACAGTCAAGACTCCAATCTATCCAGTACAGAGCTAAACATTACTCAAGTTCCAACTTCTCTTTCTAACTGGCATTTTGTTTTCAGGTTGAAGCTGCTGGATATAAAATGATATAAAAGGCTTATATGTTAGACACCCACGAGACTTCGATTAGGAAATGTAATTAATTTGTTTAATGTACAGTGTTGAGGACTTTCTCATAAAAGCTCATTTTCAATGGGATCAGCATGCTGTACAACACGTGAACCTCTTTTTCCCTCTAGTATAAAATATAGTAGGGGGTTGATTTGTAAATAAGAGTAGGCAAGTACATTTCTATTTCAGAGAAGTTTCTATATTAACATGTTTAAAGAAATAACCAAACGTCTAATTATGAAAATTAATACCAAGATATCTAGCAGTCTGTGGTTTGGAATCTGATAATTCTGTGACTATGTTCTGGAATAAAAATGTAGGAACATGAAATAAAGATGTGCATCAATTCCACTGGCTTTTGGTCTCATCTTAATAAACACAGAATAATGTTACTGAATGACTGTCTTTAATTAACCACCAATGTTTAATAATGAGGCCAAAAACGTCCAAAGTATAAAAGAGTGCATTGTACATAAAGCATTATTTTAACCTTAAAAAACTTGCAATATTGTGTGATCTTATATTTATCAGGGAAACAGGGAAATCAAAACCTCAATTACTAAGTATTCCAATATAGTCTATTGAATTAGTATATTATTTTATATCAATTGCTACTTTTGCCATCTTTTGTATTCCATCAGGATGAGGGGAATTTTCCACAATTAAGGGTGTCCAGAAATTTCATTTACATCCAAAGTTTACAGTCGTACCATTTACCAGGCATATCACTCTCCATTTTAATATCATCCACAAGGTAGGTCAATTACATACATATTTCTGATTTTGTATACAAATCTCAAAACAGGCTTCAGTTTGATTCAGTTTGTGTGTTTTAATAGATATTAGTGACCCAGTACATAAAATAGATGACAAAAAGGATTTTTCAAAAACTGTTTTCAAGCAAGAAACAAAAATAGTGTTGGCATAAATTGACCTGTAAAAAAATGAGACATATTGCTGGACATGGATAATAATACTTTTATACACTGCATAACACTGTGTTGTACCAATGCAAAAGTCAAGCTTAATTGGGTAACATGATGAAACATGTTAGACAATCAAACCAGTACAAATTACAAAGCAGTCCATGATGATGTTGGTTTGTTTTATAAAACAAAAATCCACAGGATTAACATAGTACATCCAACAGCCCTTAATAAGATCTTAACAAGAATTATACATTTTACAGTCTGGGCTACATTAAAATTTTAGACTTTATCTGTAGGTTAACAGTTAAAACTACTTCAAAAGTTCAACATTTCCAAATGTTTTAAAATGCAAATAAAGAGTAGAAATGTGTGACCTAAAGCAGATCAACCTGACAAACAATTGTTTTGTTTGTCTGTCCCTGTTAAAAGCACAGATCACCACTGCAGTTTTCAGACACTCTAGGGTATTTTTGAAAACGAGCATTTAATTAAAAAAAGTTAAAGATTTATGTAAAAATAAACATGTATATTTACACACTGTAAGTACACCTGCCATAAAGATTAAAGCCCAACTACTAGTCCCAGCAATGAAACCTTCAGAATATCAAGCAGTGAATGTAAATTCAGCCTCCATGCAGGAAAATCACAATTTCTACAACATTTATTACAAAAGTGTTCTTGACCCACTCATTAGTTCCATTAGCATGCAGTCATGAATTTATTTAAATCAATAATAAATCATACACAAGTGTAATGAACAAAAAGGGTGTTATGTAGTGGTTCAAGAGAGAAGGATAGAAGAAATAAGCAGAAGTATTTTGCTACTATTTACTTTTTTTGGTTATAAAACAACTACAATCTATGTTATAGCTCTGAAACTAAACAGCTACAGGTGTGTTGACTGAAAATGCTCTACTTATGTGAACACCTTCATTTGTCTTGCTTCCATTGAACCGTGGTCCCGAAGTAAAGATTAAGAACTCAAAAGAAACCGAATATCAATAACTTACCTATAAACCTAATGAGAGAAACGTGAACAATTCTGCTTGCTGAAGAAATCACAGTTATGTAGCGGATGATAGTCAGAAATTCCTCTTTTGGCAAGATGCATCTCAACTTTTTTAGGATTCTGGTGTGTGCATAGAACTACTTTATTTACTGTAACAGCCAAAAGAATCACCAATCAGTCAATCAGCAACTTGAATAAACTGTAATTTCAACATGGACAGAAAACATTCATCCATCTTGACCTCTCTTGAATGTGTCTGAGAAGTAAAGACAGACAGACAATAATACCGCCAATAAAGAAGGTTAAAGAGTTTCTCCAAAATGCACAGTAAGAACTACGGTGTACAGCGTGTGGTAGCAGCACTGTGAGTCTCGCCATTTTCCCCCCACTGACTGGAATCCACTACAGGCAGCGACAATGAGATCCATCCCATGAGGCATTGCTCCTTAGTCCCACTACATTGATTGACAGAAATGAGGACAGGAGAGACAGTCATTTAAATTCTGTGATGAAGAGCTCTATATCCCTGTAGAGATATATAGTCCCAACAGGGCTGTGAGAGCTATACTGAAACTATAGACAGTGTAACCGATTCTCAGATGACACTTCATGCACTGCAATAAAGTATATGGAGTAAAATCTACATGTTCTTTAACAGTTCATCATGTAGAACAGCCTCATTTAATGTTGGAAGTACTGCAAGAAGAATCTTGAGCTAGATGCGTGTATTTAAAAAAACAACAACAACAAAAAAAAACTTGGTGACAGTGAGCAATTTTACTCTCATGCAGGTGGGAGAGACTGGTTTTTACTCTCATGCAGGTGGGAGAGACTGGTTTTTACTCTCATGCAGGTGGGAGAGACTGGTTTTTACTCTCATGCAGGTGGGAGAGACTGGTTTTTACTCTCATGCAGGTGGGAGAGTGTGTTTTTTACTCTCATGCAGGTGGGAGAGTGTGTTTTTTACTCTCATACAGGTGGGAGAGTGTGTTTTTTACTCTTCTGTAGGACCGAGAGAGTGGTTTTTACTCTTACGTAGGTAGGATAGAGTGTTTTTTACTCGTATGTAGATGGGAGAGAACTTTTTTTTAATTCTTAAGCAGGTGAGAGAGTGGTTTTTAGTTTCAAGCAAGTGGGAGCAGGAGGTCAGATATGAAACTCACAGGACAAATAAGAGTCCGCACGGAATAACAGGGACATTTGCGCAATACTCATGCTGCACCGTGCAACACGTTCCCCACATTCATGCTTTGTCCTCGTCAGGGTCGCTATGGTTTAAACAATTTTTAAAAATATTTTGGTGAAACAGAACCAAAATTCATTAGAAAATATTTGAGCAGCTATAAACAAAAATAACTGGAAGTAGGAGGAGTTGGTCAAATAGTATCTGTGTGAGCGAGCGGGGTTGGTCAGAATTCCTTTGAGGGTGGGCGGGAATGCGATTAAAAACCAGTCCCATGCACATCCTAAGGTCAAGAACAAGAAACATGAAGTGAAGTGGGCTGGAGATCGATGACCATATGTATATATATATTTCACTTTCAGCAGGCTGTTAAAAAATACAGAGCCGAATATACTGTATATGCGACCTGCTATTTTGCTATAATTCAAATTTTTTATTTTATTTATTTATTTATTTATTTATTTATTTATTTATTTATTTTTACACATGTTTAGGTCCAAACATTATCAGAATTTATTCAAATTTCAGATGTAAATAAATATTTCACTATTATTCGAAGTTGCATCAAAATAATTGTTTTTGCAATTTTTGTGCTTATAGAACACATTATTAATATTAATTTAATCACATTAGGGGTAAACATACCACTTTGAAGCTAACTGTTGAGCCTACCTTGGCAAAAAAAACATGCTGCTTTAGTAGAGTCCACACTCGATCAGGTTGTTCTTGATTATGACGTCAGTGACTGCATCAAAGACAAACTGCACGTTCTTGGTGTCGGTGGCGCAGGTAAAGTGGGTGTATATCTCCTTTGTGTCCTTTCGCCTGTTTAAATCCTCAAACTGGCACTGGATGTAAGCCGCAGCCTCTTCGTACGTGTTAGAACCTGAACAGATATGCCCAGGAGTTCCCAGTCAGTGTCATGGTGAGAGAGACAATGCATCATGATGCAAACGGGTACAATGGGTAATGGCATGGAATATTTGCAGAGAATATAATTTCAAAGAAGAAGCAGAGCAAAGAAATGTCACATTTGTGAATCAACTAGAATACATATGGTTTATATTTTAGTTTGTCTTGGCTTTCCTTCCTTCAACATTTCTCTAATTACTATTCCAACCACAACTCCAATGATGAGCTAAACTGACCATGGAACGTTTGAAACGATTACAAAATCAAATACATTTTAATACATGGTTAGTTTGCACAGGCAAATGTTTTTCTCAGTCAAGTGTAGTCAGCTATCTAAATTACATCATTCTTCACAGACTCGACAGTGTATTTAAAAATGCACTCGAGACAGATAAACTACAATAAATCTTTGATGTTTACAAAGACAAAATGAAAGGTTAAATGGTCTCCCTTACACACTTCCATTCTAGGATGAAGGATGATGACTAGCAGATACAGCTATTTTTCCACAGCACAGTTAAGAGCCCCAGTACCATTTAATGACACCCACTGTTGAAACATGACCATGGATAGCCACCCTCTGTTTTATTAAATCTAGCAAGCTATAAATCTTCATTTCTTCTGTCCTGGAAGAAAAGCAGTGTTTCTAAAACGGTTCATTACAGTAAAGCGAACAGAATGAGGATTCTGATAAGATCGTTGGAGACAGCCACTAGTGGCTGTTTGATTTCAGAAAAGATTACTTGGCATGCAGCTTGCTTTATGAAACTTTGATCTGCAACACACACATTGGTATGCAGTCCCACTAGCGCTGGTTATCTGGCATATAAACTAGTCCTACTGGAGAAGGTCTACTAAAAGTTACTATTAACCAAAGATTAAACCACTGAAAAAAACTTATGTAAAAACTTTAAATTGAGCCTAAAAACTTGTAATGTATTAAAAACATGACAATATATTGCATTACAATAGAATACGCACATGTAATAGGAAAACCATCTCAGAGAGACCTTCTGAGAGCCTTCTCAGAATTCATACCGCAGCAGTTTTAAATTCTTGATTCTGATTAGCCAGAAGGTGTCGTGTTTGGGTTCTTTTTTTCTATAACAGCAGCTCTTACAGTAGTTCTAGCTATAATTCAAATGGCAGATTTATTGTAATGCACTTGTTCTAATACGTTATCATTTCTATAGCAACAGCTCATTCACAGAGACTTGTGTGGAAGCCAAACTACATAATATAAGAGCCTAATAAGCCTAATAATAAAAAGATTTAAAATCTTTTGCTATTCACAAAGAAAAACATAACTGTTGATGGTGAAGTTGTCTGTAAGCAGACATTTACTTAAAAACTTAATGGACGGAGTCTAGGGTTTTCCCCCACGGAAGAGTCTTCAGAACTGAGGACTTTCTGCTTTCTGGTTATGTTCTGAGATGGCAAGATTCAATTTTTTTTTATTTTCTTTTTCTTTTTTTTAATCTCCAAGACAGAATATAGGAGGCTGGTGAGAGAACAACTATCTATAGCTGCTATAGTGATAGCAGGAACTAACCTATTTAACGCACAATAAATATGTCTATAAATATACGTCATGTAAAAAAATAAAATAAAATACAAGGCATTCTTTAATAAACAAATTGCTGGAGTATAAGTAGAACAAAACACTTCAGGATGTGTTTTTATTGGAAAACAATCAACTCGCATTGACTATTTTCCAACAATAGCACACCTAGTCATGTTTTATTCCTTACTTGAAGCTTGCCATTATTACTTGGTTTTATGGTTTTAAAACTAATGGTTTTAAAATTAGTTTTCGTACATTGCTACAATGGTTCATACAACTGCCCACAAGCCTAAAAATAATTCTCGTCTCACCTGAGTATTCAGGGTAACAGATAGTGAGAGGACTCTTCTTGATCTTCTCCTCAAACAGGTCCTTCTTATTGAGGAAGAGGATGATGGAGGTGTCGGTGAACCACTTGTTGTTGCAGATGCTGTCAAACAGCTTCATGCTCTCATGCATGCGGTTCTGTGGACGCAAACACAGGATGTTGCATAACTCCTGCACGAATTTCTTACACAATTTATGATTGCGCTATGTCCCACTTTAAGTTTTGACTGGTTTCTTGCTCTCAAACGAATAACAGGGTATAATCTTTACTGATGAAACTATCTTCAAGAGACCAATTAGTTATGGAAGCAACAGAATATGATTATGTAAAACATCCACAAAGGGAGCATATTAACTTTGAGTAGTTCATGTGTGCAAGACCAAGCAAGATTTCACTCCCCACATCAATTTTAAATTCGACATCAGGGATCGATCGACTCCGATGGGGTGGACCTTTTTTGAACTTAAAAGCACATGAGCAGTTATAATTAGAATACTTTAGACAACTAAATGTCTTAGTATGGTCTACATGTTGCAGACGATCTGAGTATACACACATGATCTAAACTCATTTCTGCAGTAAAGTATAACAAGGATGGGTAGAAGCGAGCGCACCATCTCCTCATCCTCAGCCAGCACTAAGTCGTAATCACTCAGCGCAACGCAGAAGATAATAGCCGTGACACCCTCGAAGCAGTGGATCCATTTCTTCCTCTCTGAGCGCTGGCCTCCTACATCAAACATCCTGTTCACAAACACACATGTACAGATTTCAGTTAACATGCAATACAAGTTGCAAAAGGGTTACTATTTGTGTGACAAGTGAAAAGCTATGAGAAGGGGTTGGAAGGATTAACTAACTTGAAGTAGAGCTCTTTAAAAGTAAAGTGAGTTTCCACAATGCCTGTGGTCTTGACTCTGGTCCTCAGCACATCTTGCTGTGTGGGCATGTATCCCTGTTGGGATATCCTCTCCAGATCATTCAGATAACTAAGACAGACATAGCAAGCATGTGTATTCAAAAAATACATTATATAAAAGGCAAAGGAATGCATTAAAATTTAACATTAAATTTAGACTTCCAGCTACACACTACTGCAATTATATCACCATCATCACCACCATCACCATCATCAGGGGTGGATAAATCATAAATCTATTAGTTACCCCATGTGGCAAGTCCCATGTTTTGGATGCCTGGAAACAAGCTAGGTTGAAAAATGGCAGCTAATGTAATGTAAAAGTGAGACAGTTAGCTAGTGATTTAATACAGGTTAATGGGAACACACTGTGTTTGTGCCCTTAACAAAATGTCAGCAAGTCTACTGAGAATATCTCGGCTATGACTAATGGCTTTTTTTTCTCTCATCGCATCGCATGTAAAAGACATTATTTGAACCTTGCCAGTGTCTTTGGTTTCTCTTGACTTGCTTAACTGCAAGGTAATAAGAAGGAGAGTTATATGAGGATGTGTGTAGCGCAGAAGGTGGTGGCATTCTGAATGAGTAGCTCATGCTATAGTTACAACATCGAGGTACGTCACATCACTGAAATGGACAAACATACAACTTACATGTCAAATCAAAGCTTTTGTTTGTTAAGAGGTAGTAGTGTTTATATTTGTCTTTTTGGCTGTTTTTGTTTTTTTAATTCCTTTCTTGTTTTCTTGTGATCTTCTTCTCTTGTGATCTTCTTCTCTTGCGATCTTCTCTCGTGATCTTGACATAACAAAAACGACGTAATTTTATCATGAGAAAATCTCATGCCTTGTGAAAGGGACTGGTGGACTATGATGGACTGGCGTTTTTGCCATGTCCATCATAAATTGAACAATTGCCCACTGCAGAGATGGACTTCATCTCCACATTAAGAAAAGAGAGGCGTGTCCCAGAAGAGAACCAGGGTCATTATATTGTCTTCAATGATAAAGTTTTAGACCTGACAGCCTCCTTCTCAAGTGTCAGACACTAATGTGGAAGTTGTCAATCACTGACAGACACAGAGCTATTTCAGCTCTCAAAGTAAAAACTAATTTGTTCATGATGCTGCGGGATTGCGCTAAGCTTTTGCTGCCTCCAGAACAATAAAAACAACATGTTATGTAAAAATAATAAATAAATAATAATAATAATGCATGGCCTCTTAGGGCTTCTGTAGTCTGGTGGGCACCTATAAATAAAAACTAACTAATGATTGTGATTGCGCTTATATAGTGCCTTTCTCATACCAAAGGTCGCTTTACAATTCAAAATAAATAAACAAACAAACAAACAAAAAAACACCACACACAGAGAAAGACTAGTGTGTCAAAAGTTGTTGTGCATCAAAACTGTTACGGCCCACACAGTCTGTGTGGCCACAGTGCCAACATTCCTAAATTTATGTCATCAAATCACCAATCCACAAAGAGTCACGTAACTGGAGGACAGACACCTTACATCACACTTCAAGCAGCCTTGAGACCACTTAACAGCGGTGCCAAATAACAACAACGTTTCCCATGGACAAAATACCACACACAAGCCAAAAGTCGTAAGGCATTTTATTCAGGCCGAGAAATATGCATCATGCATGGGAGATCACGTCCAGAGCAATTCCACTGCTCATGCTAAAGCCTGTTGGAGCTCTTGCACAACCACCAACCAGCGAACAAGCTCAAACAACCACCACAATAACACATCACCTAGTAGTGGACCGATTCCAAAAGGGAGGGTGTTGGCGGAGTATAAGGAGGTAAGTAGGGCCATAAAATAGTCGAATATTTACTTGAAAATGGACAAATAATGGATTATGTTACTTGCCATTTTTGTTCATTTTTTTCTTTAATAAAATAATGCAAATAATAACTTGAGGAATAGCTTAACTTTTAACATCATGTACTTCTCTTCTGTTCGACTAATCTAATGATTATTCCTTGTGTCCAAGAACAATAGCCAATTTAAAAATACATATATGAAAGCTGATAAGGAATTGGTTAAGAAGATAAGAAGAAGAAAGAAAAAGAATCTCCCCTTTGCCTTTACTGCACTATACCATGCTTTTACTTTCTTCAGTGGAACTATCAGTGTTGAGTACTACTACTGCTCATGTTGCTGCGATATGCGATTTCTTCAGTGGTTTTGTGTGTGCATGTAAAGAAGAGTGCATGGTCCACCCCCCCTTTTACACCCCAAAGGGTGTAAAAGGGTGAAAATCTATACCAAAAAAAAAAAAAGAAGAAAAGAAAATAGGATCAAGTCTAAATATTCCCAGGCTGATGTGTAAAACAGTAGAGAGAAAGGTGGCTGCTTGTCTTTGGGCGATGACGTGAGTGCAAAACGCCTCATTTCACCAATCACCACAGACCAAAGCACAGCTGATACGAGGCCAGAGTAAAGAATGTGCTGTGCAAAACAGCTTCTGCTTTTACAATCCACTTCAAATAATGTTTCTGACATGAACTTCGCTTGGAAATAGAAAGAAAAAATATATAAATGTAGCTGGTGGTTCAACCTGATCTCCTCTAATTATCATCACTGGATACTACTGAAATTTTCAAACCAGAAGAACAAACCAGGATGAGTCACACTAGCACACTGAATAGGGAAAGAGAACAGGCCTGGAATGCAGCTCGGAAAGTTCAGAGCAGTTAGCTGGAGTCTCCTGAGCTTAAAAATTCATGCAGGAACATACACTCAGGAATCAGCGGTACAAGACAGAGCTTGTCCCTGACAACTCAAGGAACTCCTTACTACAGGTTCGTGTCTCGACATGTAAACCATCCAGATTCTCATTCCAGATCTTAGGCAGTGAAATTTCCTTTCACTCGCAAGTGATCATCTCATATGTGGCTAATCAAAACCACATAAGTGTCGAGTCCTTCTTTGAATTAGAAAGCCACAACACGGCTGTGATCTCAAATAAAACCACACTGCAGTGCTTCCATTTTTACAGAGAGCCACTGGTTAACTAAACTAAACCTAAAGTCCACCATTAACACGACACACCTAAATGATAACTATCCTAAACATGCTAAATAATGCTGACATTTTCAAAAGCAATAATGGTCAAATGTTTTCTAGGTTCATGTGAGTGAGAGACTGGGTGAGAAAAGTGAGAAAAGGAAAAAGGAAGAGATGGAGGTAGGAAGAAAAACAGAAAAGGGTTAGGTTTAATCTGATAACTGAAAATGTACCCAAAAAAAGGAACACATTACAATAACAGTTCACTGCAACACAAATCAAAATTCTAGGTACAATTCTCTTTTTACAAGACTGAAGAATAGAGATAGAATAAGAAAAGATTAAATAGTATGGGAAAATGTGAATTTAATGTTTGCACCAAAGTGGACATGAAAATAAGCTCCCTGAACAAAAAAAGCATTTTCCCCCTAATACTCGGTTACATCTCCCCAAGCCTTAATAACACCTTAATACTCTTAAGGAATAGGTAGGTGTATTGAGACTTCCTGTTTTGTCCCCTCTTCTATGTGGGCATGCATTGGGACTGTGTGCCGAATTCAGATAGAGTTTACAGTAGTAGTAAGATTGTGTGCAATATACCATTGCTGATTGCCAATAGTATCACCTGTGGCTCTGAGGGGGGAATTTGGGAGCATGCTCAGACATGCGAAATGTGCATCTTGTACAAGTTACAGCATTACGTCGAAAAAAATACTGGAAGCTGGTTACAAGTCAGCTGTAGTTGCAATCAGTAGCATTAAGTCTTTTTTTTTTTTTTTTTTGCTTAGTTACCCACTAACAAGGTCAGGAATGCTGCAAAGGTCAGTGTATGCATGTAAAGTCAGCTCACTGACAAAGGGAAGAGTTTACACAGACGTTCGTGGACTTGATATTTTCTTTACCCTCTCTGGTCTAACTAGTTAAGTGATGACATTGTTTTTAAAACCAGTCGACAACGAAAACCACGTTTGAAGATGACTGGACAGAGAACTATGCGTTTATTCTCCACTTCAGGTGCAAAACAGATGTTCATAGCTTGTGGCATTAGTCAAAAGTGGTTATATGAAGCTCCACTGTGAAACAAAATATATCCACTTCAAAGTGATGTGTCTTATTAATAGCCACAATGAGTCATTCATGGTCAAGCATTAAAGGTTAACGCTTTCCAGTCATGTTAGCAATTTTATATAGCTAGGCCATCACATATTTTACCTGAATACCCCTGCTCTGTAGGATAGCAGGATAAGAAACAGACACATACATATAACTGATCATCACAGCAGTGCTTCTGCTTTTCCTGTCTTTAAGAGTGTGCTCTTACTAGGAGGCAGAGTCATTGAGCTGATACTCTCGGGACCTGGCAAAGCAGCTCTGGACTCCGTTGTCCCTCCACAGCCTGCAGATGACCCCAGCCAACTCAGGGGTCATGACCCCTTCCTCCGCTGTCCCAGCCAGCACAAACAACTGCCGGGCGTCGTCCTGGAAACCAAACGCATTGTCAAAAAGCAATACGCCGTGTGTGAACAAAATTTTTTTATGAACAGAAGAGAGACTCACAGCTCTTGCCGAGTCACCAAAGTCGATCTTTAAACGACCCATAGCTCTGATGATGGCAATGATTGACTGGATCGTGTTGCTGTACACCACCACCTTGTACTGCTTGCACTCCTCTTCTGAGTAGCCATCTTCATGGATGATCCTGATAGATAGATAGACAGACAGATAAATAGACAGACAGACAGCCAGACAGACTTTATTGATACTGTGAGGACAATCATGTTACAGCGGCATAAAAAATAAGAATAAAATAAATTAAAAGCAGAATTGCAGATCTGCAGAAAATGCACTGAATATTAAATAGATAAATAAAAGAAAAAAGGAGCGATAAAAACAGGTGTGCAAAAAATGGCAATGAATAATATGTATGTACAGATGGTTGTGCAGTAGTGTGTTCACCGATCACACAGAGGTGAGCTGCTGTACAGTGTTATGGTGAAAGGTAAGAATGATTTCCTAAAACATCTCTATGGCAGCGGAGATGAATGAATCTGTTGGAAAATGAGCTCTGCTGATTTTTGTAGTGTGTCATGAAGGGGGTGAGATGGATTGTCCACGATGGAGAGCAGTTTGTTCAGTGACCTCCTACTCATCACTGACTCAAACATCCCCAGGTTTTGTCCAACGATGGTTTCGGCCTTGCGAATGAGTTTATTGATCCTGTTGGCATATCGGACACTGATGCTGCTCCCCCAGCAGACCACAGGTGCATACATGGGAAGAGCTGAGCTTTCTCATAAAACAGCCTGCTCATCCCCTTCTTGTACAGTGTCGGTCCTCCAGTCCAATCTGTTGTTCAAGTGGACACCCAAGTACTTGTAGTGCTCAACAATTCCAACCTCCTCACCCATGATATTTATGGACTTGGTCGCAGTTCTCATCCTTCTAAAATCCACCACCATCTCCTTGGTCTTGTTTATATTGTGGAGCAGAGGATTCCTGCTGCACCATTTTATAATGTTATCCACCAGTTCCCTGTACTCCGACCCCTACCCATCTCTAATACACCCCACCACCACAGGGTCATTGGAAACCATTTACACTGTTTAAGCGAGGATTTAATCCCTATAATATTGTCCTTACTTATCTGTGGATCTACAGTTATACCAAATATATCATTATAAATATTTTCAATGCAATGAGTAGCAATATAAACAATATTTCTGCAAACAGACAAGGGACTGAGTGTATAAGAGATGGAGGAAATGACTGTGTGGTAACAGGGACAAAACTAACCTTTTGGTATTAGATTTACAGCAATTTTAACAGTAATTGTTTTTGTGGTGTTCAAAATGACAACACTGAAAAAAAGAAGCCAAACCACTCTAATCTACTCTAATGAAAACTGTAATTCTGTCTAGTAGTAGTCTGTCTGGTGGTAATACAGGGTGTCCCAAAAGTCTCCATATACAGTGCCCTCTACTAATATTGGCACCCTTGGTAAATATGAGCAAAGAAGGCTGTGAAAAATTGTCTATTGTTTAACCTTTCCAATATTAGTGGAGGGCACTATATAGGGGAAATTAACACTTTTTAGTGTCTTCTGTGGAAAACAATCAGAAAATACATTTTATATTTTCTTATCACTTATTTGACTATTATTATTTATTACTTATTTGGTAGCGGTAAAGAGAGTTAGAGTGAGTAAGACAAATTAGAATTAGCCAATTAGAGGGGGCAAAAATGTCATGCACTCTGGGTTTTTAAGATCATGCTCTATAATCAGTGTTTGTTCTCAAGACTGACCCCCTTTATTGCTTGGGTTTACCGTTGTAATAAAGTTCTTGCTGATTCTAAGAAGTTTGGTTTCCTTGCTTATCCTTGAACCTACGTACTTCCAAAATTTTTCATACTTAGTTTATATATATATATATATATATATATATATATATATATATATATATATATATATATATATATATATATATATATATATAAAAACAGTGGGGGAAAAAGTATTTGATCCCCTGCTGATTTTGTGCGTTTTCCCACTGACAAAGAAATGATCAGTCTATATTTTTAACGGTAGGTGTATTTTAACAGTGAGAGACAGAATAACAACAAAAAAATCCAGAAAAATGCATTTCAAAAAAGTTATAAATTGATTTGCATTTTAATGAGTGAAATAAGTATTTGACTCCTTTGACTTAGTACTGGTGGCAAAACCCTTGTTGACAATCACAGAGGTCAGACGTTTCTTGTAGTTGGCCACCAGGTTTGCACACATCTCAGGAGGGATTTTGTCCCACTCCTCTTTGCAGATCCTCTCCAAGTCATTAAGGTCTCGAGGCTGACGTTTGGCAACTCGAACCTTCAGCTCCCTCCACACATTTTCTATGGGTTTAAGGTCTGGAGACTGGCTAGGCCACTCCAGGACCTTAATGTGCTTCTTCTTGAGCCACTCCTTTGTTGCCTTGGCTGTGTGTTTTGGGTCATTGTCATGCTGGAATACCCATCCACGACCCATTTTCAATGCCCTGGCTGAGGGAAGGAGGTTCTCACCTCCAAGATTTGATGCGTCCCTTTGATGCGGTGCAGTTGTCCTGTCCCCTTAGCAGAAAAACATCCCCAAAGCATAATGTTCCCACCTCCATGTTTGATGATGGGGATGGTGTTCTTGGGGTCATAGGCAGCATTCCTCCTCCTCCAAACACGGCGAGTTGAGTTGATGCCAAAGAGCTCAATTTTGGTCTCATCTGACCACAACACTTTCACCCAGTTCTCCTCTGAATCATTCAGACAAACTTCAGATGGGCCTGTACATGTGCTTTCTTGAGCAGGGGGACCTTGCAGGCACTGCAGGATTTCAGTCCTTCACGGCGTAGTGTGTTACCAATTGTTTTCTTGGTGACTATGGTCCCAGCTGCCTTGAGATCATTAACAAGATCCTCCCGTGTAGTTCTGGGCTGATTCCTCACCGTTCTCATGATCATTGAAACTCCACGAGGTGAGATCTTGCATGGAGCCCAAGACCGAGGGAGACTGACAGTTTCTTCCATTTGTGAATAATCGCACCAACTGTTGTCACCTTCTCACCAAGCTGCTTGGCGATGGTCTTGTAGCCCATTCCAGCCTTGTGTAGGTCTACAATCTTGTCCCTGACATCCTTGGACAGCTCTTTGGTCTTGGCCATGGTGGAGAGTTTGGAATCTGAATGATTGATTGCTTCTGTGGACAGGTGTCTTTTTACAGGTAACAAGCTGAGATTAGGAGCACTCCCTTTAAGAGAGTGCTCCTAATCTCAGCTCATTACCTGTGTAAAAGACACCTGCGAGCCAGAAATCTTGCTGATTGATAGGGGATCAAATACTTATTTCCCTCATTAAAATGAAAATCAATTTATAACTTTTTTGAAATGCGTTTTTCTGGATTTTTTTTGTTGTTATTCTGTCTCTCACTGTTAAAATACACCTACCATTAAAATTATAGACTGATCATTTCTTTGTCAGTGGGCAAACGTACAAAATCAGCAGGGGATCAAATACTTTCCCACCGCACTGTATATATACACATTTTTCCCCCCTCAAGATAGCCTTTAAGAATGCCTTTGACAAATGAACGTATTGAAATCATTATCATGGCTGGATCAGGAAGCTGTCACAAGGCTGTCACAATGGACTTTAACAGGAAACATGGCAAACGCATTACACACACGACATTGTTGCCAAACTTGTTAACAAATTCAAAAATACTGGAAGTGTTGTGGACAAACCGAGAAGTGGATGTCCATGAACATCCACTGATGAAGGCACAACCGACGTGGTGCTGGCAAACATACCTATGTATGGAGACTTTTGGGACGCCCTGTATTGTGAAGTCAGGAACTGCTGTTTCGAAAACTCAGCTTGATAGTGGCTTTTAGATGAATCCTCAGATGAATAATTAGTAAAACATTTTCTATATAATCCTTTTACCAATCTTGTAGAGTACTTCAATGCTCAATTGCTGAGCTCCTATGCTAAATGTGTAAAGGTTGAGTAAATGAGTAAATATCACTGGATTTTGTGGCAGTGTAATATTGTGCACAAGCACAAACTTAATTCATAAATCTTCAATCATGAACAAAGGACTCACTTCATCTGCTTAACTATCGTGCTTTTCCCTGATTCACCAGCACCTGCAAAATAAGAAGGAGAAAAAAAGTAACACAAAGGTTTTTGAAATCTAGCTCAATAAACAATAAATCCCAAGAGGCCTGGATCACATGCTCAGGATAAGGTCTGCCACGAATGAATATGATCTTTGAGCTCAACTCGCAACATCACAAGCCCAGCATGAGCAGGAGATCTATTTTAGGTGGTGATTGCCATTCATCAAGATTAAATGCCAGGCACATAAAAGGTTCTTCTGATGTTCGGATCCTGAACCCTGCTGTTCCTGAGGATACGACAGCGATAGAGCGATGCTTTTTAGAAACCAGGTCTAATGACTCACTCTGAACGCCAATTTCACATTTTCTCTGGAGGAGGATGGGATATATTTGACAAACAAGCTTTTTGCAAATTGGTGATGCACTGGCTTTTGACTTAGTGCCCTGGCATTCTGTAAGCCTCTGAGGCATGTGCAACTTCATGCTGTGATTATTTGTGGAACTACCATTATTGAGGTATAAACGGTGCATCCACTGGCAAATAACAGGGTCATTTAGGGTACAATTTAACAGCACATTCATTTTACCAGCATCAACATTTCAATTCAACTTAACAAAGCAAAACATTTTCTAAACACTTTGAGTTCATCTAGCAGAGTATACAAACCCATGATGGCATGAACTCCATGCTGTGATAAAGATTAGTCTGCTCCCAATGTACAATACATTGCACAGCAGACTAAGGCTGGGTAATGTTATGATAACATTGAAATTGTGATTATGTCACAACACACTGTTTTAAGATAACAGGTTTTGCTATATCTTTTAATACCATTTTTTACAAACTTAGATTGGAAGCTGATCTGAAGGTAAAATTTTGTATTGAAACTTCAAAAAGCACAATTTTAATTAGATCCCCCCCCCCCCCCCATTCGTCGGAGTGTTAAATTGATAGATTAAAAGCAAACTTGAAATTTGTCATCAATCATTCAATACATACTTGGTGTCTTGGGTGAAATTTAGCGTTAATGATAGTGGATCCATTAATCCAAGAGTACTTTTCTGAGATATCACACATCACTAGTATTACTATAACAATTCAAATCTCTTACCAGAAGCAACAGATTAGGTCTTGTATTGACTCTTTATGATTGTAAAATGTTCACATTTTGCACAAATTTTTTTAATGTTCCCTTATTTTTAGTGCCCAATTTTTGTCAGTTGTCAGTTTTTCACATTTTTTTAAAGGCAAAACCACCGTTTTGCTGGTTAATTATATATTGTGTTACATACTGTGTATCATTTACATTTCTTCAAGTATCATGATATGATTTGTCATGTCACCCACCCCTATTCAAAGGCTCACATTATTTTCAAATGTATTTGATCTTGCAGTTCAAGATGGTCAGCTACATGACTAGACTAGTCACTAAACTGTCACTTCCAAAATGATTGGGGCCTTTTATGAATTTTTTTTTTTTTTACTAATTTAATAACACATCCAATGACTCATACTTTGAGCTAAAGCTTATATGGGTGCTGCATAGTTTGCAATAATAAAGACAAAATATAGAAAAATTAAATAAATTAAAGAAAACTCTGAAATGGTACTGGAGGACTGAAAGTAGAGCCGCATGATTCTTGATGAAATAATCAATTATTTTGGCTTAGAACTGAGAACTGCACTGTAATAGTCTAAATCCTGAGCAAAAACAACTGCTATTTAGTATAAAACTTTGATCTAATTAGGTTACTATGAGCATAGCATGTCCTCTCAGAGTTAAAAGGAAACCAGCAATATAACAATATAATTAACTACTAATTGTAAATGTTTCTGTTCTTCTCCAGATAGCAACTTGTGGGTGCAAAAATCAGTGTTAAAAAGCTGTCTGACCTTGGGCCTTATTTATCAATCTTTTAGTAAAGTTGTGTGTAAATGTTTGCGTAAGCCAAACTAAAAATTTCCATCAGATTTACAAACGTTTCGGACATGCTGATTTTCTTTGTACTCACGTGTGTATGTTGATGGATGCACTTGTGTGTGTGTATGTTATCAATGCCATTCACCCATAAATAACCAGGCACATACACAGCATAGCTGATTTGCATTTGGTGACACCCACAAAACTCCATAAAAGGCAAAGCTCACAGAGCAGAAATGACGAGTAAATGGCAAAAAGACTTTCTCTGAAGTAGAAGTTATTTTGACTCACATCTATGCCAATAAAATATACATATATATATATAAAATTTATATGGGTTTAATGATACACTCCGGTCATGATTCAATTCGATTCACAATACTGGCTTCATGATTCACTTCGATTCTCAGAATATTTGAACAAAATTTGAATGGAGAAAAATTTGGACTGAAAAGACTCCTTTTTTATTTCTGAATCATAACCCAAAACAATGTGCATTTTTGTCTGTACAAATAAATTTTAAAAAACTAAAATAAAAAATTGCTATAAACAAAGGTGTAATATTGTAAATAATGTTCACCATATCTTAAAAATAAATGTATAAATTCTCCCAAAAATTTGATTGAATGAATCAATAAACAATGTCTCTGAACTGGGGAAAATGATCAACTGAAACATAATGAGCTCCATAGCAGTGCCTAAGGCGTCATTTTAACCAGAAATAGAGGTTCAAAGTCGGCTTAAAAGCCAAAGTTCAGTGGTCTCGTTCTCGGGCACTGTAGATCGCAGCACCACAGGGCTGGCGTTGTTTGAAAGCTACTGAAGCGCTCTTTTTAACTGATCTAATGTGGCTGCGTAACCGTATAACTTATAATGCGTGTTGGTAGTTGCGTTATGGAGCTATCGGGAGCGTGCTCCATATGTTATGGGTTGTGCAGATTAGGACCTCTGGTGTTCAATCTTAGACACTAAGCACATGTAGGCAGACCACTTTTTTATTCAAAGCAATGTGTCTTGGTAACTATCAGCTAGAATGTGCTAATATGCCCTCATGTGTGTCCCATGTGCTTCACTGACACATCTGTTGTACAATGTACATTTTGGAATTAGTTTTCTTGATAAAAATGGCTAAGATTGCAAAGAGAGAGCCAACAATAGGTTACTAGACAATAAGCAATGTCCGATACAAAAAACTAAATAAAATGTAAATAAATCATGTACTATTCTGAAGCAGTCATACCAATATTCTGGCTCTTAGTTGAGTTCATGATGCCATCAGTCTTCATAAGAGTCCTAGGTAGGAAACTATTCACACGGGACAGTAAATCACTTTTACGTTACTGTTTACATTCTGTCTTATTTCATCTCCAGCATGAGAATCTGGGTGCTTTTGATAGACCGCTTATTCTCTGTGAGGAATACAGTTCAGAGGGAAGGGAAAACAGTCCATGTTTACAAAACCACTGTGCAACTGTGTTACGTTTACTGTTGCTTGAATAGTCAAAAACAGTAAATCCTGAAAAAAACTGAAATACATAACCCCCAAAGGAACATGAATATTTTTTTTTTTTTAAATAACCATGATATTAGGGTTAACATCACAGCACTATCTATGAACACAACAGACAAGCATCCTGTAAACAGCATTAGTCTGCATTTGTGCATTAAAAGAGACAGCCTCCTTCAGTTTGATTACATAATACTGGTCTGTCATGTGTTCATCCCTAACCGAGGTTTTTAGTTAATTAATTGTTAGATTTTTTTTATGTGGTTAAGTATAATTATATTTATGTTACATTTTAACCGTTATTACGTCAATTTTTTTTTTTTTTTTTTTTTTGCAGAACACAACATTTATAGAACAATATTTATAAAAAAAATTTTTAAAAATAAAACTATTATAATTATTATAATAAATAATACATTTCTACCATTGCCACTAACAATAATAAATAGAAAATAAAATATTATTAACAAACTTGTAATGAATAGTTGCAAGGTGCATGATGATGAGGTTTTTGGCGGAAGCATTAGGCGGCGGTGAAGCGGTAGGCGGAGCTTCCTTTACAGTGTTACGCAACAGTTTCTTAACAGCGAGTCTTCGAGCCGCAGGTAATACGGAAAATTTAAACGTATACTACCATGCTATTGTAAACGTAGCGAATGTGGCAGCATGCGAGTTGTGCTTATTTAATTATAATAAAAGTATAACTCGATTGCTGCCGCATTTCTGAAAATGACATTAAATTTTTTTTTTTTTTAATCCAAAACCATTCAACGACAGTAGCAAAGTTTAGCACGTCCTCATGTGCTTATTTAAGTATTAGTTACCAGGGAGTATTAGTTATTCATTTAATGACACTTTTTAATACTTTTAAGTTTTACGGTATGTTTTGGGGAAATGCATCAAAGTGAAATGAAATCTAATTCCAAGTCCAACTCTCTAACGTGTAACGCATCCATATCTTTGATTGCGTGATAGCTAGCACTTTCATCCATATAATACAAAGTTTACATCATTTGTAATTGATGTTCAATTGAACATGAATTCAACATGATTACCATCGTACAGAACTTAATGTTTCATGCATCCTACCCCTTCCCCAAAAGCAACGTACAAGAAATGCTCAAGTGCCTAAAAAACAATGAGACAATGAGTTTTCCCCTCTCTTCCTCAACTCCTAAAAATATATGTACCTGTCTCCACATCTACAGCTGAATGGTCATTTTCAAAGTTAAAATCCAGACTTCGAAGTCTATGTAATGAAGAGAGGCTCTCTAACCTACTGTTACCTTCAACTGAGTGCGACATTCCAATTAACCATGAGGAAGTCATTAAAATATTTTAAAACAACATACAGATGAGTACTGCTTTAAATACAGGCGATTTATTTAATAAATAATTATGTGTTTAAACACTGTAAAAAATTACACTTGGTATAAAAGTGCCCTTTTTGGTCCTTCCACCCCTGCCCCAGCGGAGGTCTGTGCACACTACTGTTTAGAAAATGGGTTTTAGGCAAGATCAATTCTTTGGTAGGAATGCTTCAGAACAGTACATGATTTATTTACATTTTATGTAGTTTTTGGTATCGGACATTTTTATTCATTATTTATTGTCAACCTATTGTTGGCTCTCTCTCGCCACTCAATTTTGAAATTCTTATGTTGAGCATAATTAAAAGGCTGTGTATGTTTATTACATGACTGACATATGAAGTCAACAGAAAGAAGACTTGAGCAGCAGCTGAACTTGTATACCACCCCCCCACCCCATATTTCCACCTCACGTGCTATGATTTGCTTAGCATGTGACAAAGTGACAGGTAACCATGCGCTTTATTTTCAAGAAAACTAATTCCAAAATGTACAACAGATTCTTCAATGAAACACAGGATGGGGACAGATGATAAAAGGTGTGACTGGGAATAAAGAGCCTTTTCATCTTTCTGGTTATCCATGAGTATCCCTACTGCACAAAACACTTTCCTATTTAACTACTATATGAATTTAACTATATGTTACACAATCATGGCATCTTTATAGATTATGATTTTAAATAAAGTTCAGTGTATATAAAAGTGTGATTCTAATTAATTTATATGGAGTTTATGCTTCACTTACATGCAACAGTGAAATAAATAGCACCAAATAAAAAGCAAAGGCAATGCCATGCGTAAGCTCCACCAGACACAGGTAGTTTCAAACATACGGTCATGTGAAAAAATAAGTACACCCCATGGAAACCCCTTGATGGCTTTTTTGACATATTTGGACAAGCAAACATTTGATCATCTTTGAAACAGAGCCTATTAATGAAGTTGATACACTGTACTTGAACAAAACCACAAGGAAAAATTAGCTTTTTCAATCATTTATTCAACAGAAATATCATCAATAGATGTGATATTCTTCTGTGGAAAAAGTAAGTACACCCTTGGCCTCAGAAGCTAGCATTGCCCCCTTTAGCAGAAATAACTTCATGTAGGCGTTTTGTATAATTGTCCACTAATCTCTGACATCAGCTTGCTGGAATTTTTTGACCACTCTTCCATGCAATATTCTTTCAGTTGCAAGATGTTTGAGGGTTTTCTTGCATGTACTGCCCATTTCAAATCCCCCCACAACATTTCAATGGGATTCAAATCTGGGCTTTGACTAGGCCATTCCATAACCCTCCATTTCTTCTTTTTGAGCCATTCCTTGGTGGATTTCCTAGTGTGCTTAGGATCATTATCCTGTTGAAAGGTCCAACGGTCGTTTCGGCTCAACTTCAACTGTTGGGCCTCACATTATCTTCGGGCACTCTTTCATATGATGCAGAATTCAGTTGTCCAGTCCCTGAGGCAGCGAAACAACCCCAAACTATAACATTTCCCATAACTGTGCTACACGGTTGGTATGAGGTGCTTCTCCTGAAAAGCTGTCTTTGGTCTGCGCCAAACATGTCTGCTGTTACTGTGGCCAAACAACTCTATCTTTGACTCGTCTGTCCAGAGCACATTATTCCAAAAGGCCTGGTCTTTGCTTATATGCTCATTGGCAAACTGTAGTCTTGCAAAGGCTTTTTCCTGGCACACCTCCCATGCAGGTCAAATTTGTGCAATCTCTTTCTGATTGTAGAAGCATGCACTTTGACACCAGTTGTGAGACTTACTAGCAGATCCTGTGATGAAATTTTGGGGTTCTTGGAGACTTCTTTTTGCATCAGATGGTCTGCTCTTGGGCTGAATTTGCTGGGACGGCCAGTCCTGGACAAATTGGCAGTCGTTTGAAATCTGCACCATTTGTAGATTATTTTCCTTACAGTGGAATGATGTATTTCAAATAATTTGGAAATCTTTTTAAATCCCTTGCCAGACGTATATACATCCACAACCTTTTTTCTGAAGGCCTTACAGAACTCTTTAGGTCTTGGCATGATGACACCACACACCTCAATAGCAAAGGGAACACCAGACACTAGCTATGAGAGGGGTATAAATAAGACAGGTTCCACCTGCACTCCTAAATTGAGAAAATTACTTCAAAATGTCAATTTTACGTCATTTGATAGTGTATCAACTTTACTAATAGGCACTGTTTCAAAGAGGATCAAATGTTTGCTTGTCCAAATATGTGTATAAAAAAAAATTTTTTAAAAAAATCAAACACAATTTCCATGGGTTGTACTTATTTTTTCACATGACTGTATATAGCACACTTGCTATCTTTTGCATTTCATGACTCAGATGGGCTAAATATTATTTTTATTATCATTATTATTATTATTATTATTATTATTATTATTTACAGTATTTTTGAACAGCATTGAAAAATTGATTATGGAGATCTGTGCATCAATGCAGAATATAAAATCAAGATGCATTTTTAAGAATTGATTTTTTTTTTTCTCCCTCATCCCTAAAGGCAATGGTTTTTGTGAAATTCAAACCAGCTGGAAGTTAAGACTTGCAGGGAAATACCCAAGTCAATGTGTTTTCTACACTAAGGAAAATTTTAATTCTACTGAACCGAAACCACAATGACTAGTTTATTACACTGCAGAAGTTTTCCATCACTACTTCAATGTGGAATTAGATTTAGCCCTAAAATTAAACCGAAAGCATAAGGTATTTTGCCTACATTTTTACCCCAAGTCATGGAAAAGAACCACATCAGGGCATCACATGCCAGAAATAGGAGTTATACAAGTTATATAAACACTTCCCAGGATTGAGATGTAGAGCACTGTACATACAGTGCCCTCCACTAATATTGGCACCCTTGGTAAATATGAGCAAAGAAGGCTGTGAAAAATTGTCTTTATTGTTTAACCTTTTGATCTTTTGTTTAAAATAAATAAATAAATCGCACAAATACTCTGCTCTCGTGGGTATCAAACAACTGCAAACAAAACAGGTTTATCCAAAAAATAATAATCTTCGTTAAATATAGGTGTGCAACAATTATTGGCATGAATTCATTGGCTATGAATTCATATAAGACAAATATATTTGAAGTAAATTCCCATTGATATTTTACATTTTTTTAGTACACCTGGGTGACTAGGAACAGGAAATTGTTCAACCAAGACTTCCTGTTTCACAGGGGTATGAGGTATATGAGGTAACACATAGGCCAAATTCCCTTAGTCATTAATAACAATGGGTAAGAGCAAGGAATATAGCTGTGATGTGTGGCAAAAGGTTGTTGAGCTTCACAAAATGGGAAGTGGCTATAAGAAAATAGCACAAGTATTGAAAATGCCCATTTCCACCATCAGGGCAATAATTAAGAAGTTCCAGTCAACTGGAAATGTTATGAATCAACCTGGAATTATAGACATGTGTTTATATTGTCTAAACGCACTGTGAAGAGCATGGTTCGAGTGGCCAAATAATCTCCAAGGATCACAGCTGGAGAAATGTAGAAGTTAGTTGCATCTTGGGGTCAGAAAGTCTCCAAAAATACAATCCGAAGTCACCTACATCACAAGCTGTTTGGAAGGGTTTCAAGAAAAAAGCCTCTACTCTCATCCAAAAACAAAAGCATCTTCAGTTTGCCAGACACTACTAGAACTTCAAATGGGATCGGGTTCTATGGTCAGATGAAACCAAAATAGAGCTTTTTGGCAGTAAACACCAGAGGTGGTTATGGCACACACAGAGAGGTAGCCATATGGAAAAGTACCTCATGCCCACGGTTGAATATGGTGGTGGCTCTTTAATGTTTTGGGGCTGTTTTTCTGCCAGAGGACCTGGACATTTTGTTAGGATAAATGGCATCATGGACTCCATCAAATATCAACAGATATTAAATGAAAACCTGACTGCCTCTGTCATAAAGCTTAAAATGGGCTGTGGTTGGATCTTCCAGCAGGACAATGATCCAAAACATACATCAAAATCAACACAAAAATTGTTTACTGACCACAGAATCAAGGTCCTGCCATGGCCATCCCAGTCCCCTGACTTGAAACCCATAGAAAAGCTGTGGTGTGAATTGAAGAGGAGAGTCCAACAGTGTCGACCTCAAAATTTGAAGGATCTGGAGAGATTCTGTATGGAAGAACGGTCACAGATCCCTTGCCATGTATTCTCCAACCTCATGAGGCATTATAGAAGACTCAGAGCTGTTATCTTGGCAAAGGGAGGTAGCACAAACTATTGACTTAAAAGGGTGCCAATAATTGTTGCACACCTATATTTAACAAAGATTATTTTTTGGATAAAGCTGCATTCTGCTTGCAATTGTTTGATATCCATGAGAGCAGAGTATTTATGTGAATGTTTTGAACAAAAGATCAAAAGCTTAAACAATAAAGACAATTTTCACAGCCTTCTTTGCTCATATTTACCAAGGGTGCCAATATTAGTAAAGGATGTGGGGAGAAATAATCTCTTGCCAATTCAGTTATATGATGACAGAGGAGGTTTTAGATATTCTATCTGCTTCTAAAGCACCAATCAACATACCATTAGTAGTCATGTATCAATAATTGCTTAAAACAGCGGTTCTTAACTTCAGCCCTGGATACCCACTGCCCTGGAGAGTTTAGCGTTTTACTTCCCGCTTCTACACCAGCTAATTATTGAGCATAGTTGCTCAATAAACTATTGAGCATAGTTTAAATTACTATAGAAAATTGGGTCCAGAGCTGGAGTTAAGGACCACTGTTCTATCTGATGACCTATTGCAATAATTATATGCTCAATATTATGGGTGGTATATAGAAATTGCATGCAATAAAGTGCTACATGATCAGCACACTACAAGTGAAGACTTCTAATTACGATGAGCTCCCACTCACCAAAGATGATTTGTTGTCAATTAAAATGCAACCCAAGAACAAGAGAAATAGGTGATTAAAAAAAAGGTCAGGCAATTTTCAAATTATACGTTTCAGTACCTGACATTTCAGGGAAAAGTTGGACACCATGCATCAAACCTAAAGCAGAATCCACTACTATTGATACTATTAAACACAGCCCAGAGTATTGACCAAGATTTTCTCTATAAGCACCTTTTGCCATGTGATTGCAGTGTGTTTTAAGACAATTTGTACAACAGTGCTGTTGAAGTTTTTAATCTTATTTTTCAGAAATGTTCTGTCAGTGTTCTGACAGTAGTGCCAAATCACCTTACATTAAAGCACTTGTTCTAATATGCTATTGTTTCTACAGTAACAGCTAATTCAGAGGGACTAATAACAAACAGATGACACGTGATATTGAACAGAAAAACCTAGAATAGTTAATATGGTGTAGCTTTTGGTTATTATTTGGTTATTTGATTATTATTATTTGGTTATTATTTTGGTCATTAATGCTATTTAGCATTAATGGAAGGAGTCTCCTGTGTCAGCGCTGTAACAGTCAGTCTTCAGGGGACTTTGCACTTTCTCGGAAGAATAAACAAGCTCCTGTTTTGTCTTGAAAAGGTGAGGAAACTGCTGTTTATAGCTGGAACTATCTTGTCTTGCATGATACATGTTGTATCATGTATACGTGTTGTACTTGCTTGTTTTACATGTTCCACAACATGTAAAACGTGTAAATGTGACTTTAAACGGAAAAAAAAGCATGACGTGCCATCATTGTCAAATTTCTGTTAGAAGAAAAATAAAACAACTCAGGGCAATACTATAATGAGAAAACTTTGACTCAACTTTGAGCCGCTTCACACCACCAGTGTATTTTTTTTTTTCTATTACAGAACACCCTATCATGTTTTATTCTTTACTTGCACCTCACTTTCACGTCCAAAAATCTGTCTTATGTCAGTAACATCATTACATAAAATACATCAGTGGATCAAATAAAAAAAAAAAAAAGATGTTAAATCCAATCACAGCAGTATCTGGGATACTAGAGGTGTGAAAACGACACTTTTGGTTGCTGTTTTTTTTTCCCTTCTTCTTTTCTTTTCCAAATCCCAATCCCAAAAAAACACTTGCTTGTTTTCAAACAAACAAAAAACTGCAATATCAGATCCTAATACTGGGGGGGTTCACAAGAAGAAATGAAAAACATATAAGCAAGCAAATTTGATTGGAGGATTGAATCCCGGGGATATGGACTTAAAACTAGATAACAATATTTTCTGGTATTTATTGTGATAACGATATCAGTGACAATATAAATATAGTACCATTCACCACTGTTTTTGGCTACAAGTGATAGCTTCATGCAGTCTTGAGAGCCTCAGAAACACAAACATTGATCTAAAAGTAAAACTTACCCATCATCAGATAGGCTCCTAAAATATACCAATTACATAAAAGAATAATAAAACAGTAAAAATCCAAACACCAGGCTCCTCGTTTAGCGATAAACCCCTCCTCAGCTTCATTTCCGCCTTCCGCCATACTTGTTTTCGCTCTGCACGTGAGCTGCGAATGGGTCTCAGACCGTTGCACACAGACATACGTCATCAACTAGGTTTTATCTATTTATTATCACGGGAAGACGAATTCTTATTGTGGGGAGAATTTCTAATGGCATACTGCAAACGATAAAATATCGCCCATCCCTATCAAATATATAGCATTAGTAGTTTCAACAACTGACGTGCAACATCAGTATCAGTGAAGAAATAAAGGACATACCAAATTATAATAATAAGCTTATTTAGTGACTTACATATGTAAAGGATGATCTTTGAATGCTTAAGAAATATAACCATATTCAAAATATAACACTTGGAGATTTTACTGTCCAACAAAACCAAAAAAGTCTTCAGATCTTCATTTATCAATAAGTGATTGCTAATAACAGACAGATAAATCATGCTCGCAACACACCTGGAAGGCAGAAGAGTTCCCTTACTGTAAATGAGAACAGTGGTCCTTGCATATCAGTTTCTATAAACATCTGTATATGGTTTGTATGGGCGTGTGAATAGCTGCATAACGCATGTAATTACATGCCTAGCAGTAGTGGCATTTGTATTGTGGTTCTGGTCCCTGCTATTATAAAGATCAGCTGAGGATTTCAGCTCTGTTTGATTTACTGAGATTTATTACAGTGCAGCCTTATACAATGCAGCCTAGCACAGCCTTAAGCCTGTATCCCTGAAAGTGCAATAACCTCCCATCAGCCACAGAGGTAGACACTAATCACATTACTGTTGTTAAATCTAAACAGGCTTCTCTGGGAAAGCACTATTATGAGATGTTTATTGTTTTTTTTTTGTTGTTGTTGTTTAATGCAGGTGTTAAACAGGCCCTGTTTATAGCAGACACATCACTTGCACTGGCCAAAACAGAGATAATAAGAAAGCCTCACCAAAAAAAGAGGAACAAAACCTTAATATGCTCTTTAAAATCAATGATAAAGGACGATGTTGGAGCAAATCAGGCCCAATTCCTCCAGCCTTTTAGAGAAATAAAACAAATGGCTCAGGGTAGATCAGTAGACTGATCAGCCATAAAATTAAAACCACTAACAGGTGAAGTGAATAACATTCTCTCGTTACAATGGCACCTGTCAAGGGGTGGGATATATTAGGCAGCAAGTGAACAGTCAGTTCTCAAAGTTGATGTGTCGGAAGCAGGATAAATGGGCAAGTGTTTTTGCATATTCTGAGCGATGTTGACAAGGGCCAAATTGTGATGGCTAGACGACTGGGTCAGAGCATTTCCAAAACAGCAGGTCTTGCGGGGTGTTCCCAGTATGTAGTGGCTAATACCTACCAAAAGTGGTCCAAGGAAGGACAACCAGTGAACCAGCGACAGGGTTATGGGCGCCCAAGGCTCATTGATGCAAGTAGGGAGCAAAGGCTAGCCCGTCTATTCCGATCCCACAGAAGAGTTACTGTTGTACAAATTGCTGAAAAAGTTAATGCTGGCTAGGTGTAAGAAGACAGTGCATCACAGCTTGCTGTGTTCGGGGTTGCGTAGCCACAGAGCGGTCAGAGTGCCCATGCTGACCCCTGTCCACTGCTGAAAGTGCCTACAATGGGCACTTGAGCATCAGAACTGGATCATGGAGCAATGGAAGAAGGTGGCCTGGTCTGATGAATCACATTTTCTTTTACATCATGTGGACAGCCGGGTGCGTGTGCGTCACTTACCAGGAGAAGAGATGGCACCAGGGTGCACTATGGGAAGAAGGCAAGCCAGCAGAGGCAGTGTGATGCTCTGGGCAGTGTTCTACTGGGAAACCATAGGTCCTGGCATGCATGTACCATCTTCCTAAACATTGTTGCAGACCAAGTACACCCCTTCATGGCAACGGTATTCCCGAATGGCAGTGGCCTCTTTCAGCAGAATAATGAGGCCTGCCACACTACAAAAATTGTTCAGGAATGGTTTGAATAATATAAAGAGTTCAAGGTGTTGACTTGGCCTCCAAATTCTCCAGACCTCAATCTGATCGAGCATCTGTGGGATGTGCTGCACAAACAAGTCCAATCCATGGAGGCCCCATCTCACAACTTACAGGACTTAAAGGATCTATTGTTTATGTCTTAGTGCCAGATACCACAGCACACCTTCAGAGGTCTTGTGGAGTCCATGCCTCGATGAGTCAGAGCTGGTTTGGTGGCACATCTGGGACCTACACAATATTAGGAAAGCAGTTTTAATGTTATGGCTGAACCGTGTATACCGTACTATATGCAGATGCAGTTCAGCGTGGCAAAAATTCAGGTTGACACTGTGATAATGACTAAAGTGAAAATAGCGAAAATAAATGGCTGCATGATACCAAATAGAGTGTTGTATTAAAACATCCAGCAATGACAACCAGAATTTGTGGATCAAAATAAAATGAGAATGTGGTCCTAATATTTTAATGAGCAAGCAAGAAATGAAGTGAGGAGAATAATGGTACATGTGCAAACATGTAAGTTATAACAGAAGACTAAACTTTCTAGTTTGTGCTCACTCACTACGTTGCTGAGACTCTGTTTTAGCATGCACCTATAGTAATAACAGCTATGTGGGAAGGGCAAGCTATATCTGCTTTGTGATTGTTGAGGATGAAGCTGACGCAAACTTTTAAACTGCCCTGTGTTTGGTGTGGGCAAAAGTTCTGTTCAAGTACATGTAGGTATTGGAAATTCAGCAAATAGTACTGTGTACCCACAAGAGCAACAATAACCTCTTAAGGATGCAGTCATTGATTTAGGCTCCTAATTTTGTTTTTCTGAAAAGCTGGATGTAGCTGCACAAAGCCATACAAACAGAGAATAGTGGATTTATTCGAGTCCAGTGGTGATAGTGGAGCAGCAGCAATCCCGAAACTGCTGATGTCAGGAGAGCTGTGCATTGCACAAAAGAACAAAACATTTCCCAAAAGTTGTACGAATGGATGAAGTCCAAAAAAAACGACCAAGCTTCGATCCATTTAGTTTGCACATACATCACTGCTGCTTTGATTTGCATCTCAGTGCTGTTGTCAGTAGAGATTAGCTAGTGTTAACAGTGTTCAAACAACACACCAGAGCTAAATAAAGAATTAATGTGCTCTTGGGATGCCTCCCAAATCCAAACCCCTCACTTCAACCGAAACAGAACTGATCTTAGTCCAGCTAAACCTCCATTTCCCCAGGATAAATGTTTGTGCTTTTGGTGGAGGCTTTTATTTTATGCACCGCATACTGGGCTAAACAGCCTGTGCAAAATTGGCCTCACTGAATAGCTCACCCAACTTCATGCATTCAGAGTATAAACCAAGCGCACTTCCATGCCCCAGTAAGCTGCAAAGTTTAGACAAGAGCACAAGGATCCAGAAAGAAAAGCTTGTTTTCAGACCAGTTGGGAATTTGGAGCTGTGGAATTTTAAGAACTGTTAAAGACTGGTCTAGAAATCTGAACTCTCTGGAACTCTTGTTCTCATAAAAGTGCATTTTGTCTGGAAAGAAAAGTAACACAGAATGTGATAATGCATTAATAAGAATAGAAAACCATTAAAAATAAATAAATAAATAAATAAATAAACAAACTTCAGCAGTGTGTGCAACAGGCAGAAGAGGGCAGGTTAGGGTGCTTGCCTAACTCTGAGCAACTTGTTTTTGGGGGTTTGTACCCTGTGTGTGTTGGCCTATAGGTCCTAATACTGAAGGGATTTTAACAGTAGGCAAATAGGATTTTATGTACGAGCTATTTGTTTTTATTAGTAGCTGCCAGATGGACACGTAGCTTCAACAACCAGAGAAAGAAAAAGTTCCTCTTTAGCTTCGCAAAATAAAGGTTTCCATTTAGTATATATGCCCTACAACTATGCTGTAATTATAGCGTGTGCTTTCGAATCTCACTGCCTGCTGCACTACACGCATAAGCCGAGAAGCTGGTTGACTGAAGAATGATTCTTACTAGATTTACTAGCTTGCATGGATGACAGAACCTTTTTAGAATCAGAAACATTTTAGAACATGTGGAAACACTGACGAAACTGAGCAAAATAAAGTGATGCACTAGATGCAGTCACTTCGCAGGTAAACATGATAAGGAAAACTGATGTGGACACAAATATGAAACTTTATCAGCAGAAAATTAGGACTATGGCTACATAGCTGTCCTCTCCACAGGAATTTGTATTCTTATTCATTTCCCTTAAATGATATTAATGCACTCTACTAACCAACTAGCTGGCCATATTTTATGTTACCACATTTAAGCCAGTTAGGTTTCTGGATAACCAAAACGTGGGACCGGGCAGCACACTGGAGCTTCCAGTTGCCTGGTGTGCTAGCTAATACATTAATCATTTGTCCACCACTTAAGATTTTTTTTCTAAATTATGATTTTAATCAACATGATCTAAATGTGATTCATTAAGTCTAAATGAATTCCACAAAAGTAATAATCCTCAGAGATTTCCTGCAGTGTTTAACAACAGCTGAAATTGTTGAGAGACACCACAAGAAATGCATCACAAGCCTTGGACTGCATGCACATAATGAACTCTGGATGTTTTCACAGTCTTTTGGCCTTGATTTAAGAGAGAGGCTTCATCTTCCTTCTTCTAAGCTTTACACTTAGCCAAGCTAACCCAAAGGCCACTTTGTGGTTTTCCAAATGATGGCCTGTGTTGGAGAGTGACCTACAAAATAGCCCTTCATTGTAATTTGGGGCTTAGCAAGCTACTTCTTTCCATGTGTTACTCGTTTGTGAACATTTCATATAGCTGACACAATTTTTTTTATTTTTTTAAACAGGAAAACTACCAGGTTCATTCACTCGCACACTTTTTCTGGTCAAAGCAAGCAGTTGTCCAGTTGGCATTTTTAAGTTCTCTAAACGCCCTGCTGAAAAAGAAACATTAGAAATACTGTCGCACTTCCTAATGAGAAATGGGATCAGTTTTTGACAGGGATCAACTTGTTTTAAAGTAGACTCATTACTGATTTAGTTACAGATTAATTAAATATTCAGTGTCATAATATCGACTCGTATCTTAATAGAATATTTGATCCTCACCAAATAACCATGAATACCATTGTATCAGTGCTATACTCTTACTTACAGACAGACCATAAAAGATATAAGATCATTACAGAAGTAAATATCACAGAAGTACCAGAGGTCCATTAAATCAGCATTAACCCTTGTGTTCTGTTTGCTACTTGGCAACTGATGTAATGTTCACGAGTCATATTGGCTTTGGGCAGCTGAGACAGATTTTATACACACACATATACACATACATACATACATATTCATACACACACTCTATATATATATATATATAGTGTGTGTGTATGTATATGTATGTATGTATGTGTATATGTGTGTGTATAAAATCTGATATGCGTGTGTATAAAAACACACACACACACATATACACGTGTGTATATAAAATCTATATATAAGACAACAGAAAGACACATAAAACCACTGCTCATGCCAGGGGATGCTTCTACCTGCTTCTATGTGTATATAAGACATGGAGGGAATGTAATAGTGAGACTTCACCTGTGTTTTTGTTTAGTTTTTTTTGTAAAAAGTTGTTGGAGACCATTGACTCCCAATTTTTACAATGTGTTTTATTCTCATTTAAAACGGCCTGTGTCTCATTAAACCTGTCTCATTAAACATAACCTGTGTAACATACATATAAAGGGGGTTATAGCAGATGCACCACAAGTAAATTTGTCCTGTTTGATGTTCAATAGAGAAAACGAGCCTGGCACATAAAATTTCCACATAAAGTAGAAATAAAAATGTGCCATTTTGACCCGTGAAGGACTGGTACTAAAAAAGTCACCATTACAGCCCTCTAGATACCATTAAAATTACCATCAAATGCATCCCAGTCACTAGTCTCCTGTTAAACCATCAGCCCCCTTAGCATTGTAATCAACACCTTGGGAAACAATATACTGTTACTAACAACCAGGAACCAAGAGAAGCATCTAAGGTTTTTCTTCTTCTTTTTGTTTTCAATGAACTCGCTTTCAGAAACTCAGCAGTCACAGGATTTCCTGGCTGATAGCCAAAGCCCCAAAATGTTATCTGTACACAGCAATTCTTTAAGGCGCATTTAATAATACGCGTACCTGTACTCTAGATATAGAAGGAAAAAAAATTAAGAAAATAAATGGTGCGTTCACTGTGCCTAAACGCACACGCTTACCCAGCAGCAGCAGTTTGACTTCTCTGGACGCTTTCTCTCCGTCTTCCCGCAGGTTCCTATCGATTATTTTGCTCCTCTCTATCGCGGCTTTGTCCTCAGCGCTTAGGGTGCAACCCATCTTCACCTGTAAACCGTCTGTTGTTTTAAACAACAAACAACCGAAACGACGCTAGACCCCCCAAAAAAAGTGATGGCGCACAGAGCTGTATCTGGTTGCTAGCGTTTTTTTTTTTTTTTTTGGCTCAACACCATACGGTTTACGGCTCACACAGCAAAGGCGTTGGTTGTCGCTACCGATTCTCACATGGGAAAGAGACGAATTGCCATCCAGCGAAAGAAAAACGACTTCGTTTAAACAACAAACTCTTGCGAAACAAAGGTGCTGTGTAAAAACATATACAGCTAATTGTAAATTATATACAAGACCAAGCGTTCCGACCAAATAGCATGTGTTCTGCTCGGAGAAAGAAAGCAGCTCAGTTGGATGTTTCTTTGACTAAAAAGTGACCAATGATAGCGTTCAACGCGTACAAGTGATAAGAGCTGTAGTATAAACACACGATGAGGATATCCTTTAAATGTATTCTTTAAAAACAACTCTCCGAAAAATACGCAATAACTATGAAATTCCTCAAAGTTAGTAGCAGGCTTGTGAAAAGCTGGAGAGCGCGCGCTCGGTCCTCAGCCGTGGTGAATTGGGGAAAGATGCAGTTCTGCATGAGAGAGGGGGCTGTTTTACATGACTGCTGGGAAATGTAGTTACCCTGCGATCAAGTGCCTTATTAAAAAAAATAAAATAAAATTATTTGCGAGACGTCGTCTGTTTAATCTTAATTCACTTATAGATGAAATGTCGCTATATTCTGACGTTATAAACGAAACGTGTCTGAATAAGTCCACATAATGGCAGCTTGGGAGCTGACAGTGTGCCTGATCAGAGGATTTAATAGGGGTGCAATTGGTGCATTTGCACCCTCTACTGTAGGGATTCAAATTCATTCATTCATTCATCTTCAGTAACCATTTTATCCTGTGGTGAATCTGGAGTCTCTCCCAGGAACACTGAGTGTAAGGAGGGAATATACCCTGGATGGAATGCCAGTCCTTCACACACACACACACACACACACACACACACACACACACACACACATTCACACACTTATTCACCCCTAAAGGCAATTTAGAGCCGCCAATACACCCACCTAAATGTTTTTGTTTGTTTGTATGCTTGCTTGCTTGCTTGTTTGTTTGTTTGTTTGTTTTCTGTGGTGGGAGGAAACCTGAGAACTTGCAAGAAACCCATGGAGAAGCCACCCGGGAATAAAATGGATTTTTTTTCCCCAATAAAATGTTTTCTGTCATTGTATGACAAATTCATTTACCATAACAAAACACCAAATCACACAGAAAAAAAAGTTCATTTCATTTTAAAGTTTCAGAAGATAATCATATACAGAATAAATAGATATTATTTTAATTATAAATATGTGGTTTAGTGGTTAGCACGTTTCCCTCGCACCTCCGTGACTGGGGCTTCGAATCCTATCTCCGCCCCGTGTGCGCGAAGTTTGCATGTTCTCCCCATGCTTCGGGGGTTTCCTCCAGGCACTCCGGTTTCCTCCCCTAGTCCAAAGACACATGTTGTAGGCTAATTGGCATTTCCAAATTGTCCGGAGTGTGTGAATATGTTTGCGATTGTGCCCTGTGATGGGTTGGCACCCCATCCAGAGTGTCCCCCACCTTGTGCCCCGTGACCCTTTGTAGGATAAGCGGTACAGAAAATGGATGGATGGATGTTGACTATAAAAATGTTATCAAGGTTCAAGTTCTTTCATAATTACTATTCTACTATTCTTACTATCACAAGTCTTCACAATTAAATAACATTTTTTGTATATATTGATTTAAATGTATTCATGCTGTTGTGAAAATTTATACCACAGCACTGTTGAATTCTTGATTTTGATTGGTCAGAAGGTGTTGATTAATTTTCTGTAATAGTAGCTCATACAATAGTGCCAGCTATAATTCAAATCACAGGTTTATATTAATGTGCTCAGTAATACATTATCATTTCAGCAGTAACTTTGACATGGACGTGCATGGCAGACAATCTACATAATCTAAGTCTAATAATAAATGGATTAAAAACATGTTATTTAACAAAAAAACAAAAAACATATACTGTAATCCTTTATATGGCGAAGTTTAATAGCATTTATTTAAAGTTTTCCAGCACAGGAGAGTCTTCTCACTGTCATCATACTGTCTGGTTTCTTGGTAATATGACAAGCTGCTTTATTTGTATTGTTAAACTTAAGAGAGAGGGGGAAAAACTGAGCCTGATGAGTTTATAGCTGCTATAACATAATTGATTACTGGAACTAACTTTTCTTTGCAGAAGTTTCACAACATTAAATGTAACTGGTTAAAACGTATGGCATGCCGTTCATTAATAAATAAACAAATTGTAATAGTTGGAAAATTATTCAACGTCAGCTTCACATTGGTCCGCATCACACCACCCCATTGTATTCCTTACTTAACTGACTGTTGCACAATTCTAAGAAAAACCAAAACACATGCTACTAGTCATTGGCTGGTTTCAGTGTCAGTGTCTTTTGGGTTGGTTGCCTAATTGAGGTTACTATTTAAAAGGAAAGCCCAAACATTTATCATTTTTGCTCACTGACTGACTGACTGAGTCCTGTTGTTGAAATGCACATGTGCAAGGAGTTAGCAAGCTGAATTTCAATCTAGTTACCCTTAGTGAGTGATACCAGAGACATTCTATGAGGGACATTGCGTTGTTTCATAAGGATGTGTCCATGCTTGAAATATTACTGTAGCGAGTAACATATTTAATGAAGGGGTGTGATACTGCACTTTGACATGAATGCATTTGTAGCTACATACTGGCCGTATTTATTTAAACCATTTTGTTGTTAATTTACATGAATACGTGTTCTGCGTTAGATATACAGCTAGCTATCTAACAGTGGCACAGCATCTCTTTTTAAACACAGGACATTGCCCATGACTCTAAATTACATTTCAAGGACTTCTAATAAGAAAGATATATCTTCTAGACTCTAAATAACTGCCTCACCGTTGATGAAATGTCGTCGACACTTGTGCAATCAAAGCAAAACTAGGCTTGCCTAGTCTTGTTTTTCTAAACTGACAATATTCAAATCACACTTGCTTCACATTTGGTAATTTTGTTACAGTAGACTGATATTGCCTGAGTGATATCTTGATTAGGTTGTATGTGGTATAATGTACCTCTGATGCCTTCATGCCTTTAATTACGTAGCCAATGTAGATGTGACATTATGTAATAATATGTAGCCTAGACTACTTCGTCCCCATCTTGCACCACCTGTTTGTAAGGTGAAACACGAAAAACATAGAAACATAGATGTTCTCCCCATGTCCGCGTAGGTTTCTCCTGAGTTGTCCGGTTTCCTCTCACTTCCCAAATACATACTGATAGGTGTACCAGCTAAGCCCCCTAGGTGTGAATGAGTGTGTGAATGTGTGTATGGTAGCCTGCAGCAGACACTATATATATATATATATATATATTATCGTAGCTCAATGCAAAAGCGGCCAAGATGCCATGTTATAGTGTAATGCTTAGAAATTTTGTTTTTGGTCAAAACAACTAGACTTCACAATGCTGTTTTCCATGTCATCACATTGGTGTCATCTACAGGATGCTCAATCAATGTGTGAATGTCAGTTTTTACTGGCCTGACTTGACTCAGATACTGCAAATCCAAGAGATGAATGCAGTCAGAGTAATACTTTTATTCTTCCTAAACAAATAAGAAAATCAGCATAGTTCACGTGTGGTATTTTCACTGTAATAGGAAAGGCTGTACAAAATTAAAACGACCTGATACAAACACCGGCCTGTTCGCCATTGTGTTCCTCCATCATGTGTGATAAATGGTTGAAGAAGTGGTCTGCTGCTAATGCTCACTACATTCAGCCTACAGAGCAATGTGGCAGCGGATAAGTTACCATGGAAACACCAAGTTCCTCCGCACTTGCAAATAAATCCTGCGCAGTTCAGTCCAGGCTGCATGTGTCTGGCCTGCTCGTATAGGCTATAGGATGAGATTAAATTTCTGCAAATGATGGTCCGGTTCATATTAAAATGGCTTTCTCGTGGTTACGGAAGGAAAAAGGTTTTATGCAAATGATCTATAACTTAAAATGTTAAAGGCAACACCTAAGGCTCTTTCAGTTTGATATTAGACCAGGGAGCAAGTACACAATAAAAGAAAATATACATAAAAAGATAACTGCAATGGGAATGGTACAAATAAAGATGCATTTTACTTGCCTTTATTTTATATATTTTATACTTGTATTTTAAATTTGTTCATTTTATTAATTTAATCTTTCTAGTAATTAATTCTTTTAGTAAAGAAATTTGGGATTGTATAGGAAATCGTAATCATCTTCATCTTTATCATCATCATATACAAATGCCTGTAGTGCAGCATGTTTGTGTTTCATCTAGCAATTCATCAGAAAGCTTAAGTTCATTTTGAATTTATTGTGAAATTAGGGCAATAGTGCCATCAACCCAGTAACCAGTAAAGATTATATACTGAGAGACTGGCCTGCGAGAGAATGAGCGTTCTTTCATGTTCTTCCTAGATGTTGTCAAACCAATAACACACAACAGATTTAACGTTTTAACCACGCTGAAAATGACTCACAAAGCTCACAGAACACCTTTATCCCTTGTCTCAAGTGAAAGGTCAGAGTGTTTGAACTTCACCACTAGGGGCCTCCCTCTTACCTCCTCATCTCCCAAACATCAAAGAACAAAAATCTGAGCAGTATGGTGGAGGTGGGTGGATAATAAGTGAAGGTCTGCAAACATCGTGTTTGGACTTACCCCTTCTTCCTGTGCTAACCTTCATTTTCATTCTCATCCTATCCATAACTTTATTTCTTAAAGTTGAAAGCATTAGTGTACTCCTGTGTGATTTGATTTAAGCTGCACATCCTAAGGATATCATGATTTGAATAATCTTTTCTGCTTATGCCTATTTTGGTCAATATAAGGATAGCAACTATAAACAACAGGTTGACTGCTAAGACCTCTTAAATGAAAGACATCGCTTGGCCTCGAAAGCTGTATTGTAGAAAATTAAAAATCTTTGTAGGATGGTGTACCTATAACAAAGCCCAAGATAAAATGTTAACAGGGTGTAAAACATGACTATAGTATTAGTTTCTGTTGGAATGAACATTTCAGACATTTAAAATGTCCAGTTGTGTCATTGTATATTAAAGACATGGTTAAACATTTGATTCACTTCATTATTAAACAGAAAGGAAAATTAAATAAAAGGGTATGACGTTTAAATGATCTGCCGTATTCACCTTGTTATCATTACTGATTCTCCCTAAGCATTGATCATTTAGCAAATTATCAGTAAATTTAAATACTATGTGTGCTATTTACAGCATGTGCACATGAGTATATGTAATTACAAAAACTACAGTCCAATCCTTCTTTACCAAAGAAAAGTAAAATAGAACCACTGCAAAACAACAGCATTGTCAGAACAGCATGGGAAAATTAGGAATGATATCAACTTCAGTAATTATTGTAGTTTACTTCACCAAAGTGCTTTATTCTCAAATTTGTTTGGTCAAAGTTGTTGATTAATTTTCTAGAATAGCATGGCTCTGACAGTAGCACCAGCTGCAATTCAAATTATAGGGTTTTTTTGTTTTGTTTTGTTTTTTTATTAAAGCTATTGTTCTAATGCACAGATCATTCACAGGGACTTGTATGGCAGATGCGCCACATAATCTAAGCTAACAAAAAGCAAATTCAAATTGTTATTTAACAAAGAAAAATGGACACATTCATATGTTGCAGTTTTCTGTTAGTATTTAGCATTTATGGAAGGAGTTTCAGTTTCTCAGCACTTTGTAACAATAAATTTTCCACCATGGGGTTTCAACCACCGCACGTTCCGGTTTCTCTGTAATATATATATATATATATATATATATATATATATATATATATATATATATATATATATATATATATATATATATATATATATATATATATAGTCTTATTAACTTTAAGAGAGAGAAAAAAAAGAGAGACTGGTGAGGGAATGATGTTTATAGCTGCTATAATGTAAGTGATAACATGAATTAACTTATCTTGCAGACATTCCACAACATTAATGTAACTATAATTAATTATAATTAATTAATTAATGTAACTATAAACAGTTAAAAAGAATGACCTATCTTTGGTTAATAAATAAAAAATTGTGATCTCTGGGAATTTGTTGTGGTATAAGTGAAATAAAACACTTCAGGACATTGTGTTATAGGAAAATAATCCACTCTGCTTCACGTCTGGCCAGATCACACCACTCCATCATGGATTACCTTCCTATAACAGCATGGCCCATCGTGTTTTATTCTTTACCCTTCTTTGATCTTATAGCAGGGGTCCTCAAATTTTTTAGACAAAAGACCCCAAATGGACATTATGAATGTACTGTGACCCCAAGCCTCAACCACCCCACAATTTTTTTTTAAATTGTAGATTTATAATATTGGACTTCTGTAATATTAGAACATTTTATTATGTCAGTAAGATATGTATGTGTAACGTAAGTGACTAAAAATACAAAGAAATATTCCTTGTACTAGCTTACCAGTCTAGTGGGAAGTGTTGTGTTGTTATAGGAAAATAATCCATGCCGAGGTGATGTGAGATACGGCCCGGCAGGAAGCAGAGGGGTCTGCTTTCATTGATATGAATACCTAAATGAGCACAGGCTTGGCTGTGATGCATTTAGTGAGTTTAGCATCGGCACCATATTGAAGCTGTATACAGTCAACTCTACAGACCCGGCAACAAGGCGTTACATTTCACAAGTAAGTGTTTTATTTTAGTGATTTACTTGCTGTTGATCAGGATAGTTGGTGATACATGTACATGCGTAGTCTAGCCTCTATAGTTGTTGACTTCATGCACTTTTACACAAATCTTCAAAAAAACTAAAAAATGAACAAACCATGCATCACGTTGCATTTTCATGTATGGTGCAGGGAATATAATATGCTGTGAATCTACATAAAAACTAAAGGTTTCAGTGTGTAGTCTGTTTCAGAGACCTTTTGAATCACTGCTCTGTGTATTCTGTATTTATATCCATCACTGGCTTCAATTATGTAATAAAATTAGCCCTTATCATTAATATACAAGTTGAACGAATATCCATCCATCCATTTTCTGTACCACTTATCCTATACAGGGTCGCGGGGAGCCTGTAGCCTATCCGAGGAAACTCCGGGCACAGGGCAGGGGATACCCTGGACGAGGTGCCAACCCATTGCAGGGCACAATCACACACACACACACACACACTCACACACTATGGACAATTTGTAAATGCCAATCAACCTACAAATGCATGAATTTGGACTGGGGGATGAAACCGGAGTACCCGGAGGAAACCCCCCAAAGCATGGGAGAACATGCAAGCTCCATGCACACAGTGCAGAGGCAGGATTCGAACCCCAAACCCCAGAGGTGCGAGGCAAACATCCTAACCACTAAGTCAACATGAGTCAAACAAATTTGCTCTATAATATTATATGTACATACACTGTATGTGTGTACATACAGTGCTGTGAAAAAGCATTTTCTCCCATCCTGATTTCTGCTGTTTGTGTATATCTCGTACTAAATTGTTTCAGAAATTAAAACAAAATCAAAGACAAAACAAAGGCAACCTGAGTAAACACAAAATACAGTTTTTAAATGATAATGTTATTTATTGAAGCAAAAAAGTTATCCAATACCAACTAGGCCTGTGTGAAAATGTATTTGCCCCTGTAGTTACTAATTCCCCAAATCTATGAAACTGCATTCATAATGGGCTTCAGCTGGACTAGACGCAACCAGGCCTGATTACTGCAAACCCTGTTCAATCAAATCAACACTTAAACTTTTTCAACAGCATGAAGTTGGTTAAAAGGTCTTATCCAGTAACACACTGTGCCAAAATTCCAGAAATGTTGAGGAGGAAGGTGATCGAAATACATGAGTCTGGGAAGGGTTACAAAGCTATTTCAAAGGCTCTGGGACTCCAAAGAACCACAGAGAGAGCCATTATCTCCAAATAGACAAAAACTCGGCACAGTAGTGAACCTTCCCAGAAGTGGCCAACCTTCCAAAATTCCTCCAAGAGCACAGCAAGGACTCATCCACGAAGTCACAAAAGAGCCAAAGACAACATCAAAGGACCTACAGGCTTCTCTTGCATCAATAAAGGTCACTGTTCATGACTCCACTATCATAAAGACACTGGGCAAAAATGGCATCCATGGAAGAGTGGCGAGGTGAAAACCACTGCAAACCCAGAAGAACATTAAGGCTCGTATGAATTTTGCACACCTTGATGATCCTCAAACCTTTTGGGAGAATGTTCTGTGGACTGATGAGTTGAAAGCGGAACTGTTTGGACGACAAGGGTCCCGTTACATCTGGAGTAAACCAAACACCGAATTCCACAAAAAGAGCATCATACCTACGGTCAAGCATGGTGGTGGAAGTGTGATGGTGTGGGGATGCTTTGCTGCTTCAGGGCCTGGGCAACTTGCAATAACTGAGGGAAACATGAATTCTGCGTTCTACCAGAAAATCCTAAAGAAGAATGTCCGGTCTTCAGTCCCTAAGCACAACTGAATTATGTAGTAACACAATGATCCAAAGCATAGGAGTAAGTTCTGGTTGCAGTTATTGCTGCTAAAGGTGGCACAACCAGATTTTAAGTTTATGGGGGCAATTAGATTTTCACACTGGTGATAAGTGTTGGATAACTTATATTTGTTTAAATAAAAAAAAACTGTATTGTGTGTTTAATCAGGTTGCCTTTGTATTATGTTGTATGTAACAGGTTTTATGTTGTATGTAACAGGTTTTATGTTGTATGTAACAGGTTTTATGTTGTATGTAACAGGTTTTATGTTGTATGTAAGAGGTGTTTAATCAGGTTGCCTTTGTTTTATGTTGTATGTAACAGAAGAAATCAGGATGGTGCAAATACTTTTTCACAGACTGTGACAGACCACCTAAATAAAACCCAAATAAACCACAGCATAAAACTGCAGTACTAATTGTGTGTTAACAGTGTAGAGAACTTTGTATTTTTCAGCACCGAATACCAGCCCAATATGGCGCATCTCTCTCAGTCTTGTACATGTCTCGTAAACAGTGCTCAAGAGCAAATGTACACACATGATTTTGTGGCATTATTATTCACACACTGGCTGTCTATCTTATATACATCTGGCAGATTTAAAAGCGACATTCACTAGCTGGCACGTCAGAGCCAAAAGTGGAACTGTAGTTTCAAGTCGAACTGTAAAATTATATGCACTGCAATGTTAAACATACTGAAAAGCTCCGTCTCTCTTAAAAAATCTTTCTGCTGTCATGTTGATTGTTTTATTGAGCTGCATCTCAAATCTACCTTACGCTCAAAAGAATTTACTAATCTTTAAAATCTAGAAGACTAGTAAGCAAAACAGACCTTTTTGGTAGGTTTGAAGGTGACAAGACAGATTTTTAAAATTCAGTTAATGTTAGTACTCAACGGTCTAGTGTAGTACATAAGTATGCAATTTGAGACACAACGCCAGTTTGTTAGGTGGAGGTAGATGGACAAATTTGTCCATTTTTATTGTTGAACTATGTTAGTGCTGCATGTCAGGATAGTGAAAAGTGTTTAAAAAATTAAACAAAAAAAAGAATAGAGTAAAATAACATGGACCCTATTAATTTAAATGTGGCTTGTCTGAAAGTGATTCTCAGTAACATTTCAAAATATTTCACACAAAAACCCATCTTTGATATTTCACATATTAATTTGTAAAATAAATGAATGAAACAGAAGTGTGAGTTTCTCTCGTGGCCACGTTTGTAAACCCTAGTTTTGGAACCCCTGCCTTGTTTTCTGTGTAAAGCACCATGAGATTTTGGACTTGAAATAGCAATAACTTCTCCAGAATTTTCTACTGCATTTGTTAAAGTAAATAATAGAAACAAACAAACAAACAAACAAAGAAGAAAAAGACTCATAGGAATAAAACTGTATCATCAAACTTAGTGGTAAAGGAAGGCAAAAGAACTTATCCACTGGTGTAAGTATTGCCTTTATTGTGTACTGTAGCCACAACAAGTTGATGCTCCTAATTCAACAGTTCTGTACTGCAGGGTTCAGCGTTGGGTTTCCCCTTAAATAAAAGGACAGTGGCAGTGTCTATTCACAATCAGAAGAACCCCTACCTCTCTAGTAAACCCAAGCTACAATACTGTTCACTTTATAAGACCGTTGGTGTTTGACTCTTCAACAGCAGGATTTTTTCAAAGCTGAAAGCTGCACACATCACAGGTTAAATACTCATGTGATCTGTTTTTCTTCATAGCACAGTACTCATTAAAGTGAGAAGCTAACCAGTCTGACACATTGTACCTGACTGCTATGTTTAAACAAAATGGCCTCCTTTGATCATTAAGACCTGTAACTTCTTTCCGTTGTGAAAAACTGACTAGGAAAGTGGATTGAAAGGCAAAATTACTTGACTTTTTCAGACCTGTTTTTATAAAGCTAAATACGCTCTTGGAGCACATTTATAGTGACCCATGTTCCTAGCTAACCCTATTTGACCCAGTTATCTGATGCTTCCGCAACTCTGATAATCAGGTGCTTTATAAAGCTAAAAGCCCGGAGGATACTGTGCTTGTCATGTCACAAGATGTGGAAAGTGTGTGACTTCTAGGGAAATGCTTGTTTTTTTTCCCCCAATTACAAAATATGTATCTCTTTATATAGCCAAGACCTGAATGCCATATGTTTTCCTCCATTTAAAAAAACATTATGCATCATGTTCAATTTATGCCATAGTTGCATAAACCTCAGTATCTGGGACTTTCTAGGACACCATAGTTTATACATATGTTCATACATGTAGAAACTGTAAACCTGCATTATAGTGTAACAGACACCTTTGATAGCCATGTGGGTCAATTCATACTCCTAATGCCAAGTAGTAGGCCTAATTAAGCAATGGCTTGTTCCTGTAACAGGCAACCTCTCATATTGTCATAATTGGTGGACTGAAAAAATAAAGGATTAGTTACTAGTTGCAGTGATGAGATCATTTCTTGTCAATCCCACGCAGAGCAACTGTTGTATATAAGCTGAGTTCTACCAGAATGCGTTCCATAAAATTGAATCCTAAAAATCAAACATAAGCCTTATCTCCAAATACAAAGTATCAGGCAGGTTATCAAAAAGAATGCACAACAAATCATTCTAACAATAAAAGACATATATTCCATAAATATTCTGTAAATATTAACCCTGCAGCTCAGACATTGTTTTGAAACAGTTGCTTGTTATATTGAGATCATTCAGCTGCTGCTGATCAATGAATTCTGATGTCTCTTCCATGATCTGTCCAGGGATGTGGAATTCAACTGAAGGCCTGTGATGACCAGAGAGAGTGTCCTCATCATCCTTCTGGGGGACAGAGATGCTTTGTGAGTTCCTGGGCCCCAGATTACAACCGGTGCCTTGCAGGAACTGGAGGAAGTTCTCTTCGATAGAAGCCTCTCTGCTGGGCAACTGCTCTTCCTCGTCACGTGGCCGCCCCCACTTAAAGACGCATGCCACATTTCTCGCCAACTCCTCACGGATCTGCCGGTTCAGACAGCCATAGAAAATGGGATTGGAGGTGAAGCAGAAGAAACCTATCCAAGTGACCACATCTTCTATTTGAGCCAGTGAGGCAGGAGATGAGGCGACAATGGCCGAGTAGAGATGAAAAGAGAAATAGGGTAGCCAGCAGCCTAGGAACTGACCCCCAACAGCCACCAGTACAACTGCCGCCTTCCCACCACCAAATGTCCTCTGTGGTGTGTTGCGAGTTGTTGCAAGGCTTGCTGCTGTGCTAGAACGACTGCTTAAAGAGTCTGAACGAGGCCGTGGAGTCTCTACCCATGTAGGCACAGGACCTGGTTGCATAGCCGCTACTCTGGCTACCTTGAACATGTTACAGTAAACCACAAGAATGATAAATACCGGACAGAGGAAGTATATGAGTGCAAAGAGGAGCATAAAAACCAAGCGGTGGGGCCCCCTATTCATTGAATGCAAAGAGCAGCATCTAGGTTCCAACACCAAGTTTGACTGCACTTCCTCCTCCCTCTGAAACGTCCATCCCAGCAAGGGAAGAGCAGCCATGAGTGTTGCTTTGATCCATATGCCGACCAGAACAGAAATTACCAGACCAATGGTCATTTTAACCTCATAGCGCATCGGGTGCACAATGTAGTAGTACCGCTCCACATTGATGGCTGAGATGGTGAGGATGGTGGCGCTGATAAGGCCAACACTCAAGCACAGGTATGCCTGACACACAGTTTCATTAAAGAATGCCTGCTCTGTCAGCATCCCCAGAGGCATTAGTACTAAAGCAGCCAAGAGGTCCACCAGACACAGGTGGAAGACGAAGATGAACTTGTGCAGGCGCGGGGCCCTGGCAATGACTGCCATTATAGTCAGGTTGCCTACCACAGCCAGGATGTCCATCAAGACCATGGTGCAGAGGGCCAGCATGTGGAAGAGAGTTCCATCATTGGTTAGAGACACTCCTGAGCCATTGGCCCAGCCACTATTGAGCTGACCATGGCTTGTAAGGTTCCTCGGCGTACGGAGGGAGGCAGAAGGATCCATGTGAGGATGGGATGAGGAGTTTGGTCAAAAATTACATTCATGGGCCTATCACCCATCCTCCTTTACCTGAGACAAGCCCAAGTAGAGGGCTTAACAAAGTCTGTATTATTAGTATAATGGCATGATGATGGAGTTTAAGCTTGATATTTAGCTTAGAGTTTGAACAATGCCATAGATTTGTCTTGGTACACCTGGTTACCTCATTTCCAAGCATCGTTTTGGGTCTGCCTCCATGTTGGCAGAGACTCCATCCTACTCAATGTCCAGTATCTTCTGACTGAAAGTTCTTTGCCTAAAGAACAAGAGAAAAGATGCTGATGTTCATGTTAACTCAAATGAGCATTTTTCCTATATACACAACTATTTTCCTCATTAGCAGTCTCATCTTGAAGACACTTCGTAGATTCTTTGTCTTGCTTTAATCAAAAGGAGCACTGACTACTACAGGAAAGCACGCAATTTGCAAATACTGCTAAATGTACCATATATGTCTGGTATATGGGCACATGTAGTCTCGGTTTCAGGGCCACAAGACAGTCTGACATTTTTGGACTCTTTTCTGGCTACAAGTTTCTGAATGCTAAAGGTTGTAATCAGATCGACTCTCTATACTTCCGTGTATATGCACTTGCATGCACCGGTTTCCAGCGGGAAAACAAACTTTTGAACACCATGACACAATGATCTTCAAAGCATATAGATATACTCATTAAACTGAAAACAGTTAATTGAATTCCATCTTTAAAAGTTGTTAAAGAGCTTTATTTGATGCAGTTATTTGAAGTAGACAGGCTATGTGAAAAGATCTGTGGTTGGTCATCTCTCAACTATGAGTATGACTGTAGGCAGTTCTTGTACATGTAAATGTTGCCGCTTTAGAACTGGATATTTTGCTGTGAGTTTAAAAACTTTATTATTAACTTTTCCACAATCAGTAACCAACTGCAATAAGAGAATTAAAAACACTTCACCCACCAAGTCTGCTCATTGTGATCAATGATGTTGCCAGAGCGCAAAGGCTAATCTGGACAGACTCTATTTTTGTAGGTATGGCAATTGATTTGCAGATCAAACTGATCAACACATTAATGAAATAATGTTGTTAATGCAGCTTTCCTCCTCGTCTTTATTATTAGATGTTTCCAGGAAAGTGGGACAGCATTTGCAGCAAAGTGAAGCAGCATCTGCAGTTAAGTTGACCACTATCTGAGAAAAATCAAACATAGGCTAATGGCAAGAGCGCTACACAGTAAGACTGCCATCTTGACCCACTTTGGGTTTAAAAAGATTGGCAATAACCTATTACATTCTGATTTACTGCACAGTAACTTTCAAAGAAAACCTCACAATACCCACAAAACACTGATTTCTAAAAGTTGATTAAAGTGAACTAGTCACCTTTAACCGTGTGCTCTTATGTAACAAAAAACATACATCATTGAAAGCTGACCTCGGCCTCGTTCACTCCCTTTTACTGTAGACCTGTGATCTAGTAGCATCATGAAGTAGTAAACCAAACAAGAAAACAAGAAAACAAGAAAAGGAAAACAAGAATTGTCATTAGAATTGACAGATAATCTGTATATAATTGGCAGACATTTCTGGAGGCCCTCAAGTTAGATGTTTTCAGCCAGGCTAAAATATAAATGTTTGTTCTCAATGTCTTCACAGATGACATTAATACAGCCTATAAAATGAAGTTTGGAGATTTGCTATAAACACAGTCTATAAAACTGACTTCTGAAAAATCCCACTCTAATTATCCATTACACATCCTAACTTATTCGAAATAAGTCATCACATAATTATTAATCAGTATATCAGTCAATCAATTAGTATTTGTTGTATAACGGGAAAATGATCACAAAGATCATTGACATATGGAGAGAATTAAAAGAAAGTTGGCTTTAAATAATAGAAATATGCAATGTTGTAAATGCAGATGCAAAAAATGATAATACTTCTTCGAAATAAAGCTTGTGTTTTTCTGAACTTGGAAGCTGCAACCAACAACATCCCCGCCTGCCAGCTGAGAAATATATTAAATGCACATGACTAAAACCAACCCTGGTTTTTGACTTCTTTAGCCCTTTCTTTTTCCTTAACAATACACCCCACCACACCCACCCCCACACCCACCCCCCACAACCACCTCCACCCACCTCCACCCCCACCCCTTACCCCACCACCCCCCCACAGATGTGCTGTGCTTACTGGTTTACAGAAATGTTTTTGTACAGCCCTACTGTTTTGGTCCTCAATGAACATGATGACATGAGGCCTGTGTTCATTGTACCAAACACATTAAATATCCCCGCAAAGTCCCAAATTCATGACCTTTATTAATGGAATATTATAGTACAAACACTGCATTTGTCCATCCAGAATTTACCACCAGTTACACCAATCCTGACTTGCCTATTTTAGTCAGACATATTTGTAGGCTTCTGTGGAAATGTAACAGAAGGTCAGTGTGGTGTTTACATAGTTATTATAGTTAATGAAAGCTTGTTGCATGGGGAAGTGTTGCAGAAGAATGCTGGAGAGGTTCAGACTACCTTGCCTTCACAGCCGGAGCGTTGGAGACCAGGTGAGTTCAGATGAGTGCAGATGAGTGCAGGTTCGGCCCATGTGGCTGGAAAGGGAGGCAGCAGATGAGCTGATGCGAGAGCCGACAGGACTGGGAACATACCCCAGCCACCAGGAGGTTGCTATGGAGTGCAGGTCCAAGAGAGAGGTTCTCCTTCCACGCTCTTGATGCTGGTGTTGCACAAGCAGAGGTACAGAGAGAATGAGAGTGTGAAAAGGGATAGAAAGAGGGGAGATCGAGAGAGAGAGAGCGAGCGAGAGAGGCACCCGACACCTCTCCTCACCTGGTCCTTTCATCTCACTGCTACCCCCTCTTCACCCACCTACCCACCCACACACACACACACACACACACCATTCCATTCTGCCGACAGCCGATGCTTCCTCCGCTAAACTGTGCTCCAGGCAGGAAAGCGGTCCAGGTGGTCAGGTTGCTGCTTGAGTCGATGAGTGGAAAGAGGAGCCGACGAAATCCTCTCTACTTAGAAATCTGCCTTTAGCACACACACACTCCCATGCACACGCTCACACATCCCCTCTATCACACACACACATCCACGCATAAACATGTGCTCCCGCTCTCTCTCGTTCTCTCTCTCTCTCTCTCACACACACACACACATACACATACACACACACAGGGTAATTGCAGATCAGTGTGTAGTGGAGAGGGATGCAGGCAGGCAGGCAGGCGCGAAGCACTCTTCACATGGTCCTAGTGCCCCCTCAAATTCCGTGTCACAATTGTACACAGACGAACACAGTGGGGTCAACATTCCTTACAGACAGGTGACAAAACCGCAAAAGTATGGAAATAAGTTAAAAAAAAAATTTTTTTTTCATAGCACTTGACTATGACAATAAATACAGGGACAGTGGAAGCCCTGTAGTAATGGTTCTGTAGAGTTTTCAAATCGGAAGAACCATTGTTAGGCCCTTGAGCAAGCCTTTAACCCTCAATTACTCATAAAATTGAATGACAAGTGAATAAATGTATATGAAAGTCTTGTCACCAGGATCAGCTTATTTATGCATGCTGGAAAACTGACAAGTCGTTCCGGCATGAATAGCGAACTAAACCAAGGAAGTAACCCAAGGATTGAACCAGGGACCGTGGAGCTGTGAGGCAGCAATGCTACTTGCTGCACAGCATACCATCACAACTATCATATACAGTATATATGTGTTGCATGTGTGTAAGTGTTTTACAGTCCATACAGGATTTCGCAGTTTTTGTTTTGTGTGAACATGCTTGATTTTGCTGCGACTTTTTTCAATATGTGCAATGCAACTTGCAGAGTTTTTTGTGCTTTATCTCAACTGGTGCAATTGTCTTTCGCAGTGATGTTTGTTGGTGAATGAGATCTTTTAATTGTACTCATGTTCGACGAGCGTGAATGGAACAGGTCTTTGACTGAATGTGAGTTGTGATGACGTCACACGACGCATCTTGGCCCAAATCTGCGGAAAATCTGCGGTAATTTTGAAAAATTGCGAGCTCCTCCAAATATTGCAGAGTTTGCTTGCTTTTGCATTCATTTCTGCTATCCCAAAATCCTGGAGGGACTAGTTACACATTTTTATTCAAATATATTTAGTCTTTCTATTAATATTAATCTTTTAGTTAGTCTTGCCACACAGTCCTCTCAAGCTTCATAATTTAATATTTGTCCCTGCACTCCCCTCCATTTTCCAATTCTCCAATTATCTTCAAATATGTCATTTCTCAGGGTTTTTTTTTTTTTTTACAAGATTCTCTCAGATTAAACACAAATCAGGTGTTAGCATCTGTCAATAGAAAACTGATTCACTACAAAAGCCATTGAGACATCTACATATGGACAACGTTAAAAATAGGCAACAAACTGATCTATTATTATGCCAGTAAACGAAGAGCTGTTGTAAAGCCAGGGGTTTTTTTTGTCCCAGGAATTAACAAAGACATTTTTGTAATGTTGATCTTTGCAGGTCTTATTATACAATCGTATTATCCAGAATCATTTTAAGGTAGTATTAGTGTATAAAAGCATTTTTCCTATGTAATTCAGTGCTTTAATTGTGGAAAGGTCTGTCTGGTAAAAAAAAAAAAAAAAAAAAAAAAAAAAAACTAGAGTCACAATAACAGAGTGCTATTCTATTTTATTACCATCACAAAAATAAACCAAGTCAAAACGGTGAAAAAGAAAAGGAGCTAGTGATGAATGGATACAATTGTTAATTAGAGAAACAAGGAGCTCGTTGTCTTATTTAAAGGTTGACAGAACGTTGAGCAGCTCTGCTGTCTTCATGTGTAAATCGGAGTGTGTGACATTGCTCATGAGGCACTGGTTTAGAGTAATGCTGCAGAGTGATGTTGCACTTATCACCCAGAGGGTGTGAAAAGTGGATCATCTGCCAGCGCTACATCTTCACCACTTCCTTCCTCACCACTGCTCGGCTTTTTTCAGTGGGAACTTCATTAGAGCTGATCCTCCTCGGCCATGGGCAGCAAGGACATCATGATCAAGACTATTTACATACAAACACAACACAGGTTTATCTGCAGATTCATGCACAGGCCCTTGGTAGTGTGTGGAGTGACTGATATTAAAAGCATTCCTGAGAATGCATGAAGAACGAAGAGGACAAAAAGGACAAAAATGGCACATGGATTTCAACATGAACACATATCATTCTATTTGTGTGTATATGCATGTGAGTTTTTTATTTATTTATTTATTTTTTTAAAGAGAGATTGAGAGAATTAGTGTGTGTGTGTGTGTGTGTGCGTGCGTGCGCGCGCGTTGAAGGTGTTGAATAAAGACAGAAATAGCACACACTTGCTCACCCCAGCAGCGCCAATCATGGCAGAGACAAAATACAATGGTCTCCATGACAACCTGGGAGCCCATAGACTCGGAGCTGCCTCCGAGAAATAACCGTTCATCCGTCTCCCTGCACAACAGCCACTTATACGCAACTATAAATGTAGCAAGACCATCCCAAAATAAGCACGCGCGCGCGCACACACAAACACACACACACACACACACACCGTCAGAAGAACATGACTCATACTGCACGATCCCTGTACATCAGAAGCACACACAGTGATGGGATGTTGCTGCAAATATATATATATATATTTCTATCCATTTCAACCTAATTCTATTTGCTGCGAGTTAGTCTAATTGATTTCTAGGTAATTGCATGCAAATACTACACAGTCACTGCGCTGAAAATGCATTGACACTTTGACTCATAACAGTAACATTTTGCCTTATAGTCCAGGTACAGAGCTGTCAGGGTCTGCCCTTTACTTTAGGCCAAATTGCCACTTTCTTCTCCCATCATTCCGTTTTACTTGATATAATAAACCACCAGATGGGGGCACTGTCACACCAGGGTGCTAAAGCAGAGAACAACTCCCCTGAGATCACAAGCACCATGGTCATGTGACTGTGTTTCATCGGCATGTGGGTATTAGGAACCAGTGGGCATCATATCATATCACGGAAGATTACTTCTTAAAAGGATTCATACAGAGAAGCTTACATATGATGTGGCGTGGTTAAAGTGTTGTTGTTGTTTTTTTTCCTGAAAAACTTCTCTGCTGCGGTACTTAAAAATAGCCTTTAAGTCGCAGCAGTCTCTGCTTGGGAATTTAATAATGAATAATTAATAATCAAGTCAGACGTGAACCGTCACTCATCCTTAGAGCCACCATACAAAAGAATGATGAAAAAAAAAAAACTAGTACTCAAATGAGGTGATAAAGTATTATTTACCCATAAGGAATATTTTTGAATATTATTATTTTTGACAATGTGCATACAATATGTGAAGAAAATGTTTACAGTACGTTTTAAATATAATGAAAAGATCAACAGAATTCCGAGGACATTGCAGGCTTAGTGCGTATTTGTGCTTTTAGCTAGTTTTGTGCGGCATGGTCTGTGATTAGGCTTTAATAACAGCTGGTCTTTAATAATAGCTGAAATTTAATAATAGTGCAATTGATAAATGAAATTGCACTGTATCTGTATGTCGAGCTCCAAACTACAACAAACATCCATCCATCCCTTTTCTGTACCGCTTATCCTACACATGGTCGTGGGAGAGCATGCAGCCTATCCCAGGGAGCCCGGGGCACAAGGCGGGGGACACCCTGGACGGGGTGCCAGTCCATCACAGGGCACAATCGTACACACATTCACACACTACAGACAATTTATAGAATCCACTCAGCCTACAACGCATGTATTTGGGGGACTGGGAGAGGAAACTGGAGTACCCAGAGGAAACCCCCGAGGCACGGGGAGAACATGCACACTCTGCACACACAGGGCGGAGGCGGTAATCGAACACCCAACCCTGGAGGTGCGAGGCAAACATGCTAACTAGTATGTCACTGTGCCCCCAATAACAAGCCTCATATTTTCTTAAATAAGAATACAGTAAGCTCGGTTTTAAATGGGTAATCTGGGACATTTCTATGGGTCTGATGATATGCAGAAAAATTGCTCCCATACACAGATAGCAAAGCCAAGCAAGTAGGATGCATTTGAATCGTGATGACAAGAAGAGTGTTTCTTACAGCACACAAGTCCATTATGAATATGCCGCAATCTGAGAAGTGGAAAGGCCGCAGGATTTCTGCTGTGATGCTGAACACTTTCCTAAGAAGAGCAGTGGATCAAGTCTCTGACCCACTTACAGCTTCTGCAGCAGAGTCAGCAAAAAGCAATTTAACACACACACACACACACACAAATACACTTAAGGCAGAGAGCTTGTTAGTTGATTGCTTTTAACTAAGCACCAAGTTTTCTCTCGTCTAATGCTTCCTCTCAAGCCTGCACACTCCTTAAAACAGATATAATCCAATCCTCTAATAGGACACAGCAATAATAATAAATCCTTCCCTGACTATCCTGTATAACAATGTTCGCTAGGCTTTTAATTAATGATCATCCCACAGCCCTGTTGAATGCTGATTGGTCAGAAGGTGTTTATTAATTTTCTATTAATAAACCCAGACAATAATTGTGGCTCCAAGGCAAATCACAGGTTCATATTAATGTGCTCATACTAATATGTTATAGTTTCTACAGTAATAACTTACACAGTGACTTGTATGGTGAACACTCCACATAAATAAATTAATGATATGAGTTTTCTGTGAAGAAATGTTTTCTTTCTTCTTTTTTTTTCTTTACTTTTTTTTTTGTAGCATTTTTGGAAGGAGTCTCCACTGTCGGCGCTTTAGACTTAGGAATAGGAATAAACCACTTTTGGACATGCTGTTTTTCTATAATAATCAGCTTCATGGTGGTAACACAACAAGATGAGAACAGAAATCAATAGTAGATACTCAATAACAATTTGGACATTTATTTTGAGGGTCAGCAATTATTCTTTAAGCCTGATCTGATCTATGTGGTGCTTAAACACCTAAAATGTTTTTTTTTTAAATATATATATATATAGCCTAAATACAGAAAAAGATTAATTTTACTATGTGCAGGGGAAAGACACAGGCCTGAGGGTATATTTCCAGAAAACAGAATATGACAAAAAACAGTTCATATTCTGTATTATTAATAAAGAAAAACAGGGGTAGAATGAGCAACCTTGTGCCCAATATTCCTGGGATAGGCTCCAGATCCACCAGAACACTGATCAGTATAAAGTGGTTACTGAAAATTACTGGATGAATAATTAATGTTGTATGTGGTTTTGGACATAGGTACAGCGAGTGGCAATGACACTGCTACTGTAGTTTATTTGCTGACGATGCTTGACTCAGGCATGTGCCTAGAAACCCCCACTGGGTCCTCCATCCCACTCACACAAACACTCTCTGCTTTATACTATCTGTAGGCTATTGTAAATGTAAACAATAATGACAAGGCTGTTAAAAAAAAGCAAGCTGTACCCCATCATCTTCTGGTTTTATATTATTTATAGTTTATTTTACTGTAACTGTAACCCAGCCTGAAGATAAGGGCGAAGACACCAATATGCAGGAGCACCACAAGTGTGCATGTGCTAGGGTGGAGGCCCTGATTAATTCAGAGGGCACCAGAGGTAGACACAGGCCTTGAAGGATGTGTCTTGAGGCAAAGATTTTTGGTGATATAGTGAGCCAATTTTAATTTCTTTCTCAGGAAGCGCAGGACTCATAGCCTCAATACTCATAGTCTCAATTACCACAAAATATGTCACATAAATGTATGCTGTACATACATTTACATGTAGCTTACATGCTCAGGGAAACACAGGTGAAATGTCCCTACCAAAATTTGGCCTTTTAATGGAGGGTAAAATAGACGAGGGTCCCTTAGGTGTGGTCACATGCTTCAGTTGGACTCAGCATAGGTCTCTCATAGGTTAGAAGCTGGTTTGAATATTTCCTTTGAAAGGAAAAGAAGTTACTGATGGTGTATAACTAGCTAGCTAACCAACTTGGTAAGAAACTGACTTAGAAATTATTAATTTCTATTTTATGCTTTGTCTGTGACTTTTATAGAGGGCTAAATGGAAACGTTTCTCATGTGCCAATTTTTCATAAAGGGATTTGTCAATAATGCTAGCTTCAAGTATCTTTCATAAAGGTTAAATAAAACAATTTTCTACCCTTTAATATATGAGGTTAAGGCTACACATTGATTTGAAAAGTGTGGCTCAAATTTAATTCAAATGATGCAGCTACTGTATGGAATGGATAGGTTATAAAGGCTGTAGGTGTTTTTTTTCCTGTGTTTTTTATTTATTTATTTTTTTTATTGTTCATATAGGTATAGGGTAACCTCCTTTTCATGTGTCCCCACCAACTTTCAAGACAAGCCTACACCCTATGGTTTACAGAGACTCAGCGGCATATAGCTGCAGGACTATTGAAGCAGGCAGGTGACAAGTAGGAGACAAGTAGCCTATTGAGGGGCACCCAAAGGCTGATTACATCCTCAGAGACATATGAAGCCAGCCACGACATCAAAATTTTGCTTATGTAAAATCCCAGGGTAGCTGAACTAGCTTGGAATGGATGCTAACTGCCGTCTTCAATATACACCATGAGTGCCCAGTGTCCAGGCCCAGGTCCACATGTGACCTGTGGACAGATGTTAACTATCTTGCGGTTTCTCTCTCTCTCCATTGGCTTACAGTGGCAGCAGACTGTGTTAACGCAGTTAGCTAAAAATCCAAGAGCATTTCCGCCCCTTTTACTATACCTGAAAATTCATTTACAGAATGATATTTCATCATGGTTACGGACAAAAAGTAACAAGTTAACAGTGAGAACGCACAATTTCATTAGAGCTGGAAACCGCTAATCATGGAAAACCTTTCGTGACTTCTTGAAAGAATCCTTAACAAAAGTGGATTTACAACCAAGTATTAAAAATGCTAATTTATTTTATGATCATATTAATTTGACCAATTACCTTTGGGTAATTCTGTAATTCCTTCAGTGCTCACATGATTTTGGATGTAAATACCATCAAATTAAAGCTGACAGTCTGCACTTCGAGCTCATCTTCATTATTTAATTTAAGCTCTAATATACTGTGGCAGACATATTTATGACTGAATATCACCAGCGCTCGGGTAGTTTGATGCAGTCTAATCTGATCCCTGTTTGAAAAAAGTTTGGACACCCCGATATACATTAATTTACAGGCTCCCAGAACTGGCTAGTGTCACTGTAATTGACAGGGGAGAGTGTAATGCCCTCCTCTCCACCCATCTTATTTTGATTGATTGTTTTTATATATTAGATTGCATTAACATGTAGTAATGTATATTGTACTGTCCCCTGAGTTGCACTAGCTGCACTGAATCAACTGAAGTTCCAGTCAAACTGAAAAGTATATATAATATATCATAATCAGAAATATATAATTTGACTTTGTTTTCACACAATTAGAAAAAAAAACTTTTGATTTTAAAATCAGTGACCTCATTTGTGACTAAAGTTCACTGAACATTATAGAGACATATTTCTCCTAGAGGGCGCCAGTGCTTACAGCACTATTCATGGACCCCTACTGGCTATGTGTTAATGTAACAAACGCTGGTCGTTCCAGCTTGAATATGTTACCACACATGCTGAGATAAACCAGGCTCACTCTTTAGCAAAGGGAGAAAGAGTTACAGCCAGAGCTCTTTTCACATGCTCAGGGAAAAAATGAAGGTTGCTTCTGTTTAGGTGCCCTTAAATACAGTAAATATACAGTGTGTAAATACATTAAATATAATAGTCTGTTAAAATATTAACAAAAAATAAGAATCACAATAACACAGGAAATGAAAAAAGATCTTTTTCCATGTTCTATCAGTTCACAGCATATTGTAATTCAGATCAAAGTAATGCATTACTCAAGGTTCAAATTGCATATGATTTATCTTGAGATATCCTCTATCCACTTATGTTTAATCCAATATATCAGAAGGCACCTTGTTCCACTCTCTGTGCCTACTTGTTGTTCAGGGATCAGAGTATTTGTTATATTCGGATGAGCTCGCTACACAACTAAGAAAATATGACAACCAGTGAAACATTATGTATTTTTGCTATTTATGCTTCACATACAGTACTTTAACTGTGAGGGGCCTGTGCTCAGTGTACTATGGTTGTATTGTATATTAGAAAGTCAAGTGGTTAAGTGGTTAAGGCTTTGGGCTACTGATCAGAAGGGTGTGAGTGTGAATCCTGGTACTGCCAATCTGCCCTGATGACCTTGGTCCAAGTCTCTTAACTCTGAACTACTCAGCTCATTTGTATGTTGCTTTGGATAAAAGCATCTGCCAAATAAATGCATGTCCTGTAAATCACTTGACTCAGTTCCAGTGAAGGATGAAGGTTTATTTCTTGTACTTTATGTATATAGTATATACATACACTGTCGAGGCATGGAGTCCACAAGACCTCTGAAGGTGTGCTGTGGTATCTGGCACCAAGACATTAGCAGCAGTTCCTTTAAGTCCTGTAAGTTGCGTGGTGGAGCCTCCATGGATTGGACTTGTTTGTCTAGAACAAGATGCTCGATCAGATTGAGATCTGAGGAATTTGGAGGCCAAGTCAACTCTCTTTGTCATGTTCCTCAAACTATTCCTGAACAATTTTTGCAGTGTAGTAAGGTGTAATGTCCTGTTGAAAGAAGCCACTGTCATTAGGAAATACTGTTGCTATGAAGGGGTGTACTTGGTCTGCAACAATGTTTAGGTAGATGGTAAGTGTCAAAGTAACATCCACATGAATGCCAGGACCCAAAGTTTCCCAGCAGAACATTGCCCAGAGCATCACACTGTCTCCACTGGCTTGCCTTCTTCCCATAGTGCATCCTGGTGCTATCTCTTCCCCAGGTAAGCGACACACCCGGGCCATCCACATGATGTAAAAGAAAATGTGATTCATCAGACCAGGCCACATTCTTCCACTGCTCCATGGTCCAATTCTCATGCTCACATGCCCACTGTAGATGCTTTCAGCAGTGGACAGGGGTTAGCATGCGCACTCTGACCGCTCTGCAGCTACGCAGCCCCATACTCAGCAAGCTAAGATGCACTGTGTGTTCTAACACCTTTCTATCATAGACAGCATTAACTTTTACAGCAGTTTGTACTACAGTAGCTCTTCTGTGGGATCTGACCAGATGGGCCGTCACTCCCTACCTGCTTCAGTGAGCCTTGGGTGTCCATGACCCTGTCACCAGTTCACCGGTTGCCCACTTTTGGACCACTTTTGGTAGGTACTAACCACTGCATACCAGGAACACCCCACAAGACCTGCCGTTTTGGAGATGCTCTGAGCCAGTTGTCTAACCATCTCAATTTGGCCCGTGTCAAAGTCACTCAGATCCTAACACGTGCCCATTTTTTCTGCTTCCAACGCATCAACTTTGAGAACGGTCTGTTCTATAGATAGATAGATAGATACATAGATAGATACATAGACAGATACATAGATAACTCCACCACAAATGAGTTAATCTTCATCATAAGCAGAGATAAAGCCATGCGCAACATAAACATGAATCTTTAAGTGCATATTATATAGAGCAAGTTGAGTCAGGTATTGCACTTTTCCTTCTGTGTCCTTGCATAAGAAAGATAAAGCCACTTGAGATCCAACATTGAACAGCAGTAAGCATGAGACAATGGTGTTCACATGGCCTTCCACACTCCAGTGTAACTGTAACTAATGACCAGGTGAGGAAAGACTCCAGCATGCCCTCCAGCCAGCAGTGAACGAAAAACCACAGCCCCCATAAAGCAAAAACATAGCACATAATTCGGAAATCATGAGTAATTCTCAGTAATAACAAAAAAGTAATGTAGTGAGGGGGTTTTGAGGAAACTTTAAAACAAATATATGCAAAAAACATACAACACAATGTGTCTATATAAAAGACTGTCAGTAGCATGGATAGGAGACTTAAATAAGAGACTTATTTTAAGGCAGGACAAAAGTACATCATTGTATCCTAGCCTGAAGCATACATCTGGAAGAGCATAGAGGGTGAAGGTTGCCTGCACACATGCATCATAAAGATTCAAAGCCCCTGACACCGTTTGAAAGGCCTGGAATATTTCATAAGTTCAGCACCAAAGCTGTTCTGTTGTAGCCACAGGGGCTAATGCAGCTTCCTGCGAGCAGCTTTTTAAATTTTTATACCAACATTGAATTTGGATGTTTGAACTGCAAACACATTCATACAAGTGCGAAGTATAAAAACATATCCCTTTAGTCCATTGGACTCTGCATCGAAAAAGAAGATGCTACTCTTTAGCCCTATTCTGACGTCTGTAAGAATACACTTGCTTTGATAAAACTTTCCCATCTCCATGGCAATGAATTAATACAGGATGACTGAATTTCCACTAAGTTTCTTTTCCTAAGAACAGATGTTTTGTCTGGCAAGCTCATATGGTTGCATCTTTGGATCATTTATAGTTTATTTATAGAACATTAAATTTCATGATATGTGAATATAAAGTATAAGAATGATTACAATAGCCTGCAGGACCACAGTCTTTTTTTTCCCCTTCCAATAAACTCCCAGTGATGACAGAATGGAGACACAGTGATATGATTCATACCAGCAACCTTGCAAAGCACGTCATTTCATTGATATACTTTCCTGATATACATACAAAGACCACTAAATATGGCTTGTAGCAGTGGTCAGATTTTTTTCCCCCAACACTAGAGGCAACATCTGTTTTCTAAAATCACAGTGATGAGTTTGTTGAAAAACTGGAGTATGTATTTTGGGCTAGATATTTATCAGGGGAGGAACAGAGACAGAAATAAAATCCCTGACTAGCATCTGTAAAGGATGGAGTTATTCTAGCTCTCCATGCTCTCCAAATACATCTAGAACACTGTAGGCATCTTTGTTTGTACCTTGGGGAAATACTAAGAAAAGAAAAAGAAAAAACAAGGAAACTAAGAACTCTTAACTATCCAAAAAGCCTTCAGTAATCCCCTTTGTTGCGTATAGCCACTCTCTGCATGTTCTTGTCTTTCGTATAGCAATGGTTTTTTTTTGTTCATATACTTTTTTTTTAATATCAGTGCTATATATATTTGTGTTAGTTGATTTTATAATCGTAATGTTTCCTTAGGATTTAGAATTGGTTGCATAGTTTTTTGCATAGGTAGCTAGTTAATATTTTTATTGTACTTTTATTCAAATGGTCTTTTCCCATTTCGTTTATTTGATTTTATGAAATTATCTTACTTAGGTTATAATTGTCTGACATACAGTAGGTTGGTGAAGTTTGGGTATGTGTGTAACACAGACTCTTGGTTTAGATGTGGATCCATGTGATGGAATTTATTTGCAAAATCCAGGTTTACAAAACTCATTAACATTACCAACTTTGATTGCTTGGCCATCAAGATTCAGGATCAATTTAAATAAATATTAAAACATAGCAGGCAAAAATGTATATATGTACACAGTAGTCTCAGATACTATAACAAATGGATAACACTTTAAACACAAATTGGGAGTTAATTAAGGCCTCATCATTGTTTAATAAGGCTCAAATTAGACAATCAGTCTTCCACTAAAAAGTATAACTACCCTATACTGCTTTGGTTATTTATTATTTTAAAGAAAATGTTCACCTTTTTACAGTGGGTACATTTAAAAGTTAGATGTTCCCCATTCTCTGCGAGGCAGCATCAGCCACTGAAACCTAAAAATACATATTTCTGGACACTGGTTTAACGTCAGCCCACCTACCTATTTAGTATATTTCTCCGAGTGATTTTAGTCTTTTTTAATATTACCGAAGCACTTTGCAAATTCTGTTTTGTGGTTTGCTGACACCCACTGGAATCAGCTCTATCTATGTGGTGGCGCTGAGTTATTTTCTCCCTCAGTCACTTGTGCTAGTGTTTTAAATGAAGTAATGGTTTGTAGTGAGTCACATTATCAAATGGTGTGATGTGCATTTCCCTGAGTAGACGTGGGACTGCAACGTTTGATGATTTGAGTGTAATTGTTTGACTGCATTTTTTTCCTTAGACTTATTTCTTAGTACTGAGTATAATTAAAAGTGTAATTAGTGCATATAGTGAATAGGGGACCATTTAGGATTTGGCATAACTGAATTTTTCCTGTTTGAGGACAGAGAAAAGATGATAGATGTTCATGTGGATCCTAGTTCACTTAAGAAATTTGAAATTTATAAAAGAATCAGCAACAGGATGACATTGTGGCTAAATAGATAATGACTCTGACATAGCAGTCTATGATAAACATAAGATATTACAGTAAAGATACAGTAAATGTCTATCTAACATATTAGACCACTTATATTATAATAGTGAAAATGCAGATGAACCAGGAAATATATTGGGTAATTAAAAACTTTACCAAAAATCACATGCAATAAAATTATTGCATATTATTTCACCATGGAGTTGTGAAGGTATGACTCTTATTTTGAAACCCACGGGCATGGAGAGCGAGCCACCATGAGTGAGACACACTGAAGCAGGCTCCCGTTCTCAACCCGTATACTCTTGGGCCTTACCGCCCAACATCAATGTCCTCTTATAGTGGAATGGAAAGCCTTCCCAGAAGTCTAGAGGCACAAAATCAGTATTAATGCACATATATGTAGTGTGTCCACATACTTTATTTAGACTTACTTACCTAACATTATTAGTGTAAGGCCAAAAGTATGTGGACAATGTCTTACGCCAAAAAGAAGGGTGACGGGGAGAGGAAGCAACAGAGTGAAGCAGCTATGGGATTACTTGTTAACTTTTATAAATGTAACTACTTGTCCTAAATGGCATGGGCGGTGAGAGTTGTGGTTGCAAAGGGAGACTTACTGGTTCTTAACAGCCCTCTAGCATCCCATTTGTCATCAAAGTCAACTGAATATGAATTGATCTACTTTAATTACATCCATGATGAATCATAACAAGAAGGTATAATTTAGTTTGAATCTGAGGGAACCAAAGTGTCTGAAGATAGCAATAGCATAAACAAACAAACAAAAAAAAAACATAAATCTGTGGTTGAACAGTGGGTAGTATTGCCACCTTACAGCACAAAATTAAAATGTGAAACAAGGTGCACAAATCTTTTTTGTGTCTCAGAAATATAAAATTGGTTCACAAATACATTTGGAAGGCACAATCATTTATTTGTGGAATAGGACACACATATTTTTATTTATATTATTTGTACATCGTGTTTTATTTATTTGTGGATTTTATTTCTGTGGAAATCCTGTTATTTATTTGCAAATTATGCAACAATATTACTCCCATACATTGATATGTTCTAAAGGTTGAACACATACATTTACATTTACATTTATAACATTTCGCAGATGCCCTTATCCAGAACGCCCTACAGTTTTTTTGAAATCTCTATCAATAAATACATTCTGATACTGGTTCACTAGGTCACGATCTAAGATTACTATCAGTCAATAAAAATTCAGTTGGGGAGGTAATATAGTATGAAAAACCCAAAGACAAAAAAAACAAGTGCTGATTTAAGACTGCCAGATTGAATACTGTCAGTGACTCAACTGTTCAGACATCTAGGGGAAGTTTATTCCAACCCCTAGGTGCCAGAACAATGAAAAGCCTTGATGCATGCATTCCTTGTACCCTGAGAGATGGTGGGTCCAGTTGAGAAGTGCTAGAGGGTCAGAGGGAGCGTGGTGAGGTGCAGGGAGTGACAAATGCTTTAAGCTAGGGGGGTGCTGGTCCATTTTTGGCTTTGTAGGCATGTATCAGTGTTTTAAATCTGATGCAGGCAGCTACAGGAAGCCAGTGGAGGGAGCATAGCAATGGGGTGGAGTGGGAGAACATGAGAAGGTTGTAAATAAGTCGTGCAGCTGCATTCTGTATCAGTTGCAGAGGTCGAACGGCGTGCAGAGACAGACCTGCCAGGAGCAAGTAGTCTAGTCTCGAAATGACAAGGGACTGAACAAGCACCTGAGTGGCCTGTGTAGATAGAAATGGATGAATCCTTCTGATATACCATGCTTTGGAACATCTGCTGTTGCCACATACAGTGGAACATTATAGCTTTAAATTATTGAAGCAAATAAATGATTTACAAAAAATTATATATAAACGTATTGTCTTTTTAATGTCTAAAAATAATGCTGGATTTTTTATGCTGGTTGGTTGTTATATGCCTCTACATGTGAGAGACAGAAATGGTGCTAGCATACTCGTCAGAGCTTAAGCCCCATTAATAATAAAGGAAGGTACAGGATGAGCGTGTGATATTTCATGTGTTCCTGGTTTGACACTTGCAGTGCTGCATGGTGCAGAGGAAGCTGGTTACTTGATGGTGAACACACACACACACGCACACACACACACACACACACATACACTCTCACACACACACACACACACACACACATACACTCTCACACACACACACACACACACACACACACACACACAACACACACACATATGCAGCTTTTCATGATGCAAAAGTCAGTAGTAGTCAGTAGTATGAGGTGAACCCTTGTTTGTTTCATGTTATGAAATAGTCATTTAATAATATATAATATATACAGTATCACATATATTTCATATGGCAAACTTTACATGTACTGTTCATAGCAAAAAGCAAAACCCTGACAAAACCAGAAACACACTGCCTATTGTAAAGTACAGTGGGTATAGAAAAGTATAGATTTTTTTTTTTTTTATTACAGCCTTTAGTCTGTTGGGATATGTCTCTACTAACTTCTACCATCTAGACTTTGCAATATTTGCCCACTCTTCTTTGCAGAACTGCTCAAGTTCAGTTAAATTTGATGATGACTGTTTGTGGACTGCAGTCTTCAAGTCATTCCACAGATTTTCAATGGAGTTTAAGTCTGGGCTCTGACTAGGCCATGCAAGGACATTCACCTTTTTCTCCTTCAACCACTGTGTGGTCAGTTTTGCTGTGTGCTTTGGGTCATTGTCATGTTGGAAGGTAAACCTTCTTCCCATTGACAACTTTCTGGCAGAGGGCAGCAGATTTTCCTCAAGAATTTGATGGTATTTTGCCCCATCCATTTTCCTTCTATCCTGACAAGTGCTCCAGTCCCTGCTGCAGAGAAACACCCCCATAACAGGATATTACCACCTCCATGCTTTACTGTGGGAATGGTGTTATTTGGATGGTGAGCTGTATTGGATTTCCGCCAGACATATCGTTTGGTGTTGAGGCCAAATAATTAAATTTATTCTCATCTGACCTTAACACCTTTTTCCATGTGGCCTCAGAATCTTCAAGGTGTGTTTTGGCAAAGCTCAGTCGTGGGTGGCTTTTTTCTTGCAACCCTCCCATACAAGCCACATTTTAAATTAAATAAATTCCTGCAACTGCTTCAGAGTTGCTGTAGGCCTCTTGGTGTAGGCCCCTGTCCAGTTTCCTCCTGGCTCCTTCATCCAGTTTGGAGCGACGTCCTGATCCAGGGAGGGTCTGTGTTGTACCAAATACCTTCCACTTCTTAATAATAGACATCACTTTGCTTCTATGTATTGATAAAGCCTTTGAATTTTTTTTGTAGCCATCTCCTGACTTGTGCCTGTCCACAACTTTATCCCGGAGATCTTTTGACAGTGCCTTGCCACCCATAGTTGATTGTTTGCTTCAGCTGCACTACAAAATGCTCCAGGAAAGCTCTTTTCATGCTGAGCTAATCAAAATGACCACAGTTGATCGCAGTTGAAAGTCAAATGGCTTTGTGTGCCATTGAGAAGGTGATTAGCTACACCTAATTGAGTTTACAAGTCATTTTTAGGAGGGGGGGATCCTTTTTTGAACTCAGTGATTCAGGGTTTTTTTTTTTTTTTTTCTGACATGTTGGTGTTATATCTTTCACTTGGATGTTATAAGTTGCACTGAGTAAATACAGCTGGATAAAACAAAAACTGTGTCCATTTTCATTTCAGGCTGAAAAGCAACAAAATGTGATTATTTTAAAGGGGGCTGATTCTTTTCTATATCCACTGTACATATTGATTCCAAACAGAACATTAATCCCTAACAGCACAGTTGTTTTAGGCATATAGCATATAATGTATGTTGATAGGGATAAATGTCTATGAACAGACAGACAAATGCAGGGGAAAAGGTTTATATAATTTTTAATGGATTAATATTTAACATCCAGCTGTTTCACATTCATTGTTTGCTATGCCATATGCATAACTTTTTTTGTATGTACTGTATGTTTCTCTAGCATTACCTTCCATCCAGCAAGTGTGAAACATGAGCCAGGTGGAAAAATTAATGGCCTCTCTGTTTGCTGCAATAAACTTCCTCTTGTTCAGAATGTCCAGGCACTCCAGTGTGGTATATCTGATTAATGGAGAAAGCTTATAGTGCAGATTATGCCAGTAAATCCCTTAAAGCTCACTGCAAGATCTGGTGACTGAGTGCACGATTACTGCAGATGACTCTCGTCTTTCCATAATACTAAGAAGCAAATCTGTAGATTTCTCCAGAACAGGGGAAAGTGCACTTTTGCTCCTGTAGGAAAGGACTGATAAGCAGCTGACTGACCTATAATAATAAAATGCTCTTTTCTGCTCAAGTACGCATACTATTTCCAAAATGTGAAACTACTAAAAGGGCAGCCTAATAACTATGTGATCTATTCCAGCTGAAACCATTCTTTAAATGTAGTCTGTGTCCTCATTACGTAAACTCTGTTAGTGGGTCAGGAACAGACTGTGCCCTTGTCTTGAGCTCTAAGATGATTCTTTTGCAAATTGATTTTTAAGGACACTGAGGAATACTGTTTAAACTTATACTATGTGGTGCCTATAATGGCAAAAACTTGTATGTGAATTGGGGCCACAATAAGCTTGAATTTTAATTTAATTAATTACTAAAATAAAATGTTCATGCTGACTACACTGCCCAATTTTCTAAATATTTACATTACATTACAAATATTAAAGGTGCTGAATGATACTGGGAAGAAAGTGCAATGTGCCAAAGAGGTCATACCAAGCTTTTATTTTATCTAAAAGCAAAATGTTTTTGTAATGGAAAAAAAACCCTCCCACAAACCATGTTGGGATACTTTTGAACTGCTGCTGTGCATTAGATTCTTTTTCCATGAGTGGAATGTTGGGTATTGTGCATACTTCAGATTTAACCCCATATTCTGATTAGATTTATTTATACCCAAATCCAGTCTGCCATGGAAACAACCCCCTTAGTTATTAATTCAGCATGCACTGACAGTCAGTGAATTGGTTTACTCAATGTCATAGCTATTTTCTATAAATGACAATATATGCATTAATATGAGACCATAGGAACAAGAATTATTCAAGGAACATGCATGTTTTAATAGTATAGATAGATAGATAGATAGATAGATAGATAGATAGATAGATAGATAGATAGATAGATAGATAGATAGATAGATAGATAGATAGATAGATAGATACATAGATAGATAGATTGCATGACTTATAATCCTAAAGTCTGTGATGGTGCTCATGCCATGAAAGGACATGGCTTACATATTTGGATAATAAATCGAAATTATTTGGAATATAGATTTCATTAAATTGCAGATATCCATGATTTAATGGGAAAAAATCACTACTTCAAATCCAATTCATAGCCCTATCTGTGCTGATAAATAAATAAATAAATAGATAGATAGATAAATAAATAAATAAAACATCACACATCTCTCTGCAATGGGGACATTAGCAATGACTGTTAAATCAAAAATAGGCCAATATAGGTATAGAGTTCTGAGAGTTAAATATTACAATATATTTAGAAATGATAGTCATGATGTTAGACTTTAGCAGTCCATAGGATGTAGAAGGGGCAGATTTTGTGTTTTGGTATTTAGTTCTGTCACACAAACCTGGTAACAGAGCCCATGAGCAATAGCAACATCTGCAAAAATCTCCTCGTTTGACACATACAGTAAGTAACTGCAGGTCTGCACATATAGGCTAAATAATGAGGAAAGCTGTTTTGAGAAGGATTTTAAATTTGATCATTAAAATATATAATTAAAAATACAATGATCTTCCCAAGTGTTCACTCTATTGTCAGAAGTTCGCAAGTTCAAATCCCAATGATGTCATTGCCATCATTTACCCTCCCCGGTTTGTAGCTGTAGTACAATAGGCTAGAGCTGGCTGGTTGGTGGAAATTGGCAGGTGATCAAATTGGGGAGAAAATGGGAAGATAAATAAATAAATAAATAAAACCATTTATGTGCAGCCTCACATAACAAACATAGACATAAATCTGCAACAAAAAACCCCAGATATAATTGTAACCATTTAAACATTTAAGCACAGTGCATGGCCTCTGCACTTTAAAGTACTGTATTACAATGTACATTATCTTTTAGCACAAATCACCTGTAGTGAGAATATTAATCACTTTATCATTTGTGACGATTAATAATGCATTGTCCGAGAGTCTTAGGTAAACATCATTATTACAGTGATGCATGCTGTAGGCCACCATTACAGTCCCAGAAGAAAGCCCATGGTCTCTCTAAATATTGTATGAGTTTCTTATGTACATCACCAGTTGGACCTATGACGAGGCCATTATTTCTACTAATCAATTTTTCTTTCAGACATTTCTTTGCTCACTCAAATAATCTATCATTGTCAGAGGTAGGTCTTAAGGAGCAAGACTTACAGTATTACATTAACCTATTTTGCCGAGTCATTAACTCAGAAAGCAGAAAGCTGTTAGCTTGAATGACATTACAAGGAAATCATCTGAAATTTCTGAGAGTATGGAGGACTCCAGGCTAGAGACCATCTGCCTTGGCCTGCATTTAATAATTAAGCAGATGAGTGAAGGGTGGTTGATTTAGCCCAAATCATCACTGTGTCACTCAATCCAGACAATGCCACAGCCATCCATGGCCTATAATTCAAGGAAACATAATTGACCATGCTCTCTGAAAGGGGTAGGACGGACATTCTCTCTATCTGTCAGCCAATCACAGACTTATACATCTCATCTACATCTCAGAAGATACACAAAACTAGGTCAAACTAGGCTAAGTGTGAAACTAAGCCAAAAAAATTGGACATTGGAAAAGTGAGACATGTTTCGTCTTTTCCTCAGACTTTCCATAGGATAAGAACTATTTCACATTTATTTTCGATATGCGGACATTGTCCACTTGATAATCCCACATTTCCTCTCACAGTCTTTTGGGTGATTCTGATGCTTCTGGATCTGTACATCATAGACACATGGTCTATTGTGGATGTCTATTAGTGCTTGTTGCAGTTCCCATTCTAACCACTAGGTGAAATAATAACTCTCTCAAGGTAAGTCAAGTGGCACTGGGTGTGTCTCGATCAGCTCCCTAGGTTGTGAACCCATATATGCTGTACATGAGTACAGGCACTGGTAAGGACCCTTGCTCACTACACATTGGGACACCGATAACTCAGTTACCAGTGACATGATTACGAACTCGCGTTGTAAAATGTCACCAAAAGCTTAAAAATATTTTTGTTTTATATGTCATATAAATTTGTTAGCATAATCACACACATTTCTGTCATGGTAACGTCAAGCAGGATCGTAGACTAGCTAGTGGATTTGAAAAAAAAAAAAAAATCATTAAGCACTTAAAAGTCGTTAAACTCAAACAAACCATATATACAGGTGCATCTCAATAAATTAGAATGTCGTGGAAAAGTTCCTTTATTTCAGTAATTCAACTCAAATTGTGAAACTCGTGTATTAAATAAATTCAATGCACACAGACTGAAGTAGTTTAAGTCTTTGGTTCTTTTAATTGTGATGATTTTGGCTCACATTTAACAAAAACCCACCAATTCACTATCTCAACAAATTAGAATACTTCATAAAACCAATAAAAAAAAACATTTTTAGTGAATTGTTGGCCTTCTGGAAAGTATGTTCATTTACTGTACATGTACTCAATACTTGGTAGGGGCTCCTTTTGCTATAATTACTGCTTCAATTCTCCGTGGCATGGAGGTGATCAGTTTGTGGCACTGCTGAGGTGGTATGGAAGCCCAGGTTTCTTTGACAGTGGCCTTCAGCTCATCTGCATTTTTTGGTCTCTTGTTTCTCATTTTCCTCTTGACAATACCCCATAGATTCTCTATGGGGTTCAGGTGTGGTGAGTTTGCTGGCCAGTCAAGCACACCAACACCATGGTCATTTAACCAACTTTTGGTGCTTTTGGCAGTGTGGGCAGGTGCCAAATCCTGCTGGAAAATGAAATCAGCATCTTCAAAAAGCTGGTCAGCAGAAGGAAGCATGAAGTGCTCCAAAATTTCTTGGTAAACGGGTGCAGTGACTTTGGTTTTCAAAAAACACAATGGACCAACACCAGCAGATGACATTGCACCCCAAATCATCACAGACTGTGGAAACTTAACACTGGACTTCAAGCAACTTGGGCTATGAGCTTCTCCACCCTTCCTCCAGACTCTAGGACCTTGGTTTCCAAATGAAATACAAAACTTACTCTTATCTGAAAAGAGGACTTTGGACCACTGGGCAACAGTCCAGTTCTTCTTCTCCTTAGCCCAGGTAAGACGCCTCTGATGTTGTCTGTGGTTCAGGAGTGGCTTAACAAGAGGAATACGACAACTGTAGTCAAATTCCTTGACACGTCTGTGTGTGGTGGCTCTTGATGCCTTGACCCCAGCCTCAGTCCATTCCTTGTGAAGTTCACTCAAATTCTTGAATCGATTTTGCTTGACAATCCTCATAAGGCTGCGGTTCTCTCGGTTGGTTGTGCATCTTTTTCTTCCACACTTTTTCCTTCCACTCAACTTTCTGTTAACATGCTTGGATACAGCACTCTGTGAACAGCCAGCTTCTTTGGCAATGAATGTTTGTGGCTTACCTAGTGAATCAAACTGAGAGACCATTTTGAAGGCTCAGGAAACCTCTGCAGGTGTTTTGAGTTGATTAGCTGATGGGCATATTCTAATTTGTTGAGATAGTGAATTGGTGGGTTTTTGTTAAATGTGAGCCAAAATCATCACAATTAAAGAACCAAAGACTTAAACTACTTCAGTCTGTGTGCATTGAATTTATTTAATACACGAGTTTCACAATTTGAGTTGAATTACTGAAATAAAGGAACTTTTCCACGACATTCTAATTTATTGAGATGCACCTGTAGAACGTCAAATAAAATTATAAATCGCTAACGTAAGTATCATTTGAGAGCTACAACAACGATAACAAGCTACTTACATTTGTAGATGAAGTTGGCTGAGAGTTCGTCCCCCTTTTTTTTCGAAGCTGAGAGGCTTCAGAAAACCTGACGTCATTTCCAGTAAGGGAACACAGTGAGCATCGATTCTCCCTGGTTTTTGCGGTGCATTGTGGGATTTTTTTTAGGGAACGAACATTCCAGTGCACTGGAAGGATTCTGCGATCGAGACAGTCCTTAAAATGGCCGACTCCATGATCAGTGCCCTGAATACTGAACTAGGGAGCTGATTGAGACATACCCTTTATTGTCATTTCAACCATATACAGCTAGTACAGTACACAGTGAAACGAAACAACGTTCCTCCAGGACCATGGTGTTACATAAAACAACACGAGACAGTACAGTAACTACTACAACAGGACAATAGGCACAGTAAGAGACAGTGTAGCGACAATCGTAGAGTACACAGTTCTAGTGTAGAAGTGTCAGATATAACAGGTAGTGCAAAAGAATAACAAAATAATAAAATTGCTGTGAATGTAAACATAACATACTATGACATAGTATTCAGCAGATAAGCTTATACTATATATGGACATAGTAGTTATTGCGGTAGCAGCCAGGTAGAGAGTAAAGTAGTGACAAGAAAATATTATATTTTTATAAATACAATAGCAGTAAAAAATGCAGGTAGTCAATACAGAAATGTGCAATTGCAAGGAGTGTGGGATGATGTTCAGTTGAGTGTGTGTGTGTGTGTGTGTGTGTGTGTGTATGTGTGTGTGTGTGTGTGTGTGTGTGTGTGTGTGAGTCCCGTCTCTGAGTATTGAGTAGTCTGATGGCTTGGGAGAAGGAATTGTTACACAGTTTGGTCATGAGGGCCCGAATGTTTCTGTACCTTTTGCTAGACGGCAGGCAGGTGAGAAGTTTGTGTGAGGGGTGTGTAGGGTCATCCACAATGCTGGTGGCTTTGCGGATGCAGAATGTGGTGTAAATGTCTATGATGGAGGGAAGAGAGACCCTGATGACCTTCTCAGCTCAGATTCGAACGTAGGTGTCCTTTTTGCCCAGGTGGGTGAGGGCCAGATGTAGGGTGGTGGCGAGGACGTCATCTGTTGAGCATTTGGGATGATACGCGAATTTCAGAGGATCCAGTGAAGGGGCAGCAGGGTTTTAATGTGCCTCATGACAAGCCTCATGATGATGGAGGTTATAATTTCTGGAGGTTAAGTGAATCAGGACTTTATGGAGATTAACATTTAGCTGATATAAACAGTTGGGCTCTGCCCCACCTGCCCTTTTGGATGAGCCACCACGGCAGCTGAGTTTTAAAATGTTGCATTATAATCTTATAAACATAGCATGTATGCCATAGCTTAGTGCCACATGCTATAGCAGGGGTCGTCAAGTTTCACATATGGACCCAGCTTAATATTTCAGTGGACTGAACAGAGTACTTGAAAAATGCTGTAGCAAATCAGATGTCTGAAAAAAATAAACTGGCCATAATTCAGCAAATCAGTTTTCTAAACATGAACCAGCTCAGCTCCTGTAGCAGCTCCTAGGCTGTGGCTTGTTGCAGCCAATCACATGCATTCATATAAATTATTTAGCTAAAGGCAGCTCATCTGACAAGAGACTAGCTACAAGGCTACAGACATTAGGTCAGAAAGGTCATGTCATGACACAGCTTGTTTAAAACAAAAAAGGTGTATGTGTGCGTGCATGTGTGTGTGCCTTCTGGCAGGGATGCCGTAGTCACTGGGACTTCAATTTGCTAATGGACTGTTATGGTGCAGGACATTAGTGATGTGGACCTTAGTCTCTACACACACCACGCTAATAAATCTCCACTCACCAGCAGCTGCTTCCTTATCATTAAACCTCTTTAGTTCAATATAAGGAAATATTACACTTCATTTTCTAACTGAAAATACCAAGCTAGCATAAGATGCTCTCATAGTATTTTACCTTCATGCACACAGCTACTGAATTGTAAGTTTACACAATAATTATGCTTTAATGCTTCGTAATGTAAATGATTTTGCTGTACACCCTCACCAACCACTTTAATAGGAACACCTGTACACTAGGCACCTTAGACCACACATCAAGCCTTGAGGCGGACGGGCTACAAAAGCAGAAGAGCACACCGAGTTCTGCTCCTGTCAGCCAAGAACATGAATCTTTTTCCATTCTTCAACTGTACAGTTCCTCATACAATTCTCACCAGTCTATTAGATGCCTATTCTACATGAACATAAAATTCAAGCACTAACATTTTGTAACTTCGTTTCCAGATTACTATCATGAACAGAATACTTAAAAATGCATGAGTCCAAATTGTTAATGAGCTCCTTTAACAGATGTTAGCTGGGTAGAGAGCAATCAAGAAACCCCTGAGAGTCTCATCAGATCTCATGACATCAGTATGCTACAAGGCTTGGTGTAATGATCAAAATGGAGCAGTGTCTCTAATCATGCACAGTGGTTACTTACCATAAGCACTTCAAACTCACTGCTCAATGTCAAGATCATCCTCTCCAAAGGGATGGACAAGAAGGTCATTAGATAACTATCAAGGGACATATCTCATTTCATATATACTTTCAGCTGTAATAGACCTTGTCTATGCTCTAACCAGAGAAAAAAGTCTCTTCTCCCCAAAATAAGGTAGAAAATTTCCACTACTAGAGTACATTTAAAGTGGCTTTTTTTTTTTACCTGCAACCACAGGCAGAGAATCAGATCAAGGGCCATACTCTGTTCTCTTTGACACAATTCCAGCTGTTTCATCAGTGTAAGATGTGGGTGACTGGCCAGCACAGTCTCCACAGTCACTGGTTTTCTATCTGCACTCGCTAATGGACTGAGATGGATCTGTTCGACCGGAAAGAACATTGCTGGGGGGGGGGGGGGGGGGGGAATGTAATAAGGAATTAGCAGATGGAGGACAGAAGCACTGCTTAAGTCACTACAATTATAGTAGCACAGCGTTGTGACTATAGGCTGGTTGTTTATGACAGAATCTATCTAATACCTAGCTGACAGGATGGATTCAGAGACTTGTGGTGATGATGAAAGTAAATGAGAGAGTGACATTTCATGCCTTTACAGAGCTTAGTACAAAGATCTGCAATGCCTGTCATAGACAGCCAACTTCTGTTGCTAAGTACTTGCGTTAAAGGACACAAACAAAGGGCTGAATATGTTCTAAGCCCAATTATATTAGTTATTAGTGTACAGTATGTTGTTTTGCACTCTATAAACTAGCAGCCATTGACTAGCAGCTTTGACTGTCTCCAAGCCTCCAGAATGCATCCCTGTCTCAGGGTTGCACAGATTTTGTTTGCTGTGCCTTTGTTTATTTAGTAATTAGTGAGAATTCCTGTTGAGCTGCTTGGTTGTTCTTTTGGTGGATCTACAGGTGGTTTCTACCAGTTAGTGAAGCTTGTGCTGCATCCACATGACTTCTGTAGATGCAGATGGTGAATTTATGTAGACCACTTTAACTACAGTGAAAATGTCCAACCTTGGCCAACCTTGTGGCCATTAAAAAAAGGCTTACTTTAACAAAAAAATAATAATACAGCTGTCCTATTACGGGAAAAAAAATTCAGTGAATCCTCGCTTGATGCTTGATAAGGCGTAGCTCATGTTAGGAACTGGCCTTTTTGCGCTTCCTTAGGCAAGCGCTAGTAAGCCATTTTTAAAATAATATTAATATTATTTACACATGGTTACACACTTGAAAATCTCACAGATATATAAGCCAAAAAAAGGACAAAGTAAATTTGATCTTGCCAAGATTCACCAGTAAAGCTTACAAATCCAGATACTGTAGTTAAAACATTATCACAGAGAAGCAATAACAGGAGGAAAAGCTTAAAGTCAACAGAAGAGCAAGAGAATATATCATTTAAAACAATGCAGGCTTAAAAACTGCTTACTGAAATGTTCCAATATTTATTTTAACAAATCCATAAATAACTGTTATAGAATATAAGACTTTATGCTTGAGCAGTCTGTGTGTTTTGGTGACTAAGCTCATAATCATTAATGCTTTTTCATACAGAACAATGGAAAATTGATGTCCATGTCAATTTTGATTTCAAAAAGAAATGATCACAATATTGGATCAAGAATGTATTTATAAACTTCATGGTACTGTCATATGCAAAAGTGAGACTTTATAGGCTATCTGTAGTTGTTGTTAGGCTGTAACAGCCTATGGGATCATGCTCTTTTGGTTGACTTTATTTTGCTCTAACAGGCTTCCAATGGCATCAGTATTTATTGGAGATGAAAATACAGTGAAGAAGGAGATGAAAATACAATGAAGTGATGTGACCAAAAACAACAACATTCTGAGAGCTTGAAAGCATACATTATTATGTGATTAGAAGAAGGATACTATTTAGACATTATCTGGATAAATGCACAATGCTGACATAATACTGCATATGGAAGTGCCTAGTTTCGACAGAAGGCAGGATCAGAACATGGTGCAAAACATGACAAAAATAAACATGAATATCTATATCTGAAAATATCTTTCTAATCCGAAATTTGGATTGCAGCCACATCAGCGGGTTGCCTCTCCTTCAGTCTATTAAGTTCAAATTACATGTAGCATACATGGAAAATACTCGAGTAATTGTATTTTGTTACTATATTTACATATATATGTAGCCACCTGACTGCACTTGAATTTCACTATGAGTGCCCCTGGCTCTACCTCAGTAAAATGTTTCTGCATGCTGGAGGAAGCAAAAACTCGTATAAAATGAGGTGTTTCCTTTGCTTCCCTAGAAGCCATTAACTCCATCTAATTTCAAAAAGCAGTTTTTCAAATTTGCTAACATTAACTGGTTATATTTAACTAACTGTGCATTCAAGTCCTCCTGGGAAGTTCGTATTTACTAGTTGGGAATTCGTAATTACGATGTCAGGTGCGTTCAAGTCACTTTGGTCAGCGCAAGATGGCGATGTACCTTCTCTTAATTAACTACAAAAAATACAGCAAGGTTTTTAAACTTTACTTCTAGAAAATGAAGAACAGAGAATGCACATCAGGTGTGTTTTTTTTTTTTTAATGTTTTTAATCAATTTATGAAGCCACTGTAAACTTTATCGTTACATATTATATAGTAATTGTACAATGCTATCGTATTTTGTGCAGGCAATTAGCTTGTTTTATTGTAAATAAAAAAGCCTGACAATAACTTGCTGCATATACTAAACACATAATAACTGAATTCAGCTTCTGAGATGAGTAAACATTCAATTTCAACAAATTTACCATCAACTACAATCGTTGCATCCATTGATTCCGCCATGTTTTCTTACAGACACGCCTCCAGCTGGGAAACTCGGAGCTCAAAGAAAATCCTGAGTTTCGCAATCATAATTACGACTTTGGTGGCATTCATGTGCATTCGACTCATAAATACGATCTTTCCTACATGACTTGAACGCACCATAAGTTAGCCTTGTTTCTTTGCTAATGCCGGGTGAGACTAGCATCGATTCCAGTAGCTAACAAAATGGCTAGACAGCAAGTCCTGCCCAGAGACATATTTTAAAATATGGGGTTCTCTTAAACATTTTTCCTTGTTAAAAAAAAAGGCCAGATTTGAAAAGGTCGTCCATTAGCTCTATTCTTGTGCTGACCCTTGCTGTGTCTGTGCAGATTCCTAGAGAACTGAAAGAAGTCAATGTACTGAGTTCACGAGATCCACTTAATATGACCCCATATAAACTTAAATTTAAACGTAAAATTAAACTTAAACGTAAATTTACTACATTAGCTCGGCCACATTTTAAGAGAAAGTGAACAACCTGTCTATTGTGTAGGCATGGAAAAAGTACAGAGAAATTGAAAAAATCAATTAGGTGTGAAAATCTATTCATTTAAAAGAGGAAGTATCCAGCTAAAATGTACTCAAGTGAAAGTTAAAAAAAAAAAAACTTTTTTTAGTCACTACAGATGATGAATTTTTATAATTTTTTATATTTTTTGAACATTGATAAATGTGACTGAATGCTTTAAACTGAAATGTAAATAAAAGGGTTCTGAGCCCATTCTACTGATGTACAGAATATAGTCATTGGCTGGATGAGAGTAGAAGAGACCTTCGAGATTTGTAACTAATATTTAAGGTCTAAATGAAAGTGTATAGAGCAAAAAGTAGTTTTTTTGGAAAAAAAAAATTAAGTAAGTACATTTTCTACTATCCTACATTACAGTTGCAATTACTCAAGAATTCAATAACACGAAGCTATTGTAAATACTAAAATATTTAGCAAGTAAAATATCAGATTCATACTAATTTCTCATAAATTGCTATCAAATATCACTAAGCCAGGGTTACGTGCATAAAGCTGGATATGAAACACTAGACTTCTGCATCTCCCGGCTTGTGTTACAGATAATCCCAGATCATATTCCCTCCCAAACAAAACAACCCCCCCCCACCCCCCCACCCGCCCCTCCATACACAGACATCTCTGTTTCAGCTATTAGAAAGGGCCCTGATCAAATGAGAAAACTGAGAACTGCCACCAAAAGAAAAACACCTGCAGTGCTCTGGTTCCATGAATCACTTGAATTCGTTTAAAAATAAGCTTTTTTTATGCTTTTAAAAGCCATTTGGGTCTATTATTCACATTGTCTTCATGGCAGGTGCAGTGAGAGTGAGGCTCGTATAACAGCAATACAACCAGCTCAGCACACACAGAGTATAAAAACAAGCCCACATACACACAGATGTACTATGATATGGAATTTATAGAAAAGTAAATTTTACTACTACTACACTACAAACCTTAACACATGCTCTAACAAAAAAAGAAAGAAAGACTGAAATGTGTTTGTTTGGAATATTCCTGTGCTATGTTTTAGTGGTTGGTGTTTACTTGTTGAAACATAAACCATATTATGCATCATTATGCCGTTCACGCTAATCTCAAACATGATTTCTTTTCAGTAAATGGACATTTAAATTTAACTTCCACCATTTTCCTCTATACACTCATTCTAAATGATCTTTCACTGGTAAGATGACCACTTTAGGATGAATCTCAACTGGACATAAAACTCCAGATCAGGTCCTCATGTCAAATTACAGATTGCTGTAATCTTCTCTTTGTTACAGCTGTCTCCAAGAGCTCCAATCATATGCATCCTCTCAAAAGATGCAATCCAACGTGGATGTTAAATATGTCCATTTCAGCTCAACGTCTCCAGTAAGCATATGGGTATTTATAGTAGATTTAGAATAATGAAAGATAAGATTAAAAGAGGCATTATAAAGGAGGAAGTTCAGGCTCTTGTTTTTGCTGGTGTCAATGCAGGCAACATGAGCAGAACTTCAGTATGTAAGGCCTTGTGCCAAAGTAGAAAGGGCCATCCTTTTACATCCTTCTTCTCCACCATCTCAAGCCATGCAGACATCCCATTATCCGTCATAGACAAAGCTCCAATTACCAGTGCGCATGGAAGATCATTTACCAGGCAACAATATCCCATTCACAATAGGAGCTGGAGTCCGACAGATCATTAATCATTTAAAATGCAAAGTACTGCATTTACATGGTCAAGTTAACATGAGAACTGTAGTAAGAAACCACGCTGAATCACAGTCCCACCAGGATTTTGTGGTTTTGTAATCTCAGAAACTCGTCAATATTCGGAGGATATTCAGATTTGGGCCAAGATGTTTCATGTGACGTCATCACAATGCACATTCATGATTAAATGAATTACATGATTACAGCTAAAAGGTCTCATTTACCAACAAACATCACTGTGAAAGACCGTGCAAAACAATTTTGTGCAATTGCAATTTTGCCAATTCAGGTAGTTTTCAGAAAAATGCACAAAAAAACTCCACAAATTGCATCGCAAATTTTGAAAAAGACGCAGCAAAATCAAGCATTTTTGGTTGCAACAATCACAGCTATGAACAGTTATGTTCGTTAAGAGCTTTAAGACATAGTTGCTTTTAGCATGTCACATCCTTCCCTTGTGTTTTTCCCTACCTTCCAAATAATCATGTAACACCAACAGTGGTTTATGACCATGGCTACCATGACAACTAGCTTTGAATTAAAACCTAATTCACAATGGCCTCAAGATTATCTGCATATAATAAGAGTTGTACTGTGCCCGACCTTGAAGTTTACAAGTAATTTTGTGTGCACGAAAAAAAAAAAAGAAAAAAAAAAAAAACTCTTAGCAACAGCCTGACAGTTGAGTATTCACAACAATAACTTTACACTCAATTAACTCCTGGTCAATTAGACACACTGGCCTGTCTAATCAACAGTATCTCTCTCATAATTAACACTAATTAATACATACATGAAGATTTTCAATAAGGGATCTGCTCCTTAATACTCATTAGTAAAGAACTAATAACCTAGTGTTGTGAATGGCCCCTAAAATATTGAGATTTAATGGGTCTCACTGGTCTCTTCCCATTAAATCCAGTTTATCTGATGGTCAAGAAAATTATTAGCCTGTAGAAGAATGAGAAAAGCCACAGTATTGCATTTATTTCACAAATCTTATCAGAACTTCAATGCCCACAGACTTCCAGCTTATTACTCCTTTATTAATCTGAAGTATATAATTTATTAACTATTATTGAGTTAGTGCAATGAAATAGGAACTCTGAGTAAACATGGGCTTTCTAAGGCTTTCTGTCAGTTTAAGGCTTAAACTGTTAGTTAATTATTGGTTCTTCCTTTCAGGATTAGGCTTAAAACATAACTGGAGTGCCATTTCACTACCAGCTTTCCCTGCGTGAGATTTCTGGTTTATATATGATCTTAAATAGCAGTTTAAAAACCTTTACAATTTCACAGAAGTCAATTATATTGTTATGCTGCTGACATTTTCTACGCCTTGTGCCACTGCTGTGAATGATAAACATGTGAAACATTTAGAAATCAGGGCAGAATGCATTGGACAAAGCCCACGGCCGAATTTAGCCTAATATAACGCTGTCTCCGAGGGTGTAATTACAACCCCCCATGAGAGTGAGTGTGAGCAAGCTGTGGGAGCTACTCTCTGTTCCCCAGCTGGGCCTGTCTAATGTGAAGGGAAGAGAACTCCCTCTCTCCAATCCAGTCCAGAAGCTGGGGCTAGTTAATTGCTTTCATGGTTTACTTTAATTTCAAGAGCTTCATGACACTTTTGTGTGTCACTTCTTTGAAAAAATAGGCTGTATATCGATGATAGACCATTCATAAATCAAAAACGGCAAGTCCTATTCCAAAGCTAAGCCATAGTTGTAACATTACTCTGTCACTGTATTTGGGCAAAGGGGTGTATGTTATGTTTGGCATTTTTCTTTCTATTCTATACTGTTTTTGTCAAGCTCGGGCATCCTGATTCTTTATAGTATATTACCATGAACAGGGAGAGCCAGTCACTGTTTTTGTCAGGCTGCATACTAAGTGGTACATATAGCATACATTGTGGCTGAATAGGTATTGGTCTAGAACAGAGGTGTCACGCATACAGTCCTGCAACTCAATTTTTAGAATCCATGTTCTATCTTCTTGTGGACCACAAATGCATTTTAAAAAAATCTGATTCTCTGTTATTTTGAGTCCTGCTATGGCCTGGCATCCCATCCAGGGTGTATTCCTTTCTCACTTCTCACAGTGTTCCTGGGATAGTCTCTTGATTCACCACAACCCTGAACAGGATGAAACATTACTGAAAACGAGTGAGCGAGTGTTATATCTTGAGTCCTGGTATTCCACTAGAGAGTAAAATAGAGCAATAACCTCAGGGCCATAAACTCAGGTATTGAAAAAAAAAGGGCTAAAATGTAATTCTTCGTTAGCAAAGTAAAAATTGATGCTGTAACTATGGCTCTTTCCAAATAATTGGGGGTTTCCACAGAAAAGGGGGCAAATACTTATGCAGTTGCATATTATGGTGGTGTTGGGTTTTTTTTGTTTGTTTGTTTTTTTTTTGTTTGTTTTTTAGCAACACCAGCTTCATGACTAATCCCAATTAAGTCCATTTAATTTCAATGTTGTAACACTCCAGAAATGGAGTTTATGCGTTTTGTAAGGGATATATGTTTAACATTTGTGAATGTACCTTTCATTTTTGAGCAGTTGTTGATGTGTCGGATGTAACATCCCTGCTGAAAAAAAAAAACAGTAGAACCATTACAGAAATGGTTTTAATGGTTATAATGGGAATTGTATTGGTTTTAATGGAAGCTATAATGGTCATTGTGGGTCTCTACTGGTAGGTGTTGGGTTCTATTGGTGGCATGTTTATGTCTAGTGGAAAACAAAACAAACCATTAAACCGTAATATAATATGGCCCAAAACATACTACATTTGTTAATGGTTTTAATGGTATTTGTAGTGGAAACCATTAGAATTTCCGTAATGGTTTCTATTGTTTGTTTTTTTTATGTTTGTTTTTTTCAGCAGGGATATTGGACTAAGTGTTCGGTGGTCCATTACCTAAAATGAGTTTGACACCCATGCTCTAAGACTTCCGTGAATTTTTCAATGAAAATCAATATGGATTCCCGTCAACGCCGCGTTTTTGAACAGATAATGCCCTAACCTACATGGAGCAATTCAGTGTTTTGGTTATATGTAGCAAACCCCCTACTAGAATAATAACCGCGTGACGGATCTGTTCCTGTCAGGATTAAATGGCGTATCGGTAGGATCCGGAAAGGATTGCACAGTTTCAGGAGAAGATAACCGTTCGAGCAAGGGCTACGTGAATGAAAACCCGGGCGCAACCCGAGTGTGTTTTTATGCGTGTGAGAAAGGCTGAGCGAAAGCGCGCGACTGCTCATGCGCCCTGGTAAGTGAGTGCGCGTGAAGAGATGCTGCTCATCAGATGGTCAGTGTGGCGTCTGATCAGGCGTCGTGCAGAGCTCGTTTCTCGTCCTGCCACACTACTTCTGCAAGCCTCATGGATCTTCGGACGCTTTGGCTAAATTGACATCGGAAATGGATTTATTCACATCTGTCATAATACGTCTCGATTGTAAGAAGCCCGGCGTTGAGCGCGTCCTTTCTTTACGTAATGTCGTAACTATTTGCGCATTTATCCTTGGTCGAGTTCTGCGATAAAAAACAAAAAACAAATTCGTGCTCGATACGTTGTCGGGGCATTTTCTTTTTGTCTCCCGGAAGAACACACCGTTTTTCTATCGGTGTATCTCCATCTGGCTTTTGTTTCTGAATGGGAAAAGCGTGGCAGGTTACTGTGATGTGCAATGGATAAACAAACACCGGCTCTGGGCTTTATTTACATACAAACCTTGATGTATCGTAACCCGAGGCGAGACATTCTGGAGGTAATGTAGGATTACGTGCACAATTCTTTTCTTTTTTTTTTGTCTGTTAGTTTTGTTTTTGTTTTTGTTTTAGAACATTGCATTACATGGGCACGCTGAAAGATGGGACAGTGCATATGGGAAATGGTGCAATGCAACGCAGCTGTCTAGGAGCACTACAGGCCATAACACCTCACCTTTCCTATCCGAAGTGTTTTTTATTGATCGTTGTTTGCAGGACGTTTCACTGAGAATATGAGTTTGCTTTTAGCGGTAGTACACATAAATTGATCTGTATGTGCCAACTGCTTAAATGCATCTGGTTTGTCTGTATGCATGCAAATGTAAGAGCATACACTTTTCTACAGAAGTGCCATAAATGTCTAAATGCACACTGTTATATAAAAATAATAATAATAATAATAATAATAATAATAATAATAATAATAATAATAAAACCTTAGATATCAGCAATACATGATCTGTTTTGTTTGTTTTTCTGTTTTCAGCTTAAACTCTGCAACTCCTTCAGCTCACTCAGCTAATCTCTTCATTGCATGTAAGGAAGTCTACTACAATTGATATCATCATAAAACTAGATTTGACTCTTGAGAGACTGGAAGATATGCCATCCTCCATGGAACTGTTCATTAAGTGGGCTGTCTGTACTTACCTGGTTCTTATCCGTATGCCAGGGACTGACGGCTCAATAGTGAATTTCCACAAAACATGCATATGTGCCAGTAACATTGTTAGCTGCTCCAAAATGAACTTAACTACTGTTCCATCTGACCTGCCCATGTACACAGCAGTGCTTGATCTGAGCTATAATGACATCACCAGACTACGTGCAGAGTGGACCACATACAAGCTCCCCAAACTCCACAACCTTTTACTGAGCCACAATGGCTTGTATTTTATCTCTACTGAAGCTTTTGTTTATGTTAAGCACTTGCGCTACTTGGACCTGTCCTCTAACAGCATCCGCCAACTGGATGAGTACATCTTTGAGCAGCTAGAGTGTCTAGAGGTGCTTCTGCTCTACAACAACCACATCTCCCAGATTGACCGCACTGCCTTCACAGGCCTCAGCAAACTACAGAAGCTCTACCTGAGCCAGAACCAAGTGTCCCGCTTCCCTCTGGAGCTGGTTAAGGACAAGACACGGCTGGAAAGGTTGAGCTTATTGGACTTGTCTTCCAATCGGATCAAAGTCCTCCCCCTTCAAGACCTGCAGGACCTGCCAGCCTGGCTCAAGAATGGACTATACCTCCACAATAATACGCTCACCTGTGACTGTGTGCTGTACAGCTTGATGGCACACTGGTATATGCGACGACTAAACTCAGCTGTGGATTTCAAAGATGAATACACCTGCATACTGCCAGGGCCTGATAAGAAAATATTGCATGTTTTTGACCTAAACATGCATATGAACTGCAGCACATATAATGAATCAGTGGAGGAAGCTTTTTTGGAGCAGTCTCTGGTCCTCAAGTGTGATACACGGCATCGGGACATGTCCAAGACATGGATGTTACCTGGCAATGTACTAGTATCACCTGGAAAAAACCAGACTGCTGTAGTTCTACCAGATGGCAGCTTGGAGATCAGTTCAGTAAAACTCGAGGACTCTGGTCAATACACCTGCTTTGCTGTAAGCGAATACCTTAATGAAACCCTGTATGTGTGGGTGAAGGTACATAACTTCACTTTTAGTGGAAACGACGAGACCCTCAATACAGCATACACAACTCTGGTGGGATGCTTGGCCAGTGTGATCCTGGTGCTCATCTACCTGTACTTGACCCCTTGCCGGTGCTTCTGCTGTCCAGGACAAGGGAAGTCCAAGAACCAACATGAGGATAGTATTCATTCATCCATGCTCAGCGCCACTCCAACACATGAGGATCTGGCAACCAAAGCAGAGCCCAACAGGCATGTTGCCTTCATAGATCCCAAGGACCTGCAGGGCCAGAATGGGAAAGTGAATCGCAATGGGGAAGAGGAGCTGGATGATGAGGCTAAGCATGGGAAAGGAAAGAGAAAGAAATCAGTGGCAGACTCTATTAGCTCAGTCTTCTCTGACACACCCATTGTGGTCTGAATGGATCCTGTCCAGAGTTGAAACTGGGCAGCCGTCTGTGATGGATGCAAATTGTGTGAGGCTTGTCTAGAGGCAATGAGTTGTTGAGATGTCTTTGGAAAAAGAGCAACAGAACTGCAGTTTGCACCCTTCAGCATGTGGCTAATTAAAGACACAGTGTTATATAGCTTTCCTTTGTGAATTTGACACGGACAAGTTAGAGAAGCCTTTCCAGCATTTTAATCTGTAGCACTTAAGTATATACTGTGAAAAGGTCTTGCCATATACAGAAAGTTGACTTTTAGTAACGTGTCACTGAGAAGTTGGGGGGGGGGGGGGATGGCAAAATTTATTTCTCCATGAACAGGCACTGGCAAGCCTTATTATTTTGTAATATATAAAACATAAACCATATATTATGATTCTTAGACTGCTGAGAGTAGACAGATTATAGCATTGTGTCCTGCAGCCTTTAGTACTTACAATATTTATTCCTCCCTTTCCCAAATGCTAACTTGCCAGCATCACCACTTATATATAGACTTCAGTCATGAGTCATTGCTAGAGGAGTGGCATGCCATTAATCACCATTACGGTGAATGCTGAACACTGTCAAGTGCATTTGAAAGGACGTAGCAAAGATTTGAATGTGCTTGTAGAAATTCAGCGCCTCTAAGCTTATCAATATGTCAAAACGTGGAGGGAACCTGGGTCAGTTTTAATAGCAAAGTAAAGCTGGAGAAGAGAAAATCCAATTGTTGCAGTACCGTTAGATTTATATTGGTTGTTGTTGTTGTTGTTAATAAGGGATAAGATGTAAAGTGAATAGGCGAGCTATTTGACATTAAGCCAAAGTTAAACTTCACTGCATTGCAATTCCATAGACACTTGCAATAATGCCACAAGACTACATCTGTTGCTGAATTTTAGAACAAAAACATGCTGGATTTCAGGACAAAAAGCTAAAACATCTTTTCATTAGATGTCATCTTCTAGCATTCTTTCGCGTTTGATTATTGAACGTTTGGGTAGTTGTAGCACCAAAAATTAGAACTGACATACCAGCTGCCGTGATCCCCAAGGATCACTGAAAATTGATGCCAGATGCACAATAGCATTTCTTGTAATCCCCAGCTTAAGAGTAAATTAAATCAGCATGTTGTGTGCACAGCAAATGTATACCTTAAACAATGACTCCTAATCACATTATAACTGCCATTCTCGGTCAGAAAAATATGGCCTATTATTTGCACAATGCCATTTGCATGAGGCTGTCTGTCATGACAACCAGAGAGAGAGAGACATTTCCTGAATGCTAATAATCTCTTAAAATAGAATAAGGCATCTCTCTGCTTTTCTCTAGTACACCAGGACAGTCCACAATGCAAAAACCAAAACTGTTTTTCAGACATCGCTGATTCTCAAACATTCTCAAGTTCTGGGTTATTTGCATATTTTGCTAGCTTTAGTCATTGCTGAGTCACCCATTGTCAAAATGATTGGGCCCATCTTTAATTACAACCTAAGCCCCCAAAGATGCTTGTAAATTTGACCAGAAAAAAGGAGAGAGCCATGGGTTTATTTATTTACTTATTTTGCAAAAAAAAAAAAAAAAAAAAGTCTAATCTGTATTTATTATGCATGTCACTACCCAGTGTCACATAGGATTGTATGAACGTGATCAACACAGTGGAAGAGTTCCTCAGATATAGCACACAAAATGTCCATTTCAGAATGTTGGATCAACGTGTATTCCCACATAACATGCATTCTATGTAGCATTCAGCTGTCATACCCTGTAACTCTATCCCAACACCATAATAGTTTCAATACTCTGGCTTCACATTTGCCTAGAGTAGAGTGAAATAAGACGGTGGTTTGACAGCCATATCATTCTTGTTTTCACCCCACTTGGGTGAAGTCAAAGGCAGGCTAATTCAAAACACATTGATTCTCAATGGTAATAATATACGGAGGACATTAGCAATGGAAGTATTTTAGCGCATTCCAGTTATAATCTTTGTAATAAGGGACTAAAACCTCAAAGATTCTGTTTTCTGAAAGAGGGGCGAGCCCATCTGGTTTGCACAGCATCATCTCAGGAAAAAACGTTTTGGAAAATGAGAGCAGCTATGATGGACAGCGGCAGGCAGTGGGCAGTTCAGGCCTATTAAACGCCTCCTCAGCTGAAGCCAAAATCCTGTGACGTCCTCACCATCGTGATCTCTATGGGAAGAGGCCAGTGTCTCTGTTGCTTTCAAACATGCTTCACCTTGGCAAGAGACACAACACCCAAACAAGATCTAATGGCTTTTCAGCCATTGTCGTTCGTTTTCCCTGAGTCCTTGGATATTGTTAGATGGCGGCAGTATTCTATTAATATGTTAATCATTCAGAATTTTATGGGCAGTACATCTGTGCTTTTGTGTTTTGCTTCAGTGTTTGTTTACAATGTTTACCTTGAAGACAGTGTTTTCTTAACCAGCAAGTCATTTTGTCTGATTTCCTTGTTCTTCTATCAGAAGTGCCCAAGTCACTCCCGTAGTTTAATACTGCTGGCTCTAATACTGACACGTATTAGGTGTACCAATTTAATACAGCTGACTCTGATATGCAGATGGTCCTGAAGAGCCTGTTTAGGTCGATCATGTGGGTTAAAGCAGAAAATATCCTGTGGGAAAGTAGATCACAGGAAGCATATTGGGCCTCCTTCTTCTATACACTATGTTCTTTATGCTGTTGTCTGAATTCCACTTGTGACAAAAGATGTTAAGCTTTTTATAAAGTTATCTGTTGGAATTTATGTTTCTGTCATATGAAATCTTGAAGATATGTTTACAATGTGTCTCAGTAGGTCTGTAAATTAAAATAAGAAGTTAGTAAATAGAACAGAAACTTCAGTAAGCCATCACAGACTGTACCTATGGAGGCAACAAAGCACTGTATCACTAAGCAGTAGGTTATATGCGCTTTTTCAGGAATACACTGTTATATGTAGAGATGTTTGTGACAAAAAAAAACCCAGAGAACTGCCTTGACTTTACATTATGCTCCTCTAATAAAATTTCGTTAGGATAATGTATAATGTAAGCACACTAAATTGTGTATCAGTGTACCTATTTCTTACCTGGCCACTTTAATCCTGTTTGTGAATATGTCCTGTTCGTTTTGTCCTTTTTTTAAGTGCCATATACTGTATGTAACATGTATGTATTATTTCACAACTCTGTATGTCAAGTATTTTATCTTGTTTAGTTTTGAATCTCTGGCTACTAGAGACTATTAATATAAAGTGGCTGTGTCCATTCAGTTGGATATACAAAGACTTTTAGTATATAACAAATTCACTGACCACATCACAATCATTTCAAGAAAAGTGCTTGTCTTTAGTTGTTGTGAAAGGAAAACAACAAAGAGTCAGATATATCCAGCTACCGGAAAACCACATTAATGCAAAGTGAATGTCTTGAAGGTAGTAATAGCCTCACAGTGGAAACACGGCCTATGTCTCAGTAAGCTTATTATGAGTGCAATATCCATTAGATGCTGCATAGTGCTGGTCCTGTATTAGCGTTAGAGAGGTTCTGCAGTATCGAGTCTCTATGGTAGACTGCAGACTGTGACTGAGAGTAGGGTAAAGCTTAAACCAGAGCTGTAGAGGTTTTAATACAGACAATTACTATGATGGTAAAAATTATTTGCAAATCTAATAAAAAAAGGTTACAGCTTCATTTTGGAGTCAGCTTTGCTTTTATGGTTCAAGCCAGTACATTTACTCATCATTCCAGTTATATTATTTCATATAGAAACTTCAGTCATCTTCATTAAAGTCACTTCCTAATTAAGACACCCACTTATTTTCCCATTTATCTGCAGCACAACAATGCTAACACTTGTGGCCTATCAATCAAATAATACATTTTTTATTAGAGATACAAGTTTTAGAGATTAAGGATAGGTAATGTAACTGTCTGGAGTCACATGTTTTTTTTGTGTTGGAATGGGTTTCCTCAGGGGACTCTGGTTTGCTCCTACTACCCAAATTATACTCGCAGGTGGATTGTCTATAAATTTTATTTCACTGACGCTTTTATCCAAAGCAACTTACAACTGAGACAGGATACAGCTGAGCAGTTGAAGGTTTCAGGCCCTACAGTGGCATCTTTACGATGCTGGGATATGAATGCACGACCTCCCAGTCATCAGCAGATTGGTAGCCCAGTGTCTTCGCCACTGAACCACCATATTCCATATTCACTATATTGTGAAATTCCATTATATGGAATTTCATTTGTTATTTAGAACACTGGTAATTAACACAGATGTTGATTTTAAACATCCAACTATAAATATATAATTATGGTACTCCAGTATTGTCTGTAAACACAACCAATTTTCGCCATAGTGTTGTCAGAAGTATGTGGAGAGTTGGCCTACTTGGCCAGACCTTGGTAGTGTATGACATACACGGTGGTAATGCAGTGCCATCTCCTGGTCACAGAGCATCACTACATGTATAACACTATGACTGAAGAATACAGTGAAGTATATGGGATTTATTTGCTATGTATGAACGCAGAATGAGGTAGGACCTGAAACATTTCTATGCTCATATTCAGGCATCAGGCAGTTATCAACCCCACACACACACACACACACATATATATATATATATATATATATATATATATATATATATATATATATATATATATATATATATATATATATATATATATATATATATATATCATTAAAAAAAATTAATAAATAAAACCACATATATACAATGTAGTGCATTCTTTCAGTCACATACTGTATATGCACACACACACACACACACACACACACATATATACACACACACACACACACACACACACGAATGAGAAAATGACCTACAACCCATCAAAATTTTAAGACTTCTTAACTCCATCACATCTGGCCAACTTGTTAAGGGCTTAACAATCAGATAGGAATTAGGCAAACTTAAAATTATGCTGGTCCGTGGGCCCCAGCAGAGGTGAACAAATGCAAGAGCCCTTATGCAAGAGCCCTTAGCACACAGGCCTTGCGTGCTCTTGGCCAACTCAGAAGATGCTAACTTTTCTTCAGGAATACCTAAACAGTAGTCATCTCTCGGGGGGCTCATATCCTCTTGGTGGCCTTTCTGAAAGTGGGTCTCTGAGGGATCAGATCCACAAGTGACCTAGTTGATGATAGCAAATCTCTTTGTCCATTTGGGACAAAGCTGCTACATTCAGCTGCTTGGTGAGGAAGCTTCCAGGGTGTAAGGCAGAAGTTGAAAATGTGGTCTTGCCAACCAATCAATGAGCAGGATCCTGTGGCATAGCTGCTGAATTCTGTGCAATCAGCTGTAATGGAGAAAAGGCTTATGTTGAGGCCAGTCATGGGGCAGCACGTACTGTGCCAGGGGGCTGTCCAGTTCTGCCAGAGAGGACCACAGTTGGAACAGTTGGCTACTTGCCAGTGATGAAGACATTCAGCTGAACCTCCTCTACATAATTGTACAGCTCTGTAGAATGGGCCTATTTGAGGAGATTCCGTACAAGATAGACAGTCTGTTGACCATCCCAAGGTTTGAGCAAGTCAAAATGCGGTGATGTCTCGGCAGTGGTAAGAACAATGATTCCAGCTAGAGAACACTATTTCGTTCTACTGTATACTTGTATATGGCTAGAATGACAATAAAGCTCTCTAATCTAATCTCTAATTAATGTGCTCTGACCTTACACCTCTGTAGCACAACACTACTTCCCAGACTGTTAGGGAAGTGTCCATGGTGATTATCTATCGCTGATTTTGTTAGGAATGGCCTGTCTTCAGCAAGCTTGTCTGTGCTGTTTGGGGTCCAATTATAGGTTCAGAAAGACTAGTTGCTCCATCAAGTCTAGAGGGAACATTGCTGCAGCTGACATTATCAGTCCTAGCATTCTCAACAGAAGCTACTACCACACATGGCAGCCTGACTGAATGTGTTTCACAATCATAATACTATTTGCCACATATCGGAGAGAAAGGGTGGCTAGTATTCTAAGTGAATCTAGTTTCATGCTGATTAATTGTGTGGCTTGCTTCAGTGTTAGGTAGCTTTATTTTAGTTCACTGAGAGACTAAGCACTGTAATGTGTTCAAACAGGTTGGACATGTCCAGAATTACCTTCTAGGGCTAGATCAAAGTCCTACGGTTGCACAGCTTGAATTATATGTAACCCTTAGCATAAGAAAAGGCACAATCTTAAAGAACCAGTTCAACAGTCTAAATCTAGAATTGGGTGAAAACTGCCATCCTATTTCTGAATAAGGAACTAGGTTGAATAGGGTGTGCAGTTTCAGTTGCACTTCTGTCCACGAGAGATCGGACTCTTTGATTAGAGCAATACATTTGTTGTTCCAAAATCAATAAAAATTTGTTATATCAACATCATTGCAGTGTGCTTCAGGTATGTCATGTCAAGATCTGCACAATTAGTCAGAAGCATAATAGTGCTGTGGACCCCATGGACTCTTGGGTCTTATGTATCAAAATAGTCCAACTTTGCCCTACAAATTTGAGTCATTATGGTGGGAAGCTATTGTGTTATAAATTGCCTTAGCAGGACACATGGCAAGTTGTGGGAAATAAAATCTGCAACTGACTGTAAAAATTAAGGAAGCATTATTTCAAAGATAATGGACCAGGGTAGGAGAATGGTAATCTCGGCGCCAATTGGCACAGAACTACATTACCCATCAGCCCAAGTATGTCACATCTCTCACTAATCACTATCACATTCTCTTGTTATGGCTTGTTAGCACCGCTATTTAAGTTCCAGTCTTTCAGTGTCTCATGGTCAAGCTTCTGTGGTAGCTGTTGTAATTGTCGTTTGTTGTCGTGTGTGCCTCAGTATCACTTATATGTTATATATATGTTTTTTCCTCGTTTCCACAGTTTAAGGTTTATGGATCTTGTTTTCACAATTTTTTGGTTGTTTTGTTTGCACTTTACATAATAAATTATCTGCATCTATCTCCAATTAATCCATGACAGAAAGCTTGACCTAACATGGATGCAGTGGATTTTTTCAGCATCCAAGAAGCACTCCTGGAGAAGAACCGCCTGATGTGGGAGCAACAGGGGAGGGGAGATTGGGTCAGAGCTACACAGGAATGGCTCGAAGTCATGCGCCCCCTCAGCAAATTTTTTGAGGAGGGGGCTCCCCACCTCGTTGCTCTGCTGAGGACATCCTTCTACCCCTCTGCCCTGCAGAGGACACCATTACAGCTCACCCTGGGCATCACTCTGTCTCCCTGCTCTGCCTCAGACGTCACTATGCCACCCAGCTCCACTTTGGACATCGCTCTGCCTCCTTGCTCCACTGATGATGCCACTTTGCCCCCTTGCTCCATTGAGGACATCGCTCTGCCTCCTTGCTCTGCTGAAGACATCGCTCTGCCTCCTTGCTCTGGTGAGGACACTGCTCTGCCTCCTTGCTCCACCGAGGATGTTGCTCCGGGCTCCTTGCTCCACTGAGGACATCCTTCTACCCCTCTGGCCCACAGAGGATGCCATTACGACTCATAGCCTCGCCATGGGCGTCACTCCATCTCCCTTCTCCACCTCAGACATCACTAAACCACCCAGCTCCACTTCAGATATCGCTGTGCCTTTCTTCTCTGCTGAGGATGTCATTCTGCCTTCTTGCTCTGCTGAGGACGGGGCTCCTCTCCCCTGCTTCGCTGTGTACCCTGCTCCCCCCTCTCGCTACATGGAAGATGTTGCCCCCCCTTGCTTCACAGCGCATGTCGCTGCCCCCCTCTGGCCTCGTAGAGGATGTCACTTCCCCCTTCTGGCTTTGCGGTGGCCATCACTCCTTGGATGTCCTTGGATGTCACACCATCCCTTAGCTATGCGGAAAAGATTGCTCCACCTCACAGCACTGTGGAGGACGTCACATCTCCTACCAGCTAAGGGGGTGTTCTGTCATAGTAGCGCCAATGGCCGCAGAACTACACTACCCATCAGCCTCAGCATGTCACATGTCTCACTAATCACTCTCACCTATGTCTCCTTATGCCTTGTTAGCAGCAATCTTTAAATTCGAGTCTTTCAGTGTCTCATAGTCAAGCTTCTGTTGTAGCTGTTGTAATTGTCATTTGTTGTTGTGTGTGCCTCAGTATCACTTATAGTCTAAGTATATTATAATAGTATAAGTTTTGCCTCGTATCCACAGCTCATGTTTATGGTTCTTGTTTTCACAGATAAGAAATTATCTGTACTTCCGTCTCCAGCTAATCCGTGACATCCTTGAACTTTTCCACATTTTGTAGTGTTACAAACTGTAACTGAAACGGATTTAATTGGGATTATCCGTCATGAATCTACAGAAAATATCCCATAATGTTGAAGTTTAAAATGTAAAATCTGAAGTCCTATAATTAGTTGAATTGTGTCCTGTATGCAGTTAAAGTGACATGTGATCTCTCTATATAAATACTATATAAGTTTCTGGAAGGCCCCAGAGTTTGTTCAAGAACAAACAGGACCATGAACAACCAAGTAGCTCTCAAATCAAGTCTGGGGCAAAACAAGTTCTGGAAAAGAATCAGTCAAGTCATTCATATATATATATATATATATATTTTATAAAAAAAAAAAAAAAACTTCCTGTGCAGCACCATCAAATCCAATATTTAAAAATGTAAAGAATATGGCACAACTGAGACTCTGCCTAGAGGAGACAGTCCACCAGAAGTCAGTGACTGGATAAGGGGGGCATTAGTCAGAGAAGCAACCAAGAGGCTGGGGATGTTGGAGGGTCTCTCTTCTGATGAGTCCAAAATTGAACACAGTGAAGCATGGATGTGGTAGGATCATATTGTTGGGATGTTTTTTTTTTTATTAGCAGGGACTGGGGAACTGGTCAGAGTTGAGAGATGGAGCCAAATACAGGGCAATCCTAGAGGAAAACCTGTTCTAGTCTGCAAGAGAAAGACAGGAAAGTGACCCAAAGCTACATAGGAGTGGTTCAAAACCAAGAACCTAAATGTGTTAGAATGGCCCAGTCAAAGCCTAATCAAGTATCTGTGGCAAGCTTCTGCTCTTAAGGATCCACATGTGTAAAATTGATAGATGCTTGCAGCTGTAAATGGTTCTACCAAGTATTGACCCAGTGGGTTGACCAATTATGCAATAAATGTCTGGGGGGGTTTTTTGTGTTTGTTTTTTTTTATTTATTTGTTTGTTTAATTAACCTTTGTGTCACAATAAAATTATTTTTGACTAAATCTAATTAAGTTCATTTTCATTCAGGTTGTAACACTACAAGGTGGAAAGTTTCAAGGGGAGTGAATAATTATGCAAGGCACTGTACTTTAATCTAGTCTAAAGCCTGACTTAAATGTTTCATATATGTTATTTTGGAGAAAATCACTTAGCTGTTTATGTACAACTTTCTCTATAATTTTGCCAAGGAAGGGCAGACTGGAAATTGGACTGTAATTACGTGTGATGGAAGAGTACAAGCTGTGTAGTTCTTGAGTAGCGGTCTTGTAGCAGCCGTTTTAAGTGGGTCTGGAAAGCAATCTGATTCTAATGAGCTGTTTATTATATTTACAGCTGTGCTACAGAGACAAATACCTGTTTAAAGAAGAAAATTGGAACTGGATCCAGGTCACATGTTGACATTATCTGAGAAATAACAGAACACTTCATTAATTTTACTAAAAGCATTTAGCATTCCATGGATGGGGCATTCTTGGATTTAATACACCACTAACCACAAATGCCAGATTTTGCTGTCAGTAATAATCTTGGAGAAGTACTTACCACAGCACACAAGTACTAAATTATCACAGGAATATATAAAATACAGCATCAACCAACAAATTACCACCAGAATCACTAAGCACATCACATATATGTCAATATAAACATATTTAATGTGCTTCATTGTGGAATTTTCCTTCAATTAAAACACAAATCACTCAATCAGTCAATTTTACAGGAAAACTGTATGAATCATTTTTGCTTTCATTTTAACAAGATTCCTAACTACATAACTTTTTATGAATGGGTTCATCAGTGCATACACAGAACGAAATTTGTTTGCTCTTACAGTGCAATACAACACAATACAATACAATATAAAAACAATACATTTTTATTTGTTAAGACACATTTGGATATCACACATGCATAACAATTGAACAAAACACTGTTTAATTTTACTGGGTAATGGGTGGACACCTAATTGTACAAAAGCATTAATGGGGGACAAATATTCCTTCACTTTTATGCACATGCAACAGGAAACCATTCAGTCATTATCACTTATTTAATCAAGTTAATCAAAATTCATAGCAAAGCAATAACTTTGCTTGACATGATGGATAAATAAATGTAATTGGTACTGCATTACAAAAGTAATGTAATGAGTTATTACAAAATAATAAAGTTTTAGAAACTTTTTTTTTTTAAAGCGTTTTGAATCTTGTAACCTCACATTAAAAAAAAATAAAAAATAAAATAAATGTTATTAAGTAACATAAACGGTTCATTTCATGAGAGGCCTGTAGGAACAACTTTTAATTAAAAAATAAATGAAAGCAGCACAAATTCATAGTGTAATTCATACCGTATGCATAGTTTCTGTAACAGATGTCCCCAAACAATCTATCAGCAACTAAAGCTAATTTCATGGTTCACATCATCTCCTGTCATTTAAGAACTTGGAAAATTTCATACCAGGGCTTTTTGTGATCTAAATCCCCAATACGCATGATTATTATTTTGTTTAATTTTATTTATTTTTTTGTGAAATGCATAAAGTTTTGTGAAAAGAAAAAAATCAAAGTACAGAACTGCACAGAACTGATCAGCAGTGACAGAAAGCACTAGGCTGAGGTTGCTGTCAATAAAGAAGGTTACACCAGAAATATCAGGTTTCACATGCTTTTTCATTCATGACCTTGGTTATTTAAAACCATGTGTTCAATATGGAGTGTGTGTAAAGTGTGTCTTTCATGATGCACATTAAGATCAGATGACATTTATGAGTCATATACATGACTATACATATACATTTTCTCACGCTTTATTTCTTGAGCTTGACTGAGTAATTTAGAGCAGTTATATGGCAGTGGACTAGTTTGAACTGAGTGTACTGCACAAAAACCTTGTAGACCAAAACCTTACTTCCTGTGAGCTGCAGTGTCACACAAGAAGTTTAGTCACTGAACCACAACTGTCTGAACTACAACGGATAACTGTAGGCACAGCCATTTCTCTTACTCTTTTGTCAAGGCTGCCTTGTTGCTTCTTGTTGAGTGGCTGAAGGACCGGCCTGTGTATGGAAGTTTGTCTCCTTAAAGATGAACCAGCAGTTTCCCGCCCATAAAATGAGATTAAGAAACCCAGAAATCTAGAAAAGGAGCAAAAAAAGTTCTTAAGGGACAGACATTTAAAAAAAAAAAAAAAAAAATTTTACAGCTGAATCACATTTAAGCATATTTGTTTGTTTGTCATTTAACGCCATGCCAGCTACCATTATTTTCATGGCAGGAAACAGGTTAAATTGTAGCAAAATATAAAGAATTTACAAAAGTTTTTTAAAGTTCATCTAAATTCTAAAACTAAATCTGGCCTCACTTCATTAAAAATCTTTTCATATGAATCAACTGAATAAAAAAAAGGTCCTAGAGGAGTTAAAAGCATTACAGTCCATTAAAATATGCCTCAGAGATATTGGCCATCGGCGTAAGAGGCATAAAGGAGGATTTTCACCCGTTAACAGATACTTGTGAGGGAATCTGGAGTGGCCTACTTGGCAACCGGTGTAAATGATAAAGTCCCAGGGATTATCCAAGTAGAAATGACATTTTCTACCAACAACAGGGTTGATTTTGTGAAGTTTACATTTAAGCATATTTAATAGCACCCTGTTGTCTGTACTAACTAAACAGATAAAATTCACAGATTTTGCATTCACAAGTCATGTCTGGTGGAAATACAAAAATGTAAACATCTGTTCACCCTGAATATGTGTACTCTACTTTATCAAGTCAAAAACTGAGCCATCTACCTAAACCTGCCTAAACTGTTCACACTGTTTTGAATTAATGTAAGAATGAATTGGAAAACAGCAAACAACGGTGAAAAAGACACCACATGTCGAGATGGACAGCTGTTTACAGCTGGCCTTTTCATGTGTCTCCACTACTGGATTGTCAAAGATACCAAAAGTAGCAGATATCGCTTCAAAACCAGACTCAAAAAAATACTATTCAGTGCCAAAGAAAAGTGCTTATATTTAGCTGTCGGATGTCATTTCCTTATTCTCACAATAAGTAAATAAGTAATAACATTTGTAGCACTTTGATGAAACAACTATATAATGATAAGCTGTATTTTATTACTGCTTCATCAGGAAACATTGTATGATGGAACTACTTATTAAACTAATTTTGCAATGGTCTTGATGTTGGGCTTTAAAATAGTGTCTAGGGTTTGTAAAGGGCGTTGTACATTTAGACAACAAAAGGTACTGCTAAATGAAACATTATTTTGTTGGACAAGAACAGCCAGATACGAGTAAATGAGTATAGCTTTTTTTCATCTATATGAGACAGATGAATTATCTAGGAAACAACATCTGACGGCTAAATGTATACACTTTCTTTGTGTTTCTTTTTGGTATTAGCTAGTAATTTTAGTTCTACTTTTGAAGTGACATTGGGTTCCTTTTGGCAGATTTGGCAACCCAGCTACTGACAAAATGAGACCGCTTGTGATCTGATCACCTGAGATGGATGTTAATACCAAGTCTAAAATGGGCTGATATTAAAACCAATTATATAAGCAATGGCTGTAAATATACAGTAGGTACAGCATTTTACACAGCAATTATCTCCAAACCTGACATCAGTATCAATAAACACTAAACAGAACAGGCTGGTTAATTCAAAACTAGTCATGTTTCTTAGTAAACAAAGCATTTAATTTCAGTTATACCCACAATATTTACATTGCTAGTAGCTTCAGAAAACCAATCCATGCGCTTACGGTTAAATTTCTTCCTGTCTAAAAACATACAGTGGGTATAGAAAAGAATCAGCCCCCTTTAAAATAATCACATTTTGTTGCTTTTCAGCCTGAAATGAAGATGGACACAGTTGTTTTATCCAGCTGTATTTACTCAGTACAACTTATAACATCCAAGTGAAAGATATAACACCAACATGTCAGAAAAAAAAAAAAAAAAAAGATTCACTGAGTTGGAAAAAGGATCACCTCCTTGCTTTAATTTGCCTTAATTTTTTTTAATTACAGCCTTTAGTCTGTTGGGATATGTCTCTACTAACTTTGCACATCTAGACTTTGCAATATTTGCCCATTCTTCTTTGCAGAACTGCTCAAGTTCAGTTAAATTTGATGGTGACTGTTTGTGGACTGCAGTCTTCAAGTCATTCCACAGATTTTCAGTGGGGTTTAAGTCTGGACTCTGACTAGGCCATGCAAGGACATTCACCTTTTTCTCCTTCAACCACTGTGTGGTCAGTTTTGCTGTGTGCTTTGGGTCATTGTCATGTTGGAAGGTAAACCTTCTTCCCATTGACAACTTTCTGGCAGAGGGCAGCAGATTTTCCTCAAGAATTTGACGGTATTCTGCCCCATCCATTTTCCTTCTATCCTGACAGGTGCTCCAGTCCCTACTGCAGAGAAACACCCCCATAACAGGATATTACCACCTCCACGCTTTACTGTAGGAATGGTGTTATCTTTTTGCTTCAGTTCCACTACAAAATGCTCCAGGAAAGCTCTTTTCATGCTGAGCTAATCAAAATGACCACGGCTGATCACAGTTGAAAGTCAAATGGCTTTGTGTGCCATTGAGAAGGTGATTAGCTACACCTTATTGAGTTTACAAGTCATTTTTAGGAGGGGTGTGATCCTTTTTCCAACTCAGTGATTCTGTTTTTTTATTTTTCTATTTTCTGACATGTTGGTGTTATATCTTTCACTTGGATGTTATAGGTTGCACTGAGTAAATACAGCTGGATAAAACAGAAACTGTGTCCGTTTTCATTTCAGGCTGAAAAGCAACAAAATGTGATTATTTTAAAGGGGGCTGATTCTTTTCTATACCCACTGTATATAGGTGCCAAGTATGACAACTGGCTAAAAATCACTGTTGTGGCTTGCATACTCAATCAAACTACAACTAGATTTTGAGAAACAGTTATACGCAAAATGCCTAATAAAACACATAGACAACAAATCACATTATTTTTTACTTCATATCTATTTAGCAGGTTCCACAAATACAGAGTAAAAAATCTGGAGTTTACAACACCACACTACCTACAGTCGTCAAAGCAGTCTTACCACTGAAGAATTGAGGGGGCCTAAAGTAGGTAGGGCACCTGCTGTGCACTTGTTTGGGGGGATCTTACAGACATTGATTAAAGAAAGGAGTTTTGTTGGACTCGTAGCCCATTTCACATCAGTCAGGCCTTTTCCCCAGGCAGAAGAAGCCACCAGCCACATGAACGTGAAGATTCCAGTTATTAGCAGATCCTGTGGAATGAAGGTAGGGTTTAAGTGGTCATTCATGGAAGATATCACTAATAATTGCTGTAAGCATATAATCTGCATGGTTTCACATGAACATATACCTGTAACTTACAATATACGGTCAAAAGTATAAGGACACCCCACTAAATTACTGAGTTCAGGTGTTTCAGTCGCACCCATTCATAACAGGTACATAGAATCAAGCACATAGCCATGCAATCTCCATAGATAAACATGGGCCATACTGAAAAGTTCAGTGACTTTAAACATGACTGTTATAGGAGGCCACCTTTGCCACAAGTCAGTTTGTGAAATTTCTGCCTGGCTAGATGTGCCCCAGTCAACTGTAAGTGCTAGAATTGTGAAATGGAAGCATCTATGAGGAACAACAGCTAGACAGACCATGCAAACACATAGAGTGAGAGTGCTTCACTATCTGGCAGTCTGACAGATGAATCTGGGTTTGGTGAATGCCAGGAGAACACTACCTACCGGAATGCATAATGGCAACAGTAAAGTTTGGTGAAGGAGTGATAATGGTGTAGGGCTGTTTTTCAGGGTTTCGATCGGCCCCTTAGTTCCACTGAAGGGTCAGGTTAATGCTACAGCATACAAAGACACTTTAGACAACTGTATGCTTTTAACTTTGTGGCGACAGTTTGGGGAGGGCTCTTTCCTGTTCCAGAGTGACTGTGCCCCTGTGCACAAAGCGAGGTCCATAAAGACATGGTTTGACAAGTTTGGTGTCGAGGAACTCCACTGGTCAGAGCCCTGACCTCAACCCCACTGAATACTTGTGTGTGATGGTCAGGTGTCCACATACTTTTGGCCATATTGTGTAGTTTAGTGTTTAATTAAGTGTTTTTGGTTTCTCAGCTGACAGAGCGGTGACATGTGCATGAGACCTACATGTATATTCATTCATTTATTTATTAATTTATTCGTCTTTCGGTAAAGGCTTTATCCTAGTGGGGGTCAAGTATCTGGAGCCTATCCCAGGAACACCGGGCATGAGGCAGGAAACACACTCTGGATGAGACACCAGTCCACTGCAGGGCACCATGCACACGCTCATATTCACACCTCATATTCACACCTAGGGGTGTGAATGTTCCCCCCCCCTGAATCTTTAATTGACCAGTATCTGTGAACCTGTGTCCACTGTAGCCTTGGATGATTGGAACCTATTTTAGCCCATCCACCACAAAGTTCAACATGTTGTGTATTCTGAGATGATTTTCTGCTCACCACAGTTATGGCACACCACACAATTTTCTGCACACAGTCATTAACAAACATATACCCTGCAGAACTGCTGCTCACTGGATTTTTCACACCATTCTGTATAAACTCTAGAGACTGTTGTGCATGAAAATGCCAGAACATCAGCAGTTTCTGAAATGATCAAACCATCCTGTCTTGCATCAACAACCATGCCATGATTAAAGTCACGGAGGTCAAATTTCCCCCTTTCTGATTTAAGATGTGAACATTAACTGAAGCTTTTGACCTGTATCTGCAGGACTTTATGCACTGTGCTGGTGACACATGCTTGGCTGACTGGATAATTGCATGAACGTGCAGTTGTACAGGTGTTCCTAATAAAGTGGATGGTGTTTGTATAGCTAGTTCTCAAATGCCTCTATCTGTTTCATCACCTCTTGCAGCTGCTGTCTACAAAACACACCCTTCTACTTCTTCATTTACACATAAGTGAGAAAAGTTAACTTCTACTGCAACTTTAGTTGCCCAGAGGTCTGAACAACATGCAACTCCAACTAATGTGTGCTTCTTTTATAATGCCACATATTGTTCATTTTTAGATAGTCACATGGTTATTGCTCGTTGATAAATTATAAACAGGAAGTAAGCCACTGGTTATAAATAGACCTACTCATTTAACACAAGTTTTACTTTCAACTGCAATGTAACACTGCACTCACACTAAAAACTAACACACAAAAAAAAAAAAAAAAAACATATTTTACATGGAAACTACATACATAAGTATGGAAACTATTAATCTTACTCAAAAGCAACATTCTGTCACCATCAAATTAGTATGACATAAATATAAAGTGACTAAAGTCAAGCCCAGTGCAGATTTCAGTTCATAAAGTGCTTAATACACCAAAGCAGACTCACAATCACAGGGCCACGGTTTGACTCGCGATATACATGCTGGTAGCCAATATACACCACAAGTATGCCGGTACAGTACAGGAAGGCCAGGACTCCAACTGCAACAAAGAACTCAGCTGAAGATGAATGGTCTCCGATCAGATAGTACTTCTTCATTTCATTTGTTCTGTTGACTTCGCAGGTTGGCACATCAAACCCGACGTTATTAAGTCTGTGTGAGACAAGACAAAGTGGGGTTTGTATTTTCCAAAATAAAGATAAGGCCAATTGAATATATTCAATAATACCTGATAGTTGGTTAGTGTGCAGTACAAAATGTAATAACGTTTAATAACATTTACCTAAAAGGGTATACGAAGGAGATGTTGATCTCACTGATAGAAGCATTCCCTTGACATTGGATATTAAAGCTTGTGGTGCCGGAATAATCAACAGTCGAGGCAAATGCAAATATGGAAAATGCCTGAGGACACAGTGCACAAAACCAAACACAGTAAGAGTAGCAGAGGCCACAGCATAAAAGATGAAGCGTTTGCCTTTGGACAAATGCATTTGGTCAAAAGTAATCAAATGACTGATATGTAATAATTATACGTCATAGTTCCACAGTGGAGTCAACACTTAGTAGGTAGAGACGAGGATGGAAATTGCATGGGGATTCTTTTAGGACCAGTGTGAAGGCCTCATTCACTCTCAAATTAAGGCTTAATAGTTTCCTCCCTTCAGTGACATCCTTCCACACAGGAAGCTTGGGGGTTGTAAAGTCATCAGTGTGTCCTTCAGAAACTCATAAATGTGGAATTAGCATCTATTGTGAGTGAGTCCAAGAATTTAATGTACACTGGGCAAGGCTGGTGTATTCACCAGGGAAGCAGTGGTTTAGAAGGTACCAGTGCTGTGCAGGTTAAATCTCTGAGCTATCGATCAGAAGGTTAAGGGTTGAAAAACCATTTAGCAAGGCTCTTAACCTACTCCATGGGCACCATATTCACTCAAACCTCTGATTCTTCCAAACTAGGATATGCAAAGAAGACAATTTCATCATAGTGTACATGTGTATATGTATAATGACGATAAGGATTTCTGCCTGTGTGGGCAGTTAACCCAGAGAGTAATGCGACTGAAGGAAATACCCCATATACTTTCATGTGAAGACAGAACATTTCCACCAAATAACGTGAATACCTTTTCCATGAAGTGAACAAATCAACGAACTAGACTAGAAATACCATCAAATGTAACAAAAAAGGGGAAGTATCACAACAGATCTGACATTTGTAGCTCATACTTTTGCTCATGCTTTTGCTGTGTATGACGAGAACGTTCGCAAAAACAGGGTGTGTTCAATAAACACCACAGAGAGACAGAGAAATCAATGCCCATCGTTTCCTGAAGGTGTAAAGAAACAGCAACTCAGGCCTAAAGAAATAGACGAACACACAGCACAATGCAAAATACACAGCACAATCCTAGTGCTGAACTAGAATCCATACACTAGGTCTAGTAGGATGTATATAATCACTGTAAGAGTGTAGAGTTTATAAAAACACTGGGGATTGTGAGGAACAGTTGTGCAATACATGTTTTGCTGTAAGTAGCCATAGTCTTGGTGCAATGCAAAGAATTCATAATACTCTTTACTGTATCTGAGCCTTTTTTTTTTTAAGTAATTGTACTTTTTAAAGTGCACTCTGACAGTGCAATACATTTACCTTTGTTACCTGAGTATGTCTAAAAACACATTATGTGCTTCACTGATTGCATTAGGCACTATTTTTCATCCATTGGCTGAACTACACGTTATACCTCGCCAAGCAAATCAAAGCAACTTTAAAAAAAAAAAAATAAAAAAATAAAAAAAAAGTAAGGCAGATAATTACTGTAGCTTTTTTTTTTTTTTTTTTTGACATGGCGAAATCATGGCAAAACAGCGCCATTTCCTAACATTTCATCATCAGCTTGCTCCACGCGCACAAATCCTGAGCTCCACAACAGTGAAGTACAACCTCGGAGTTTATACTTGATTTGACGACAAGACAACAATATCACCCTCTGAGCCATCTTTATTCCAGTAACCATATCTTGTGAAAATTTGCACTTACCCATTCCAGGACTCGTATAAATCCCAACGGCTCTTTCAAAGGTCTGATATCTAACAAGAAAGCTGACATTCTTTTCTGAAAGAGAAATACACAATCAACTCAATTAGCCACTTCACTCAACTTTATCTAGGAGAAGATTATCTGTGCTAGTTCTCCCTCGGGGGGTGCATTCTTCCCCCCCCCCACTGACTTTAGATAGCTACCTGCCTGACCAACATTCACCATATTACATACAGTGTTAATTTATTAGACGGGATTAGTCAAGAAAATCCAATACCTCCACAGCGTTGATGGAACAGATGCCCGCAAAGTTGTCACTTTTTTTTTTTTTTTCCTTTTTTTCACTTTTGGCACAGCGGTGGTCACGTGAGTCATGACGTCGCGATCTAGGGTTGGACGAATGAGCAAAAAAGTAACGGCTCTGTGTACAGTAGAAAGTTAGCGGTAGTGATGGGAGTCGAGGCTCTTTTCAGTGAGTCGGTGCAATCGGCTCGGCTCACCACTGATAGCCGACTGTTTCGGCTCTCAAACGTGGTTCATATGTCGCATGAATAGTTCAATAATGTCTGACTGAATGTCTGAAACGTCTGATCATCAACATAACATTATGCTATGGGCTGTCAATAAAAAGTCAATAAAAGTGTCACAAGACTCGCTAATCTAAATAATTATTTTGGCACAAACAATTCAGGCGTTGGTAAGATTCACCGCATGCATTTCGGTCACTATATTAGATGATCAAACACTACAAAAAAAAAAATCAGTGCTAAACACAGAACACTCTCATATTTTTAGCAAAACAAACTAACTAACTCACAAAAGCCTCGAGATTCTTTAGATATGGAAGTCGGCTACCAACGTTCATCTAAAAGAACCGGATCAAAGAGTCGACTCGACCGCGAACGACCCATGACTAGTTAGCGCTAGCTAGATTGTGCTAGCTGGGTAATTGGGCCTAAGTCTGTAACTTACTTGACTCTGTAAACTACTTAGGGTGTGCAGTATTGTTTTATTGTCATTTAATTTATATTTTATTTTGGGGAAAAAAAGTTTTCTGCCATTTTCAAGACTGTTGGTGTTCAGTGCCTGCTGTTTTGTTTGAGTGATTTTTCTTAGCTTGCTCTACTCACTGTTTAAAATACGAAAGGAACAGCGCAAGCCACTCAATATGGCGACAGTATTAGTTGTTTATTAGTTTATTAGTATAGGTAGTTTTTCTTAGTATTATTATTACTGCCCCTCCACTAAAAAGAGCAAACTGCCTTGTTGGTTAAAGCTGGTTTACGTTGTGATTTCAGCAGTCTTTTAAGATTATAACATATCACACTGTACAAAATTATCCCTAAACAATCTTGGCCGAATTCTGTAACAGGCTGTGCAATAACGTGTTATCCATGTCAGATTATACGATGAAGATGCTTTAATGATAGACCTGTGATTTAAAAAATCATTTTCAAAAAAAAAATGTAGCCATTCCATGAGTTTCGCTTCATCCTATGCCCCATTCCTATTGGTACCTTTTAGACCAGTGTAGCAGCAGTTACACTTTAAAAACATCTCAGACACCACCAGAATTGCCAGTTGTAGTCTTTGGTCGCAATCGCACTCACTTGCTGGTGATCATGTTACACATTCAGGATCTTCTGATCTCAACTCATGATCAAAGAATTCTATTAAAATGTGCAGTTTTTGTCTGTGACAGCAAAATTGGGTCGAATACCATTCAGTGTAAAGCCATCTTAAGACGTTATCAGAAAATGCCTGGACTATGAGATTCTTCTTTGATACACTAAAAGATATAGGACACTCTGCCCCATAAGTTATGGAAAAACACACATGCACTGTAGTTGGAGCAACTTGAAAAATATATATATACAGGTGCATCTCAATAAATTAGAATGTCGTGGAAAAGTTCGTTTATTTCAGTAATTCAACTCAAATTGTGAAACTCGTGTATTAAATAAATTCAATGCCACAGACTGAAGTAGTTTAAGTCTTTGATTCTTTTAATTGGGATGATTTTGGCTCACATTTAACAAAAACCCACCAATTCACTATCTCAACAAATTAGAATATGCCAATCAGCTAATCAACTCAAAACACCTGCAAAGGTTTCCTGAGCCTTCAAAATGGTCTCTCAGTTTGGTTCACTAGGTAAGCCACAAACATTCACTGCCAAAGAAGCTGGCTGTTCACAGAGTGCTGTATCCAAGCATGTTGACAGAAAGTTGAGTGGAAGGAAAAATTGTGGAAGAAAAAGATGCACAACCAACCGAGAGAACCGCAGCCTTATGAGGATTGTCAAGCAAAATCCATTCAAGAATTTGAGTGAACTTCACAAGGAATGGACTGAGGCTGGGGTCAAGGCATCAAGAGCCACCACACACAGACGTGCCAAGGAATTTGGCTACAGTTGTCATATTCTTCCTTGTTAAGCCACTCCTGAACCACAGACAACGTCAGAGGCGTCTTACCTAGGCTAACGAGAAGAAGAACTGGACTGTTGACCAGTGGTCCAAAGTCCTCTTTTCAGATGGGAGCAAGTTTTGTATTTCATTTGGAAACCAAGGTCCTAGAGTCTGGAGGAAGGGTGGAGAAGCTCATAGCCCAAGTTGCTTGAAGTCCAGTGTTCAGTTTCCACAGTCTGTGATGATTTGGGGTGCAATGTCATCTGCTGGTGTTGGTCCATTGTGTTTTTTGAAAACCAAAGTCACTGCATCCATTTACCAAGAAATTTTGGAGCACTTCATGCTTCCTTCTGCTGACCAGCATTTTGAAGATGCTGATTTCATTTTCCAGCAGGATTTGGCACCTGCCCACTCTGCCAAAAGCACCAAAAGTTGGTTAAATGACCATGGTGTTGGTGTGCTTGACTGGCCAGCAAACTCACCAGACCTGAACCCCATAGAGAATCTATGGGGTATTGTCAAGAGGAAAATGAGAAACAAGAGACCAAAAAATGCAGATGAGCTGAAGGCCACTGTCAAAGAAACCTGGGCTTCCAGACCACCTCAGCAGTGCCACAAACTGATCGCCTCCATGCCACGCCGAATTGAGGCAGTAATTAAAGCAAAAGGAGCCCCTACCAAGTATTGAGTACATGTACAGTAAATGAACATACTTTCCAGAAGGCCAACAATTCACTAAAAATGTTTTTTTATTGGTCTTATGAAATATTCTAATTTGTTGAGATAGTGAATTGGTGGGTTTTTGTTAAATGTGAGCCAAAATCATCACAATTAAAAGAACCAAAGACTTAAACTACTTCAGTCTGTGTGCACTGAATTTATTTAATACACGAGTTTCACAATTTGAGTTGAATTACTGAAATAAACTAACTTTTCCATGACATTCTAATTTATTGAGATGCACCTGTATATATATATATATATATATATATATATATATATATATATATATATATATATATATATATATATATATATATATTTTTTTTTTTTTGTTATTTGAGATTGAGACTTAGAACTAGCAGGCTGTATCATAAGATTAAGATCAACTGGTATGTGAGAGAGTTATTAATGTCTACCATGAAATCATGTTCCCAACGACCAATCACTGATCACTGTTGTTTCCCAACCACCAATCACTAATTACCATTGTTTGTCTGAACCCATGAACTTATTTGTTACTCATTTTAAACTCTCTTCTTGGCTATATTTACAAGTAATAAAAATGACTACAACTGTAACTGCTTCCTTCATATCTATTTCTTAAGCACTTACTATCATTGCTTCACTATTCTATTCTTTGTGTCTTCAGAAAAGCTTCCTTCTTCATGTAACTCGTTTTCATATGCAAATTAGTCAGTGACGTCACTTGACTACTTCTAGTGATTTTTTTGAGCACGCATTAGCTATACTACAGTATACTCTGTATTTAAAAGTATATTAACTCTGTTAGCCGGGTCGGCGCCACGAGGGGGGCCCAGGGGGCCCGGCCCGGCCTCCTAGGTCACTGTGCCCCTAACCTCTGGTAGGCTGAGCATAAGTCGTGAGAGCAAACTTTGTTTAAAATATTTAACGTTTAGCTTGATAATTCAACAATAATGGATTTAAGGAAATGGTTCGCAACCTCAACAGCGAAAACTGTCATGGCTAGCACTAGCACAGCTAAGGTTAATGTCGACACGCCAGTCTACCACCATGTGTGAGAACTCCTTTTCTGGGCTCAAGAACATTTTTAGGACAACAGGCGAACAATGAACCACACTCGTAAGGCTCAGCTCGTGCATCTTGCATTTGAGCGGAACCTTACAAATAAATTTTGCAATGAATGAAAAGACCAAGTTCTGAGAAAGTTTAACACTTCCACTCGTCGCCTGGAGCTTTTCTAAACGTAAGATGTCTTTTTCCTTTTTTTTTTTGTCTTTGTCACTAGTATGTGGTTATGTGAACGGTGCTGGTCGTTATTAATTATGTGAGTGCTTTATGCGTAGCCTTGCTTTTTAGCGTCGTTGGGTGATGACATGATGGTTTTTATAGTGTGCCACACTTAATCTTTGCTTAAAAATAGGTTTAGTAAAGTGTTATTATTATTATTATTATTATTATTATTATTATTATTATTATTATTATTATTATAATTATTGTAATAATTATTGGCTAATATGAAATGTGAGCCTCTCTTTACACTACTCACAACCCAAAATTAACCAGCTGCCACCACCTTTAATTACCCGGGGAGGTCCGGGAAAGGAGTCTGATCAAAACACTGCATCCACAATTATAAGGAAAACATATGGTACTTTATTAACACTTAATTCTTTAAAAAAAAAAAAAATGTTTTTTTTGGGTTTTTTTGTGAGGTGGGCGAGGTAACCCAAATTTTCATGAAAACAAAATGGAGGACGTTTAGACCACCATACTTGATACTACTCATAATAACAGACGTTTTAACATTATGTCTTTTATGTTATGTTATGTTAAAAGTTCATATATTGCAGAGTTTGATTTCATACGTTATAACAGTGGCGGTCAAGTTTCGTAACACGTGACGTGTTTTTTTTTTTTTTTGTTTGTTTTTTGCGCATGCGTGGTACAGATCGGGCGGTATCATCGCTACCTGATCTGCGTTTCGGGTAACCACAAGCTACTTTCCCCTGAAACGAGTTGGACTCTACAGTAGCTGATACTTAGCATGGGACATGGGTTGTTAGTGTAGTTTTAGTCATGCTATTCCCCGCATGTTATTTCCCTTCCAAACCATCCTCTCTTCAAAATCTTGATCTTGGCTTAAACATGTACACCACTCCAAAAAAAAAAAAAAAAAAAAAACGTGTGAGAGAGAGAGAGAGAGAGAGAGCGCTTTATTTTATTGACGGTTTGTTGTCTCTCCTCTGCTAGTCTAATGCTACTGCAGCTGGAAAAGGGGAAAACCGCTGTGTGCCAGTACGAGTCCAAGGTGAGGTGGTTGGAAGTCTACGCTTTCGGATAGTGAACACAACAAACTCGCAATGGGCAAACTGGCAGCGAGAAGTCAAACACAGTTGAAAACAAGCTCGAATTCCCGGATGATTTACTTAATCTAGTCACTTACTTTAGATTCGGCGCGAGATGTGGCGTATCTCGAATGCTATTGGCCGTTGTGGAAATCATTCAAGCCCTTCGACAAGGCCCCTCTTTTACTTCCTGTTTTATACACCGCAACACACGGAATCAAAGCACGGTTCACAAGCCATTTAATGGGCACTTTACAGAACCCATATATTGATGTTTGTTCCTGATGTTCTTGCTTCACCCATATTGAACGTTGTAGCTGCCTAATAAAATAACAAGATGCAATACGTACATGCATGTGATTTATTTCTTGTTTACTGTACATGAAATATATGCAGCTTGCACTCGTGAGGGTTAACGGAAACTTCTCACTGGTGTGAAGACCATCGGAATCGTTTTCGCATTCTATATTGAAATGGCAATGTAGACAATACAATGCGAGAAAAACAAAATGCACCGGACAATTGAAAAGAAAAGTCCTGCATGTTGTCTTTTCTTTGCTCGCGTAAATCTGATGAAGAGAGGTGCAGAGTCAGAATGAGACAGAGGTAGGGAGCAAACCATCTTCATACATGTCCTAAAAACCTAGTGATAGACCTTTATCTCAAAAGATACTCTTGAGGAATTTGTTTAGTGTTCTTGACATTATATGACATAATAATATACGCCGTAATCTTTACAAAATCCATAGTGTGTCACTACCAAGACACAACCAGATATCTAAGCTTCAGTTGAGGATTTCACAAATAAAACAGATTATCTGCACAGCAAGAACATCCAGTGTTGATGACCCCTTTTTCATCAGCACTGGGTGTTCTTGCTGTGCAGATAATCTGCTTTTATTTGTGAAATCCTCATCTGAATCTTAGATCTCTGGTTTGTCCCATCCACACCCTGCAACTCTCCCGATGACCATCAGATCTCTCAGGTCTAGTTTGGTTATCATAGTTACAAATCAGGTTCAGAGTTACAGCTAGACTCCTGTTTCTGCAACATTAACTTGTCTTGCCTATTTACTTAGTAGGCTGAGCTGTGTTACTGCTGTATTACTGTGTTACAGCTGTGCCTTTGTACCAGATCAATCATATTTTGTCTTTGGATTTCGTCACTGTATGCCCGTGATAGCTTTTACCAACTATGAAATGTTTACTGGATACTTAGATCATCACAGTTCCAGTTTCTCAGCTTAGATAAGTCTAGATAAGTTCTCTGAGGCTTTGGAACACATGCTTTGTAGTGGCAACCACACAATGATTCCTATTATGCAGTTCTCACATGATTGCAGTCATGAGATATCCCATGCTACAGAGCCTGCCCGCAAATCACATGAGCGCACCCAATCTAATCACCAATGGCATGTAACACACAAGATGCACAGTTAAAACAAATCAAAGATCTGTGATCTGTGAAGGATTAGTTTGATGGTTATTTGTTGCAATACGTTTAATTTATATAGCGTTTTTCTCAAACTCATGGTCGCTACACAGAGTTTAATAGAAAGTAAGCAACAAATAAATAAGCATCACATACAAACCTCTTACACAAGAAGAGATTATAGAGATAAGAGCAGTTGGATAGAGGTACATTGAGCTGAACAAAATGTTTATTTTATTATTTACATTTTTGGTTAGATTAGTAGTGGCACATGTACTTATTTTTACTGCCAGTACTCGCCGTACCTGATACAATTAGTTGCATGATATAAACAGAACATTATATGGAGTATTTTGAGGGATGCTGTGTTTGAAAACTATTCATAAGACACAATGCTAAATGAAAAGAAGATTATAGGGAGTTGTGGGCAACCAGTTGTGAACTCTGGCTTAACTCTGGGAATTGCATAACCCAGGGCCAAGAAGAAGGGGCAAACAACTTAGCACATGTACTTTGAAGTGGGCAATATGAGAATTAGCATAAATGCACATGTGTAATGATGGTGATGGATTGAGGATAGACATCATTTTGTGGTGCTGTTATTTCTGACAGAAGATATACACACATTCCCCACTCTGATAAGTATTGGTTACTGTAGTGAATGAATAATAGTATTTACTGAATTGTAAGCTTTAAGTGTAATAACTGAGTAATAAATTGGGACTTTAAGATATATGGACAAAATTATTGATTATTTGCACCTGATATTTATACTCCTGTCAAGTCATGGATGACTGCTTAAGACAGCCAAAATACTGAGGTGAACTTAAAAAAAAAGTAAAGTGGGTACATGTATTAGTGACATTTTGTTGAATTTTAGGGGATATTCAGTAATTGTGGCTCATTAGGTTTTGTTTTAAAAAAAAATATTTTCGATAAGCAAATATTAGATTAAATTTACTTAAATTAAATATTAAGATCTCATTAAGAGCTTAAACTAATTAACCAAAAAGACTTTCTTTCTTTCTTTCTTTCTTTTTGTTTCTCTTTACCAAGGCTGTCAGTAATTCTGGAGCTGACTTTACCTGCAATCTGTTGTGTGTAAGCCAAGCTTCCTGTTTTTTCTTTAAGTATGTGTAATTTCTTTTTAATGTGAACACACTGGAGCTAACTTTCCTAAAAGCGTTGCAACACAATGACCATTGTTAAAAGATGTGCAAGTGCAAGAATCATATACAGTGAGATGATCTTAACTGTTGGGAAACTGTGTCAATGCTTTTTTAATCTGAAGATTATACAAACAGCAAGTAAAAATCTTTTTCATAGTTTGTTGCTTTTTGTTTTTACGAAAGACAGGACTGAATTAATGTAACGTCATATCTTTACCTAAGAATTTACTTGTATAGATATCAAATTATACAGCATTCTTCTTCTTCTTATTATTATTATTAGATCACACATGCAAGTGTGTTTATGTCTTCTTTATGAATTGTTAGGAGACCAACCAATGTGTTTCCATAATAAATTCAAATGTTCACCAGTATTTTCAATGATTAAAACAGGTTTTGCCAGAAGGATTTACAAACGGACACTTCCAATACAAATGAACAGTCTTTGGGCATCTGCTACAAAAAGTACAAGTTATAGTAACGCTTTATTATTATTATTTTAATTATTAAATATTTTTTAGGTTGGTAGATGGATCCATGCTGGTTACGTTGTTGTTGCTGTTGTCAGATGCCCGGATGTTCTCGGAGCACCAGTATTCTGTCTGTGCTGTTCAAATGAATGCGGCGCTCAGGAGCGACACCTCAACCAAACCAGACAGAGCTCATACAAACACTGAGCACAAATGTACGGACCAATCATAACCGAGTCGTTCCCCACATCAGCCAATCAGCGCGAGGTCTTTGCAAGGTGCATAGATACTTTCATCGCCGTACCTTTTCTTTACCTAGTTGGAGGTCCGGGTGCAGTAGTTTTTAATGATTATATTTTTTACATCATAATTCTTTTCCAGATTTGGAATCGTTTTAGTTGTAGTTTAGAAAGCGGCTTTTACTTGCGCGAAAAAAAAAAAAAAAAAAAAACACCCTCCAACTAATTTTATGGTGGAAGCCCACTGAGACTGAGATGAGGAGACATCCGTGACACAGCCACTGTATTTTTGTTGCTGTCGGCGGCGGCGCTGGGTTACAGTCGCGATTTGGCAATTTAGCAAACAACCAAGACTCGTGGGAAAAAAACACTGGATATCAAAAAATGGGAAGGCAGTGGCACTTTATTTTAGCATTATTTTTCTTTCCCGCGGTGTTCAGTTTGGATTTCGGCGGAACGAGGGTGTCGCGTATCCCGCACTCTCTTCACATGGATGCGGCGGGTAAGATCAGGTCCGCGGTGGATTTTTCAGATCAGCATATCATAAAAAAGAGAAGCGCAGATGACGGAGGAGATACCTGTAAGGGTCTACAGGGATACAACGCCAAATTAGCCAACAACACTCACAGGGTAAGTTTAAACCGGCTTTTCCAGTTACTCGCCGACTCGCCTGTCATTTAACCTTTAGTTGTTTTTTTTTTTTTTTGCCAAACTCTTCAGTCAGGCTCTTTAACTTTCAATTATTGTGCATCGATGTTCTAATACTATTGCTCAGTTTTTGCTTTTCGCTTTGTTTTGACTTTTATCACGATTGCATTTTTGTTACGTGACACCGAAATGTTGTTATAGCCTACTTTTATCTGTTACTTTATAATCGGTATCTCTTAAAGAGAAGATATTTCCTTATGGTCCACTGTTATCTATGCACGCGCACTATTCTAAAAAAAAACAAAAACAACCGCAGTTTTTAAAAAGCACCTTTGTAACGGCTAAATCTTCCACAGGCTCTTTTCTCTCCTTCTCCGACCATATTCATTTGCTCTTTACACTAGTGACAGAATAACTTTCGCATTGTTGTGTGTTAAATATTATATTTTAGACAACACTCTTTTTCTACTATTATTTCTGTCATTGTTAACTCATACGGCGACAGAAGGGATAGTACTCTGGTTGCTTTAGCATGTTGCTTATTTACTTCACATGAGTAATATCTTGTTACGTATTTCTTTCAGCGTCACCCTCCTATGGTAAATAAACCTATAACCTATGGACTACATTTCGGGTGAATTGGATTTCGAAGGAGATTTAGGTGCCTGCCAGTTAATATGAACTAACTTAAAGAGGACAGAACAATTATATCTCCTTAAAGCTTTAAGACGGTGAAATGTGAGATCATCATTCAAACGATTTGAGGCTTGGAAGCTTTCAATTTAGATCACAATATTAATGGCCACCATCTTTACGCTTTCTGTCTGTGGTTGTTTTTAATTAACATTTCACTTAAGGATGACAGAAAGAAGCTTTAAAAAAAGAGCAGAAATCAAGCCAAATGTCAGTACAATGACTTTATTTAACGCTTATCTAAATAAGGAAGTATGAGTTACACCTGGCACTCCACCCATCAGAGTGTGGGCCAACCGGAACGACAGCTCTTCAAACCTGCTCCTCGGTCTCCGACGTCTACCGTCAAACATAAACACGTCGGCCACGTTGATGAAAATATTCTCAAGACGCTGTTTGCTTAAGTTCACAATTTGTTTTTCTTTCAGTTCAGAGGTGACTTCAGAGCAGCTCAGATGTCAGCGTCTGACTTCCAGGGGCACTTTATGTCATTTTCTCTGGTCAGATTGAGACAGCTGGGGAGACGCTTGATGAGATTAGAGGATATAACTGCTGTGTTCAGGGACATAGATGCCCTCTGGATTGAGAAAAAGAGAGTATTTTAGTCTTAGGTACATGGTTGTAGACTTTTAAACCATAACGGCATGCGTTAATTCATAAGGAGTGTAAATATTAAGACTCTTTTAGTTGTTAGAAAGGATTAAGCATTAAGTTAATGTGATAATCCTTGATCATATCTAACAACTAAATCATTTAACTAAAAATCCCTTGATTTGTGTGGTACCATCAAGGATGCATCCTTTGTACTTGTAGTATGATTATGTTTCCTGGAATGGTGCATGTGATGTACTTTTAATGAGCTTTCAGACAAAACGCACATCAGTAGTCTGGGTATGAATATATACAGGGTTTCCTAAAAGTCTTCGTGCATAGGGGACTATGTTTGCCAGCACCACGTCGGTTGTGCCTTCATCAGTCGATGTTTGTGGACGTCCACTTCTCGGTTGGGCCGCAACACCTGTCTTTTTGAATTTGTTAATAAGTCTGGCAACAGTGTCTTGTGTGATGTGCATTGACATGTTTCCTGTTAAAATCCATCGCAACCTTGCAACGTCTTCCTCATCCAGCCATGAAAATGATTTCAATACATTGAAGCTATCTGAAGGAAAAAAAAAAAAAAAAAAAAAAAAAAAAATATATATATATATATATAATGCATCTGTCTATATATCCATATCTATCTATCTATCTATCTATCTATCTATATATATATATATATATATATATATATATATATATATATATATATACACACACACACACACACACACACACACACACACACACACATACAGGTGCATCTCAAAAAATGTGAACATCGTGGAAAAGTTCATTTTTTTTCCACAATTTAATTCAAAAAGTGGAACTTTCATATATTCTAGTTTCATTACACATAAAGTGAAATATTTCAAGCCTTTTTTTGTTTTAATTTTGATGATTACGGCTTACAGCTCATGGAAATAAAAAATCCAGTATCTCAAAATATTAGAATAAAGAATTTATAATACAGAAATGTCAACTTTCTGAAAAGTATGTTAATTTATGCACTCAATACTTGGTCGGGGCTCCTTTTGCACGAATTACTGCATCAATGCTGCGTGGCATGGAGACAATCAGCCTGTGGCACTGCTGAGGTGTTATGAAGCCCAGGTTGCTTTGATAGCGGCCTTCAGGTCATCTGTATTGTTGGGTCTGGTGTCTCTCATCTTCCTCTTGACAATACCCTACAGATTCTCTATGGGGTTCAGGTCAGGCGAATTGACTGGCCAATCAAGCACAGTAATACCATGGTCAGCAAACCATTTACTAGTAGTTTTGGCACTGTGGGCAGGTGCCAAGTCCTGCTGGAAAAGGAAATCCAGGAAGCATGAAGTGCTCTAAGATCTCCTGGTAGACGCTGCATTGACTCTCAACTTGAGAAAACACAGTGGACCAACACCAGCAGATGACATGGCACCCCAAATCATCACTGACTGTGGAAACTTCACACTGGACTTCAAGCAACTTGGATTCTGTGTCTCTCCACTCTTCCTCCAGACTCTGAGACCTCGATTTCCAAATGAAATGCAAAATTCACTTTCATCTGAAAAGACCACTGAGCAACGGTCCAGTTCTTTTTTTCCTTAGTCCAGGTAAGACGCTTCTGCCGTTGTCTCTGGTTCAGGAGTGGCTTGAGACTAGGAATGCGACACATGTAGCCCATTTCCTGGAGACGTCTGTGCATAGTGGCTCTTGATGCACTGACTCTAGCCTCAGTCCACTCCTTGTGAAGCTCCCCCAAGTTCTTGAATCGGCTTTACTTGACAATCGTCTCAAGGCTGCGGTCATCCCTGTTGCCTGTGCACCTTTTTCTACCACACCTTTCCCTTCCAGTCGACTATCCATGAATATTATTCCATGAATATTGTGGTTGTGTGTACTGAACCAGGCTGAGAGATTAAAGACTCAGGAAACCTTTGCATGTGTTTTGAGTTAATTAGCTGATTAGAGCTCTTCTCTGGTCAACATTTCTGTATTATAAATTCTTGATTCTAATATTTTGAGGTACTGGATTTTTGATTTCCATGAGCTGTAAGCCGTGATAATCAAGATTAAAACAAAAAAAGGCTTGTAATATTTCACCTTATGAGTAATGAATCTAGAATATATGAAAGTTCCACTTTTTGAATTAAATAATGGAAAAAAACAAACTTTTCCACGATATTCTAATTTTTTGAGATGCACCTGTGTGTGTGTGTGTGTGTATATATATATATATATATATATATATATATATATATATATATATATATATATATATATATATATATATATATATATATAAGAGTGCCTGCTAAAAGCTGTAAATGTGAAATAGTTATGAAAGCTAATATCATTAAGAACATTATATGTAAACTTGTCCAATCAGATTCTGTAAAAGCATAAAATGTAAAAGCATGGTGAAACTATGATTGTGTTAACTGGTGTACAGTGTGATGCTTGCTCCACCATTTAGCAATTATCTTTGTGCTACAAAGATACAAATATTCTTTTCTGTTTCGCTATTGCTTCAGTCAGTGTTTAGTATTGTTAATAATTTATTTCTCACTTGCAGAGCATATTTAGTGATCTCAGTGGATCAGTGGCTCTGGCCTGGATAGGAGATGGAACAGGGGTGAGTAAATAATCTTCATGTTATTCCTAATTAATACATGTTTACATGTTTAAGTTAATTTTTAATGAGATGAGAGATGTTCTGTGAAGTTATTCTTACAACAGGATCAGGTGATAATTGTCCTAGTGATGAGTAGTTTGATGATACATAACTTAACCCGAATAGACACACTAGTTGACTTAACAAGTACATTGTGGTGTTTCAGGGAAAGATTCTTGTAAATAGCCTGAATCATTATATTAGAAAACAGAACTGTCAGCATGTTTAGAAAGAAGTCCAAGAACTGTCTTCTTGTAAAATGAAAGCTTTCACAGGCTGGTCATCAGTTTAGCAATGTGGTTAAGTTGCACACAAATTGCTTCCTGTTTGAGAAGCTCTCACAGCACAAAATGTTCATATAGCAGTGAATTAGTTTATAACTGTTTGTCCTCCTATTATACATTTATGTCCATTACTGTATCCTCTCATTACATTGAAATGTAAAGAAAGCTGTTAACTTTTATGTAGTTTTAGTGTCCTGGAACTATGTAATTTCCATGTGTAGCTACAGTCATCAAATTATAGCTTCATTACACTCCATTTTTCTTTCCTTCTGGTTGTCTGTAAGACCATAAGACTTGTGTTATTGTGTCTGTGGTATGGCGATTTGAGGACGCTTGCTCCTTGGCAGTGCAAATTAAGTTCTCTCTTTTTCTCCTTGCCAGGTCGTGCTGGCCTTGACTACATTTCAGATGCCCATTTTCTTGCTACGATTTGGCCAGTCTAGACTTTACCGGAGGTGAGCTACATCTTAATACGGCCAGATTTTCATGTTTCTTATTTAACTGCATCTCTTCGTGTGATTTTGTTTCACATGCTTTCTATCATTGTTAAATTCTTTTTTAACATCTGCATGTCTGTATCTCTTTATCTTTATCTGGATCAGCGAGGACTATGGAAAGACATTCAAGGACGTCACAGACCTTATTAACAACACGTTTATCAGCACTGAGTTTGGGATTGCCATTGGCCCTGAGAATTCTGGGAAGGTGAGAGGTGGTTCTAGTAATGTCCAGAATTTGGTAACTGATCTTAAACAATTAAAAATTCATTAGTACCAACCATTCATCAAACATTCATTTCTTCTGAAAGTAAACACTATATAAGCAGGCAGGCTTAACAGGTTTGCTTGATAAATCCAAATACTACTATGCTTAAACGTTAGCGCAAAGACACCAGGGAGGATTTTGACGTTGCTGCTTCCATTACGGTTATTTTTTTGTAATTTACATTCTGCCTTTATTTCTAGGTGATCCTTACAGGAGACGTGTCTGGAACCAGTGGATCCAGGATCTTCCTGTCCAATAACTTTGGGAACAGCTTTACTCCGTCAGACCTGTCTTTCAACCCTCGCATGCAGATTATGTATAACCCCCAAAATTCCATTGTCCTTGTGGCCATCAGTCTCAAGGTGAGAGAGAGAGAGAGAGAGAGAGAGAGAGAGAGAGAGAATCATGATGCACACATATTGCAACCACTTACCTGCTAAATCATACCTGTTCACTCATATTGAGTTCATTCACACAACTACAACTATGACACCCTCTGGGTTTTATCATCACATATATGTTCTTCTCCTCCTTATCAAGCACAGATGGTGCTGGAGGACTTTTGAGATTGTTGTTGTACTTCTTGTTCTACTTGTTCCCCTCCCTCCCACTCCAGAGCAGCCCAAAGAATTATTTGAATGCAGTTTGTATCATATTTGATACAGAGATAAGGCATGCTTGGTACCAATTGTGGGGTGTGTCCTTTAAAATGCCTTAGCACCACTGATCTATATATATAGATCAGCGCTTAGCACCAGTAACGGCCTTGCCCTACATTTCCAATTCCATTTTTTCCCCCAATTCCTTCGGGCAAATCAAGTCCAGCAGTCATGATGAAACCTGCATGTTGAGTTGTAACATTTAAACATTTAAAATGTATTTTTTTCCCTCCGCACTCCTCAAATTTTTCTAGGGAATTTTTTCATGTCTTCATCCATCTCGATACACACACTATTCAGACTGAGCAGCATAACAGTAGCTTTTTTATTTATATATATTTTTAGGTTTTTAGTCATTATTCACTAATTGGTCCTGCTTGCAGAGGTGTGCTTAGACCCCAGTCATCACTACCTGTTATTACCAGTCATTTCTACCTATATTATGTTTGGTATTATACCACAACGCTGTTGAATTTTTTAACCTGATTGGTCAGAAGGGTTGATTAATTTTTTTCTGACGGTTGACTTGCTGTAATTCAAACGACCCTAATCTGCTCATTCTAATACATTATCGTTTCTATGGTAACAACTCACAGGGACTTGTATGATAGATGCACCACATAATCTAAATGTAATAATAAACAGATTAAAAAAAAAGATGTTGTTATTTAACAAAGATCTAAGCTTTCTGTTAGGAGAAGTTTATATAACTTTGGAGTCTCGGATTTCAGCACATTGTTACAGCCAGTAAGTTTTCGGGACAGAGGAGTTTCCGTTTCCCGGTTCTCTCTAATATGGCAAGCTGCATATATTTTTTGTCTTTTTAATCTCATGAAATAGGGAAAGAGAGCTAACTTTTCTTGTGGATGTTCCACAACATTAAATGCAACTATAAACTGTTAAAAATCATTAAGTGTTGTTCATTAACAAATTAAAATCATTTTCACTTAACAATAAACAAAAAAACAGCAATCATTGGAAAACTGCTGTGGTATAGGAGGAATAAAACATTTGCTGTTACTGGAAAATAATCCAGATTGGGGTGGCAACAATAACTCCGCTTCGTGTTGGGCAGCATCACATCATTGTGCTATGGATTATTTTCCTATAATAGCTCGGCTACATGTTACTTATTAAGCTTCCAGTAAACTAATATAGTTAATACAGCATTGTACTCTTTGGGAATGGTTCTTGTTCATGTATCAGCTTGCAATCTTACAAAAGTGTTTTCAACTGGGTTTTTTTTGTTTTTTTTGTTGCCGTTTTAGAATGAACTCTGGATTTCAGAGGATTTTGCTGCGACATGGAAGAAAATCTACGAGCCTGTGTGTGTGGTGAAATGGTAAGAGCCTTTGAGCCATTGCAAACTTGAGCCTGGATGGCCCTGACTTCAGTTACAAAAATAAACACTCCAATATAGCTCGTGTAGCGCAGGGGTGATAAACTCTCGTTTCCTGCTTAACACAACCTTGTTAAGACAGATGAAACTGTGTCTTTAAGGAAATAGCTTCATGTCCATTCAAAGGAATTGTACAGACGTTTCCTCTCTTAAAAGCAATATTCTCAGGTGTTGTGTCCTTACAATAACAGGAACATGATCTAAGGCAGGATGAACATCAATACTCTAAAAGAATGTATTGTAAAATAAATATTTGACTAAAATGAGTAAGTCAGGGACAAGCTCTCTTTGTTTAACTTATGTATCAAACAAAGGGCCAATAGTAGGACTGTTTACATTTGATTTTCTCCGTGTGTTTACCTCTGTGGTGAAAATATTCTGCTGCCCTGTCGCCAATGCAAACTCCACACGCTGATAGACGTGTCCTTGCCTAGAACAGCTTGTAAAATAGGTCAGGATCAGGTAGGCAGCTCTGCCAATACTCGAAAACTCAAAGCTTCAGCGCTAAGGGGACTTTTGAAAAGAGTATTTGACACCCAGGTGTGTGAGAAGGCTCATGTAACCTTCCTGCATTTCAGCAATGAGACGTCAGAATGAGTTGCCAAGTTCCTTTTAGATCTGCAGAACTGTGTGTGAGGATCTCCATTAAAGACATTGGGCCTCATTTAATTGTAAATCATTTGCAATTGCCTTTACGAAAGAAATGTTGTACTGGTTAAAAAAACCCCAGCTAGTTCGGAAAAAAAAAACCTTTATGTCCTAAGAGTAGCTCTCGAGTTTGTGTACATTTGCATTTACAGAAACTCACTAATATAAACCTCAAATTGTGTAATTGGCATGAGTTACTGCAAATTCTTATACGGGTTACATTAACAAGTTTAAATAGCTTGTTTATTTCAATTGCACACACAACTCTGTTTAAAATTCTTGTTTTAAAAGTTCTTGATTTTAATCACAAAGCAATCCAAAAGAAGTGGCTAAGCTACATTACTGGAAACTTTAGCACACGCCACATTTAGGAGTCACTCTGGTTGTGCTGTGATTGCACTTGATAGTTTATGGGTGATTGCAATCGATCACCATACACACACGAGTATGAAGAAAATCAGCATTGCAGAAACTTCCGTGAACATGGCTGGAATTTTTAGTTTGCTATATGAAAACATTTACACGCAACTTTACGTAAAGATTGATGAATGAAGCCCAATTACTGTATGTCCAAAGATTTGAGTTAATTAAGCTGCCTGCAACCTTGCAATGGTGCTTAAGCTGCAGTTAGTTGTTAGCTATGCTAAGTCAACCTACTTGCAGTTAATTATTTAGTAACCTAGAATAACTGCTAACCAACATCCAAGTCCATTATTTAAGCTTGTGGCCCGTGATTTCTCCTTCCAAGATAAGAGCAGAGAATTTACTTACTATTTCTTTCAAAGCACAGTCTATATTCCAGCAACCAAATTCGGGACATTTGTTTATATTAAAATAAAGCTGCACCCCTCCTGTGGGAAGGCGAAGCAGACTGCACATCTTTAACATTAGGGATTGTGCGTGTGTCTTTGCAGGGGAGAAGACAACACTCTCTTCTTTTCCACCAACCTGAATGGATCCTGCTGTGAGTAACATTTATTGTAGCAGTGTTGACCCATAGTGTGCCGAGATGGGAAAGCATGAAATTGTTTCCTTACTGGAAAGGGCTTCGATGTGGATGGCTGTAAATTAATGCTCTATAAAGGAGTTTCTGACAGCTTCATTTGATTACCCAGGTGTTAACATCAAACATGATAATATGATCACATTATTGGCTCATGAATCTATTTACTGAGCCATAAAATTGTGCAGTATGCAAATATAAAGTGAGGCTTTACTATTACTATTACTATTACTATTACTATTATAATGGCCAATTTAATCACAATCCATTTTAATCACCCTTTTATCCTGTCTTATGTTTTTAGTGATTGCTGGAAGTACTTTATCTTTAAATAAGTGTAAATGCTTTTAAATATGGCGAGTATTTGTGTTCAAGAAATGCATGAAGAAGAAGAAGCCTTTATTTGTCACATATACATTACAGCACAGTGAAATTTTTTTCTTCGCATATCCCAGCGTGTTAGGAAGTTGGGGTCAGAGCGCAGGGTCAGCCATGATACGGCACCCCTGGAGCAGAGAGGATTAAGGGCCTTGCTCAAGGGGATACCACAAGAGATGGCATCTTGTTGTAAAATCACAGAGATTTCTATCTAGATAGGATTAAAATGATCATATCATATTAAAATGATATCACCACTGTGATATGATCATATCGCCCCCGTAATGCTGATCCAGATGGAAATAAAATCACAGTAGTATGTCGAAAAGATAGAATTTCCCCAACTTTAATACCCCAGATGAATAGGGGCAAATGGTGTATTCCTGTTATTTGGCCACATTGCAATTAACCTTAATGAATGTTCAGTTATCTCTATAGCATACTTGACACAGTAGTCACAGTGTTATGTCACAGTGCATGCAGCTTTGCAATGATAGTTTGGCATCCAGGACATTCTGTCACATTAATTGGCTAAACACATGTAATTTTTATGTATGAAATTGGTAGGTAAACTAGGCTTTGCGTATATAAATTGTATTGTATCCTCTTAGTTTGATGGCATTTGCAATTAGAGGTTTTACAACCAGAATGAATGATGAATAAATACACTCTTATTTTACGCAATAAGCCCAAAAACAAGGTAATACAAGGAATTCAAGGTGAAAGCACATTAGTATTTCTTCTTCATTTTTTCTACATTTTTTTTTAAAATATGTAAACTGGACTTAACTTGTTTAGTGTAGTTTGGGGTTGTAATCCACTCTGTCCTTGTATGGTTCTTTCTTTTAGCTCTCTTATGTTTTCCATTATGGAAATTATGGAAAAAATGTGTTTATAGCAAAGCATGTAATTATGTATTTACTACAAGATAGTGATCTGTCTCAAAACACAACGTGGCATAACTCCACACTCCCTATGATGAAATGTGTATTTAGTTCTTTAGTATAATAAAGTTACTGTAATTCATCCACCGTGACCTACACACTGCAGCATTAGGGACTGTATCAGAAGAAACAGACTTTTCTGCCACAGCTCACCGTGTTTCTGTTTTTCAGATGACAGGGGGCAGCTCGTCCTGATGAAATCAGTAGACTATGGCAAGACATTTAAGACAATCGCTGAAAAGATCTACTCCTTTGGAATTGGTGGTCGTTTCCTCTTTGCCTCAGTCATGACTGGAACAGTAAGCATTACACTGTCATAGTATGAAGATGCTGTATGTGTCAAGATCTCAGTAATGTTTGCAGTAATGCACCTGCGCATGCACAATTTATTTCCTTGAGAGTTGTATGTGGTGTCTTGACTGTGCCTAAAAAAAACATGTCTCACTTAGGGAATGATGCGGATGATCCATGTGTCCACAGACCAGGGTGAGGAGTGGAACATGGCTCAGCTTCCTCCTGTCGGCCATGAACAGTTCTACTCTATACTGGCAGCCAACGATGAAATGGTCTTTATGCATGTAGATGAACCTGGGGGTGAGTTTTTTTTTTTTTTTTCCCCCCTTGACAAATTACCTATGAACAGGGACATGTCCATCTCCATAATACATACTACATGCAAATGCTCAGTCTGTTGTTGCAAAGTAGCATAATAAATAAGTACTCTGATAGTAGCAGAATATTTTTTTCTCTGATGAGCATGTAAATAATTAATGAGTGCAGGTGGCTTTGTCCAATCACAGAGCACTACTTTGTCCAATTACAGAGCAAGTAAACTGTGGCAGTGGAAGTCTCAATCTCAATGTTTATAATACCTCTGGCACACTTATTATACATTATTTAGCTAGTGAGCAATAGTATCAATATTACAGTAGCACACATTATGTTAGAGAGCTATCTAGCTCCATACATTGATATAAACAGTTACTTTTGTGTTGTGACAATGCATTGAAGTGATAAACAGTGGCCTATTCCTAAGAATTGAGAGATTGTATGGTACAGTAGGTCAGCATATGTGTAAATATGCTGTTTTAATTAAAGCTGTAATGACTATAAAATTATTAAAGCTCATATATCGTCCTGTTGTCCTCAGACAGTGGCTTCGGCACCATCTATGTGTCAGACGACAGGGGCATGGTGTACTCCAAATCTCTAGAGCGCCACCTCTACACGGCTACCGGAGGTGACAACGACTTCACAAATGTCACATCACTCAGAGGAGTGTACATGACCAGTGTACTAGCTGAAGGTATGACTACAGTTGTGTTCCAAATTACATATTATACACTATGCACTTACACTATGCACTATGTTCTCTATCATCTAGTGTATAAATTTTAGAAGGGTAGTGTCGTCTCAAATGGAACACTAACGTTATTTTACTAACTGGAAGTATAAACCATTTTCCAGCCAATGGCAAATGACGTGAAAACGCACGTAATGCGACGCAGCTAGCTTTAACAGTGAAAACGAATTTCTTCATTTTACTGCTTGTCAATATTACCTTTTATGCCCAACATGACCTTTTTTTGATTCTGAGTAAATTTCTAAAATATAGCACACCTGCGTTCCAGAACCTTTTTATGTGGACCCGGCACCTCTGCAGCTGGATGTTTAAAGTCTCCCGCAGCAATATTAACAAAACAAATAGTTTTAGTTTTTAATTCACCAAAAGTAAAACAGAACAACAAAAAAACAGCAATAGAAATGCTCAAATATTGCTAATAGCTAATCAGTAGCCTCTCTCACATAACGTAATCATTTCAAGTTCAAAGTTCACCTGAATTCGTTGTCACGACGCGAAGCCTACAGTCACGTAGCATGCGCTGTAGAGTGTGTCATGGCGAAAAGAAAGCAGTTATCATTACCAGCATTTTTTAAGAACACAAACAAAATACTAAAAAAGGCAAGAGTCCAAGAGAGCGAGCAGCAGCAGGTCACTGATGAAGCAGTTTGGTGACCGTTCCCACGACTAGCAGTGATAATGCTAGCCTGATTGTGGAAGGTTTTTAGAAGCACTTACGAAGCTAAACGTTGTCAACCTGTGCATGGCTTTGAAAGTGAGATTTATAATCTGACGGAATTAAATAGATTTAACAGCCCACATACAGTCATTCAGGCTTTTAGGGAGTACAGGGACTCAAATAGACAAAAAATTCCAGAAGGACTGAGGCAGTTGTTGGCTTCTGTGAATACCACACCGATCTTGAGTGGAGCGCAAAAATCAGTCTCATTTGTAGCTTGCAATGTGAATCCCTTGTCATCCCCACCATCTCGTCTCTGATGTTTTCGAACATCGTCTGTCCACCGCTTACAAAGTTCAATCCCAAGCCATTTGTGCGCTCATGGATACGTAAAGGAACAGGGAAGAGTAGGAGGACACTGACATGACAGCTTTGTGGAATAAATTGTTATGAATGACTAAGGGAATTTGGCCTATGTGTTACCTCATATTTATACCCCTGTGAAACAGGAAGTCATGGTTGAACAATTCCCTGTTCCTAGTCACCCAGGTGTACTAAAAATTGTAAAATATCAGTGGGAATATACTTCACATATATTTTTCTCATATGAATTAATGGGGTGGCAATAATTGTGATTTACAATGATTTTTTTTTTTTTTTGGATAAACCTGTGTTGTGTTTACAGTTGTTTGATATCCATGAGAGCAGAGTATTTTTGTGAATTTTTTTCACAAAATTTTTTTTAATCTTTTGATCTTTTGAACAAAAGATCAAAAGATTAAACAATAAAGACAATTACAGCCTTCTTTGCTCGTATTTACCAAGGGTGCCAATATTAGTGGAGGGCACTGTATGTGTTTTTTTTTTTTTTTTTTTTTTTTTTAATAGCATGATTGGTCAAACTAGTACAGTTTTAGAAACCACCTGACTAGACTACTGATTGATTGTTTCCCCTCCTGCTCTTGTAGACAACTCTGTACAGACCGTGGTGACGTTCGATCAAGGAGGAGAGTGGGTGCCCTTGCAGAAACCAGAGAACAGCCAGTGTGATTCCACAGCTAAAGATAAAAATAAGGTGAGGGCCTATGAAAGACAGATTGCCGATTAATCGCACTTTACTGTATCATAGAAATGTGCCGGAAATTATTTAAAGCTACTGGATGTACGAATTTGGAATTCTGCCCTCTCTGGTAGAAAAATGCCATTACAAGCTAACTATGGAAGAACCTTTCATAACATGGGTTGTGCTGCACTCTTCCTTCGCTGTGTGTATTAATCATATAACTGCGAGCCTACATATTCAGATCAAATTTATGGTCGTGTTCCAAACTGCAAACTGCAGTGCACACTAAGTAGTATACTGAAATAGTAATGACACCAGTGGTGTAGTAACATCATATTTAGTACAGTAGTATGCAGTTTAGGATGCAGCCCAAGTATTTGTGACTCACGATTTTTTACCACAATTGATAACTTTTGAAATACAAAAATACAGAAATTCACCAACACCTCCATTAGTCACTAGCTAGCAAAACCACTTCACAACAACATAAATTCCACAACAAGGATAAATCACATGACTATCATCTATCATTTACTAGTTTCCCACCAAATTATGGAATAAATAAATGCCTCATCTACTAACCCCATTTCCCTGAAAGTTGGGATTTTTTCTAAAATGCAATAAAAACAAAAATCTGTGATTTGTCAAGTCTCTTGAAACTTTAATTAACTGACAAAAGTACAAAGAAAATATATTTCTCTCTCTCTCTCTCTCTCTCTCTCTCTCTCTCTCTCTCTCTCTCTCTCTCTCTTATGATTGGCTGTGGCTCCTGCCAGTCACTGTGTAGTCAGAGGACTTTTGTGTCTGATCACGTTCTTTTGTGGCACAATGACATTTGACAAATCTGAGCTGGCATATGACATATGAATACAAAATTTTAGCCAGTTACAACCCAACACCCCTTGCACAGTCTCACTTAAAGCTACAGTATGCACTGTAGCTTTAAATAATTTGTCTGGTCCTATGTTGCTTGAGTTGTTTGCATGAGAAAGTGGATTTTCTAAAACATTATAATGTATAGTATATTTGGTTGTATTAATCTGCTTTTCTTTTCTCCCCTTACAGTGCAGTCTTCATATTCATGCTTCTTACAGTATCTCCATGAAGCTGAATGTTCCAATGCTGCCTCTGACTGAGCCTAATGCTGTGGGACTGATAATTGCTCATGGTACTGTTCTCACACACACACATACACACATGCATACACTCACACAGCTTGTAAGAGCTCCCATACAAAGCGTAAATTCACGTTTTGTTTACTGCACACATGGTCAGTAGGCCCAGCCGGACTCTTATAGCTCCCTTTCCACTAACAAGTTACTGGTGCTGAATCCTAAACCATGCTGCACATTTCCATTGCAAAAGACTAGGCTCTTGGTTTGCAAAATTGGTTCGGTTCCAGGTCCTTCTTTGTTACTGGCATTTTCAGTGAATTAAATAGGACGCTAAATCTAGCAACAAACAAAACTTAAAGTAAACAAGGAAGTAAACAGCCTGAATCTAAATGTGTCTCAAATCATTGTCTCTGGTGATGTCATGTGCTGTATATAGAGACGGATTTAAAATTCAGTGGGAAAATCTCTCAAAGCAAGATAAACTTTTTCACTGTTATTATTTTTACACTCTGCATTAGTAAGCTCTCATATCTGATTTGGCTCGAAACAAGTGGAAAGGTTTGCAAAAAGATTCCTGAACCTGCACTGGCTCCAGCACTGACACATTGTCAGTGGAAAAAGGGATGATCCTGCTCTGACAGTTGTTTGCCCTCAAGCTAATCGAATAAGAGCAACGCATACTAACCCTTTGACAGTGTTTGACCTCAATTCATGAAATAGATGTACTTATGTCAGATACGATTAGGCCCTATATTTGGCCCTGGAATGAGCAAACTAAGGCACTAGCTTTAGCTAGGAAGTCTATCAATCACAATTCATATTAGTGCTACACACACTTTATATGTACACATAATACACATACACATCTACACACTTAATTCTGGGGCACAAAATTACAAAGTCACATAATATAGCCTGAGTACCTATATAAGTATCTAAATTACTAATACAGATACCAGCAGAACTCTATAGTGCCTGTACTTGTACAGTATTTGCCTGTCTTTAATTCACCCTGGATTTGACACTGTCAGTACTGCTCTCACTTTCAGGCAGCGTCGGCGATGCCATCTCAGTGCTGACTCCTGATGTATATGTGTCTGATGATGGTGGCTACACATGGCTGCGCGCTCTCGAGGGCCCCCATCACTATGCAATCCTGGACTCAGGAGGTTTGCTGGTGGCCGTGGAGCACAATCCCAATGTGCCAATTTCTGAGCTCAAGTGAGTTGTTCATGAGATTAGGTATTCATGTGCTCCCTTATCACCCTTAATACCCTTAATCTTTTGGCTTTGCTACCGTTTAATGTAGTGGCTTTCAATCTGTGGTGTGAGGTGGTAATGCAAAGGCCCATCAACATTACCATCAATTCCCCACCCCCCCAAATTGAACCATATCCTGTTTCCTGGCATATTAACATGAATTTGCACATGTATAAAACCCCTTTGTCGCCCACCACTACGGAAAAAACGAAGCGCTTTAAACATAGAAGAGATAAACAGTTGCAAAATGTGGTTGCAGCAACACAAAATCGTTTTTTCATTCATCTCAGTCTCTATTAAAACGTGGTGTCTATTAAAGAGAGAACTTTGATGAGCATAAAATGCTCTGCATGAAGGAGTGTTTCCCACCTTGTGTGTTTTAGCTCAAATTAGATTTATATGTTCACTTTTGTGTGAAAACAATTCTGTAATTGACTTTATATACTAAAAAAAATATTAGCCCTTTTTTTTTTTTTTTTTCCCCATATCAATCTTTATAACATTTTCTGTTTTATTTGTTATACATGTTATATGTTTTTTGTTATAACACATTTATTTCACATTTTTATTGCTCAGGACAGTTCTGAGGAAATTTTGTAGTCGGTTGTGTGAGCCATGAGTCATAAAATGCTGGGAACCTATGTACTTAACATTTTCTCTTTCATCAGATTTTCCACAGATGAGGGCCAGTGCTGGCATATGTACACCTTCACCGAGGAGAAAATATACTTCACTGGGCTCGCCTCGGAGCCGGGGGCTCACTCCATGAATGTTAGCATTTGGGGCTACAAAGATTCCCTGCTAAGCCAGTACTGGGTCTCAGTCACCATCGACTTCAAAGAGCTGCTCACTCGTGACTGTAAGTCATTTCAGATTTGGTCTTGGAGTTCTCTTGCCTGTAGAGTTCAGTTATCAAACATGCACGATTGGGTTGACCAAAGCCTTCGGTAGCAGTCGGGTTTGTTGGAAGTAAAGTCTGCAGGATGGTGCTTCTCCAGCATCGAGGGTGATCAATCATATAAAGTATCTAAATATAATACAATCTGAAATCAGGGCCAGTACTAAGAGTGAGCAGTCTACTGCAACATCTTATGAAAGTGGCTTTGCTTCATCGTGCCAAGACTGAATTGATGCAAGTGTTAAAAGTCACATCTCTCTGACTCTCACTGTTGTCTGAATGAACCTCAGTATAAAACATATATTATTCTTGATTGTATGTTGTCAGGTGCTGATAATGACTATGTGCAGTGGCTGGCACATTCAGATGACATCAGTGATCCTACTGATGGCTGCATGCTGGGTTATAAGGAGCGTTTTCTGCGGCTCAAGAAGGACTCTGTGTGTTGGAATGGACGCGATTATGTCATCACCAAGCAGCCCACGCCTTGTTCCTGCACACTGGATGACTTCCTTTGGTCAGTGTCCACACTAGATTTGCAGATTTGCTTAAAGATTCGCCTTTTAATGCCTATTTTTTCAGAAATATTATATGAACAGCGCTTAACATAGTTTTCAGTCTATTTGTACATTTAAACTGGATGCGTAAAGCTTGTATCTTATTATTATTATGGTGTAATGTAGAGGTGAATTGGACTTCTTGGCCATCGATTCTTGACCATGAGATTTACTAGTATATTGAGTTGGTTCTATTTCCCAAAATATAAACAAATTACTAATTTAAACCACATCGAGCCTGATACTGAAGACGAATGAATGAATTCTTTGTCCCACAATCTTCATATCTGACCACCCTTTCCCACCTGCGTGAAAGTCAAAACTCATGGTACCCACCTCCAAGAAAGTAAAACCACCCACTCCTGCTGCATGAAAGTAAAAAACACCCGCTTCTGTGATTTTATTCATTTTGGGTCGAGCGATGCACACCTCTAGTGTAATACGTTTGACTGAATCATGAGAATACTTCGACAGGAGCCAGAACCTCATTCTAATTTACTCTAGTGGATTTGTGTCCAGAGAAAAACTGAAGAAATGTGAGGTCTTATCACTTTAGCTTTCAAAGCTTATTAATGCTTTTTGCTCTCTATCTCTCAGTGACTTCGGATATTACCGTAAAGAGAACAGCTCCGAGTGTTTGGAGCAGCTTGAGCTCAAAGGCCATGATCTAGAGTTCTGCATCCATGGCAAGAAGGAACACCTACAGACCAACGGGTAATACGCTTTCCTTCTCTCATTTACTGCACTATTCTGCCATCCTCTGTGCTTTCACAAGTGTTAGCTGCAAAACATTTGGTACATCTTTTTTGTATTGATGACAGACAGAATTGACATCGAAGGTGATGGTGAGGGAACCACATGACTTAATTTATTGACATAATAACGTTTCCTGTCATCAGGTATCGGAAGATTCCAGGAGATAAGTGTGAGGGTGGCAAAAACCCTGAACGAAAAGAGATTGATATGCGTAAAAAGTGTGTCAGCGATCTACTGGATCCACAACTGCAGGTGAGAATACAGAAAGATTGCCGCTGATCAGGAATATACCGAAGGGACGTGAATCAGATAGTAAATGAGTGTGTCTGTCAAATCATCCTTGAACTGCATTTGCTGTATTTTAATCCAAAATTTCTGTTAGACTCAGGAAGCAGAGAATCCCAAACACTCTGCCCTTATTATCATGGTGGTCATTGCCGTCCTGCTGATCAGTTGTGTAGCTGGGGCTGTTTTTGTGAAGAAGTACGTCTGTGGTGGAAGGTCTGTTAGCTTTCTTGCTTGAATTGATCTCTTAATAACACCTGTTGTGCTCTCTATGTGAGAGTTATTTTAATATCTCTTTGCTGTGGTTTGCAGATTCCTGGTGCACAGGTACTCAGTCCTGCAGCACAATGCCGAGGCTAATGGCATAGAGGGATTGGACGAGCCTCTGGATACGAATGTGGTCGGACACCCAAAGGTCAGCTTCCACGAGGACTCGGATGAGGTACGGTAACATTTTGGTCACCCAAAATGGACAGTGCACCAATGTTAATGGGTTAACACAGGTGCTAATATCTACAGTTTAGTTATAGCATTTATAATGTCAGTAAGGTATGTGGGATGTAAATGATATACAGAACTGTGCAAAAGTTTTAGGCACATGCAAAGAAATGCTGTAGAGCAAAGATGCCTTCAAAATAATGAAATAATGTTTCTACATTAAAAAACCTCCACAAAGAGCAGTAAACAGTAGTAAATGAATCAAAGTCAATATTTGGTGTGACAGAAAAAACAAAAACAAAATTAGTAGTCTCCGGTACAATTTGTGCAGTTTTATAAGGAAATGAGCTGGTAAGTTTTATTGAGCATCTTGCAGAACCAGCCACAGTTCTTCTGGAGACTTTGACTTTCACACTTGCTTCTTATTTTTGCAGCAAAACCCAGCAGCCTTCATTGTGTTTTTTGTCTGAAAAGTGTCTCTTACTCTAATTTGCTGCTTTCTTTAATGACATACAAACATTTTTCTGTAACATTTAATTTTGTGCTAGAAAACTAATGTTTGGGAATCTAAATGTTTTTGTACTGACTTGATAATGTAGACGTCATAAAATAAAAAATCTATAACAAAGTTTGTATTAAAAAATATAGGGTGTCTAAAACTAACATACATACATTATGTACTATACATTTGTTTCTAGTAGCTGTTACTTTACTTAAGTGACTTTGTGAATTCACAAGCCTCCACCTTGTGAACCAAAGAAACCAATTGGGTAGCGCCATGATCTCTTTGGTCTGTAAAAAAAAAAAAAATGGAGGTGATGCCTATTATTAAGTAGTGGTAATTTTCTGCACTGTTTTCTGCCACTGTTGCTCGGCAGCCAAATGAAAAAATATTAGCCAGCTTCTCCACTTATATGATCAAGGGGTTTTGTGGTAAATGATTATCTTTCTCTCTGCCTGCTAGGATTTTATTGTTAACAATGTCGGCACCTCTGGGTTAATAGTATCACTATGACCTATGCAAAGCAGTGTTTCCAGGACGCTTAGAAAGATTTTTGCATTTTCCACTTGTATTCAAATCATTCCTGGATGAATCCACCACTCTGAAATCGAGTCAACTTTTTTTTCTTCTTCTGCAGGACCTTCTGGAATAACAAGAGCGAGTCAGTGTCAGCAGAAACTGGGAGCTCTCTGTCTCCTTTAATGCCTCGGGCATCTTCGCTGCTGTTTCTATTCCTGCTCTAAAGCACAACCCAGCCTCGGGCGTCTTCAAGCCTCGAATAACTTCGCTCTAGTTCCTGCTTCTTTAGTAGGAGTGAATTGCAGTTTTGCTACAAAAGCATCTCATGAATTTAGCTGTGCAGCCAGTGGTTATATGACTTGAGCTTAGATAATCTCTTGCCTAGGGAGCAGGCTGTATAGGAGGACACTATCTCAGAATTAACAGCGTGGTACTTGTCATGGCACTTAACTTTTATACAGAATGCTTCACCTTCTTTAGTAATATATGCAGTTCGGAATCAGTGTGACTGAGTGTAGTGTGTGAAGTTAGTCCAGGGATAACAGTGAATCATATCGCCTCAATATTTGACAGAAGCATGAAATATGACTGTGATATTAAATCTATTTTTGATATTAGATGTATTTCCCCACCTCGATTTGAATATATGATCCATTATATTATATCAAAATAGAAGGTTTATCAAGTTTAATCACGTTTATCAGAAAGCAATACAGTGCATAGATACAGTTCATCTGCATGTATCAGCATACTCATAGGCCATACTTTTCTCAAAAATGGAGGAAGGACTATTTAGTTTACTTAAAATAATGCTACTGTGTAGACGGTTATTATAATACTCCTTGTGGCTGTATAGAGTATAGACCGTCATTTAGAAGGTTAACTTATTTTACCCAGTGGAAGGGAAACATTTAAACATGGAATCGTGTAAAGAAACGTTGTGGTTGTATGTATAAGTATACTGTATATGTCCTGAGATAAATTTGTAGTCAGCTGTTAGTTTTATAGAAGACAATAATTTTCTGAGGTTTTGTGATGCTCAGCAGTTTTTGCACTGTGAAATAGAAAACGGTAACCCAAAGCCGGCGGCTGCTTTAGTAAGACGTCCAGTTACGAGCGCAAACCTGACTTTCCAAAGCCCTACTTGCAGACAGTCGGGAGTCATAGAAAATATAAATGTTCTATCAGGGTAAATGTGAAGGAAACTCGTCGTTACACTTGAAGGTAGCACAAATATAATGTCTGACTTTTCCACATTTTGAGTTTGTACACTCAGGTAAAATGACCAGTAATTCCAAAAAATTGAGCAATACCTTATGATTAGCTGACCGTGAGACGTGAGAGTAATGAATGCAGACCTGCCCCATTGTGTTTAACTCACAATGATGAAAGATTTCTCTCTCTTTGTAACAACCCAAGCTAAGGCTTTCACAATTTTTCCTAAGTTTGACTATTCAAATCAGTAGAACGTGACGCCTTTTCAGATCCTGTGTTTTGAGATCTAGTTTACTCAGTGTTAGTTTGGTAGATTTTAGCTTCTCGTAGACGAGATCCTCAGTGTAACAAAACCGTTCCATCACCTTTGTGACTATGAAACACTGGCAGAAATACTCTGTAAAGTAATGCTTTGTAGTTAGCGCTTCTCTTTAGTATTTACAAAGCTCAAAGATAACTACAATATCTTCTTATATATGACCGTTAATTCTCAGTTACACAGATTTTTATTAATAAAAGTAATAATGGTGTGTATATTCATTCAAGTGCCTAACATGAAGGTGTGTGTGCCTTCAGAAAAAGAACTATTAAGCCCATCTTGTTAAATAATTTAACTGTAAGGAGGCAGATTGCTGTATCTTTAATCATTTACTCAGTAGTCAGAGGTGTTGGAGCTGATTAATATGTCACTTGATTTCTTTCAGTAAGGGTCATGCGTGAAAACCGAAGGATTCTCATGAGGTTGAGTTTGATCTATTACAAACAACTGGGGTTTAACAGTTTGTGATTTTTGGAAATATATATGTTCCTTTTCCCTGTTGTGTTCTAGATTTAATTTTAAACGTGTACTTCTATGCATGCTCTCTTAGCAAATAGGTCACATCACACTCGGGTGGCGTTTGGGGTTAAAGCTTGAGAGGACGGCAGCAGCACAATAACTATGTGGGTTTCCTACTTGAAGTAAAGATGTTTTGCTTTGTGGGTTGTAATACTTTTCTTGCCTTTGATAATCAATGTAAATAACATGAAGCTGGCTTTGTAAATATAAAACTGCACTACCTTTGTATTGGCCATTTTTGCTCTGTATATTCTGAAATAAATAGACTCCACCCCGTTTGTCTTTTTCTATTCCTCTTGACACGACATTCATTTTATAATGTTAACTATATTACTTACATTTGCATTTTATATACAAGTTCACATACAGGTGCATCTCAAAAAAAAAATTCAAGATCATGGAAAAGTTCATTTTTTCCCGTAATTCAAAAAGTGGAACTTTCATATATTCTAGATTCATTACACATAAAGTGAAATATTTCAAGCCTTTTTTGTTTTAATCTTGGTGATTATCAAAATATTAGAATAAATAATTTATAATACAGAAATGTCGACCTTCTGAAAAGTATGTTAATTTATGCACTCAATACTTGGTCTGGGCTCCTTTTGCACAAATTACTGCATCAATACTGCGTGGCATGGAGACAATCAGCCTGTGGCACTGCTGAGGTGTTATGAAGCCCAGGTTGCTTTGATAGCGGCCTTCGGGTCATCTGTATTGTTGGGTCTGGTGTCTCTCATCTTCCTCTTGACAATACCCCATAGATTCTATATGGGATTCAGGTCAGTTGACTGGCCAATCAAGCACAGTAATACCATGGTCAGCAAACCAGTTACTAGTAGTTTTGGCTCTGTGGGCAGGTGCCAAGTCCTGCTGGAAAAGGAAATCAGCATCTCCATAAAGCTTGTCAGCAGATGGAAGCATGAAGTGCTCTAAAATCTCCTGGTAGACGCTGCATTGACTCTCAACTTGAGAAAAAACAGTGGACCAACACCAGTAGTCCACTTTTTGAATTAAATTATAGAAAAATATGAACCTTTCCACGATATTCTAATTTTTTTTTAGATGCACCTGTAAAGTTTCTGTGGTTAATATTTAATTATTCCAAACAAGTACAGTGGGTATAGAAAAGAATCAGCCCCCTTTAAAATCATCACATTTTGTTGCTTTTCAGCCTGAAATGAAAACGGACACAGTTTTTGTTTTATCCAGCCGTATTTACTCAGTGCAACTTATAACATCCAAGTGAAAGATATAACACCAACACGTCAGAAATTTTTTTTTTTTTTTTAATTTAAAAACAATCACTGAGTTGGAAAAAGGATCACCCCCTTGCTTTAATTTGCCTTAATTTTTTAATTACAGCCTTTAGTCTGTTGGGATATGTCTCTACTAACTTCTAACATCTAGACTTTGCAATATTTGCCCATTCTTCTTTGCAGAACTGCTCAAGTTCAGTTAAATTTGATGGTGACTGTTTGTGGACTGCAGTCTTCAAGTCATTCCACAGATTTTCAATGGAGTTTAAGTCTGGACTCTGACTAGGCCATGCAAGGACATTCACCTTTTTCTCCTTCAACCACTGTGTGGTCAGTTTTGCTGTGTGCTTTGGGTCATTGTCATGTTGGAAGGTAAACCTTCTTCCCATTGACAACTTTCTGGCAGAGGGCAGCAGATTTTCCTCAAGAATTTGACAGTATTTTGCCCCATTCATCTTTCCTTCTATCCTGACAAATGCTCCAGTCCCTGCTGCAGAGAAACACCCCCATAACAGGATATTACCACCTCCATGCTTTACTGTAGGAATGGTATTATTTGGATGGTGAGCTGTATTGGATTTCCACCAGACATATCGTTTGGTGTTGAGGCCAAATAATTCAATTTTAATCTCATCTGACCATAACACCCTTTTCCATGTGACCTCAGAATCTTCAAGGTGCGTTTTGGCAAAACTCAGTCATGGGTGGCTTTTTTCTTGCAACCCTCCCGTACAAGCCACATTTGTGGAGAATTTGTGATATTGTTGTCACATGCACACAATGACCACTCTTTGTCATAAATTCCTGCAACTGCTTCAGAGTTGCTGTAGGCCTCTTGGTAGCCTCTCTGACCAGTTTCCTCCTGGCTGTTTCATCCAGTTTGGAGCAACGCCCTGATCCAGGGAGGGTCTGTGTTGTACCAAACACCTTCCACTTCTTAATAATAGACTTCACTGTGCTTCTAGGCATTGATAAAGCCTTTGATAAAGTCTTCATTTCAAGCTGAAAAGCAACAAAATGTGATTATTTTAAAGTTGGGTGATTCGTTTCTATACCCACTGTACAAGACCAAACATTCCCTGACAGTGCATTTAATATTTCAAGAAACAATTTATTTAGATCCTGTACAAGAAGTTGCCATCGCTGTCATAAAACTCCCTGCCCTTTTGTTCTACTGCACTGGGTTCTTCTCGCAGTGTATGGATAAGTTCCTCCAGTTCTTCGTCTGTGAAAACTACTCCATCCCACTCCTCTTCCTCCTCCACTTCTACACCTCTCTCTTTAACATCTGTAGGCTCTTGCCTCACAGCAGGCTGCTCCTGTAATGTCCCCTGAGCCACCGTTGATATCTGAGCTGTCCTTATTGAAGGTGCTGGAACGTTAGCAGCAGTTGGAACCAGTCCTGTCACACACTCTGCAGGTGTCAGAGCTCCACTGGCCAGGGCAATGACTGTGCTCGTGTTCCCAGAGGTAATCAAAGCTGGTACAGTGCTGGTGGGTAAAAGCAGTTGTGATTGCCCCTTTTGTGGCTGGTTCATTTTACTGTCCTCCAGGGAAATCTGTCCGACTGTGGTTAACACCTGGGTGTCCTGTTTAAGCCTCCTCTCTGGAGGTGGGGTGAACTTGCTGCGAAGGACTCTGTAGATGACATCAGTGCTAACGGAAAAACCCTCCGCTAATCTCTGCACCGTCCATTCCTGTGGTGACTCCTGCTTTAGGTACCTGAAAATAGATCTTCAAATCAGTACTTCTAAAGAAATGGTCAATAAAACTCAAATTAAAAAGGTCATGTTCTCCAAACCTTCCCTAATATCTTTACAATCAGATGCTGAAACAGCTTTAATGTTCCCATCACTGTATGAAAGCATTACATGTAGATCATTCCAGTGGTGTGGGTCCTGCACAATTTGGTGTTTTCCCTGCTCTAACACACCAACTTCCACTCGGGAAGGGCTGTTAATTATACTGATTAGTTGACTCAGGCATGTTGGTGCCTGGCTAGCTCAGTCGGTAAAGCATGAGACACTTAATCTCAGGGTTGTGGGTTTGAGCCCCAATTGGGCGCAAACCCCAGCCACTGGGGTAGCACAAGCTAGTGCACTCTCAGTGCTGGTCCCAAGCCAGATAAAATGGAGTTGCGTCAGGAAGGTCATCTGGCATAAAACCTGTGCCAAATCAAATATGAGGATCATAAACTGGATTTCCATAATGGAATGGAATGGTGTTTGGGAGCAGCTGAAAGGAGAAGCTGTTGTTGAATCAGGCATGTTGGGAGCAGGAAAAAGGACAGGGGGTTCTCCAGGACCAGGGTTGGGAACCTTGTGAAGTAAGGAATAAAATGTGATATATTGGTGTAATGTGTTAACACCCCAAAGTTGATTAACCTCCTATAACAGAATGTACTGAAGTACTTTATTCCTCTTATACCACAGCAATTTGCAGAAGCTAACAATTAAAAAAAATGAAGCAAACACTTAGCTAGCAAGCTTTTAGACATCTGTTTTTCACACTGTGTTAACAAACTGGCTTTTTACCCAACATGAATTTTGCAGATAGCCTAAACAAACATCATAGAGTAAATAAAAACATGTCCAATGTTTTGATAGAAAAATATTCAAGGCTTCTTAAAGTTGATGTGTCAAAATACGACATAGGAAGAACGGCAGCGACATCCGAAGAGTTTTCCCAGACCACCACACAAATGTAACTTTAAGTTATGTAAATGGACATTAACACCCCCACAATCTATCTATCATTTCTTTGGTCTGAATTACTATTTCTCATAAGAATGAGCAACACACTAAATGACTGATACAAACCCAGACAAGAAAACCTTAGGTATGGTGACCAGTACATATCTTTAAACTTCTGCACACACGTATCAGTCTGTACAGGATTTCACAGTTTTTTTGTGATTGTTGCGGCCAAAAATACTTGATTTTGCTGTAGCTTTTTTCAAAATTGGAGTTTTTTGTGCTTTTTTTTGCAGAAAACTACTTGAATTGGTGAAATCTCAATTGCATGAAATTGTTTTGCATGCTCTTTCGTGTTGTTTTAGTGATGTTTGTTGGTAAAGGAGACCTTTTAGTTGTACTCATGTTCGACACACGTGAATTGAATCGGGCTTTGGCTGAATGAGCGTCATCATTGTCACATGACCCGTCTTGGTCCAAATCTGCATTAATTTGGAAATATGCTCCGAATACTGTGGAGTTTGCTTGATTTTGCGTTAATTTCTGTGATCGCAAAATGGGGAAATCCTGGAGGGTCTGATTAATATGGAGTAGGATATACTGCAGGAGTACAGTACCTGATTTGCTGAATGGCATCCCAACTTAATCTTCTTTCCGGGGCTCCAGTGCTGCTCAGCTTCCGCCTGATCTTGTGAAATTTGGCAGATTTCTCTCTTTTCCTCTCATCTCTGCACAGTAAGCAGAGATCAGAAACAAATAATCAGTGATGATTGGTGACTCACTAGTTGAACGATGCATTAGATCACAACTGTTTAGAGTCTGTAATACCTGACTGCCTTCATGCAGTGTTTCCTCCAAATACCAAACATCACAAACAGAAAAGTTATACCACTTTCACTCAAAGCAAAAACACTAAATGTTTGGCCTTTTGTGTAATTTCTTCTTTGATCAGACAACATATGCATAGTTGCTCTGCTTTTAGTTTCCCCTTCAAAGGCATTGGGGGGGGGGGGGGGGGGGATCTGGGTAAATAATCTACCGTGTCCTCATTCATTACACCCACAACTGTATCGGATATCAGCCCAAATGCACAAACATCTAAAGAGTGTTTCACTTTGTCTTCGGTGGTTTTCACACCGTGTGATTGTTCCCGGTGCCCTCCACAGCGTTGGTCTGGTTTCAGACGCACTTGATTCTATCCATTATACTTTCTTGCGGGTGGGATTCGGCGATCAGATATGAAGCTCAAGGGATAAAGAAAGGCCATGTTCATTAACATGAGACTGTATATGGCACTTGCACCGTTCACACATCATCAGTAACTCTGGACATGGTCACAGTGGTCTGGTACGGTATAGTACAAACAAAAGTAACTGCAGGAATGGGAGGGATTAGTCAAGAGTGTCTGTGAAAGTGGTCAGCATTACTTTGGGAGAAAGCGGGAATGGGATTCAAAAGACAATCCTGCGCACACCTCTACTCTGTGAGATCACCTCACACGACCGCCACTGATAGTTTGTATGAATCTACAGTCTTGGCGAAACAGAAATCAACCCCAGCCTTGCCTCTTCATACTGTTGTGTATTTTTCTGCTGTTGCGTTTGGTCTAAAAAAATAATCACCTTAAAGTCCCAGTGAAGCGCATCGAAATGCGCAGCGTTATTGGATGTGTTGACGTGATTTCAACTGAAATAGGACGTCAGGGTGGGACATATCAAGTAGCTCCTCCCCCTTTTAAAATAGTGTTTTAAAAAAAATAACGTTTAGCTTTGTTTACCCTGGCTAAGCTGTACTTCACAGTACCATGGATTTTATAGCGTTGGGGGCAGGACACTTCAGATTCTAGAGAGAATTTGATTGGACAGAAAACCTGAGAAGCTGAAGTGCAGAATGATGACATCAGAACTGTTGATCCGTATTGGTGGCTGAGAGAGAGAGCTTAGAGACAACCTTAAAGCTAACATATTCATACTAAAAGCCTTTAACACATTTGTTAACAGCAACTAATCTGATGTTGATGACGAAACTGAAACCTTGTATTGATCTATCAAAGAACCCTGTCACAGGCCTGCCAGCCCATTTATACCAGCCGCCCTGTGCATAATCGTGTTCCCATCCCAAATTACAGCCACAGTGCTCACTTCACAAGAGCCTCCAGTTTGGATTCCACCTCATCCATGTCAAGGTCGTCCTCTGAAATACCCTGCTGCTCTGTCCTTCTGTTTCCTGAGAGGGAATGGCTGCGAGTAGCAGAAGCCGTCCAGCTCCTGGCACTGCGACTGGCATGGCGACAAGTCAATACTGGAAGAGAAGCCAGAGAAGCCAGCTTCACTGCCACAGAGCCGGCCAGCCTGAGCGGAGTGAACATGCTGATTCACAAACAGAGCCTGGCACAGAGGATGATGACCTGTGTTAGCAAGACAGAAAAAAACAACAAGGTTTTGTTAACAGTAATGATATGAACGTCTTATACAGTATATATATCTCATAGTATATATAGACCAACTCCACTTTCATTGGGATTTTTATTAAATACCCGAGAAACACATTTATACTATAAGGTACAATGTAAGTCGGAAACTGTGTATTAATTTAAAGAAGCGACACAAAAAGAGCCGGCTTACCAAAATGCCTTAGACCGGCAAAACCCCGTAAAAAGCGAAAGAATTGCTTTTATTTTTACTCAGGAAAACACACGCACGTGAACAAACACTTCCGTCAGCGCGTTGTTCGGGGTTATGTAAGTTGCACCGGAACTACTTCCCGTACGCAAACAGCGCCGCCATGTTGGAAGGGGCAAGTTGCAAACCAACAAGGCTATGAAGATATATATAATTTGCTATAATTTGTGTTTTGTTCGGTCGATTTTTGTAAACAAACTTTGCTTCAATAAATATGTCATACATGTCGATATTCACTGTCAATACTACTGCCAGCAGCAGTGGGACGAGTTGCAGGCTAAATGTACATTTACATAAATGATCCTAGTGATGAGACAAGTCAGGCTTGAGCAGGCGTTTTACTTCTATCGAAAAATTATATAACAGTAGCATAATAATAATAATAATAATAATAATAATAATAATAATAATAACCATCGTCATTATCATAAATCATATTAGAGGTTACATGGCAGTATTTTTTTTACATAACAGATATCAGCAAGAGTGTAAAGAAGAATTACATTTAAAAAAACACGGTTTCATAAAAGATTGTGAAAATACAACGACGTATTCAACATAAACTGATCAAGTAGACAAACGTAGATACTATAAGTTACACTGTTATAAACAAACCAGACAAACTAATCCTTGTACTAAATCACAAATCCGCAATTCACGAATCCATCAAGTCAACGACCTAACCTGGAAAGTTGCCCCTTCTAAAATGGCGGCGCAGTTGACGTGTTCGGCTCAGCCCCGGTGGCGCGTACCACGCTTCTTGCGTTTCCGCTCCGTTTCGCAAGCAGTCTCATCTCCTTTCTGAGTATTTTCCCAACCCGTATTCATCGGAGCTACGATTGGCTAACAGTATTAGGCCTTCTGAGCTAGGATTGGCTCGCAGCGTCTATCCAATAGGAGGACAGCCAATCTTGGCTCAGAAGGCGGGATTTGTTGGAATGCGGGTGGAAAACATTAACGTTTCTTCTCAGCGTTGTTCATTTGCGCCATTTTGTCAGCGAGCTGTGGTGATTGGGTTTTTGAGCGCTGTACTGGAGCCAATCAGAAGGGAACCGGACGGCTGAGAAACGGTAAAGAGTGCGCGGCTCGAGGGGAATGGTGCCTCAGTACACCGATTGGTTTGTCGTTGACCAACCAAATTACTAACTCGGCATAAATACAGAAATCAAATCGGTTACGTGGGGAATAAGAAGCGACACGGCGGTGATGTAAACAGGGATAAAATGGAGGACGCTGTGTTAGAGATAGCGCTGGTGTTAGAGCTCGGAACACATGACAAGAGAGCCGATTTAGCTGGTTAGCTCCTTTATGTAGTATAGTTTCTGTACCTAGCTAGCAAACAGATGCTAACCAGTTAGTAATTTAGCAGTGCTTATTAATAAATACCATACTGCAGTTTCCCTCTGGATTAATAAAGTATACACGTATCTATTCAAAATGAGTGCAAGAAGCAAGCAGTTAGGTTTGTTGTGTCGTTTATACCTCGCACACTAGCTATTGTTTTTATAAAAACAAAACAAACAAAAAAAAATGTCTTAAATGTTGGATGGTGACTTTGCAACTAATGTAACGAGTTATCTTGTTATTCTTACTACTTAATTACTTGGAGACTTTAACTTTATAAACTATAATTCATAGTCCTCAGAAATACAGCTGTAACTACAATGAGATCAGATCCTATTGGACACTTGATCCGCATTGTGGGCTGAAAAACGTTTCGTACTGAGAAGTCTGAGCTGTTTACATACCTGCATAATGCGTTAACAAAATGCCCCCTCTGTTTCAGGTCTGTGAAATTGGTGAACATGGAGCAGTACACCTCCACAAGCAGCGGGGAGCAGATAGTCGTACAGGCAGCGAACGGACAGATCCAGCAGCAGGTCAGCAAACTAGGTGGAGGGGAAAGGTTTGGTCTCAACGTAACTGTATAAAGCTTGTAGAATGACAAACGTGTACGACTGTCACATTCAAACCCAAACGGCGGGGATGCACCACTCACGTTCCCCCCCCCCCCCCTCAGATTTCAACGCGAAATGAACATCAAAGTTCAAAGCATCTGATAAAACTTCACTGACGTTGTGATTTTGTTAATGTCCTGCATTCACTTGACTGTTTTTGTCTCAAAAAAAAAAAAAAAGTCAGTGTTACAACCTTTTACAGCAGAAAAAAATTCAGTGGACTGGATCAGGAGGTAAACGGATCGAATCCGGTTTAATACAGACGCAGCACTTGAGGTTAGTACGGACCTGCCAACCTTCCCAGTACGTGTTATCCCTCAAAAACAAGCAAAAAAAAAAGTACGTCTGCTTGATTGTTGCGCTTAAAACACGCGCTGACGTAGTGACCTCGCTTACTTGTCAAGGTAAACAGAATTTTGAGTTCATTAATGAGAAATGAAATCCATCAATGTATGCTAACATTAGACATAATTAACATCAGTTTCAAATCTAACACTTAATAATAGTAATAGTAATGCTAGCTAGAAAGTGATTATAATAGACAAGCAATTTGTAAGAGGACTTTATTGTGTTTTGTTTGTTTTGTTGTTATTTTCACTTTCTCCATCAGTTGAAGATGTGCATTATTCCTCTTCTGGGTTGGCAGGTGTGTTCGTATCAGCCCCAGTGCATCCCTAGATTATGGTCTTGGGCGCATTATTTCAATGTGTGCAACATACACTCGCTGAGCACTTTATTAGGAACACCTGTACAGCTAATCTTTTGTGCGGTTATCTAATCAGCCAATCATGTGGCAGCAGTGCAGTGCATAAAATCATGTAGATATGCAGATAATGGGTAGCAGCTTTGGGTAATGTTCCACATTAACCATCAGAATCGGGGGAGGGGGATTCTCAGTGATTTTGACTGTGGCATGATTGTTGGTGCCATACGGGCTGGTTTGAAGACAATGGCCAGACTGGTTCGAGTTGACAGAAAGGCTGCAGTAACTCATAACCACTCTGTACAATTGTAGCGAGCAGAAAACGCGCAGCATGTCGAACCTTGGGGTGGATGAGCTACAACAGCAGAAGACAATGTCAGGTTCTACTTCTGTCAGCCAAGAACACAAAGCTGAGGCTGCAGTGGGCACAGGCTCAGCAAAACTGGACAGTTGAAGACTAGAAAAACGTAGCCTGGTCTGATGAATCTTGATTTCTTCTGAGGCACACAGATGGTAGGGTCAGAATTTGGCTCCAACAGCATGAATCTATGGACCCAGCCTGCCTTGTGCCAACAGTCCAGACTGGTGGAGGTGGTGTAATGGTGTGGGGAATGTTTTCTAGGCACACTTTGGGCCCATTAATACCAAACAATCATCAAGTTAATGCCACAACATATTTGAGTATTGTTGCTAACCAAGTGCTTCCCTTCATGGCCACAATTGATCCATCTTCTAATGTCATCTCAAACTGGTCTCAAATGAGTTCACTGTTCTTCAGTGGCCTTCCCAGTCACCCGATCAAAGTCCAGTAGAATAGCTTTGGGAATTTGATACCTTTGAAAGTGACAAAATTGGGAGGAATTTTGTGATGCAGTCATGTCAACATGGACCAGAATCTCAAAGGAATGTTCCCAACATCTTGTGGAATCCATGCCACGAAGACTTGAAGCTTTATTTAAGAGCAAAGGTAGGCCCTACCCAGTATTAATATAGTGTTCCTAATAAAGTGCTCAGTGAGTGTACATAAGTAATTTGTAGGATTTTTGCATCCAAGACTATAATCCAGTAGTGTACCCTTTCACCAGGCCAACACTAGTTTGTAGACCCCAAGAACAGGTGTAGAGGTGAAGCAGGAGTGATCTGGTTATATGGGCTTATTCACAGGCACAGGGCACAGTCACAGCTGTACAGCTGCAGACCGAATCGCCTGTCGCTACAGCAGCTGGTCAGCAAGTGCAGACGCTCCAGGTAGTTGTGAGAAATCTAAGCTCGTAATCGTCACCTGTTGCATGCAGCTTGTGTCCGTGTCGCTGTGCGCCGACCAGCATGCCTCATCGCTGTGCATAATAAACCAAGCTCCAGTTTCCAAGGCCATGTGTTTCTAATGCTGATACTGCAAAACCTTGATTAGTGTTTATTTTTTGTTATTCCGTAGGCTGAATCATTTCCTTTAACAGCAGCTCAGGCGACAGTGCTGGCCGTGATTCATATGATCGATTAAGTGCGTTAATATAAACCTAACACGTTATTGCTTTTATAAGAACAGCTAATTGACAGGGATTTGTATGGTGGATGCTCCACATGCTGAACAGATTAAAAAAACATGATGTTGAGCAAAGAGAAACGTATAATTGTTGTTACGGTAAAGTCTTCTGTAAGTAGATGTTTGTTTTAACATTTATGGAAGGAGTCTCCAAGTGTCAGTGCTTTGTAACAGACAGGTCTTGAGGACTTTGAGGTGTAACATGATGAGCTATTATTTTTTTTTTGTTTTTGTTTTTAATCTTAAGGTCAAGAGAGGAAAAAGGAAAAAAATGTTATGGAAAGAATGACATAGTTTATAAGAGGAACTAACTTGTTTTGCAGATGTTCCACAACATTAAACATTACTATAGTCTGATTAAAAGAAGGATGAGCTGCTGGGTGGTAATGCATCACACCACTTCGTCATTGATTATGTTCCTGTAATTGCATACCCCGTTGTTATATTATTTAATTAAAGAACAGTGCTTTCTGAAAACTCAGCCTTGATCTGCTATGAGGCAAGTCACTTTTTGCATTTTGTAAATATTTTTCTTTTGCACATCATGCGGCTTACCTGAGGTGTATTTTAAATTCAGATGCTTATCCAACAAACGGATTAAAGCGAGGCCCTTGGAAAACTTTCTCTTATCACTGTTGAGCATTTTTATGTTTGCAGGACATGGCATGATTCTTCATCTGCTAAATCAGCTGTTATAATGATTCCATGTTTTGTCAGAATGCTGTGTACGAGTAGAATATTATACTTATAACTTTACAGCAAAGTTGTGTTGAATGGACCTCTAATGCATCATCTTCAGCATGTTTGAATACTGACCATGTTTGTCCCAAACATGTGAACAGTGCCGTCCTTCATTCAGTATTCATTACCCATTCATACCCCTTTTTGCTTTTGCTTTAAACTGGCGCATCACCATTACATTTACTTATGTGGTATGATAAATTAATGCTTCCCAACACAGGTCCTGGAGTCCTGTACATTTTAGTTTGTTTCCTGGTTAAATACCCTATCGAAGTTTGCTTCTTAGCTGATTAATTGGATCAGGACAAAACAATAAAATTTGCAGGACACTGCAGGCCCAGGGTTGTGAACCTCTGTGATGCATCATTGTCAACAGAAATGCTCAGCCTAAATATGTCTTTGTCTAATGCATGCAAAGGTCTCTTCTCGTTTACTAATGACTTTATTTGCAGTACAGCACCAAACTAACTGTGTGGTTTGTGACTGTGTGCAGGTCCAAGGCCAACCGCTTATGGTGCAGGTGAGTGGAGGTCAGCTGATCACCTCCTCAGGGCAGCCCATCATGGTACAGGCCATGTCTGGAGGCCAGGGCCAGACCATTATGCAGGTGCCTGTCTCTGGAGCTCAGGGCTTGCAGCAGGTAAGAACATACACAAGAACTATCTGAACTAGAATAATCTACCAAGAATATATCTAGTTTGTATGTTTCCAGTGCTACAGTGGTCAAAGAGCGACAATTTTCACAACATGATTGTTACTGTGTCTCCTGCTTCGTTCTCCTTGGTGCTCAGATCCAGTTGGTGCAGCCGGGGCAGATCCAGCTGCAGGGAGGGCAGACGCTGCAGCTGCAGGGGCAGCAGGGGCAGCAGGGGCAGGCCCAGCAGATCATCATCCAGCAGCCCCAGACCGCCATTACTGCAGGACAGAACCAGGTCAGGCATTCACGCTTTCTTCTTAGTCTAACTTCATGACCTAAGGTTTCTTAGAAAGTAAATGGTCATAGCCAAATTTATTAAAATGTTCATCTCGTGTGTGTGAAAGGGCCAGCAGATTACAGTTCAGGGCCAGCAGGTTGCTCAGACTGCTGAAGGCCAGACCATCGTGTACCAGCCTGTGAATGCAGATGGCACTGTGCTACAACAGGGTATGTTCTCTCTCTCTCTCACAACTGTTGGAGCTACTTGAATTTCATTTAATGACTAAATGACTTGCTCACTTACAAATTAAGTGAGCACTTGAATGTTGAGCCCAAGTTTGCTCTTCAAACTTTTTTCTTAGTCTGCTTCTTAAAAGTCCCATCTGGCCTGGCAAATGAAATTAGACAGATTGTTGGGTCAAACAATAATTTGAACAAAGTTTATATTTTTTACTCCTGAGCTTATTCCTCTGCTTCTTGTAGTCTCCATCCATTTATTATATTAGCATGGTGTAAGTCCTCAGCTGCTTTCGGAGAATTAAAGGATTGTTGCACTCTAGCAAGAGTTCTTGGGTGGTAAAGCCTGAGATGAACCTTTGCTGCTCAGTTTAGATTTGATTATTTTGAAGAATGTTCATAGTTTACTAATCTAGGTTGGAGGTAAAATATAAACAAGCATACTATAAAACATGAGGGCATCACTTTATGTGACTAGTACATACTGTATGTACAGTTGCAATCAAAATTATTCAACCCCCATTACAAATCAGGTTTATTGTCAAAATTTACAGGCTTTCAGCTGTTTGCAATGAACAAATCAAACAAAAGCAATTGAAATAGTTCAACACAGCGAATGCTTCAAGTGGTTTCCCCAAATTCAGCTGAAAATGCAACTTGGAATTACTTCTCCAGTCTCAAAATTATTCAACCACCTGAATAGAATCCCTCACAACAGCACAAATATACAAAACAGGTGTTGTCTCAAGCACACTTGATGCAGCTAATCAAGGGCTTCATTAGTTGCACCAGGTGTGCTTGAGCTGGAACACATGAAATACCTGAACTGGCTAGGGGCAGAAAATACATGAAATACCTGTACGGGGCAGAAAAAGGAAGCTATCAACGGCTGCAGCCAGATTTCTGAGAAGGCAGGTTGTGAAAAACCCTCAAGTGACTGCAAAAGACCTGCAGCAAGACTTGGTGGTAACAGGCACTGAGTTTTCAGTGAGCACAGTAAGGCGCGTACTAAACGCAGAAGGTTTACATGCCAGAACTCCAAGACGTACACCACTACTGACCCAAAAGCACAAGAAATGTCGGCTCAAAATCATATAAATAAGCCACAGAAGTTTTTGGATTCTGTTCTGTGGAGCGATGAAACAAAACTGGAACTTTTCAGCACAATGGATCAGCGATATGTCTGGAGAAAGAAGAATGAAGCAAGAACACTCTGTCCACAGTCAAGCATGGTGGTGGCTCGGTGATGCTCTGGGGCTGCTTTGCATCCTCTGGCACTGGAAACCTGCAGCGTGTGGAAGGCAAGATGGATTCATTGAAGTATCAGGAAATACTAGGAGAAAACGTCATGCCGTCTGTGAGGAAGCTGAAGCTTGGGCGTCATTGGACCTTCCAACGGGACAATGATCCCAAGCATACCTCAAATTCCACCAAGGCTTGGTTGCAGAAGAAGTCCTGGAAGATTGTACAGGACCATCACAGTCACCTGACTTGAACCCCATAGAAAATCTCTGGTGGGATTTGCAGAAGGTGGTTGCAGCACGCAAACCCAAGAATATTACTGAACTGGAGGCCACTGCTCATGAGGAATGGGCTAAGATTCCTCAGGAATGCTGCCAGAAGCTGGTATCTGGCTATGCATCTCGTTTGCAGAAGGTCATAACAGCAAAATGGTGCTCTACTAAGTACTAAAGATGCTTGCCGTGAAGGGGTTGAATAATTTTGAAACCGGAGAAGTCATTATAAGTTGCATTTTCAGTTGAATTTGGGAAAACCACTTAAAGCATTCGTTGTGTTGAACTATTTCAATTGCTTTTGTTTGATTTGTTCATTGCAGACAGCCGAAAATCTGTAAATTTTGACAATAAACCTGATTTGCAATGGGGGTTGAATAATTTTGATTGCAACTGTACCTGGGAGTTAAGAAACCTATTAAAATGCTAAAGCCTGTTATTCCTCTATTGAGTTTGGTTTCATGCTATTCTGCTTGGCTATACCAAAAAAACTAAATTTAAATAAGAGATTAATACTTGGACTTCTAACATTTGATGTTTGCCTGTAATTCTTCAGGCATGATCACAATCCCTGCAGGCACACTGTCTGGCACACAGATTGTTCAGGCAGCAGGGGGCGCCAACACTTCTACCACCAACAGTGGGCAAGGCACAGTCACAGTCACGCTGCCAGTGTCTGGCAATGTGGTCAGTGCTGGAGGGATGGTCATGGTAAGTGCTGAAATACATGCCTTTATTACTCACTGCACTGGTTTCATTTAATTCTGTTTATATATATATATATATATATATATATATGTATATGTGTGTGTGTGTATGTATATGTATAATGTTAAAATTAACAGTTTCTCTTAAAGCTACTGTCTGTGTATGTAAAGTTAGTGTTAAATTCCATCACTTAAAAGGCTTTGAGCTCAAAACGTTTGGGAAATTTGTGGTAGGTCGGCAAAATTTGTTTGCGGTTAATATGGATATCACAGAATCCTCACTCTGTTTTGCATATTTTAGTGTTAATTATGTAAATTATCTAAATATGAAATGAACAGGAAAGTGTGCTGAGCCTCTCCTAGCAAATTATGCCCACAGCTGATCCGTGGGTGTCGTTGCCGTAAGGTGGTGCTTCCTCACCTGGCTTGCCGAAATTCCAGGAAAATTGTATTTCCTGGTACTGGATTGATTACATTAATATGTTTTTGGCCCATTTGGGCTTGTTTGTCAGATGGTGCCGGGTGGAGGAGGCACGGTACCCACCATCCAACGAATCCCTCTGCCTGGTGCTGAGATGCTGGAAGAGGAGCCACTCTATGTCAATGCCAAACAGTACCACCGCATCCTGAAAAGAAGACAAGCCCGTGCTAAACTGGAAGCTGAGGGCAAGATTCCTAAAGAGAGGAGGGTAAGTGACAGGCTCAGTAACATGGCTAATTGGTGTAGTATATAGAGTGCAAAAGTTTTGCTAATATAGTTTCTATAATAGCTGTAATAATTGTAGAGTTCTCTAATGCCCAAATTCTCAGCTCCGAATGAAAAACCCATGCCTATTTGACCTAATAACTTTAGTTTAGTTTAGTTTTATTTAAAGTTTGACATGACAGTATATTGCAGCACAAAACCCTGAAATGTGTCAAACATACAAATACTCCAAGACAATCATTACGTAGTTATAAAACGAATAAAAGCTAGCTGATATACAGGCATAAAAACAAACAAAACTAAAATATATATATATTTATGACTAACACTATATTTATGACTAATTCTTTCTATTATTTCTGCAGAAATACCTACACGAATCACGGCACAGGCATGCCATGCAGAGAAAGCGGGGCGATGGCGGCCGCTTCTTTTCACCGAAGGATAAAGAAGAAATGGGTCTAGCCATGCAGGTGAGACCACGGGAACAGGCCGGAGTCAAACAGGAAGACTTCCACAGAGCCACCGAAATCACAAGCTCACACTGGCTACATGTGCCTCTTGCTTAGCTGCTGTTCTCCGCTCTCACTAGTTGCTGAGCACTCCTCTTCCCTTGCTTATGTACTCATTGGCAACACTGTGTCCGCCTCCATCCTTCTTGCCTAGCTGAAGCATTGTTTTTTCGAAGTGTTTTTCACAGGTGCTTTTGTGTTGTTGTCGTTTTTCTGAAATGCTGCTTCATCGGCATTTTAACACCGGACAATTTGACTGAAAGCCAAAGTTGCTGAGCTAAAGTCGGCAGAGCATTTTGTACATACTGGTGAAATAGGATACTAGTCAACTCTGTAGCAGCTAAGGGCACACGGTTCACTTTATTAGAATACATCATTCTTTATATCTGTGTTTTTAAATATAGTGTACAGTTATTATATTGTTACAATGTTCATGTAGGGGAAAAAAAAACTCTACAAGTACGAATAATTTGCATTGGTGTTAAACAAAAATGAAATATCAGTTATGTTATTTAGAATGTAAAAATGAATTTTGCATGAAGAATGCTTACTGGGGTGTTTTTCATTAAAGCATCTGGGATCATGTTACCGTTTATAAAAGAAACAGTTACATTTAGGAGCACAATGTGAGAATTTGATAGCACAGAGAATGTTGTGATGCAGTGTCTGTAAAAGAAGTTACTTTCCTCCTGTCTGTCTGATTTATCCATCACATACTGCATTCCTCTGTTTAATTTTTGTATTCATTCTCTGCCTGTTTTTTTTTTTTTGTTGTTTCTTCCCCCCCCCCCCCCCCTCGTAATTCTTACACCCTGCTTCTTTGTTGCCATGTGTTGTGATTTTATCCTTTTTGAATAAATTACTCAGAACAGTAAAATGTTCAACAGCTTGCTCCCAAAACTTTATTGGCTTCACATAAAACATTAATTTTTCCTTTGTGTTGTTGCGTTCCATTGTCTCGTCTATCCGTTGTCTATCATTCGTTCATTTCATCATTCTAAAGATGGACTTTTATCAACCACAGGCTATACAAATGTTCAGTTTTGGGTTAAAATCTTTATAGAAGATTAAAAATGTATCTTCTCTCTGTGAAGATTTCCGAAAATTGGCCAATGAGTAAATATAGCATACAACATTTAGTTAATTATTAGGCTGTGTAATTAGCCTAGGGTGTGATTACTTCAACTCATTTCATACACAGCTGTGTGTTCACATATTAACATGTTAACTAGTAAAGAAACCAATGCTGAGTCGAGTGCTTTTGTATGAATTATGTGTGTGTAATAATTTATCCAACTGCTTACACAACCCTCCTTCCTTGTTTGTAGGAGCAGCAGGAGCAGAATCAGGCAACAGAAGAGACCGTGGCCCAGATAATACGGGTATCATAGCAGCAAATGGCATCTAAAAAAAAAAATAAAAAAAATTCAACTGTAGATTAACAGGGCAATACAGTGTGCATCTCTCCGCTCTCCTTTTGCCATTAACACTAGTGACAAGCATAAACAACATTGTTTTTTAAAAGGTTAGTAAGTATACTTTGCTGCTCTTAGGACACAAGCTTACATAATGTGACTTCTTCCTGATATTAAACCCTCGAACAAAATGTACAGTGACCCTTTATACGTTATTTTACAATAGTTTAATTTTATAATTTCATCTGGTGTGTTTGTGTAATTTTAAATGTAAGGATGGTGAATATGTAATGTATTTAGTGCAATTATTTAATGTCTTTTAATATTTAAACGTTAGTGCAAGATCACATTTATCTTGAATTAACTGAAATTTGCTGTGAGTAGTTGTGATTCTTGTTTTGATTCATTGAGACAAAGAGTGAATGAGGGGTGGGCCAAACAAATCATTTTGCAAATTAGTCTATTCTTTCGGGGGATTTCTGATTCTGAGGCTCTCAGCATTGTACATTATTGCTTGTAATGTGAAGACTTTGTAACTTTCAAATTTTGATATCACCAGGATTTGTAATCTGAGAAAGGTCTTTTGTAGTGGCTTTGTTAGCCAGTATGCCTGCACTACATGTCTTCCCTTTTCACTTAAAAAAAGACCTCGTTGTCATGGCAGGCAAATGTATATATATTTTGATGAATAATGTTAAACACTAAAATCTTTTCAAATAATGAAATTTTGATTAAATTATGCAATGGCACTTGTGCACATTTTGTGTAATCATTTTTGTCTCTACTCTGAGCACTTGCACTGTTTAAGCTATAACTGATCTTAATTCAATCAAGTTGAGTTCTGTCCTTTTAATCTGCTTAGCTCTGTGGACCGAAAGCAGAGTTTTTAGCTCACTAACGTGTGCACCGTTTTCTTCACATCGCTGGTCCACGACTAGCTTTTACTAACCCAAGGTTAAGGATGTGTTGTTTTTAATGTCTGAAGTTTGAGCTTCTCCTCTTTGTTAAACATGAGAAAGACCTGTTTATTATTGGAGCGCTTTTGTATGTCGACATTTCATCTTGGACATTCAACTGTTGCAATGTTCAATTACTGCCAAAAAAAAAAGTAGGGTAGTCTAGGTAGACTTTTCCAGTAAACAGCATTTTCTGTGAGATATTGGAAATACATGCAGCATATGTGTGTGAGCATGAATTCTGTATTTACATTTCAGTTGCAAGACTAAGCTCTAACTGGCTAATTCACAAAAAAGGTTTTGAGTGATTACATTATACTTCATGTAACCAGGCAGTACATAAACAGTATAGAAATTCCCTAATGCTTTTTCTAGGTGTATTTGAAAGTGTGCTCTGTTTGTGTGTCTTCCTAACAAATGAGGAGTGTTAACTAGAGATGACACTGGTATGATATGTGTGATCGGTATCAGGCCAATAATAGCAACAAAAGATATCGGCGAACAAAAGAACAAATTCGATCTGATCTTATAACAAATGTTTTTTCTATTGTTTGGGGGTACGTACAAGGTCTTAATTAGGGGGAACACCCTCAAATCCCCCTGTAATGATGTGTATCCTGTGTGTAATCATGAAAGCTTATATTTTGGCTACATGTTTTAGCAAGCATCAATATTTAATGTTATTTTGGGTTATACAGGTGCCATTATATTATTTGCTACCAAAGCACTGTCAATTTACAATAGTTCTGCCTGCAAGGGAAATCACAGGTTCGTTTTAATGCGCTCATTCTAAAATGTTATTGTTTCTATAGAAGCCACTTATACTGGGATGTGTATGGCGGACATGTCATGTAAATGAATACCAAAAAAAAAAAAAAAAAGAATGTGTGTAGTCATGGATATTAGTTTTATAAAACAGTTAGTTCCAGTACACTAATTTGATTGGATGAGTGGTAATCCAAGAGTGCTTATATTTATTATAACCACACTGAGATGTTTCAGTTCTAGCTGAAAATAAATTCCAATTCTAGTTGCTGTCCCACTGAAACCGTTACTACAGCAGACATGGCATTTTTCATGAATATAACTTCTGACTTAAAATATGAACTCTCATCAGATGAAGATGAAAAGGAGGAAGGGAAGCCAATTTCACCAGATGCACTTTTAACGGGAATGTACAAACCATTGTGAGCTAGCTAGCCAGTGGTCTATCAGTGAGGTGGCTTCTTCGGGACCAGTTTCCATCCGTGGAGCAAAAATAAACAAATTATTTCGGTACAGTGTGTCTGAAACATCAGTTACTCTATATTAAGTTCTTATTTCTAACACTTGTATAAAAGCAATATGACAATCGTAATAGTGCGGTTATTACCTACGAGACTTGACCTGCGGTCTTGTGCGTACAGCCGAGTCACAGCCATGCCGATAACCAGTATAACCGCACTCTTGCTTGTGCACCCTGCTGAAAAAAGACACCATCACAGAAATGGTTTCCTCTACAAATACCATTACAAACCAGCTGTTAACCATTAAAACAATTACCATTATTGGTCCTTAATGGTGTCCACTAGACATAACATGCCACCAATAGAAGGCAGCAAATTACCAGTAGAGACCCACAGGGACCATTATAGTTTCCATTAAAAGCAATACAATTCCCATTATAACCAATAAAACCATTACAAATTCTACGAGGGTTTCTATTCTTTCTTTCAGTAGGGCAGTATTGATTAAATATAAGGTTTCTGTGATGAAACATTTATTTAGCATTATTAGAAGGACCCCTGAGTCTGCAATTTGTAACAGTCAGAAGTAAAGCTGTAATTTTGTTTTCACACCAAAAAACACAAAACAAAACAAAAACAAGTATTCAAGATGGAGTGTTTTGTGGTTTTTTGTCTTATTAACGTCAGGAGAGAAAAAAGAGAGGTTGGTGGGGGAACGACTGTTTATAGCTGCTATAAAATAAGTGATAACAGGAACTAACTTGTTTTGCGGACGCTGCACAACATTAAACCTAACTGTAGCCGAATATATGGTATGAAGTGTTGTCCTTCGATTGATAAAAAATAATTGCTATTGTGGGAAAACTGCTGCCGTAGAAGAGGGATTAAACACTTCGGCTAATAACAGGCTACTGTTATCGGAAAATAATTAACTTCGAAAGGAGGCTGTACCCCCCCGATGATTATTTTTCTATCGCAGCAAGCCACGACGCGTGTTAGACGTCTGTTAGATTGGTTGTCCTCTTTATGAAGCCTCACAGGCTGAACGGACTCATGAGTTGTGTCCTAAATGCTGAACCCATATGCCCCCTTGAGGAATTGAAGGTTCACGAGCGCTTCGCACTTTGTTGACGTCACCAGAGTGTACACTTTTCTTATAGGGCCGCAGCGCTTTAGGACGCTATTTGGTACACGGCCTCAGCTGATACTAGCAGCGTTCTCGCTTATGGTGTGAGCTAATGGAAAGCCACGCCCATCCCACGCGTTTCCTCTGCGTGCAGGTGCTTGGGTGCTTTGCCTTCAAGCCCCGCCCACAACTGATGCTGCCTATCGCGAGCCGGACACTCAAACGGAATAATCTGTGACCAGCTCCGTTTGAGAATCACTTTGTGGATAAATAGAGCTAGCGCTGTGTGTGTATATTTCAAGGATTTAACCCTTAGTTTTGTCTTTCTACCTCGCTTTTGTGTGTGTGTGTGTGTGTGTGTGTGTGTGTGTGTGTGAGCTCGCCTCTCGCTTATATCCCTCGAAGTGGTACAGCATTAGGCTTAGAGGACATCACGGAAGGTTACAGTATCCGAGTCGACCAAGCTGTAAAATACCGGCGCTGACTGGTTTTAGTGCAGTTATTAGACTATCATGACTGATACCGTCGTGGACGCGAAGTCGGAGGTAAAGCAGGCCAGTAAAGAATTTAAGGAGAGTGAGAATGTGGCGGAGAAGTACTCCGCGTTGACTGTGTGCAAGAAGAGCGAGCCGAGCGCAGGCGAGCTGCCCGCCGCATTCACTGCGGTCAGCACGCACAAGAGCCTCAAGAAGGTAAGAGATGCTTCACCTCAGCCTATTATTCCATAAACACTGCGTGTATTCATTCATAACACGGATATGGCTGCAGGGATCAGGTAAGATTCTCTGAAACACCAGCTAAACCTGAAACGTTCACGGTAATCCTAGACAAGTTACTTACAGTCACTGCAACTCAGCTACTAGTTCTACTAGTACTGGCTACTAGCTCTTATTTATTTACCGGTAAAGTCGCACTGACTGAATGGCCACCCTCAAGGTTCAGTCCTAACAATTAATCACAGAAGTAGTGTGAACCAGCGAACATTTCATCTTACAATATCTGTTGAATGTGATGGATTTGAGTTCAAGTTAAAGAAGAAGAAGAAGAAAAAAAAAATACACCAATTTTTTTTACATTACTGCCAAGAGAAAACACATGGAGTTGTTTCATGTTATTCTAGTCTGACTCCTTATTAAAGATGCCTTACCCAAAACAACTTCCCAAGAAATGATTGTGGAAATAATGCACATTTACTCCATTATTAGACTGTGGGGTTGTGATACAAATCTTCTGGTTATGTTTACCAGTGAGGGGGCACTTGTGTCCCGTCTTGTGCACTTCTATTGGGACGTGTCTTTTTACACCTGTACACGCGCACATATAGTCTGAAAGATACGTTGAAGAAAAAAAAAATATATATCACAATTTTTTTAAAATTTTTTAAATTTTTTTTTTTTTACTTCCATAAAGTGAACACAGAAAGTCCACAAAGCTCTGGTTAAGGAATTGAACGTTAAAATCTACGTTTATAGACTAAAGTGGTTAACATGTAAAGCATTAATGATGTCTTACAACATTTCTGTTGACTGAATTCACCATAGTCTGATATACAACTTCTTGTGTATAGGAGATTTTTGTAGATACAGAATGTAAAATATTAGATTTTCCCAGCTGTATATATACAGTACTAGTACAATATAATACAGTACTTTTAGACACCCTTTTTTTTTTTTAGTACAAACTTTGTTATAGATTTTTTTATTTTATGACTTCTGTATTATCAGGTCAGTACAAAAAACATTTTAGATTCCCAGACATTAGTTTTCCAGCACAAAATTAAATGTTACAGAAAAATGTTTGTATGTCATTAAAGAAAGCAGCATATTACGTAAGACACGGCAAAAGAGAGCTGCAAAAATAAGAAGCGAGTGCGAGAGTCAAAGTCTCCAGAAGAACTGTGTCTGGTTCTGCGAGATGCTCAATAAAACTTACCAGCTAATTTCCTTATAAAACTGCACTAATTGTACCGGAGAGACTACTATTTTTATTTTTATTTTAATTTTTTTGTCACACCAGATATTGACTATGTTTCATTTACTACTGTTAACTGCTCTTGATGGTATTTTTTTTAAATGTAGAAACATCTAATTTCATTATTTTGAAGGTTTTTGCACAGTACTGTACTGTGTGTATATATATATATATATATATATATATATATATATATATATATATATATATATATATATATATATATATATATATGTTGATTTAACATGTTTGTATTACACTGTATCACATGAATACTGAATTCCAAACCGGATTTGCCTTATACGTACGTAACACTTATCTGTAATACACTATTATGGTCAAAAGTGTGTGGACTTCTGAAATTCACACCCACATATGGGCCGTGGAAGCAAACAATTGTCTAGAATGTCTTTCTATGCTGTAGCATTACAATTTCTGTTCACTGGAACTGAAGGGACCAAACCCGTTCCAGCATAACAGTGTCCCTGTGCACAAATCGAGGTCTATGAAGGCATGGTTTGCTAAGGTTGGCATGGAAGAACTCGAGTGGCCTTCACACAGAGCCCTGACCTCAATCCCACTCAACACCTTTTGGTTGATTGGAACGCCGACTGCACCCCAGGCCTCCTTACCCGACATCAGTGCCTGACCTCACTAATGGGAAACTGTGGCTGAATGAGCACAAATCCCCACAGCCACGTTCAAATCTAGTGGAAAGCCTTCCCAGATGAATGGAGGTTATTATAACTGCAAACAGGGGACCAAATCTGGAATGTGATGTTCAAAAAGCACATATGGGTGTGATGGTTAGGTGTCCACAAACTTTTGGCCATATAGTGTATTTTTCTTTATTGTAATGTATTTTGATAGATAGATAGATAGATAGATGAACAGATAGATAGATAGGTAGATAGATGCATGCATACATACATACATAATTACATATAGTCCCCTCTGAGACAATTGGAACAGCAAGGCCAATTCATTTGTTTTTGCTGTAGACTGAAGACATTTGGGTTTGAGATCAAAAGATGAATATGAGAAGAGAGTTTAGAATTTCAGTTTTTATATACTGGTGTTTATATGTAGATGTGTGAAACTACATAGAACGCTGTATCAGACCACCCAATTTTAGGTGAGCAAAAATATTGGAACACATGTTTCTTGTTACCCAGGTGTGTCATGTTAGTTTGCGTGTTTAAGCGATAAATAGCTCTGAACATCTACTCTTGGTTTTAGCCTTCAGTTTCACCTGTGAAGACTGCATTTGTTGTTAAAAAGGATAAGCCAACATGAAGATCAGAGATCTGTCTATATGAGAAAAGCCATTTTGAAGCTGAGAAATGAGGGAAAATCAATCAGAGGCATTGCACAAGCATTGGGCATAACCAATACAACAAACTGAGCAACAGTCACAGAATGGGTCGGCCAAGGAAAAAAACAACAGCTGATGACAGAAACATTGTGAGAGCTGTGAAGTAACACCCAAAAACAACAGCCAGTGACATCACCAACAACATCCACAGGCCACAGCACAAGGGCAAGGTATCAAAATCCCCAGTTCAAAGAAGACTTTGAGAGCAGAAATATAGAAGCCATACACAAGATGCAAAGCAATAATGCAAAGAAGTAATACAAAGTAATACAAAGAAGTTCTGGAAAGGATCTGTTCATGATCCAAAACATACAAGCTCATGTGTGAAACATGGTGGAGGTGATGTCATGGCTTGGGCTTGCATGGCTGTTTCTGGAACAGGCTCACTAATCTTTATCGAGGATGTAACTCATGATGGTAGCAGCAGAATGAATTCAGAAGTTTACAGGAACGTTTTGTCTGCCAATTTGCAGATAAACGCATCCAAATTAATTGAGAGGAACTTCATCATGCATCAAGACAATGATCCAAAGCACACTGGCAACAAAAGAAAGGACTTTATCAGGGGGAAAAGTGGAAGATTTTAGACTGGCCAAGTCAATCACCAGACCTTAACCCAGTTGAGCATGTGTTTCACCTCCTGAAGAGGAGACTGAAGGGAGAAACCCCCTGAAACAAACAACAACTGAAAGAGGCTGCTGTAAAAGCCTGGAAAAGAAATCTAATCTCTCGTCCTATATCCAGCTTTTGATCTCAAACCCAAATGTCTTTAGAGTATAGCACAAAAAATGAATTGGCCTTGCTGTTCCAATAGTTTCAGAGGGGACTGTACATACACACAGTAGAAAAAATATTACCCTGCAGACATCTAATGATTCTGATTACAGTGTGCAAATTTATGCAACAAGTCCCCTGAAGGTTGTGTGTGTGTTCACAAGCACCCGTGTGTCTGCGTGGGCAAAGTAACTCCACTTTTCAGCCCACTCACTTCTCAGCTGGTTATACAACAGATCCTACAGCAGATTCCTGCTGCTCTTCAACATTACATGCAGTGCCACATGTTTGTAGACTGAGTGGAATTCTGTATATTGAATTAAAGATGTTACCAACAGTCTTCCAAGAACTTGTGACATTTTATTACAAATAATGTCTCTGCATTAATGAAGGAATAAATCTTTACTTTAATCAAGCACTTCTACTAGACACCCAAATCCCCTTTAGTCCTGCCTAAATCACTACCTCCTGAATTACCTTTGAAGTGTAATGGTGAATTTGTGGCTTGGCTTTTGCCTTTGTAATGTTTTTGCATATTCATTGTGTGTTCGTATTTTAAAATAGAACCAAATACTACCGTGTCATATACTGTAGAAGGGCAAAGTTTTCATTTACACCCCTCTGAATAACCAGCACTAATTTACAATAGGTCTATCAAGTAACATTGAATCCAAGACTCCCTAAACCTTCAGGCAAAAATCTTCTCCAATCACTGTTCTGAAAATTACAGGGGCCTAAACAAAACATGCACTGTTTCCTTTGCAAGCATTAGGCCTATTCTCTTTCATTACAGGAATTGGGAGAGATCATTTCTGTCTTAGTATAAGCAGTATTGTTGTGATTTGGATGACTTGAACTTCAACAAGGGTGCAGTTTTGGTAACACACACACATAGAGAGTGCTGAATTGAACTGAGAAATATGACACACGGATTCACATGGGAACATTTCCCTTGAACTTCTCAGGCTGGGGTTGGAATGAAGCCACAGTCCAGCTCTACCTACTGAGATCTCATCGCTGACCTTGTTTTCTCCTTCTCCTCACTGTTTTTTTTTTTTTTTTTTTTTTTTCTCAGTTCAGATATTCAGATATTTCTACCGACACCAAAAACTGTCTTTGTTTTCTTGTACAACTAGGCCTACTCACCTTAGAGATATTAGATTTGATTTAGCTTGTCCATTTCTTCCAAAGCTAATATGTAATGTTTTCTAGGGTTATTGAGTGTTTTATTTTGTAACAGTAAAACAAATTTCCTCAAAAATATTTCAACAGTATATAAACTCATTTAGTCTGTGGGCTAGATATGGGAAGCAATGTATTTGTATTGAATAGACCTATTATGTTTGAGGCATAAGTTTTCCAGCTTACAAGCTTTCTGCAAAACCTGAGGTTTTCTGAGGTATTGGTGTTCCTTTACATTATAAGTAGTCATTTGATATGGTTTAGAGTCAGCCTCATTTCATTAATTCATGGAATGCCAGAACTGCTGAACACAGACAAGTCTAATATTGTGCAGGTGTAATAGGAAGGATGTAGATGGCATATTTAACAGGGACATTCTAGTTATTATAGTTGTTCTAGACATAGTTGAAAACACTAGTTGGCAGGCAGACTGAGAGATAATCCATATTCATAATTTTGAGAAACAAACAAGGGTCAAAACAAAAATAGTGATCAGCAGAAAGGCTCAGGGACAGCGTCAGACACTGAGGTAAGTTAGTATCGTCGGCATAGAACTTGGGGCTGAAACAAGTCCCAGGGAACTTAGAACAAGGTCTGGCAGGCGTTCAGATACTGAAATAAACATGCGTAATTCTCTGTGGCCATGGTAGTTGGAGCACCAAGGGTCACAGGTTAAATTGGGGCCAAAAAACAGGGTCAGTGAAGCAAGCCAGCGGCTCAGGGAATTCACATGCCAGCAAGACAACCAAGCAGGCCTGTGGATTGAGGTATCCCGGACTCTTGTTAGTCGGGATCCACATCACTGCTGAAGGATAAAAAAATCAGTCTGTGCCGTGGAAATCATGGCATGAGGAGCAGAAGCTGGTAGAAGAGGGACCACCTCTGAGTTCGACCTACAACCAACAGAACTCCCTGTATCTGAGCTGTAAAGATGGTATCAGTCACCAAAGAGAGTATTACCCAACTCCAAAGACCCATTGGTGGGTCGAGACCTTCCTCACTCTCTCAACATACCTTTCCTATTAGTGTGACTGTAGTTATTGAATAATTCATAGTAGTTACTGAATAATATGTTTTAAGATGAATAACTGAATAATAACTAGGACAGGAAACAAAGACCGAATAGGGGAAGTGCAAACCCAAAAGGGACAGATGGGTTGCAAAGTGTAGGAAGCTAACACTGTTACTATTAAGGTGGATGGAAGGTTTATTTTTTTGTTGTTGTTTTTTTTGCTCCCCCATAAAAATACCACTGAAACATACCACTTCTGAATTATAATCTTTATGTAAAGTCATGGAACAAGTCTAATTTACAATTAGTGCTAGAATAAATATTTGTTATTTTATGCTACATTGTACATAAGCTCTTTAGCCCTGTGATTGACTGGTGTCCCATCCGGGGTGAATGCTCTTGCTTTGTGTCCAGTGTCACCAGGATTGTCTTCAAATCTGACCAGGATAAAATGGTTACTGAAGATGAATGAATAATAAACCCCCACTCACACAGTAACTGCGTTATCCTGGGCAGGGTTGCAGTGGAGATGACTGGTAACACTGGGTGCAAGGCAAGAGAATGCGATGTTGGGCCATCGCAGGGTACCATGCACACACATTCACACCTAGAGGCAATTTCACATAGCCAGTCTGCCTATCTGCATGTTTTTAGACAGTGGGAGTATACTTTAGAACCCAAAGGACACCTACTACACACTGCACCACTGTGCCACCCATGTACTATATACATATACTTGTATGCAGTGGGATTAAATATGGTGCCTCCACAGCCATGAAGCATTCACAGGATTTGGCAGACACCCTTATCCAGAGCGACTTACATTTATGTCATTTATACAATTGAGCAGTTGAGGGCCTTGCTCAAGGGCCCAACAGTGGCAGCTTGGCAGTGCTGCAATTTGAACTCATGACCTTCTGATCAGTAGTCCAACATCTTAACCACTGAGCTACCACTTACCACGCTGAAGCAACATCCAGGGCAATACAAGTACTTCATAGAAGGCAAATATTGCAAAATGTTTAAGACAGAAGTATGAAAATCCTGTTGCAGCACAACACAAATACAAACTGTGTTGAAGCTAATGACACAGTACACATTAATTACAAAGAATAGGATCTAGTTCACTAGCACCATGGTGAACTAAACAGCAGAAATGTGCAAAGCTTTGCAAATTACATAAGATTAAATAAGATTCTAAACCATTTTAAGTCAAGTCAAGTGGCTTTTATTGTCATTTCAACCATATACAGCTGGTACAGTACACAGTGAAACGAAACAAGGTTCCTCCAGGACCATGGTGCTACATAAAACAACACACTAACCACATGACACGACACAGAACTAAATAAGACCTACACATTCTACATCAAGTGCACGCGCAAACGTGTACAAACAACGTAACACAGTACAGTAGCTCTTAAACTGGACAATGGGCACAGTAAGTGACAGTGTAGCGCTGACCAGTACACGGTTCTAGTGTGAAAGTGTCAGATATAACGGGTAGTGCAAAAGAATAACAATATAATTTAAAAATTGCTGTAAGTAGCACCCTATTGTATACAGATAAGTAAGACGAGTAGCTGGAAAGACAAACCTGGGTTGTTAATTAACAAATCCAGAGCATATTATTGTGCAATAAAATGTTGCTGCAAATGGTGGTGTTTGGGAGCTTTGGGAGACTGGTTTGTTTATCAATATCGGGGCATCTTTAAACTTCATAGACTTCAGTGCTGCTCAAAGACTCCAGATCCCTGTTCAGCTTCTGGCATCCAAAGTGTTTAAGCTCTGGTTGGACAAACAGTTGTTGAACGATTGGTAACTCATTAAATGTGGTTTAATGGTTAAGGCTCTGGGTTACTGATCAGAAGGTCAAGGGTACAAGCCTCAGCACAGCCAAACTGCCCTGTTGGGCTCTTGAGCAAGGCCCTTAACCCTCCCTGCTCCAGGGGCCCTGTATCATGGCTGACTCTGTGCTCTGACCCCAACAAAATAACAAGCTGGCATGTGTGAAGGAAAGAGTTTCACTGTGCTGTAATGTATATGTGACAAATAAAGGCTTCTTCTTCTTCCAAATAATTTCTGTATATCTCGGCACCAATGTTCTCAATTTTATAATTTGCTTATGACATTTCTTAGCTGTTTGCATTGTCTGTTTTGTCTATTTCGTTTGACTTTTGTTTAACGAATATCCACCTTGACTATTTTGGTTCATGTGTGTTCACAATTGCCTAGTGCCGTTGGTTTCTTTGCCTTGCTTGTTTTTTAATGAGCTGAACCTGTCTGAATCTGTCTGACTGCCATTCATTACAGTTTAATTCAGTTCACTTTTGCTTAGATGGATTTAAAAGGCAGCAGAGCCTGAAAGCCCGAGGGAAGATGCCCTTATAGTCTAGCATTAATGCCCCTGATGCTGTATCACCATTTTCAGTCAGATGCATAAAAAAAAATTAAATGCCATGTAGGACATGATGTGACTGGTCTATACAGATAACTAGATTAGACTGATTCATTAGACGTTGTGCTTTCTACATTCACTTGCACTTTATATCCGAGTAGCATTGTACAGAGCCTATACCACAACACAGCATGTTTTTGAGTGCCACATGAAGATTTGTGTATTTCATAATTATATTGCTTGTTTTTTTTTCCAAGTCACAGGATTCTGGGAAATGGCCATGAAGGCCAGGACAGTAGCAGGTATTAACAGGCTCACTGGAACCAATGACACTGGCTCTCTGCTAGTGCATTGCTAGACACAGTGTGTCCGGCCTGATTTAAAATATATGTGTTGTGTGTCGATGTGTGCGTGTGTGACCCAAAATAAAATGCTTCGCAAGCAACAAGGTTTATTTGCTCCCGATTCCTTTTTCATTAGCTGCTCGGCAGGAGAGGCTCGAGGTTTAATATATCTAAGGCACTCAACTGCCACAAACTGACATACCTAGAATTTGCATAGTGGAAGTGGACCAGAGTACAACCACAGTGGGTGATTGCAAGTGATTCAGGAGTGGTATATACTTACCCCTCACTTCCCACAGATACTTTTTTGCAACGAGGATCATTGTCCATCCTCAGGAACCTCCCCTTGTGGGAATGTCGTATTTATATACAATGGTAACACTATACAAGAGTCAGTACAGGGATTAAACCTAGTGGCAGGGAACATGGATGGCTCTGACCATACACAGGTATGTGTTGATATCTTGTGTTATGTGTTGTTATCTCTACAAAAAGCAAAGATAGTTCTAGTTATTTAGGAATGAGGCATTTAGAGTGTCATGATTAATTATTAGGAACTTTGATCCCATTACTTGATTAGACCTTGAATAAGGCAGGGCTCACTGAATCAGCTGAGCCTAATTAGATTTTCAGTTTCCTTAAAATGAGATTTTCCTCTTCAGCTGAGTTTTACAGTCCCTCAATCAGGATGTTTTGAGGCAGATTTTATTAACACTCAGTAATAGTGCATTTATCACTTGCCTCCTCCTTGTCAAACGCCGCTGTTGTCATAAGCTACTATTTTATGCTAAACTTGATTAATGACCAGAATTCCCTAAATGAACAAAATTTTAATTTGATTTCGTTGATGTGTTCCCCCCCCCCAAAATCAGTTCATCATTCTTTTCTTTAAGCTCTGGAACATCAGACCTCTACCTGAAGGGATCGATTTAATTTTTTAAAAACTAGGAAATATTAAGCTGCATGTTGTGTCAACTTTGCATGGATGTCCTGCAGTTTTGACTCACAACACCTCTAGTTTTCTCTTGTTTTTAGCCTAAAGCCTTAATCGTATGTGGAATTCAAATGTTTCCACAGTACTGGAAATTTACAGTTTACAGTTATTGGGATTTTAGTCTATTTTCATTTCTTCTGCCTCCCTACTCTGCAAAAATCAAAGAAAGGGAAGCCAAACGTTTTCCTCTATTTAGTCATGTCTCATAGATTTACATATCTCAGAATGATTCAGAAGGCTTTAGTTTCAACCCCTTGTCCACACATTTCTTTGAATTGGACCAGTCACCACACTTTTATGCAGGACTGTCTACAATTTGTTTATAGTAGAGATACCACATTAGATTAGATAAGGACAGCTCGTTTAGGAAAACCACACACACTCGTATTTAGTTTCAGCAAGTCATGTTAAGGTCACAGAACTCCAACACGAACTGTTACATGAAATACTGAAAGGGTTGTGTTTATGGTGGTTACCACAAATACCACAAAGGTGATATGTGGTTAATGTCATAACCTTCCTTTGATTTTTTTTTTTTTATGATCAATATTATGGACACATGCCCCATGATATCAAGATGATAATGTCTCACTCTCAAGTGATAGCTGCTTGTACATTTATCCTTGTTGTGATCTAGGTCATCAGCTAAAGCCTTTTAAGCTTTTTAAGCTATTAAGCAAACATTAATTTATGACTCCATAACAGCTTGGACATTCACAGTCATTCATCGTATCATTTATTCATTCATTTTCAGTAACCACTTCATCGTTGTCAGGGTTGCAGTAGCACCGTAGTAGTAGCGCCCAGCAAAAACCCACATGGAGATGAGGAGAACATGTGAAACTCAGCACAGAGTGTAACCCGAGCTCGGGATCGAACCTAGGACCCTGATCAACTTCCTATTAGGCTAAATCACGCGTTAGAAGAGTTTGAAATTACACAGGTAAAAATGATTGCCCAGGACCGGAGGTCAAGATTCCTGCTATAAACAGTTGAGTAAACGTGAGTAAACCAGTGAAGGGCTGTTAGGGATGAGCGAGTCAGAATTTTCTAGCATGCTGAGAATATTGACAGATGTGTAATGTACCATGTATGGTCCGGTGATGTGCATTTAAAATTCTTATGAGGCTTAAATCATGTTTAGTACTTTGTGAGCTTTACATTGCAGTCTTTTGCTTTGCCTTGTCTCAACAGTGTGTTAGTGTTACTCGTTGCTCTGGTTCACTTTTTAACCTGGTAAGAAATAGACTCCCTCCCTCCTTGTTTGATTTTGGTGTATAAAATGTATTTCTATAAATGAACAGAGTGGCAAAAGGTACTACGCTTACAGAGTACATATAGCAAAACAACTAACAAAGCAAAGGAAATACAGGCGCATCTCAAAAAATTAGAATATCATGAAAGAGTTAATTTATCCCCCGTAATTTAAGTCAAGAAGTGGAACTTTCAAATACTCTAGATTCATTACACATGAAGTGAAATATTTCAAGCCTTTTTTGTTTTAATTTTGATGATTACGGCTTACAGCTCATGGAAATAAAAAAAAATCCAGTATCTCAAAATATTAGAATAAAGAATTTATAATACAGAAATGGCAGCAAGTTTTCATGTCATTATGAAACCTGGGTTAATTCCAAAGCAGTACAAACTCATGGACCATGCCAAAACCATACCATGCATTGGTATATACTTGTATGTTTGCAGTAGGCTTGCATGTTTAGATTAAGGCTTTCAGTTCTGCTTTCTGGTGTGGTTCCTAAGGCCGTAGGTCCTTTAGCTATGACAAGTGTCAGATATGACCTCCCATTCAGCCTGTTGAACACAATCCTCAAAAGTGGAAGAACCATTAGTGAACAAGGTTGAATCAGGATTCTAAAATGGAGTCTATTTGTAGTCTGTTTCCAGGTTTGTCATACTCCACACACTCATGGTCATCAGGTGTCATCATCAAGGAGGGATTGGAAACAGTTGCCTTTTCAGTGCTGATGCCAGGTTCCCCATCTGCTTGCAGTTACTTGTGAAAGTCTATTCATCTGCATTGAGGACATTTCACAACTAGCAACTGTTCTTGAGTAAACACTGCTGTCATGCAGCCATTACATTTGAGACCAATTCCCATATTTGATTTGGGGTGGGTAGTTCATTGACAGGTATATTTATGCATGCAACCTTCTTTGCTGAAGAGGTGTGGACTCAAGGGCTTTCTGCACCTTTATCAGGTTCCTGTTTTTTCTCAAGGGTGACAGCAAATTTCTTCATGTTTGGTGGCAATTGCGAATAAACATTGCTGCACCGTTGCTTTAAGCTGCCACTTGCTTTAGATGCAGTCATTCTGAATCATCAGCTTCCTGGAGCTTTTGGATTGGGTAGAGTGATGAATAGTGTGTTTGCAGAGCTCCGCCCTCTGAGGGTCCCGGAGAGATGAATCAAAATTTGTTTCAGTTGTGGACATGACTTAGGCAGGAGCGTTCCATCTCTCTCCTCAGCAACTCAAACTTCTGCTTTAGTTTTTGTGTTAATTCTGTTGTTTTTAACTATATAGACATCTGTTCACTTCTCTTTCAAATTGCAAGAGTTCCCCAATTTGAGCTTGCTTTTTCTTATGTTGAAGTTTCATGTCCTCTTCTAACATTGCTGATAACATCTGACTTTTGCTTGCTAGAGCTATTGACAAAGCATTTTTGTTCACTATGTCCAGTTGCTCTCTGACTTTGGCTATAGAATTCAAAGCAAAATCTCACAAGAATTCTCATAGCAGTAAAAAAGTTGATCAAAACCTGCAACAAAGCAGAGCTTAACTCTGGGATTGATTCACATAGCAAAGATGGCACTTTCACATGGAGTAAGTAACATCAAAAGTATCAAAAATGATAGCAGCAAAAATATCAACTGTTTCTAACTAGCAGTGACACCAGTTATATAAAGAGATATGTACCAAGATGCTAGCAAAACGTTATCTTAAATTATAGCAGCAATTGGGTTGGTTGGATTTTGGATCTCATTTCTTTGGACCTGAGATCTTGTATCATCTTCGGTTGCTTGAAAATGTTCTTGAGTTGGGTCTTCTCCTTGGTTTGCTCCTTGGTTGGCTTGCCAATTGTTATATTTTGGTGTATAACGTCTACTTCTATAAATGAACTGACTGACAAACAGCACTGTGGTAAGGGGCACATGGGTACCAGTAGCCCAGTGAAGTATAAACATCTAGCAAAACATCTAGCAAAGCAAAGCAGCAAGAAATATCTGTGAAGAGGTCATAGCCTGCCAGGCATATATTTATACAAAATGGATCTGTATGCATCAAGTCTAGCACATAGCATACACGTTCAAACAATTATAGGAACTGAAGCGACTGGCTCAAGCAACCCTATAATACCCATATTTAGCACTTTTGCCTCATAACAGTATGCGTTAAGTTATGAGTCATTACAATACATGGAACAGATGACACTCAGGTTAAAGGATTTAAGGGTGATGTTTTCACCACTGTATACTAAACTATACCTAGTAGTTCATTTAGCTGCTGTCAATGAATAGCTCTAGCTGTGGTACTTTCTGAATAATTACCCTTTCGTCACTTGTTAATAGGATGATTTGACCACTGATTAACTCTGCAATGCTTTTTGACCCTGCAGCAGATTCAGTTTGCCAACCAAGAGGATAAGCAGGAGTTCAGCAAGTTCCCCACTAAGACGGGCCGTCGCTCACTGTCCCGCTCCATCTCCCAGTCCTCCACTGACAGCTACAGCTCTGGTCTAAACACAGTCTCGTCCCTTACTACAAATTAACTGCCAGTGAATTAAATAGAACAGTGTTTCCCAATCCAGAGTCCATACACTATATGTAATTTTGCTCTATCCAAGCACAGTTAACCTGATTAAGAGCAGTGGTTAGTTCTGTTTATGTGTAGTGATCAAAACCCAGAACTACAGAAAACCACAGTTGGGGCCTTATTGCTCCAAGGGCACCTTTAATGCTTACCCTGTGCTCTGATTTGAGCTTCCATCCAAGTTGGCACCTGCTTATCTGTAGTGTTATTTGTTTCTTTCAAAGTTGAGATCTGCAGAAAGACCTGATCAAAATAAAGGTATGTTTGATTAAATGAATTGTTCAGGTGGGTTTTTTCCCCCCCTAAAGCCTGGATAGAGCAAAATCATGGACAGTTAAGGTCTCCATGATAACTGGATTGAGAACAGTGACATAGCTATGCAAAATATAAAGGTATATTTGTAAGATAAATCTTTATGCTTCGATTATATATATATGCAAGATATTTTTCAAGCATCAGTGAAGTTGTTTTTAATGTTAATGAATGTTAATGCATTCACTGGTAGACTATGGCTCAATTAGTACATAAGTCATTTCAGAGACTAATAACAATACATTTGCTAAAAGGGTTTAATAAAATTTCATATATATTAATGAGGTATTAAAAACCCTTACAAAGCTGATGCTTGAACATTATTACTTTTTTATGATAGTGTTTACATGGTAAAAGAGAACTAATTAAAAATCTTGCTTCAATGCATGGGTTTTTTAGATAGATAGATAGATAGATAGATAGATAGATAGATAGATAGATAGATAGATCGATAGATGTACTTTTTTTTCTGTCTGTCTGTCTATCTATCTATCTATCTATCTATCTATCTATCTGTCTATAAAAATATGCTGCTAGGACTACTGACGTTCTGTTCCTGTTTGCTGATCCCATAGCTGCCTCGTACACAGACAGCTCAGACGATGAGACATCTCCTCGAGAGAAGACTCAGGTCAACTCCAAAGGTAGCAGTGACTTCTGTGTCAAGAACATAAAACAGGCCGAGTTTGGCCGAAGGGAGATCGAGATTGCAGAACAAGGTGAGACTGTTTCTTGTGTCCCACTTAGTCCTAAAGGTCCTTAAAAAGTACACTGCATATGCAACACATACTGTAGCATTTAGAGCACGACGTTGTAACTGTATTTGTATTTTCATTGTTAATAGCTTCTGAATATGTACTAATCAGCGTATAAGTTCTTAAATTGTAAGGATAAATTGTTGTCATTGTCTGATTATAATACTTAAAGAAGGATATTTATATCATGTTTCACCTCTGTTTCTGCACTGTACTTAACATCAGTGCTAATACCTCAGTAATTGTGAGTTTGGTTTTGAAAAAGCTGAGAAATTTGTATTGTTCTTATAATTATAGTGACTTGTGCAGAAAGTGCTCTCCAGTGACCTACCAGGACTGTTTAACAGCTGCTCATGGCAGCAGTATTCAGCTGTAGTTATTGTTTAGCTCCCTGTCTCCATACATATGTTTAGAACATGCATTTCTCTTTTGAAAGCTTAAATAAGAAACACTTTTAAGTACATCGTCCACTTCAGGACAAGAGTCAAAGCTTTATTTAATGCACAAATCATATTTTAGCCAACCTTCATTGTCCAGGACATTATTTAGTGCATGACTTGCAGTCTGATCCTCTGGCTCATCATTAAACCCACTGGTCTGTCTCATTTTCCTCAGATATGTCTGCTCTGATCTCATTGAGAAAGCGGGCTCAAGGAGAGAAGCCTCTTGCTGGGGCCAAAGTGGTCGGCTGCACCCACATCACCGCACAGACTGCAGTATGTTCTGTTTTGCTACTTCTGCAAAGTGCCCACTTTCAGTTTGATACACTTCTTCATTCAAAAATTTAAAGGAGCTAGTTTATTTGCAGTGTTGAGGAGGCTACTTTTCAACTGTAACTTGTCACAATGCAAACCAATAATGATTTAAACTGGCTTTACACTGTGATTTTCAACATGAAAATCACATATATATTTCACATATTGTAAAAGAATTCTTTGGTTGAGAACAGAAGTCTTAGAATATATAATGTGACATGCTCATCAGCGACTGATTTAGTGCCACTGCGAGCAAAGACAGTTCTGGCAGTGTTAGACAGTTTTTAGTAAAACATCAGAGTGACTAGTGACTGACTGCTGCTACAATGCTTTCCGACAAAACATGCTAATGGACGGAAAAATGTCCTCATTCCCTCAGCACAAGCCTGGCTCAAGCTGATTGATGACATAAGCAGATGTAATCATTTTCCTTAATCACAGGTCTACCATCATTGTATAATCTGACATGGAGAACACGTTATCACGTGGTTTGTTATGGAATTCGACCACGATTTTATTGGAATCATCTCATACTGTGTGACAAGTAATAATCCTAAAAGACTGCTGAAATTCCACAGTCGTAAGCCAGCTTTAAAGTACCTAAGATGCTGCCAAAGTACCATTTTGGTAAAGTAGCTATACAGCAAGCTACTATGATATTTTCCTTTAATTCTGCAGCCAATTTATTCCGCAAAATTAAATTGACGTGCTTTGTACAGGGTACCCCATAACAAAGAGAATATGTTTCCTATTTTTAAACCACTCTTAGAAAGTAGCAGCTAACATCAATTAACAATCATCAAAAACAGTTTTGGGAAACATCTAGCTAGGTAGTTTTGCCGATATATAATGAAAAAAGTAGCTTGTTATTAGAAAAGCCACATAATTTTGAAGCTAGTAGCATCACTACTCTCAGCTACTCCTCAACACTGTTTATTTCATTAGGACCCAGTTTACAGGCATGGATATATGGATGGACGTGTGTCTCCTAATGAGCTTTTTTGTTAGTATCCTTTTCAAAATCTTTTATGTGATTTGTTCAGGTCCTGATTGAGACGTTGGTGGCTCTGGGTGCTCAGTGTCGTTGGGCTGCATGTAACATCTACTCAACTCAGAATGAGGTGGCTGCTGCCTTGGCAGAAATAGGTACGGCCAACTTTATACTGCAGAACCAGGAGTACAGAATTTTGTGCTTTCCTTAATTTCAGCTGAACATTTAGTGATTTGCATGCACTAAAGCAAAGTAAACATTCAACTCTGCAGTGCCTTGGCCCCACTTCACCAGAGTTTGACCACCACTGCACTAAAACCTTTAAGTCTACCATACCCATACATCCATTTAAGCATCTATGGAATGCATGTGATATCCTGAGCTATGTAGATTGGTACTTAGAGGTGGATAAAAAAACCCCAAAAAACCAAAAAAAAAAAACCCATATGTGTGCTTTATAATAAGGTTGTTGTGTAGCCAGATTTATATGTTTGAGTAAGCCTGTTTAAATAGTGTGCCTTCTTTTAATAGGAGTGGCTGTTTTTGCCTGGAAAGGAGAGTCTGAGGATGATTTCTGGTGGTGCATTGATCGCTGTGTCAACACAGAAGGCTGGCAGGCAAACATGGTACACAGCTCTCTTGCTTTGACCAGTTAGGAAATTTCATCTTAATGTGTTGAACGCTTCATATTGAGCTTCAAAGACTTCAAGGACGTAGGAGTTGATAACTTTCTTATTATTATGCAGAGTCCATTGATAGCACCCAGTGATAGTGATAGTATTTTTTTTATCTTCCAACACTGAATGCTGATGTTTGACTGATTTCATGAATTGATGTTGTCCTGACAGATCTTGGATGATGGTGGTGACCTCACACACTGGGTATATAAAAAGTACCCCAGTGTGTTTAAGAAGATACAAGGGATTGTGGAGGAGAGCGTCACTGGAGTTCATAGGTGAACAGTTGCTCAATAACAAAATGTGTGGCAGCCTGGGATAACTATTCACATTGTATATCTTGACATTTTCAAAACTATACATTATATAGTTTTCGGAACTATAAATAGTTCTGAAAATGATTCAATCCTGAACTGAAATATGATTCTTAATCACAAGTGGTGGTAATATGTTCATCATTCTTTGATATGGCCCATTTATATTTTCAGACTCTACCAACTCTCTAAAGCCGGGAAACTGTGTGTCCCTGCCATGAACGTCAACGACTCTGTCACCAAGCAGAAGTTTGACAACCTTTACTGCTGCAGGGAGTCCATCTTGGATGGGTGAGGCTTTTGGAGGCTAATGTGCTGGTTTTACCTAATGCTAAATTCACCATTATCTGGGATGCAACCAATTTGTATTGCTGACCAAATTCACACAAATGCAGACCAATTAAATTCCTTAGCTAATGATCTCAAAGTATTTGTAGCCAGGGACCACTTTATCTGTAAATAAAATTCTATGAACCCCCTCATTACAGATTTATTTTATGAAATATTCAAATATTAGGCTTATTATTCAAATGTGTACAATAATATTCTAGCTATTTATTGGAGCCACTGAGCTTTTTGTTCCTGAACTTTACACTGACAGAACATATTAGGTCCAAGTTGACATTATTTATATGCAGACTTGTTTTTCATTTCAAGTGACCTCCTAAATAAGCTTGTGATTTCTACCACTATAACAAAATAAAAAAAAAAATAATCATGCATCCCTATGATTCGTGGCCCCATGGGGGTCCTCAGACCCCACTTTGTGAACCACGGCACTATATTATTACTCACAGTGCCCCCAAATCCAATGTGCAAGCAATGTACTCTATTTCTACACTAAGAACCACAATGCAATGGTTTATTTCAGCTCAAAATGTACATTGTCAGGTTTTATACTGCAGCGGCCAATGTCACGTGCAAATTCAAAATGTTGTTTAACAACCACGGAAGCCAAATGTCACTTTTAATACAGGTTGCTAGATAATTTGTAATGTTCAAATTGTTTATCTAACGTGGGTCATGCTGATTATGTGTTTCCAAAGTACTCACTGGTCAGTGTTGTCAGAAATCAGTCTGATGTCTCCTTTACTGCTGCCTCCTATACAGTGATCTATATACAGTATAAATATCTGTATTGTAAATACTGAACAGTGAGGGAGCGATTATAGGCACAGCATCAGTGTGTCATTACTTCCTTAACTGTCACACTGTTGTGTCTCTGCACTGACAGCACATCACCGTTATCTGTCTTTTCTCCATTTTTAGTCTTAAGAGAACCACAGATGTGATGTTTGGAGGGAAGCAGGTGGTGGTTTGTGGTTATGGAGAAGTGAGTTAACACCAGCTCTTGTTAAGAAGGGTCACAAAAGCACTTCCTTTCTTGAACCTTGTATACAGTATCTGTATGTCACATTTGCAGTGTATGAGTATACGATATTTTCTGAATGTAGGTGGGCAAGGGTTGCTGCTCTGCTCTGAAAGCTTTGGGAGCCATTGTGTGTGTAACGGAGATCGATCCTATCTGTGCTCTTCAGGCCTGGTGAGATACACACGATGTTTTCTTGCCTTCTTTTTTTTCTTTGACAATTAGGGAAATGATTATTTCTGACTTGACCTCATCAATGCAGACAGTTTGCTTGTGTGTGAGATTGTGTGCGCACATGCATTTGTGTGTGTGTTTTTGTTTTTTTTCTGGTTTAAGAGACCGGTGCCTAGGGTAATGTCAGATATGTTTGCATTTTTAGCACCAGTGTATCATACACTGTAGCATACGATGTAGCATCATAACTTACAGGGAAGCCAATGTGTTCTGATATACCAGAGGTTAAAGGTTTGGGGGAATCTTCTAGTTACTGCTTTGCTGCCAAACATAGCCATAGCTGTTTTTCTTGAGCTACTATGGTAGTACACCAGTATGCTAGTGTATTGGCTTGTTTATTTAAAGCCTCATCTACCAAATGATACAAAAATTCCATCTCGTTACCCCCGTAAATTGTATAAATGTATTATTGAAATTATTTAAATGACTGGATATAAAAACTCCCTTGTTAAAATGGCAGGTTTTTGTGATGTAAAAAAATTAAACCAAGATAAATAATGTCAGAAAACTTTTTCACCTTTATTGTGAAATTGCAACATATAAATATCAAATGACAAACACCCAGAAATGTTTTTGGAAAAAAAAAACAAAAAACAAACAAGCAAACAAACAAAAACCCCAGCTTGCATAAGTGTACACACCCTTTTATAATTGGGAATGTGGCAATGTTCAGAATCAACCAATCACATTCAACCTCATGTTAAATAATTAGTATACACCTGCCATCAATTAAAGTGACTGATTACCCCCAAATAAAATACAGCTGTTCCTATAGGATTTTCCTGACATCTTCTTGGTAGCATCCAACTGGAAAAGCCATGGGCCGCAAAGAGCCGCAAAAAATATCAATCAGGAGGGGATTCCAAAAATTTCCAAGGCAAGGAACACTGTAAAGACAATAATCAACAAGTGGAGAAAATATGGCATGACAGTGACACTACTAAGAACAGGACATCCCTCTAAGATTGATGAGAAGATCAGGAGAAAACTGCCAAGAGGCCTACAGCAACATTAAAAGAATTGCAGCAATTTCTGGCAAAAACTGGTTGCTCCCTACATGTGACAACGATTTCATGATTTATCTTGGTTTATTTTATTTATTTACTTTTACATCATAAAAACCTACCATTTTAACAGGGGTGTGCAGATCCACTGTATGTGGTATGTTGTATGTTCATGCAAAAAAATACAGATATAAAAAGTCTACACATGCCTGTTAAAATTGCAGGTTTCTGTGATTTAAAAAATTAAACAAACTAAATCGTATCAGATTTTTTTTCACCTCTAATGATATGTAGCAACCAACAAGATCCAAGTGAAAAACAAATAGAAACATTTTAGGAAAAAAGAAAGTACATGGTACATTATATGTACCATGGAACACTGTGAAGGCCATCATCAACAAGTGGAAAAAATGGGGCACCACAGTGACATTACTAAGAACAGGACGTCCCTCCAATATTGACAAAAGGACAAGTCAAAGACTTTTCAGGGAAGTGGCCAAGAGACCTACTTTTAGGAGCAACGTTTAAGGAGCTGCAGGAAAATCTGGCAAGTACTGGTCACTCCCTGCAGGTGACAACAATCTCTCATATTCTCCAAATGTCTGGGTTATAGGGTAGGGTGGCTAGACGAAAGACCTTTCTCTCTCTCTCTCTCTCTCTCTCTCTCTCTCTCGCTCTCTCTCTCTCACACACACACACACACACACACACACACACACACACACACACACACACACACACAAAACAGCATCTAAGCCCACCTAAATTTTGCCAAAACATCTAATCAAACCATGTGCAAAAATGTGTTACGGTCTGATGAGACCAAGGTAGATCCTTTGGGCGTAATCCTTAAAGATATGTTTGGTGCAAAAGCAAGACTGTTTATAACCAAAAGAACACCATACCCATGATGAAGCATGGTGGTGGCAGATTCATGCTATGGGCCTGCCTCTCTTCAAAAACCTGCAGCCCTCTGTTCGACAGCTGAAGATGAAGAAAATTTTCACTTTCCAGCACAATAATGATCCAAAGCTCAAATTCAAGTCAACAAAGGAATCGGTTCAGAAGAAGAAGATGGAAGTTTTGGAATGGCCCAGTCAGAGCCTAGATCAAAATCCATTTGAATACTTAAAATCCTCTTGAAGAGGGCTGTGCACAGGTGATCCCCTCACAATTTGAGAGACATGGAGCATTTTACAAGGAGTCGAATAAATTGACAGATCTAGACGAGTTATTCCCAAGTAAATTGGTAGTTGTTTTTTTTTTTTTTCCCCTAAAACTTTTCTATTTGTTTTTCACAATTTTGTTGGTTGCTATATCACATTAAAGGTTGAAAAAGATCAGACATGATTTATCTTGGTTTCATTTTTTTGCATCACAAAAACCTGCTATTTTAACAGGAGTGTGTAGACTTTTATTATCCACTGAAGTTTATCATAAATAATAATAAAAAAACTTTTTTACCTGTCAAATGAAAAGTATGAATTTTAATTACTAGCTTGTATATTATCTTGCCTGTTGCTAAATGTATTATTTTAACATATGTGCTATCTTGTATCTGTTAGATAAGACATAAAGGCAAATATCTATCTAACATGATGTTACCCTACAGCATGGATGGCTTTAAAGTTGTCAAGCTGAATGAAGTTGTGCGTCAAATGGACATGGTGATCACATGCACAGGTAGTTAACAGCTTGTGTGTTTTTCCATGTTGTTCCACTGCAACATCCAGTGCTGTTCTCCCTTGTGATTTGCACCTTTAATCAGAGCTCAATCATAGCACCCGGTGTTGTTGTTTCCAGCCTTTTAAGAGTGCTTGCTGACTGCAGTGTTTGTTTGAACTGTCTAGGGAAAACTAGTGTTTGCACTCAGTTTCATGAGCTGTAAAAGGTGAAGGCAGGGTGACTACCATTTGGACTGGGAGAGTATTTGCATCAAATGTATAGGCTGCATGAGAAAGGAAGCGCTTTATATTCATAACAGTCTGCACTTGTATCAAGTGGAAGCGCTTCCATGTATCAGCTGTTCAGCAAATCTTAATCTTCAAAATCTTAATCTTAATGTCCTCATTCACAACTCCATACAGTTCAAATTCTGTTGAAATACTAATGACCTCTTTTAAGGGACCAATGATTTTTAAAAATGTTGCTATTTGACAGATTTCCACTGATTTGGTCACCTTTCTGTTGACAGCGCCATGAAGTGCCATTATTACACCTAGTGGTCACAAATGGGAACTGCAACAATGGAAAGTGCTAATAGAGGCCCACTGGGGCATTAATTATGCTGCCCCATGCTTGGGGGAGGAGGAGCAGACAGACAGCTAAAGACAGGGTTGCCAGGGTTGCAGTTTTTAAGCCAAATTGGACTAGTTTAAAAATACTCCCAACCACCAGGATCTTGGTGATGAGAACAGCACCTTTTGTACTGAAAAACAAACTGCTAGACTGTATGCTGGATGACTATATGCTGTTGACTACATATTGTTGGGTTACTTTCAAAATTCACTAGATAATAGCCTATGGCATAAGTCAAATGTGATAGCCTCTCAACTTAATTTTGTTTGAGGCTATATTGTTATTAATGTCGTCCTGCCATCCTCAAAGTTATGGTCACAAGCCACTGCTGCTAATGTCTGCACTTAAAGGATGTACAATATTGTTTCCTCAGTCAAGTTCATGAAGGGTGATTACGTTTGTTTCTGCAGGGAATAAAAACGTGGTAACCCGAGACCAGCTGGATCGTATGAAGAACGGCTGCATTGTGTGTAATATGGGTCACTCTAACACAGAGATTGATGTGGTGAGTTAAAGAGAGGCTGTTATATCGCGTTATGCACCTACACCCGTCCGTATGTCTTTTTGTACTTTTTATACCGGATATAAAAGCAGACCCACCCCATGCCGTGTTGTGTTTGCCTGACTAATTCAGAACAATATGCAGCAAGGCTCTTCCTAAGTTAAGCCTGTTGTTCATAGTGTGTGGGTGAAATATGCATAAAGAGCTAAGCAAGTGTGAGTATGTGGGACTAAAGGACTTTTAATTAAACAGTCTGAAAGCCTCTTATCTGGCTGTTTCTCTGTTCACCATTATAATGAGATGTGTATGTGTGCTTGTGTGTAAATACTTCTACATCTATTTTTGTTTTGGATATTAATGTGTTATATATAGAGTACACATACATAAAGTATATAAAATAGTTGTTAATGTGTGAGTGTTTGTGTGTTGGGTGTGTTCTGGTGTGCTGTTTGTTATTATATCTTCATGGGAACCAAACTTCTGGTGACATTTGGCAGGTCCCCAACTAAAAAAAAAAAAATTCCTTTTGGTTACAGAGGATAATGTTAGGGTTACATTTAGGTGTAGGCATAGCATTAATTAGTGCATTAACAGTTATGTGAATGGAAGGTCCTCACAAGAATAGTAAGACAAACTTATGAGTGTGTGTGTGTGTGTGTGTGTGTGTGTGTGCGTGTGCGTTCATGCTCTCTTTAGGCAAGTCTCAGGACCCCGGAGTTGACGTGGGAGAGAGTGCGCTCTCAGGTGGACCATGTGATCTGGCCTGATGGGAAAAGGGTCATCCTGCTGGCAGAAGTGCTTCATCATTTCTTTTTTATCTTTCAGTAATGTACCAGAAATGTCATGAAATGAAGGAAACGGCTCATTATATTCTGTTTTCAGGGGCGCCTTCTGAACCTGAGCTGCTCCACCGTGCCCTCATTTGTGCTTTCCATCACAGCCACGACACAGGTTTCATACAGACATTTTTTAATGAATTGTAGTAACAACATAAAAGCAATTAAAAGACTGACACAGCATTTTTTATATATCTGTGTGTTGTAGGCCCTTGCACTAATAGAGCTGTACAATGCACCAGAGGGCCGCTACAGACAGGATGTTTACCTGCTGCCCAAAAAAATGGGTAAAACCAGCACTACTGGGCAAGCTATATTAAAAAAATATCAATACTGTGAACAAATATGAAATTATGAAGTATGTGTCGCTGTGTGTGTTTCAGATGAATATGTGGCTAGTTTGCATTTGCCCAACTTTGATGCTCACCTCACAGAACTGTCAGATGAACAGGCCAAGTATATGGGCCTTAATAAGAATGGACCATTTAAACCAAACTACTACAGGTAACAGCATGAATCTCAGTAATACTATTAAGTACAACATACTTAGTGCTGTTTAGTTATTTAGTATAATTACTAGAATAAACATTGCATGGAAAGCAGTAAGAGAAAAACATGTATTTGTCTCCCTCTACTGTTTTTAAAAAGATGTTTCTTTTATTATCCTTGACCTAGAACAACTAAAATTTCCAGTTACATAAAATTCCTTGCCTACAAATGTCCAGATAAGCAACTAACATGACTGAATTCTGACAACAGTTACCTTTAACATGCTTAACCATTAATGATTAGTTTATGGCTAAAAATAAGCAAGAAATGGTTTTTATGTTATTATGTTTTGTTTCATAGTAGTGCTTCACGTTACCACTCTTGAATAGTGCCATGGACACGGTTTTGAATTTATTGCAGGGAGAATAAATCTATACTTGTTTCTCAACTATTTTTTTCAGTTCTATAATCAGACCAGAGACTGTAAACATAATGAAAATTATGTAAATACCATCTGTGAAAACTCTCTGGCTCTTGCCCTGTAGTTTCTGGTCCGATGAGCAACCTTCAGCTAAATGATGTGCATAAATACATGTGATTGGGTGCAACAAGCCACAACAGAGGATCTGCTACAGAAGCGGAGATGGTTCATGTTTAGAAAAGTAAAGTAGCTGAATTACAGGTTTAAAAAAAAAAAACGCTTATTGTATAACGGACGTACTATATATAGTACTCCGTTTAGTCCCGAACTGAAATACTGGGTGAGCATCCAGACTACAGCCTGTAAGTTGGCGACACCTGACCTATAACATTTACATTTAGTATTCATCATGTAAGAGGAAAAAGGTCAAAGTAGGTTAAATCATATACAGCACCAGAGTACAACAGGAATAATAATAATAATAATAATAATAATAATAATAATAATAATGTGTTTACATTTGCAGATATTAGTTTCTATGAGTCACAAAGACCTTCATCAGGGATGAAGAGACCTGCATTATTCAACGAGCCAAGAGATTTATTTTCTATTTACTGTCCATTTCTAGAAGAAAAACTTGATTTTAAGTGAATGTTCTTATAGTGTCTTTAGACACCCAATAATCGATTGTCATACATATATCTATACCTATAATTATACTCTTCTAGCATTTCATTAGAATAACTTATTCTGTATGGATTTGTCATCTTTAAATCATATTATAAGAGGACCATATCATTTAAATTGTGCCATGTATGGGTGGTGGTGAAGATTTTTGGGCAGCATGTTTTGGGGAATAATCCTATTTTTCACTTTGTTGTCATTTCAGTGCTTATATTATGTGTGTTGTATGACTACTCTTTATGCTAATGGAAACCCCAAACCAAAAAAGTCCATACACTGAATTATGAACCCGTTATTATCCCATAATTATGAATCATCTACCTGAAAAAAAAAATGTGGATCAAGTCGTTTTTAGGTGTAGGATTTATTATTATTATTATTATTATTATTATTATTATTATTATTATTATTATTATTATTATTATTATTATATTTTATTTTATTTTTTTTTTCTAGCACTTCATCGAATTTATCCTTTTAATATGCAAACAATTTACAGTTTTTTCCCCCCCTGAATAATATTTTATAAAAACATTACATGAGAGTTCTGCAGAATGATTTCAGGCCTACTTTGTCTTTGCTATATATGCTGTGTTATGTATGTTACTCCCAAGGGCTAGAATGCTCAGATACTGTATACTCGTTATACACACTGGGAGTGTCACGCCTGCATGACATTTATACAGCTTCTTCCAACTTTTTAAATAATATTTGGTGGCCTTTGACAAACTTTTACTCCTTTTTCCCTAATTATACTAGCTCAGTATGAGTTGTGTATATATATATATATAATAGTAATAACCAATTACTATTAGTCATAAGAGTCATAATCATTTAGGTTTATATACAGAAATCAGCCAAGCAAATAATTATTTTAATGTTGATTTTTACTTAGTTTATGAAATTTTGCTAGCAGACATTTTGCAGCACACACACACACACACACACACACACACACACACTAATTAATATATAGAATCAACAAAATGATCTTAAACAAATATCACTGTGATTGAGTAGGCCTGCTATTTATCTACCAGTTCTTACATGTTAACATGTTTCTCTTTTATTAAATAACATTCCCTGCCTTGTTTATCATTAAATGTTTGTTCTGTTCCAAATCTGAATCTGTCATTTCTGGTCTCGATTTATTTTGTATTTACTGTCCATTTGTAAAAGGAAAACTTGATATTAAGTGAATATTCATCTAATTCATACAAATTACACTACGTTATACAATGAAACAGTTACATTGTTTTTCACCACTTGGCATCCAAATATAACACGAGAGCCTGTCACTAGGATACAAAAATGTCATAACAAAAAACAGCAATGGAGTGATTGCTGTTTTGAATCTCGTGAGAATCATTAATGAGCCTACAGCAGCTGTCGTCTCATTAATGGCTGAAGAGGGGAGAAAAACATCCTGATCCTTATCAGGGTGGAGAAGACTTCGACCACCAAATGGTCAACCATTTTGTGGAGGAAGAGTGCAAGAGATGCAAGATCAGCTTGCAAGAGAACTCTAACTTCTCACACTCAGGCCAGCATTGAGATTGGCTCGATTTTATTTATTATTTTTTTGTATCTCTATCACTGTGGCTTTCTTGGAAGAGCTGAACTCTTTTAGAGGCACCCTCTTACCCAGTAGAAGCCTTCAGAGGTGGCAAAAAACAACAACAACAACAAAAAAAATAAACAGGTTCATTACATTGTTTTGGTGGGTAGCTCCAAATGAAACCCCAAGATCCAGAAACTTCTGCAGGGTGTCCTCAATGGCAGGGACAAGAACATCAATCCAAATGAAGCCGTAGCCTATGGCACATGAGCGACACTTGGGAAATGTGCAGGACTTGCTGCTGGTGGATTAGCTCTGCTAATGCTGAGCACCAAACAGATCTGGATCTTTTCCATCTACTCAGCCAACCAGCCAAGTGTACTGATCTAGGTCTGTGAAGGTGAGAAATCCATGACCAAAGATAACAACTTTCAGCAAGTTTGTACAACAAACTGCATTGTGTATCCAATTGATGTGACTTTTGATACTGATGCCAGAGGACAAGAGCACTGGCAAAGAGAACAATATCACGATCACTAATGATAAGGGCCATTTGAGCAAAGAAGCAACTGAGAGAATAGTGCAGATCCAGAATGATTCGTGGGAAGTTTATTAATTGGTTGGAGAACAATCAGCTGGCTGGGAAAGAAGAGTATGAGCACCACCAGAAGGAATCTGAACGTGTAGTTAATCCCATAATCTCTAAGGTGCCCCAGAACCGAGTGCCTCCTATGGGAAGTTGTGGAGCTCAGGCACAGTGTGAAACACAGGGTCCTGCAATTGAAGAAGTGGATTGAGATGATGGAAACTCTCTGTGTGGAGTTTCTGTGTATACTCTCCCTGTCTTTGCATGGGTGTCCTCCAGGTTCTCTGGTTTTCTCCCACTGTCCAAAAAACATGCAGATAGGTTTACTGGTGCTATGCTAAATTGCCCCAAGGTGTGAACGAGTGTGTGAATGTGTGTGTATGCTGCCCTGTGATGGATTGGCATACCATCCGGGATTAATTCTCCTGCTCTGTGACCCAGACCTAAAGTGAAAAGAACCTAAAGTGGTTACTGAATATCCATCCATCCATTTTCTGTACCACTTATCCTACACAGGGAGCGTGGAGCCTATCCCAGGGGACTCGGGGCACGAGGCAGGTGACACCATGGACAGGGTGCTAACCCATCGCAAGCCACGATCACACACAAACACGCACATTCACGCACTACAGACAATTTGGAAATGCCAATCAGCCTACAGCTCATGTTTTTGGCCTGGGGGGAGGAAACCGGAGTACCCGGAGGAAACCCCCGAAGCATGGGGAGAACATGCAAACTCCACACACGCAGGGCAGAGGCGGGAATTGAAGCCCCAACCCTGGAAGTGCGAGGCTAACGTGTTAACCACTAAGCCACCGTGCCCCAGTTACTGAATATGAATGAATGGAAATAATTTTCACAATTTAGAGAATAACAAGGTTGAATTACATTCAAAGTTACCATAAAATGTTCCATATCTAACATTGGTGCAAAATGATTCCCTCAACCAAACTACCTGAAATCAAAACTAATCCTAAATCTTTACTGTATGCACTAGATGGCACTGTAGGACAACTTAGACATACCACCAGGGAAGCACTTGGAAATCAGTGACAGATCAGTGAAAGATAATAATTCTGTATTTCAGTAGAAATATTAATGACTGGTGAATTTTAAGCATATAGGCTGTAGATATAGAAGCAGGCTATTTGTTGCATTTTTTTTTAATTAAGAGAGGCTCCAAATAACGCAAAAGAAACAAACAAAAAAAAACCCAAACAAACAAACAAAAAAAAACCATCAACATAAATGATACTCTCTCTCTCTCTCACTCACTCTCTCTCTCTCTCTCTCTCTCTCTCTCTCAGTTTTCCAGACAGTCAGAACTGTCCTATCCTCCATTCCTATCCTTGTGAGAATATATGGTCCCCACCAACACACACACACACACACACACACACACACACACACACACACACACACACACACACACACACACACACACACACAACTTCAGTAAAAGACGCTGTGTTAAACTAGATTGTGTAGATTGAACGTTTTTATCCATCACAAACTTCCACACAACAAATCTACGCTTAAACCTATCCGTGCTGATCATACATACCATCTCCCCAAACTCTTCAGATCTTTTATTTTTTCCAAGGTATTTCCTCTGTTTTCATTTTCTTTCATGATTTATTTGCATTGCAGTGATTTCTTGGTTTAATTAAATTGGATTTCATTTGCAGGATCATTTTCATGGCGCCACGGCCCAAGACAGGGACTGCTCAATGCGCAGATGAACAAGAAAAATCTAATTAAGTACGGGAGATGGAAAAGAAAAGGGGGAGGTGATTTAAAACACCAAATCTGTCTAAAAGCCAGTGAATTATTACTCCAGTCACATAACTTATCCATTGACTAACTTTTTTTTTTTTTTTTTTTTAAATAGGTTCGACTAGATGTTAATCATGGAGCCATAAAGAGATGTGTCGCCGATGATCCATAGACTTATTAACATACATTTCAGTGGTTAATATTAATTCTCTCTTTTCACACAGGAGGGAAAGAGTTAAGCCGCTGTTGCCGATGCTCAATCCGTCCCTCTGGGCTGGGGCTGTGCTGAGGGAGGATACTTGAGGGGATGCAACAGATCTCAAACCCAACAAACTCATCGACTCATCCTTCTCCTTCAACACAGACTGAACCCAGAACCATGGAGGACTTTTATCACGCAGGTTGAAGAGGATCTTGGTGATCGCGATCAGTGCATTACTTAAAACTTGGACACATCCTTTAGGTATTTAGAGACAATGCAAATGCAGGTGAGCGTCCTTTATGATGTTTATATGTTTTATTTATTTATTTATTTATTTTTTTGTAATCAAGTTGCACAGACACTTTAAAACGGTAAACTGTAACGACGCGCGGTTATTAAGCATATAGCACTAGTACACTATTAAGTTTTACGCGCACCGACGTCTGTATGGATTAAAAATGGTCGGTATTTAGGTCGTGAAACGCCCGTATATGGTTGTTTGAGGCATTTGTTTGGATGAGACATTTGCTTATCTTTTTCTCTTTTTAATGTTACTGTGTCACGGTCATTAGATTATTAGATCATTAAGACGTCGTCGGGAAACAACCCGAAGTTCCCATCCTGATGTAGCGCCTCTGGTTGTGTTGCAGGCGGTGCTCTTGAATAACAGGTGGTTTGTCATGTCTTCGAGGCCTTGGTGACTGTAATGCCGCACTCATGACACCGGTGTCGATAACGGCAAGTCCTTCTCCTAGTTCCACCTGTCTTGTGATGCTCTAAAAATCTGATAAGGGAGTGACCGGCGGCTCGCCTCTCCATCCAAATCTATGATCAGCTCAGTGTGTGTTTCGTCTTACCGCGGGCGCAAGTCGGGCAACAAACCTCCGTCCAAATCATGTCTGAAGGAAGAGATGGCCAGAGCCGAAGACTCGGACAAGATCATCCTGAACGTGGGCGGCACGCGCCACGAGACATACAAGAGCACGCTTAGGAGTATCCCGGGCACGCGCCTCGCCTGGCTAGCCGAACCGGAAGCGCAGCTGGACGCCAACGCGGAAACGGGACAAACACCCGGCACCAACGAGTTCTTCTTCGACAGGCACCCGGGCATCTTCGCCTACGTGCTGAACTACTACCGGACTGGGAAGCTTCACTGCCCGGCGGACGTGTGCGGCCCGCTGTTCGAGGAGGAGCTCGCCTTCTGGGGCATCGATGAGACAGATGTTGAGCCATGCTGCTGGATGACTTACCGGCAGCACCGCGACGCCGAGGAGGCGCTGGATATCTTTGAGCCGCCCGATCCTGAGGACGTCGACGACGATCGGGACGTACCGCGGCGCTTCGGTATCGAGGACTGTCCCGAGCGCTCCAGAGGCTGCTTTGAAGTTTGGCAGCCCAAAATCTGGGCTCTCTTCGAGGACCCGTACTCATCCCGCGCCGCCAGGGTAAGAGCACCATCCTTCAAAAAACCCAGTCGTTAGTCCAGACCAGGGCGGTGTTCTGTCATCCTGGCCATGAATGTCTAATAGAAAGACATAATTTGCCGTCTAAAAAAAGAGGCATCAATGATTAATTAAACCACTGAGTGACAAAACCTTTTAAGATGACGTTAGGCTTGTAGTTGCTTTGACCTTTTAGAGATAAAATAATAAAATCGTGATAAGACGAGGGACGTTCAAAGTACCCCACGCGTCACGCGCGTAAAGAGCCACTAGCAACAGGTGCGGTGCTGTGTAGCCGTAAACAGCATCCAATATACTGTTGGACTGAACTCTCCACATCTATTTTATATTCATAAGATTTGAATTTATATATTTTTTATTTTATATATTAGCATTAAACTGTGTGCGTCACGGCAAGTTAGGAAGCAGGGTTGCCAGGTCTGCGTTAGAAAAGCAGCCCATAAACTATATACAATCCCAAAACAACAAATCAGTCCCTCACAAATCCCATACACTGCCAGACATGTTGCACTATTTACAAAGTAACAAATCTAACAAAGTCTATCAAAAAACACACACTTTCTGTAGTTCTTTCATCAAACTCCTAAAAGTGTCTCATTTAAAAAATAAATAAATAAATAAATACTGTGATACAGGCTATAATATATAAATAAATGTAGATTTTACTTTATATGCAATTTACTGTGGTTACATTACATTATTTCTAAAGATTTTACCTGTTACATCAGTTCACTACATTATAATCAATACCTCCAGCTCCACTGTGACCCTGACTGGGATAACATGGTCACTGAAGATAATCAGATAAACAATCATAACAGCAACACATAATGTGCAATAGCCTCCACACATACTGTTTGCACTTAAAATATTGTACCTAGTTTAATTGAAGGAGATTAATATAATGAATGTAGTATATGGTGAACACCCAACCCCCACCAACAGAAAAAAAGGAGGAAAAAATAAATAAATCAACCATGGGATTTGTATAAAAGTACAGTAGACCTGTTCTTCAGCAAAGTCATAGACCTGGGGGTACAGGTCAGATTTCAGTTTTAAGTGTCACATTTACATACATACAAACATACTCACATAGCATAAAATACATGAATTGCACCTGTATGTTTTAGTATTGGTGGTGAAATAATATTATAAACAATAGTTAAGTTTGGGGTTGCCTGTATACATTTATATTATGTTTCTAGTGTTTGTCCACATTCATGGTATACATTGAGTTGTGTGTTATAGGTAAGGTCAAAAAGCTAATTTTGGTGCCATAAGGAAAGTTACAGAAGTTGCTTTATATCAACATGCATGTCTGTGCCAGTGTGCAGAAATAACATTATAAGTGACAGGTTAGCTTTATAGGGCTTGACTGTCTATATTTATATTTAGGTTTAACTTAGGTGTGTGTGTATGGGCACAAAGAGTCCGAGGTCTTTTTTGGCATTATCTGCACCTGGGTGTGTGTCAGAGTAGACAAAAAGCAGAAGGCAGAAACATATAAACTGTTAGGTGGTGTGCATGTGTGGAAAAAAATAAATAAAATAAATCCTTCCAAACATTTGTATTTTAAGCAGACCAATTAAACTGCCACACAGTGATTCATAATGGATAGAAGTAATGGTCTAATATGGTTCTGATATGTTGCTGTAACTGTTCCTCATGGAAATGCTAAAATATATTATACCACAGCCTGGTTGAACACTCAAATCAGAAGATTCATTTTGTTGATTCATTTTTTAAATTCATTTTATTGATTAAAAGTTGATTATTTTTCTATAACAGCATGGTAATTAATTCACTTGTTCTAATAATAGTAATAACAGTAATACACTAGTTCAGTAACAACACATTCACATGTACTTGTGTGGCGAATGCTCCAATATAATCTAAGGCTAATAATAAACAGATTTTAAAAATGTAATATGTAACAAAGAAAATTGTTTAATCATTGAAATGGTGAAGTTTTCTTTTAGGACACTTTTATGTAAAGAAGTATCTGTGTCCACGCTTTGCAACAGTCAGTAAGTTTTCCACCATGAGAGAGTCTGTAGGACTTTCCAAAGTAACAGGGTAACAGGAACTAATTTGTTTTACAGATGTTCCCCAACATTAAATGTAACTATAAATGATTTAAAAGTGCAATGTCTTGTTCCTTCATTAATTAAAAATTGTAATCATTGGCCAATTGCTGTGGTGTAAGAGGAATAAAACACTTTGTAATATACTCTTATAGGAAAATATTCCGTGCCAGGGTTGTGTGATACAGCTCTTATGTACAACGTATTTGCTATCATAGAAAAATGACTAATACAGCTTAAAATGACCATACAAAAGATCTGTTTAATATTAGATTGCAACCATACAGAAGTTACCACAGACAGACAATAACCCTTAGAGAAGACAACATGATTGTCCAGAGCACACATTGCTTAGAAACCAAATAAACATACAAGATTACTATTTATTAGTTATCATATTATAGACACTCAGCTGGATCTACATTATTAATGCTGGCTAATATACCCATAAATGGCACTTACTGTAGAATGATATTCATGTTGACCATTTTTTGTTAGTGATCAGCAACACCTGTTGCATTTTATGGATAAAAAATTGCCAATTCTGTGGATATAAGATTGCATTTTTTACCCTTTTGCTGTTAATTGCAATATGGTGTAGCATAAAAACAGGAGACATTAAAAATACAGTTTACCAGAATTTGGTAATATAGGAATGGGAGGCAAAGATTCAAACATACATCTAATAGTTGATGTCAAATATAGTGACTAATTGTCTTGATCAGGATATGGAAAGGGTCCCATTCATGATAATCATGTTAATCACATGATCACTGCAATTTTCTCAATTTAACAGTATTGGTTCCACTCACATTTATTGGCTGCCAGCTTAGAAAATAGCACATCCTATTTTTTGCCTGATAGCCTAATATTTTCTACTGATAGAAGCAGAAAGTGTGAACATTAGAAAGGAGTAAAAAAAAATGCAGAAGTGAATAAACTGGTCACGAAAACAATTATTCTTTTATTTTTTGCCCAAATTTTTGGTATAAGCTAATAGACAAGCTGATCCAGCAGCCATCTGCTGGACCTAGGTGTTAGACCTAGGTGGAGTTCCTAATTGAATTCTAATTATCAATGTGTCATATAAAATTCGGACCTTAGTCTCAGATTAAGACGCCGTCTCCTCTGATCTCCTATGTGCGGCACCAAATAAAAAAAAAATTGTGGCCTCTACAGAGATGCGCCACACAATTAATGAATCATTAATGATTCATATTGTCATATCTATATATTCCCTTGAATGACATTCCACAGTTTTCTTTACATTGTCCAAAACATATTTCTGTGTGACATATTATGCTTACATCAACAGTGGGCTTAAGTTCGTGGTCTAAATTGTGCACAACTGAGACATGCCTCTGTTTTCAGTAGACTCTACCTGACATGTGTAATTGTCTTCTTCTTTTCCTTTCGGCTGTTCCCTTCAGGGGTCGCCACAGCGAATCATCTGCCTTCATCTAGCCCTATCCCCTGCATCCTCTTCTCTCAGACTGACTACCTTCATGTCCTCCTTCACTACATCCATAAACCTCCTCTTTGGTCTTCCTCTCGGCCTCCTGCCTGGCAGCTCTAACCTCAGCATCCTTTTACTGATATATTCACTCTCCCTCCTCTGAACATGTCCAAACCATCTCAACCTAGTCTCTCTAACTTTGTCTCCAAAACATCTCACATGTGCTGTCCCCCTGATGTACTCATTCCTGATCCTATCCATCCTCGTCACTCCCAAAGAGAACCTCAACATCTTCAGCTCTGCTACCTCTAACTTTTCCTCCTGTCTTTTCCTCAGTGCAACTGTCTCCAAACCATACAACATCGCCGGTCTCACTACTGTCCTGTACACCTTTCCTTTCATTCTTGCTGGTACTCTTTTATCACACAACAGACCTGACACTTTTCTCCACCCATTCCAACCTGCCTGCACACGCTTCTTCACCTCTTTTCCACACTCCCCATTGCTCTGGACTGTTGATCCTAAGTACTTAAAATCCTGCACCTTCTTCATCTCTTCTCCCTGTAACCTCACTGTTCCACTTGGATCCCTCTCATTCACACACATGTATTCTGTCTTGCCACATATGTGATTGTCTGATTAATGCTTAAGTTATAAGTTAATAGTTGCCCCAAAATTGATGTGCACAATTTTGGTATTAAGTCATCACTATACATGCCTACATCAGCTCTGAATATGGCCAATTGTTTTGTGAACACCCCTATTTCTCTCTAAGTTCCTTAATTAATTTAAATAGGCACTCTGTGAGCAAGCATAACTGTCTAAGACAGGGTTGACTCATCTTGAAAACAAGCAATCAGGAAGGGAGGGGAAGAGCAGACACACTCACGCTGCTTTGGATAAAAAGCTCTTATACAAAACATTCTAAAATGCATTCTAATGTATCTAATGTCATGGAGCCAATGGACCTCGGACACTAACGTGGTCTAGGCTAGTTTGCCTCCTGTGGTCTGTGGCCGTCTCCCATCATTGTTCAGAGCATTATCATCTGGAGGGCTTATGTTTCCTGAATAGCTGCTTCTCGGGGTGGCTAATGCAGTTAGGAGCAGAATTGAGGAGGATAATCGGTTAGAAGTATTGCACATCAGAGGAGAGAGGGGAAAGGGAACTATAGGGTATGGTTTTCCACATACAGTTCAATCCAAGTCCAGGAATGGACTGATTTGCAATGATGAATTTCAGTTAAGGCTTAACCTAAAGCTTGATCAGTTCCTGACATTCTGAATTTTCATAAGTAGAGCTCAGTGTGGTACCAGACAGCAGAACACCCACACATCACTTTTGTGGTTAATGCTGTACAGTCTACATCCTTTATAGAAATGCATGCATTTGTCCTCCTTGACATGCACTTTGTTATGATGCAGAGCTGTGGTAAATGTCATTGCTCAAACATTATCTTTATGTTTTTTTTAACCATTCTATGACTCATTTAAGTGGTCCGGATCCACTCTGATAACTTGTGCTACAGTTTGAGAGAATTACTTGTGTGTGTGTGTGTGTGTGTGTGTGTGTGTGTGTGTGTGTGTGTGTGTGTGTGTGTGTGTGTGTGTGTGTGTGTGTGTGTGTGTGTGTTGTAGCTCTACCTCATCATTAGTGTGTTCCTGCTGTGGCTCAGCCATAATTAATCACTAGCTGGGTAATTGGCTAAGGCATGAGGAGCATTCTCTCGTTGGCTGTTCTCTGTTTGCAGGTGTCTGTTCCTGTCAGTTACGCGCTTGATTCATTCATTCAACGAAGGAATGAATAGGCTGCTGCATTTCATCTGCAGGCATCAATAAAACCTCTTTTGTCTGATCTAAATACAAATACAAATTAACATTTCAGGCTGCTTTCATGAAGGGTGTCTGAATTTCCCTAGCTTTGCTGTCCTATGATAGCCTGCATGTCCTATGTTTTCATGTTCTTATAAAGGACTATAGTATTCGCCAATGCCAGATGCTTTTGCTGCATCTTTGAGTAGTTAAATGTATTCTTTTTAAGAACTACAACATCAGAAGTAGTGCACTGGATGGTAGAAAACGATCTATATGACCACAATGTAAATATCCTTGGGCAATTTTCTCTCCCCATCCACCCCATATTGTGTGGTCAGAGTGCTTTTGCTACCCAGGAGAATGCGAGGTTAATGCTCTCACAAATATAAGAAGTACCGTAAGAGGAGCAGATAACAACGCCTTCTTCATATGGCAATTTTGGCCATTAACAGCCACTTAAGTCTTTAAAGTAAACATTAGTGCATACTTTGTCATAACTTTGAACTTTGCAGTTGCTTTGGTTTTGATGGCTGCACTTAGGAAGGTCTAGTGTTATGCTTGGGTGTCAATGCAAGTTTTTTGGTAACATGACAACTATATAAGTGCTTCATGGCAACTGACATAAACCTACATAGATGTTTAGAATGGCTCATTTCACCAGGGGCTAATTGCCAACATCTGCTTTTGGCAATTTTGATGCCAGTTAATGATTTCTATGTAAAATTTTACTTAAGGGTGGTGTTCATAGGGTTACCTGACATGAAGCTATATAAATATTTAAAAAGGGTTATTTCAACACTTGTCAGTTGTCATAACTGTTGAGATTTGTCAATTGTAAAATGTAATAAACAGTTTATTAGACATCACATCTACCAAACCTACCAGCATGAACAGGGCTAAACTGATTTTTAGAAAGCATTTTTTCTTTTCTTTTGCAAGCTAACTTATCACAAATAACTCCATACAGCCTACGGTAAACGGAAAGTACTGGATGCATACTGGTTTACACTGTGTTTGAGATGTATATATGGCAATGTTGGTCTAAAATCCTTGATAAAACCTGCAGAAGAATGGTCACAACCTTTCTGGGTACACAACTGGACACAGTTTCCCACCTCAGCCAATCAGAGTTCACTTGAAGACTCACTGATGCACAGCACTGAAGATATGCACGACTCACTGTCAAATTTTTGTAGGACTGCATGCACACATCACGTCAGTCCACCACCATGCTTATCCAGAAATATAAACCAGCCATTTACACTGTAAGAAAAGAATTGTACCTTTTCTGTAGGTGTAACGTGTGATTATGTATTATGCATCTTATCTGGACTCTTTGTAAACTGAGTCGTATATGTTTGCTAATAGGACGTTTATACTGACATACTGTAGAACCACAACAGTGTCATGATATGTAGTTATGCATATTTTTTCTAGCCCTTCAGTAAATCTAATTTTAAATTCACTATTTATAAGATTTTATGAAAGCTTACAATTATGTCATGACACTGTAACACCTTCTACAATTCCAAATGACATGGAGTTTAGTTTTGCTGTTTAACATCAATATGAGAATTTAAGAATTTGTTGTCAAAAAACAAAAATCAGGGTCACTTGAATCAGGTGTGAATCTGTGTTTATGACAGCTGACACCCACTGGAATTGGAATGTTTATGTAGGTTTCTGTCAGTTGCAGTATGTACAGGGCCTGTGTAGTCATTGTGAAGACCTATGAACATTGCCCTTAAATGCTACTATTTTCTCTGTTCAAATTGATAGCTGTCGTAATTCACCTTGCAGTGAAGCTTTTGATGTGTTCGATTTATTCTTCTTCATAGACTATTTTGAGTGATCAACAAGAGTGAGATTCCATCTAAACCAGGCTGAGGTCTTACAGTGGCAGCAGCTCTCAGTTTAAAGAATCCTGAAAAACAGACATCACTCAAATGAAAATTCAGCACCAGTTTAACACACCTGATCTGGCTATTCTGGATTAGCTGTATAATTGACCTATATTCCATATAAGCATTAACATTATGACACTGTATATTCGTATAGATGTGTCACAAAAATTATTTCTATGCGTCACTGAAGGCTTGTAGCACATTCTAGAAAATAGTGAAGATCCATAAGTAAATAATTTTATACTTGTTGCAGTGTCATCTTCTGTAATGCCATTTTCTTTGAAAATGTATCGTTGTAAGCAGAAACTGTAACAAGCCAAAGACTGTGACATTGACTTTCCACATTGACAGTGGAAATTTGTGGAAATCAGTGGTGCCTTGTCTAATGGAGCAGCATATACATATCAGCCATTCAACAAATGTTAATCTTCATAAAGTCCATATGTTTTAAATTCCATTGAAATACTAATTACCTCTTTTGACTGACCCGCAATTAAAAAAAAAAATGTTGGTATTTGACAGATATAATTTGATGTTCCAATGGTTTGCTCACATTTCTAGTTGCTGCGCAAATCATGGGTCCATGCGCTCATTTAGTTCCACAGTTATTTTTTGCATATTCTTTGCCTAGTGGTCAAAAATGGGAACTGCAACAAGTGCTAATTAGAGGCCCACTGGAGCAGGAATCATGATGTCTCATACTCCCTCTATGAACATTTTCTTTAGAGGAGGAACAGCGGACAGGACTGTTAATAGGGTTGCCAGATTGAGCTAGTTTAAAAAATACTCCTGAAATAAACTGGAATTAAATCTAAGACATTTCTGCAAACAAAGGCAAAGTGCAAGCGCAGACAGTGTCTATGATGCACAGAACCATTTATATTGTAAGATATATTGCAAGGCTTGGAAGAGGGAATAGGGGATTTTGGAGTGGATAATGTCTATCCATCAGAAATAAATGTGCACCACAGTGACCTTGTTTGCCAAGCAAAGGCTGATTAAAAGAAGAAAAATCTGTCTCCCTATTCCAGTGCCTGAATTTTTTTTGGCTAGTTTCAGGTCTGTGAGATGGTTTTTGAGATGGTGTTGGGCTTGAAATTTTGCTTGAACATTACATATACATGGCATTTTGAACACAAAGATAAATATAAAATTGCTCAAAACGAGCTGCTAGACTGTATGCTGGATGACTGTATGTTGTGAACTCTCAACTGCATATTACTGGATTACTCATACAATTTACTAGGTAGTAGCCTATGGCATAAGTCAAGTGTGATAGCCTCTTTAATTTTTTATTAATTCTGATTAAGGCTATGTTGTACAGTATGGTCACGAGCTTCTGCTGTTCCCCTTACAATTTTACCCTGATATTCATATTAGAGTCATGTTGAGCATGTGGTTGCAAGAAGACCTCATAGAACAAAATAAATCTTAGTATCTTCCTCTTCTAAAAAGGAGGGAAATAATGTAACTTGTAATGTATAGCAGTTGTATGTAGTAGTATGTAGTTTAATAATGATTAAATTACAAATGTAGGCATTTGAAATGTTTGAATTCAGTATCCTGTCAAATATGTAGCTGACAGAATGAGCAGGGCCGTAACTGTTTTTAAAAGGACAACCTTGTTAATTATAAGATGAATGTTCATGCTGTTCATGTGAAATAGCATGAGGCCATGGACAGACATGTTGATGGCAATTATTTAACTACATGTGCAGTAATCCCCTGTGTCGTTTAACACCCCCCACCCCACCTACCCACACAGATGCCTGAGCATTCCCTTGTGTACAGTATGTTATGATTAGTTCTCAGAGGGGCCTTTTATGAGCACAGTGATTGTGTCTTCTTGGTGTGCCAGGAGCTTGTCACCATCAATCCCAGAGTGCTTTGGAAAAGCCTGTGGGAGGCCCAACCCTGACTGTTTAGCACTGGAATAAACCATTTGGCATTTAGGTAAACCAAAAGCTGAGGGTGGTATTCTGCCTTCCTTATGGTAATCACCCACAGTGTTACTAATGGGTTTTCTTTTTCTAATGAAGAGCCTGACATTTCATTTGGTAGACTATTTTTTTTCAGGCAACCAAAATATGTGGGAGTGTTCATTTGATTATTCTGTAAATTGCATAATATATTATATATATATATATAACAAATATATTGGCAACATGCTAAATGTTGTAGTACAATAATGACATTTATAATAAGACCTGCAAAACATGAAAAAATTTGAACAAAATCTGATTTCAAGCGAAGACCATACATACTGACAACATACATCTGGACTAATAGCTCTCACCTAGCTCATCACATTTAATAGATAATTTTTTCACACTTAAGCACAATTTGGCAGTCTAAAGGGCAAATTGATTCAACAAAAGCAAGCAAAGAACATTATATCATCCACTGCAGAAAAAAAAACACTTTATTGATTCCAAATAGAATTTCTCACAGTGTTATGTGCCATTTGCACATCGTAGAAGTGACAGAAGATTGGATTCAGCAGATTATTTTTATTTTCACCTGCTATATTAGGTTTGTCTGCTGTATTCTGCAAATGAAGAAATGACACCAATCTATTTATTTTGGCCAAGGCTTCATGTCAGCATTCAAGCGAAGAGCAGTATTAAGTCCTGCACCACTGTCTGACAGATTGATGTAACCACAATATGTAACACTGAAATTTATGTTTTGGACTTTGTAAATAGAATGCGCTTAAAAAAATAATGGAATGCCATTTGAGTGTGAAATACTATGAATATTATAGGAACATTTCAGTTCTGGTTATGACTCTTACAATTTCATGGTTTGCTGGCCACATTGTGAAATCTTTTTCTGCATGGTGTACTCTGTGTTTCAAATGGAAAAAAAAATATCTTGCTTCAGCTTTACATTCCTCTGTATTCCACTATATGGCTAAAAGTATGTGGAAGCCTGACCATGACCCACATATGTGGGCCTTCTCCTAAACTTTTGCCACAAAGTTAGAGTTACATGATTGTCTAGAATGTCTTTCTCTGTTGTAGCATTATGATTTCACTGGAACTAAGGGGCCTAGCTCAAACATGTTCCAGCATGACTATATTTTCCAAGGTTGGGTTGAAAGCACTCAAGTGGCCCTGACCTCAACCCCACTGAACGCCTCTGGGATGAATTGGAAAGCGGACTGCTCCCAAGGCCTCCTCACCAAACATCAGTACCTGACCTCACTAATGCTCTTGTGGCTGAATGAGCCCAAATCCCCACAGCCACGCACCAATATCTAGTGGAAAGCCTTCCCAGAAGAGTGGAGGTGGGTATAAATTTCATGAGTTTGGAATGGGACGTTCAACAAGTACATATGGGCGACATACATGGGTGTAGATTTGGTCTGAACATTGGATGGGTTGAGGTGTGAATGGGTATGCTTAATTAAATGCTAAATTAAAATTATTTAAAAATAAATATTTAATGAAATTAAAAAAAAAATGTTGTCAGTTGTAATTGCCTGTTATGATTATTGGGGGGGTAGGGTGCGAGGTGTTACCTTCCCCACATCCCTCCCCAGAAACTATGCCCCTGGTGTCATGGTCAGGTGTCCATATACTTTGGGCCATATAGTGTGCATGCAGATACACTGTATAAATAAATGTATTTGATCAAGGTAAAATAGTTCAAAATCTGAATACTGATGAAAGGCTTATGGACCTGATTTTTATTGACATTATAGAGAAGCAGATCACAGATGTCTTCTTTAATCTTGTCGTCTATTATCTCTTTAGAAACATGTAACTCTTTTTGTTCTAGACATAATATTTAACTGTAAGTGAACTATTATCAGTCACTTGACATTCTAAGGCAGAGGTATTCAAACTGTGTGTGGGGGGATGGGGGTGAGGGGTAAGATTGGAAACATCAGAAAATAAATATTTATATGACTGTATCAGACCTGCCAAGCTTTACATATTTTGCATATCAGCTCTGGAGTATGCTAGAAAAAGTAATCACTCAATAATATGGCAAAAGAACAGCCTTCTTTTTGCATCATAAATATATGGTAGATGAGCCAATCAACATATGAATCTCTCTTCTCCAATGATCCTGCTAAAGAAGATGCTTTGGTGCAGTGCCCTCACTGTTTGTCATGGTAAACGGAAAATATTTTGAGTCTATTAATGTGAAATAAAATCTATGAGTGTATGTTCAACTTGGCTAACAAAAGACAAGTATAGAGCTGACATCAGTTGGCTACAAACAGAAAAAAAACAACCCTTCCCACCCCCAATTTAAAAAGACCTACAACAACGTGTTCATTTATTAATCATAAATACTTTATGATTAATTGTAAAGGTAAAGATAATTAGAAAGTGATTAAAACAGCTGTTTGTTTCCTGGTCTCCTGCGCTAATCAGTGCTCAGATACTTTCAAACAGTCTGAGCAGATTAACATTTACTACAAAATGTCAGCTGTGTGGAGGCATTTCACGGTTTGTACAAGGGACATTAGTCAAGTGATTTGTAAAAGGATTTTATTGAAAATGAAAATGTTTTTTTTTTAAACATTTAAACAAGCTTTAAAAAAGGTGTCTTTTTCACCATTCTACACTTACGACTATAGTGGATAAAAACTAATTCAAAAACAAAATGATATTGCAAGCAATGCACAAGACAGCAAGACAACCTATGCATTTGTTGTGATAGTTTGTAGGAAATTTAATAGTTTCATGTTTTAAAAAATGTGTACTGGTTACTAAAAGAACTGAGAAGCAATGCTGTAAATGTGTGGAATTTTATCCTGCTTGCCAGATGGTCGGGTTGAGAGGGCTAATGCATTTGAGTGGTATTATTGAATATTGTTTTTCCCAGAAGTCTAACTCAGATTGGGCAAATCATTAATAGAGCAGGAATCCCAGAATGAGCAACAGGTGCTAAACCTGCTGGGTAATATTCCAAAGGCAGAGTGAAGCATAATGAACAGCTGCCATGGGAGACAATGTGTAGCCTTTACCAGACTATTACACACACACACACACACACACACACACACACACACACACACACACACACACACACACACACACAAACGGTAGTGTATCTGTCAGGCTTGAAGCCTCTGTTGCTATAATAGCGGTATTGATGACTGTTCCAAGATTAGAAACATAAGGACGTATCAACCTTGACCTGATTGAGTGTTTGGGTGAGAAATATCTGACAGTTGTAGAGACAGTAGGTTGGTCCTCATGAGGAAAACTGTTTTTACAAAAAAAAAAAAAAAAAAAAAAAATCATGTAAGGAGCAGGTGCAAATATATCTGCAATATATCTATCTAAGTGCCTAACTAAATACGATTTCTCAGAGATAAAATCTCTGAGTGTGTATGAGACACGTATATTTAAACAGCCGCTGAAAGAGTGTTCTGTCACCATGATTTTCACTGAGGGGTTTGGAGTTCATCCACTGTGAACACACATGTAAACACAAATAAACTCGATCACATTGAGCCCACATGCTCAGCTTGTTGGCTGCTCATCCTCATTATACAGACATGCCACCTACTGTGCAATTTTGTTCATTCTCTTTTTCTTTTCTTTGTTCATTCATCCAATTTGCTCCTTTCTTCCTTTAGTATTCATGCAGTTGGGCTCATCAACCCACTAACAGCTTTCTCTTGATTATGTTAACCTATTTAGTAATATTGCTTTGTCAGTAAACGTTGCTTGTTCCTTGGATATGTGTCAGCTGTCCATTTTTACATTACGAAAACCTTTACCCTTTTATTGCTATTACAACATTTTACCGATTCTATTTAAACCTGTGCCTGTCTTGTTGGCAGCATATTAACCATAACGGAACCTTGTTAAACATTGCATTCTGGTCTTCCTTTGGAGCCAAGATTTCTAGCTCACAGTGCACATGATGTGTTTACAATCAATCTTTTGCCATTCCCTAGCCATCCTGCATAGAATTCTTGAACATTATTACCTCTTATATCAAAGAGCATTTTGATTAAAAAAAAAAACAAACAACTAATGCCATCTAGCAAGTTACATATGCTGGCATACAGGTTAGGCAACATCAGCCATCTAAATTAATCTGTGCAATTAATTTAAGCAACACAGATAAAGGTAAGTTAATTTACATTTGTAAATATATTGCTTAGTTGAATTATTTAGTCAGCGCAAGCATTACATTCAAATATTATCAAAATATTACAGCCTAAAATGTCTTATTCTGTCTTTTGAAAGGAATGATATTTTTCACAGGAGTGTGTAAATTCTGCTTTAAAAGCTGTCTATTGGTGCTTTCACGTACAGTATATACTATGTTCAGCCCTTGTGCTCGCAGTTGATTTGGGCAAAGGATAACAAAGCAATCATGATTTCATGCGAACCTGGAAGTGAGCCAGACATGTCATGTTATTTGCAGCGAGAGAGCTGTTAACTCAAACTGTGAGGTGCAAAGTGAGCCAAAGGACAGGTGCAGTGCTACAGAATTGTGATATGTCCTAGATCTACAAATAAAATGAGGAACTAACCACTAGATACGATTTGTGTAACCGTCTAAATGTTGTTTAGTGTCAGGTCCGTATTCTTCATGATTTTTGTGATTTCTATGCATACTTTTTTTCCGTTAGAATATTTACCTTTTGCTTTTTGGTTTGGTTAATTATGTGCAGTGGAAAACCCAACAAACCAAATAGCAACCAAGCCAGAGTATTGATTTCGCTCTGATTTGGGCTCTGCAAGTGGACTAATAGGAGTGAATGTGGCACATGTAGTATATAATATTATGCATAAAGTAAAGCCCAATAAAGGGTAACATTTTGTTATTTGTAAAAACGAATAGTTACTGGATGTTTTATTATCAGTACTGTTTTCTATTAAGTATAGAGCAATCTAAAGGCCAAATAAAAATGTCAATTTTGATATAATGTGTAAGATAATTAATTACCTAATGTTTTATTGGTCCCTTTGTTTCTGTCACTTTGTGGTAATTATCACTGTTGTACTGAAATGAAAGCCAGCCTGCTGTGCCTAATTGACTGAGGAAACCACAATTGTTCCAGATAATGGAGAGATGTTTCCACACAGCATGTCTTATTGTTTCTTATCATTTTTAGTAGTTTATCTTGCTGTTTTCATATTCATGCTATATAAATTGTTTGACAGCATAAGATTAGACTTTAGTTTCAATGATGACATCTTATCTTAAGAACAGTGGTCAACATGGCTTATTATGTCATTACTTTGCAGATTTTTCAAACATTTCCCCCAATTTGAACAGCTTGAATTTGAACTCACGATCTCATGATGGTAGACAGTTCCATCTTTTGATTTAAAAACTAGATGAATATGACACATCATTTAATTTTATTATAAAATCTTGGCAACCCTATACATTATATTACCTTACACATCATGTTATACAAGAAAATGGAATTGTTCGGTGAGTTAAAAAGATATCATTTATGACATACATTTTACACAGCTTACATTTATTATGAGCGATTACCTTTGCATTAATATGTTTGTAGCTGGCAAGTTTCAGAGAACAGGCCCCCAAAATGAGCAAACAAAAATTACATATTTATCTAATATCCAACTTCCATCTAATTTACTAAATACATTTTAAAAAATATGTATTAAACAATATGCTGAACTTATTCTGCATGTACATGTACTCCTTCCCATCCAGTTACTCCTTACAGTGATGAAGATTTTGGCCTTTCCGATTAGATTACTTCTAGATTGGTGTAGGTTGTCACTTTTAATGTACCTCAGTTCAGCAAAATGTTCCTATAATAAACATGTTTACTTTTTAGAGAACGAGAACCTTTATGGTAACATGGTGTTTTTGTATCTTGCAGATCGTTGCCTTTGTCTCTCTCTTTTTCATCTTGGTGTCTATCACCAACTTCTGCCTTGAGACCCATGAGGCCTTCAATGAACTCCAGAACCGTACCAAAGTGATTTCGGATGGCAACACTACCAAAGTGGTGTCCACTCTGGAGGTGGTGACGAATCCTGCACTCACGCTGGTGGAAGGCATCTGTGTGGTGTGGTTTACATTTGAGTTCCTGGTCCGCATCATCTGCTGTCCTGACAAGCTGCTCTTCATCAAGAATTTGCTGAATATTATTGACTTTGTGGCCATTCTGCCCTTCTACTTGGAGATTAGTCTGAGCGGGCTCTCCTCCAAAGCCGCCACAGATGTGCTTGGATTCTTGCGAGTGGTGCGTTTTGTGCGGATCCTGCGGATCTTCAAGCTGACCCGTCACTTTGTAGGGCTGAGAGTGCTTGGCCACACACTGCGCGCCAGTGTTAATGAATTCTGCCTCCTCATCATCTTTCTCGCTCTTGGTGTCCTCATCTTTGCTACAATGATCTACTACGCAGAGCGCATTGGTGGAGACTCTGATGATCCGTACACGAACAGTCACACCCATTTCAAGAACATTCCAATCAGCTTCTGGTGGGCTGTGGTCACTATGACCACGTTGGGTTATGGGGACATGTATCCTCAGACCTGGCTGGGCATGATGGTTGGTGCTCTGTGTGCATTAGCAGGCGTTCTAACCATCGCCATGCCAGTCCCTGTGATTGTAAACAATTTTGGGATGTACTACTCCCTGGCCATGGCGAAGCAGAAACTGCCCAAGAAGAGGAAGCGCCACCACCGAAACCCAGACACAGTGCTGGACTCAGCCTCATTTGGAAAATCTGAGTGCAACTCGCACAGAAATAGCACCCAAAGTGACACATGCCCTCTTGCACCTGAGGAAAACATTTCAAGGAACCGTTCAGGTAAAACACTTGCATTATGGATATGACAACCAATGAAACCATACAGAATTCATATGAACTGACCTGGACAATTGTGTGCTTTGTTTGCTTTTGGTTTTCTGTTAGACTCAAAGCAGAATGGCGATGCTAATGTAGCTCTATCAGAGGACGAGCCGCTCTCTCCCAGTGAGAGGTGGTCCCTCCACCGCTCACACAAACGAGAAAAGTGCAAGAAAGAGGGTACCTCCTTCCTCCTGACTTCTCGAGACTTTTCCTGCAGCACTGATCCCACTATCTGTACAGGTACAGAAACCAGAGCAGAACCACCAATCAGGCTTAAATAGTAGCCTTAAATAAAACAGTATTATGAAATAAAATGAAAGAAAAAGTAGCTTAAAAATAGAATTATTTTTTACAGGGTTTTAAGATAGGCAGGCATTCCAAAAATAGCAATGCATTGCTAGATATTTTTGAGAAGTTTCTGGACATTTTATGGGTTCAGGAACCTACAGCTGCATTTTGTTATTCTGTTCAAACCATCAAACTGCTGCCAGAGAAGGGTATTTGTTAATTATAAAATTCTGAACAATTAACTTTATATACATATGTCTTATCATGTATTTAACAATATTTTCTCATAAACCTTGAGGACTACCTCAATTTATTTGTATTGGACTTAATTGATATACTGTGATTCTGCTATAATAAATGTGTTGAGTAACATTGTACCAGTTTCCATACGAACTTAAAATGATTGCTGAGTCTCCTGAAAATGTACAAGAACAGAGAACCTATGGCGAACTACACTGACAGTAATATAATAAAACCAATGTAATAGTGAGTGAGCAGCAAAAGCAGGATGAAGAAGTGTGTGCATAAAGCATCTCATTCACTTGACATTTTTCATTATCTAGTGCTGTCAGGTCAACCTCTTTTGCCTGTCTGATTCTTGTCTGAGCCATTACAGTCCTCTGAGCTTGACAGGTTATGCTCTGGTAGATTGTAGGAAGACTGTTTCTGGAAATAATGCATCTAACACTGCAAAAAAAAATTACATCTTAGTAAGTAAATATGATCATTAAAATATGATCATTAAGCTTATTTCTAGAAATAAGCATTAAGCTTACTTCAAGCTTAAAGTTGTCTTATGCTATAGGCTTCTTTCTAGGAATTAAATAAGCTAAATTATCTAACAATAGAAGAAGACAATTTTAAATGTGTAAAAAAAAAAAATCTAGAAATAGGCTTAATAATCTTAGGTTTGTTTACTAACATTCTAAAAAACAGAATATAATTTGCCTATATTCAAGATGTTTGTACTTGTTAAGATATTTTGTTTCTCAATGAACAATTAATGCTTGAGTGAACGTTGCATCTTAGAAGTTTGTAGGCTGACAAAGATACTGGAGACCAGTGTTTCCCAATCCTGTGCTTGAATACAGCATTTTCTTATTCTCCTCATCACAGCTGAGCTAAGTAATCAGTGTTTAAAATGCTGGTTACCTTGTCCTGTTGTATTGGGTTGATAACAATTTTCTGTTTTATACACAAAGCCAGCAACTGAGAATCTGTAACAGAAATCCAGACTACACTGACCCAACTTTAAACCATAAGAAACCAGTGGATAACTTTTAAAACAAAGTTGTGGTGTCTGTTTATTTTATTTTTTATTTATTTAACCAGGTAAAGTCTCATTGAGATTAAACATCTCTTTTTCAAGAAAGACCTGGCTAAGAGGGCAGCAAACAAAGTTTGATACAGTACAGTTAGCTTAAAATTGTAAAAAGAGCAGAGAAAGAGCAATTATATACATTTACCGATGGAGCCAGCTTCCATATCCTTTAAAACTGGTTTGAATTCTCCCAGTGAAACCAATTCGGCTAGATTAAGGTCCTTTTGTACAGTGTTCCTTGCAGAAGGGGCAGTATACACATTTAATTACTTGCTGAAGATCCTTCTGTAACATGCATATTGCTGCACTGTTCTCTGTGTTGTGTTTTCTTAGCATTCACTGTAAACTCATGCAGAGAGCAAGTAACCTGCACAGACATGTTGTGATGGTTGAGTTCTGTACCAGAAAAGCCGTGTAATTTCCCCTGCCAGTGCTGAGAAAGATGCATTCTGAGTAAAAATAGCAACAGTGGCAGCTGTGGCCTTGGCAGAAAATGAATAGCAATTAAAGGCACTTGCTCTATGACCAATCCTCTGTATGCTGTTTTATCATTAGACATGCCATAACCAGGGTTGCCACAGCTATTCAAGACTAGCCCAAAAACTAGTCCAGTGTTCAAATAAATCCAGTACAATTCCAAGCTTTCTCAAACCCAGTGTTTAACTCCAAGATCATGGCTACCATTGCCAAATATATTGTAATATCGTGCAATCATGAAATAACGAATTGGTGTTCATCACACATCTCCCCTTTTTAAAGGTTGGTTCTTCTCCAGTAGAAATAAACAAAGCTACAAAATTTTGAAAATGTGATTTCACCTCTTCATCCTGTTTCATAGCTTGAGCTATTTGCTGCAGCTTTTGGGGTGAAGCAGGCCTGTGTTTCTTTATTTTGGTAGCATAGGCTTCAACCTCTACCTCCAAGTCTGACTTCCCTTTAATAGACAAGGGGTGTTTTGACTGGGTATCAGTGATGAGTAGGAACTTACCTGGGGTGTACAATGCCACTGGATTCAAGCGCAGCAGTGAATGGGGACCTCACCTAGATTTTTCTGATTTGTCAAAGGAGCACTTTGAAGGATTTTACTCCAAATAGGTACCGTGATAGCTTTTCACAGGTCCAGACAGATGCCTTTTTTCAATTGGAGCATATTTCCTTTCTGCTGGTGTGAGAGCACAAGAGCAGAAGGCCATGGGGAACATCCTTTCCATCTTTCCATCAGTGAACTGCCTATTCTATAACTGCTAGCATCAGCATCGATGACTAGCATGTCTTTCACTTTTGCAAATACCTCTTCCTGACTCTTGTCCCATGTCCAGTCTCTGTTAGATTTCAGCAGCTCATTAAGTGGCTGGAGCACAGCAGGGCTGTGAGGTAAGTAGCAGCATAGATAATTAATCGTGCCAAGTATGCATTTGCGCTCAGTCTGATTTTGTGGTCTACTGAGGTCATGAATGGTCCAGACTTTCTCTGGGTCTGGGCTCAACTCCTTCTGGCTGAGGACTAGTTTGGGATGCTTTGCAAAGTCTGTGATCATTTTCTTCCTGGGTGAAGCCAAAAATGAGAAGAATTAGAATGTCATCCATAAAGCAGCTTACTCCTTTCTTTCTTTTTTGAAAGATCTCTGGGACACTAGTAATGCCAAGAGACAAATGGCGAAAACAGTATTGTGTAAAAGGAGTTATGAATGTGGTCAGACTCTTGCTGACATCATCCAGTGGAATTTGGCAGAATCGAATTCACTAACAGCATCAAACTGTCGTCCAGCATTGGCAGCACACACTTTTCAAGAATGATGGCTTCATTGAGTTGTTTTAAGTCAGTGCATATCCTGATGTCGCCATTATTTTTGACTGGCACCATTGGGACACACCAACAAGTGAGCTCTATGGTCTCTTCAATCACACCCAGCTGCTCAATTCTATCCAGTTCTTGCTTGACCTTAGGTAGAAATGGGATAGGCACTCTCCATACTGCCTGAACACTGTATGGATTTTGAGCACAATCATAACTGATTCACATTTCACAAGTCCCAAAGAACATGCAACTAAATCTGTAAGGGGATCTTCAACAAGCACATATGGATGTAATGGTCAGGTGTCCACATAATTTTGGCCATATAGTGTACATCCTGCATGTCTATCCATCCTTGATTTTTAGCAGGTAGAAGGCATTGAAATTATTTCTTCCCCATCAAGAAATGATGAAACTCCAGTATGCCACAGTATGTAACAGTCAGCTTCTGAATTATTATTAGAAGATGTTTAGTAAAGATGGGTTAAGCCATAAAACAGGTTATGAATAATATCTGTGTGGTTAATTAGCTTAATCTCACACTGAAACTAAGAGAAAAATCTAGTATTTAAAATTAAAATTATTAGAAAAAACTTATTAAACGTATTTGTGCAACCTCTTGCACTGAGTCTTCTCATATACAGTACTGTGCAAACGTTTTAGGCACCCTATTTTTTTTTAGTACAAACTTTGTTATAGATTTATTTTATGATGTCTACATTATCAAGTCAGTACAAAAAACATTTCAGATTCCCAAACATTAGTTTTCTAGCACAAAATTAAATGTTACAGAAAAATGTTTGTATGTCATTAAAGAAAGCAGCATATTACGTAAGAGACACTTTTCAGACAAAAAACACAATGAAGGCTGCTGGGTTTTGCTGCAAAAATAAGAAGCAAGTGTGAAAGTCAAAGTCTCCAGAAGAACTGTGGCTGGTTCTGCAAGATGCTCAATAAAACTTACCAGCTCATTTCCTTATAAAACTGCACAAATTGTACTGGAGACTACTATTTTTATTTTTTTCTCACACCAAATATTGACTTTGTTTCATTTACTACTGTTTACTGCTCTTTACGGTATTTTTTTTATGTAGAAACATTTAATTTCATTATTTTGAAGGCATCTTTGCTCTACAGCATTTCTTTGCATGTGCCTAAAACTTTTGCACAGTACTGGTTGATGAGATGAGACGAGAATGCAGAGCAAAGCGTACGAGAGCACTCCTCAATACAGAATCTCTCCTGATTATCCAAGATTCTAAGTCCTCTACTTGTGGTCTCTGCTCTTCAACTCATTCCACAGGTTCTCTAAGATATAACAGTCAGGAGAAAGGTCGGTTGATTCTGTGGTCACTGAACCAGTTTGTGTTCATTTGGACATATGTTTTTGGTCATTGTCCTGCTGGGAGATCTAATGGTGACAGCTGTAAACATCATGCATCCTAATAATGTTCCCAGGGCCCAAAAACACAGATCCTCCACCATACTTAAGAGTGGGGATTATGTTGTTTTCTGTATAATCACCCTACTTTTTACACCAAGCCCACCTTGAGAACCCAGTTCCAGGAGTTCCAGGAGTGTGTAGTGAACTCTAGGAACTTATGCGTGTGTTTAGATACAATCAAAGGCTTTCTTCTGACATGGCTTCCAAATATTTTGTTGGCATAGAGGAGGCATCTGATTGTAGATTTGATGATACCCGAATGCTACTATCTTCTGCAAATGTCCAACTCTGATCCTTTTGCCTCTCTAACCTCCCCATTGTGCATGAGGGCAAAATATACTTGTGTTCTCTTCCAGGCAGGTGTTTTAAATTTTTTATTTTTGCCCTGACAGTGGATATGGGCATGTAGCTATTTTTTTTTATAGCCATTGCCTGATTTATGAAGGTCAGCACAGTTTTGTCTCATTTCATTTGCTCATTCTCAAATTTTCCTCATGTTGATGAGTGAATAAAGGAATTTTGCCTCTGTGTTACCTCTATTTGTACCCATTTAAACCCCAGCGAAACAGGAAGTCATAGATGACTGCTGACTGCTGAGATATGAATCACTCAGGTAAATTAAAAAAAGTAAAATAGAAATGGAAACAAGCTTCAGTTATATTTTGTACATAAGAATTTGTAGGGGTGGCAATAATTGTGAAACATGTAGTTTTGATTTTGATGTTTTAAAAAAAAAAATAGAATAAATTTCCTCCAATTAAAGTTTACATTTAGAAGCTAATTAACCACAGACATTTTTCCATAACTGTCTTTATCCATCTTTACCAACGGTGCCAATAATTCCAGAGCTGACTGTATAACTCACATCTGGTTTTCACCTATAAATAACCTGCCTGAATTGCGTCTGGCTGTGAGCAGCACTGTCAGTTTCAGGTTGCCTGCTTTCTGAGGGAAGTATAATGATGTGGCAGAGCAGACAGTTCTGAAATTCAGCAGCAGCAGCACCAAGCAGATGCGAGTTATGGATGTTCTCCCGGTCCCGAGTGACATCCCTCTAATACGCTAATTGCCGCTAATAGGTTTTCATAAGCAGCGTTGGTGAGCCTCAAGGCTTCCTTAATCAGCACTGTGTGGTGGGATTCTCCTGGGCGCATGTGAGATCCAAGGGGGTCTGGATTAAATCACAGAACAGTGGTGTATCTCTGTGTACATTCTTAGATCAATACACGTGGACGGTTGGCCCTAGAACACTGCTCAACTTTACAAACAAATTCTTGCAGTGATATTCTATTAAAAAAAGCACTCATGCACATGTATGTGTGTTATTTCTATGGTTGATAGGTGACAATGGACCATTAAAGTGTGTGTTGAATCAGTAAACTAGCTAAACCTTGTGCTGTCTGTTTCAGTTAGTGACGTGTCACAAATAAGTCGACTCTTTTAAGTGAACATTTGGAACCTACACGAAAATCTGAATAGGTTCTTTTGCTGAAAATTCATCAGTATTCTGTATTTATGATTCTGTCATAAATATTCTGTTAATCTGCTACAGTGCAACTGTGACAGAAATACGTTAAGTGAATCTCATGAACATCTGAGTTGTTTGGCACAGCATAACGGTTATAGCCACTTCTAACAAGAATGGTAAGATGTGCGAGTATATGACTGCACTCATGCACTACATATGTTTATGTAGTGTATTGTGGAAATGAGTATGAGAAGAAATGGACAGGAATCTTCTTTGGATTCTCCTTTAATGAAACAACAGCACAATAATATCAATAATATTAATGTAGAGATGCTTAGTGGATATATCAATGCAAATATGTACAGTAGCTGGTTTCACACTAATTTAAATAGATTTTTATTACAAGCAAAATATCAAGTATAATGTTATTTTGTTCATCAGAAAGTAGAGTAAATTCCTACTGAAAAATTTAAGAGTTACAAAAAATACCCCAAACTAAAACAGCTAAAAACTAAAAAGTAAACAGCTTTGGCTGGTTTTGGGAAAAAAGGACCTGTTTTAGAGTCGACAAAGTTGGCTCTTATTGGTAAGATGAACCGAGCTGGAATTCCCACCATTTGTTTATATGGTTATATAATGGAAACAAATCAAATTTGACAGCAAAATATAGAGTCACATGGCTGAGATAAGCTTAGATTTAAACTTGTTCACCGTTCGCTACTTTTCTTTTTTTCCCATTGCAGAGAGCCGCAGAGACGCCCTTACAGCCACAGCCAGCTACGGCCAGCCAGAAATGACTACAATGACATGATTAGATGAACAGGAGAGATCCTATCCATTTGTGTGTGTTGGACTTCAGTCTTTCATCCAGCAGTCCCACCCATATACACGACACAAGTCCCCTTTCTCTAAAGTACAACACACTTGTCTGCATCTCAGCATGTCTTTGCATGACCTCACTCTGTATGGCGTACCTTGACAAGTGTACTTAATATCTTGGGCACATCCTAACTTGTGTGTACTGTATAATGTCTTTGTTGAAGTGACTTTGTCAACAGCATTTGTCAACATGAGAAATCTTTATTCTCACGCAAGCAATATTTTGTTTGATCTGCAGACATTTTGAAAGGGTCACATGTTTGTGAGCAGCAACATATTGAGGGGTGGGATGTATAACATCGGTGTCATATTTTCAAAAATAGCATAGTATAATCGATAGTCTCATAAGGCAGGGGTCCAGGAGCCTGTGATTGGCAAATACTTCATGAAGTCTTTGTATTGAATTGATGTAGCTCTATAAATTGTCAATCTCCTTGTGATACAAATTGGGAGGTTGGATTTGTTTTGACTAAAGAATAACATTTGGATCAGGTCTGTATCTGATTAGCATCATGCCAGAGCTTTGCTGTAGTGACAGCAAAGAACCCTGTAACTAAAGAAGGTGCTTATCGGAGGTCTTTTGTCTCTTCGACATTTCTTCTCCTTTTAACATTTTGATTGGGATTATTATATGGGTTAAATAAAATACACCTTTATTTAATAAATGTATCATTTTTATGGATATAAATTAAACGTCCAACATACAAACATTTTAAAACTTTATTTTCTATGTCCACTTGTAATGTCACTGGTTGAAAGGGGACCAAGCACCATTACAGTGTGTGTGTGTACACCCTTAGTGGACTACCTAAACCTCCTTTACTGTTTATGTGCTATATTCTGTTCCCACTGTGCCTACTGTTATGTAATGGAGGGGGAAAAAAAATCATATTTTGAAACATGGAAAGAAGTATATAAAGTACAGTCTTTAAAATAGGTGAAAGAAGTCTTTTAGTCTTTTTTTCCCTTATTAGTCTGCCATAGTTGCCTTATGTTTATGAACCAAACAAATGTTAGTTTTATTTTAACTTACAACCCCACATTTAACTTACAAAAATACTGTTTGTAAATAAAAGCACACTTGTATGTAGCACAGTATGTTGGACCATTGCGTATATTATAGAGTTAGTGTAACCATGCCACAAATGCATTATATCATATTAGGGTAACTATGTATAAAACATAAACAGAGATTATTTTTTCTATTGTATTTATGTTTTCGCTGCCTCCCCCAGTCACCTGTGTGTGTTTTGGGGAAATGGCTTCTCATATAGAATTGTATGGTACCGTGCAGTAACTCTTAATAAAACTGTATAATGTGTGTTTTGGTGATGCTGTTAACATTTTGTATCATGTAGGCATGTTTCTACGCACCTCTGCTGGAATTCGATTAAATAAAATATTCCCTAATCCACAAAGTTGGAATGTTTCTCGTGCACTATAATCACCATATGAAGCTTCTCCTCATGCAGTTTAGAGAGAAGAGCTGCTCACCGGTGTGTATTTTGGTTTAGTGTGTAAAACAAGAGCCATGTCAAAGCCTTCTTCTATCTGGCCGCATGCAGACACCAAACGCAGCAGAATACACACACGTCACCATGGCAATCAGGACAATTAAGCCCTTCTAATTATTGTTAAGCTCACTTGTTCTCTTGTGCTTTGTCTCATTTCATCTCTTTTATCTGTCTCTCTGTCTTATGTAGTGAAGGATGATGGTAACTGGGTTCACAAGCTATTTATGAACACTGTCACATTTTACAGCAATCCAAAGGAAAACTAATGAAACTGAGAACTAAATGGTGACATAATTTATAGTCTTTTTAAATGTAATGCATTTAATATATAAACAAACAGTACTGTGCAAAAGTTTTAGGCACCCTATTTTTTTAGTACAAACTTTGTTATAGATTTTTTATTTTATGACGTCAGTACAAAAACATTTCGGATTCCCAAACATTAGTTTTCTAGCACAAAATTAAATGTTACAGAAAATGTTTGTATGTCATTAAAGAAAGCAGCATATTATGTAAGAGACACTTTTCAGACAAAAAACACAATGAAGGCTGCTGGGTTTTGCTGCAAAAATAAGAAGCAAGTGCAAAAGTCAAAGTCTCCAGAAGAACTGTGGCTGGTTCTGCAAGATGCTCAATAAAATTTACCAGCGCATTTCCTTATAAAACTGCACATATTGTACTGGAGATTTAAAAAAAAAAAATGTCTGTATTTATTTTTATTTTTTTGTCACACCAAATATTGACTTTGTTTCATTTACTACTGTTTACTGCTCTTTACTGTATTTTTTTTTTAAAAATGTAGAAACATTTAATTTAATTATTTTGAAGGCATCTTTGCTCTACAGCATTTCTTTGCATGTGCCTAAAACCTTTGCACAGTACTGTATATACATACAATTTAATTAAAAAGTCTACATTTATCATATTTTATGGTAACACTTTACTTAAGGTTCAGTTAACTAGTAGTTAGTTACTCATTTTAGTTAACATGACCAAACCATAAACTTCATTCAGCATTAATACACATGGTAATGTAAACAAAGTGATTAATGCTTGCATTAATTAAAGCTGCAGTACTGAACTTTTTTTTTGACTGCAGGCTCTCCACAGTTCGAGGCTTCTCGGTTTTGACAAGAGCTGATTCCCCAGACGTCAACAATGAGTGCATTTAGAACTATCCAGATTAAATGCAGCCATCTAGATGACAAGTTTAAATTCTAAGCAACTCTTGTAAGGACAAGCTACAAACACTCCACCATCCTCATCACCCACACCTGTGATACAGTACAGTAGCCAGTCTTACGGATGTGACGTAACCACACGAAGATGAACAACATCAAACTGACATTTCCCACCAAAACCGACCTGACAGCTCAAATTATAAATCACTGTTATAAGTTTACAGTTGCGAATCAGGGTAAGGTAAGGAGGTAAGTTTTGAACACTGATTTTTTTTTACATACTTGCTCAATTGATTTAATAATTAATTGAAAGTTCACATTAAACAAAACATTGCTTACTGTATATACAGTGCCCTCCACTAATATTGGCACCCTTTATAAATATGAGCAAAGAAGGCTGTGAAAAATTGTCTTTATTGTTTAACCTTTTGGTATTTTGTTAAAAAAAATTCCACAGAAATACTCTGTTCTCATGGATATCAAACAATTGCAAACACAACACAGGTTTATAAAAAAAAATCTTTGTTAAATATAGGTGTGCAACAATTATTGGCACCCCTATAAATTCATATGGGAAAAATATATTTGAAGTATATTCCCATTGATATTTTACATTTTTTTAGTACACCCGGGTGACTAGGAACAGGAAATTGTTCAACCATGGCTTCCTGTTTCACAGGGGTATAAATATGAGGTAACACATAGGCCACATTCCCTTAGTCATTCATAACAATGGGTAAGAGCAAGGAATATAGCTGTGATGTGCGGCAAAAGGTTATTGAGCTTCACAAATGGGAAGTGGCTATAAGAAAATAGCCCATTTCCACCATCAGGGCAATAATTAAGAAGTTCCAGCCAACTGGAAATGTTACGAATCAACCTGGAATTGGACGTGTGTCTATATTGTCTCAACGCACTGTGAAGAGGATGGTTCGAGTGGCTAAAAAATCTCCAAGGATCACAGCTGGAGAACTGCAGAAGTTTGAGGTCAGAAAGTCTCCAAAACTACAATCCAAAGTCACCTACTTCACCACAAGTTGTTTGGAAGGGTTTTGAGAAAAAAGCCTCTACTCTCATCCAAAAACAAACTCAAGTGTCTTCAGTTTGCCAGACACTACTGGAACTTCAAATGGGATCGGGTTCTATGGTCGGAATAAACCAAACTAGAGCTTTTTGGCAATAAACACCAGACGTGGTTTTGGTGCACACAGAGCGGTAGCCATATGGAAAAGTACCTCATGCCCACGGTTATATATGGTGGTGGCTCTTTAATGTTTACTGACCACAAAATCAAGGTCCTGCCATGGCCATCCCAGTACCCTGACTTGAAACCCACAGAAAACCTGTGGGGTGAACTGAAGAGGAGAGTCCACCAGCATGGACCTCGAAATTTGAAGGATTTGGAGAGATTCTGTATGGAGGAATGGTCTCAGATCCCTTGCCATGTATTCTCCAACCTCATCAGGCATTATAGGACAAGACTCAGAGCTGTTATCTTGGCAAAGGGAGGTAGCACAAAGTATTGACTAAAAGGGTGCCAATATTTGTTGCACACCTATATTTAACAAAGATATATATTTTTTGGGATAAACTTGTGTTTTGTTTGCAATTGTTTGATATCTATGAGATATGAGAGAAATACTGCGAGTATTTTTGTGAAATTTTTTAACAAAAGATCAAAAGGTTAAACAATAAAGACAATTTTTCACAGCCTTCTTTGCTCATATTTACCAAGGGTGCCAATATTAGTGAACGGCACTGTACACTTCATTAATATTAGTGAGGTGTGGCACAGTGGTGGGTCCCTGGTTCAACCCTGAGCTTGGGTTTCTGTATGTGTGGAGCTTTGCATGTTCTCCCAGTATTCCTGTAGGTTTCTTCTGGGTCCTCTGATGTCCACCCACTGTCCAAAAACATGCAGGTATGTGAATTTCCTACACTAAATTGCCCCTACGTGTGAATGTGAGTGAATGGTGTGCTGTGATTACCTGGCATCCCATCCAGGATAATGTCAAAATCTTTGTCAATTATTATTAAACATTAGTAAATACATTAATTAAGCAATTTTGAAAACAAATATTTTAACCAGTTCACAGCGTTTCTCATTTCCAGTCCACTGCTTCCATAAAGAGGATCTCAGTTCAGTGTCGAGATGTTGAGGAGTCTTAGCAGCAGAGGAAGCTGAAACTAAGCAACTCATTTGGACCCTAGAACTGGGGTTGAAAATGTTATAACCTGATATGTATACATTTATTTTAAATAGTTTATTAAAGTAATTAATGACATACATTTTTTTAACCAAGTTTATTAATACTATAATTCATATTCCATATCAATTCATATTCCATATAAATTCTCCTAAACATATACTTGTGTTATTTGTTATAGAACTAATTATTTAGGTATTGGATTAGCACTTTGTTGTGAACACAGTAATTACCTATGTGGCTAATTAAAACTAGTGTCTCTAAGGATTCTCTAAGGTTTAACATGAACACAAAACACATGTGCAGCATGGCTGTGTGTGGCTGTGAGTACGCTAACCCTGCCATGCACAAAAAAAAGCTTACAGAAAGAACATGATGGTTAAATCTATCAGATACATCAGTCTCTTCCACTCACCCCACCTTTGTTGTGTTTCTTTTTCTCCTTTTTTTTTTTTTTACCCCACCAACCCAGTTGTCATGGCAATATAGCACACGGTTGCCATGGGGAGATGCTCATCTGCCTCTTATATAGATATGAGCCAGCTGTAAACTCGCAAATATGGCCAGCTGTAAACTAAAAAAAACCTAAATGAAAACATTTCTATTTAGTTGCATTGGCAGCTGAGGAGAGAGTGTGATAAGTTACAGCTTTGCTGAAGCCAAGGACATTGTGTTTCACTCCTTGCTGTACATTTGAGCTCTGTGGTAACTTCTGTTTGTTATTCAGAAGTGCTTTTTTTGACTAGTGTGAGACATTCCATGTTTTTATTTTGACGTGGAGTGTTCGCTCCAAAAGGAGTGCATAATGTTTTACTGGAATGAAACTTGTCTCCGTTAAAAAACAAAACCTCCCACTAAATCCTTCCAGCTGTATAGCCTTAGATGACCCGACTTTAGAGCATTTATTGGCTTACTGGACAGTTTTGAGCTTTCTGAAATTACACTGATAAATACTGACATGACAGATTACTGATCTGTAACTGAGGCGTGCTGGTGATAGAAGATTTGGACTCTTAGTCTTGCTACATTGCAATAAAATACAGATTCACACTGCTCTGTGCCCTAATTGAATACTAATGAATAAAAAATGTGGCACAAAAGAGTTGTCATGGTAATGCCAATCTGTGGCACTCCCCAAAGCAGACCCCTCCCCCCCCACAACCCCACCACTCCATTTTCTTTTCTCACTCTCGTCCTTTGAGAATATTGAAAATAATGAAAGACAAGTCTCCTACCACAATCCCCCAGAGTCTGGCTGTAGCTGTAGTCAACGGAGTCAGCTCCTGCCTTTTTCTTTAATTAGCTTCTCTATCTGTGAAGAGCTTCTGTTATTGGGATTCAGTATTTCGTCATGTTTAGGTTATCCACACCAGGCTTTTAATATTGTTTATAGACAACCTTTCCATCATCAGGAGGATTCAGTTGTTATTGTCCACTTGAAAATTCCACCCACTAACTTTTACTGCATATCAGTGTATCTGTATTATGGTAAATGAATTATGAATTAAGTAAGGAATAAAACATTAATGGTGTGCTGTTATAGGAAAATAATCAATGATGGGGTGGTGTGATGCCACCCAACATCAAACAGATTTACTGTTACCACCCTGAAATTGATTTTTTTTTTTTCAAATAACAGCATGCCCAAAATGTGAAGTAGTTCCTCTTATACCACAGAAATTGGCGAACAATTCGAAATTTTTAGTTATTTATTAATGAACAACATCATCTTAAACCATATATTGTTTAGAATGCCTACTAGACAAATTAGTTACAGTATAGTCATGGGAAAAAGAAAGTACTCCTTTAATTTCTATTTTTAAAATCTTTTTATTTATCAGGGCCTAAATAACAATTGTGTTGTCCTCGCCAACCTCAGGTGACAACAACAACAACAACAACAACAACAACAAACACAACAGATTTAGTCATTTTTCCCCAACAAGTAAACCACCATTGAGAAACCAGGTAGGAAAAAATAAGTACATCCTGCAATTCAGTAACATGTAGACCACCTTTAGCAACAATAACTTGAAGTAAATGTTTTCTGCAGGAGTTTATCAGTGTCCCACATTGTTTTGGAGAAATTTTGGCCCACTCTTCTTTGGCCCACTCTTCTTGACTTCATAACAACTAGACACTACAAAAGACCTGGATGATCGAAAATCTTCAAAAGGATGTGTGCTTCTTGAAGGAAATCTATATAGCTACAGTGATTAAAGGCACATAAAGAACTTGAGCAACATGCACATTAGTGGTGCTGTACAGTAAAGGCCCAGTGGGAATGATCCATTTTCAGTACAGA